>CM060927.1:225828963-228328963 GCA_030737875.1 Allium sativum
CAAACGGAGTCGGAATTCGATGAAACCAGTTTCATTGGGTTCTAATGTCAAACTGTAGCTGCGTGTCCATTTTCGTGATTTTTGGATACCATGTGTGATCATAGGAATTTTAAAGGATAAATATAAACAACATTGGATTAAAATTGAATATAAAATTCAAATATAAAAATATTAAAACAATCCTATAAGTACCCTTATATCCTCTCTAACCCTAATACGTTATCTGGTCAATGAAGTTTTGAGCCGCAGCGTTCCTTTTTCCAAAAACCATTATCGAGAGGAATAGAATTCAAAATAAAATCAATACTAAATGAAAATTTTCGATCTTGGATTTTTTGAGTTCCTCTTGCAATTTGCTTCGCCCCAGTACAAGTTTTGTTACACTCGATTGCTTTTCCTGATACTTCCATTTTCAATCCGATGCCTAGGGTTCTTCGATTAGATAGTTGGAGTGATCGAATGAAGTGATAGTTGCTATTTTTGAGATCTACAGGAAAATCCGCACCTTTTGTGCAAGTTTTGAGGCATTCGATGGAATTTGATGTCGATGTCTATACGGTTTGAGAGGTGAAGTCGCGCGAGGTAGGAGAGTATCGAGTTGCGTGTTTTTAGTATGAATTGAAAGAGGAGGTCCGATGAAGTGTTTAGACGATTTTTGCTGAAATTTTAATGGAAGGTTGGAGGAGCAGTTGGGGGGGGGACAGCGGCCAAGAAGGGAGCTCGTGGTGCTGTTGTGCCTGCATTCGTAATAGAAGAAAGGGAAGGATCAAGTTGGTTGAAAATGGTATGAAATGGAGAAGATTTGAAAGAGGATCGTAATGGTACCATTTGTTAGTGGAATTGTGAATTACAGTGTGCGAATGGATCGAATGAAGATGGCGAAATGGCCATTTGAAGGAGTCGGACTAGAATGGTCTGTTTGGGGAAGAAGGAATTTCGGTATGGGTTTAAATCTGTTTGGGCCGGGTTATTGTGGTAAAGCCCATCTCAATTTAAAATTAGTTTAATCTATTTTAAATACCTGTGTAACTTGTAAATTCAATATCTAAATCATACGTGATCAGAAATTGATGAAACAAGATCCGTTGGGATCCTATGGACGAGAGCTACAACATGAATTGACTGGAAGTGAATTGGAGCTCATTACAATTTATAGCGAAATAAATTGTCTGTCTGAATCAAAGAGTTTTAATCATTTTTAACGATAACCCTCCAATGTGAGTAAAACTCACCAACTCTACCAGTTCATATTTTTTTATCGTATTTTTTAGAACTGATAAATGATGATTGATTGCTGTGTGTTGGTTGTTTGGTTGAACTGCTAATTGATTGGTTGAAAATATCGATATAGTTATATATATATATATCGTTAGTCAAATGTTGATTCTGTTTATCTAAATATTTCATATCGAAATGAAATCGATGTTAATTATACTGTTTAACGTCTGTGATGCAAGGAAACAGGTTGGAGGGATCCAACTGGATTCCTCAATATTTAAAATAATGTTTTGTTTCATATATTGTAATATATGATGTGATATATAATCTGTTGTTGATTATGTGTGTTTGAATGATATTGATCATGGTAATATGGTATTTTAAATACCATAAGAAATACTGGAATGTTAAAAAGGAAATTTTCAATGTTATACTGAAAAAGAAATATTTATAAAATCAAAAGATTTTATAAAAAGAAACATTTTTAAAATAAATAGATTATAAAAGAAATAATTATTTGGAAAATAAATATAGAATTGAAAAGGGAATATTTGTAAAACATTTACAAATAGAATTGAAAAGAAATATTTATTTGTTAAATAAATAGAATTGAAAAGAAATATTTATTTGTTAAATAAATAGAATTGAAAAGAAATATTTATTTGTTAAATAAATAGTATTGAAAAGGAAATATTTATGTATAAAATAAATAGAGTTATAAAAGGGAATTTTAAATAGGAGTTAAATGTTTGAAATAAAAAGGAGATTTCGTATGAATAATTCTATAAATAGAAGTATAAATAGAATTTGGGAATGGGATACTATTTTGAAATACGAAGTCAAACTTAATGGAGTTAATCGATTAGAGTTAATCGAGTTAGAGTTAATCGATTAGAGTTAATCGAATTAGAGATAATCGGTTAGAGTTAATCGAGTTAGAGTTAATCGAATTAGAGTTAATCGATTAGAGTTAATCGAGTTGGAGTTAATTGATTAGAGTTAATTGAATTAGAGTTAATCGATTAGAGTTAATCGAGTTAGAGTTAATTGAATAGAGTTAATCGAACAAGAGTTAGTCGAATATTAGTTATTAGATTAGAGTTAGTCGAATTAGAGTTAGTCGAATTAGAGTTAGTTGGATTAGAGTTATTCGAATATAGTTTATTTGAAAGGAGATTATCGAATATAGTTTATTCGAAAGAAGATAATCGAATATAGTTTATTCGAAAGGAGTTAGTTGAATATAGTTTATTCGAAAGGAGTTAGTTGAATATAGTTATTCGAAAGGAGTTAATCGAATATAGTTTATTCGAAAGGAGTTAATCGAATATAGTTTATTCGAAAGGAGTTAATCGAATATAGTTTATTCGAAAGAAGATAATCGAATATAGTTTATTCGAAAGGAGTTAATTGAATATAGTTTATTCGAAAGGAGTTAATCTAGTATAGTTTATTCGAAAGGAGTTAATCGAGTATAGTTTATTCAAAAGGAGTTAATCGAATATAGTTTATTTGAAAGGAGTTAATCGAATATAGTTTATTCGAAAGGAGTTAATCGAATATAGTTATTCGAAAGGAGTTATCGAATATAGTTTATTCAAAAAGGAGTTATCGAATAGAGATTATTTGAAAGAGTTATACGTCGAAATTCGATTATATCGAATTCGGGAAAGTACACTTTCCGTTTTTAATCAAGATTTAATGATTTATTTATAAATTTCTTATTTAGTTATTTAGTTAAATTAAGGAATAAAATTTATATTTTGAAGTTAGATATTTCAGAGGTAGGGAGTATAACGCTATAGTTATAATCCGTGTTTTTAATAAAGAAGTGGATTCGTAAATAGAATCCGAAAGTTACGTAAGAAAGTTGTTAAAGATTTAGATGGTGAACTTTGTCTATTTCGAAGTTAGAAATGTTGTTCAGTTAAGGTCTGAGAGGTAGTTATACCCCAACTTGATTGGCTTCGTTTTTAACTAAGGAATGGTTAAGGTTCGACAATGAAGATTGGTTAAGTGAAATTAGTTAATCAGTGTAATGTTTTGAGTTGGCATAACGATGTTTTATTTAAACATCTGTTTAAATCCAAATGTAGGAGTTTTGGAAATGTTTTCCAAATAAGAATCAGAAATGTTTTCTAATATAGAAAATAAGAAATGGAAAGGTTTTCCAATGTTAGCAACGTATATTTTCTAAATTTAGAAAACAAGAAATGTTAACAGGAAATGGGAAAAATGAATAAATTAATGAACTAAAGAGATAAAGGTTCAATGATGATTGATCGATAAAATTTCCATCTGGAAATAATATCATTGTTTGCACACATGTTTTTCTTTGATAGTTAACTCACCGACTATCGAATTTTTTGACCATTTTTCCGTCGTTAATACAGAGAGACCGGGATCAGATTCATTATTTGAAAACCACTCTGTATGGGGCGTTAGCGTTGCGATCAATTATGATGAAGATAATTGAAGACAGAGTTATGCAAGGGCCGTCCTGTTTACAGAATAGTGCCTTCAGTTTGTCCAGTACCAGGACGACCTGTATGGAAGAATGTCTGACGGAGTATATTTAATATATCGCGTAAGTTGATCTCTTCAAACGTATTTACGTTTGGTGGCGGAGGAATTCGTTTCACTTAGCTGTATACCCATGGTATTTTTGGAGAAATCAATTTGTGATTTGGCGGGTATGACAATGTGACATTCAAAGTGAATAATTGTCAGAGATAAGCGTAGCCTCTAGCCTCACAACCGGTAAATGCAAAAAATCGGGCAGGCAACATAGCTATGTGGGTTGCTTCCATTAGGGTGTATTATCACCTATCTAGAGATATTCATTTCATTCTTTAATCTGTTCGATGATGTCCCATTCGGGAAACGGTTGCTGATCCCAACTGTTGGTGATATACATTCGAGACACTCAAGCGAAATGAGTGGTCGGTCATGTGTGGCCGGATTGCAAGATGTTCTTGTTGAACCCAGTGTATTCCTCTTTAGAGGTACACTATCGGAAGGTGGTTCCATACCTTGTCATAGTTGGTAATCCATTATCCAATAAGTGCTCGCGGTTTTGATTGTATACTATATACGTAGAACGTGAGATGAAAGCGTTTCTGCTAGATGATTATTTAGTTGTGGTTGATAGAGACTATTATAATATCAAAAGAGTTTTGATATAAAGTTTATCGTTTCTTTCAAAAGGATTTTGAAAGTTAAATCAAATGTTTTGGGTTCTCATAAGGGAAAAACCCGTTCCGTTATACGGCGTAGTCTTATGAGATATTGTTTAATTGCTCAAACTATTTTAAATGGTTCTACTCATACCAGTCCCATGACTGACCCGGAGTTTATTTTGTTTTGTTTTCCCTAAACTCTTGGGTGCTCAAATTTGTACGAGCAGTCAAGTAGTTGGGATTTACAGATGCACTAGATGGAGCTTGAAGCAGGAGGCTTCAGTAGCGTTTTTATAGCTATTGTTTATTTCTGCTGTGATGTAGGTGTTATACTCTAATAATGGTATTGTATACATATACTGTTTTATTTCAAAGTTTTGTTATGAAATATATTTATTCGTTCCGCTGTGAGATTCGTGTTTACTCTGATATTGTATGTTCTTCTTCTTCTTCTTCTTCTTCTTCTATTCTAAGTTTCTATCTTATCTATTCTCGCCCTCTAATTTCTTTCATGGACTATCCGGTATTTCTGATGCTTGAATAGTCGACATTGGGATTTATGTCGAGAAATCAGGATCGCGAAAACCCAGGTCTTTATAGATCAGGTAGGATCGTGTATCCTGGATTGAGCTCTAGGTGTGATCTAATTGTCTCAGATGGAGGCAAGCATATACGAGATGGATGTATGATAGTTTGACTAGAACTGGGGTTTTCCACTAGCCATTGACGGACGACAACCGCCGATTTTTCAATGTTGGATGTATTTAAGGCTTTAGTCAACGATGGTTAGTATATTGGATGCTACAAATGCTAAATTTGATTGTATGCTTACTCTCTGTTTTCTCTGGGTAAGTTATCACCGTAAGTCGTCGAGGAGGAGTGGGGTTGGGGGATAAAGGCTGATCGTTACAATAAGCAGGTTTGGAGTTGAGTCCGAGCAGCTGATCAAGAGGCGAGTAAGAGGCTGTTTCGTGTATTATTTGTATGTACTCCTTTACATTCCACTATTCACACTACTGGGGGTTAGTAGTATTTTTATTTTAGAAACAAATTCTTTAGGTTATTTCACTTGTATAACTCTATGACATTGTGGTTTACTGTTTTGGATCTATTGCTCTGATTATGGATTCATTTCAGATATTTATTATCCCATCTATTTTATATCATTATTTTTTACTATTATTTTTTATATCATGCGATGTGAGATATATGACAGTTTCTATGTAGTTTTAGTTCTTTTCTACCTAGATGACCATCTTCCACTCTTCGGGTACCACAGCAGCGCACCTTCATGTATTTTGAGTGTTAGAAGTGTAAGGTAGTCAGCTCAACATAAACATATTAGGATATGCCCATTAGGTTTATAACGAATAAATTAATATTTATAAGGTGTAAATGGGTCGGACATGACCATATGGAGGTGTTTCTGAGTCCTATCCTATAAGAGAATTGGACGAACATTGACTATACAAGCTTTAAGTTCAAACACTGTTCACATGAGCTGGACAACGGACATACAATGTTTGGATATAGAAAAACATCAAACATTTTGGGATGGACTGGACGGCGGTGTGTCCTTGTCCAATCCTATAAGAGAACCATAGGGGCACATGCTGGACACCTTATAGTCTTGGACCAAGCCGAACAAAAGACTACCCTATCCGATATACAACATTAGGTATTAAATTAGTAGGGATTTATGGGTAAATAACTATTTGAGGTTAGCTTTATCACCTTAACTAATCTTTTTATAGTTAAATCCAATAGTAAACTGGGATAATAATATACCAAACTTAGGATAGTTAACTAGACTTATTGGTCTAACAATGCGAGGTTAATAGAGTTATCCGATAGAAGTCTGCCCTTCAATTTGAGGCTACTAACAGTTGAATGTACTTAAAAATGGTGAAAAATATCTTTAAAAAAGTTTGCTTCAAGCGTTGAGGTATTAAGTGATGTACGGTCCACCTCTCTATCGAAAAAAGGAACCTAGGGAGATTTTAATAATTGAAAGCCTGTTCAAGATTGAGATATTAAGTAATTGGATCCGCGTTAAGGTATTAAGTCGTCATTGGACCCACTTGGATATTAAATTATCGTTGGACCCGCATTTGTTCAAAGTATTAGATGGTTGTATGAGTTTGTATAATGGTACCCCTGTAAGAGCCTGCTCTTATTTGGTATTAAGTAACCGCTTCAAATTTCGCCTAAGAAGTAAGTCTTAAATGACCGACGGATCTACATATAGGAAAATATTCAGTGGTCAGGGGATTATCATATAATGCTAAATCGATAGAAATAGAGGGTTCATCGTGGAAAAGTCTTAAATGATGAGTAGTTTACCTACCTTGTACGTAATAAGTTTTCACTTCTATTTCTTGCATTATTCGTTATTTTTTTTTATGTAATTTAGAATTTGATATTAATGCTGGAAGCCTTAAATTGCGGTTAAAGGTCTCCGTAGCTAGTGCCCTCCAATGAGCAAGAATGTTTATTAAGAAACCACATCAATAGGTCTTAAATGGTTGATGAGCCCGCTTATATAATAAGTGAAAGAGTCTGCTTCTATTGAAAGTATTAAGTGGCTAATAGATTCGATAATAATGAACGGTTAATGAGATTCGTCGGAACTACGCATTAAGGGTAAGGGTAGATATTATTAAGAAACCATTGGATGGAAGTCAATCAATATAAATTAGTACTTTGGACAATATTTTCATGTTCCATTCACCTGAACATGGTTCTGGCTCCCTCCTCGTTGTAACTCATACGATAGATTTAGAAGCACATGTCACTGAAGCTTTTCTTACGTTTATAATAAATTTTGTATATTTGAAAAGGTAAATTTTGTATTTTATCACTAAACAAATTATTTAAAATATTATGATAACAACTGGTATATAATGAACGTTCAGTTAATTTGGTTAGCAAATAACCATAAATCAAATTAAAACCAGTGTAGTTTTAAAACCGACGAAATGAGCCGGTTTGATCGGCTAATTCGGATTTAATGGAATATGCCTAACCCTAGTGCTAACGTTGTAGTTAGGGGTGAGCATTATTCGGTTAAACCAACTAAACCAACTAAACCAATTTATTTTGGTCGGTTTGGTTCGGTTTTGAAATTAAATCGGTTTGTAATCGGCTCGAAAAAAAATTAAGTTCGGTTATCGGTTTAACCAAATTAACCGAATTTTTATTATATTTTCAAAATTATCGGTATTATAATAAATATTTTAGGTTAGTTTAGTTATTTCAAGTATATATTAATCATCACCTATGTGTCAAAATTAATATTAAAAAGAATAAAAATCAAAAGTAATAATACTATAATCATATATTTATAATTTGTTTCAAATTATAGCGAATATTTCAAACACAAAGTGTAAAACATTTTTAGTTCGGTTTAATCGGATAACCAGCCGAACCAACCAAACTTAATTTGGTTGGTTTGGTTTGGTTTTCATTTTTATTGGTTTTAGTTTGGTTTGACAAATTTATCATCGGATAAACCAATCCAACCAAACGCTCACCCCTAGTTGTAGTCCAACCAGCTAAAAGCAGCTAAGCATGCACTAAGCACAAGCCTCATACTTGGAGTCAGAGTACTACATTTTAGAACTGTAAATTTGTACGAATATCTAATAACCGTTAGTGTTCAGGACCGAAATATGTTCGCTCGAGTTCATTCGACACGAGTTAGGACAACAAATTTGTATGTTCGTATTCATTTGAATTTATCCTAATTTCTTATAATTCGATATATAACTGAGAGAAAGTATAGTAAAAAATATAAAATTTCATATAAGTAGTCATATCTGATCCGATCTGTTTATGTGTCCGTAACCGAAAAACATATTTGCATGCTTGAACAATGTTATTTAGGACACAAGAAAATAAAATTTGTCCGAGACTAAACTCGTTCGTGTCAGGTCGACTTTGTACAGAACTCAATTTACAACCTACTCCTTTCCCCGCAGGATTAGAGGAGAAGCACCCGGTTCAGTCGTTACTTTTGAAGTATACTTGCGAATTTCAGATGACACCATCGGACGCGATAGCCGCGCTGACGGTGAGTTCAACGTTAAAAGATAGGCAGATCCTGGCAGTAGCGGGAATCTCAACCGCCGCTCTTTCTCTGGTTGGATCTTCATTTATTGTACTCTGCTACCTTTTATTTAAAGAGCTTCGAAAGTTTTCCTTCAAGCTTATCTTCTTCCTTGCTCTATCGGTTAGTATTTTCTACCTATTTCACTGTAAGTTGCGATCTTATTTGAATAATTGAGATCTGGGATCAGAAGTTAAGAATTAGATTCTTATCGAAATGAAATGTATGAGATTACAGGTTGGATATTTGTGTGGCAGAGGTTTTAGGTTTGTTTTTGAACTTCGAGACTCAAATAGAAACAGTTTACTCCTAAGAAACGTGTATATACGATGTTTGAGAATTTGAAGTTTTTGATTTTGTGCATTGAGTTCAGTCCAGAGATACAAGTCCATTGAACTTGAAAAAAATATTTATGAAAATCTAATGATTAGGGGCAGTTTAGAATTTTGTAACATTATGAAACTATTGCAGCAGCTAACAACTTAAGCGAACTACTGAAAGCATTAACTATCCCTTGAATGATCACGGCTTACCTAGAATAAAACCATGTTAATACTGTTATTAAAATAACATCAATGTTCACTGGTGGAATTAAAAGGTTGGTTCAATGCAACCGTTGGATTCCACCGGTCAACCCCGGTCGCAGCAAATTGCTCTCGCTTGCTTGTACTGCCTTGAATTTTTTTTCACATGGATTTTGCGAAAATAATTTTTGCATTAAATAATTATATAAAATAACCAACTATTGGTTAAACCATATTGATGTTGATTAGATAGTCACTGCATATTAGTTTGCTAAAAGTGACATGTGTGTATATGTATATATCTGAGTGTGTATGTGCGTGTCTATATATATGCACATGTAAATGTTTCGTAAAAAACTTTAAGAATGAATTACTTTTACATAAGCAGCGAAACTTACATCGGTACATTTTGTGATATGACAATAGTTGAATATTAGTATACCAAATATTCTTAAAGAAAATCAAATATGGTACTAGTGAATAAAATAAATTTTTATTTGTAGTTAGTTGTTTTGTGTTTGATTAGGAAGTTATTTCAAAAAGGCTAACATATATATATTTTTTAAAAGAATTTAGTAAAGCTAAATTTCTAAGCAGTGAGAAATTGAAAAGTAACATTTAATGTTAAGAAGAATTTTTATTATATATTAGCTTGTTGTATTGGTGATGCCTCTAAGGCTCTAAGACTTTAAAGGAACTAATGATAGACATGATGTGCGCACACATGTAGGCGATGGAAAAATGCGATAAAACACAAATATTGGACATGTAAGTATTCTAGAGGACATTTGAAACGACAGAAACGGAAGTATTTATACAATCAATCAACTTCGTTTACTTAGGTAGTGATGGTCATGTGGTGGATTTAAGTATCATTATATTTTCTGTCTAGGGCATTTGTGCCATATGATAGAGCCACAATTGAAATAATTCGTTCTAGTTATTAATAGTAGAGATGAGAATATTGCCAAATGATTATAGAGAAATTTCTGTTCACCAAGCAAAACTCATTTTCTGTTTTATCATATGGCCACATCATTAGCCCATGTTGTAATCACTTTCCCCAAATTATAGCTTATATGACATAACATAAGTGATCGGCCTCTTTAGGAGGATGTTCAAATCGAACCTTTTCGGTGGCATGCACGAAAAATAACAGTGGCTTGTAGTTAAAGAGTGAGAAATGTTAAAATCACTTGCAGATCGTCCTAACCTTTCCTCAATGTAGGTATGCAGCTGTTTGCTGCGGTGCTATATTGCTTTAATTTTGTCAGAAACAAAACAGAAGCATTTCCTTAAATCCTTGTGCGGTTTATACCCCTGTTGTTTCAATGCAGTTATTAACGTTGACTATATTTCTGACTGTATTTTATTTAGCTCTAAGGCAACCTGCTTTTAATGTAGTTTTCACTGAACTTTGAAGGCCGTTGCACATGGAAAATGTTATGTTTACATCATGCTTTCACACAAACCCAATTTTTTTTAGCTTCGCGTTCTTTCTGATATGGTGTTTTTGTTATTCAGGATATGTTTTGCAGTTTCTTCAGCATAATTCGGTATGATCCTCGAGCCAAGGGTAGAATGTCCTTTTCTTTTAATAATCTTAGCAGTATTTATTCTTATTTCATGTTTAGGGATTCTAGTAAAACACCGTTCATATTGAGGCATTATTGTTTTAGATTTATAAAGCGTGAAAGTTTCAGTAATTCATAGATAATGCCTAAACTGATATTGGTAAAAGATTCCACTATTCATTTCGTAGTTTGGGAGGAAAGCTGGAAAACAACTGTTAGGTAAATTATATACATATTATTCTGTTTTTCGATCTAGAAACTTACTAATATTGCAAGGTTTTAAATATTAAATTTGGAAACTGTACAAAATGTTACTATTGCAATTAAACTTGCCAATTTGTCATATGGTGATGGTGACATCAATAAACGCAAGATTAATATTGATTCAGAACTTCAAATGCTAAATATAAAAGTAAAAAATGTTAGGAAATATGGGCATTGAGCTATTTTATTTCCAGATTATATTTTAAAAGTTAAGAAACATGAATATTGAACCACGTGGACTGCTTATTATCAAGGTTATTACGACGTCAAGTCGAGCCACTACCGTCTAGAAGCCTAGTCGATAAGTCGTCCGACTAGTCGTGACTAGTCGACAAGTCTTTTATATGCATATATTTATTAGACTTAAATATATAATATAATTAGATATAAAGATAACATAATAATAGGTTCAAATTCAACAAAGATAACATAATAATAGGTTCAAATTCAACAAACATTTGAACCGCTGCGAATATAATTAAAAGTTAATAACAAATCAGTTAATTAAAAACAGTTCAGTAAAAAAAAAACAGTTAAGTAAAAAAAAAAAACTGCTACTGAAATAATTCAGTAATTAAAAATAATTCAGTCAAAAAAAAAAAAAAAAACAGTTCAGTAAAAACAAAAGCTGCTGCTGAAATAATTTGCTTCGATGGAAAAAAAAAACCACAAATCGATTAACATACCTGGGCTGGCGGCGGACGAGGGAGGAGCAGCGGTTGAAAATCGAAGTCGAAGTTGACTTCAGCTAATTAGGTTTTTTTTTAATCGATGCTCGTTCAACTGATTAATGCATTATACGAAGAGGAAAATCGAAATCGACTTCAGCTCAACTAGGGTTTTTGGGCTCGAATTAGGTTTTGGGCTCGATTTGGGCCCACCATCGTGGAATTGCACAAGTCGAGAGTCGTGGAATCCCTCCAGGCGACTTCTCGACTAGTCGACGACTAGTCGTCGACGTGATAACAATGCTTATTATTAGTCTATCGGTTATTTTGGTACAACAAGGTTTGTTGAGCTGTATATTTGATTCCTATAACGTTTATGTTAGACACATATACTTTGGCTTGCCTTGTGTATACTCATTACATAATAAATATATCGACATAATGATAATGCAACATACCACAAGAGGGCCTGTCCGCCTGTGGATGGTACACTGGAAAACCGAAAACTTGCGTTCACTAGTAGCAATGCAGACATTATTTTGTTGGGCTAAGGAATATGTTAAAGAATGTGCATACGCTAAACCTATTTCACATTGTGTTTACGTGAAAGCACTACAAATTATCCGACACATTTTGTGAGTCCTACTTACCTAAGATCAACTATAGTTTTCTGATGAAAGATAAGACATGCAATGATATTAACCTTATCTTCACATTTCAATAAAAAGGAGAGATTGTTGATTTGCCAAGTGAATGATTGTTTTGGAGTAAAAATTCGTATCTAGGGCTATCAATTGATACCAGAAGCAGAAATTCATTCATATTCAAAAAATGTTTAAATTCCCAAAATCCAAAAAACGGATGCGGATACAAAGACATTTGCATCCAAAAATTATCCGTACTTTTTTTTCAAGATTATCATTTAAATTATGTGTATTTTAGTGAAATGAAAAATATTTATTTATTGTTTTATTAAGTTATAAGTTTGCATTAAATGCATTTTAGCTGCTCAAAACTATTTATTATCATCATATTTGTTCGTTATTAACACTTAAATAATTAATGGGATAACAAAACATTTATGTTAAACTAATTTTTTTATTTATGTTTCTTGATTTATCAGTCGTTAGCGTATAAGACAATTATCCGATATCCGTTTGTATCCTGCGGATGTCCCATATCTAAAAATGATTTCGAATGTGGATACATATATGACACCATCCACATCTGAAGAGTATTTGTTGAAAAACCTATTCATATCAGTCTCGTCAAGTTGACTGATTCTTAAAGCTCGAGAAAAGGGTTGGAATAACACCCAGCTGTTGTTTACATAAACTGAAGTTTTATAATTGAAATATCAGTGCTATAATATATTTTGATCGTATATCATAAACGTCCGAGGAATAAGTTCTAGTATATTCAGATAACTGTTATACTATTTGTATTTACCACCCCATCTAAACATCTGGAAATTGTTGTCATTGCCCTAGCTTGGAAGCATAACCTTGGTATCTTGAATATTCAGGGATCCATCAAATGAATTCTTTTGCCATACCGAAGACTTTAGCAGACACTTCTTCTGTGTTGCATCTTTTCTTTGGACCACCACTATTGCATTTACTCTTCATCGAACTGTTGTTAAACACAAATCAGATGTAGAAGAATTTGGGTCCGTTTTTCACTTGTACGTCTGGGGTAGGTATGCTCATATGTTATTTCTAGTTTGGATACATTTTTGTTCTGCGTGCAGTAGTTCCGTGTTCCATACTATGATATATGGAGTAGATAAATCCATCTTTTCTTGATTTTCATACTGCATTGTGTTTGCACCATTTCTCCAATTTTTTGTCACCTGCGACTATATTCGAACTTCATGTTATTTTATGCATTTCAGACTTTTTAACCCCTAATTAACCTTCCTACCTCATCACATCATTTCGGTTAACCCTATAGCATTCATGTGTGATGTGTCATGTGCTTGTGAAATTCTCCACCCATTCGTTCAGAAAGTGGAGTGGCCTTATTCAGTATGTAATCATGTCTTATCATGCATTTCAAGCATTTATGGTTAATTTGTTCTCTGTAACCCTATACATACACATGGTATTATGATTAAGTATGTAGAGATATAATTTATTTTTATGTCAGTAAATACTTGTAATAAGCACTAGTAATAGTCAAGTTACTTTTCCAAACTACAAATGAGAAGACCTTTCTAAATGAAACTTTTATGCGTAGAGTCCTGAGTCTTGACTGATATAATCATTTGTTGGAGAACGTTTCTGCACCATCACTTCTTGTGACCATTGGCTCAGTTGCTTCATTGTAATTTGTTGTAATATATATCAGATCACTGTACCAATTTTTTGTTGTTATTTAATGCATGCTTCAATAACTTCTTTGCAGGAACTTCTCTTGCCATGACTGTGATGCGATCTATTGGCAGCGATTCCGGAAAATTGGGAACCTGGTGTTGGACAGAAACTGAGCATACTGGGCAGGCATGTTAATTTCAAGTATTTTTACCCTTTCAAGTTGCATATGATCCTAGCTGTGGAAAGCACACTTAATTGTCAGTTGATGGAGATAAATTTCTAGTTGGCACTTTTGTCTTTCCAATTTTGATTTCAAATACCAAAGAGGCTAAATGATGCTTATTAGCGCCTTGCCTTGCCTTAGTAATTCCAAAAAGATGGGAAAATGATAGCTTTGACAGCCACATGTGAATTAGAACAGCAGTAATGCCATTCATATTTAAAACAAATCATAAAAATAACAGCAGGGAAAAAAAATACAACTCATAACAGTTCAATTCTTGGAAAGAATGTCTGACTTCTGTAGATTTTTTTTTTTTTTTTTTTTTTTTTCAGATTCTTCTACTATTTTTGCATGCCTTCATCAACATAAATTAGCCTTAAAGGAAGTAAACATGTTGTCAGTTACATCTGGCTCATATTGTTAGGGTGTGACGCTTCAGACAGAAATGTTACAGGTTATAGAAGTAGATATTGGTTTTAGTTCTCTATTACTGACAGTATCCTTCATTATGGGAGGTGGCAACTTTGTTCCCTTGCCCAGCTTTCACATACTAATACATGGATATAACCACATATATTCTGACTTAGTTGTAACCTTTTAAAACTTTGAAATAATGTATGTGTTCGTTAACACTCAATGGATCTTGCACGTGATTGAGGTAATGTGGTGGAGAACTGAATTCTATCAAATGTGTACAGTTGAGTTGTTTTGTATCACTCTAGTAATTTGGTAGATTCAGTATCTGAAATGGACAAATATTTGATTTGTACAACTATGAGTTAATTAACAAATAGAAGTGATTCTTAATCAATAACGATCAATTCTGATGTTACAATTTGGTTTACATATATAAGCGGCAATGCTTCCCTCCTAACTTTTACTTGTTTTATGGAGGGCCTTTTTTCCCTAATCAGTCATCGAGAAAAAAAAAACTATGATTAGAGAGATACATGTCACATATGATGGTTGCTAAAATCGAAAATGACTTTAATTTCTCATGATAAAAAGTAAACAATGTGAAGATTTTAGCAAAATATCGAACCCTTTCTATGGTTGGTGTTTTAAGCATTCTTTGATCTTATGTGTTTGAACGCTCTGAGTAACTCATTTGTGTATAATGTGAATCATATAAAATTAATAGTGGTGTATAAATTAAGCATTATCTGATGAGTTGATTTGCAGTACATATATTCTATCCAAAGCACCATTATTCATCCATAAGGAAACTATGTTTCAAAGCCACCTTCATTTATTTCGTTCACCAGGAGATATTTAGGTTCACGTCCATGTTAAGAGAAGAACGATCAGGCTCGTGTTCTTCTACTGAAACAATTTCAGCTTCATCCTTGTTTTTATAATTGCATAATTGTTGTTAAAAATCTTGTTAAAGCTGATATTGCAATTTTTTCCCAGTCATCGTCGAATATGATATTTTATGAATGCTCAATGAATACAGACTGTTGAATGAGATGTACTCAAAGCTGTACTCGTATTTCCAGAGGAAAGCATTGCCAATTCTAATATTTACAATGCAAATATTCGCGGATGTAACAATTTAACCATTCTTCGTTTAAAATCACAAATATCGAAATGAAACAATAGGAAAAAAAATCAGTTTCAAAACATTAGCTATGGTGAATACTCATAATTTAAGACAATGCTAGTTGTACTTGTGTGAATATTCTCGGTGCAAGAAACGTGCAGTAAACAAATTGGGCCGTAAAAAATAAAAGCATAATGTCAACGACATGGAAGATAATTTTCTAAAAACAAAAAGGCTAAATATGATGCATGTTGTTGTTTGTAGCAGTTAGCTTGTTGTTTACATCTCAGTTCATCCATAGACCGATGCTAGTAAATGGAAACATCCTGTATAACTAGAACATATTTTTTTTCTCATTGACAGCAGATTGTAGATATTAGACATTTGAGAGCAACTTAATATGGTATTATCTTTTTACGAAATATTCTATATGGATAACTGCAGGTAGCTCATTTTATGACATTCTATGGCCCACTGTGGGGTGCCATTCTTTATAATGGATATACATACTATCAGGTTAACCGCATGCTAAACAATGCAGCAATGGTAAAACATGAATCAACTCCTGAAGCATCATACATATTACTTTTCATTCAATATATAACAGTTTTATTACTATGGAGTGATAAATAGCTTCTCACACACAGAAATTGAATCTAGTGTTGTCTTTAATCTTTACGCAGATGGCATGTGGCATGTCGGACCGATCTCATCAAATTGGAGCCGACAAGAAGGTTAGGTCCTAGATATTGGTGGTTATTTTGGAGTAACAATGTTCACCCTTGAAACCATTTTATATATTTATATTTTATATTCATAGGTTATCCATGATAAACAGTATAAAACGTATTCATTATAGGTAAGTGAAATGCTGTTGTGTTATTTCGGGAAAGATTAGACCTCCATGTTACTGTTTGTTGTAATCGATTTGGATAATATGTTTTTTTACTCTTTCTTTACTAGTTTTCATTAAGTTAAGAACCACTGTGCTTTAAAGCATAGCTAACATATTATATTGTAAGTGGAAGAATTTGCCATAGCTCCTTAAACCTCTAGTTAATAATTTCATTCTCTTGACATTCATTCATTTTGTTCACTCCTCACATTGATATTTCACTTAAAATTTAAATTGCCTTTGAAATTCTCATCTAAATCCTAATATAAAGTCTTCCACCATCAGTATGCTAACTTAATTCTTCATATCTTCGAAATTACAATTTACTTAAATATGAACTTTTCACTTTCAAATATGTCCATAATTTATTTCAACCAATTTATCTTACTGCAAGCAAAAAATTCATAATTTATTTAAACTTTTAATCATAAATTAACGAATCAATTGTAGTTAATGAAGTAAATAAAATCGGTAGATATACATATATTTACTATCCAAAAGTTTAATGCTGAAAATTAATGGATTCAAGTTATGCTTCTTTTATTTAAACAAACAACAGAGTTTACTTTATTTTCAAAAATACTTATAAAACACATAGTAACAACTAAAATTAAATCACTAAACAAAACACTAAAAAAAACTGCAACTGCAACTTCTTCATTAAAACGTTACTGTGTTATTGCACAAGTTATGCACTAGGACTATAAATATCAAGTTAGCATGCTTATTCAACTACCAATAACATTGTTATCCTTTTTATTGTCCAAACTGCAAAAGCTAAACATTAATCTATGTTTAGAATGGTTCCATATTCGGAGGCTGATATTAATAGAATCCATATAATATTAAGCGATCCCTTTCTATTTATTTTTTATTGATTTTGTGATCATTAATTTCTTGTTTCATACATACATACATACATACATACATACATACATATATATATATATATATATATATATATATATATATATATATATATATATATTATACACACACACACACATAGGAAAAGTTTATTTGAACACAAACTTTTGACACAGTAAGCCTACACCGTTGGATGGCCCACTGAATTCCACCTCTCCATGTAAAGACAAAATAATCTACCAGTCATGATTTTGTCTCTTCATTTGTGTCTAGTTTTGTGTCTAAATAGCCATCCACAGTTCACACACACACACACACACACACACACACACACACACACACACACATATATATATATATATATATATATATATATATATATATATATATATCGATACATCTCAGTTTGTCCCCCTGAATATCAGCCACAAGTTCTGGTTTAAATATATTACCTTCTCTAACTTGGTGAATTGAATAATATAGTTTAGTTTAGTTTAGTTTTTTTTTTTTTTGGGGGGGGGGGGGGGGGACTAATATTATTGGAATTTATGGCTGATATTCGAGAAAGAAAAGGTGTAGTGCATGCACCTACACCCAAACACATTATACAGAGGCCAGCAAGATATCAAAGCTACTATGCAACAATTGAATAAAAGCACAATGGACAAAACCTGCATGCATGACAGCAAAAGCAACAAGTTGGTTATAACAACTTTCTTTCTTTCTAACTTGTTTTAAATGCACTAATTGTTGGCCCATGCATCCATTAGTTTGTTACAAATGATTGGCTGGAAATGTTTATAGTAGCTTTAAAAACGAGTTGATGTGAATGGAAATGAGAAGATGAATATATTATAAACTCCAATTTTTCTCTCAACTCTTCCTTATCTCCTCTGCAATTTACATGACTCTAGTATTAGAATAGCAATATCCTATCAGTATAGTGCTTTCACTATTGTCCTCTCCTTCTACCAACCCTCTATACCATGATTTAAACCACCCAAGATCAAAACCGTGCAGTTGATGAAGCCATTGCCCAACTTCGCGATGACTCCACCAGTCACTTCGCTTCCATGGGCTCTATGCGATTCTACATATCCAAGCTTCAAAACTTTATGACTACCCTAACACGGATGATACAAGACCTCACTGTTAAAGTCTCTTTACCACCGCCTCAATCACAAACAACTTCTCAACACTCCTCAAGCAATGCTCGACCACCACCACTCCTTACTACTCTATTTTAGTCAGATTTCCTTTCCAACCCAATAATAGTTAGAACTCCAAAATGCAAATTTTCTCATTTTAATGGATCTAACAGTTAGATTGGATCTTTCAAGCGGAACGATTCTTCATCTATCATGCCACACAGGATGAGCAAAGAGTCGAACTCTCGAGCTTTTACACGGATGGACAATCTTTGTCGTGGTTTCAATGAATGTATCGAAACAACCAACTTTCTTCATGGACGGCTCTTACAATCTCAGAATAAAGGTTTAGTCCCTCTATTTTCATTAATCCTCGTTCTTCTCTATTTAAACTCCACCAAACCGGAACTATAGAAGAATATCAAACAACCTTCAAAATGTTGAGCAACTGTATCACATCCCTCTCTCCTGACTCATTCCTCCATTGTTTCCTCTCCGTCTTAAGAACTATTATCAAAAATGAGCTACGCATACTAAAACCAACATCACTCTCCCATGCAAGCGACCTAGAAAACTCGTCGAAATAAAACTCAACAACCAACGTTCCACCTTATATAAACCAAACTCACACCCTCACCTATTCAGTACCCACCCCTACCAATGACAAAAGTAGACAAATTAGACGAATAAAAATTAGATGATATTCGAGTGATAGTTGCTTTTACACCTGAGTGTCCTCCGAGGTTGTATCCGTGAAGAGTTTCAACAATTTCTTGTCGAAGATTCTGCGTTGCTGGAACAAAATTTTTGCCATCGTATAAGAGTAGTCCATTGTGTATTTGAAAATGATTTGAACTGGTTGAAGCTTGCTACATCAGCTGTTGAGCGAGGGGGTCGGCTGCTGTTGCGGTTTTAATTTGTTCAATAAGGCAAAATCTAGATGTAAGGATGGTGTAGAATTATAGCGAGTTAGGGTCGGATAAGGTCGAAAATCGATGTGTTTGAAGTTGAAGGTGGCAGGTCAGTTAGTGGGGAGGGATGTGTTGGATCTGGGCTAGAGTTGTTTCTCTAAGGCGTTGTGTGGCAATCATAGAAGTGGTTGTGAGGTAGCGGTTGATGAGGTGCGGTTGTGGTGGCGTCTATGATGAAATTAGTGTTGGTGGAACAACTGTGGGCAAAAAAAAAATGCGTTCATTTGGGTAGAAGTTGAGTTTTGGAAAACGTTGTTTGCGTGGGAAGTAATAATGATAAAATGGCGACCGAGAAGGTAACAACGTCAACGTTTGGTGACAGAAGCAATGAGATACATTTCGCGACTATAGATGGAAGATCGTTGGAAGAGTTAGGTAATGATTTTGCTAAAGTAGGAGACTGAATGTTTATTTTGAGAGAGAACGACATTAATGGCGGTAATGGAAGCATTGGTGTGGACGGTAAAAGTTTGGTTAAAATCAGGTAAGGTTAAAGTTGGAGTGGAGGTAATGACATGTTTAAGGGCGTTGAAAGCATCGATTGCGGAATTGGTAGGTTGGTAAGTGGGTTGGCATTTCGGCGTAATGTTGGATGAACTTGCAGTAATAACCCGTAAGACCTAAGAATCCACGACGTTCCATTGTGTTTTGAGGGATGGGCCAATCAATCATAGGTTGAATTTTTTTCGATCTACTTGAACTCCTTGACCAGAAATTATGTGCCCTAAATAGTCGATTCGGTGACTGCAAAGATGCATTTAGAAAGGTTGATGAGGAATTTGTGGTTGGTTAATATTTGAAGAGTGGTTTTTAGGTGTGAGATATGAGTGGTTATGGATGGACCATATATGAGAATGTCATCGAAAAATACCAAAATGATTTTGCAGAGGTATGGATTAAAAATGTTCATGGCTGCTTGAAAGGTTGACGGGCCATTTGTAAGACCGAATGACATGACAACAAACTCATAATGTTCTTCGCGTGCGATGAAAGTTGTTTTAAGGACTTCTGGAGGATGTACCCGCACTTGGAAATTACCGCTTCACAAATCTAATTTGGTGAAATATGTAGCGCCATGAAGTTCATCCAAAAGTTCATCGATTGTCGGAATACGAAATTGGTCTTTGATTGCGATGGCGTTTAAAGCTCTATAATCAACACAAAAACGTCATGTGCCATCCTTTTTTTACAAGGAGTACGGGTGAGGTAAAAGGACTAGTAGAGGGTTGAATAATTTTCATGTGGAGCATTTCGCGGATTTGTTTTCCAATTTCATCTTTTGGAAATGTGGATATCGGTATGTATGGATATTTATAAGAGATTTGTTAGGTTTTAAATTAATTTGGTAGTCTAGGGAGCAGTTAGGAGGCAGTTCGGTTGGTCTTTGAAAAATGGAAGTGTGTTGGTCCAATAGCTTTTGAATAAGAGGAATTTTTATGTCGGAATTTGAGGAGAAAGAGTTGATTGATTGATTTACAAGTGAAAATAGGTGGCAATGGAATTTTTGGGAGTCGAGACGTTTTGGTTGGTGTAGTGAAATTTCTCTAGGGTTGGAAAGATTAGAGAGGCGGGACAGGGTAATAAATTGTTGGTTCTAAATGAAGCTCATGGTGAGTAATTTATGATCAGTTGTAATTGAACCCAATGTTTCTAACCATTTGATATCTAAAACGGTATCTGCACCTGTAAACTCAAGTAAATGTAGATCTACTGCAACGACACTTCTGCAAAGCCCTTAACTAACTTAGCCTCATTTCCTACTGTAACATAAAATTGTGTTTGCTCTTCAACAAGTAGTTTGAGAAACGCTGCCACATGCGGATGAGTATAAATTTAGGTCGAGCCTGTGTCGATTAAGGCTAGGATCTGGTGGCCTGCGATTGTGGCTAAGAGACGCAAGGCGTGGGGGCTGGCTGAGTCGGAGGAGAGGTCGATTAGGTTGGAAAGGTTAGGTTTTGTGTCTGTAATTGGTTACAAGGGTTGTATCGGGAAAGAGAAGGAGAGCGTGCGGGGTTGAGCAGCGATGACCGGGGTTGTATCCGCTGTCACAATGAAAGCACAAGCCTTGAGCCGGATCATTTCAGAGGAGGTAAAACGACGAATAAGATAATTTATGGGTTTTTTGGGTTATTTTGTGGAATGTTGGAGGGGTTTTGTGAGGTATTTGACTGAGTGAATGATACTGTCATTGTTAGGGGTGGGTATTGAGTAGGTGAGAGGCGTGAATTTGGTTTATAAAAGGTGGATCGTTGGTCGTTGAGTTTTGTTTGGATAAGTTTTGCTAGGTTGATTGCATGGGAGATTGATGTTGGTTGAAGTATGTGTAGCTTATTTTTGATAGGTGTTTTAAGCCGTAGAGGAAGCAATGGAGGAATGAGTATGGAGAGAGGGATGTAATACAGTTGCTCAACATTTCGAAGGTTGTTTTATATTCTTCTACAGTTCCGGTTTGACGGAGTTTAAATACAGAAGATTGAGGGTTAATGAAAGTAGAGGGACCAAACCGTTGTTCAATTGAGTTTGTAAGAGAGCCATCGATGAAGAAGGTTGTTCCAGTACATCCACTGAAACCACGACGAAGCTTGTCCATCCATGTAAAAGCTTGAGAGTTCGACTCTTTGTTCATCCGGTGTGGCATGATATGTGAAGAATCGTTCCCCTTAAAAGATCCAATCTAATGAGTTAGATCCATTAAAACGAGATAATTCACATTTTGGGGTTCTAACCGCTATTGGGTTGGGAAGAAAATTAGAGTGAAGTAGCAAGGAGTGGTGGTGGTTGGACATTGCTTGGGGAGTGTTCAAGAGTGGTTTGTGATTGAGGTGGTGGTGAAGAGACATAGACAGTGAGGTCTTGTATCATCTGCGTTAGGGTGGTCATGGATTTTTGAAGCTTGGATATGTCGGATTGCATGGAGTCCATGTAGGCAGAGTGATTGGTTGAGTCGTTGCCAAGTTGGGCAATGGCTTCATCGACTGCACGATTTCGATCTTGTGTGGTTTGAACCATGGTATATAGGGTTAGTAGGTGGAGAGGACAATATTGAAAGCATCAGATTGATAGGATATTGCTATTCTAATGCTGGAGTCATGTAAATTGCAGAGGAGATAAGAAAGAGTTGAGAGAAGTTTATAATATATTCATCTTCTCATATCCATTCACATCACCTCTTTTTTTAAAGCTGCTACAAACATTTCCAGCCAATCATTTGTAACAAACTGATGGACACGTGGTCCAACAATTAGTGCATTCACCAGGTCGTTATAATATTTAAAAACAAGAAAGAAAAATAAGAAAGTTGTTATAACCATATTGTTGCTTTTGCTGCCATGTAGTCCATTGTGCTTTTATTCAATTGTTGCATAGTAGCTTTGATATCTTGCTGACCTTTATATACTGCGTTTGGGTCTAGGTGCAGGTGCATCACTGAACTTTGCCAATTAATTTGTGTGCGTGAGCGCACGGGCGTGCGTATGTGTGATATAAAGCTGAATTGCTACACATTCTCCATGACATTCAGTATGCCCGCTTATTAGGCTTAACATACAGTATGAGATGGTGTGTTGAGTATGGTCTTACATCTGAAAATTGGTATATAGATATCAATACATGACTCTTCATTATACGGTCAAATAGTTTGTGATGTATGAGTTACTATGTTTTTTGTTCACGTATAGCATAGAACATATTTTAATTGTTTGTGCTTGCATCTGTAACAATGTATACGCTCACGAAAATTTGTGTTGCTTCACTGTTATATGTTTTGCATCACACTGATTCATTCTGCCCTCTTTTCCCCTTCTATAGGCACTGAATAAATGGGGGTATTATCCGTTGATTTTGATAGGCTCATGGACGTTTGCTACAATCAACCGCATGCATGACTTTATTAATCCTGGGCGTAAAATCTTTCTGCTATCGCTTGCTGATGTTTGTTTTGCTGGGCTAATGGTATGTGTTCCAGATTTGTTTACTTGTTTTTGTTTCTTTTAGTAATGACAACTTGGAGTTCTTATTTTGACCAATGAGATGGCTGGCTTGAAAAGGACTATTAATAAAAAATAGTAGTATCAATTAAAAAGAGCCGCTGTATTAGTGAAAACGAAAAGGAAAAAAAAAGTGAATATAGTCTATTAATAAATCTTGAGGTTGCAAACTACCATGTCTTATTTGACACATGTCATCATAGTTGAATTCAAGTTGCCTGGGGCATTGTTTGATGTTGGCATTTCCATACAATTGTGTGCTTTAAGGGACAATTCTACTTCTACTTATCAATGACTGCAGATGTACGATAATTGTCTTAGAGCAAACTTCGTTAACGTGTACAATAATTTTATGTCTTATATTTTGATTTTCATTACTATTGAAGTATTGATCTTTAGATAAAAGCATGAAGTACAGGTTCTAAATAGATTCTTTAGAGTTGGAGGCAAGTTTCTATTAATACAGCTGAACTTCAAATTTATATAATTGCCAGAAACTATGTGAATCCTAGCTGGACTTCAAATCTATTTAATTGTCGAGGGTAATTTGTTCAAATTTCTTCAGTAACTAGCGTGTAACATGTGCGTTGCACGTGGTATGTTATATAAAAATAGCGGTCTTACTATTCTTGAAGAATAGAATTTATTATGCAATACATAGTGAGTTTGTAAAGATGAATCATAAATTGAGCTTACTATATTTTTTGGTGTATTACTCCTATTATGAGATTTGTGTATTTCTATATTTGAATATAAATTAAATTATTATTTTTGCCCATAAAAATGAGTCATATATTGATTTATTACATTTTAGCATTCAATATTTGTTATGCAAATAAATGAAATGAGCATTTTTAATTAATTTTGAAGCTAATATTTTTGTTTTGAAATTAACCTTTTTTAAAAATTTGTGGATAAATATTCATGTACGTAGATTTTGAAACTAATGTTAAGGTTTTGATGCATTGGATTAACAAGTAAATGATGCATAGACTAAATTTCAAAAATTACTCAAGAATTGGTGAAAATACCTAAAAATGAAAATAATACTTAGACGTTTTTATGCATCAACGGTTTTTACTGCAAATGAAAATGATGTATAGCTAATGAATCAGTATGTTTTTGTGCATCAAAAGTTTTTACATCATGTAATTATCAAAAATAAGTGTACGATACTAATAAAATGGTAAATAAAATATTTATTTACTATTATTTTTTGGCAAAGTCGGGGTGGTTGAATGGTCCCCTCCTACTTTATTGAAAACTAGTAAGTAGAACATTTGCAATTACAAATAAGAATACATAGAAACAAAGAGTGAATACGTGGAAAACAAAAATACAACAAGATTGAAAACAAGGCAGTCAGTTACATCTCCGCACCTCCATATCATTGTGATTATAATTGTATGGAAAGTGTCCCATAGCTCGATAAATCTCTTTGCACATTTCCTTGTACAGTTCCATCATTTTCTTGCGCTTATTATTGAATATTAGTCTCATATCTTTCTTTTCATAGGACTGAAATAAAAACCTTCAGCATAGCGAGCAATTTGTACAAGTATTCCACTTTGTAGCTTTGTATATATTTATCCATTCAATTTTACCTTCTCATTTACGGTTAGCATGTCCCCCTCGAGCTTTGACACTCCTCCACAGGAAAAATTAAAAAGTACACTAAAAAAATAAGTGCAGATTGTTCTCATCTCTGCTTTTGCAAAGCACACAGCTAGTTAATGTTGACCCCCTGTAGGCAAGATTGCTTAAGGTACTGATGGCATTCCTAATAAGTTTTCGTTAACATAAAATTCATTCTCTCATATGTATATCCATTCCACACTCTGCCATGCCAGAGAAACTTACGAAGATCATATGCTTCTGTTATGTCTTTGTATGCATTAGTTGTAGAATGATCTTTCATATTGTTCGACCACAAGTATCTATCCACATGAGAAAAGACTTAAATATAGTTGTCTTTGCTCTATGTGATTGAGACTTGTTTTACTGGAAAAGGCAAGGAGACAGCCCCATTCCTAATATAAGATACGGCTTTGACATTAACAGGAATACCACTTTGGTGCATATTCTTCATGAGAGACAGTTGATCAAAAAAATGTCCTTTCCAATCCAAGGCACAATCCATAACTTTTTTTACTACGAGGCTCCAGAGCAATTTTTAAATGAGGGAGAAAGATATCCTGAGTTCTAAGGAGAATTTCCCAAACCCAACTCTGGGCTTGCTTTGCCTTTATCATCCAAATATCATCATTTTCTAGGTCATGAGCAATTATCCATTTTACCCATATATTATCATTCTTGTTTATCAGGCAATCAGAATGTTCTGAAAAGGCGGCATAGTTCCAAGCTCTCAAATTCCTAATTCCTATATTACCATTTATTTTTGGCAATTCAGTTTTATGGGAAGCAACAAGGGATGGTTTTCTGTGAGAGATTAGATCAATCCACAGAACCTTTTCGTAGTGGTTCTCATAACAGATGAGTATAATAGGTAGTATGAAAGTTCTACACCAGTATACTGTCATAGACATAACCAAATAATTTATTATCATTGGTCTTCCAGGGTGGCTTAAAAATCTATTATGCCATCTGTTAATATCATTAGTTATTTTTCCATATAGAGGAACGCTTTGATGTAATGATACTCTCGGAGTTGCAGATGAACTCCCAAGCTAGACATAGAAGAGGGATCATCTGAGTTATATCTAAGCATTGCTGAATTAATGGCTCAGATATCCCAGTAAGTAAAGTATGAGATTTTTGGGAGTTTATATTTAATCCATAGAATCTAGAGGAGCCCTTAAACGTTTCCATAATGGAAGATATGGATTTAACGGTTGGTTTGGTGAATATTATGAAATCATCAACAAAATCCAGAGATGTTGTCACAGGAGATTTGCATTTGGAATGAAAGAGAGTTCTATTCTGATGAACCTGTTTCTGAAAAGCGTGAGTTAGTGTTTCCATTACCAAGATAAAAAGATAGGGGGAGATTCGATCTCCATGTCTTAATCCTTGCATCCCTTTGAAATATCTAACAGAGTGAGCATTAAAACCATAAGAGTACCTTACAGTGGAAATGTATTGATACATCCAGTTGGAGAATCTAGATGAAAATCTCATTTTGTTCATAATACGCATTAGAGAGTCCCATCTTACAGAATAAAATGCCTGCTTTATATCAATCGCATTGCTCTAGAGACATATGTTTAGATGAGAAGTATTCAGTAAGTCATGAGAAAGGAAGACATTATCAAGGATGTTCCTATCTGGGATGACGGCAGCTTGGTTTTGAAAGATCGGAGAGTTGATAACAAGCTTAAGCCTAGCAGTCAGTATTTTTTGTAAATAATGTTGCAACATGCCACGGGTCTGAACAGGGAGACATCATTTAGATTGTCTAGCTGGGGGAGTTAATGCAAGATTAGTTGAGTTAATAGAGCGCAACATTCTATTCGAATTGAAGAAATCATGAGCTGCTCTAAGAACATAGAGAAAATATTGTTCTAGCAATGAATATAGAAAACTGTATTGAAACCATCGGATCTCCACTAACTGATTTTTTTCATTGTAATAATAGTGTTTTTATTCTATTAATCAGATATATGGTTACATAAAATAGTCCGTTAATCAACAATAAGGGTCGAAGGTGGAAAAGAGGAAGAGAAAGAGGAATAAACTATGAACCATTGGATATAAATCCCTCAAGATTCGTTTGTTAAAATTGGGGTTTAAACATTAAAACCTAGCCGTCACTGGGCGGCGGTCGACCAGAAGCCCAATAATTGTTCGTTCATTAATATTTATTAATTATATGAAATATTTAATGTTCAACTTCGTTTTTTTTGTCCGTAACTTCTTTGTACGGACTCTGTTCACGAAACTCCAGACATGGAAATTGGTTAGAATTTTGTCACGAACGTAATTAAATAACCAACGTCAAATTCTGGGGTGTTACAATAATTTATATAGTTATAATTTTTTTAAACTGTATGAACATTAATAAAAAAAATAGTTTTACCAATTTCGCTAATATAATGAATATGACACACCATTGTTATCACGTCGACGACTAGTCGACAAGTCGCTTAAAAAAATTAGACGATGCTCGACTTTTTCATTTCGACGGTGATGGGCCAGAACTAACCCGGAGGAAACAAATCAGAGATCGATTTCAACATAGAAACGAAACATAACTAACCCGGAGGAAGAACGACATCAGTTTCTCAACTTCAGCAACATCGACTTCGAAGTGTGTCGTAGAGAAGTCGACAGCAAGATCTGAGTGAAGTTTTCTTCTTCTTCTTCCCTTTAGCTGTTTATCTTTTCGATTTTGTTAATCTTGCTCAACAATGAATTTGAGCGACAAAATCAAGCGGCAAATTTTGCCCTAGTTTTCAACGGCAGATTTTGCCCTAGTTTTTGGTCAATCTGAGCTGCCACGTGGTTGGATTGTACGTGGTTATACTGTTGCTTCCCGTTGCGTTGGCCTGTTTGGGCTGAAATGTTTAATTTTTCTTGGTCTAACTATTTTAGGCCTAATTATGTGGGTTGAAATTGTTTGTTCTGGATATCATAATTTTGGGCTGTGCTGTGTGCTATTAATTTGGAAGAAATGGAAAAAATGGATCTATATGTTATTTGGAAGAAATGGTCCAACTATTTTAGGCTTAATTATGTGTGCTATTAATTTCAAAAGACTTGTCGACTAGTCTTCTAGACGGTAGTGGCTCGACTTGGCGTCGTGATAACCTTGTGACACACACGTTGGATTGTTTTTTTTTAAAGAACTTATTAATTCCATAAATGGATAGTTGTAGCTGTATTTGTTAAAAACCTTTAAATTTAGGATCACCTAATCAGTAAAAATGGAAGAAAACCTGGGATAATTCTGTAAATAATTGTACAAAAGTATTGAATGTTAGTATATAAATGCAAAATGATAGAAGAGGTAATCAGTAGAAACACTGTAATAATTATATTAACGATAAATAGTAGGATTTGAAATTTAAATGTTACGAAGAAACCAATGATAAATGAGAAAATCCCTAAATTAGTACGAGTAGGAAGTTCTCCTGCTTTGCAATTATGTAATAGATAGATTTCTGGGGTAAGCCTATTAGAGAGTTCAGATGTTGAAATCATAGTGTAAGGTATCAGTCGGAGCCCCGAGATTTCGGCCACCTTGGTTCGGTTTTGGTCTGTGGCGGGCTATGATAAGATTAAAATCTCGTCCCTACCTACTGGCAGTTACAATTAAAAAAAAAAGAAATCAGTGGATTACCTATCGAGATTCGAGATGTAAATTTCGTAGATCGTCGTTGTTGTCAATTTCATAATAGCATAGGTAGTCGTCAATTTCAAAGCATGTTGTCGCAGTCAATTTGGGGATGAAGGGAAGGGAAGACGTCGACACTAAGGGAGGGGAAGACGTTTGAGGCGCTGGTGAAGACCTGAATTGGGACAGTCTTGTGAATTAGGGTTGAAGGGAAATAAGGCTGGGAAAATAGGGTCGATTAAAATAGAAGTAGGGTTTGGGTTTTGAAATGAACTAAATTTAATTAGGGTTGAATTAATAAGATATAGGACAAAATTTTTAAATGAGCTTCCAGGAAAAACTTATTATACAAACAGGCCTCTTTCATAACTTATTATGAAAGTAGGCCTGTTTTCATATGGGCAGATGAACTCGCGCATTCCATTTCTGCGCAAGAACAATTCTGTTCTTGCGCAGAAATGGAATGCGCAATAATTTTTTTTTAAAATTTTTTCCTCTAGCGCACTCCATTTTTGCGCGAGAACAAAACTGTTCCTGCGCAGAAATGGAATGCGCAAGGTATTTTTTGGCCAGTCAAAACCAGAGAGCAATATAGAAAACTTTTCCAAGCATTACTAGAACAGTAGATTAAACATTACATTACATGAACGTTGAAACATTAAAAAAATTCTAATAGAAAATAAGACTAAGTAATCAAACGTAGAACATGAACATTAAAGGCGATCGTAGAAGTCCAACGATTACAAGCATGGAATAGATAAGCCAAAGACAGTTTGGACGAAAAATAGAAAACATAGATAGTACACCGATTAAATAAGATACATTGAAGGTGGAAGACTTGCTAAATCATCACCAACGAGTGCCCGAGCTCGAACCCCCTCCTCTTAATTCTTGCACAATTTTTCCCAAACGTCTCACTTCTTCCTGCATTTCCAAGGCATTTTGAAGACCCCTAGCGCACAAAGGAGGATCAATCCATTTGAAATAATCGCAGCATTGAATATTCTCTGGATCGTACTTGTTTTCTTTGTATGAGCTGCAACCAAAAAATCTTCGACCTGCATTAGTCTCTGTTTTTGCACGAACGACTATACATTCTTCTCCACAGCGACACGTCGGGTAAGTGCAATTTGGCATAGTTGGAGGAACGGGACATTGGCGCTCTAGTTGTATCCCGTTATGATAGAATTTTTGACCCGGTTTTTGTTTCGACACAATGGCACGTAAACGAGCATTCAAAGTACCTCGTACATGTGGTTGTGCCGGAGGTATTGGGTCGAATTGAGTTTCGGGTACATATTCCACGTTTTGAACATTGGTAGATCTATTTCTTTCGATTTCTTCACAATAGGCCACTAAAGTTTCATCGTCAATTTCTTGATTCTGCATGTCTTAGTTTGTAAATTCAACATGAAAACGTATTAGATAAACTATATGTGTCATAGCTAGTCGTAGAGGAATAAAACCAAATTAAACTCACCTTTCGAAGTTGAAGATGATGCCATGAATGCTGATGTGTCGAAGTAAAACTATATTGCACACTGTTTTTGAAAGATTGTTGGTGTAGTGGGAGATTCAGGGATAGGATTTGTTCTTGAGAAAAAGTGATTTTGGAATTGGTAAAGTAAGTGAGAAAGAAAGGTGGTGGGCTGGTAGATATAGGAGTGACAGTGTGGTGAGCACTCCAAAAGTGCTCATGAAGGAAATCCTTCTTGAGCACTTTTGGAATGCGCAAGAAGAAAATCCTTCTTGCGCATTCCAAAAGTGCTCAAGAAGGATTTCCTTCATGAGCACTTTTGGAGTGCTCAACACACTGTCACTCCTATATCTACCAGCCCACCACCTTTCTTCCTCACTTACTTTACCAATTCCAAAATCACTTTTTCTCAAGAACAAACCCTCTCCCCGAATCTCCCACTACACCAACAATCTTTCACTAGTTTCAAGGGAAATAAAGGTAATTTTTATCCTAGTACTTTAACAAGCTTTGACGTATTTGAATGTAGAAGGTTTTTTTCTAATGTTTGTTAATTTTATGATTGTGTAGAGTATGACACATGTTCCAATCATCTTTTACTTCGATGGTAAATTAGTGGTCGGGGAAGATGATAAACCTACATATGTAGGAGGAAAAATAAAAGGAAGCAAAATTAAGAAGTATTGTTCGTTCGAATCGCTTAAGAATAAAGCGTATGATGTTTCCAAAACAGACGAAAATGAGTTCGATATAAAGCTAGTAACGAAGTGGGTAAAGGATGATGGTTCCACCGCTATCACCGTAGACGACGATGAAGATATGGATTCGATGTTCGCAGTTGGAATGAGAGTGATAGAGATGTACATTCTGAAATGCGAAAAAATCCAAGAAGAGCAGCTAGAAGATCAAGTTGATTACACCTTACCCGATGATAACTTACCGGACCAGACTTTTCAGGAGACCATCCAGATTGAGTCTCAAACAGCACTTTGGTTAGTATATGGATTTAATTTTGGAGATTTTTTATATCAACAACAATTGCAAGTTATGATAAATCTCCTTCTGCAGGTACTCGACGCATGAAGTTGGAGAAGGATCAAATCGTAGATCGGAAGCAGAAGAGAATTGTTTGTGCAATGAAAATGCGGTTGTACAACAACTTAATAGCTTGGAAGTGGCATGTACACTAGAAGCAGACAACACTTGGGTTGAGAACAGTCAAGTTAATAACGAAGGCCCACTCGATGATGACGTACAACCCATTAGTGAGCAAGATAATGCAGCAACTATGGAAACGGAGAATCCTTTATTCGAAGATTTATGTACCGCAGAAATGATGAATACGTCATGTATGGAGACTTCTCATATGGATATGGAAGTATTTGGACGAGAATGTGTTGACAAAGGCCCTCGAGTTGGGTTGATATTTCAATCCAAACAAGACCTTATTGAGCAGCTAAGTGAATGGGCCATTAAATGTTCGGTTTCTTATCGTGTAGTCAAATCTCGTTCTCATGACTATACAGTGCGCTGTGATGTTGATGAGAAATGCCCTTGGCGGCTACATGCTCATCTATCGACGAAGATATCTCAAAATTTCTGGAAAATTAAGACGTATGGAGGTGATCACACGTGTTTAAACCCAACAATCAACTCAAATCACCGTCAAGCTACTGCTAAGTTTATTTGTAGTAAAATCTTACCACTTGTTAGATCCGAGATGAATATGACAGCGAAAACGGTTCAGGAAACGATGTCAAACATGTTTCATATTAAGGTTACTTATGCAAAGGCTTGGCAAGGATTAACCAAAGCTTTAGGGTTGATATACGGCGATTGGGATACATCATATGCCGAGTTGCCTAAATATCTTCAGGCGGTGAAGAGTACCAATCCGGGAACAGTATATGAAGTTATACGTAGACGTAATGTTTTCGAGGCCGCATTTTGGGCATTTGGGCCGTCAATCGAAGGTTTCGCACATTGTCGGCCACTTCTTTCCATTGATGGAACGCATTTATACGGAAAATATTTGGGAACACTTCTTGTTGCCACTGGTGTTGACGCTAACCAAGGTCTCTATCCATTGGCATTCGCTATTGTTGGAACCGAATCATGGAATACGTGGAAGTGGTTTATAAATTCGATATGGATGCATATTCCGTCTTTACGTTCAAGAACTATTACGTTTGTTTCTGACAGAATGAAAGGAATTCCGCGTGCATTAATAGAAGGTTGGCCTGCTCCTCACCATCACCGATTTTGTATTAGGCATATTAAAGCCAATTTCAAAAAAAAGGGTTTTGGGTCTGATGAACTTCAAAACTTGCTTCACGCTGCAGCAACAGCCTCTGAAGTGGTAAAATACAATGACTATCGAAAGCAACTAAAGTTGATGTGTCCTGCAGCTGATGCGTGGATTGACACAAGTTTGAAAGACCAAGAAGAAAGTTGGACGCTAAGCCATGATGGTGGCATGAGATTCAACATGATGACGACCAATGTGTCGGAAAGTTTCAACGGTGTCTTGAAGGGAACAAGGAGTTTACCTGTACGTTCGTTAGTTGCACGCACGTTTCATCGTGTCAATCGCTACTTCTACGAGCGTCGTACTCAAGCGGGGTTGTTGACCACTCATTTGACGCCAAAGTGGGAAGCAATTGCTAAAACACGCATGGAAGCGTCGAGACATTTGAATATCGAACGCTACAACACTACGGAGTGGGGAGTAAAAGATTCGCAAATGCATTGCTATACGGTTCAAGTCGGAGAAAACGAAGTTTTAGCGTCTTGTTCATGCAATATGCCAACACTAGAGCATTTCCCTTGTTCACATGTTTTAGCGGCATGTTCTAGGGGTTTTGGAGGGGCTAACCGAAGGAATGCAGATTTCATTTCACCATGGTATACAACCGCCAATTACGTAGCTTCGTACCTCCCTACATTTCATCCAGTTCCGGATTGTCGATATTGGACAACATACGAATGCCCGGATCTTAAACCACCACCGTTGCGTAGAAACACGGGACGACCAAAATCTACACGAATCAAAGGGGCTATGGATCAACCAAATACTAATCGGCAAGATCGGTGTAGTAAATGTGGTGGCTTAGGCCATAAAAAAGGATCATGCACTCGATGAAGACGGTATTCGTTCTATGTTTTTAATTTGAATTCGATCTATGTTTGTAATTTGAATTCGATCTATGTTTGTACTTTGAATTCGATCTATGTTTTTAATTTGAATTCGATCTATGTTTGTAATTTGAATTCGATCTATGTTTGTACTTTGAATTCGATCTATGTTTTTAATTTGAATTCGATCTATGTTTGTAATTTGAATTCGATCTATGTTTGTACTTTGAATTCGATCTATGTTTTTAATTTGAATTCGATCTATGTTTGTAATTTGAATTCGATCTATGTTTTTGTGCAGTTCCATCCATTGGTAGTACCAGCTCTCTGGTTTTGGAAGGCCAAAAATGGCCTTGCGCAATCCATATATGCGCAAGAACATTTTTGTTCTTGCGCATATATGGAATGCTCATTTTTTATATAAAAAAAAAATTGCGCAATCCATATATGCGCAAGAACAAAAATATTCTTGCGCATATATGGACTGCGCAAGGCCATTTTTGGCCTTCCAAAACCAGAGAGCTGGTACTACCAATGGATGCACATACTTGAAGCTCAAACTTCAAACTCATGTTAATGGCCCAGTGATACACATTCTTCAAACATTTATTAGCCAATTCAAACACGTACGTGAACATGACCAACATTAAAATTAAAATACAAGTGGTTCAACATACATGATGGTAAAGCACCTACGCTAATACAACATACATATAAAATTAAACATGAGCTACCTACATGAAATCACCCATGAACACTACAACATCACTAACTCGCTAGTCTCTAAGTCTTCGAACTTCAATCGGCGTGTCCCTCTTCTTCCCCACTCTTCTTGAATATCGCCTTGTTATCGGCGGTGGTTGAGAACTTGCGATAACATCTACAGTTGCCGACGGTTGCGGATGAGTAGACCCTTCGATTTGTTGACTTTCCAAAGGTGGTTGTGATGGACCAACAAAAATATCCTCTTGAACACCACTAGAAGATCCTGCTCCGAACCCAAAACTATGTTCAATCGAAGGCCAACTCGGCCAATCTTCTGTCGATATGTTGAAAAGCTCTTGCACATTGCCTTGAGCACCTTCAATCTCTGCTTCATGTTGACCTTCATCCTCTTGTTCGAGCCCGGGTCCCGAACCTGAAATAGGAGGAGGTGGTGGCGGGAATGCGGGAGGAGGCGGGGGAGGGGGTGGATTAGGTCGACGCAACTTGTTTCGGCCTAAGAGTGTATCCAAGAAATTCCTCAATCCTACACATTTCACTTTCACCTGCTCAGGCTCATCCCGGCTTTGCTCTATATCCACCGTCATATCCATAGCTGTGTAAATACCGCTAACGATGTCACGTTCCAATGGCGCCCGAGGGATGTATGAAGCTAAAAGTGAAGAAGACTCCCTCAATACGAAACGGCGAGTAATCTGCCAATACCAATACTCATACTCGGCCAAAGTAATTGGCGGCGTTCTCTCAACAATGACATTATCCTCTCTAGTGTTCCAACGATGAACGTTTTGAATTCTGAACTCGCCCCAATTTCCTGGGTTTTCAGGCACTTGATCAACCGGATCGGGAATATGTTGAAACGCATAACCGAACTGCCTCATTACTCGGTCTGGACAATGATTCTGAATGCATACAAAATAAATAATCCGAGTATTGCACAATAAAGTCCTAAACCTTTGCGGCATATTATCACCAAAATCTAAATTGTACGGATTCCATGTAACACTCTCAACCGGCATCAAATCAAATTCATTCCTATAAAACAAGACATTTCTTGGAGTACTAGCCCAATTTTTGGCAACATTCCACCTTCACAAGACAGTAACAATGCTAATCATAAACCTGTACAAAATGTTGAACATAATAAGTTTTAATCAAAATTACCTGCGACCGAAATGGAGACGTATAGCCGTAGTCTCCTGAATGTGTACATTTGGTCGACCAATTGCCAAGTAAGTCCACGACCATAACTACAAAAATATATGATATTTAAAAAGAAAAACTTAAGTGGTGTACAAATATTTATGTTAATCTTTAGTACAGAAGATATACCTGCAACAAAGTCATGCAACCAGCTATAGAATCTGATTTTCTTAAGGCGACAGCCGATAACTCGCTATACAAATTAGCAAGCACTGCACTCCCCCAAGCGTGATAACCAAACTGCTGGAAATCTCTTAAAAATGGCAAGAACCTTAAATTACATCGCCCTTTCGAATGTGTGACAAAAAGACGGGAATTTAGAACGTATAAAATGACAGCCCGTGCTCGACGCTCTATCTCCACTCTTGTTGCATGCTCATGAAGAGGACCACCAAATGCTTCTCTAAACCACTTCATATTTATTTCATATCTCCCCATAAATTTGTTTTCAGGAACAACTACACCCAAGAGCTCGTGGCATAACTCACCGTAGTCGGTATGTGAATCATCAAACAAAATTGGAATACCAGAGGTGGGAATACCAAGTATTTTCTCGACGTCAAGCAGGGTAATCGTCATTTCTCCAACTCTAAAATGGAAGGTATTAGTTTCCGGACGCCAACGGTCACACAATGACGTGATAAGTCCGTGATCCAATCTAATGTAATCTATCTGGAGTACTGACCAAATATGAGCTATTCGCAGTAAAGTTTCAAGCCGAGGATCTTTACAATCAATCAGTTTTAACTTGCTCGAATGATCCGTAGCCTTAACTTTTTCAGCACCCTACGCAAACAAATGTGAAAGCAAACGAACGATATTTAAATTATGTTAGTTGAGACATTAACAAATGAACAAACATTTTTATAAGGGTGTACAACTATACCTCCATTAACTCAACGTTGTTACTCCGGTGTTCATGTTGACGGTAGAGCACACTAGGATCAACAGGTCCGGGCACTAGACCATTTCCTACAACATGGTCATACAACACTGAAAATCAAACACCATAATACATTGAAATTGAATTGGTAAACTTATTGAAATTGAATTAGTAAACTTATTGAAATTGAATTGCTAAACTTATTGAAATTAAAATCATAACACCATAATACATTGAAATTGAATTGCTAAAGTTATTGAAAGCATAGAACTATGGTTTAGAAAAACTAGTTTAGAGACATGAATCGTACCTCTCCTTTGCGAAGATGTTGAAGCTTCCGCCATTTTGTAAGAATTTGATGATGAAAAGAGGAAATTTAGTTGTTTGGAGTTAGATTCAAGTAGTAATATAGGTTTGGGTATTTAGGGTTTTTGGGTATTTTGAAGTTGGAAGACAAATGAAGTTGGGCAGCACCACATAATTGTATTTCGTAGCAGGTCTCTGGTTTTGACTGGCCAAAAAATACCTTGCGCATTCCATTTCTGCGCAGGAACAGTTTTGTTCTCGCGCAAAAATGGAATGCGCTAGAGGAAAAAATTTTAAAAAAAATTTATTGCGCATTCCATTTCTGCGCAAGAACAGAATTGTTCTTGCGCAGAAATGGAATGCGCGAGTTCATCTGCCCATATGAAAACAGGCCTACTTTCATAATAAGTTATGAAAGAGGCCTGTTTGTATAATAAGTTTTTCCTGGAAGCTCATTTAAAAATTTTGTCCTAAGATATATTGGTGTGAGCTATTTTGTTGCCTTTAATTTTGTTTGGAGTAATTTAATTTACTGTAATTTTAATTCTAATTAAATTTATTTAATCTGATATGAATATATTTGGTTAGACTAGATTTCATACTTCATTTACATCAATCATTATTACATTCTCATTAACAAACTACTGAAAATTGAAACTGGACCGAAATCAAAATGAAAACCAAAACCTTGGAAATTTCTAAAATCATCCGAAGTTAAGAAACTTTCGAATGAACGAAACCGCGACCAAAACTAAATTCTCGAATCTTGGTTGAAACAAAACTAGTTTAAAATATATTGTGATGCCAGTGACTGATTATCATCTACTTGAAACAGGGACGGATTTATGTTAATGGTACCCTGGGCTACAGCCTCATTAATATGCAATACATATGTTACTTTAGCCACTAAAAGGGATTATATATTACTGCAGCCACGTTGTTGGTTCTTTAGCTCAAAAACGATCTAAAACTACTTCACAAATTATAGCTTTGATGTCAAAAAAAGTAGCGAAATAATACGTTCACTTTGGTGATAGCAAATGCTTAATTTATCATACAATATTTATTCATTATTTTGTTCTCATCTTTCATCTCTTTGTTCATATTGTGTATTGAAATTTAACTTGTTTATTCCTACATCCAAGTATACTATTTCATTCACCTTCCGTGCTTAAAATTTTCAATCTTCCATTCACCATCTACTGTTACGAAACTAGACATTTTTTTTTTAGTTTAACGACTATTTTCCATTCTTTTCTGCATTTAGACGAAGTAACAATATTACAATAGCCCGGGGTGATGACAATTCCTGCCTCCGCCTCTGCTTAGAAACAGCCAAAGAAATTCCATTATTTTACGTGATCAATGGACTCTATTAATCATGTCATTTGCAGGGTTTATTTAACTCCATTGCTTACGGTCTCAATTCATCGGTTCGCAATGCGATTGCTGAGAGGTTTGACAAGTAAGCTTCATATAAACAGGGCATTTTATAGTTACGCTTCATGTTTAAATATATTTTTCCGCCAATTGAAAACAGCTGATTAATAGGTTTATGTTTGCAATGATGTAAAGGTTTTGATTCAGCCTTCTAAATTTCTTAGGTATGCACCAGAAGCATTAAAAAGATTAGTTCCAGTAAAGCACAAAGTTCAACAAGAAGAAAGCGAACTTGCATCGCTTATCGTTGAAGGTCAACAATGATTGTCTATATAAATGCATGACTATCTTGCTAACACTTCAAAAGACCCAAGATGGTTCATTTTAGGGGCTGATTTACATCATAGTAAGTGCTTGTAATCGATTTTATCTCAACCAATTCAATGTGCTGTTAATACCAATAGCCTTTTTTTTCTTTTACTTTTGTACCTACGTAATGTATTTCTGATGTAAAAACTTCAGTATGTAAAAGTGCTTGTAAAAAAACTGTTAACTAGCTGGCTAGTTCGTAAAAAAACTGTTAACTAGCTGGCTAGTTCTATTTCCGTTAGTGTTGCGCCTTTTGTTATGAGATCACAGTAGATGCTCACAGTAGAAACAGTTTGGGAGGAATCTACTTGCTTTATCTTTTGGATCATAATGACAAACTATTGTATGATGAACAAATCCAGAGATACGTTCAGAATATTTTTGTGCTTTGGTATAATTATTCAGGATTTACCCTGTTATGTATGGAATACTTGATTCAGCCAAATTGAAAAATCAAAGTCTTATGTTTAATTATGTTTTGTATAAATGTGATAAATTTCTTTAGATTAATTGGATTTAAAATAATTTCGTCATTAAATCATAAAGATTAATAAGCTTTCTGGTGATACCAATAATGATGCTTAAAACCAAAATTTTAAAAATTATAATTTTACATGGTGGTTTTAGTTGGATTCATGTGACGTAATTATTAGTGTTACTACGGTAACTCCATTTCTCTATGTTCATTTATTTTGAATAACCATAAATTTTTATATGGTTGATTTTGCTTTATTGAGATCATGCAGTTGTTATCTTCTACTCTAAAGGAAAATTTTGTTTTTGAATTTTGTTGTAATAATAACATTTGAATATTTTAACTTTATTAATGTGATGTGGTAATAATTTGGTTGTATTCGATAATTTTATTGAACTCTAATGCATTTTGTAATTTAAATGCATTAAGAAAATAGAGTTGTATTTAAATGCTTTAAGAAAATGTAGTAATATTTCAATAACATATTTTGAAATAATTTAGCTGTATATGATGCATTAACAAATTTAGCTTGCGTTTGATGATTTTATTCAATTTGAATACAAATTGACTGTATTGAGAAAAGTATAGTTAAATTTATATGCCTTAAAAATTACAATTATAATTTAACTACATTTTTTGAATTAATGTAAATATATTTATGTGATGTAGTAATAATTTTGATTACACTTGGCAATTTTATTTAATCTTAATGCACTTATTATATAACCCATAAAGAAAATGTTGTTTTTAAATGCTTTAAGAAAATGCGATTATATTTTAATAGCAAATTTATTTGAATTATATTAATTTTATTTATATGATGCAGTAATAATTTTGACTAAACTTGATAATTATATTTAATTTTAATACATTTATAATTTAATTGCCTTAAGGAAATGCTATTATAATTAAAATGTTCTAAGAAAATACAATTAATTGAATAACATTTTCGAAATTAATTTAACTGCATCAATGTAATGCAATTTTTTTCTTTCAAATTGGGTACTTAGATAGTAAAACATATTAGTATTACAAGAGTTAAGCTGTATACGACATATTATGCGTAAATATGTGTGTAACACCCCATAAATTTGGCGTTAATTAATTCGGTTTCAAATGTGAAATTTGTGCAAAAGATGGAATTTGACTATGAAATTTTGAATCATTGAGTTTGCGGCCGAATTAGGGGCACCTTCCATACCTAGAGTTTCATGAATGGAGTTCTTGTAAAGAACTTACAAACAAAAAACAATTACGAAACAAAAATAAATAAATCTAGATAATTAATTGGTCCCATAGGTTGACTAGCTCATTGTAGCTGCGAACTAGGAGATCGACCCTTCGACATTGGACGAATGACCCGTCTAGGGGCAAACGTTCCTATTGGCTTTGACCTAATAATCCTGATTTAATATAATTCAATCAAGCGGATGTGATTGATTTTTACGCTTATAATTAAGGTATAATCATTCCTCTTATCATAATTAAGGGAATGGATTTGAATGATGTTTACACGTGTTACTTAACATACTCATCGGCATCGTCAATGAGTACCCAAGGTGATAAGAGAAAACATAAAACCTTGAATCAAACAACAGTTCGGTGTGAGCGACAAGCAAATCACAAAATACTGTAAAAGTTGTAACAGTGTAAAACACATATGGTATAGAGAATAAACCCGACCTTCCTCTACATCTAGAGAGTTAACATATATAAAATCTATACTGCTCTGAGATAATCATCATGGGTGTATTCTACATCAGAATGCTAGGGATGTTTAGATATTTGAATTGGTGATATCCACATCGCACGACACCCCTAAAATGATAAATGATTAAACAAACATAACATCTATCATCCATCCTTACTATCGTTCTCTTAGTGTATATGATATACGACACCCGTATGATTAGTCAAGGACTGCATTAAGCCATGGTTTCCTCAGTACTCTAATCCATTCCCTTCAATCAGTTACGAACTAGAATACCCTATAGGTTAGGATGCTAGACTATCCTATAGTCTGAGGCTATCACATAATCCACTCATTATCACTTTACGAGTACGCTAGGAGCTACGAATATCGACAATCTTTTTTTCATATGTCCTTCATAGCAGGGTTAATCTTGGAACTGTCTTCACACTAGAAAATCATCACTCATTGTAGAATATCCTGTCTCCTAGCCCTCCTTTTGCAATCCCGCAAATCCGGCCCGTGATCACCCACTCTACCTCTTGAAGAAAAGCCATTCATTGTAGAAGCCCCGCTTCCATCATAAAATCGCCATCGTCGGATGATGACTCACTGCGTTGAAACATCGCATCCTTGCCTCATATAAAAACCACAAGTCGAGAGTCACCATGTCAAAACAACTATCGAACAAACCATCATATCATGCTCTTCAAAACTGCATCTTCGTCCACGTCAAATAGATTTAAATAGCCACCATGAATAGTAATCGATATCGATCACTCCATAGTGGTCGATAACAACCACTCTAACCATGTATTTAACAAAAATGGGTCAAATACACATCAATTAAAAGCGCCCGACATTCGTCGTGGAATCCAAGATCGTCGTCGAGTCTGTCCTCCATCTTCAGGTCCATCGTCAAATCCGTCATTAAGCCCCAACGCTGCTCCATCATCGAATCAATCTGCACATCTAGAAGATTTTTTTGCGAACTTATCCCGTTCGTTCGAGTCTATCGTCCTTGTGCGGCAATCAATGCGCGCCAACTTGTGCGTTTTATGACACCCTACGTTCGTAATGTCTCTCATAAGAGAATGCATTAAGTTTCGTGAAGCACAATAGGTAAACTGCACAAAAATTCACAAGACAGATATAAAATAAACAGCGGAAAATTTCAACTTCATTATTAAATATAAAACGTAGTCTCAAACCGGTTACAACAAAACCAGTTACATCAATTCTATCTCATAAAAAAACACCAGAGTACATAAAATCATGTCCCTTGCCATACGCTATAACAGAATAGAGAGCAAGTAGCAAGCGGTACATCTCAAGAAATCCAAGTCTAAGCGATAAGATAAAGTCTTAGTCACTTCTGAGTGCTTCCACTCTGAGGACCTAAGTTATGGGGGAAGGAAGAATGGAGCGAAAGGAAAAGGGCCAGACATAAAATCTGCCGAGTTCCAGTGATTTTCAAATGTGCATAAAATAGAAATGCCAAGACAGATAAATAAGACTAGATGAGAAAGGTACAGTGTCATAAAGGTAATAGATAAACTAAACAGATCAGCAGAATAGACATGAATAAACTATGATCGAGTAATGCTTCACATTTATATTTTAAACAGGTATGTCTGCACCAATACTAGTATTGCAAGATTAACATGATTTGGTGTTTAACCTAATTACACAACAGCAGAATTAACAGCAGGATCAACAGCAGGATTAGGGTACCCTAATTACATAATAGGACTAGGTGTTAACCTAATTACATAACAACATGATTATGCGTACCCTAATTACTACCCATGCGATCGGCTCCCTACTACGTAAATACCCCGTGTCAACCCCGACAGTAGGATGTATCACTCCTAACCCAGCAACTATATAACACAGACCTATTTACTGGTGTTACAACGACTTAGTTTCCCTAATCTAACTCATGCACGCTCATGACTCCGCCTTAACACGCCCGTACCCACCTTCTCTATGTGAACTTCTTAATATCTAGTTCAGTAAAGTGTGCTCTGGCCCCTACCTAGTGTGAGACCCCTTCTAAGAAAATACCAACAGGGATACTGTTTGAAACCGGTGTTTCCAACAACAGACTGACACAAGCCAAACCCCCTAAGCTTGTGCCCCCAAAACTAGGATTTAAGAGTCCCCTAAAACCCGATACAATAGCAGAACGAGAGACCGTTTAGCTTATTAATACTCATGTTTAACCTAGCAGGTTTAGGTTTATTAATAAGCATGGTTGTAATATTACACGTCATTATGTGCGTACAACCCTTCCCCAAAATACTTTGCCTAGATGTATACAATTTCTACAGCGTGTCAGTTTATTAACCTATATCTGGTACTTAACACGTCATTTACTTAATGTCTGTATTAAGCCCTAACATGTCTAATATATATGCATACTATTTATCAACTATGTTCCCAAATTACAAATGGCATATGCATTTTATTTGTTTAGTTCTTTCTAATTTTATGTTTGTGCTTCTTTTTGGCAGGTGTTGAATGATGCTTTTTGAGGTTGATACAAGATGTCATTCCATCTTCTTGTCTTGCTTGTCCACATTTATGAAAATATTTTTAGATATCTATGTTTATTTCTTTATGTATGAAATATTATGGATATATATATATATATTGTGATTTGGCTTATGACTCCATTTGTCTGCGTACAAATGTGATAATTGCGGTTTCTTGATATTAGTAGAATTGAAAATTATAAGCATTGAATGTTATGACAGCAAAAATGTGCAATAGAAATATTTTTATTAGCTTTGTTGTACTATAGCATCATGCTAGTGTCATAGAAAATATTTTGTAAGAAGTAAACAATTTTTATAGCAACAAAACGATGCTGTAGTAGATCGTAACTTATTTTCTATAGCCTATCATTGCGTCATAAAAGCTTCATGTGATGATTCCATAGCATGTTCAGATGTCATAATAATATGACATGCTAACGTATTATAGCAATCAAATGACGTCATAAAAGTTCTATAGCACGTTTAGTAACGTCATGGAAAAGCGGTTTCATCAATATGGCCCTGTTTAAGATTGCAACAAAAGTACGTTTTCTATTGCAAGAATTACACGTCATAATATCTACCAGACTTTTAATAACTTGTTGATATATGACGTTTATAGAATCGTCATAGAAAGTTTTTATGACAGTTTTTAAACGTCATAAAAAGGTATTTTTGTTGTAGTGCATGTACATGTTTATGCATATTATCCATTTTCAGCAAGTACATACACATTATCCCTTTTTATCAGTTTATAGCAAGTCTAAACATGTGTATTTTATCCCTTTCCCCAATTATAGTTAATCAGTCCCAGTTTAATTACATGCCCATATTCCTCTTTTTATGTCATTCATTATTGCCCTAATTATACGCACACTCAAATCGGACATTACCTAGGCTTCCAAAGGCCTAGGCTTAGCATAAAATAAAAAGGGAAAACAAAGGAAAAGAATATAACCAAATCACATAAGCATATAAGTAAGACTGGAAATAAACATAGAAACAGGGAAAAGAAAGATAGATATATATAACTTGTTAATTTTCCAATAGTAAAGGCATATGTTTTACTTATCATAACGACATAAGTGATTAATAGTGAAAACACGTATAACACTTATCTTACAAACACTGTATATCCTAACCCAATTTTATTTAACTATCATGTTATACCCTAAGAAATCAAATTTGAAAATGACAGGGAACTCACAATGGGTCTTGGTGAAGAAGAGATTAAATCTCTTATATATATATATATATGTATATATAAAATGTTTCATAGAAAAGTCCAATCTAATCCTTTTAGTTGTATGTATGCAAGTCATGAATGTTGTCTCTGTCGATTTAAGTCTCAGCAGTATTCCTCCATTATATGTTTATATATTTAGAATAATTTCATAGAGGCAGAAGATATGAAGAAATGGTGTGTATTGGAGTGGGAGAAGCCACCAATCTATAGACTCACAGAGTCAACCTCAGCCTTTAGATTCTAGGGTTTTAATCTTAAACGTACATGTATATATGACAATTATATGTATACAAACTTCTAATGTCCATAACTTCTTCACACTTTATCCGTTTTATACAAACTTGGGGTCTATATGAACCAGAATTCTGAGACGAACGCAAAGATAATGCCGGTTTCACTTAATTATGAATATTTAATTAATTATACCCAATTTATCATCTTAATGTATGGTTATAGTGTATTAAATTTTGAGGTGTCACATTCTTCTCTACTTAAAGGATTTCATCCCCGAAATCTCCAAGTTAAGTAGAATGTTACTATCCTAACAACCACATACATTCATCTACTCATCCATCATTCACAGGCATCTATTATCCTTAAAAATTTCTAATGCTTGTATGAACATTTGCAAAGGTGTTGTGTGTATATGTCCTTACACTAATGCGAAAATCAGGCGATCAACTGATTCAATTGACCCCCTTAATGCAATATATATTTTATGCCATGAATCCAAAATGTATGCGAATAAACTTAGTATAACATATAAACTCTATATGTGTGCACAATCATTATTCAAAATGCAACATCCATATGATGATTCACCCATTTCCATCCGTAGAAAAAAAATAAAATGCACACATATCTATATGTAATACATAAGTGATTTAGCCAATCCACTGCCTACTGTGTGTATATGCATCCACGAGCAACCACTATCAAACACTTGCATCCACTTGCAACCATCAATCATAACATGTTTCCAACCATTGGATTCTACCTAAGGATCGAAAGATTCAAATGACAGGATAAATAAACTTGAATGATAGAAGCAAATGCAAAGTAAAAGCTTGGAAAAGAAGTCTAAAACGTACTTTCAAAAAGAAAAGGATAAGAAGCGTGAATCATATCTTTGGGTTCCCACGTCACATCTTCGCAGTCTTCTCCCCTGTTTGAGTCAAAATTGGCTCAAGCACCAAGGGTGCTTTGGAAGCACTTTATCAAATGGTTACATTTAAAGTAATGGGGCCACAATCACTAAAAAAGAAACGTAAAAAACAAGAGAATTTATAGTGGTTTGATCTTAGGTAGATCTACGTCCACTTTGGCAAGGATTTCATTACGACATTAATGGATACAAGACATAAAATCTCTCTTTGTACATTCATCTTCTCTTATTACAAGTAAATCTCACTTAGATCTATGTAAATTGATAGGGAAATGATTGGACCAGCGAAGAAGTGGTGAAACCGATGGAGGAAAGGTGAGAAATCTTCAAATGCAATGAGGATGAAGGAGGATCTTTAATCTCTAAAGCACTTGGTTGATCTCGATGGAAGCCATGGTGGATCAAGCTCTAGATCTTTGCTTGGGAGTGTTAGATATGTTAGGATCACTTGAAATGAGAGAGGAAGCAATTTGGCACCCCTTCGGGGTGGTGGAAATCGATCCCCTTTGTGGTGGAAATCATGGCCTATTTATAGGTGAGCTCCCATAAAGAAATGAGCTAAAATTCATATATGTAGGCTACAGGTCACTCGTCCCTTTAATTAAGAAAATGCTACCGCCTAGCTGTAACCAACTGTCGACAGCTGTATCCAGCTGTCTCATGCCAATGAGCTCTATGCGCGCGGGCAGGTTGAACAGGTGGTGAGTATGTGAACGACTGATCATGACTGTAAGGCAGGTATAGGTGCGACCACCAGGAATTAGCATAGGCCTCTCTCTGATCGACCGGTAGGTGGTATCTGATCGTAGAATGAACGAGCGAGTAGTGTTGCAGATGTGGGAGAGCAGAGGATGTGTGTGCGATCCTGTCATACTTTGGGTTAATTGCCTAAGAGACATGTATGACCGACCGAGGTAGTTTGAACGAGCGACTGTGAAGAAGGATGAGCGACCTCTACAATATGTACAAGCCTTATTGCGCTCGAGCCGTGTCTTTCTTAAGCTTGCCTCGCATGTACGACCTCCTTTTATGGTCGAGTTGAGTTGTTATGCTTGACCTTGTTCTGATGAGCGAGCGACTCGATTGTTCTGGTGGCGGAGCGAGCTATCTTTATGCGCGAGCAGTCTCCTAAAGTGCATATGAGCGTCCGACCTCTTCTGATATGAATGATCGATCCCTCGTTCCATGCTCAACCCTTAACTTGGCTCGACCCCTGTTCTGTGCAAACGACCTTGGCATGTTCTACCTGAGCATGGGCGTGCGAGCCTTATGATTCTCGACCAACATGAGTGCTTGTCTCGTGGCTTTAACGTAGATTTAATCATCCAATGTGTGTACGATTCTTATGGGATAAACATTTGCCCCTCGAAGTTTGTGATTTTTAATTTGTAAAAATTACATGTTTCAAAATAATTAAATGTAGCACCATTTGATGGATTAAGTCTAGTTTCCTACGAGACGATCACGCTTGCAAGTTGCTCGCACACAAACAAGATCGGACAAGCTCATGGTCCCTTTCACACAGACATAACTGAATGAGTTTAAGGTTGCTTGTTTGCGACATGATTGATTGAGTCTAGCTAATCGGTTAAACACACAGTATGGTCAAGCAGGTTATTTGGGTTCGCGCGGGCTGGTGTGTCACTATGGTCTGCACGAGCCTTTTAGCCTTCTCTTTACTTTATTCTTCATATACTGTCTCCTCGTGTTCCCATTCTTCACTTTATTTCTTTTTCCCGAGGAAGCTTTTAATCGAGGTGTCGTTTTAGAATGTTCCACGTATTACTCCAATTCCTCTTAGATTTTAATCATACTATCTTCTCAAACCCCTAATTCGTCGTTGTTTTTTATCCTTCGAACCAAGTTCTACCAATTTTAAAATCAATCGAAGCAATTCTTCCCTGAATCTGAAGCATCCTACTTATTTATAGGTGAATTTCTTTCTTTAATTCTGTTTTGGATTTGTTCCGAAGTGTTAATTTGAGAATTTTGGGTATGGTCTGTATAATTTGAATATGAATTGAGGTTTTTGCATATTTCTGAGATTATAATAACTGGAAAATCTTGTGGCTTGAGTTGAAATGCTCTAAAAATTGTATGTGTAATCATTTGATGAATCGGAATCACAAAAACCTCCTAAATTTCTGATTTCAATAGCACGCCTGTAAGTTATTTGTCGAAATGTTTCAAACAACCCTTTGTTGTATACTTGTATAATCATGCTGTCGCTAATATATCTCTTAAATTTTTGTTGATCATGGCTCAAACTTGAAACACATTTATACTTGTATTGTGACATTGAAGGATTTGCTCATGTTTTCTCATCACATTGAATATATATCCGTTGTATTATTATTTTTTTGATTCCTTACTCATCCTGAAATCTTTCAGTCCTACAGTCGTTTGTCACTCTTATTCGACCTCTGTGGTCGCCCGAGTTCAACTTGGCAAGGGTCGATCTTGATTGACTCTTATATGGGGTCAGTTACGAACAATCCCACTTTGGTTGAGTATGAGCGACCACCTTGGGTCAAGCATGTGCAAAAGATGTAAACTGACCATGCGCGACCAGGGTTGGTGGGGTATGAACGATTGGGATTTGGTTGTACATGCGCGACCGGGTCAGAACCCTTCATAAACGACTGGTCATGGGTCGCATGTGATCTACTAGGTTCTGGTTGTTCACGTTAAAACTTGGTCGGGTCGTTCTTACTTGACCCTATAGGAGTCAGTCGTGCATGACCTTGCTTTGTTTAGACATGTATGACCTCTCCCATTTTGGACATGCTTGATCTATCTTGATGCCAAAGTTTTTATTGATCGCTTGAACTTTTGGTAGCACTAATTTATAGTGACATAATCATTCATGTAGAAATGCTAACTCGTCATAAGTCACGCCAGAATCCGAAGGAAGGAACTATGTCTAGTGAAGCTGGAGGTTTTGAACAAGTTACCGAAACTACATCGTGTACTGCCCCTAGAGTGAATATCAATCAAAACATTCCTACGCCCCATCCACTTTCCGATATACCTCGCGAAAGGCAAGAGACAAAACTTTCTTTTAGCTCATTTCAGCAGCTGTGCAATCTATTTGGAATTTCAGAAAAGGAAGAGGCCAAGTTCCCTAGGAAGGGTGAATTTGGTGATATTCCCCCAACTGGATATGTTGCTGTTAATCGTGGTATGCTCACTAGCCGGGCGATTCCTCGTTTGAATCCCCATCTAGAAAGGATTCTCTGGCGTTTAGCTATTGCCACATTCCAATTGCACCCAAATGGCTATGCCGTTTTAGTGAGCCTTTACCTGCTTTTTATGAGGGAAAAATAACGTGCGCCTACACTTGACGATATATGTTCTTTATATTCTTTTAAGAGGAGATCGTCCCTCATTTATTTTTGTTGAGAGTCGGGGATCCAAAATAATTACTGGTTTGGTAGAAAACGTTTGAGGATTTCCAAACCAATATTTCTTTGTTCGGTGCCCTGCCAATTTCTGTGGTTATTGGACGGAAGGAGGTGAATGCACTTACTTTTCAGTATTTTATTCCTTTCCTTCTTAATCCAATACTTAAGTCTTTCGCTATGTTACAGTGCTCTCTGATCAGAGTATTGTCTTTGATCAAGACCTTTGTAATTCTTTACTTGCTGCAAGTGAAAGCGAAAGGAACAAGAAATTCTTAATTACAGAAGAGTTCCTTCATCGATGTAACTTACTTCCTCCCCCGTGAACTCTCGTGGTGGATCCAACTAACAAGAAAAGTGTTGTTAGCAAGTCTCCGGCCAAGATGGCTCCAGTAAAGAAGTGTTCCAATCCTGCACGGGTTAGCAAAATACCTCTCAAATCCAAGTCGGCTTCTGTTGAGGAGGCAATGCCCAAGCGTTGTGAGGGCATGAATCTCATGACTTTGTATGATCAGACTGAGAAAGAGGGAACTACTTTGGGTTCTACGTAGGAAACTAATCAAGATGATATGGGTGAAACTACTTCAAAAACTGCTTCAGATCCGATGAAAGAGAATGAGCAGTTTGATGAAGCTGGAGTAACTTCTAAGGAAATTTTGGATGCGGACGCAGTTGATGGGAATCTTGCCATTCGTGATAGTCAAGAAGAGGGTGGTTCAGAAACTTTTAAGGATCTTGGTGACCTAGACTTGGCTAAAGACATCATTCAAGGTGATATTGCTATTCGAACATTTACACCCCATATTTTAAATACCGGATTTAGTATATTCAAAGCTCCCGCCTCTAGACCAGGAAAATTACTCGCCAAGCTAGGGTTGCCTTAGAATCATCGCTTGAGATTGGTTCGTTAATGGATATATACTAACATATTTTCCTACTTATGCTACTTTTTCCCGAATCTTTTCTTACATGACCCACGCGTCCACAATTAAAACTTTTCCTCTTATCTCGAGCTTTGTCTTTCTTTCCACCCTTCTTTTGTGCTTCCTCGGCCTTATCCTCTTTCTTTTCACCTTTATCTTCCCCGTGCATTAACGCTATATCAACGAGCTTCTCAAAAGTTGCTCCCATCGGAATATGAGGCATAGCCAACCCATGGAGGGGTTCATTCAATCCTCTAGCAAACCGCAAAGCTTCTTATGCGGGGTATCTACTAGCTCCATCCCAAACCTCGCCAGTTGATTGAACTTGTTAACATACTCTTTGACAGTCATGCCTCCTTGCTTAAGTGCCAAAAACCTTTCCATTTGCATACTTTTCTCAGCTTGAGAAAGAAACTTTATTTCAAACCTTTTCCGAAAACCATCCCAAGTCTCCACTTGATGCCCTGCTTGCATCACTTCCCACCAGAATAAAGCCTCATCTTTCAGTAGCCAAGCGTCTAACTGAATATTCCTATGATCGTCCACTCGTCCACTTCGAAAATTCCATATAAATCCTCCGTCTCTTTATGCCAGTTCCTTGCCTCTACGAAAGTTTTGGTTCCTCGGAATGACTTTCCACTCATAGCACAAAAATCTTTGCAGATCTTAGAGAAATTATCTACTCGCGGAGAAGGAGAATGAGGAACAATGAGTGCAACTGGGGGTGGAACATCTTCTTGGCCACCGACGGGCGCCGTGGCCTCTACATACCTATGGAACCAGCCTGGTATCGTAATGCCCTTAGGAATATTAGGTTCCCCAGACATGCTGAAAAGAAAAGGAAAAGGGATTCAAACAAATAATCAAAAGAAATTACATATGGCTTTGGGAAATATGTTTTTCAAAACAGACTTTTCTTTTGAAAATGCTTTCTTTTAAAACCTTTTTGAAAATAATTTTCAAATTTTTTTATCTGATCTAGTAACCTTCAGCTCTGATACCAAATGTGACACCCCACGTCCATTAATGTCACTCATTAAGAGAATGCATTAAGTTTTGTGAAGCATTATAGGTAAACAGAAATAGAAACATTACAAGACAGATATAAAATAGCAGCGGTATTTAAAATTTTATTAAACAGAAGACATCGTAGTTCAAAACATAGTTACATCACAAGTCTGAAATATATAAAACCTAGTACATCAATTTAAAACTGTACTTAAATCTTCAGAATACAATAATAAAAGAAGCATAATCCCCAAAACATAGCCATAGTAGAGAGATATGGAATCTAGCAGGATGAAAGCAGAATCCTGATCAAGCTTGAGTATTCCCACCCTGAGAACCTAGGGGGAAACGGAAGAGAGAGAATAGGAAACAAAATAGGTTAGATATAAAGTCTGGCGAGCCTAGTTACTTTTAGCATATAAATAGGTAAAAGCATCATGATAGGCATATAAAGTGGATAAGAGAGATAACATCATAAAAGGCAGGTATGACAAGGTAAACATGATAAATTGAATAGAATAGGCATTGCGCTTCTCTACTACTTTCTCTTTGTCTACACCAATAATAGTGTCATATGAACAAGATGGTCCCCAACAAGTATAAGATGGTAGACTTAGGCGTACTTCTAGTGAGAGGTTTAACCTTGTACAATAACAGGCAGCCCAACTGGACATACTAGAGTTACCGCTAAGGATAATAATGGGATCCTAAACATACCAGAGTCTATATGTACCCTAATCACTTCCCCAATCGATCGGCTTCCTACTCCGTAGATACCCTGTTGTTAGACCAAAAATTGGTTCTAACACCCAAATTAGTTATGATTTCAATGAAATAGAATCAAAAAGCAACAAAGAACACATGATTTATAGTGGTTCGGCATTAAAGAGCCTATGTCCACTTTGTTTTTTTTTAATTGATGATTTGGATACAAAAACAGCAATGATTCTCACTCAACTTTACAATTACAATGCAAAAACTCACTCAAATCTCTCAAAAATAGACTTTAAGAGATGTCTTTGATCTGAATGTAGTTATGAAATTCGGCTATGGAGGAAGTTAGAACAGAGAATTTGCCAAAAGATCCTTCCAAATGCCTCTAGATGGTGTATTTATAGGTGAAAAATCTCTTCGAAGTGGCTTCGGTTCGGAATTGCGTGGCACCCATCCCATAAGAGTCGGGTTCGGAGGCTTCCAAATGATGACAGCACACTGATTTAGTGGGGGATCATGGGAGAAATAGTCATGCTTGGTCCGAGTCTTCAGGGAGCGTGTGTAGCAACAGTCACAGGCTCAGAGAAAGCGGTTCGGATCGGCTGCCTCCGATCCGATCCGATGAGACCACTGGCTATCATCTGTTGCTGACGTACTTCTCCGCTCTGAACCGATGAAGCCACTCGCGATCCTTTGATATTGCTGACGTACTTCTCCGATCCGAACCGATGAGGCCACTCGCTATCCTTTGATACTGCTGACGTACTTCTCCGATCCGAACCGATGAGGCCACTCGCTATCCTATAATGTTGCTGACGTATCACCGATCCGAACCGATATGATTTCTGCGTCTTTGATCTCTACTTTTTTTTTCTGTGCTATCTCCTTCCGATCTGAATCGATTAGTTGCTTTCTCACTGTTTGCTCTTTGTGTAGCCTAGTTCACAAAGTAGGCTAACATTTTTCCCCCTCGAAGTACACTCTTATTTATGATAAAGTGTGCTTCGAAGCAGTTTACAAAACATCCTTTGGATTAGAACCATTGAATGATTGCCTACATTTACTTGTAGTGTTGTGTCGCTTCATAAAGTCGTGGCTTTTGCTGTTTATATATATCCACAATCCATATGAATCACTTTCTTCATTTTCAAACAACTTCGAGAGCTCCTTTTGATGTCTAGTGATTCTTCCAGGTGAGTTATTTCTTTACTTTTCTTCAAATTCACCCTGCGTGTCAAATCAGTGTATGTGGTCCCTTTCGGTTCTGATTCCGATCCGAATGGACTTCCTCCAGTAGCACACTCGGATGGGCTCTCCAGTATCTCTTCACCATGGACTAACAGGCCAGAGTGCCTTCGTGGGCTTGACTCCCGGTCCGAACGGATCTGAGGAAACTGGGAATACGAGTAGTCACCGCAACTTCATATAAATATCCCTCCCGTCTTCTTCTTCCTCGTCTTCTTTTCTCATTCTCGTCCAACATGATTTACATCAAAACCCTAGAATTTCAAAAACTCCGAAACTCTATCGGTTTTTCTTAAATTAAACGACTTGGTAGGTTCAAAGTCTCGAATTACTTTACTGTAATCGTTTACGATTTAGATTTGTGGTAAAATTGGATGATTCGAACATGGTGCGCGTTTAATTCCAACGTCGCCGCCCTCTCCCTCTTCGCCGTCGTCGTTGGTGGCTCTTGTCACCACCTCGAGGCGTTGAGAGGAAGAATTTGGGTTCTACAGTATATTTGAGCACGTAAGTGCTTGGACTTAGTAGGGATTTGTAAAATAGAGTTGGGTTCGGTACTGGTTAAGCGAGGTGGAAGATGAAGGAGATGAAGGAGAGGAGATGAACTAGGATCGGTTCGGGTGAAGAAGTGTTGGAATGAAGGAAAGGGAGAGACGTTTACAAGATCGGATCGGGTCTGTAATAATCCGCAAAATCTGGGCCAGTTTAAATTTTTTTATTTTGGCGATTTTAGCGAATTTTGATTATTTAAAATAGATTATTTTAAATAATATCGACGAGAAAATTTAGTTTGAATAGAATTCGATCGTATATATTATATACGTCGTCGTTAGAATATAAATATTTATATATAATTATAAATAGAATTGAAAATGGCGCGGTAGTTCGATAATTCGATTTCAAACTTCAATTGAACATACCGGGTGCAAAACAATCCGGATTTTAGTGAAACCAAAAATAATGGAATCTAAATGATGATATCTTTCCAACGAATCCGACAAATCAAGATTTCATATCAGGAATCAAAAGATATGTCCAGTTGAAAATTCTGAATAGTCGCTATGGAATTCAGGCCCTTAAAATTGAAATTTTGCAAACGACCTCGGATTTCGACGAAACCACTTTTGTTGGGTCCGTGATGTTAAATTATTGCTAGGTTTCAAATTTCATAATTTTTCGAATCAGTATGTGAGCGTGGCAAAGGAAAACGCGTTTGACCAGTTTCAGTTGATTTTAATCGACTGGAAATGGGTCATTTTTCTAACGGTCTCAGAATTCGACGAAACTAGTTTTGTTAGGACCGTATCGTCAATACGAAGCTAGAAAATATTTTTCTGGAATTTTTAGAGTTAGTATGTGACCCCGGTAATTTAAAATGTACGTTTAAAATTCAATATAGTGATTTAAATGTAAATTCAAAGGAAACTGATCGAAACAGTCGAATCAACCTACGATACATATCCCATTGTGTTCGGAATGGGGGCAATATGCTATGGACGACAGGCGGTGGGCCTCGTTTCGAGGTCGTATGTAAAAGTCAACCTTTTTACCAAAATTAAATAATTAATTAATAAAAAAAATATATTATTTTAATTTTCTCCCCCCTTTTCTTCTTCATTGCCCCCCCCCCCCGATTCACAATTCAGAGACGAAATAAAAAAAAAAAAAAACCTAAACCTACAGTCGCCGCCCCCCCTGAAGACCTCGACGCCGACGAGACTTCGCCGCCGCCCTCCTCCATTCGAACCGCACCTCCCTGAGCACCGCCTCACCCCGAAGACCCCATCCCTCGCTCACCAGAACCCCTCGCGACGCAATCGAAGCAGCACCCCGCCGAAGAACACCATCGAACAACCCACGAAGCCGCTGACGCTCCTTCTTCTTCCCCCTTTCTTCGCAGCCATCGGTGAGAATGTAATTTAGTTTATTTTTATTTTTATTTTATTTTTGTTTTGCTAGTTTCTGATTTTTATAATATAAAAACTGATTTAAAGAAAATATAAAAACTGATTTAAAGAAAATATAAAAAACTGATTTAAAGAAAATATAAAAAACTGATTTAAAGAAAATATAAAAAACTGATTTTTAAAGAAATAAATAAAACTGATTTTATTTTTAAAGGTTTGAACTTTGAAATAGAAAAGGTGAAATCTTTATTTTAGAAAAGGTGAAATCTTTATAATAGAAAAGGTGAAATCTTTATTTTAGAAAAGGTGAAATCTTTATTTTAGAAAAGGCGAAATCCTTATTTTAGAAAAGGTGAAATCTTTATTTTAGAAAAGGTGAAATCTTTATTTTAGAAAAGGCGAAATCCTTATTTTAGAAAAGGTGAAATCTTTATTTTAGAAAAATCGAAATCTTTATTTTGAAAAGGCGAAATTTTTATGTAGAAAATAGCGTGATAAAAATAGAATTTTTATCTATATGATACCGAAGTAAAAAAATTCGATTTCATATATGATAGCGAATTAAAAATATGATTTTTATATATTGAACTTCGAATTAAAAATATGATTTTTATATATTGAACTTCGAATTAAAAATATGATTTTTATATATTGAATAGCGAAATAAAAATTCGATTTTTTTTTACAGGTATGAAGCAATTATAAAAATATGATTTTTTAAATTTAAAGTGAATAAATAAAAATGTGATTTTTATTTTAAAGACATCAAAATATAAAAATGTGTGATTTTTATATATGTAGTGGCTACGGGCAACGAAGATGACGAAGATGTGATAGCGATGAAGATTTCTATCAATGAAGTGCCGTGGAGCTAGGATAGCTATATGTGAGAATTTCTCACCTTTCAATTTAATTTTTCTAGTTATATATATATACTAGGATGCAGACGGTGCTTAGTAGCACCCGACACAATCGTCCACAGACCATGGACTTGTTTGTTTGGTTGCATAGATTAGTTATATGATGTGATTTGAATTGGTTGTTTGGTGATTTTGATTAATGTGTGAATGGCGTGGGCCTTCACTAGACCGGGGATAAGGCTAGGCCTCGTCCCGTTTCTAATATCGTGCCGTTATGCCGCCGAAATTTTCTAAAATAAGTTAGAAAAATAAAAATATCATTTTATTGAATAAAGGAATTGAATAGAAATTCATATGTTGGAATAAAATGTTTTATCGTTAAAAATATAATTTTTAACGTGAATGTGAATAAATAAATATTCATTTACAAACCAGACGGTTTGTTTATGTACACTTATTTGAATGACATTGATTGGGACGATAAATTTTACACATCGCCCAACTGCACAACTAAAATCTGTGTTTGATTGTTTGAAACCCCACACGGGTGTTGGGATGAAATATGAATTTCACTCATCCTGATTGATTAAATATGTCGATCGATTGATTGACAAGCTGTTATAAGCGTTGAATATCTATATTTGATGCTTATACAGTGTAGTGCACTTTGGTTGATGGTTGATTATTTTTCAATGCTATTATATACAGGTGTTGTATGGAAATCCATATAATTAATTTTATATGGTAATTGATTGGGCCTCATTCCAATTTGAAAAATAAAGAAAATTTGAAAATAGAAATTTATGAAGCCGTGTTGATTAGATTGACGCCATTTTGACGTGAACGATATTTATATCGACTTTATTCATTTTAAAATGAATATTGAAAAGTGATTTCGAAATCGACGATTTCGAAATGAATTGAAAACGATTTCGAAATGAATTGAATTGAAAACGATTTCGAAATGAATTGAATTGAAAACGATTTCGAAATGAATTGAATTGAAAACGATTTCGAAATGAATTGAATTGAAAACGATTTCGAAATGAAATGAATTGAAAACGATTTCGAAATGAATTGAATTGAAAACGATTTCGAAATGAATTGAATTGAAAACGATTTCGAAATGAATTGAATTGAAAGCGATTTCGAAATGAATTGAATTGAAAGCGATTTCGAAATGAATTGAATTGAAAGCGATTTCGAAATGAATTGAATTGAAAGCGATTTCGAAATGAATTGAATTGAAAGCGATTTCGAAATGAATTGAATTGAAAGCGATTTCGAAATGAATTGAATTGAAAACGATTTCGAAATGAATTGAATTGAAAACGATTTCGAAATGAATTGAATTGAAAATGATTTCGAAATGAATTGAATTGAAAACGATTTCGAAATGAATTGAATTGAAAACGATTTCGAAATGAATTGAATTGAAAACGATTTCGAAATGAATTGAATTGAAAACGATTTCGAAATGAATTGAATTGAAAACGAATTCGAATTGAATTGAAAGTGAATTGAAATGAATTCAAATTGAATTGAAATTTGAATTGAATAGAAATGAATTTTAAAACGAATTTATAAAGAAGAATTCAATTTTGATTTGAATTGAAAGGGAAGTTGAAATTGCTTTTGAAACGGATTTAAAACTATTTATATAATTCGTTTTAAATAGAAATCGACGAAATATATATTATATATATTATATATATAATATAATGGCCTGAATAGAACGCGCCGCGCCGCGGCAGTTCGTGAATTTCGACCATTTATTTCAAACGGACATTACGGGAGATCCGACCGTCGGATTCTCCTAAAACCGGAACCGTTGGGTTCGTATCGAAAAGAGCTTTCTAACGAATATGAGAAATTAGAAATCTAACGGTTGGATTTGGAATTATGTCCAAATCAAATTTGGAAAAGGTCGCTGTAAGTGCAGTTCGATAGCCGTTGATGGAAATCGACTGTACGGGCCTTGATAAAATTATTAAAAATAGTAATAATTTTTGTAAAATCATAAGAAATGATTTAGAAAGAATTGGGATGAAAAACTCCATACTTGAAAAGATAAAAATAGATTTTTATCGAAATAAACTAGTTTTGAACTAGAATTATAATTCTATTTATTTTTTTAGTAAATAAATTGAATTTGAAATGGTTTTGAAAATAACCAGAATTCCCAATGATTGCATTGGAGTGGATTTGAATCGAAATTGTCTTCGGAATATTTCGATGTTGGAATTCGTGATTATACGGATGTTATGGAAATTTGAAAGATATATATTTATATCGTTATTTCCAATACGACATTTGTTAATCGTAGAATTTGATATTGAATATAAGCCGATATATTTTCTATTCAGAGCCTTGTATTGAATATCAAATGTGATTTGGGTTTGTCGTGAATGGTGTCTTCACTAACACTATTCTTGAACCCAGTTGAGAAAAGATTAAATCTTTTTATTTAGATTTAATGAAGTGTGCCAATTAAATGATATTTAATTGGAATTGAATTGATATTGATTCTTGGGTTTATCGTGGACAGTGTTTTAAATAACACTCGTTCTTTAACCCGGTAATTAATGGAATGTGATTTTGGGTTTATCGTGAACAGTGTTTTTAAATGACACTGATTCTTTAATCCAGTTAACGATTAAAACTAAGTGGATTTTTAATGAATCTTTAATTAGATTGAAATGATCGAGAATGGAGTATCACCAGTTTTGCTCCAGGCGATAGTTAAATCTTTAATTAGATTTGAACGAGAAATGGTAATTGAATTTACCGATAACACCGTGGTGTTAGATATGAAGTATAACCAGTTTTACTTCATGGGATGAATAGGTTGGGATTGGGAAATTAAAACAAATGATTACTTCGGTAAGGTTCGCTAATCCCGACTAGTTGAATTGATATTCAAAGGTAGATTAAAGAATGAATTTTAATGATTTATCTTGGATAAAAGTAATGGGAACCTTTCCCTATGAATGTGAAATTTAGAAACTAACCGTCGGTTAGCCAAGTAGAATGGTTTTCTGAATATTGATCTGATGTTGGTTTCGGCCTTCGGGGTTAATATTTGGGGAATTATTCTCTTGATTAATTTACAGTTAGTGACTGATGAATTGGAATGAGGCGTATGTTGTGTTTGTGTAACACTTATTTAAAATATACGCGAGTTATTCGGAAAGACCGGGTTTATCCCATTCTGAATAACTGATACGACGATAAGTCGAAGATGAAGACGGTGGTCGAAGACCAGAAGTCTTCACGTTGTTTGGGTGATTACTGATGATCTTGATTGGGCTGTACACCCAAGAAGATGGAAACAGTTGGTGATCGTCCAGACGTACTTGGAGATCGATGGATATGCGGGGTATTAGGTGCCTCCGGTTTCGTTCAGACCCAGAACAGACTTGTAAATGGACTGTGTGTCTGACATTGGATTTTAGTCTGTGTGATTGATTTCTATTAAATATATATCTGTTTGGCGGCGGAGAATTCATTCTCTTGCTTAACGCCCTTCTCTGAGACGTACGAGCTCAGGGGTTATATACTGATGGATATCAAACGCATAGAGTGAATTGCCTGTGTGGCATGCCTAAGTGGCAATTGATCAAGGCTTCTGTTGAAAAGCAAAGTCTTGTGGTGATGATCAAAGCACGGCCTTTGTGGCGTAGCTTTGTGTAACGTTTACTTCGCGAGTTTCACACCCGGTATGAACCAAAAACGGGAGACGGACCTCAAGGGGGGCATGCGTTTTCTTTCTAGTTAGAAGTGGCGTCAGTGGTTTTACACGCCCTGACGAGTTTGACTTATGTGGTTGTTGCTGTTACGAGGCGCCTCGGTTTGATCGGACGATCCGGGTCCGATGGAGTCATTTATTGGCTCATTGACACCCCATAGGGTGGAGAAACGTATTGTTCAGGCATTATAATCCACATCGGTGGACCGGCCCTGACGATCCAGGGGGCAGTTGCGACTGTTCCTGAGACACGGACTAGAGCGTCTCGAATCGGTTGAGGACTATCTTTTGCCTCGGTTCATAGACGGAAATCCAATTTCCAAATACGTGACTTTGCGATTTTGATTGTATAACCTATATATGGCGACATAGTGGTATGGGGCATTCATGCCGCCTATGATTGATACTTATGATTTGAAGTTGTTTTATACACTATGCACTTATTATAGTATCAAATGATTTGTTTTAAACGTATCAAGCATTCTTTGGCTGTTATAAGGGAAAACCCTATCCCCCGGCTTGCGTTGCATTGTGTGATAGGACCTGGGTCTTATAACAGCTTCATTTTTCTTTATTTAGCATTGCGCTGCTGTTTTATGCACTGGTATTCTTGGGAGGAAACCCGTTCCGTGTTATACGGCGTGGTCCCTTGATTTACCAAACTTTGAAAATAAAGATAATAACTGTTTTGGTTCTCACACCAGTCACATGACTGACCTGGAGTTTATTGTTTTAACCTAAACTCTGGGTGCCCTTATTTTGACACGGGCAGCTAGTAGTTTTGGTTTTGCAGATTTATATTCACAGGATCCTGGTTTACAGCTGGAATGATATCCGGAAAGCTTTGTATCCGTATATATCTTCTAGTTGTGTATTGTATTATTTTCCGCTGCTATGTATTTAAATGTAATTTAAATCTCTGATATTTCTATGTAATATTCATTTATACTCTGTATATTCTTGTAATCTGATGCATTGTAGTGATATACAGTGAAATGTTCTTCTGTACGCGTTCTGTTTTGTCATGTTCTCAAACGATAGGGCGTTTCGAACGGTCTGGGTCGGTTTAGCGACTGGTTCGGACCGAGCGAAATTTCTTGCCGTCACAGGGTCGGAGCAAAAGAAAGAATCAGAAAAGATGTTTACAAGGTCGGATCGGGTCGGAGCAAAGGAAACCAAAAAGAAAGGGAAAACAAAGCCTACTTGACCTGGTCGGATCAGAGTAAAAGACTAGGAGGAGAAGAGGCATTATTATTTAAATCAATTTGAACCGATCTGGTGGCCTTCATCTGAACCGATCCGGTTCTAATTACTGGGTGTGAATATCTGCTTCAGATCGAAACATCACTTTGCCCTCCGATCCGATCCCAATACTGATATCCGAACCAAACCGAAGCAACCTAAGTTAACGTGCAAGAATTTTTCCAACTATTTTAATCAATGCTTGGCATAACCTTCAACTTGACGAACAGTTAGGATAGCGCCTTTCGAGCATGACAAACATCAAGAACTATTCTGACACATTATTACTTCTTTGAATCTCCATATCACGCTTTCATATGTTTGCTCTGCATTTTTGTTACACGTAGCACACACTTTAGTTCACATACACACACAGGGGACACGGGCAACTTTACTCTAATTCTTGCTATTGTTTCTTCGATAGTCTAGTGATCATGGCCGAAAGACGTTCATCTAGGTTGGCAAAGAAGATGGAAGTTGTGGAAACTTCTGAGAAAGTTACCATTGATGGAATATCTTCTTCTTCAGACCCTGAATGGGACGACGAGGGCTCAAATTATGAAGTAGGAGCGCATGACAACGAAACGCCTTCTGATAGCGTAGTTTCTCTGGGCTATGAGGAGGAAGGAGGGATTGGTGATAATCGAGCTCCTAACGAATTTGAGTCTGACATTGTCTTGGAGTCACCCGTAGACTCTGTTGAATCAATGATCGATAATGATAGACTTGTCCGCATATGTTTAAAGCACGGGATACTAAAAAGGGATACCCTGGTGCCATCGAAAACTGGCCGTCCTCACAATCCCCTAGAAGGATTTATGGCAATTACCCGATTGATGTGTATGGTTGGGGCTATTCCACCATTTCCGCCTTTTGTTGTCGACTTTCTAAGACAAATGCGGATTGCCCCCATGCAGCTACATCCCAACTCCTGTGCTTACTTATATACCTTATATATATCATACCGAGAGATTTTAGGTACAGAGCTCACTTTCGACGACGTTCACTTTTTTTATAATTTCAAGCATCGGACTCGAGAAACTCCTTCCTTCTCTTACTTCGAATCAGTCCCAAAAAGGAAAATTATTTTAGCACCATTCAACAGCAAGGCCGGCGATTCCAAGCTAGAATGGTTTTATATCAGGCAACAGCCGGGATGCGCCAGGAGATGGAAAAAAATCAAGTAAAGCATTGGTTTTCCAGATCTCAACTTTGAATGTTCATGCCAACACATTAATCTGTTTTCTTTTTGTTTGTAGTTGATAATCCAAAATAAATATCGGGTCAAATGTACTTTGATCGGATGCATCGGCTCCTCAATGGCGACCAAAAATTTCTCACCATTAATGAAGTTCTTAAGGATGAATACCTCCATCATCACGGGCTATTATCCATTACCGTAGCATAGGTCATGGGTCGGGTCCATATGTATACATCCCCCCAGTGGACATAATTCCTGAAACGGGCGAGGGCTCGAAAAGTCCAAGAATACCTCTTCGGACTTCACCTTCTCCATCTTCTACTCAAGACGATGAGCTGGCCAACATAGCCAAAAGCACCGAGAAGGGTACATCGTCCCTGGGGATGCTATTTCTCCTGATAAATCACTATCTCCTAAAGAACTGCCAATAGACGCTTCTCAAGGAGATGCCTCTACTACCAATGATCCTACATTTCAGGGTTTAGGAGATCTCCCCCTACCTGAAACTATCTATACTTCAGAGGATTTGGGCACAAATCCTTTAGTTTTTACTTCTTCAGAGGAGACTACTCATGTTAAGGCCAAAGAGCCCACTCGCGCTAGCTTGGCTTCGGACCCGGGTTTGTCGGGGGGAACACCACTTAGGATGCACTTAACACAATAGCACCATACTTCACAGCACTTACTTCTCATGAGAATAATGATTCTGAATTCCACTTACATTGTTGCGCAGGTACAATGTCTCGCTCTACTATGACGTCAGGAAAATACGTCGCAGCATGACTAGACCCCCTTCCGATGTCGAGCACGATCGCCACGAAAGCCGGGGTAGAGAGGACAGAAGGCCTCATGATTCTTATCAATCGCGCACCTTGCGCTCTCGCTCCCCCGTCCGGTCGGATCCGGACCGATACAAAAGCTACCAGGGTCGTCGAGGAGAAGACACATCGCAGCCCAAAGACCAAACTTCTCCTCAAGACAAACGCAGTCGGGAAAGGAGCCCGACGAAAGATACCGAATCACGAGGCAAGCATAAGGTTTCTGATAAGCGGCCTAGGAAGGGTGATGTGGCCATCGTGCCCGCTAAACATAAGGATTCTGAGCTAACATACTGCGCACCTCCATCATTGGATGCTGAATCTAAAGTTAAGCGGACATATCTGGAGAAGCAGTCCCCGACCACTATTTTGAAAATCTGACTTTCTTACCTGCTCTCGAGCCTATTTCTTCGAGGTGGGTAGACGAGGCCAAAGCAAAGATTGACGCGGTCGAAAAACAATATTCGGAGATGTTCAAGTATTCACGTAACCTCTCCACAATCATTCGAACTTTAATTATGGATATTAACTTAATGAAAAAGACTGCAGACGCCGACGCAAAAGCCTTGAAAAATTTGGAGAAGGACCTCGAGGACACATAGGCCCAATTTGTTATCGCTCAGCGAGACACTACCAACTTTAAATAGCAATTTGAAGAGTTACAGAAGCGTTATCATGACTTGCTAGAATCTCATAGCCAAAAGCGCTTGGAGTTAAAAAAGAAAGCAGAAGATGCTAAGTTGGATAACGCCAAAATGCATCTTGCTTACAACGCTCTTGAGCGAGAAAAAGCCGAGTTAGCGAGAAAGAACGCTGAATTGGAGAAGAGAAACGATGACTTGGCTTCCAAGTTGATGGAGGCCGAGAATAGGGCTGCCCTAGCAGAGGGTAATGTGAAAAGTGTTATTAAGTCCGCCGAAGAGACCCGCAAGCAGCAGTCACAGGCCCAGGAGGAAGTGTGTGGTTTCGGTGAATTACTGATCGAATTCTTTGTGCATATAATTCGTCGTCGAAACATCTCTTGGATTGAAGATTATCCGACTACCTTGGTTCATGTATGGAGCCAAATTATCGAATGGGAGAAAGAGGAACTCAAGGTAGACTCTGTCGACGAAGACAAGCTTATGGAAAAATATCTAAAAGATGATGAGCCGACACGTCTGGTCGAGGGGCTTCGCCTCATCGCTGCTGCTATGGAGGAGGAGAAGCGGATGGCCAGACAAAAGAATATCTCTGAGGCTGGTTCTTCTTCTACTGCCACTGAAACTTCTAAAGTTGAGGGATATGACCCCGAAAACCCGAGGATCCCTCAGGCATCTCTTTTATCCCCCATACCCGAGACGGCGTCAGAGACGGTAGTCACTCCAGTTGAGAAATCATCGGAAGGTATTTCTACCTTTTCACCCTAATTTGTCAAAGCTGTCTCCACTTTTCATCACATAATCGGGCAATCGATGAAGGATCCTTTATTTTCTCCTGAGTTGATAACTATTGCTTCTCATTCTGTAGGTGTTGAACCGACCGAGAAGACAGACGTGCCTCAGGGAACCACCACCGGAGCAAAATCCGCGGAGAAGGCTCAAGGAGTAAAGGATAAGGCTGCCATAGTAGAGTCAGGAGGGGGAGATGAATTGTCTAAGGCTGATGCTCCTCATGATGACGAGATGATAGACGCCTTGAAAGACGATGGCGGTAGCGAGGGACATGAGGAAGACCCTGATGTAGCTATAGTCGGGGATTCAAAAAGCGCTGATGACATCACTTTGGCTGAAATGAAAGCCGAACAAGATAAACGTATGCAGCTAAAAGTTGAGACCTGAACCCCGAAAGCCTTAAGCCTCTTGCAGTGATGGATCCTGGATCAAGGTTAGTCGTTAAGCTTTCAACTAAATCTATTACAGAAGAGCTTGCTAAAAAGTCTTCTCTTGATTCCAGCGTTCCGACTCCTGGGAAAAAGTCAACTGATTCTAGCACTTCGGTTACAGGGAAGAAAAAGACGAAACGCGTTATGACCGATGCTGAAAAGGAAGCTAAGGCTGCTTAGAAAGCTGCCAAAAATCCAAGTCCGATCCAAAGCCCAAATGATGAAGTGCTTTGTTTTATTTTGGCATTTAAGTGGTTCGCAATTGTTGCAGCGAGTGTGGCCCTCGCATCTTCTTTTTTGCTTGTTTTCCTTGTACAAACTCATATGTTTGTAAATAAAAATAGTTTATTTCCTGCAATGCCTGACAGTCGTTAGTTCAGTGCTTAAGTGAAAATACAAAAGTATGCCATACTAAAGTTATGTAATGAAGTCATGGTTGAGGGGAATATGTGTGCACATATATGCCCCCAGATAATTTTGGATAATTAAGCAAGAACTATTCAAGATTGATTAAATTAAAAAACCCAAATGCACCCGATTCTCTGATGGGGCCATATTCCTTCCGTCATTGATGCCTGTTCTTTCTAGCATCTTTATACTCACCTGTCTCGTATCCAGGTTAGAGTATCATTGAGGCGGTCTCTCATCTGGGTGCACCTTCACGCCTCAGAGGACGTCATCTTCCCGTCCTTTATACTCTCTCTCGATTCTAGAGAGTTAGAGTTAAGAATGTCGTCTTCCCATTCTTCTATGTCTTATCGTACAAACAGTTGTTTTGTTTATTCCTGCATATAGGTCATCTCTAACTTTCCAAATTTAATTTAAAATTTCGTGTTTCACGGTCATAATAGAATAATTGTTAAAGATATAAATAATGCAGGAAAGTAAATGACACACGATATTTTTATAGTGGTTCGGCTAAGTCGTAGCCTACATCCACTTTATAATCCTTTGTTCACATAAACAGACTTTTTAAGGCAAGTCGTGCCTTTTTACATAGCTTATGAAAACAAAAGAAATGACATTTCATATTTAGCTTAGATATCGTCGTAGGTGCTGAGCGTTCCAGGCTCTGGGAATCTCCTCACCGTCCACGGTTGTTAGCTTGAATGCTCCTGTATCAAGCTTCCATTGGATGGTGTATGGTCCTTCCCATTTTGGACCCAATCGGGTTGAAGGCGGGAAGACTCGTTTCAGTACTAGGTCTCCTGGTTCAAAGGTTTTGAGGCGAACCTTCCGGTCATAATAACGTGCTACTTGATGTCGATGGCTTGAGGCACACAAGTCGGCTTCATCTCTTTTTTCATCAATCATGTCAAGAGATTCTAGGAGGAGTGCTTTATTCGTCATCGGGTCATAGTACGCAACTCGATGAGAAGGGACTTCCAATTCTACCGGGATCACTGCTTCTGACCCAAAGGAAAGTGAATAGGGAGTATGGTCAGTAGCCATCTTAAAAGTCGTCCTGTAGGCCCATAAAGCTTATGGCAACTCATCTACCCATCTAGCTTTGGACTGCTCCAACCGCTTCTTTAGAATTGATTTAATGACTTTATTTACGGCTTCGACCTGGCCATTTGACTGCGGGTGAGCCACTGCAGTGTATCGTTTATCAATCTTATATTTCTGGCAGAAGTTTTTGAACTCGATGCTATCAAATTGCGTCCGATTATCGGTTATGATGATCTTCAGAATCCCAAATCGATAGATAATGTTTCTGACCACAAAACCGATCACTTTCCTTGCCATGATGGTTGTTAGAGGTTCAGCTTCCACCCATATTGTGAAGTAGTCCACGGCAACGATCGCGTACTTGGCTCCTCCTCTGGCAATAGGTAACACTCCAATAATGTCAATTCCCCACATGGCAAATGGCCACGAACTTACCATTGACTTGAGCTGAGTCGGAGGCGCTCCGGAAACTTTGGCATATCTTTGACATCTATCGCAGCGCCGTGAATAATTAGCCGCGTCTTTGTTCACAGTAGGCCAGAAATATCCGTACCGTAACACTTCCTTTGCTAGGGTTTGGCCCCCAGTGTGATCTCCACACTCACCTTCACGCACCTCTTGCAGTACACGTTTGATGTCGTCATGTGCGATACACCGTAGCAAGGGCATTGAAAACCCTTGACGATAAAGGACGTCGTCCTCTAAAACGTATCTTATGGCCTTACGTCTTACAGCTCGTCTTTCGCTCTTTTTCAACGGGATGGTTCCATTTTTGAGAAAATTCTTAATTGATGTCATCCAGGATTCTCTTTTTGGTTCAACTTCCAAGGCTAGCTCTACTTCCATTAGGTCGAAACTCGGTGATTCCAACACCTCTATCGAAACAATTTCGGTTTCTTTAAGATTATCAGAACTTGCCAGCTTCGCCAGTCGATCTGCTTTCTGATTTTCCGCTCTCGGAATGTGTTGGTTATGCTATAATGATCCAAACCTTCCAATAACTCCTTTACCTTTTTGAGATAAGTGATAAGTAGAGGTCCTTTAGCAGCAAATTCTTCCCGAACTTGACATACAACTATCTTGGAATCGCAATATATATCTAGTGTCTTCACTCCCAAATTTTTGGCGAGTTTCAGCCCGGCAATCAGGGCTTCATACTCGGAATCGTTGTTAGTAGCAGCAAACTCTAACCGTAATGCATGGTAGATAGATCGTCCTTCAGGAGTTATCAAAACAACTCCGGCGGCGGACTTTCTATTATTCTTGGCTCCGTCCGTATATAATTTCCTTGGACTAAGCTCTAATTCTCGATCCAAAGCAACTACATGTCACCCACCGTTTTCTCTTCAGGAATTGTAAATTCGGCTATAAAGTCAGCCAAGGCCTGTCCCCTTATTGATCTTCATGGCTGAAAGTTCACATCAAACTAACTCAGCTCGATATTCCATTTAAGTAATCGCCCCGATGCTTGGGGTTTCTGCAGCACTTGTCTCAAAGGTTGATCGGTATATACAATTATCGGGTGTGCCTGAAAATAGTGGTGAAGCTTGCGAGAAGCAATCAGGAGGCTATAAGAAAGCTTCTCTATCTTCAGATAGTTACGTTCCGCGGCAGCTAGTTTTTTGCTTACGTAATACACAGGTTTTTGGATTTTATCCTCTTCACGTACTAATGCCGCGCTAACGGCATGAGACGATATGGCCAAATAGACGAACAAATCCTCGTGTTCCATAGGCTTTGATAATATTGGAGGCTTTTCTAAGAAGTCTAATAGATTTCGGAACACCTCCACACAGTCGGGAGTCCATTCAAAATTTCGCTTTCCCCGCTTTATGAGATCGAAGAAAGGTACACACTTGTCTGTTGCTTTGGAGATGAACCTGCCCAGTGCTGCAACCTTCCCAACTAAGCTTTGAACATCCCTAATCTTTCGCGACTTCTCTATATTCCGGATTGCTGCTATTTGGTTTGGATTGATTTCAATTCCTCTGGATCTCACGATAAAGCCAAGGAACTTGCCTGATGCCACGCCAAAAACACACTTCAAGGGATTCAACTTCATCCCATACCTTCGTAGTATGCCGAACATTTCTGCTAATTCCTTTGTATGATCGGGAGATTGTTTGGATTTCACGAGCATATCATCTACGTAAACTTCCATGGTTTTCCCAATTTGATTGTAAAACATGCGGTTGACTAGGCGTTGATACGTGGCTCCCGCATTTTTTAACCTGAATGGCATTACCACGTAACAATACAATCCCAAATCTGTGATAAAGCTTGTATGTTCCTGATCTGGTATGTGCATGGGAATTTGATTGTACCCAGAATAGGCGTCCATAAAGGATAAGAGTTCATGCTCGGCCGTTGAATCTACTAGTTGATCAATTCTGGGAAGAGGAAAGCTATCCTTCGGGCAAGCCTTGTTCAAATCAAAAAAGTCAATGCACGTTCTCCACTTCCCGTTTGACTTTTTGACCAGGACAGGATTCGATATCCAGTCGGGATATTTCGAATCCTTAATGAATCCATTACCTTTTAACTTCTCTACTTCTTCTTTCAAAGCTGTTGACCGCTCTGGGCCCAACATCCGTCCCTTCTTCTTGACAGGTGGGTGCTTTGGATTAATACACAAAGAGTGGCTCATGATGGTAGGCGAAATTCCACACATGTCAGCGTGAGTCTAGGCAAACACGTCCAGATTTTCCTTTAAAAAATCAGTTGATTCCCTCGCTCTAACTGAATCCAGTTGCGAGCTGATCTTTAGTACTTTTGTTGGATCCGTTTCATCTATAGGTATATCAAGTGTTATTTCGTTGGGTGTTGCCTTCTTGTCCCCGGGTTCTCTATCCTCTCTGGGATCTATATCCTCGAGCACGTCTGAGGGCGACTCTCTTGGGGCAGGACCCCTTAGTTTCTATGCTGAGGCCTCCTTTGGAGGGGCGGAATCATCTTTAGCATCTATATTCAACCCCTTCATTAACATCTTTAACTCTTCCACGTAACAAGCTCGTCCCGTAGCTTGGTCGCCCCTCATCGTCCCAACTCCTGAGTCAGTCGGGAATTTAAGCAGCAAGCACCAAGGCGCAATACATGCCCTAAATTCGGCAAGGGCCGGTCGACCTAGGAAGGCATTGTAGGGTGACTCCAAATCCAAAACTATAAAAGGCAGTATACTTACTCTCTGGCGATCTCCCTGCCCTAGTGTGACTGGTAATTCCACAAAACCCATCGGGGCTGTAGATGCTTCGTTGAAGCCACGTATCCATCCTTGACATGGCTTTAAGTCTTTTTCTTCGAGCCTCATTTGTTCGAAAGTTTTCTTGAAGAGGATATTGACCGAGCTTCCGTTGTCGATTAACACCTTATGGACTAGAGCGGGGCCAATTATCATGGTAATTACTAGTGGATCGTCGGTTGGAGATTGAACTCCAGAATCATCTCTATTGCGGAACACGACATCATCTGACATTGTTTTTTGTTGTTTTATTGGAGTGACATCTTCAAGGCTACTGCATTCTCCTACTTCAAAATGCTTGGCGGCGTTGACGTACTGGTCCATTGCTTTAAAACTATGACCAACTAAGTGAGGTCCGCCTATAATAGAGTTAATGACGATCCTCTTTCCTTTTTGCTGAGCTGTGGGTTTTGAAGCGGGCTGGTCTTGGTTTGAGGCTTGTCCCCCTTGACCCCTGTCCCTTGGGGGCGGCCTTGTACTCATCCAACTTCCCTTCTCGCAGCAATTTTTTGACGATATCCCTCAAATGACGGCACTCATTGGTGGAATGACCGTGTGTACCATGAAACAAGCAAAACTTTCCTGTTTCAATCTCTTTCTCAGTGGAATCTCTGGGCGGTGGTTTTTTGTACTGCAATATGTTGTACGTATCTAAATAAATGTTCTCCAACGTATCATTTAACGGCGTGTAATTTTCAAAAGTCTGGAATCTGGCTCTTTTATTAGAGCTATTCCCTCGGTTTCTGTTCCTTCTATCGTCATTCCCATTTCTGTTGCTATTACCACCACTCTGTTTGCCAACATTTACTTCCACCTTCCCTGAACTGTCACCAGATTGTTACATAGCAATGTTACTTTGGACACCCTCCTTCGAGGCCCCTTCGGACTTTCTCTTTCGATTTGCCTTAGCTTCTTCTTGCCTTAAGCGGACATTAGCCTTTTCATAGAACAATTCTCTAGTAGGAGGTGCTTTTCCAGCCAAGTAATCCCCGAACTCTGTATCAGGATCTACCCCTTCTATCAAGGCCATCAGGATAGCGGGCTCATGGGGATCACTAACTTCGGTGACGGCCAGGTTGAAGCGATCCGGATATGACTTCAAAGATTCTCCTAGGGCCTATTTAATTCGTGACAATTCTATGACGGTCTTGGAATTTTGGGCATGGAGTCGAAACTGATTCATGAAACGCTCGCTCAATTCTGTGAAATTTGATACCGACCAAGGAGGGAGTCGGGTGAACCACATCAATGCTACATCTTCAAGATAGATTGGAAAAGCTTTGCATTTTATGGCGTCCGGAGCTGCTGCCGCATTCATGAACCATGCATATCTCATCAGATGTTGCCCTGGGTCTGTTCTTCCTGAATATCGATCCATCTGAGGCAAGTTGAATCGACGGAGGAACTGGAAATTCAGTATGTCATATGTGAAGGGGGTATGACTACGTTCAATGCCCCAATCTTCATTAGTATAGTGTCGGCTTTCGGACATGATCTTGCGCACCATTGCCCATACATCGACATTTGTTAATGTCTGCACAGGCTCTCTTGATCTGATGTTCGGATTATCCCTGGGTTCTTAGTCAGGGGACAAACTCCTGTTTCTGGCGGCAGCTGCTCTACGCTGCTCTCTGTGCTTTTGGTCGATCTCAGGAGGTAGAGGTTGTAGAAGCTGTTGCTGTGTGGGGTTGGTAATATTAGGATCTCTGGGTAAGATGTGGGATCCACGCATGGGTATTAACATAGGTTGTTGTAGGCTCGGGTCATCAGGGCCCAATGCACGAGCAACATCTTATCGGGATCCTAAAGATCCAAAATTCAATTGATCAAGGTTCTGAGGTCGTTCAAGCGGCCTCCTCTCGCGTGGGCGTTCCTCCTTCGAAGAAGACGAATCATCTGTAGTGAGACGGCATGTCGAGGAAGGAGACTTCTGCCTCCAAAGCTCCTGTAGTTCTCTACCCATAGTGATCATGTTTTCCTACATGCGAAGGTTGTCACGCCTCTGGGCTTCCAATGCTTCTTTGGTGCGCTGAAGCATGTCAAGAAAACATGAAAAGTCTCCTTGAGTAATGGGTGCAGATGGATCAGGTTGAACATTAGTCATGGTGGATGGAATCGGAGCATTGGAGGGAGCTCTAGTAGAAGTTTCAGCTTCATTCTGGTTCGGATCAGATCGGTTCACAGCAGCCTGGTCGGAGCGGTTCGGATGGAGAGAGTGAGTTCCCCCGACTTCATCAGATCGGATCAGATCGGTGCCTTCCACTCGGTTCGGATCGGCACCTCCGATCCGGTTCGGATCCCCCTGATCGGAGCGGTCTGCTCCAGAGCTTTGAGCGCGTGACCTTGTTAACACAATAACTTGTTGATCTTCTCTGGAATCATTTCTCCTAGTGCCTTGCACTTCTTTTCCTTTGGTCTTAGCCATAATACTTGATTCTTCAACGGTTAGTCAACTAGTACTGAAAAATGTCAGAGAGAAGGGATTAACTTCTTTGAACTTGAAAGTCCAAATTGTAGAATGATAATCCCGAAAAAGCTGAGAATTCGAAGGTTCTCAGTGAAAGCACCAAAATGTTAGACCAAAAATTGTTTCTAACACCCAAATTAATTACGATTTCAATGAAATAGAATCAAAAAGCAATAAAGAACACACGATTTATAGTGGTTCGGCGTTAAAGAGCCTACGTCCACTTTGTTTTCTTTTAATTGATGATTTGGATACAAAAATAGCAATGATTCTCTCTCAACTTCACAATTACAATGCAAAAACTCACTCAAATCTCTCAAAAATAGACTTTAAGAGATGACTTTGATCTAAATGTAGTTATGAAATTCGGCTATGGAGGAAGTTAGAACAGAGAATTTGCCAAAAGATCCTTCCAAATGCCTCTAGATGGTGTATTTATAGGTGAAAAATCTCTTCGAAGTGGATCCGGTTCGGAATTGCGTGGCACCTATCCCATACGAGTCGGGTTCGGAGGCTTCCAGATGATGACAGAGCACTGATTTAGTGGGAGATCGTGGGAGAAGTAGTCATGCTTGGTCCGAGTCTTCAGGGAGCGTGTGTAGCAACAGTCACATGCTCAGAGAAAGCGGTTCGGATCGGCTGCCTCCGATCCAATCCGATGAGACCACTGGATATCGTTTGTTGCTGGCGTACTTCTCCGATCCGAACCGATGAGGCCACTCGCTATCCTTTGATATTGCTGACGTACTTCTCCGATCCAAACCGATGAGGCCACTCGCTATCCTATAATGTTGTTGACGTATCACCAATCTGAACCGATATGATTTCTGCGTCTTTGATCTCTACTTTTTTCTGCGCTATCTCCTTCCGATCCGAACCGATTGGTTGCTTTCTCACTGTTTGCTCTTTGTGTAGCCTAGTTCACAAAGTAGGCTAACACCTGTGCTGGCCCCATAGTAGGACGTATCACTTCCTAAAGTGGCAACCCTTCATTTCTAGGATGTGCACAACCATATCTACTGATGCTACAGTGTCTTAATTCCATTAGCAAGCCGGACCCATGCACGCACATGACTCCGCTGGTTTCCTGTGCTGTCTACTTCCTCACCCAAGTGACCTCTTATAATCAGCTCAGTAAGCGTGCCCCGACTCCGACCTAGTTCGGAGTACTCATTTGATACCTATATAGGTTACTGACTGAAACGGATCCCACATACAAGATGATACAAGCTCCCCCTAGGCTAGCATCCCCACAACTAAAATCTCAAAAGTTTATGCCTTACAGTCCAACATGTAAAACATGTTAAGTTGTCGGGACAATATATGTAAATATTACCTCACCGCCACAAGATTTACTTAACCCCCACTGATCCAAGCAAGTTTACTTAACAAAGTTGCATAACCACAACGTATAAAATAGGTTAAGTTTATGGGCCTATATATATAAATATTACCCACCGCCACAAGATTTACTTAACCCTCCCACTGATTCAAACAAGTTTACTTAACCCCTACTCAAGTTAACTGGTTCATAAAGTCCTTCTAGATCCAAATAGGATAAGTATTGCCAGTCCATTACCGTTCATTCATTTATGGTTACAATGCGCTAGACCTTCCATATTAAGCCTACAACTTATGGATGCTGGATATGCCGGTTGGGTTCGGGCAGTCTTCTTCCACTAGTCGGGCTTAACCTCGTGTCTTAGCACGTTTCGTGTTTATGAACATAGACCCGTCACATTAGATTCATTACTTGTGGTCGCTGGATATGCCGGTCGGGTCCGAGCAGACTTCTACCACAAGTGTAATCTAACCTCGTGTCTATGCCTAGTTACTGTTTCTGATTACTGTAATTCTAGGCATTTCCATTATTAATCAATTATCCATATTTCATTATAGGTTTTCATGCACCTTTTCCAAGTCATATTCATCATGTACCATATTCCCTAAACTAAGATCTAAATCACAATTTAATTTATGCCCCAAATCCATATTCATGTATTTAATTCAAGTTATGCCCAAATTCCCCAATACAAGTTATGCCCCAATTTTAACATTTTCCCCTCGTTTGCATATTTCAGCGGCATGCCTAGGCTCAAAGGTAGCCTAGCTATAAAAATAAAAAGGAAAAGAAGAAGGGAAGAGAAAGAAATGAACATAATAACAAGATTGACATATAATGGCAAAATTGGGCATAGCAACTAATAAACATATAGTGACAAAATCGGGGATAATGACAAGATAGGCATATAGGAACATATCTGATGAACATGTGATAGTAGAACTGATTCTAACATAATAGGGACATCATAAACATGCATGATGATACCTAAACAATGAATTAGATACCCAACTAATAACAGATCTGCTGTGACAATAGGACTGATTTAACCACTAACATAATAGGAACAGGCATGATGAGATCTAAACAGTGAATTAGATCTACAAATATTGATAGATTTGACATGATTCAATAGTCATAGGCTTAGATCTAATTTATAGTCATGCCGTAATAACTTAGATACACAGATTATGGCAGATCTGATATGATTCAAATAATCATAGGCTTAGATCCAGTTTATAGTCATGTCAAGTTTAACTTTTAAATATTTAGATCTAAGAACAGTGTAGACTCACTGTGATTGGATCTAAGAAACAGAAGAATAATAACATATGTAAATGCACAGATCTCTGAATTTTTCTAACTCTAGTTGTTGAAGAAGAATAAGCTACTTTAATCAAGGAAGAGGCGGCATCCAGTTCTCCATTGTTTATGGTGTGTAAAAACAATAAAAATGAGGTCCTATTTATAGCCTAAAGCCAACGAACTAAGCCAAGAATTCAGTCAACGTTCAGAATTGGGAATCTGCCCAGATCCGTATGGGGGTCGACCCCCCTTTGGGTGTCGACGGTCGACCCCGGGGTGGACCCATGGGCGGTCTACTGATTTAGTTGACCTCCTTAATGCAATGTATGTTAGTGCTATGAATCAAACATGTATGCAAATAATCCTAATATAACTTGTAAGTTCTATATGTGTGCACAATCGTTCATCCAAATGCAACCTCCACATGATGATACACCCACTTTCATCCATTGAAAGAAGAAAAACATGCACACGCATCCATATGCAGTATGAGAGTCATTGAGCCGATCTAGTGCCTAATGTGTGTGTATATGCATCCACGAGCAACCACTACTACACCAAAACAGGGGATTCCCAACAAGTATAGATGTTACAAATAATTTCTCTAACACTTTAAGTGTCACCAACGACCTGTGAGGAATTTCCTGTAACACTTATAAGTGTTACAAACAGAGTAACTGCTAACACTTATAAGTGTTACAAACATATTCATTGCTAACACTTATAAGTGTTACAAACATATTCATTGCTAACACTTATAAATGTTGGAACTGGAAGATATGGTAACACTTATAAGTGTTACAAACATATTCATTGCTAACACTTATAAATGTTGGAGCCATAAAATATGGTAACACTTATAAATGTCAGTATCACAATCCTACTAACACTTATAAATGTTGGTATACATAAATTGCTAACACATATAAATGAGTATAACATGTCTTTATGATTTATAATCACATATATAATTCAATATAAGATTTGGTACACTTCCATATTTCAAATTCAATAATGTCACATTCGTATAATGCTCAAATATTTGTTACATGCTTCCAATTTCAAAATACCATAATATCAAGTTCAAATTATAAAAACCAATACAAAGTTTTACTTTACTAAAGATACATAAAATTTTAGATATTTCGAAGGCGAAACATGGACTATATCACAAAGCCTCCATCCGAACCAAAAACTTTAGAGATAGGATCATTGTCAAGATCACACTTATTTGCTTTCTCGTTGCGATTACATTCCAAATTCTATTTTTTTTCCTCCTCCTCCACAAGTGCCTACAAAATATAAATGCACTCATTTTTACAGAAATAACAAATTGCAAAACTGATGAATAACAAATGTATTTGCAAAACTGACAAATAACAAGTGTAATTGCAAAACTGACAAATAGCAAGTGTAATTGCAAAATTGATAAATTCAATATAAGAACTGAGCCTCGGCTCAGTTTTAGCATGCCTTAGTTTGCGCAAACTGAGCCATCTCAGTTTTCGCAGCTTATGCGGCTCAGTTTTCGCGCAAACTGAGCCGAGGCTCAGTTTTTGAAAATTGAGCCTCAGCTCAGTTTTTGCATAAACTGAGCCATCTCAGTTTTCGCACAAACTAAGCTACCTCAGTTTGTAAATTTTGCAGCATAGTATCGCCAAATCCCATAACATGCAGACGCGCTACAATAATCATTTTACTTATTTTGTTATTCAAAAACTATCTCCTTTCTTTTACATGGATGCAAATTGGTTACAAAAGTTGTATCTGGAATATACTATATGCGTAGCCACGTTAGAAGGTTATTACAAGAAATTATATATATGTACCTGTATTTGAATGAATGGGTATGGAAAATTAATGCAAATTTCTCTTCCTTCCAGCCATGTCCTTTTCTTCCGGATCTTTATCTCCCCCTCCCTTCATACTGAATATCTGCATTAGGTTCCCTTCTGAATTTTGAATTACGCAATCCTAACATAAAAAACAATTGCAAAAAGAATTTTTTTTAACCAAAAATTTCAAATTAGCACTTCATATAAGAGTGAACTGCTTGGTTTCACTAATTATATGGTCCCAATTCAATAATAATCACCAGACCCTAAATTAGAAATAAAAAACGATTGGGGGATATTACCTTAGTCATGAATTAGTCAATATCATGTATGACACGTGTTTTCTGCCATTGAGATAAGATACTAGATCTGTACTCCAGAATTAAGCTGAAGCATCTTCGAAGTGGCAAATGTTTAGTATGACACTATGAGTCTTTGTATCTCTTGCACTTTCAGTACCGTAGTTTAAAATGCGGAGGCGCGGTTGAAGGCAGGGAGGCGTGGTGGAGATAGATATCGATTTCAAAGTCCATTTTTTATTTTATTTCCGTATGAAGCGGCCTTCAGAAGAATAAGCCTTGACGGAGAGAGGATTGAGGTAGCGATTAGGTTTTGGGTGAGAGCTTACCATTTTGGCCTCAGAATGTATGGGTTGACCAAGCATATCAACACAAATAAGTGTTGGAACATTTTTGGTGACACATTTTTACTAGAGCAACACATATTAGTGTCTCCAGTCTACAACACAAATAAGTTTTGGCAGTTTAAAAAAATAAGAGTTGCCAAATGGCCATTATGGTGTAGTGCACTAGCAAACACTTGCATCCACTTGCATCCATCAAGCATAACATGTCTCAAACACATGTTTACATCCATGGGATTTCTACCTAAAGATCGAAGATTCAATTGATAGGATACATACGAATGACAGAAGAAAGTACGAATAAAAGCTTGGAAAAAGAAGTTAAGAACATAGTCTCGAAAAGGAAAGGGTATGAAGCGCGATTCTTGTCTTCAGTCTCCCAAATCGCATCCTCGTTGTCTTCTCCTCATTGCACTTTTATTAACTTAACCTACCTATTACGCAGTTTCTTAACCTCTGATCCGAGAATACGGGTAGGAACTCGTCTAACTTTCGCCTCCCATTCCACCTCTACTTCCTCAAGCATACTACGCTCAACAACTTCTGCTATATCGTGCAAATATTTTCGCAAATGAGCATCCGCTAATCTCTCTGGTAACTTTAACCTATAAGCCATTTGACCTATTCTTTCCATTATGGGAAATGGTCCTACAAATCTTGGCGCTAGTTTCCCTACAGATCCAAAACGAACCACCTCCCTCCGAGGTGATACTTTGATGAAACCATATCTCCACGTCAAACTTAATATCGGTCCATCTCTAATCTTTGTATGACTTCTGCCTATCCTGAGCTGTATGACTTCTGCCAAGTCTTAAGCGTGAATACTATAGCAGCTAATTCCAAAACATAGGTAGGGTAGTTCTTCTCGTGAACTCTCAAATGTCAACCATGACCCACCTTTTTGACCGATTCTCGCCGGTAATTATACCAACCTAAATCGTTCATAAAGACGGAAGGTTATATGTACTAACATACTTGAACACAAATAACAGAACTTTTATTTCATTACAAAATTTTTACGTCAGAACTACAAGGAATCAGAGTATACCATAAGCTCAGCGGAAAAGGCCGAATGCTCTCAGTGGAAGAAGTATAATACTAAACTTAATTCTTAGCTCCAAATCTGAACACAACTCGTAAACTGAACCTTGCAAACTAAACTACTAGCTGCCCATGCAAAATTTGGGCACCCAGAGTTTAGGCGTGGAAATAATAAACTCCAGGTCAGTCGTGGGACTGGTGTGAGAACTCAAAAACAATTTTTATACAATATGTGTATATATATATATGTACGGTTTATTTTAAAGTTGGGAATTTCACTGGACCACGCCGCTATAGCGTAACGGGTTTACTCCATGTGGATACCCATGCATAGAAATTCGCAATGACCTTGGAAAATGAAGCTATCATAATCTCGTCCCATATCACACAATGCAAGCGCACACCAGATGGGCGAGTTTTATCTTATAATAACCAAAAATGCTTTCATACGTGAGAATCCTCTTTTAATATTGTAATAAGTACATAGTGTTGAAAACCATTTCAAAAATAAATATATTCATCTTAGCGAGCATAGTGACTATTCTCACATATATAGTTTACAAACAAATCGAATGGTTCGTATTAGTTATTGGATTTTCCAACATGATGGTTCCTGATATGAAAGATCAATCGAGGACAAGAAGCTAAGTATCTCCAAGTTAACATCTAGACAACGGACAGCGAATACATAGCGCAAAAGTATATATTCCGGATAACATCCAGACACCGTACAACATATATACTTTATTTCCTTAGGTTTCGAAAATGGATCCATTCGCCGAAGCTTTCGAGTTTCAATAGAGATTAAGTATACAACCTAACCTCCACTTTACCATCATTCCGGGATGTGAGGTTCGTCGAGGTCATGATATACACAAAGATACGCTTCAATGAGCCATGCTTTGATCGTCACGAGCTCAATCACATTTGAGTATGTCATATTGTCAGTTTACAACATGTCACTTATTTCTATCGATACATAACCTCTAAGCCCATATGTCTTATAGACGAGAATAAATTATTGCCATAAATTCGATATATATTAACAGAAATCAGTGCTACGCGGTCACTTACAATGTCAAACACACAATCCATACAAGTCCGTTCTGGGTCTGAACAGAACAATAATCCAAAAATCTCCAAATATACTAAGATCTCACGCCACTTATAACCTCGTCTTGGGTGATCAGCCCAACCGAGACATCGACAATCAATCTAAGCAAATCGAAGATCGTCGTCTTCACTTACCGATTTCCAAGTGTTCGATTATTCATAACGTCGTATTATTACGTGGAATGGTTTTCGAACATATATTTGATCTCGGTCTTTCCAAGTAATAAACGCATTTTAAAACCATAGTTATGGATTACACAGGATTTCGATTCGAATCTCCTTCCAAATTGTTGTTAGTTTATTTATAAACCAAGTTGGATTCATTCAAATTTCAAAAGTCCTTTTACCATTTTAACTCTTCCTTTCCGATCCGATATTCAAATTTCCAATCTTATATTTCGAACACAGTTCTTTATTCACCTTTATCATTCGATCAGTCTTCTTAATCACAAAAGCTCAATTTGGATTTCAAGTTTGATTTACGATAACTCAACAAATTTGATATTTCAAATATAAGTTTAAATAGAGTTTAATCGACTTATATTAGATATCAACTTGCAAACTTGGCGAAACATTATCAGAATCTTAATGCAAATATTTTTAATGGTTTCTGATAATATTCGTCTAGCTCTAGAATTTTATGTCGAATATCCGAAGATTAACTCTGCCTAAAATCATTTCTCTTAAATTTCAAATTTCCAATATCTTACCTGAACAGGAAGATCTTTAAATAATATTCCATACGAAAAGAAGTTTAAATTCTTTAGAATCCTTCGATATGTTTAATAAAACCATTTTCAATAGTTTATCATTTATAAACTTAAAACTCGGTTATTTCAAAGAATGTTAAAGTTTACACTCAATAATGTAACCAAAATGCTGCAAAAATAGCCATTTAAACAAGTTGATCCAAAATCATTTGAAATTCAAATATTTCAGCTTTGGCATTTTAAAATAATAAAATAAGATTTATCATAATTTTTCAAAAATTTTAATAATTTTTTTCTATAAACCAGTTTTATTCGATTTTCCATTACGATTGTCGAACTACATGTATAACGACCTTTTCAAATTTTTTTCTAAATATAACTTGGAAACCGTATGTCGGAATTTGAAAATTTCTTTTCTATTCAAAAGTTATTATTAATTGAATTCCAACATTACTTGTTTCATGTCAATCCGATTTAAAACATTCAAGTTATGATCGTTCGAAAAATTAGATTTGATATTAATGAACGGTCGCTATGCAACACATTCAATTCAACCATATAACATTTTAATATAAATTGTCTCATTTCTTTTCAAAATAAACTCAAATTCTCATAACTTAACTTTTAAAACCATATTTCGAATACTATTTTAGATTTACATTCGAGTTCCAAAATCGCTTTTCATCAAAAATCCTTATTTCAAATTTTCAAATTATTCTTTCAAATTAAATCAAAACTTGAAATAATATTTTTCAAATCTACTTTTCAGTTTTAATTATACTTAATAATTTATTTCTCAAATCTCTTTCACTTGCATTCAACTATAAGTAGTCGTCATACAGTTAATAAAACTCATTTTGATAACTCAAATCATTTTCTTCGATATTAATTTTAAACTCATTGCAAAGGTAAAGGCTTATAATAATTTGAACACATTTACATCTCAATTTAATTAGAATTCAAGACAATAATTTCCAACTTGTTAAATTATTTCAAACCGTATCATAACTAATGAACTACATATATAAAATTTTGATATCACTTTACCGTTTAAATTTCAAACTTATTTCAAATTTGAGAGTCCAAACAAATTGAGGATTTTTTACTTCTTTTCGTGTAACGACCCGCAAATCCGTACCAATTGAGCTGACTAAATACAACTCACGTCCAACCCAAATTGCACTAAAGTACGAATCATTTATAGAAAAAAGTTAGAGGACGAGAAATAGAAAGATAAAAAATTAGAATAGAAGAAATAGATAAAATATCGAACTGAATAACAATACAGTGTCTCACAATCACAACGGAATAAAATATTATATATAATTAATCACTTTTGAAAATACAAACTGTATTATCACTTACATACTTCATCAGAGTACATCATATATACAATACAGTGGAAATAAACTCTAAATATCTAACGTTGAAGTCTCCTGCTCCAAGCTCCTCTAGATGAATCTGTAAAATTCTGAACTAGTGGACTGCCCGTACAAATTTGGGCAGCCAAGAGTTTAGGGAAAACATAGAAAATAAGCTTTGGGTCAGTCATTGGACTGGTGTGAGTAAACGATTAAAACAGTTTGATTTTAACTTTCAAAAACCTTTGGAAAGAAAGATAATCGTAAGACCGATCCACACATAAATACGAAAGGTTTTTACCTTACGATAACCCAAAAAATTTTAAAATCAATATCTTATTCTGATATTATAATAGTGTCTAAATACAAATAAATATCAATCTAGCAGAACGCTTGCATCTCACGCTCTACATGCATAGTATACAATCAAAACCGCGGGCGCTTATTGGAGATTGGATTCTGACTATGACAAGGTATGGAACCACCTTCCGTAGTGTATCTCTAGAGGGGAATGCACTGGGTTCAACAAGAACGTCTTGCAACCTGACCCACACATGACTGACCACTCATTTCGCTTGAGTGTATCGAATATATTGTCACCAACGGTTGGGGGTTACCCACCGTTTCCCGAAACGGACAACATCGATAGGTTAAAGAAGCAAAAGGAATTTCTCTAGATAGGTGATAATACACCCTAATGGGAGCGACCCACATAGCCATGCTGCCTGCCCGATTTTTGTCATTTCCCGGTTGTGAGGCTTGAGGAACTTGCATTTAACTAAATTACGTCTTCATTCACTTAGAATGCCACATCGTCAAACCCGCTAAATCACAAATTGATTTCGCTAAAAATATCCCGGGTATAAAGCTAAGAGAAACGAAGTCCTCCGCCACCAAACGTAAATACGATTGAAGAGATCAATTTACGCAATTTATTAGGCATACTCTGTCAGACATTCGTCCATACAAGTTGTCCTGGGACTGGACAAACCAAAGGCAGTATTCAGTAAATCCATCTGAGGCAATTTCTACCTAGGATCAACAGAACATCCCTTGCATAACTCCATCTTCAACGGTCTTCAATAATCTTCGACTTATAACTTATATATCGAATCAAAGTGGAATTTAGGTTCCGGTCTCTTCAAAATGATAACGAAAAAATGGTCCAGATTTAATAGTCGGTGATTTAACTATCAAATATAAAATAAAATAAAAAGATTTGTTTTCATTGAACCAGCTAAGCTTCTTTCGAATAATATATAATTACTAAATTTCAAATATTTACTTACTCATATACTTATTGAAAACAAAAGTTTTACTTTACTTAAAAACATTCTGTGGTATTCTCACTCTTGAATATGCGTCTTCAAAGTTGAAAGCGATATCCATTTCTAACACTCATTTCGAACACAAACTAGTACTATCTATCGGATAATCATGAAATCATTCAAGTTGGAATATTTTAATTACCACTCAGACCTTGAATCGAAATCATTCTTATCATCAGGATTCATAGAACTTCGATATCCAAAATATTCGACAAACCATTATTTGTAAATCCATTTGATTTTTAAATCTTAAACCATTTCAAAACAACATTGTTGTTTTGAAGATATGCATCGAGTTTGACTTGATTAACATAAATAGTTAAAACCAAGGAATTTAATCAAATCATCGACTTTATTTCCTTTTCCTTTGATAATTAAATTATTTTTAAAACTTACTTAATTAAGAGGTGAATTAAGTTAAAACATCACCTTGAATAATTTATCAAAATTTAACTTCTTTATTTAACTACACAATTCTCTTACCAAAATACATTAATTAAAATATTTAATTAACTCTAAATAAAACATTTCTATGTTTTAAAAATTACTTGTTAAAACTATTGCCATTAAGTTAATTGAAACCTAATTAATTTAATAATCCCATTTCTACTTAAAACAGTTGACTTAAATCAACTTAAAATAATCTGCTTAACTGATTACAGTTAATTTTCCTTTTTTAAATTAATAATATAATTAATTTAAAATAATGCATCTAATTGTTTCTTAAAACAATTTTATATCCAAAATAAAACTTACGTTTATTTCAAAGTTACTTTACAGAAAACTGCTTAACAGTTCCAATGGAATATAACAGTTTTTATAACTGACGACATTCAAGTTGTTAACCCAATTTGCACAAACAACCTAGTAAATACATTTCAATATTATCAATTGATAATATAACATCTCAACATCATGTATTAGCTGATCAAATATGTCAACTGATATAATAGCAGAACGGTGTTTATTTCTGCTAATAGGGTATTCAAACAATTCAGTCAATAAATTATATTGTGGAACGGTGTTTATTTCCCCTGATAGATCTCACTATAAATGATTAACGTAATTATAACAACTTAATAGACCAATTAATTGAACATTCAACTTAGTATTTATTGTATTTACGGATCATTATTGATCAGTATTTTACGCATAAATTCAGTTCACAAGTAAGTTACATTCGATTTAAATTGAAATGATATCTAGTATTAGAATCCCTTTAATTACTAAATAAATCAAATTCATTTTTTTATCGAATTTTTTAAAACTTGATAACTTGAGTTACATTCACTATCGATCGCCTTGCACGAGCTAAACTTATTCTATCATACATTCTTAACCTTACTTAAGTCATCTACATATCAACATATATACTTAAGTATATAAATAATTTTATTATAACTTAGAACCATTATATATATATATATATTTCTACAAATGATTTGGACTGAGCTTGCTGTATCCTCTTTACCGTCTTGCTTTACTCTTCATGTTATTAGCTCTAGCATATACATGTTTATAACTTTTAAATGTATACACTTCAACATTAGTCATTTCTTTGCCGATCGATTTCACCAACTCAGTTGCACCCCTCATCGAATCATTGTTGCATCCTCAATGCAGCTATTCATTTTTTTCTCCTTCTTATTTTCGTTTGAAAAAGATCCCATCTCATAAAAAAACATGAACTCTTACATAACTAACATTTGAAACATCTAAGATATTAATTCAATGCAATTAAAATGTTCAAATTAATGAAATGTTATTTTCAATGCAATTAGAACTGTATGTTACCAAATATAAATCATTTAATGTAATACAACGTATTTTTCTCATTTTAGCATTTAATTTCAATACTCTATTCAAGTTTTAACTTCCTACATTGTCAGTTTTTGGCATTTGATTCCCTACCAATTTAACTCAGTGTTACGTATGTCTAGCATTCAATTTGATTGCAGTTGAATGCTCGGTATTCTCAATTTACATTTTATTACCAGTTGCAACAAATTTTGTTGTCTATCCATATTTATATATACTAATGTTATATTGCCTTACCTATTCTCCTTCTTGTTTTCCTAGTAACTTCTATTGCTCTTTCTCTTACCATTTTGTTTTGTATATTATTTCTTCCTGCTGTCTTTCCTTTATACATTCTACAACTCTTCCCATCCTTATTTCCATTTCTTAAAAATGCTCATGCACCATGCAGTCATGAACCAAAACGCTGCACCATCTCCCTCTCTTTTATCTGTTTCTAGTTTTCGGTTTCTTCTATTGTACTTTTTTCGTTATAAATAATATTTATTAAATATAATACTTAACTTCCCTGTTAACAATTTCTAAATCATGTTATAACTGTTAATCCCTTTTTCTTTCTATTCTTCCTTTCCCATTTCTTTACTGCCTTATCTTACTTCTTCTGTTAACCAATGCAAGACATTTTGAACACAAGAACAGAAGCCCCGCCCCAAAGAAACACACCCGTAATCTATATGTTTTAACCCGTTTCCGCGAGCCATTTATTCCCAGTGTATGGACATGTGTATGATTTCCGTGTGCCATCTATTTCTTTTCACTTGTTTCTACTTCAACCGCCTCCCTCCAATTCTCTTCTTCTTCTACAACTAGTGCATTTCTAGCTTAGTCATCAACGTCGAAACTTGAGTGTTCAAACCCCAAATGCCGTAAAACAAACAGACCAAATACTCAAGGTATAAGCGGCCATTCTGTTTAATTCTAGTTCCAGGTTGTGTATGATTGTTAATTTAGCTAAATATAATTAATTCTGCTTCCGAGTTTGGTCTTCACCGGCTCACATTATTTTAACAGAGTGTGCGTATAACTATATATGGAATGAATTTCAGACAATAAAAGAATACTTTTGTTATTCTCCACCCCTTTGAAAACATAGAATAACATAAATGTTTGCTGCAAATCATGTACTTCACTTTACTAGCAGAGAAGGATGCATCTGAGGCCTAAGATGATTAAAATATTTAAAAAAATAATATGAACTAGGTATCTAACCCTGCTTAATCTTACTTAACAAAGAACCTTGTTTCAAAGTACCATTGTGTTTATTAAGTTTTTGATACAATTTATCTCTAATTAATTAAGTCTTTAACATAATGACTACTAACTACAGGAAAATAGTGTGAAGGACAAAAAGCAAACAAAATTTGCTCAAAAGGACAAGGCATAAAAAACTTACTCAAAAGGACCAATTCTAGTGCAAAGTGGGAAAACATAGTGGCCTACTGAATTCCACTATTTGCACTAAAAATTGTCCTTTTGGGCAAGTTTTTTGTTGACCGTCCTTTTGGACAAATTTTGTGTTGACTTTGTCCTTTTGAGCAAATCTCCCAATAGCTGAAATTAAACACGAGGTATGAATGCATGTAACGCGTCTCACATCACTGTTTGATTACAACACTCCTATTTTATTCTTCATACTCATTTGAGATTAAGATATACATTTTCCACATAGTAATATGTGCACTCTATCTCTATTATTCATTTTCCAGGCTCAATATTCTTCAAAGAAAATTATCTAATTAACTTCCACAACCAATATGTGTGTCAATATAACTTCCTGTACATATAGCACATATCCAGTCCTTAGATTAACATAGACAAGTGGTACGAAAAACAGGTAATGGAGTACTCACATTAATATCTCTCTGCTTCTTACTCCTCTGTTAGGTTTCAAATGGAATTCTTTCCAGCTTGGTCTCTTCCCTCTGTTCTTGCTTTTCAGTCCAGATTTTTTATTTTCTTAGTTCAGATTTTCTACCATATTTATCCAAGTTTTGCTGCCATTTTCAAGTTCTTGTTTTGGTTTGAATGATCAAAGAATGTATGCAAAACTAAGTGTATTTATAGGTGGAAATAAGATTAAAATATTTCTAGGGTACAGATGCTATCTCGATAATTAGAGTATTAGGCTAGATTATACTGGTCGTTGTGACATGCTTTAGAGGTATATGTGATGAGGCTTACCTGTGTACACAAATGTGTACACACTTTTATACGACCATGTGCAATTGGCTTTATAAAACAACCTTTGTCTCTGTAACACCCCGTAATCCTGTAACACTAAGATTCACAAATCAGGGTATAATTAATTTTTAAAAGAAGAATTAAAGGAAATGGGTTGCGCCATTGCGTTCGTCTCGAAATTCTGCTTGAGATAGAGTCCAAGTTTGCATAAATCGGACTCTGTATGAAGGAGATATGGACGAACGAAGTTAGGCAGAGAAACCGGAAACAGACCAGAATGCACTGGCACACTTGTGAAGTGCGCCCGTACAAAAATGCACTGGCGCACCTGCCAAGTGCGCCCATACTAATCCAGCACCGAATTCTAGAGTGTTCTGTGCTGACGTGTCTCCTTTTGAGTGGTTGGATGATGTGTATTCGACCTGTGCGATTCTGATGGCTTCTATGATGATCTAAGGGCCCTAAAACACTCTCTACACCTTTAAAAGAATGCCTAGACCTCAGGGTTCCTCCACACAAATTCTCTAAGGCATTTACATGTTGCTTCTCTCTACTCTAGCCTCCACCATTAAAATAAATCTAATTCTCCACTAAAACAAGTTATAGTTCTTCTTCTAATTGGAGATTCAAATCAAGATTAAAGCTTCAAGAAGGGGGTTCAAGTCAAGCTAGGATTCAAGAGGAGGTTCAAACAACTTCAACGACTGTTTTTCTACGAATAATAGCAATGCCATCTTTCTATTCTAATCTAATCTCTGTAAGTCAGTTATTTCTAGATTTGAACGTTTTTCTCTGTTCGTGACATGAAATTAAAGGAATAAAAGAATATGCCAAATCTCTCTCTCTCTATTCGAATCAGTGCCTATACTCTTGAACCTAATTAAGAACTGTTATGATTCGAGGACAAATAAGACCGTGACTATGAAACTATGGACCTTAAAAACCATTGCCAATGACCATGAACATTTGCCTATGACTATGAACATTGCCTATGACTATGGACATTGCCTATGACTATGAACATTGCCTATGACTGTGACTGGGACTATGAGGATTATTTCCTTGTCTAAGCCTATGCCTTTGATTAGGAAATATAAACTATTGCCTATGACATAACAAGGACATCTGTGATTAAACACCTGTGATTCATGACTAGGAAAGTGTTGCTTAAGTTTTGTGACTATGAAATTGGGTCTAAACCTGATCATCTATTCTGTCTATTCTTGGTTATCTTTGGTTTTAGACCTTAGGAATTTACCTATTAAGTTAGGTCTACCCATGTTCTTGAACCTACGTCTCTATTCTGTCTATTCTTGGTTTTCTTTGGTTATAGACCTTGGGAATTTACCTATTAAGTTAGGTCTACCCATGTTCTTGAACCAACGTCGTTATTCAACCCTTTTTATGCCAGTTATTATGTCTATCTTTTGCATAGCATCTTTGGTTCATTCCCTATTTTCTGCGAATCTAGATTTATCTATAATCTAGATTGAATCACGAATATACGAACGGTGGGAATGCGATTTGGGGAAAAATATGAAATTTACTAAAACATAGTTATAAACTTGGAAATTGGCATAAATTGGGAATATGTATTATGGCATGTTCATAGAAATGCAAATGGGATAAATTTGACAGGAATTATAGGATTGTGTAATTTGAATCTAGTATTGACATGTAAATCTAGCATTTACATGAATTGTGAACTAGAGTAATAAGTCTAGTTTAACATGAATTAGAATGTTAAATCAGAATTGGATTAGCTAATTTGGCTCGATAAGTATATTGGCATAAACTTGAAATTGGCCATATTTGGGAGTAATTGTCAGGATTAGCAAAATCACGGTTAGTGACACTTCATTTGGTATGGTTTACATACCAAAAAGCATAAACATGATATAGAGGGGAAAATGGACCGTAAGAATAAATGTTGACAATTTACATTAAAAGAGTAATTGGGAAATAAGTAAATTAGGATTAATTTACTTATAGAATTTGTCCTAAATGAGGAAATGTTAATTTAGACAAATTAAAGGTTTGTTAACGACATCTCTTTTAATAATAAACCAGAAAGTTCTAGGGTGACAGAGAGGATAGTGTCTAGGCTTGAGTTTGGAAAATACAAGTTTCCTGCTCTCCCTGGCTATCCCTAACTGATCCGACGGACGGGATGGTTACTTTCAAAACCTGATTTGAAAATTAATCAAAACCCTTTGAACTAGAAAACACGAATAGGCCTAACCCGAGGTTAGACTGAGTTGCGACGTAAACCTGCCCGGAACCAACCGGCACATCCAGTAATCGCAACAATATCTGTCTAATGTGAGTGGTTGTGGCTTTAATTTATTTAGTTAAAGCTAGAACAAGAATGCTAGGGTTAAGTTAACTAAGACACTTAACCAACTCAACATGATAACAAGACTGGTAGGTGGGGTTAGGTTCATACAGTTAAGCTAGAATGGGAGGGTTAAGTCCATAGGAACACTTAACCAACTTAAGCACAGTTAAGCTAGAACGGAGGGCAAAGTCCACAGGGACACTTAACCAAACTCATGGTAACAAGAAAAGATTTGTAGAGGTTAAGTAACTAAGAAAACACTTAGCCAAATTAACATGTTAACTAGTCTAGAAAGTGGGGTTAAGTAAAGTTAATACACTTAGCCAAATTAACATGTTAACTAGACTAGAGGTTGGGGTTAAGTAAAATTTAATACACTTAGCCAATTTGATATGTTAGCTGGGCTAGACCGTAGGGTTAAGTAAACTTGAACACTTAACCATCAGATTTTGATAAAGGAATAGGGTTAAGTCTAAAACATGAAGGGATAATACTTAACCGTTAATAACAGGTTAGTTAAAACAGACGGGCAAGGTTAAGTTAAAAAGGAACACTGAACCAATACAGGGTGAATGGGTAAGGTTAAGTAATAAGAAATACTTAACCAATATAACTTGGTTTGTGGTGGGGTTAAGTCAACATGAATTACTGATAACACATAACCAGTTTGACAGGATAAATGAAGAGGGTTAAGTCGGCTTGAATTGACTAATGACACTTAACCAATCCAAATTGACGGGAAAGGGAACTAAGTAGTAAACCTTAGTTAAGAAAACAACAATTCTGGAAACTAAGTGGTAAATCTTAGTTAGTAAAACTAAGTAGTAATTCTTAGTATAACACGGGAAGGAGCAAATGTCCGTCTGAGTAAAAAGAAGGCTCCAACGAATTGGGTTACGAACCCCGAGGCTTCGAGGGGACGTGAGGGTACTCTTGGTATCCCTCTGTGAGGCTGCAGATGATTCTCCTGGGCTCACAGAGGTTAAGGTCTGCGTAGAAGAACCAGGAGTATGCCTTGGTTGCAATACATGGCAACCTAAAGACCAGGATGGACCAGCGTGATTCGGCGAGAAGACGGTAGCCCTGTGAGAGCAACTCGTCGTCTACCATCCATCTTGAGTCAATCGAGATACGTGAAGCGGAAAGGCGGAGAACTCCAAAAGACCATATACTTGCTATCTAGTTATGGTTGCAGATGGCCATAGGATAGTGGGGCACCGGGAGCCGGCGTATAGTTCTCATTTTACAAGGTGTGCCTTTCATTAGTTGAGGGAGGGGTCAAGTGGGACCATAGCCACTGGAATAAAAACAGACCTTAGCATCTGCATTGGCAGATATCTGAAAGCTCCCAACCGAGTTCTGTATTCCTTGACTTGCCCTGTCACAGGACTCGGACCACACATTACAGGACATGTGCATCTAGACAAGCGAAAACGATTCGCGGTACATGCGCGGGGAAGTATAGGAACATATACCACTCTAGGTAGTGTGTCCTAGACTTGGGGGCATCGTTCGACAGGTAGCGTAATCCCTAGTTGGATTAGGTGGCATAAACCCTGAACTCAAAAAGCATTCAACAAATAGCGTAAAACTCTAGTTAAATCTAGAAAGCACTGGATAGAAAACCCTAGATTAGATCTAGGTAATAAATAATAAATGTATGCCCGAAGGCAATGGAAACTACAGGGGTTGGGATCACGTTATCGTTACTAGTTGGAACACTAGTTAGGTGGTGCAGAGATATAGAAACCAGTATAACAAGGAAATAGTGAAGCGGCGAAAGTATTAGAGCATATCCAATTTATCTTATCTTAGCATATCTTGTGATTATCTTGTCTAATCTTGCTGACCCTATGGTCAGGGTGTAATCTTGGATTCAGTTAATTCATGTCGTTTGTTTTTTTCCATGTTCACATGCTAGAAGTTACTGAACTTACTCAGGCTTTATGTCTTACTCTGTTTTTCTTTCGTCTTCTTTTCTTCCGTTACCCCCCCAGGTAGTAGAGGAGGGAGTAGTACAGCTCAGGTTAAGTTGGAATGTCACTCTTTCCCAGCTTGAAGATTTGTCGAAGTTTGCTTGGATCCTCTTATCAGATGCTATGGCTGGCTCTTGCTAAAATTGGGGAATATAAATGTTGTTTTATGCTTCTTTATTTTGTAAGATAGATGACACTCTGATATTGTAAAGAAATCTTTGTACAAACTATTTTATCAATAAAGCAAAGTTTTATTTTCCGCTGTTTAATTTCTGTCTGTCTTGTAATTTATCTGCATCTTTTACCCTAAATGCTCCACAGAACTTAGTGCATTCCCTTTGCAAGTGACACTAACGGATGTGGGGTGTTACAGTCTCCAAGTTTCCTTAGCTACCCAATGTCGGTGTACATCATAAATTCATATCGTAATATAGGGTAGGCTATGTAGCGACTGATTTCCCTTTCCTTTTTATTTAAAGCAATGTCCAGCTGGTCTTATCTTTGATTAAAACAGGACTGTCTTTCCTAGTTTGCTAATGTACAGGTAAAAAACATAGGCTAGGTTGTCTATGATGGAAAAGAAATGGCTACAGGCGGTGATCCAAATTTAGCCTGCACATGTATTCTAGGCTGTAACCAATCTTGTATTAGGAATTGACTTGGATAGGCTACTTGTGCTTCAGAGTAGCACGTGTTATAGGTTGGATTGAAAAGAGTTTTGCACAGGTTTTGTTTTCCAAGTAATCCTTAGTTGCTAAGTTACTTTAGTCATCACTTTCGTAGCTGCTACTTAGTTTTAAATACATATTTGTATAAACATCAAAAGATTTTTGTTAAATGGTTATGATCTTAGTATATATGGGTTAAATCTTCATATGTCATTTATTTTTTCTATATGGAATGATGCACATTGCTTAAGTTATTGATTTCACATGAAGTAAAAATCCAAATTTTGTTTATTTCATGTGATGTAAAATCTAATCTTTACTTAAGGAATATTTATTTGAACTTGAGTTTAAAACAAATACACAAATCCAAAATATTGTATAAAAGTTTTTACATAGATATATATAAATTTGCAAAGAAATGTAACAATATTTACACATAAGCTAAAGAATATTACAATATACACTTACTTATGATTTACAAAAGATTATTTTAAATTCTCACAAATATTTAGATGCAAACAAAATTTTTAAAACAACATATGATTTTAAACACAAATTTTAAAACAAGTTTTCGAGATAAACAAAGATGTTTAAACATCATTCACTTGTTAATATATAAATAACAAGCTAAAAATATATAAATAGGATTTTAAAACCACGATTATCTAAATTTTTTAAAATATTCAAATCTAATATTATTTAATTGACTTATGTTACAGATATAATCTATATTTATAGTTTAATAGAATTAGTCAAAAATCTGGGACATTACATTTCGTTTCTGTCTTCGACGACAGTTGCTAATTATTCGTAACTTATATTTTCAACCACTAGAAAACTAAATTCAACTAAAATTTCAAATTTGAGAGTTCAAACTAATTGAGGATTTTTTTTCTTCTTTTCGTGTAATGACCCGCAAATCCATACCATTTGAGTTGACTGAATACACCTCACGTCTAACCCAAATTGCACGAAAATTCGAATCATTTATAGAAAGAAGTTAGAGGATGAGAAACAGAAAGATAAAAACTTAGAATAAAAGAAATAGATAGAAGATCAAACTGAATAACAACACAGTGTCTCACAATCACAATGGAATAAAATATAATATATAACTAATAACTTTTGAAAATACAAACTGTATTATCACTTACATACTTCATCAGAGTACATCATATATACAATACAACGAAAATAAACTCTAAATATCTAACGTTGAAGTCTCCTGCTCCAAGCTCCTCTACATGAATCTGTAAAATCCTGAACTATTGGACTGCCCATACAGATTTGGGCACCCAAGAGTTTAGGGAAAACATAGAAAATAAACTCTGGGTCAGTCATGGGACTGGTGTGAGTAAACGATTAAAACAGTTTGATTTTAACTTTCAAAAACCTTTTGAAAGAAAAGATAATCGTAAGACCGATCCACACATAAATACAGATGGTTTTAACCTTCCGATAACCCAAAACATTTTAAAATCAATATCTTATTCTGATATTATAATAGTGTCTAAATACAAATAAATATCAATCTAGTAGAACGCTTGCAACTCACGCTTGCAACTCACGCTCTACATACATAGTATACAATCGAAACCGCGGGCAGTTATTGGAGATTGGATTCTGATTATGATAAGGTATGGAACCACCTACCGATAGTGTATCGCTAGAGGGGAATACACTGGGTTCAACAAGAACGCTTTGCAACCCGGCCTATACATGACCGACCACTCATTTCGCTTGAGTGTATCGAATATATTGTCACTAAAGGTTGGGAGCTACCCACCGTTTCCAGAAAGGGACAACATCGATATATTAAAAAAGCAAAAGGAATTTCTCTATATAGGTGACGATACGCCCTAATGGGAGCGACCCACATAACCATGCTGCCTGCCCGATTTTTGTCATTTCCCGGTTGTGAGGCATACTCTATCAGACATTCGTCCATATAAGTTGTCCTGTGTCTGGACAAACCGAAGGCACTATTATGTAAATCCATCTTGGGCAATTTCTATCTAGGGTCAATAGAACAACCCTTGCATAACTCCATCTTTAACGGTTTTCAATAATCTTTGACTTATAATGTATATATCGAGCCGGAGTAGAATTTAGGTTCCGATCTCTTCGAAATGATAACGAAATAATAGTTCAGATTTGATAGTCGATGATTTTACTATCAAATATAAAATAAAATAAACAGATTTGTTTTCATTGAACCTGCTAAGCTTCTTTTAAATAATATATAATTGTTAAATTTCACATATTTACTTACTCATATACTTATTGAAAACATAAGTTTTACTTTACTTAAAAACATTCTGTGGTAATCTCACTCTTGAATATGCGCCTTCAAAGTTGAAAGCAATATCCATTTCTAACACTCATTTCGAACACAAACTAGTACTATCTATCAGATAATCGTGAAATCGTTCAAGTTGGAATATTTTAATTACCTCTCAGACCTTGAATCGAAATCATTCTTATCATCAGGATTCATAGAAGTTCGATATCCAAAATATTCGACAAACCATTATTTGTAAATCCATTTGATTTTTAAATCTTAAACCATTTCAAAACAACGTTGTTGTTTTGAAGATATGCATCGAGTTTGACTTGATTAACATAAATAGTTAAAACCAAGGAATTTAATCAAATCATCGACTTCATTTCCTTTTCCTTTGATAATTAAATTATTTTTAAAACTTACTTAATTAAGAGGTGAATTAAGTTAAAACATCATCTTGAATAATTTATCAAAATTTAACTTCTTTATTTAACTACACAATTCCCTTACCAAAATCCATTAATTAAAATATTTAATTAACTCTAAATAAAACATTTCTACGTTTTAACAATTACTTGTTAAAACTATTGCCATTAAGTTAATTAAAACCTAATTAATTTAATAACCCCATTTCTATTTAAAACAATTGACTTAAATCAACTAAAAATAATCTTCTTAACTGATTACAGTTAATCTTCCTTTTTTAAATTAATAATATAATTAATTTAAAATAATGCATATAATTATTTCTTAAAACAATTTTATATCCAAATTAAAACTTACGTTTGTTTCGGAGTTACTTTACAGAAAACGGCTTAACAGTTCCAATGGATTATAACGGTTTTTATAACAGACGACATTCAAGTTGTTAACACAATTTGCACAAACAACCTAGTAAATACATTTCAATATTATCAATTGATAATATAATATCTCAACATCATGTATTAGCTGATAAAATATGTCAACCGATATAATAGCAGAACGGTGTTTATTTCTGCTAACAGGGTATTCAAACAATTTAGTTAATAAAATATATTGTGGAACGGTGTTTATTTCCCCTGATAGATGTTAATATAAATGATTAACTTAATTATAACAACTTAATAGACCAATTAATTGAACATTCAACTTAGTATTTATTGTATTAATGGATCATTATTGATCAGTATTTTATGCGTTAATTCAGTTCACAAGTAACTTACATTCGATTTAAATTGAAATGATATCTAGTATTAGAATCCCTTTAATTACTAAATAAATCAAATTCATTTTTATCGAATTGTTTAAAACTTGATAACTTGAGCTACATTCACGATCGATCGCCTTGCACGAGCTATTCTATCATACATTCTTAACCTTACTTAAGTCATCTACATATAAACATATATACTTAAGTATATAAATAATTTTGTTATAACTTAGAACCTTTATATGTATATACACACACACCCCCCAAAAATGGTCTAAACACCCAAGATACTAGCTGTACTTCACCAACATGGTAAGATCTAAATGGAACCGTGTTTAGTTAGCAATTAAAAATGAAAAATGCAAGAAAAGTAAAGCAGAGGCAAGATTTAGAGTGGTTCAGCCGTTAACTAGGCCTACGTCCACTGTGAAGGTGAGTTTCAATCTTATAACGAGGATTACAAAATACATCAATTCTCTCTTTTCATACATCTTTGCATATACTCAATATACCCTCGCTTATATACTTCAATCTTTGGATTACACAAGAGAATGGTAAAATTCGAGGAGAAGGAGAATGGATGGATGATTGAGGAAGAGGATAACGCCATCTTCTATGATCTTAAACTTGTTTTTGATGCCATGATCGAATCATTGGTTGAGGATAGAATTTGGCAGCACTTTCTGGTTTCCAAGATCCAATCCCCTTTATGTTGGTAGCCATCTTGTATTTATATGTGAGCTCCTCTTGGGAAATGACCTGAAATCTGTTGATGGCAGCTACGGAACGCTCACTTTATTATTTACAACCATGCCATTAGCTAGATGTAGCCAGCTGTCTGTGGTTGTATTTAGTTACCATGTACGAGCGATTTAATGGAGCGAGCATCTTGAGTAGTTGTGCGAGTCCCTAGGAGCGGGCATCCAGGTGAGCATGACCTCTTTAAGAGACCTTATAAGAGAAGAACATGGGACTGGAACCAATTCTCCTTTGTTCCTTGTGCGATCGACCTTTTTGGTTTTAGGGCGCTCATTCTCTTACTGCCTTTGTATGGCACTGTTCGTCCCTATGGCTGTGCCACAAGGTCGCTTCCGCATACTTTGAATGGGCAACTTGTTTTGTTTTCGTGTTTGAGTGGCTTTGCCCCGATATGAACGATCGACCTTGGCTCCTGCACCTGAGTCTCGATTCGTGTCCAACTTTGATTAGAGATATGGTCTCATGAGATGCTGCGAGTGCTTGTTTCGCAGTTCCATCCCAGGCTTGGTCTTTTGACGGGTTAACATTTGCCCCTCGAAGTTCGTAGTTTTTAAGACATTTAGAACTATGAGCTTCGAAGTAATGAGATGAAACGCTGTTGGATGGAACTGCAAAATAGGCGTCCTCACAGATAGCTTGCGCTTTCAAAAATTGGATATTTCGACAATTGCATGTCTTTGGACATTTGGCGGTATATTTCCCGGGTATGTTAAACTGGATCACTAGATCTTAATTGAGTTGTCATATCATAAAAAGGGTTCCTAGTCCTTTTATACATTGTCTCTTCATTCTCCCGCTTTTATATTTCTTTGATGAGCTTATTCCAATGGCGCCTTCATCATAGAAGACCTCGCTGTTGCTTCTTGGAGCTTCGATTTTCTTTATTCTGATTGATTGTCTTGCCTGACCCTGCTTCGGTTGACGATTTTCCTCATCTTTGTTTCTAGCTACAACGGTCCTTTCTCCAAATTGAATTTTGCTCGTAAGTGAACTTCCTTTCTTTTACCTCTGATTCTGGGTTAATTCTCTTGGTTTTGTAAAGATGTTCTCAATTGGCGACATCGAATCGGGCGACATTGAATCGCTGAAATACATGGTTATGATATTTGAGAAGCGTTGATTTGACTTGGTATATGCTTGAACTTTCTGCGGAATTCTCTAGCAGTTCTGACTTATGTGATAAACTTTAGCCTTTTTATGCTGGCGAATTATTCACTGAAATGCCTATGAAACAACATTTCCTAATTCATCGTGCCTTTACCGGATGTTTAATGGAATACTTATGTCATAGCAGGACTTCCGCTCTTCCCTTCTCATTATTCTCTTGGCAGGTGCGATTAACAGTCATGACCGTCCAAATCAGGACCTGCGTTTCTCATACTTCTGAATTTAAAATCCTTCCTTTATGCGATAGTAAACCCTTTTTATCAGATAAGGCTGATAATCTAGTTTGGAGGATGTATTTATCTTGAGTTGCTTTCTTCAATCTTCAAACAACTCAATTCGTAATTTCCTTTTAAGCATGTTTATTTGTGCTGACATGTAGCTAATTGCTAATTCATCATAATCCTAGTTAACACATCATGTCTGGGGAACGAGAGGGTTTGGATCAGGAACTTGAGGTTGCCCTGGCTACTGGCTCTGACTTGACAGTTAGCCAGATTCATCCTCAACCTCGCTTTTTTGATAAGGTGGCGACCGGTTGTCGTAAATCGACGCTTTCCTTTGATCAGTATTTACGAATGTGCGATCGCTTAGGGTTTTCAGAAAGGCAAAACCAGATTTCCCAGAAAGGAAGAATTAGCGGATTGTCCACCCTCTGGGTATGTAGCGGTCAATTATCACATATTGTCTAGTGGGGGCGATTTCCACCTTTAACCTTTATCTAGAATCCATTTTGCAGCAACTGGCCATTGCCCCATATCAGTTGCATCCTAGTGGATATCAAATTCTGCTTGGGTTATACATACTTTTCACGAGAGTTCGGCAGCAGGAAACCACGTTTGCAGATATTTATTCTTTATATACTTTTAAGAGGAGGGAGATAGGCGGTCCTTCTTTCTTTTTTATGGAAAGTATGCATGATAGAATCATCACTGGCCTGACAGACGGTGCTAAGGGGTTCCCAGATCAATATTTCTTTGTCCGGTGTCCTTGTAAATTCTATGGACGATGGGCAGAAGGAGGTAACTATGCCTTTGCTCTCCGGGTTCTTACTCTTTTTTCCACTTTCTCACCTGGCTTCCTCTCTGATTCTTGTAGCGATTCCTTCGGCTGTGGGTCTTACTTTGGATCAAGCCCTCCTTAATTTTTTAGTTTCTATTGACAAAAAGAAAAGGAACAGAGAGGTTTTGCTTTCAGAGGAAAACCTCCGCAAGTACCTGCTGATTCACTCTACACGGTCTCCTGGAAAGACCTTGGTTCACTCTCCATGTTCTGCTGGTAAGCCTTTTAAAAAGAAGTATCTAATCCCCGACGTAAGTGGTCAGCCTTCGCTGTCAATTGTCGAAGGGAGTGACCGAAGAGTCGATGAGGATGCGGATGGTTCGAGGGTCGATGTAATTTCTGGAATGACCGCTGAAGGTTCTGCTTTCCCGTTACTTAGGTAGATGGTTCCTGAGGGACTTTTGGAGATCTGGGGGATATGGACTCTGCCAAATACTTGAGCCAGGATGATGTTGTGATGTCTGGCCCCGCTGTATCTGATATGGGAGGAATCCGAGGGCCTGCTCAGCGTCCTGGAAAAGCTTCCGCTTTCATAAATTCCTCTGGAACCGGTTTTGATAACATCTTATTTATGGCATAATTTCTCAAAAACCTGATAATCTCCGAACGCTTGCTGAATTAATGCTTTATTTTTCAGGTGTCAATGCGAACTACTCGTTATCAGACAGCTTCTCTCAACAAGTGGATCTTACTGATCCACGAAGCCTCTTACGGTCTCATCTTCCCTTTTAATTGAAGTGTCCCCAATTCTCTTCAAGTTCTTAGGTCCAACGTACCCCTGAACTTCCAATGGTTGAATCTTTTAGGCATGAGGGACTTGACCAGGCTAAGGTGCTTGCATTGACAGTACCTTCTACAAGGTCCATTGTCCCGATCCTTGCTCAAGTCCAGATAATACACGATTGTCCACCTTATAGGGTTTCCCCTGGGAACTTAATGCTTAAGGATCGCTTTAGCGGTTGGGACTTAAGGGGAATGCTTCTTGACCTGGATTTACATCCCAATGATAGGCAAGATACTGTGAAAAGTTTGGATACCATAAGAAGTAGCATGACCCATCAGCTAAATGTGGTTAAGAATCAATTGACACAATTGAACTCGGTCATGAAGGATGTTGATAGGCGACTGGAACATTGGGCCAAATTCGGTTACGAATTCCAGAAATTGAACGCTCAACACCTTTACCATATTGAAACCTTGGAAAACGACAAAGCTGACCTGATCCATTTGATTAGATCCCAAGAATCTGAGATTACTTCTTTGAAGAACGGAAGCATTAAAGTGAGTGGTTTAGAAGCTAGCAATGTCAAGCTCAAGAGGGAGCTGGAGTGTGTGCGAGCGCGACTTCTAGAAGCTCAATCTGCTCAAGAGCTTGCTGAGCACCACTTAGCTTTAGAAAAGCATTCTCTACTTTCTTTAAAATAGGAAAACGCAGCTCTCGAAGGTCAAATTGCTTCTCAGGACGAAACCCTTAGGACCTTTGAGGAGGACAAAATCAGGTTGCAAAAATATCTTGACGAAGCCAAGATCGGGATCGATAATACTCTGTTTCAATTCTATGTTTGCAGCGTTATGAGTCGCGGAAGCTTGAGTTATATGAACAAGGATTTTCTGCGAATTCTGGCTCTTGTTGGGAGCAAATACTTTCGTATTCCGATGAATTTGATGATGAGTTCCTTCAAGAATGGCTTTTAGAGGACAAAGACCGCAAGGCTCTAGTTGAAGGTAGGAGGATATTGGCAAACGAGCGAGCTCAATCGTTTAGGAGGGGACGTTCAGATGCTACCTCTTCTTGTGCCCCACCTGACTCCATCGGAATTGATACTTCGAGCTCCCTTGTTTTCCCTGTAGATCGCTCTGCCTTAGGGGTCGCTAGATTTCGACCCATTACTGAGTGCACAGATCAGGACAATGTTGTTATACAATATACGAGCTACGACAATACTTCTTCAGATGCAAACGATTGTGGGTCTGACTTTGTATACCCAGCAACTTCAGGTAAAATTGATATATATCAATCTACCCCGGATTGGGATTTTCTTATTACTTCTCCTGAGATTGCTGAGTTTAGCGCTTGTTACCCATTTGCATCAGGTGTGCTTTCGACACCTTCCTTATTTGCTTGCAGCGCCACTGCTCAGCCTGCCGCCATTGATTCTATCTTAATATCTACCAGCGCTAGTCCTCTCATCGCGCCTTGGCCAGATGACCCATCTTTACCAGATGTGCCCGATCCGGGTGATGAAGATGAGATTTGGAATACCAAGACTGTGTCTACCCTGAAACACGAAAGAAAGCTAGCTGGTTAATAGTTTAGGATCATAAGCTTTCTTTTGTCGGCCCTTCTGTATGGACAAACCAGCAAATGCCAGAACAGTCGGTTCATCTTCCTCTGCATAAGAAATAGCATTTGTGACCTTTATGGTCTGATTCCAGCTTATTTTCTTTCGCATGTTACGTATTAAGACCGGTTGCTTGTGTGAGTGTCGACCCTAGCTTAATATTTTATGTTTGCTCACTTACATCTGTATCGTTTAGGTGTTATCATAGTTTTATTATTATCACTCTTATAAGCGGTCGCACCTTTAATTTGTTGTTTGCGCGAATCTTATCGTTCGAATAATTCTCGCAATGAAGTAGTAACTAGCTTGTGGTATGGTTTGAGCGGGCATTGGTGATTTTTTACACAATGGTGAAATCCCCATACCAAAGCTCTTTTCAATTTCATAGATTCCGTTTATCTGAATCATAATTTCATTTGATCAACTTATGATTTTTTTTAAACAACGCATGGTTATTATGTGTTTTCTTTAGGGTGCCCCCGTGGGAGGTCTTGGATTCCAATTTTGGCCCAGTTCAGCCTTATTAGTCCTGATTTTTCAAGGACTAAAAGGCCTCGTTGGATACTCCCATATGGCTAGGATTTCCGATTACCCCCTTTCGATTAGGATTTCTGATTTGCGCTGGTCCTTCCAACATGTTTTCTCAGTCCTTCCGACACTAGTACTGATGTTTCCATCCTAGGCATTTATCAGTGGGACATTTTTATCATTTCCCTTGTACCTTTTTTGAAGCTTGACATTAGCTTTTCCAGCAAGTGCTTGCTTAGGGAAGCTCTACCTTTTAGCTTGTTGTTTGTCTTAGGACAACATGTCTTGTTGAGGTGATACGTTTATACATCCAACTTGGTTTGCATGCTTCGTGACGCTTTCAAGCTGTTTTGCTCAAGACGTGAGTTGAGAACCTTCCCTTCGCAATTAGGATGGGTGTGATTAATTGCTTCTATCATGCCCTACATTTGAAAAATCAGCTTTTAGCATGAAGTGATGAATACAGCACCCAGATAGGCACACGATAATTTCCTTTGTACACGACACTTGTAAGTAATTCATCGTCAAACATGAATGTAGCAAGTGGTAAGTCAAAGTAAAACGACTACTATTTCTTAAGCAAACAGAATAAAAAATGGAGTAATAAAAAGGAGTCACTGGAGCTTTAGTTCAAAATATGATCAGGACACCAGTTATTGATCCTTAGCCAAACATTAGTTATGGGCTAGTTTAGGCCTTCTCTTCGGAGAGTAGGCTGCCCCTTGTTTGTTTAGAAGTGGGACAATGGCCTTGGACATATTGCTGCAAATGGTTTTCCCTGATTATCCTCTCGATTAATGATCTCAGGTGTCTACACTCGTTAGTATTGTGTCCTGGTTGGTCATGGAATTGACAGAACCTTCCTGATTTCATGGTAGCATCTCTAACTGGCCTCCATTCTGGAATTGGATATTTTACAGTGTTCTTAGTTACCTTGAAGATGTTCTCTATGGTATCGTTGAGGGAGGTGAATTCCGAATTCTTGAAAAAGCGCGGTTTCCTTCTATGCTGCTTGTTTTGCAGTTGCTTGGCTTCACCTCTTGCACCTAAGATATACCTTTGCTTTTCATTCCGATCCGTGGAACGAGCGCTTTTCTCCTTGCTGGCCTTTGCCAGGGCCTATAATCACGACACACGGTTTTTGGAGTGGAACTTTCTTGCTCAGCAGACAACTCCATTTCGCTTGCTCGACCTGCTCGAGCGAACGGAGAGTCAACGACACCTGGTGTGGTTCTTCTGACTGGGGCTTGGATAATGAGCATTGACTCAATCTTCTTCATCAATGCGTTGTTTGTACTAGTTATTTGGCTCGTTATCCCTATCATCGCCTCTCCCAACTCCCCCTTGGTTACAGCCGCCTCAACTCTTACCGGTTCCTTTTCTCCGGGATGGATTGCAGGCGAAGTGGCAACACCGAAGGCACCGTCGACTTTGTTGGTGATTTACTTTGGTGTGCTCATGATTTCAAGCACAGTGCCTCTCAGAAAACCTTACCGGATCTAAAATGGGGAAAGAAGCAAACACGGCCCTACGGTGGGCGCCAAAATGTTTACACCAAAAATGGTCTAAACACCCAAGGTACTAAGCTGTACTTGACCAATTTGGTAAGATAAAAAAGGAACCGTGTTCAGTCAACAATTAAAAATGAAAAATGCAAGAAAAGTAAAGTAGAGGCAAGATTTAGAGTGGTTCAGCTGTTAACTAGGCTTACATCCACTGTGAAGGTGAGTTTCAATCTTATAACGAGGATTACAAAATACATCAATTCTCTCTTTTCGTACATTTTTGCATTCTCTCAATATACCCTCGCTTACATACTTCAATCTTAAGATTACACAAGAGAGTGGTAAAATTTGAGGAGAAGGAGAATGGACGGATGATTGAGGAAGAGGACAACGCTGTCTTCTATGATCTTAAAATTGTTCTTGACGCCATGACTAAGTCAGTGGTTGAGGATAGAATTTGGCAGCACTTTCTGGTTTCCGAGATCCGATCCCCTTTACGTTGGTAGCTATCTTGTATTTATAGGTGAGCTCCTCTTGGGAAATGACCTGAAATCTGTTAATGCCAGCTACAGATCGCTCACTTTATTAATTACAACCATGCCATTAGCTAGCTGTAGCCAGCTGTCCGCGGTTGTATTTAGTCACCACATACGAGCGATTCAATGGAGCGAGCGTCTTGAGTAGTTGTGTGAGTCCCTAGGTGCGGGCATCCAGGTGAGCATGACCGCTTTGAGGGACCTTATAAGAGCAGAACATGGGACTGAAACGAATTCTCCTTTGTTCCTTATGCGACCGACCTTTTTGGTTTTAGGGAGCTCGTTCTCTTGCTGCCTTTGTATGGCGTTGTCCGTCCCTATGGTTGTGCCACAAGGTCGCTCCCGCCTACTTTGAATGGGTGACTTGTTTTGTTTTCGTATTTGAGTGGCTTTGCCCCAATATGAACGATCGACCTTGGCTCCCGCACCAGAGTCTCGATTCGTGTCCAACTTTGATTGGAGATATGGTCACATGAGATGTTGCGAGTGCTTGTTTCGCAGTTCCATCCTAGGCTTGGTCTTTTGACGGGTTAACAATATATATATATATATATATATATATATATATATCTACAAATGATTTGGACTGAGCTCGCTGTATCCACTTTACCATCTTACTTTGATCCTCATGTTTTTGGCTCCAACATATACATGTTTATAACTTTTAAATGTATACACTTCAACATCGGTCATTTCTTTGCCGATTGATTTCACCAACTCAGTTGCACCCCTCATCGAATCATTGCCGCATCCTCAATGCAGCTATTCATTTTTTCTCCTTCTTATTTTCGTTTGAAAAAGATCCCATCTCATAACCAATATGTGAACTCTTACATAACTAACATTTGAAACGTCTAAGATATTAATTCAATGCAATTAAAATGTTCAAATTAAAGAAAATGTTATTTTCAATGCAATTAGAATTGTATGTTACCAAATATAAATTATTTAATGTAATGCAACGTATTTTTCTCATTATAGCATTTAATTTCAATACTCTATTCAAGTTTTAACTTTCTGCATTGTCAGTTTTTGGCATTTGATTCCCTACTAATTTAACTTAGTGTTACGTATGTCTAGCATTCAATTTGATTGCACTTGAATGCTCGGTATTCTCAATTTACATTTTATTACCAGTTGCAACAAATTTTGTTGCCATTTATTCCCAGCCATCTGAGGCCTAAGATGATTAAAATATTTAAAACAAAATATGATCCAGGTGTCTAACCCTGCTTAAACTTAACTAACAAAGAACCTTGTTTCAAAGTACCATTATGCTTATTAAGTTTTTGATATAATTTATCTCTAATTAATTAAGTCTTTAACATAATGACCATATATACAAGGACCACAAACAGATGTTAACGTTAGGCGATGCCATTGTTATTTGAACAGCTGAAATTAAACACGAGGTGTGAATGCATCTAACGCGTCCCACATCACCGTTTGATTACAACACTCATATTTTATTCTTTATACTCATTTGAAATTAAGATATATATTTCCTCACAGTAATATGTGCACTCTATCTCTGTTATTCATTTTCCAGGCTCAATAATCTTGAAAGAAAATTATCTAATTAACTTCCGCAATCAATATGTGTGTCAATATAACTTCATGTACATATTGCACATATCCAGCCCTTAGATTAACATAGACAAGTGGTAGGAAATTTAAGTAATGGAGGGGTGTTTACTCATATTAATATCTCTCTGCTTCTTACTCCTCTGTCAGCGTTTCAACTGGAATTCTTTCCAGCTTGGTCTCTTCCCTCTGTTCTTGCTTTTCGGTCCAGATTTTTATTTTCTTGGTTCGGTTTTCTACCATATTTTTCCAAGTTTTGCGGCCATTTTCAAGTTCTTGTTTTGGTTCGAATGATCAAAGAATGTATGCAAAACTAAGTGTATTTATAGGTGGAAATAAGATTAAAATATTTCCGCGTATTAATTGTTTGTAGGGTATTGTACACAGCAAGATGAAATGTTTAAAACAACTTTTCATTCAGTTGATTGAAATTTCTAGGGTACAGCTGCTATCTTGTTAATTAGAGTATTAGGCTAGGTTATATTGGTCATTGTGACATGCTTTAGAGGTATATGTGGTGAGGCTTACCTGTGTACACAAATGTGTATACACTTTTATATGGCCATGTGCAATTGGCTTTATAAAACAACCTTTGTCTCCAAGTTTCCTGAGCTACCCAATGTCGGTGTACATCATAAATTCATACCGTAATATAGGGTAGGCTATGTAGTGTCTGATTTCCCTTTCCTTTCTATTTAAAGCTATGTCCAACTGGTCTTGTTTTTTATTAAAACAGGACCGTCTTTCCTAGTTTTCTAATGTACAAGTTAAAAAACATAGGCTAGGCTGTCTATGATGGAAAAGAAATGGCTACAGGTGGTGATCCAAATTTGGCCTGCACTTGTATTCTAGGCTGTAACCAATCTTGTATTAGGAATAGACTTGGATAGGCTACTTGTGCTTCAAAGTAGCATGTGCTATGGGTTGGATTGAAAAGAGTTTTGCGTAGGTTTTGTTTTCCAAGTAATCCTTAGTTGCTAAGTTACTTTAGTCATCACTTTCCTAGGTGTTACTTAGTTTTAAATACATATTTGTAAATACATCAAAAGATTTTTGTTAAATGGTTATGATCTTTGGTATATAGAGTTAAATCTTCATATATCATTTATTTCTTTATATATGGAGTGATACACATTGCTTAAGTTATTGATTTCACATGAAGTAAAAATCCAAATTTTGTTTATTTCATGTGATGTAAAAATCTAATCTTTACTTAAGGAATATTTATTTGAACTTGAGTTTAGAACAAATACACAAAATCAAAATATTGTATAAAAGTTTTTACATACATATATATAAATTTGCAAAGAAATGTAACAATATATACACATAATCTAAAGAATATTACAATATACACTTACTAATGATTTACAAAAGAATATTTTAAAATTTCACAAATATTTAGATGCAAACAAAAATGTTTAAACTACATATGATTTTAAACACAAATTTTAAAACAAGCTTTCGAGATAAACAAAGATGATTAAACATCATTCACTTGTTAATATATAAATAACAAGCTAAAAATATATAAATAGGATTTTAAAACCATGATTATCTAAATTTTCTAAAATATTCGAATCTAATATTATTTAATTGACTTATGTTATAGATATAATATATATTTATATTTTAACAGAATCAGTCAAAAATCTGGGACGTTACATTTCGTTTCTGTCTTCGACGACAATCGCTAATTATTCGTAACTTATATTTTCAACCACTAGAAAACTAAATTCAACTAAATTTTCAAATATTTAATATTTACATGATCGCTGATGGAAAGGAGGATTAAATCGATTTTTCCGCACAAATCCACAACTACGGTGTGTGTATTCTCATACAATCAAAATCAACCACATACATCAACCATATAACAGACATAAATCATTCATTGTCAATTCAACCATTAAAACAACCAATTTATTGTGCGCAAAGCGTTATAGTCAATAACGCTTGGTGTTCGGTGTTTCTAGCTATATAACTATCCATTCAAACATTTCATGCAACCACTCACATCCACATAATCAACTAACATTAGTCAATTATTATCGATAAATTATAATCTACAACAGTTCTCACCTTCATGCTTCCTATTCTTCAATGCAATAGTACCTTATCAACTGCAAACAACCCCGAATGACCACGTACAAGCATGCCGATAACGCTAACATCACGCACACAATGTCAAACTCGCATTGACGGGGAACGAGACTTTGAATGCGTCATGAAGACTCTTTACGAACACCAGTTCAGTTTCCTTCCTCACAAGAAAGGCTCGGCTAAACTGGACAAAGCGGTTACTGCATGCAACCAAAAGAGGAATGGGAGGTTTTTTTTTCAAAAGGTTGCGGGCTGGTTTAAAAATGGAAAGCTAACTACTTTTAAATGCAAATGGGAGGAGAGACGAGTAATCGGAGAAATAAGGCCACGGTGGTCTTGCAATCGCCTGATATGAGTACGACAACTTTGTGGAGGACAATTGGACATCGCAGAAGAAGGCTGCGGCAGAGTAGGTGGCACTGCGTGGTGGCAAGTGGTGGTTTGAAGGAAAACTGATGCTGCAAGGTGGAGTACAGTGGGCTAAGTTGTATCGCGGTTCTAGATAAGGAAAGGGGTGCGAGTTTGTTGGCCGAAGTAGGTGGGTGGCCGAGTGACTGGCGACGACCGGGTGGCGGAGCTGAAGTGGAGAAGGCGTGAAGTGGAGCAGCAAGTGGGTTGGTGGAGTTTGGAGCCGAGAGGACACGGATGGGAGCAGATACAATGCAAGTAAATGACACATCAAAAAGGGACGACCAGTGAATAATAAATGGGAAGAGAAAAGTCCTTGCGTGCTCTGATGGGTTTAAATTCTTTTGAGGACAACAAATAATGAAGTGGGGAGAACTGAAAAATGAGATGCACGTTCCTTTTGTTCATTTAAAATTTAAATTCCTATATGTTATTTTCATCTCAATTTAGACACTTGGCACCCTCACATACATCCATAAGGACACAAACGCATTCATTTATTTTATTTAAAAATCCACCAAATGCTTGCTTAACAAAATAAACTTATTTATTTGTTAAATTTTGATTTTTAGATACACCTTCATAACATTTATATTTGTAACCAATTACACATATAATTTCAAAACATTATTTAAAAATATACACTACTTCTAAAATTTATATTAATCGAATAATTATAAAAATTTGAATACTTCGTAATCTTAGTAAGATTCATATAAATATCATAAGTGGTTATTACATATATATTTAATTAAATTATCATATGTTATCAAATAATATTAAAATTGTATATATACTTATGTTGCTAAATGTAAATCAAAAATAAATTTTAAATATTTATAAAACCCATATCTTGTAAAAAATATATTTATATATGAAAATATAACATCTTTATTCCTTACAAAATCATATCCTTTTGTTAATACTAATATAGGTTATCAAAATTAGATAATATTAATGCTAATAGAATTTTATAAGTCAAATATCTCTTTAAAATAAGTTTACTTTTACAAAATCGTTTTTATAAACAAGAAAAAAACAAAAAATATCAAAGGAAAATTTAAAAGCTTATTAAATTACTATTTATATTTAAATCTTATTAATTTCAAATTTATATTTAGAAGACCCAAGATATATTATAGAAATCGAATTTAAGCAAAGTAAAATCTTAGGTTGTTACATTCTCCCCCCTTAAGGCTTTTCGTCCTCAAAAAGTGAAGTGGTTAGTTTTAAACCTATACAAGTTTTAAACCAAAACCGTTTATACAGTTTGGAAATGTATTCCAAGGTATTAGAATAAACAGACCCAGATTACATAAAATCAAAGCATACATATCATAGTCATCCAATAGATCATATCATAGAGTCATCCTAGTCAGCGTACAAAAGTATCCCTATCCTATTAGGTACTACGTACCTAAGGTAGTCCAAAATATAAGTCATAAAAGGTATACCTATCGAGGTACTAGTCCCAAAAATCCGTCCTAGTCCAAAATATCTTAGTGCATCCAAGCACTTAAGACAACCATTGTGATAACCCCAAACTTCCACGAGGTGAAAGTAAGAGATGATCATTTGGAATACAACATAAATACAATAATACATATCACATATACAAAATAGCATAGAAAATTCATAGAGTAACAACATCATAGCAGCGGAAATATAATGCCATCAATCCACAGAAAATCCACAGTCACAGAATTCTACATTATTACATCAAATTCGCAGAAAAGCGATAAGTTCCAACTCCAACTCAAACACGTGGAATAAACCAAGTTTCATGTCTGAAATAAAAAGAAAGAGAAAAATGTAAGAGCAGCGAATGATAAGTCTTCAAACTCCTAGTCATCACCTCTCCACAAGCAAATCCAAGAGAAATAATAAGCAGCTCCAAGGAAAGGCTCCAAGCGAAAGATAACCTGTTTACTTGGCTGCCCGTGTAGAAAGGAGGGCACCCGAGTTTGCAAAAAGGTGAAACAAACTACAGGTCAGTCGTGGGACTGGTGTGAGAATTCTTATCTAATTTATCACTATTAATAGGGAAAATCCAAAGACCACGCCGCTAATGTGGAACGGGTTTACCCTAGTGGATTGCCGTGCATAAAAGTGTCAGAATAAATGATAAGTAAATCGTACAACAACCCTATGCTTTTTAGAAAAATGGAATCACCATAAGACCCAGGTCCCATCACACAATGCAACACACACCAGAGGATAGGGTTTTACCTTATAGTGATTAAACATGATAAATACGGCAAATACGAGTTTAATATTATTATTAATATGTTAAAACATTTCAAAGTAAATGTAGAAATCCTAGGAAGAATAGTATCCCATACTACTATGCCTCCATACTAGTAATACAATCAAATTCGTAGGGTCGTATTTGGATTTAGGTTTCCATCATGAGTCAAGGCTAGGGAGGAGCTCCTACCGATTCGAGACACTCTAGCTAATGTCTCAGGATTCCCCCCAGTGAACCCTTGGATTCTGCAGGGTCGGTCCGCCATACGAGTTGCGGATTAGTTATTCCTGAACACACGTTTCCCAGTCCTATAGGACCTATCCGAGGCGCCTCATTCCATCATCCACATAAGTAAAATGTCAGGGCTGGTAGGTCACTGACACCACTCTAGCTAGAAAGAAACGTGCTGCTCTCCCTGCGTTCCCTTCTCCCGTTTTAGACTCCGCCGGTGTGTGAGGCTCACGAATTCACGTTGTACACAAAGCTATGCCTAAACAGGCTATGCTTTGATCGTCCCACAAGGCCTGCTTTTCATCAAAACCTTGACCATATGCATCTCAGCGTGCCACATCATCACCCCATACCATACTACCAACCCTTTGCCGAAATATATGAATGGGTGTTAAGCAAGTGAATAAATTCCCCGCCACCAAACATCCATACCTTCGACAAAAGATCAATAACGTGATATTTGATAGAGTATGATGTCAGACACACAATCCATTTAATAGCTTATACTCTGGGTCTGAGCGAAAGCCTAACCCGTGAAATCAACACGTACGTTTGGGCAATGACAATGACCTTTGAATTGGGAGCAAGTCAAGTCAAGGCCTCGATCGTTGTCCATTCGAGGGAAGATTTACGGTCTTCATACGCCATCTTCATATTTTCAATTAACGTCGTTTGGATTATTCAGAATGAGAGAACTCGGACTTCCAAAACAATCCTCGTATATATATATATATATATATATATATATATATATATATTTAAAATCCTTATTATACATTAATAATTATTATTAATGTTTTATTCCCATATTAATTATTTAAAATAATTAAATTTTAGTATAACGACGCCTTAACTCCATGGCGACTATGGCGCTGCTTTCGAGTAATTTTGAATTTCACATTTCTCAGAATCTAACCGTTGGATCTTAACGTAATATATATCGTTGGAAAGATTTTTCCAAGACGGTCCTAACGGTTCCAGTTTCAAGAAAATCCGACGGTCGGATCTTCTTGTATAGTCGTTTAAAAGTACGATTTCAAAACGCGAACTACCGCGCCCTATTCGTTTAATTTTAATTATATATATATATATATATATAATCATGGAATCGCAATAATGTCGTTTGGTTAAAACAACTACCGACACTCACCAAATTTTTAATTCATTTGACAAATGAAAGTACAATTACCACATCCTATCTTCATTCTTTTACTTACATCGTAAATTTTGATACACTCAAAACCTTTAAATTACCTATAAAAATATAATTTCTAATGACAATGCAAACTCTACTCTTAATTCACATTGTGAAAACATGATTTTTAATTACAACGCGAACACTACATCTAATTCACATTGTAAAAATATGTTTTTTTATTACAATGCAAACACTACACCTAATTCACATTGTAAAAATATGGTTTTTAATTACAATGCAAACACTACAACTAATTTACATTGTAAAAATATGATTTTTAATTACAATGCAAACACTACACCTAATTTACATTGTAAAAATATGATTTTTAATTACAATGCAAACACTACACCTAATTTACATTGTAAAAATATGATTTTTATGATTTTTAATTACAATGCAAACACTACACCTAATTTACATTGTAAAAATATGATTTTTAATTACAATGCAAACACTACACCTAATTTACATTGTAAAAATATGATTTTTAATTACAATGCAAACACTACATCTAATTTACATTGTAAAAATATGAATTTTAATTACAATGCAAACACTACAACTAATTTACATTGTAAAAATATGATTTTTAATTACAATGCAAACATTACATCTAATTTACATTGTAAAAATATGATTTTTAATTACAATGCAAACACTACAACTAATTTACATTGTAAAAATATGATTTTTAATTACAATGCAAACACTACATCTAATTTACATTGTAAAAATATGATTTTTAATTACAATGCAAACACTACAACTACTTTACATTGTAAAAATATGATTTTTAATTATAATGCAAACACTACATCTACTTTACATTGTAAAAATATGATTTTTAATTACAATGCAAACATTACATCTAGTTTACATTGTAAAAATATGATTTTTAATTACAATGCAAACACTACATCTAGTTTACATTGTAAAAATATGATTTTTAACATTCAACGTTGATTCACTTTATATTTTACATATAAAAATGTAAATTTTGACAAACGATGAATTTCACCTTTTAATTACAATGAAAAATGTAATTTTAACATACAACGTTAATTCACTTTATAATTTACATATGAAAATGTAAATTTTGACAAACGATGAATTCTACCTTTTAATTTCAAAGGAAAATGTAATTTTTAACATTCAACATTGATTCACTTTACAATTTACATATAAAAATGTAAATTTTGATAAACGATGAATTTCACCTTTTAATTACAAAGGAAAATGTAATTTTTAACATTCAACGTTGATTCACTTTACAATTTACATATAAAAATGTAAATTTTGACAAACGATGAATTTCACCTTTTAATTACAATGAAAAATGTAATTTTAACATACAACGTTAATTCACTTTATAATTTACATATAAAAATGTAAATTTTGGCAACGATGAATTCCACCTTTTAATTTCAATGAAAAATGTAATTTTAACATACAACGTTAATTCACTTTATTATTTACATATAAAAATGTAAATTTTGACAACGATGAATTCCACCTTTTAATTACAAAGGAAAATGTAATTTTTAACATTCAACGTTGATTCACTTTACAATTTACATATAAAAATGTAAATTTTGACAAACGATGAATTTCACCTTTTAATTACAATGAAAAATGTAATTTTAACATACAACGTTAATTCACTTTATAATTTACATATCAAAATGTAAATTTTGACAACGATGAATTCCACCTTTTAGTTTCAATGAAAAATGTAATTTTAACATACAACGTTAATTCACTTTATAATTTACATATAAAAATGTAAAATTTGACAACGATGAATTCCACCTTTTAATTTCAATGGAAAATGTAATTTTAACATACAACATTAATTCACTTTATAATTTACATATAAAAATGTAAATTTTGACAAACAATGAATTTCACCTTTTAATTACAAAGAAAAAATGTAAATTTTAACATACGGTGAAATTCTATATATTTACATTAATAAAAGTGTAAATTCCTCATTCGGTGAAATTCTTATTAACAAAAATGTAAATTTATATTCCGTGTCACATTCTTATTTTATTTACATTAAATAAAATGTAAACTTTCATTCTTGTTGCATTCTTATTTTATTTACATTAAATAAAATGTAAACTTTCATTCTTTAATTACAATATAAAATCCATTCTTCCTTTACAATGTAAAGTTTACTCTTTAATTACAATGTAAAGTCCATTCTTTTTATTACATTAAAAATAATGTAAATCTTCCTACGGTGAAATTCATATATATTTACATTAAAAATAATGTTAACTAATCCTATGGTTAAATTTCTTTTTAATACTAACATTAAAAAAATGTTAATGACATCCTACGGTTAAATTTACTATTTAATTTACATTAAAAATAATGTAAATTTATACATGCGGTGAAAATACTTTATTTTACATTAAAAAAAAATGTAAATTTCATGTCATCGCAATTCTTTATTTTTAATTCACATACTAAAATGTAAATTTCATGTCATACAGTGAGTTCCTACTTTATTACATTAATAAAATGTAAATTATACATACGGTGAAATTCCTCCTTATTCACATTAATTAAAATGTGAATTTTCCTACGGTGGAATTCATATATATTAACATTAAAATAACATTAACTAATCCTACGGTTAAATCACCTCAATATTAACATTAAAAATATCATCTTATTATTTCAATTGAAGAATGCACTTTTTATTTCAAAATTTTTTTACCTCTTTTTAATTCAATGAAAAATACTTTTTTTTTATTTCAATGAAAAATACATGCTTTAATAATTCATTTCAAAAACTCATACTTTCATATTTCATTGCAAAATTCCCTACTTTATATTTTGTTACAATGAAACATATCTTTTAAATTTTTTAAAAAAATTTCATCTTTCCTTTACAATGTAAAATTCATCCTTTAATATTTACATGAAAAATTTCATCTTTAATATTTCAATTAAAAATTCAATATATAAAAGTTAGCCTTCCTATTTACAATGTAAAGATCAAGCCTTTACCATTTCCCACATCGAATTTCATGTCACATCCAATCAACAACAACATTCAAATAAACCAACAGGACTAATTCTAACAATTCACATCAAAGTAATATACAGGGTGATGTTTATGTTGGCATATGACAAATCAACGAGGCATGATTCAATAAAATTAACAAATAATTTATTCTAATTAATCAATAAATTCAGATCTAATATTTAGATTTGCAGATCTAACATCATACGGTATAAACAATTCAGATCCATATTTAAAATATCACGACATAGCAGATCTATCAATAAATATTTTTTTATAACAAAGAATTAATAATTAAATAAATTAAATTAAATTAAATATAAATTCTCACCTTGCTTGATTCTGAAACGAAAGCAGTTTAAATCAGATTTCGTGTTCGGAGCCACCGCGGTTTCGGATCTGAAGGATCTAAATTTGAAATTCATGTGTAAATTAGAATTCTGACTTTTAACAAGTGGCACTGCGACATTTAAAAGCGTCGCAAAATCTGAAATAAACCTTACCTAAAGTTCAAAACTTTGAATCGAGATAACTCGAGCTACGTTTGACGGTTTTACGAACGGTTTGTTGGAGATTGGAGAGCTACGAGAGGGCTATCTTCACCGGGAGTTGGAGGAAGTGCGGCTCAACGTGGGTGGCGCGGTGGGGGTGCAAAAGCCGCGGCTTTGGAGGCTTGTGGCGGTGGCTACGGTCGATGAGAGGTGGTGATTCTTATCGGAGAAGAAAGAGCTCGAAAATCTCTTCGAAACGTGTATTTATACGAAGGTTTTCATTGAGAATTGATAGAAAAATCGGAGTTTGAAGTTTTGAATAGCAATGGGTTTTGCGGCTCAGCAAAATAACGTGGAGGAGGAAGAAGAACCCGATGTTCATTATATATTAAAATATTAGGGTTATTTAATTATTATTTTATTAGCCCGTTAAAGCCCGTTTTGGTCTGAACTCCGATTTAGGCCCAACGACTGTCGTTCTTACCATTTAGCCCCCGTTCCGAACTCATCTGGACCTGTCCCATCAGCCCAAATGGTCATCTTGGCCTCCGTTTTTCAGTTTTAAAATTTAATCCCTTTATTTTTAATTTTTCCGTACAAATAATTTACCGGGGACACAAATTAACTCAGAAAAATCCAGAAAAATTATTTTTGGCTTTCTTATGACGACATGGTTCTAACAAAATTTATTTCGCCGAATTCTGAGACTGTTTGCAAAATGGCTATTTTTCAGTCAATTAATTTTGACCGAAATTGGCAAAACACAGTTTCTTTTGCCATGATCACATATTAACTCCGAAAATTATGAAAAATTAAACTTAACAATATTTTGACATTCCGGATCCAACAAAGTGGTTTCGTCGAAAACGGACACTGTTTGAAAAATGACTATTTTCCCTGGCTATATATTTTAATATAAAAATACATTTTTAAACAAAAATTTCCGAAACTCGAAATATATAAGTGTTAATACTTTTTAAATGCAGAAACATCATTCCGGACTCAATGGAAGTGGTTTCGAGTCCAAATTCTTTCGTATGTGAAAAGTAGCCTTTTGGGCCATATATATATATAATAGAAATTCTACAGCGACCTTTCAAAATTTTAAATTTTGACATAACTTATAAATTATAATCTGAAATCCATATTTTTTTTAAATTCATTACATAGATATTGACAATACGAACATAACATTTCTTGTTTTATCCAATTCCGTTTTAAAACCAATTTTATACAGTTTCTCAAAGTTCAAAACTAAAAATTGAAATTACCGCACCAAGTTTGGGCTTGGAATGGAATTTATATAAATTTTAAAGTCTTACTCCAAATAAAATAAATGTTTAATCATTATTATTTAAAATAAATTATTTTAAATAGCCAAAACTCATTAAAATTACTTAAAATAAAATTTTAATTTTTCCCTAAAAATCAAGGTTGTTACAACCATACATACTATATACAAGGTTCAATGCCATCATCTACTAATCATCTGACGTATCTGATCCATCGTCTGATGGACCAGATAAACTAATCTCCTCTGGTTCTTCCTCTTCGAATTCTTCTGGCTCCTCCTCCTCAAACTCTTCCTCATCGTCAGCTATAGCGCCATCGTTGCCAATCCCCATATCCTCATCTACTATGAGAATGTCATCCATGGCCACGAAATCCTCCTCGTCTACTAGCGGCTCTATCTCCTCTTCGTCACTATCCGAATATAGGTATGGTCCTCCATCGGGTTAGCGTCCTACGATGTCCCCATGATCTCGTGTTCGCCCGGATCGTTGGAAATATTTACGGAAGAATCCTGTGGATCTGGTCCAAAGCTGCTGCTGCTGCTACTGTTACCAATAGGAAAGAACTGGGCTACGTATTATTTCACACTCAGGGGTATGCCACGCTAAAACAAAGAAAAATCTAATCTTAGAAATCATCAAAATTTATATAGGTTATCATTTACCTATCATTTTTAAAACAATTTAAGTCAAATTATAGGACTACACTAATTAAGGGTGAATTTCTTACCTAATGTACTCTAATATTCATAAATAGTTATGGGACTTAAATCAAAACATTTTTATTCTTTATTACCAAACAAGAAATCATTATTATACCAAATGTTTAGTGAAATTTACTTAAGTTAACCAAATAATTCAAGTTAAATCCTTATTAAGTGTTACATCCGAAAATTTTCCAAGTATTCAACAATGGTTAAGGATTTTTCTTAAGTTTTTACCAACCAAAATCATTATCATTATCATGCCTAGTAGTTTATGATCTTTACTCAAGTTTTAATACAAGTTTAACATTTCCTAATTATCCTTTTTAAAGTTTTTCATACTTAAGTGATTCATCTGTAGCATCAAATAAATATTCAAAAATTTAATGTTTTCTTACTAACTTTTAAGGGTTTTACCTACTCAAGTTATGGCATCTATACAAGGCTTCTAATACTTACTAAATCAATACTTAAATTTTAGGTTTACCCATCTTTATTTTAACAACTTGGTTTCGCTATAAAAGACACTCTCTCAAATGTAATATTCCCAAATCTCATTCTAGGGTATTTCTAAACCCATCTCTAATGAGATGTTATAATTCTGATGAGTCCTTACTCTTTTGTTCAAATATGTTTTACCTTATAGCTATGTATAAACCAAAGCTCTGATACCAACTGTAATGACCCGACTTTTTGATCGATTCTCGCCGGTAATTAAACCAACTTAAATCGTTGATAAAAACGGATGGTTATAGGTACTAATATACTTGAACATAAATAACAGAACTTTTATTTCATTACAAAATTTTTACATCAAAATTACAAGGAATCAGAGTATACCATAAGCTCAGCGGAAAAGACCGAAAGCTCTCAGTGGAAGAAGTATAATCCAAAACCTAACTCTTAGCTCCAAATCTGAACACAACTCGTAAACTAAACCTGCAAATTAAACTACTAGCTGCCCGTGCAAAATTTGGGCCACCATAGTTTAGGTGTGGAAACAATAAACCCTAGGTTATTCGTGGGACTGGTGTGAGGACGCCAAAACAATTTTTATACAATGTGTATATATACGATTTGTTTTAAAGTTTGGAATTTCATCGGACCACACCGCTATCGTGGAGCGGGTTTACTCCAAGTGAATGCCCGTGCATAGAAATTCGCAATGACCTTGGAAAATGAAGCTAACATAAGCTCGGCCCATATCACCAATGCAAGCACACACCAGAAGGGCGAGTTTTATCTTATGATAACCAAAAATGCTTTCATACGTGAAAATCCTCTTTTAATACTATAATAAGTACGTAGTGTTGAAAATCATTTCACAAATAAATATATTCATCTTAGTGAGCATAGTGACTATTCTCACATAAATAGTTTAAAAACAAATCGAATGGCTCATATTGGTTATTGGGTTTTCCGACATGATGGTTCCTTGCACGAAAGATCAATTGAGGACACGAAGCTAAGTATCTCCCGGTTAACAGCTAGACAACGGACACCGAATACATAGCGCAAAAGCATATATCCTGGGTAACATCCAGACATCGGACAACATATATACTTTATTCCCTTAGGTTTCGAAAATGGATCCATTCGCCAAAGCTTTCGAGTTTCAATAGAGACCAAGTATACAACATAACCGACACTTTACCATCATTCTGGGACGTGAGGTTCGTCGAGATCACAATATACACAAAGCTACGCTTCAATAAGCCATGCTTTGATCGTTACGATCTCAATCATACTTGAGTGTGTCACATTGTCAATTTACAACATGTCACTGATTTCTATCGATACAAAACCTCTAAGCCCATATGTCTTAGAAACGATAATAAATTATTGCCAAAAATTCGATACGTATTAACAGAAATCAGTGCTACGCACTCAATTACAATGTCAGATACACAATCCATACAAGTCCGTTCTGGGTCTAAATGGAACAACAATCCGAAAATCTCCAAATATACTCGGATCTCACGCCACTTATAACCTCGTCTTGGGTGATCAGCCCAACCGAGACATCAGCAATCTATCCAAGCAATTCGAAGATCGTCGGTTTTCACTTATCAATTTCCAAGTCTTTGATTATTCATAACATCGTATTATTACTTGGAATGGTTTTCGAACATATATTCGATCTCGGTCTTTCCAGGTAATAAACGCGTTTTAAAACGATAGTTATGGATTACACAGGATTTCGATTCAAATCTCCTTCCAAATCATTGTTGGTTTATTTATAAACCAAGTTTATTTATAAACCAAGTTGGATACATTCAAGTTTCAAAAGTCCTTTTACCATTTTAACTCTTCCTTTCCGATCCGATATTCAAATTTCCAATCTTATATTTCAAACACAATTCTTTATTCACTGTTATCATTCAATAAGTCTTCTTAATCACGAAAGCTCAATTTGGATTTCAAGTTCGATTTACGATAATTTAGCAAATTTGATATTTCAAATATAAGTTTAAATTGAGTTCAATTGACTTATATTAGATATCAATTCACAAACTTAGCGAAACACAATCAGAATCTGAATGTAAATATTTTTATGGTTTCTGATAATATTCGTCTAGCTCTGGAATTTTATATCGAATATTTGAAGATTAACTCTACCTAAAATCATTTCTTTTAAATTTCAAATTTCCAATATCTTACCTAAATAGGAAGATCTTTGAATAATATTCCATACGAAAAGAAGTTTAAATTCTTTAGAATCCTTCGATATGTTTAATAAAACCATTTTCAATAGTTTATCATTTATAAACTTAAAACTCGATTGTTTCAATGAATGTTAAAATTTACACTTAATCATGTAACCAAAGTGTTGCAAAAATAGCCATTTAAACAAGTTGATCCAAAATCATTTGAAATTCAAATATTTCAGCTTTAACATTTTTAAATAATAAAATAAGATTTATCATAATACTTCAAAAAATTTAATAATTTTTTTTCTATTAACCTGTTTTATTCGATTATCCATTATGATTGTCGAACTACATGTATAACGACCTTTTCAAATTTTGTTTTAAACATAACTTGGAAACTGTTTGTCAGAATTTGAGAATTTCTTTTCCATTCAAAAGTTATTATTAATATAATTCCAACATTTCTTGTTTCATGTCAATCCGATTTAAAACATTAAAATTATGGTCATTTGAAAAATTAGATTCAATATTAACGAGTGGTTGCTACGTGACACGTTCAATTCAACCGTATAATGTTTTAATATAAGTCGTCTCATTTCTTTTCAAAATAAACTCAAATTCTCATAACTTAAATTTTAAAACCATATTTCGAATAATATTTTAGATTTACATTCGAGTTCCAAAATCGCTTTTCATCAAAAATCATTATTTCAATTTTTCAAATTATTCTTTCAAATCAAATCAAAACTTAAAATAATATTTTTCAAATCTACTTTTCAGTTTTAATTATACTTAATAATTTATTTCTCAAAGCTCTTTCAATCGCATTCAACTATAGCTAGTCGTCCTACAGTTAATAAAACTCATTTTGATAACTCAAATCATTTCTTCGATATTAATTTTAAACTCAATGCAAAGGTAAAGGCTTATAATAATTGGAATGCATTTCCATCTCAATTTAATTGGAATTCAAGACAATAATTTCCAACTTGTTAAATTATTTCAAACCGTATCATAACTAATGAAATACATATATAAAATTTCAATATCACTTTATCGTTTAAATTTCAAACTTATTTCAAAATTGAGAGTCCAAACTAATTACGGATTTTTTTTCTTCTTTTCATTTCTGTCTTTGACGACAGTCGCTAATTATTCGTAACTTTTATTTTCGACCACTAGAAAACTAAATTCAACTAAATTTTCAAATATTTAATATTTACATGGTCATTCATGGGAAGGAGGATTAAGTCGATTTTTCCTCACAAGTCCACAACTACGGTGCGTGTGTTCTCATACAATCAAAATCATCCACATACATCGACCGTATAACAGACATAAATCATTCACTTTCAATTCAACCATTTATTATGCGCAAAGCGTTATAGTCAATAACGCTTGGTGTTCGGTGTTTCTAACTATATAACTATCCATTCAAACATTTCATGCAACCATTTACATCCACATAATCAACTAACATTAGGTAATTATTATCGATAAATTATAGTCTACAATCTATGTTAATTTAACATAAGTAATTAAATTAACAGTTCTCACCTTCATGCTTCATATTATTCAATGCAATAGTCCCGTATCAACCACAAACACTCCCCCGAATGACCACGTATAAGCTTGCCGACAACGCTAACGTCACGCGCACAATGTCAAATTCGTATTGATGGGGATCCAGACTTTGAATGCATTATGAAGACTCTTTACGGACACCAGTTCAGTTTCCTTCCTCATAAGAAAGCTTGGCTAATGTGGACAAAGCGGTTACTGCATGCAACCAAAAGAGGAATGGGATGGGTTTTTTCCCGAAAGGTTGCAGATTGGTTTAAAAACGGAAAGCTGACTACTTTTAAATGCAAACGGGAGGAGAGACGAGTAATCGGAGGAATGAGGCCACGCTGGTCTTGCAATCGCCTTAGATGGGTACGGCGATTTTGTTGAGGACAGCTGGGCATTGCAGAAGGTGGATGCGGCGGAGTAGGTGGCACCGCGTGGTGGCAAGTGGCGGTTTGAAGGGAAACTGACGCTGTAAGGTGGAGTAAAGTGGGTTAAGTTGTATCGCGGGTCTGGATAGCCTGGACGAAGAAAGGGGTGCGAGTTTTTTGGTCGAAGTAGGTGGGTGGCGGAGTGACTGGCAGTGACCGGGTGGCGGAGCTGAAATGGAGAAGGCATGAAGTGGAGCAGCTAGTGGGTTGGTGGAGTTTGGATCCAAGAAGACACAGAAGGGAGCAGATACAATGCAAGTAAGGGACACAGCAAAAAGGGACGAGCAATGAATAATAAATGGGTAGAGAAAGTCCTTGCATGCTCTGATGGGTTTAAATTCTTCTGAGGACAACAAATAATGAAGTGGGAAGAACCGAAAAACAAGATGCAAGTTTCCTTTTCTTCATTTAAAATTTGAATTCCTATATGTTATTTTCAGCTCAATTTTGATACTTGGCACCCTTACATACATGCATAAGGACACAAATGCATTCATTTTATTTAAAAATCCATCCAATGCATGCTTGACAAAATAAACTTGTTTATTTATTTGTTAAATTTTAATTTTTAGCTACACCTTGGTAACATTTATATTTGTAACCAATTACAACATATAATTTCAAAACATTATTTAAAAATATACACTACTTCTAAAATTTATATTAATCAAATAATTATAAAAATTTAAATACTTCATTATCTTAGTAAAATTCATATAAATATCATAAGTGGTTATTACATATATATTTAATCAAATTATCATATGTTATCAAATAATATTAAAATTGTACATATACTTATGTTGCTAGATGTAAATCAAAAATAAAATTTTAAATATTTATAAAATTCATATCTTGTAAAAAAATCTTTATGTATGAAAATATAACATCTTTATCCTTACAAAATCGTATCCTTATATTAATACTAATATAGGTTATCAGAAAATATTAATGCTAATAGAATTTTACAAGTCAAATATCTCTTTAAAATAAGTTTACTTTTACAAAATCGTTTTTATAAACAAACAAAAACCAAACGAAAATTTAAAAGCTTATTAAATTAATATTTATATTTACATCTTATAAATTTCAAATTTATATTTAGAAGACCCAAGATATATTATAGAAATCCAATTTAAGCAAAGTAAAATCTTGGGTTGTTACAGTAACATACTACCCTTCCCTCCTGAACTGTAATTACTTTTGCGGGATCTACTGCTATCCCATCCTTAGTGACTACATGCCCTAGAAATCTCACTTCCTTTCTCCATAAATGAAATTTTGAGATTTTTTTTTACTTTAGCTGATGCGCTCGGAGAATTTTCAAAACCTCTCTTAAGTGTTGGGCATGCTCTTCCTCACTCTTCGAGAAAATCAAGATATCATCAACAAAGACCACAACGAACTTATTTAAAACCTCCCGAAACATTCTATTAATCAGATCCACAAAATAGACGGGTGCCTATTCTTCTTAGTGAGCTTATTCAACTCCCCGTAATACACGCACAAGCGAAGCGAACCACCAGCCTTAGTGGAGAATACTACTAGAGCACCCCATTCAGATATGTTTCGCCTAATAAACCCTTTCTCAAATAGCTTCCCTACTTGCTTGCAGAGCTCCCTCCTTTCTCTCGGAGCCATATGGCGCATAGGTAATGCAACTGGCTTTGCATTGTCTACCAAGTATATACGGAAATCAATCTCGTGCCTCGGAGGTAAGCCCCGAACCTCCTAAAAAATTCAGGGTACTCATAGACTACTGGTACAGATCGCAGATCATCGATAGATGCATCAAGTGACTTTAGTAAACTAAGCATGACAGACCCCTTAGGGTCACAAAAAATCTCGAGGGTCCTCCCAAGGCAAGACAAAAGTCTAACGTACCTACTCTCACAATCCAGAGTGGCACCACATATGGCTAGCCAATCCATCCCTAGAATCAAAACACAGCCCATGAAACCAAGCACATATGCATCGCACTCAAACTCGATGCCTAACTCAGATATTCTCAAACTCCGACAAATCATAGACAAATGAGTCGTACCACCAATGGGGTTTGAGACAACTACGGGATCCAAAACCATTCTAATACTAAAGTGCAGAGACTCAACCACAGAGTCAGATATAAAAGAATGCGAAGCACGAGAATAAAAAAAGAGTTCTAACAGAATGGTTGGAAAGAGAAATCAAACCTTCCACGGAAACTTTCCTACCTCTATCTGGTGCACTAGCCACGAAAGCAAGCACTTGCCCTCCATAAGATCCTTCCCTTTGGCCTTGTCCTTGCTTTTTCGGCAATCCTTAATAAGATGTCCGAACTCTCCACAGTGGAAACAAGCATTCTTCCTTTTTCTGCAATCTTTGCTTACATGAACCACGCGTCCACAATTAAAACATTTCCTCTTATCTCAAGCTTTGTCGTTCTTTCTGCCCTTATTTTGTGTTTTCCCAACCTCAGTTTCTTTCTTTTCACCTTTATCTTCCTCGTGCATTAACGCCATATCAACGAGCTTCTAAAAAGTTGCTCCCATCGGAATATGAGACATAGCCAAACCTTGGAGGGGTTTATTCAATCCTCTAGCAAACCACAAAGCTTTCTTATGCGAGGAATCTACTAGCTCGAAACCGAACCTCGCCAGTTGACTGAACTTGTTAACATACTCTTTGATAGTGATGCCTCCTTGCTTGAGTGCCAAAAATCTTTCCATTTGCATACTTTTCTCAGCTTGAGAAAGAAACTTTATTTCAATCCTTTGCCTAAAATCATCCCAAGTCTCCACTGGACGCCCTGTTTACGTCACTTCCCACCATAATGAAGCCTCAGCTTTCAGCAGCCAAGCGGCTAAGAATCTTCCTACGATTGTCCACTTCGAAAATTCCAAACAAATCATCTGTCTCTTTAAGTTAGTTCTTTGCCTCTATGAAAGTTTTGGTTCCTCGGAATGGATTTCCACCCATAGCATAGAAATCTTCGCAGATCCTAGAGAAATTATCTTCTCGCGAAGGAGGGGAGGATAAGGAAAAACTTGTGCTGCTGGGGGAGGAACGTTTGCTTGGCCACTGGAGGGCGCCGTGGCCTCTAGATACCTACAGAACCAGCCTGGTATCGTAATCCCCTCGGGAATATTAGGTTCCCCAGACATGCTAAAAAGAAAAGGAAAAGGGACTCAAACAAAGAATCGAAAGATATTACATATGGCTTTGGGGAATATGTTTTTCAAAACAGACTTTTCCTTTGAAAATGCTTTCTTTTAAAACCTTTTTGAAAATAATTTTCAAAATCTTTTATCCGATCTGGTAACCTTCAGCTCTAACACCAAATGTGATACCCCATGTCCATTGATGTCACTCATTAAGAGAATGCATTAAGTTTCGTGAAGCATTATAGGTAAACAGAAACAAAAACATTACATGAAATATATAAAATAGCAGCGGAATTTAAAATTTTATTAAGCATCAAACATTATAGTTCAAAACATAGTTACATCACAAGTCTGAAATATATAAAGCCCAGTACATCAATTTAAAACTTCTGTCTTGTACTTAAATCATCATAGTACAATAATAAAAGAAGCATAATCCCCAAAACATAGCCATAGTAGAGAGATATGGAATCAAGCAGTACATCTAACAACTCCAAGTAGGATGAAAGTGGAATTAATCAAGCTTGAGTGTTCCCACCCCGAGAACCTAGGGGGAAACGGAAGAGAGAGAAGAGGAAACAAAATAGGTCAGACATAAAGTCTTGCGAGTCCAGTTACTTTTAGCATATAAATAGGTAAAAGCATCATGACATGCATATAAAATGGATAAGAGAGATAACATCGTAAAAGGCAGATATGACAAGGTAAACAGGATAAAATGAATAGAAAAGGCAATGCGCTTCTCTACTACTTTCTCTTTCTCTGCACCAATACTAGCGTCATATGAACAAGATGATCCCCAACAAGTATAAGATGGAAGACTTAGGCATACTTCTAATAAGAGGTTTGACCCCATACAATAACAAGCAACCCAATTAAACATAGTGAAGTTACCCTTAAGGATAATAATGGGCTCCTAAACACACCCGAGTCTATATGTATCCTAATCACTACCCCAATCGATCGGCTCCCTACTCCGTAGATACCCTATGATGGCCTCACAGTAGGATGTATCACTTCCTAAAGTGGCAACCCTTCATTTCTAGGAAGTGCACAACCATATCCACTAATGCTACACCGTATTAATTCCCTTAGCAAGCCGGACCCATGCATGCACATGACTCCGTTGGTTTCCTGCGCTATCTACATCCTCACCCAAGTGACCTCTTATAATCAACTTAGTAAGTGTGCCCCGACTACGACCTAGTTCAGGGTACTCGTTTGATACCTATATGGGTTATTGACTGAAACGGATCCCATACACAAGATGATACAAGCTCCCCTTTAGCTTGCATCCCCACTACTAGGATTTCAAAAAGTTATGCCTAGTAGTCTAACATGTAAAACAGGTTAAGTTGTCGGGACTATATATGTAAATATTATCCCACCGCCACAAGAATTACTTAACCCCCACTCATCCAAGCAAGTTTACTAAACAAAGTTGCATAACCCCAACGTATAAAATAAGTTAAGTTTGTGGGCCTATATATATAAATATTACTCACCACCACAAGATTTACTTAACTCTCCCACTAATTCAAACAAGTTTACTTAACCCCTACTCAAGTTGAAAGGTTCATAAAATCCTTATGGATCCAAACAGGTTAAGTATTACCAGTTCGTTACCATTCATTCATTTATGGTTACAATGCGCTAGACCTTCCACATTAAGCCTACAACTTGTGTATGCTGAATATGATGGCTGGGTCCGGGCAGACTTCTTCCACTATTCTGGATTAACCTCGTGTCTTAGCACGTTTCGTGTTTATGCACTTAGACCCCTCACATTAGATTCACCACTTATGGTCGCTGGATATGCCGGTCGGGTCCGGGCAGACTTATACCACAAGTGTAATCTAACCTCGTATCTAAGCGCGGTTATAGTTTCTAATTACTGTAATTCTAGGCATTTCCATTATTAACCAATTATCCCTATTTCATTATAGGTTTTCATGCCCCTTTTCCAAGTCATATTCATCATGTACCATATGCCCCAAATTAAGATCTAAATCACAATTTTAATTTATACCCCAAATCCATCTTCATGTATTTAATTCAAGTTATGCCCAAATTTCCTAATATAAGTTATGCCCCAATTTTGATGTTTTACCCTCGTTCCCAATTTCACGAATTTTCATATTTCAGTGGCATGCCTAAGCTCGAAGGTGGTCTGGCTATAAAAATAAAAGGAAAAAGAAGAAGGCAAGAGGACAGAAATGAACATAATAACAAGATTGACATATAATGGCAACAATAGGCATAGCAACTAATAAACATATAGTGACAATGTTGGGCATAATAACAAGATAGGCATATAGGAACAGATCTGATGAACATGTGATAGTTGAATTGATTTTGACATAATAGGGAAATCATAAACCGACATGATGAGATCTAAACAATGAATTAGATACCCAACTAATAACAGATCTGTTGTGACAATAACACTGATTTAACCACTAACATAATAGAACATGCATGATGAGCTAAAAATAATGATATATCTGACATGATTTAATAGTCGCAGGCTTAGATCTAATTTATAGTTATATCAGAATAACTTAGATACACAGATTATGGCAGATCTGATATGATTCAAATAGTCATAGGCTTAGATCCAGTTTATAGTTATGTCAAGATTAACTTTTAAGTATTTAGATCTAAAAATAACATAGACTCACTGTGATTGGATCTAAGAAACAGAAGAATAAAAGAAAATGTAGAAGCACAGATCGCTAAATTTGTCTAACTCTAGTTGTTGAAGAAGAATAGGCTATTTTAATCAAGGCAGAGGCAGCATCTAATTCTCCATCGTTTTTGGTGTGCAAAAACAAGAGAACTGGGGTCCTATTTATAGTCTAAAGCCAATGAAACAAGCCAAGAACTCAGTCCATGTTCAGAATTGGGAATCTGCCCAGAACCGTATAGGAGTCGACCCCCCTTTGGGTGTCGACCCCGAGGTCGACCCCAAAGAGCCTGGGTCGACCCAGCAGGATTTCGGGTCGATCCCCAGAATCGATCGGTTCCACTTATGGGGCTTCCACTACGCTGTTTTGAAATTTTTTATTTTTGAATATTTGTTTTGTTTGTATATATATAATTCTCTTGTGCATATACAAACTTCTAGGCTTAATAACTTCTTCATACGATGTCCATTTCACGCAAACTTGGAGTCTGGCTTAAGCAAAATTCCAAGGCGAACGCAATGGGGTAGTCTGTTTTACTTAATTCCCAATATTTAATCAAGTATTCTTTAATTTATCATTCTAATGTTCTTTAAGATTACGGGGTGTTACACTGTCCCATCCGGGACATGCTCGGAAAGCCTCCAGGTATGGCTGGATTGTAAACGAGTAGTTATTCTTGTTTTGCCTACATTAAAAATCAACGTTTAGCAAGAGTTTGCAAATACATGATTCATGCAAGCAAGTAGACTTTCTTACTCATGACTTTTATATGTGCATAGCTCAAATGTAAAGCTTGCAAATATTTACAACTTTTTACAGCAGATTTGAACAATGCATTATAGAAAGTAACGGCGGAGATTCTCGCTATTCCAAACTCAAGTAATCTGGATTCCATCTGTGGTGGTCAATTCAAAGGTGCCATCCCGTAGTTTTTTGCTTATAACATAGGGTCCTTCCCATTTCGGTCCAAAAACTCCAGTTCCAGTCATTACTTTTTTCAGCACAAGGTCTCCGATCTCGAAAGTCCTGTGTCTGACTTTTGAATTAAAATGTATGGCCACCTTCCTTTGATGCGCAACAATCTTGAGTTCTACTTCCTTTCTTTTTTCCTCGATCTGGTTGAGAGCCTCAAGCTGTAATCTCTCATTTTCCTCTTGTTGAAGTGAATTCTCCTATGAGTAGGACTTCCAGCTCCACAGGTTCTTAGCTTCTAAGCCAAAAGCCAAGGAAAAGGAAGAGTGCCAAGTTGCAGTTTTATGAGTTATGCGGTATACCCATAGTGCAAGCGGAAGCTCGTCTACCCAACCACCTTTGGATTTCTCTAAACGCTTCTTAATGGTTGATTTTATGATACATGTTTACCGCTTCCACTTGCCCAATTGCCTGCGGGTGGGCTACTGCTAAAAAGCTCTTCTGGATTTTGTATTTGGCACAAAAGTTTTGGAAATCTTCGCTCTCAAATTGGGTTTCGTTGTTTGTGATTATTTTTTGCGGCACTCCAAACCGACAAATGATGTTCTTCAAGACAAAGTTAATAACTTTCTTTAAGGTTATGGTTGCCAATGGTTCCTCTTTGGCCTACTTGGTAAAGTAATCAACAACAACAATGGCATATTTAAACCCAGACTTTGCAGTGGGAAGTGCTCCTATGAGATCAATGCCCCCAGATGGAGAATGGCCATGGGCTGACCATTTGAGTTATGGCTTTGGATGGCATTCTCGAAGTCTTCGCTAATCTTTGACATCTGTCGCACTTTTTAGTGTATGCTGCGAAGTCTTGATTTATATCTGGCCAGAAGTAACCGTATCGTAGAATTTTCTTAGCCAATGTCTAACCACCAGTATGGCCTCCGCATTCATCCTCATGTAACTCCATCATGATTGCCTTTGATTCCTTCTTCGTAACACACAGAAGCAGGGGCATAGAAAAACCTCGCCTGTACAGTCATCCATCCTGAATGAGATACAAAGGAGCTTTTCATAAAATCTTTCTTCGCTTCTTAGCTTCTGTCGAGAGTGCACCGGTCTTGATATACTATTTGATTGGTGTCATCCATGAGTTTGGATCATCGGTTGCTTCCATGACCCAATCCATATCAGTCCGCTCCATGCTGAGACTGGAAAGGACTTCCACTGGAACCAATCCCGTAAGTTGTGCATCTTCTGTGCTCGCATATTTTGCTAGTGAATCTGCCTTAGTGTTCTCTTCTCTTAGAATGTGAGATATGGTTATAGTGTTCAAAGCTCTCTAGTAGTTCCAAATCCTTGGATAGATAAGCTGGCAAGTTTCCCATTTTGGCCTGGAACTCCTTCCGAATTTGACATACCACCAATTGTGAATCACTGAAAGTTTGCATGGACTTTATCTGCAATCCCTTTTCCAATTTTATTCTTGCAATGAGGGCTTCATATTCGACTTCATTATTTGTCGATGGAAATTCCAATCTTAGTGCATAGCAGAAAAATCTTCCTTCAGGAGTTTCCAGGATTACTCCTGCTCCAGAATAGTAGTCGTTTGTCTCTCCATCGACAAATAGTTTCCACTGAATGTTGGTCTCAATAACAGGTTCCTCTCTTTCCTCTCCTCAACCAGTGAACTCTGCGATAAAATCTGCAAGTGCTTGTCCGTTGATTGCTTTCTGGGGTTGGTATGTAACGTCATACTGACTAAGCTTGATATTACATTTCAACAACCTCCCGGAATCTCCAGGCAGAACAAGACTTGCTTCAAAGGCTGGTCGGTGAGGACCTTAATAGGATGAGCCTGAAAGTAGGGTCGAAACTTCTTTGAGGCAATAAGAAAGCAATGAGCAAGCTTTTCCAGCTTCAGGAAATTTAATTCTGCCCTAGTCAGTTACTAATGTAATAGACATGCTTTCAAATCCTCTTTTACCAAGGTTGCACTCAGAGCATGGGCGGACATTGCCAAATATAAGAACAAGTCCTCTCCGTCATTGGGCTTGGAAAGCATGAAGGTGTGGACATGTGTTGGATTAATTCCTCGAAGGCTTTCTGGGATTCTGGAGTCCATTGAATAACTTTCTTTCCTTTTCTGAGGGCATCGAAGAAAGGAAGGCATCTATTTGTTGCCCTTGATATAAAGTGATTCAAAACTGAAATTTTGCCATTTAAGAACTGAAGTTCCCTATTGGTTCTTGGAGCGCGCATCTCTCTCAAAACTGATATCTGAGCGGGGTTGGCTTCTATGCCCGGGCATTGACCATGAATCCCAGAAATTTGCCTTAAGCGACTCTGAAAGAGCATTTTAGAGGGATCAACTTCATACTGTACTCGCGTAGAATTTCAAACATCTGGGCCAAATTCTCCAAATGATCGACATGTTTCTTTGACTTCACCAGCATATCATTGACATAAATCTCCATCGTCCTGTCGATTTGCACTTTAAACATGGCGTTTACAAGCCGCTGCTAAGTTGCCCCGCATTTTTAGGCCAAATGGCATAACTTTGTAACAGTACAGTCTGAGATCAGTAGTAAAACTCGTATCGTTTTGATTTGGTCCATATATCATGATCTGATTATATCTTGAATATGCATCCATAAAAGATAGCAGCTCATGTCCGACTGTAGGGTCTACTAGCTGATCTATCCTGGGAAGAGGGAAGCTATCCTTTGGACAGGCTTTATTAAGGTCTAAATAGTCTATGTAGACTCGCCATTTTCTATTTCCTTTCTTTACGAGTACGAGGTTGAGACCCAATTTGGGTAGGTGGACTCCCTAATGAAGCCATTCTCCATTAACCTATCAACTTCTTCCTTCAGAGCTCTCAACCTTTATGGCCCTTGAGTCCTTCTTTTCTATTTGACAGATGGAACACATGGGTCAATGTTAAGCTTATGTACCGCAACATCCGGGGATATGCCGCACATGTCAGAATGGCTCCACGCGAACACATCCAAGTTATCTTTCAAAAAGACAATCAGCTGAACCTTCAACTCCGAGCTCAAATGAGATCTTATATTCAGCACACGGTTTGAATCTTTCGGATTAACATCAACAAGAATTATCTGAGCTAGAGCCGCTCTTTCATCCCCTGCACTGGCCTTTCTACGATCGATTTCTTTTCGTGCTCCACTGTGCTCGCCAGTGCAGGGACCTTGCTATAATTTCTCTAAGGGGAGGTCTCGTATGCGGAGCGGAGCTTCCGCACTCTTCCCCATGTCTTTCTTCTTGGCCTCACACAGCTCTGTCATATAGTAATCCCTTACAGTGGCCTAATCTCCCTTGATTACACCAACTCCATTTTCGGTTGGAAACTTCATGGTTATGCACCATGGAGCTAGTGAGACTTTGAATCCAGTCAGGGTTGGTCTCCCGAGGAAGGCATTGTAGGCAGGGACTTCATCTACCAAGACAATAGTTTGCATCATAGACACTTTGCGTTCTCCGTCCGCCAATTCTATAAGAAAATCGATTGTATCAATGGGTTGTGTAGGATGTCTTGTGAACCCCATGAATTTTACTCGCACATGCCATTACATCCGTCATCGAGAGGTTAATTTTCTGAAAGGCATTTATGAAAAGCACATTAACTGAGGCTCCTGTATCAACCAAGACCCTTCTCACAATCGCAGGGCCGAGGCTGAATGTGATCACCATAGGATCAACAGTTGGCATAAGTAGCCCATCAGAGTCTCTGTCCTTGAACACCACATCGTCAGTTGAACTTATGGGAATTTTCGTTGGAAATTCACTGCTCAAGATCAGGCATCTCTCTTCTTTTGAAGCAACCTTCAGTTCGTTAGCATATTTTTCCATATCCCACCAGCATCTTCTGGCTGGCTGGGGTCCTCCAGAAATTGTGTTGATTATCGGTCTTGAGTCAATAGGAGCCTGAGCTTTTTCATTGGAGTCGGGTCGAGTAGTAGCATTACCCTAGCCCTGGGCAGTTGGAGCATTTTGAGGATTCCTTGCGTATTGCTGAAGTTGGTTCTTTCTGATGAGCTCCTCAATCAGGCTCTTAAGATGCCGACATTCATTGGTATTGTGACCTAGCTGGTTATGAAAGCAACAAAATTTACCAGAGTTGGCTTTCTGCTCCGTAGTTTTCTACAGCTTTATCTGAGAGAAGATCCCCGAATCTTTTGTAGTAGAGTAAATCCTCTCAAGGGTTTCTTTTAGGGGAGTCAATTATGTATGCTTGTAGAACTGTGTCTTCTTATAGGATTTGTTATCCTTTCCTTCGTTTCCCCTTTTCTGCCTAGGGTTATTCTTTTGCTCACGTTGGACCTCACTGCCTTTCCTTTCCTCGGTGGCATTACTCTCTACAACATTCCGGACAATGGGTGGATCATCCTCCACGCTCATATATCTTCAGCTTTCTTATAAAACTTCTTCAGAGTTTTGGGTTTTTCATCTTGAGCCACTTCCCAAAATCTGACTTCTTATCAATAGGCCCTTTTAATGCTGCCATTAAGTATCAAGGTTCTGGTTCTATAACTTCGGCTGCCGCAGCATGGAACCTTGTAAGAAAATCTTTGATCGTTTCTCCAGGCATTTGCTCTATTTCGCTAAGCGACATCACATCTCTTACTTTGGTCGTTTATAGTCGGAACTGGTCTTGAAGCCTTTTTTCCAAATCAGAAAATTGATCAATACATTTAGGCGGAAGCCTAGTGGACCATAGTGAAGCTACCACTTCCAAGAATAAGGGGAAGTATAAGCATCTTATCTCGTCAGTGGCCCTAGCTCTGTTCATGTGTTGATCATACTTGAATAGGAAGATGTCTGGATCTCCAGTTCCACTATAGGGTGCTATTTACGGGGGTGTGAATCTCTTAGGGAATTTCGCTTGACGGATCTTTTTTGTGAATGGGTTCTTACTGGGCGAAAACTCCCATTCCTTCTCTTCATCTTGATGGGCCATGTTTTCTTTCATTATTCATAGGATCATGTCCGAGATGCGCTCCTCATCACCACTTGGAGTATGCATCATTCCTTTTACCGGAGTGAACCCGGTTCAAGTTCTGATGCCCTGGACCTCCCTTGGGAGGTGCTCCTTTGATGGGACTTATGGTGTTTCGAGTTGTACGTTTCTCGACATGTTGTGGTGTTTTGACATTAGAGTCCTCAACATTGACACCTCCTTTTCTTCCACTAAGAAGTGGGATCGACTTGAGTCTGAGGCAGAAGAGTCCTCTTTTTCGTCAGCATTGATCACGACCTTTGAAGGTGGGGGATTGGCTTGAGCATTAAGCAAAGCACCAAGTTTTGCCATCATCATTTTAGTCGTAGCATTCATTTTTTCATTCAAGCCAGTTACCACCACATTCAATTCATCTTGAGTAACATATGGCTTTCGAGGAATCTCCCACTACTCGGTTTAAGGTTTGTGGTGTAACTTCATTATTATGAGCATTTTTAACACTCGTAGTAGCTCTAACGAACTTGCTATTCTTCTTTGAACCAGCCATGATTTCTGATAACTTCTTGAACTTTGAAGCGAATTCTTCGATGGGTCCACTCTTTACGCTTTGGGAGCCTATTGTAGCAAGCAGAATTCCATAAAACACCTCAATACACCACCAAGGCTATGGACCTATGGAAAGCGAAAGCGACCCCACGGTGGGTGTCAAATGTTTGAGTCAAAATTGGCTCAAAAACCCAAGGGTGCTTTGGAAGCACTTCAACAAATGATTAGATTTAAGGTAATAGGGCCACAATCACTAAAAAAGCAAAGTAAAAGACAAGCGAATTTATAGAGGTTCGATCATGGGTAGATCTACGTCCACTCTGGCAAGGATTTCATTACGACATTAATGGATACGAGACATAGAATCTCTCTTTGTACATTCATCCTCTCTTATTACAAGTAAATCTCACTTATATCTATGCAAATTGGTGGAGAAATGATTGGACCAACGGACAAGTGGTGAAATCGATGGAGGAAAGGTGAGAAATCTTCAAATGCAAGGAGGATCTTCAATCTCTAAAGCACTTGGTTTATATCGATGGAAGCCATGGAGGATCAAGCCCTAGATCTTTGCTTAGGAGTGTTTGATGATGTTAGGATCACTTGAAGTGATAAAGGAAGCAATTTGGCAGCCCTTCGGGGTGGCGCAAATCGATCCTCTTTGTGGTGGAATCCATAGCCTATTTATAGGTGAGCTCCCATGAAGAAATGAGCTGAAATTTATATATGCAGGCTACGGGTCGCTCATCCTTTTAATTACGAAAATGCCACTGCCTAGCTGTAACCAACTATCGACAGCTGTATCCAGCTGTCTCGTGCGAGCGCGCTCTATGCTCGTGGGTAGGTTGAACGGGTGGTGAGTGTGTGAGCGACTGATTAGGACTGCAAGGAAGGTGTAGGTGCGACCACCAGGAATTAGCATAGGCCTCTCTCTGATCAACCAGTAGGTGGTATCTGATCGAAGAATGAACGAGCGAGTAGTGTTGCAGATGTGGGCGAGCATAGGATGTTCGTGTGACCCTGTCACACTTTGGGCTACTTGCCTAAGAGACATGTATGACCGATCGAGGTAGTTTGAACGAGCGACTATGAAGAAGGATGAGCGACCTCTACAAGATGTACAAGCCTTATTGCGCTCAAGCTGTGTCGTTCTTAAGCTTGCCTCGCATGTACGACCTCCTTGTATGGTCGAGCTGAGTTGTTATGGTCGACCCTGTTCTGATGAGCGAGCGACTCGATTGTTCTGGTAGCGGTGAGAGCTATCTTTATGTGCGAGCAGTCTCCTAAAGTGCATATGAGCGTCCGACCTCTTTTGATATGAATGATCGATCTTTCGTGCCATGCTCGACCCTTAACTTGGCTCGACCCCTGTTCTGTGCGAACGACCTTGGCATGTTCAACCTAAGAATGGGCATGCGAGCCTTATGATGCTCGACCAGCATGAGTGCTTGTCTCGTGGCTTTAACGTAGAACTAATCATCCAATGTGTGTACGATTCTTAAGGGATAAATATCCTCATTGCACTTTTACCTATCTGATCTCCTTGTTAAGTAGCTTCTTGATTTCTGATCCAAGGATATGAGTAGGAACTCTTCTCACTGATTCATCCTTCTCGACTTCCATGCCTTCAAGTGTGCTCGTCTCTACTTTCTCTGCCGTACCATGTACACATTTACTCAAATGGGAATCGTGAAACACATCTTGTACGCTCGCCAGTCTATCCAGTAGGTTAATCCTATAAGCCATTTGAACTATCCTCTCTACTATAGGGAATGGCCCTATGAATCTTGGCGCCAACTTCCCTACTGAGACAAAGTGAACTACATTCCTTAACAGTGATACCTGAATGAAGTTCATATCTCCTACTTTGAATTTCAAATTGGTCCTCCTTTTGTGGGCATAATACTCCTGCCTGTCTTGAGCGGCTTTCATTGCGGATAAGACCAATCTTCTCGGAAGGTTCTTGAATTATATCTGGTCCAAGTAGAAGTCTGTCCGCAGACTCCCACCAACAAGTCGGCGATCTATAAGATCATCTATATAGCGCTTCGAAGGGTGCCATGCCTATGCTCGATTGGTAACTGCTGTTGTTGGCGAACTCCACCAATGGGAGATGCTCCTCCCAAGTCCCTCCAAAGTCTCGGATACACAGTCTTAGAAGATCCTCAAGAACTCTATTCATCCTATCAGTCTTCCAATCTGCCTGAGGGTGGTATGATGTACTCAAATGTAGTTTTGTACCTAACATCTCTTTTAAGCTCTTCCAAAACTCGCTAGTAAAGATGGGGTCACGGTTGCTTACTATACTAGAAGGTACGCCCACGCAATCGAACTATCTCTCGAATATATACTAATGCTAACCAAACCTCCGTCCTCTTACTCTTAACAGGAATAAAATGAGCACTCTTGGTGAGTCTACCACTATCGCCCAAATGCTCGTATTGCCCTTCCTCGATCGGAGAAATCCATCGATGAAATCCATAGGGACGCTCTCCCTCTTACATTGTGGGACATCTAAGGGTTGAAGCAACCCGCCTAGTTTCTTTTGTTTAGCCTTCACCCGTTGGCATGTCAAGCATTGAGCTACAAATTCCGCCACATACTTCTTCATGCCAGTCCAAAAGAAAACCCTCTTCATGTCTCGATACATTTTGTCACCGCTCGGGTGGATAGTTGTAACACCCCGTATTTTCTGAGAATATTGAAGGAACGAATTAAAGAATACTTAATTTTTAAAGTGAGAATTAAGGGAAACGGATTATGCTATTGTGTTCATCTCGAAATTTTGCTTGTAATAGAGTCTAAGTTTTCGTAAATCGGACTTCGTATGAGGAAGTTATGGCCCTCAGAAGTTTCAGGAATTTAAATAAATTAAAGCAGCTCAGATTTAAATTCAAAAATTCAAATGAAAACAAAGAAGTGGGTTGGGCGGGATTTTTCCTGCCCCAGGCCAGGTCGACCAGGGAGTCAACCTCCCCTATATAGGTCGACCTGGGGGTCGACCTACCCCCTCGCCCAGTTCCAAACTATGACGATTTTATGACCTTTTTCTAAGTCTTTTCTGACTTACTGCTGAGTCACTAGGGCATAGGTAGCAATTATGGATAACTCTATATAGTCTGGACGGTTGTGATTGCTCCTAGGATGATCTAACGGCTTACATTAGTTTAAACCTCTATAAAAGCAACCCTAGTCCTCAACCCTAAATCACACAAATTCATTCCAAGAAGCCACCATGCTGTCCATGATCGTCCTAGCCTAGCCACCATTTCTTTTTCAACTAGAAAAAAAGTTAGGAGCTACGAATCAAATCAAAATTAGATAGTCTTCGTCAAGGGATTGCTTTTCAGTTTCAGAAAAAAGATTTCAGAAATACAAGAATCATTCTCTTTTTGTAAGTTCAAGTTACTTTTAGATGTGAATTCTTAATTGAGATTCTTCGCATGTAATAATATGGATCTAAGCTATACTTGATTATGAGATAATCCCTTCAGATTTATCAAATTTAATCTATTAGATTTATGCCTGCGATGTTATTCAAATCTAATCCATTAGATTTATGCCTGATGTAAGTAAACCTTTAATTGAATCTGTGCTTGTATATGCCTTTGGGAACCATTGTTGACTATGGAATTGGTCCAATCATATCTACCCTTGTTGTTTATCGGAATCGTAATCCTATTTAAGTTCATGATATAACTCTTGTCAAACTTATATGTCTGTGACGGTTCACGATGATATTCATATCATATCTATATGCCTGCAATGTATTCAATGCAAAACTTGTCAATTTGGCATATCAAATTTATTGGACCAATAGTTCTTATCGTCATATGCCTATTCTTATGCCTCTTATGTTCCATATTGTTTCTCCGCTTATTTTATGAATCTTGAGTTGAATCTCAAAATAGGTACGTTGTGAATGCGGGGGTAATTGGGTATAACATAAAATTTACATTATTTGGCATAATTTGGAACTTGTATTTTGGCATGACAGTTAAGATGCAATTTAGGGTAATTTGACATGAATTATGGAATATGTAATTTGACATATTGAACCTAGAATTGGCATGAACGACAAAGTATGTAATTTGGCGTGAAAAATCTTGTTTTGGGCATAAGATGTAAAATAGAATATTAAATCTAGATTGGGCATAACTGTTAGTTGGAATGCCAAGCGTAGTGTATATTGTGATTTTGGAGCATGACTATTATTGTAAATTTAGGGAAGACTGGGTATAGCCAATAATGATTAATAACTTGAAATTGGAAATTTGTTGGGCATAACTTGGGAATTGGAACATGACTAGTTTTGGTGAATTTGGTAATTAGCATGTAAAATCTAGATTTGGGTATATATAGTAAATGTGTAAAATAAAGATGAACATGCCTAACCCGAGGTTAGATTCAGTTGTGGTGTAAAACTACCCGGAACCTCCCGGCACATCCAGTAACCGCAATAACACATCTAATGTGAGATGTTGGTGCATTAACAAATAAATTAATGCTAATGAACAAGACATGCTAAGAAATGACTAGGGTTAAGTTAATAGGAAACACTTAACCAGTATAGCATGATAAATGGGTAAGGTTAAGTTAACAAGAAACACTCAACCAATATAACATGATGAATGACTAGGGTTAAGTTAATAGGAAACACTTAACCAGTATAGCACGATAAATGGGAACAGTTAAGTTAACAAGAAACACTTAACCAATATAACAAGATGAATGACTAGGGTTAAGTTAAAAGGAAACACCTAACCAGTATAGCATGATAAATGGGCAGGGTTAATTTAATAAGAAACACTTAACCAATATAACTTGATTTGTGGTAAAGTTAAGTTAAAACAAGAGGACAACATTTAACCAATCCAACATGATAAGTGAGGAGGGTTAAGTTAATAAGAAACACTTAACCCACATGACACGATGAATGGGAAGGGTTAAGTTAACACGAGGAGGCAACACTTAACCAATATAACTTAATTTGTGGTAGGGTTAAGTTAACACAAGAAGGCAACACTTAACCAAAGTAACATGACAAGTAGGTAGGTTAAGTTAACTTGAATTGATTGGTGACACTTAACCAGTACAACATGATGAACATGTGGGGTTAAGTTGACAAGAAACACTTAACCAATCCAACATGATAAGTGAGGAGGGTTAAGTTAATAAGAAACACTTAACCAACATGACATGATGAATGAGTGGGTTAAGTTAACATGAATGGACAACACTTAACCAATATGACATAATGTGCGGGAGGGCTAAGTAATATCGGGTTGGTGGGTAATATTAGTAAATATAAGCCCACAAAACTTAACCATTAAATAAACATGCTTGAATCAGTAAGAGGGTTAAGTACATATCGGTTTGGTGGGTAATATTCGTAAATATAGGCCCATAAAACTTAACCATTAAATAAACATGCTTGAATCAGTGGGAAGGTTAAGTACATATCGGGTTGGTGGGTAATATTAGTAAACATAGGCCCACAAACTTAACCAGTAGGAAACCCTAGTAACGGGGACCCATTTCAGCAGTAACCCACATAGATGTATCATGGTACCCTGAACTAGGCAGGGTAGGGCACGATTACTGGGCTGATTATAAGCGGTCAAAACAGCGGCAAGGGTACGTCAGTGTAGGTTCCGACGGTTTACGGGCGTGCACGTACTCCGGAGTGGGAAAAAGAAGGCACTAGGTACTAGTAGTTATACACTGTGCATCTTGAATCGTGTCGGGTTGCTATCACAAGGATTGATACACCATATGGTGGGACCAGCACAGGGTATCTACACGCAAGAGAGGGTCGATTGACACAGAAACAAGAGAAATTAATACAAGTAGGGAGCCGATCGATCGGGTAGTAAGGGTACATATAACATGTTCATGGCAATTAGGCAGATTGAGGTGGAATCCTCATGATAGGTGTACACCTGAAGGCTACCACAATTGCGAGGAATGGGATCACATTACAATATGATCATTTTATATAGATTACTAGTTGGGACACTAGTTAGGGGGTGCAAAGATATAAAAGACAAAGTTAGCAGCGAAGCAGATAAAGAGTAGAAGCTCATTCAGTTTATCTTGCCTTATCATATCTATACTAATTGTATGTTATCTTGTTATCCTTGTCATCATGGTATTGTCTTATATTTAGTTTATTCATGTCATGATGCTTTTGCCTGTTTACATGCTGAAAGTCACTGGACTTACCAGACTTATGTCTGACCTAGTTTTTTTGCCTCTTTTCTTCCGTTCCCCCTAGGTTCACAGGGAGGAAATGTTACCACTTAGCTTAGTTTTCTTTCCAAGTTCGAAGGTAGTCGATGTATTGCTTTGGACTCTCTCTTCCAATGCTATGGCTGGTTCATGCTTTATTGGGGAATATCATTGTTATTTTTATGCTTCTTTTATATTTGGAAGTTTTTAAATCAAGACAGAAGTTCTATGTATTACTTTTAAGTATGATTGAGAAAACTATTATAAAAGCTTGATTGAACCACTTTGTTTATAGAATGACTTTAGTTTCCGCTACTTTATTTGTCTGTCTTGTAATTTATCTACATCTTTTGCCTAAAGCGCTACACCGAAGTTAAAGTATTCCCTTTGTGAGTGACCTTAACGGAGGTGGGGTGTTTCACTTGGTATCAGAGATGAAGATTACCGGATCAGATAAAAGATTTGAAAATTTATTTTCAAAATGATTTTAAAAGAAGCATTTTCAAAAGAAAGGTTTTAAGCAATATGCACTATCTTTTGATCTTTGTTTGAATCCGTGTTTCCTTCTTTCCTGAGTCTCCGGGGCTCCCGACTTTCTAGGAGGTAACCTCATCGCAACATGGTTCTGTAGGCTTAGTGAGATTATGACACTTGTCAAAGGGAAAATAAGCAGCCAACTTTCATCTATAGCCGCAGTAGTTTCACCTACAGCTAATTTTCTTTTGAGCTTTATAGGATTTTCCGTGCGATGGAGGCAGTTTTCAAGTGACTTATCAACATGTTACACGAGGATAGTAAAAATGAGAATGAGGGAGTTTGGTTAAGGAGCACAACCCCAAGGATGAGAAACTCATGGATATGGACTTGGTTCACAAAGGAGGCAAAAAAAGGAAGAGGTGTAAGTGGAAGAATCACAGGACAAGAAGGGAGGAAAGAATAGTAAAACCTAATACAAGAGGAACTGTCTTTACTATGGTATAACGTGTCATATAATTAAGGACAAGGGCAAGAATAAAGAACAAGATTTTTAGGAGGGAAAGTGCATGCTCTCACCGCCAGCATACCTGAGGGAGAGCTAATAAAGTTTCTGTTGAAAAGAAAAGGTTTAGCTTTTCTTTTTATCCTCCTGTTAGTACTCTTTTTTTTATTTAGCACCTCACATTCGATTGTATCTGCTTCCATAGTTGAGTATCTGCACCTTAGTACTTGTATAGTAGAAGATCCCATTATTGTCTCAAATCCAATTAGTAGTTCAACTCATTTATCTTTGGTTTGTAAGGATTTGAGAATATCTATATTAATGATTGAGTTTTAGTATAATGCTTATGTTTATGGTTCCATGGGCTATGGGTTGATTCTAGGCATGGGTTGGTTAGCTAGTAATAGCCAAAGGAGGGTAGTTAAACTTTTTACTTGCCTCGGGAATACCCTCGAGATTTCGTGCGATCCTAAGGGGATCAGTTAGGCTTAGCTACCTAGAATCACTTGATGCATCTATCGACGATTTGCGATCCGTTAGATTAGTCCATGAGTATGCAGATGTTTTTGATTAGTTTAGGGGTTTTCCCCCTAAAACTCGAGATAGACTTCCGCATGTATCTAGTTGACAATGCAAAGCCAGTTATGCGATCAAGGATAGTTTTGGAGCAAGATTGGCGAGGATAGCTAGAGTCGGTAAATGCTCAATTGTTTGGTTGTTTTGCTAGTATCATCTCACATAGATCGTCCAAATTCGAAGGAGGTATTCCTTGGGTTCTTTTCTGATATTGGTTTAGGCCTTTGGGGCTTGTACTTGAGGGATGTCGAGTTCGACTAGGATGGTTTGTGTGAGAATCAAATGGTTGTGGAAGGCACCCTAAGTAAGACTGACCTTAAGAGAGGTAAAAAGTACATAGCAACCTTTAGTTTTAGACCCTTAGATTTGTGACATGATAAATAAGCTAAGTAGAGGAGAGACCTCTAATCATATTAGTATATACACTTGGGTTCGTGGTTAACACATGTTTATCTTGGAAAGATAGTTCGACTGCATTGGATACCCTCTAGCATAGTAAGTGATTGAGGTCCTATCTTTACTAGTGGGTTTTGGAAATGGAGGTCAAGAAGCTTCGCAATTGTGAAGTTAAATTAGTTAAGGTACAGTGGAGTGAAGCTCAAGAAGATGCAACTTAGAAGACTGAAGACTAGATATGCGCAGCCTACCCTTTTCTTTTTGAGGGTACATCCTTGATCTTTTTTTCCTTAAGTTTATGTATGCTTGTATCTACGTTTTAAGTATATCTCCTCAATCCTATTCCTTATCCTTAGGTAGAAACCAATGGATGTAAACATGTATTTGAAACATGGTATGATTGATGGTTGCAAGTGGTTGCTAGCGGTTGCTCGTGGATGCATATACACACGTTAGGCACTAGATCGGCTCAGTCACTTTCATATTGCATATGCATGAGTGAATTTATATATATATGAACTGAAACTTGATGTGTTATCATATGGATGTTGCATTTGTATGAATGATTGTGCACTCATGCAGAAGTTATAAAGTGCGGTTAGGGATAATTGCATACATGATGGACTCATGGCACTGACATAATTCGCATCGAGGAGGTCAACTGAATCAGTTGACCGCCTGATTTTGCATTAGATAAGGACATGTATGCACACTATGCATATGATCATGAAAGCATTAGAAATCTTTTTAAGGACAATAGACGCCTTTGATTGAATGGTTGAGTAGACGGATGTTGGATGTTAAGATATGCATTCTTCTTAACTTAGAGATTTCGGGGACGAAATCCTTTAAGGAGGGGAGAATGTAACACCCCGTATTTTCTGAGAATATTAAAAGAATGAATTAAGGAATACTTAATTTTTAAATTGAGAATTAAGGGAAACAGGTTACGCCATTGTGTTCGTCTCGAAATTCTGCTTGGAATAGAGTCCAAGTTTTCGTAAATCGGACTTCCTATGAGGAAGTTATGGCACTCAGAAGTTTCAGGAATTTAAATAAATTAAAACAGCTCAGATTTAAATTCAAAAATTCAAATGAAAACAAAGAAGCGGGCTGGGCGGGATTTTTCCCGCCCCAGGCCAGGTCGACCAGGGGTTCGACCTCCCTTATACAGTTCGACCTGGGGGTCGACCTACCCCCTCTCCCAAATCCAAACTGTGATGATTTTCTGACCTGTTTCTGAGTCTTTTCTAACTTGCTACTGAGTCACTAGGGCATAGGTGGCAATTATGGGTAACTCTATCTAGTCTGGACGGTTGTGATTGCTCCTAGGATGATCTAACGGCTTACATTAGTTTAAACATCTATAAAAGCAACCCTAGTCCTCAACCCTAAATCACACAAATTCATTCCAAGAAGCCACCATGTTGTCCATGATCGTCCTAGCCTAGCCACCATTTCTTCTTCAACTAGAAAGCAAGTTAGGAGCTACGAATCAAATCAAAATTAGATTGTCTTCATCAAGGGATTGCTTTTCAGTTTCAGAAAACAGATTCCAGGAATATAAGAATCGTTCTCTTTTTGTAAGTTCAAGTTACTTTCAGATGTGAATTATTAATTGAAATTCTTGGCATGTAATAATCTGGATCTAAGCTATACTTGATTATGAGATAATCCCTTCAGATTTATCAAATATAATCTATTAGATTTATGCCTACGATGTTATTCGATCTAATCCATTAGATTTATGCCTGATGTAAGTAATCCTTTCAATTGAATTCGTGCTTGTATATGCCTTTGGGAACCATTGTTGACTATGGAATTGGTCCAATCATATCTATCCTTGTTGTTTATCGGAATTGTAATCCTGTGTAAGTTCATGATATAACTCTTGTCAAACCTATATGTTTGTGACGGTTCACGATGATATTCATATCATATCTATATGCCTGCAATGTATTCAATGCAAAACTTGTCAATTTGGCATATCAAATTTATTGGACCAATAGTTCTTATCGTCATATGCCCATTCTTATGCCTCTTATGTTCCATATTGTTTCTCCGCTTATTTTATGAATCTTGAGTTGAATCTCAAAATATGTATGTTATGAATGCGGGGGTAATTGGGTATAACATAAAATTTACATTATTTGACATAATTTGGAACTTGTATTATGGCATGACTGTTAAGATGCAATTTGGGGTAATTTATCATGAATTATGGAATATGTAATTTGACATATTGAACCTAGAATAGGCATGAATGACAAAGTATGTAATTTGGCATGAAAAATCTAGTTTTGGGCATAAGCTGTAAAATATGATATTAAATCTAGATTGGGCATAACTGTTAGTTGGAACGCCAAGCATAGTGTATATTGTGATTTTCGAGCATGACTATTATTGTAAATTTAGGGAAGATTGGGTATAGCCAATTATGATTAATAACTTGAAATCGGAAATTTGTTAGGCATAACTTGGGAATTGGAACATGACTAGTTTTGGTGAATTTGGTAATTAACATTTAAAATCTAAATTTGGGTATATACGGTAAACGTGTAAAATAAAGATGAACATGCCTAACCCAAGATTAGATTGAGTTGTGCTGTAAAACTGCCCAGAACCGCCCGGCACATCCAGTAACGACAACAATACCTATCTAATGTGAGAGGTTAGTGCATCATACCCAAGAAAAACACGAGGTTAGATTGAGTTGTGGTATAAAACTACCCTAAACCGCCTGGCACATACAGTAATCACAACAACACATATCTAATGTGAGAGGTTGGTGCATTAACAAATAAATTAATGCTAATGAACAAGACATGCTATGAAATGACTAGGGTTAAGTTAATAGGAAACACTTAACCAATATAGCATGTTAAATGGGTAGGGTTAAGTTAACAAGAAACACTTAACCAATATAACAAGATGAATGACTAGGGTTAAGTTAATAGGAAACACTTAACCAATATAACATGATAAATGGGTAGGGTTAAGTTAACAAGAAACACTTAACCAATATAACAAGATGAATGACTAGGGTTAAGTTAAAAGGAAACACTTAACCAGTATAGCATGATAAATGGGTAGGGTTAAGTTAATAAGAAACACTTAACCAATATAACTTGATTTGTGGTAAGGTTAAGTTAAAATAAGAAGGCAATACATAACCAATCCAACATGATAAGTGAGGAGGGTTAAGTTAATAAGAAACACTTAACCAACATGACACGATGAATAGGAAGAGTCAACTTAACACGAGAGGGCAACAGTAAACCAATACAACTTGATTTGTGGTAGGGTTAAGTTAACACAAGAAGGCAACATTTAACCAATATGACAGGAAACACTTAACCAATCCAACACGATAAGTGAGGATAAGTTAATAAGAAACACTTAACCAACATGACATGATAAATGGGTGGGTTAAGTTAACATGAATGGGCAACACTTAACCAATATGACATAATGTGCGGGAGGGTTAAGTACATATCAGGTTGGTGGGTAATATTAGTGAATATAGGCCCACAAAACTTAACCATTAAATAAACATGCTTGAATCAGTAGGAGGGTTAAGTACATATCGGGTTGGTGGGTAACATTAATAAATATAGGCCCACAAAACTTAACCATTAAATAAACATGCTTGAATCAGTGAGAGGGTTAAGTACATATCGGGTTGGTGGGTAATATTAGTAAATATAGGCCCACAAACTTAACCAGTAGGAAACCCTAGTAACGGGGACCCATTTCAGCAGTAACCTACATAGATGTATCATGGTACCCTGAACTAGGCAGGGTGGGCACGATTACTGGGCTGATTATAAGTGGTCAAAACAGCGGTAGGGGGTACGTCAGTGTAGGTTCCGACGGTTTACGGGCCTGCACGTACTTCGGAGTGAGAAAAAGCAGGCAATGGATGGGTACCGGTAGTTATACACAGTGCATCTTGAATCGTGTCGGGTTGATATCATAAGGATTGATACACCTTATTGTGGGACCAGCATAGGGTATCTACATGCAAGAGAGGGTCGATTTACATAGATATAAGAGAAATTAATACAAGTCGGGAGTCGATCGATAGGGTAGTAAGGGTACATCTAACATGTTCTTGGCAATTAGGCAGATTGAGGTAGAATCCTCATGATAGGTGTACACCTGAAGGCTACCACAATTGCGAGGAATGGGATCACATTACAATATGATCATTTTATATAGATTACTAGTTGGGACACTAGTTAGGGGGTGCAAAGATATAAAAGACAAAGTTAGCAGCGAAGCAGATAAAGAGTAGAAGCTCATTCAGTTTATCTTGCCTTATCATATCTATACTAATTGTATGTTATCTTGTTATCCTTGTCATCATGGTATTGTCTTATATTTAGTTTATTCATGTCATGATGCTTTTGCCTGTTTATATGCTAAAAGTCACTGGACTTACCAGACTTATGTATGACCTAGTTTGTTTCGCCTCTTTTCTTCCGTTCCCCCCTCCCCAAGGTTCACAGGGAGGAAATATTACCACTTAGCTCAGTTTTCTTTCCAAGCTCGAAGATAGTCGATGTATTGCTTTGGACTCTCTCTCTTCCAATGTTATGGCTGGTTCCTGCATTATTGGGGAATATCATTGTTATGTTTATGCTTCTTTTATATCTAGAAGTTTTTAAATCAAGACAGAAGTTCTATGTATTACTTTTAAGTATGATTGAGACAACTATTGTAAACTCTTGACTGAACCACATTGTTTATAGAATGACTTTATTTTCCGCTGCTTTATTTGTCTGTCTTGTAATTTATCTGCATCTTTTACCTAAGGCACTCCACCGATGTTAAGGCATTCCCTTTGTGATTTACCTTAATGGAGGTGGGGTGTTTCAATAGTCATCCGAGAATGATTAGCTTCCTCAAGCACTGCCTTTATCAATTCCCTAATCCTAGGGACGCATGGCCTTCTATCTCGTCTTAGCCACCCATTCTCGTCCACAGTATATCTAGCAAGGTGACTAGAAGTCTCTCTCCTCTACCAAGCCTGTCCAAGATGTCTGAAATTCATGGGTCCTCCCGCTGCGTAGATCCAACTCGCTCCAATAGAATAGATCGCACCTCCAATGATCCTAACAATCCCTATGTGAAATTAGCAGATGGCTTAAAATGAAAGGTCGAGATGTACTCCATGCTTCGCCTTACTACGAATGGAGGACTCAAAGTCATCATCTGCCTACTCAATGCGTCCGCCAATACATTACCCTTGCCCGAGGTATAAGCTATATCAAAGTCGTAGGACGCTAGGAATTCCATCCACCGTTGCCGTCTTAGTTTGAGATCCTTCCGTGAGAACAATTATTTGAGCGACTTATGATATGTGTATAGCTCAAATCTCTCTCCAAGTAGATATTTTAGCCAAGACTTCAATGCGAACACTATTGCTGCTAACTCTAGATCATGGGTAGGGTAGTTCTTCTCATGAACCCTCAATTGTCTGATTCCATAGCATACTACCCTTCTATCTTGCATCAGAACGACACCAAGCCATGTGCCATAAGCATCTATATAGACCGTGAACATCTTGCTTCCATATAGGAGAGTCAGAACTGGGGCTATTGTCAAAGCCCTTTTCAATCTCCTAAAGGCATCCTCACAATCAATGCTCCACGAAAAATTCATGTTCTTCTTTGTCAATCGGGTAAGCGGGGCCGATACCCTTGCAAAGTCCTTGATAAACTTCCTATAATAGCCCGCCAACCCTAGAAAACTTCTCACCTCTGTTGCATTCTTTGGAGCCCTCCAATCTTGAACTGCGATGACTTTAGTGGGGTCCACTACTATTCCGTCCTTGGAGACCTCATGCCCTAGGAACCTTACTTCCTTTCTCCCAAAGTGACACTTAGAAAATTTCGCCTTGAGCTGATGCGATCGGAGAGTGCTTACAACCTCTCCTAAGTGTTGGGCATGCTCCTCCTCATTCTTCGAGAAGATCAAAATGTCATCCATAAAGACTACCACAAACTTGTTTAGAAACTCCCTAAACACTCTACTCATCAAGTCCACAAAATAAGCGGGTGCACTGGTTAGCCCAAAAGACATAACCAGATATTCAAAGAAATCATCTGGAGTTCTAAATGCAGTCGTATCAATGTTGTCCCCTGCCACTGTAACACCCCGCCTCCGCTAGGGTCACTCGCAAAGGAATGCACTAGCTTTAGAGGGGCATTATTGGTAAACATGCACAGAAATATCACAAGACAGAACATATATAAATAGCGGAAGTAAAATCAAACTTTCATAACATGAATAAATAAGGTCTAAAGCCTTTTACATCAGAGTACATCAAAACCTGTCTTGCAATAATAAAGAAGCATAAAAACCTTTTCATAAATTATTCCCCAAGTAAAAACAGTAAAGTAGCCATAGCCAAGAGAAGTCCAAGCCATCCATGATGACCTTCAGGCAGAAGAAGTCCGAACTAAACAGCATTGTTTCCTCCCTGTAACCTGGGGGGGGGGGGGGGGGAAACGGAAGAAAAGAGGCGAAACAAAATGGGTCAGTCAAAAAGACTGAGTAAGTCCTATCTACTTCCAGTATAAAAACAGGTAAAGGTAACATGACATGCATAAACTGAAAGTAAACATAAGGATAACTACAAGATAGATAAACCAGTATAACCGGTTGAACTACTGTGGCAAGGTAAACCAAGGTATCATGATAAACTGCGGTGTTATGATAAGTCAAGGTATCAAATCGTCAGAATTCCATCGAGTACATTATCCCAAGGTATCTACCCCGTCAAACGTCCCACGGTATCTATTATGTATATTCTTCCTAGTCCTAACATGTATATTTGCTCTGCACCTCTCGTACTAATATCCCTACCCGCGTCATGTGTTAACCATGAATGTCCCTTGCTCAAAGTCGTGTAATGGTCCATGTCAACCTAATATCGCATATATAGATTACTCAAATCATATGTTTCTTTCCATGTATACAAGTTCAGTCCTTTGCCGTACCTCGTACGGGCTTCCTCATGTCGTATTATCCTTGAAACCGTTTGGACTGTCACCCTTGTTCTAGCTAGGCTCTTCCATATAAACCATCGTTTGAACTACTAGGACTTACGCCACCTAGCACCACTAGGGATTACGCTTACCTATTGCACGCTTTCGTATTTCGGTTTGGGTTAAACCACCTAGGCCACTAGGGATTACGCTAACCCTCAACCGCGCCCTTTTCCCCACGTATTCATCGTGAATCGTTTTTCTATAACTGTATGCACGTGTATCACATCGTGCCATCCGAGTCCTGTCACAGGGCAAACCAAGAAATACAGGACTCGGTCGGGAGCTTTAGATTTATCTGCCGATGCAGATACTAAGGTCTGCTTTTCTACACGTGGCTATGGTCCCACGAGACCCCTCCCTCAACTAGTGAAAGGCAACACAAGAGAAAATCTTGCATGAGAACTACACTCCGGTCAGCCCACATCCTACGACCTACCTCACCCATAATTAGATAGCAAATTATGGTCTGTTGGGTGTCCCCTGCCTTTCCGTACGTACACGCTTGACTTAAGATGGTAGATGATCGACGAACTTGCTATCTCGGGCACCTGATGTATTCGCCGACTCACTGCTATCCACCCCAGTCTTTAGGTCGCTCGCATAGCAACCAAGGCATATTCTTGGTTCTTCTACCGCAGACCTCAACCTCTCGTGAGCCTAGTGTAATGACCTGACAGCTCACAGAGGGATCCCAAGAATATCCTCACGTTCCCCGAAGCCGCTGCTTCGTTACCCAGTTCGTTGGAGGCTTTATCTAAATCAGATAGCCTGCTCCTTCACGCATACTTAAACGTTGACCTACCATATCGGGTTACTCACCTATCTAAGAAGTGGTCCAGATTTCCTCGACTAAGAATTATTACTTAGTTTCCCTTAACTAAGGTTTACCACTTAGCCTTATTTCCATTGCCCTTGTTAACTATGGTTATTTACCTAATCCTCCGAATTAGGGTTTATCTAATGGGTTAAATGTCACTTAAGTTCATAACTTAGCCCGTCCCCAAATCATGTCAAAATTGGCTAAGTATCCAAGTCCAAGACTTAACCCTACAGACCACGTGTCAAGTTGGTCAAGTATATCGAGCAATCCATGACTTAACCTCGTCTAATTATCAACTTAGATTGGTTAAGTATATATTAATTTGACCCTATCAAATTACCGAGTCAAATCGGTCAAGCGTATTCAAAACGATTCGTGACTTAGCCTTATCATGTTTTCACGTTAGATCGGTTAAGTATAGGTTAACTTAACCTCATCAACTCCTCGTGTTAAATTAGTTAAGTGTTTAACTTAACCCCATTAAATTACCAAGTGGGATTAATTAAGTCTAGGCTAACTTAACCCCATCCGATTACCATGTTTAGATTAGTTAAGCTTAATCTTAACCCCGTCCATCAACTGTATTGTACGGTTAAGTGTCACTAAGAAAATTTACTTAACCCTATCACGTTATCGTGTTGGATTGATTAAGTGTTGGTTAACTTAATCTCGTCCACTAGTCGTATATAAAAAAAAATGGTCAAGTGTCATTAGGCAAATCAAGTTACTTAACCTACCCAAGCTTATCATGTTTTGTTAAGTATCATTAGCCTAATCAAATTACTTAACCCATTTGTCCATATCATATTCGGTTAAGCCTCATTAATCAAATTAACTTAACCCTATTATGTGGCATTAATTTAATTAATGCACCCTCAACCTCTCACATTAGACCTTGTTGTGGTTACTAGTTAAGCCGGGCGGGTCCGGGTAGATTTACACCACAACCTAGTCTAACCTCGGGTCTTAAGCGCGACATGACCAACTTCTCACATTGGGTCCTATTGTTTGCAACTACTAGTTAGGCCGGTCGGTTCCGGGTAGTTTTACGTTGCAAACTCAACCCAACCTCGAGTTGGCCACACTCATATTATCTAAGTTCATCATGTTTCCAAAACATGTTACAAGTTTCCGAGCATTTGGGTAGACCTAACTTAATAGGTAAATTCCCAAAGGGTAGACCTAACTTAATAGGTAAATTCCCAAGCTCATGTTTTTATGCATACTTACATGTCATCTTCCATGTTATCTTTCAAGTCATATTTTCAAGTATAAACGCATGTCCTATTCAAGTTAAGACCTTGCGACAAGTTCATGTTTATCTAACTACCCAAATCGTGCTTTCCCAACGCAAGCAAATCGAGTCAACATAGTAAGGATACTATGCCACATATTGGTCACAAACCATGCGTGATGCCAAAAAGGGCTTGGCTTCCACATGCATAACATCGTAAAGGGATTGGCCATAAACATGCATAGTGTCATAAGGTAATTTTGGCCATAATCATGCATAGTCTCATAAAGGACTTGGCCACAAACTTGCATGATAGCATAAAAGGGTTTGAGTTCATAAACATGCATAAGCCCCAAAATCTCGTCTTGGCCAATGTTTCACAAGTAAAATGGTTCCTAAAGGTTCATGCTAGCATTTCATGCATAAAGATCCAAACTTGCAAGTTAAACTAGGTTATGCATAGCATGAGAGGCATGATTAAGTCACTCACATGGCCTAAAATCATAAATATGAACACAAGAGGCATGGTAAGGTTCATATGGATTCGCATAATCATGTTTAGCCTCATTTTATCCCATGTCAACATTAAAATACCGTTTTGACCCAAAAGTAGCTAGAACTTACATAGTTAGGCCTAGGGAAAGGAGCATGAATCATCTTGGCTAAGAAAGGTGCCTCCTTTGTAGAAGAATCGTCATGAAACTCGCATAACAACGTTGATTTGGCCTCCATTTGGTGTAGCAAGCTTGCATCTTTTGATTTGAACTTGATTTGAGTGCATAGGCTCTAGGGATTTGAGATGGAGGCCATGAGAGTAGAAATTTGGCCATAGTTTAGTTACATGAGTGAATAATGAGGGTTTAGGGGTAGGTTTAGGGTCTTTTTATAGAGATTAGGATAGTTTTAGGCCCTTAGATTAACCCTAGGACCAAGCAGAGCCGTCAGATTTCAAACCAGGCCCAAAAACCTAGCCAAGATAGCAAATAGGTGCACCAGATCAAAATCAGCCGACAGGGCAAGTCGACAGCCCTGTCGACATGCCTGTCGACATGCCTGTCGACATGCATGTCGACATGCCTGTCGACATGCCTGTCGACATGTCTGGGCGGGAATTTTCCCGCCTGGCCCCATTTCTGCATGTTTCGAAATTCAAATTTCCCGAAAACTTCTTTGGGCCTTAACCGGGTCGTACGGACTCCGATTTTCGAAAACTCGGACTCTATTTCGCGTATTTTTCCGAGATGAACGCAATGGCATAGCCCGTTTTACTTGATTTAGAATTTAAAATGAAATTCTGCCTTGATTCTCGTTTTAACATGTTATTGAAATACGGGTTGTTACATTCTCCCCACCTTTTAGGATTTCGTCCCCGAAATCTCTAAGTTAGGAAGAACATATCCTACCATCCATCATCCATCTACTCAAACCATCATCCACAAGCAACCATTGTCCTTAGACGACTCCTAATGCTTTATGAATGTATGCAAAACGTGTGTGTACATGTTCCTTAGCTAATGCTAATGATCAGGCCTGAAAAATCTTTTGAATGCAAGAATATGTTTAGTGCCATGAATCCAACATGTATGCAAATAGTCCTAGTCATATAGATACTATATGCGTGCACAAACATTCATCCATATGCAACGTCCACATGGTAACACATTCAATTTCATCCATAACAAGTATAAATACTCGTGCATATGCAATATGAAATGTGACCGAGTCGAGCTAATATCTAATGTAAATTCGCGCATCCACGAGCAACCACTTGCAACCATTTGCAACCATATCACCCATAACATGTTTCAAATACATGTTTACATCCATAGCGTTCTACCTAAGGTTCCCCGAAACAGGGTCGAGAAGATAAACGGGACAAACTCCTTACGGGGTTTGTAACAGAAAATAGGACCGAGAGGATGTCCACAAAAGATAGCCTACAAGTAAGCTCTACAGAAAACAGGGATCAAGGATATACTCCCAAAAAGAGATATCATGCGCGTATCTAGTCTTTGACCATCAAAGTCGTACTTTCTTGAGCTCAATTTCCTTGTGCCTTGACCGTCTTTGCGATTTCGTAGCTTCTTATTTCCTGTTTCCATAACATGAGCTGGAACTCATTCCTTCGCCGCCTCTCGTTCCACTTGCACTTATCCTTTTTCTAAAATACTTGACGCAAACATGACTGCGTACTCATGATCTCATGCAAGCTTTCCAAAATTCACTAATGAATCTCGGACCTCGTACCACAAGGTATACCACATAGAAGAACTTTCTTTTGAAAATAAACAGATGCCAACCAGGTTGTCAAGCGCACTTACTAAGGTGATTTCTATAACCCATGCATAAGTGAAATAAACCATCCGTCTTATCGGCGAACACCACTTGATTGGGCTTCCAATTTCCCATAAAGGCATCAAGGGATTCTAAGTAACTAACCATGGCCGGACCCAAAAGGTTACACGAGACTTCGAGGGTTAGTCAAGGGTCCAACTACCCTTCTATCAAAACCGAGAGTGGCACCCCTTACTGGATAACCACTTCATCCCTAGAATCCATCCATAACCGAGGCATGTCATCCTCAAATCCAAAACAAGTCATGAATAAATGGACCGATCTTCCAATAGGACTTGAGACAAAAACGGGATCCTCTATTATACTAGTACTAAGGTGCAGAGACTCAACTATCGAAGCGGACTTAAAAAGATGCGGTGATCAAAACAAAGTCCCGACGGGATGATAGAGAAGAAAAACTAAACCTTTAACAAGATCGTTACCCTCCTTCCGAGGTACCCTAGCAATGAGAGCATACTATTGCCCTCCGAATGACCTTGTCCCTGTTCCATGATACTTAACTATCCATCCCGTTTCACCATGCCGAAGGTACTCTTTCACCATGGGTTTCATGGTTCATCTTCCTCCCTCCCTTGAGGACTAAGCCATACCAACAAGTTGCTCATCCTTAAGCTCGTATCCTTTATCCTCTTCCTTACTATCCTTTCTTATAACGCGGCCACTGGTCTCTCGAGAACCACCTCCATCGTAAGGAAAACATTTTCGTAGGTAGAAAAGACTAGTCGCAGTTAAAACTACTGTGACTACAGATGGAGGAAAGAAAGGAAAAGAGATTAAATCAAGGAAACAAGGATAATGCTAATGGCCTTGGGGAATAGCCTTTTTCTTTTTAAAAGAAAATTTTCTTGAAAAATGCTTCTTTGTAAACGGTTTTTCAAATAATTTTCAGAAGGTCTTTAAAAACTTTTGCCCAGTCTGGTAACCTTCTGCTCTGATACCAAATGTAACACCCCGCCTCCGCTAGGGTCACTCGCAAAGGAATGCACTAGCTTTAGAGGGGCATTATTGGTAAACATGCACAGAAATATCACAAGACAGAACATATATAAATAGCGGAAGTAAAATCAAACTTTCATAACATGAATAAATAAGGTCTAAAGCCTTTTACATCAGAGTACATCAAAACCTGTCTTGCAATAATAAAGAAGCATAAAAACCTTTTCATAAATTATTCCCCAAGTAAAAACAGTAAAGTAGCCATAGCCAAGAGAAGTCCAAGCCATCCATGATGACCTTCAGGCAGAAGAAGTCCGAACTAAACAGCATTGTTTCCTCCCTGTAACCTGGGGGGGGGGAAACGGAAGAAAAGAGGCGAAACAAAACGGGTCAGTCAAAAAGACTGAGTAAGTCCTATCTACTTCCAGTATAAAAACAGGTAAAGGTAACATGACATGCATAAACTGAAAGTAAACATAAGGATAACTACAAGATAGATAAACCAGTATAACCGGTTGAACTACTGTGGCAAGGTAAACCAAGGTATCATGATAAACTGCGGTGTTATGATAAGTCAAGGTATCAAATCGTCAGAATTCCATCGAGTACATTATCCCAAGGTATCTACCCCGTCAAACGTCCCACGGTATCTATTATGTATATTCTTCCTAGTCCTAACATGTATATTTGCTCTGCACCTCTCGTACTAATATCCCTACCCGCGTCATGTGTTAACCATGAATGTCCCTTGCTCAAAGTCGTGTAATGGTCCATGTCAACCTAATATCGCATATATAGATTACTCAAATCATATGTTTCTTTCCATGTATACAAGTTCAGTCCTTTGCCGTACCTCGTACGGGCTTCCTCATGTCGTATTATCCTTGAAACCGTTTGGACTGTCACCCTTGTTCTAGCTAGGCTCTTCCATATAAACCATCGTTTGAACTACTAGGACTTACGCCACCTAGCACCACTAGGGATTACGCTTACCTATTGCACGCTTTCGTATTTCGGTTTGGGTTAAACCACCTAGGCCACTAGGGATTACGCTAACCCTCAACCGCGCCCTTTTCCCCACGTATTCATCGTGAATCGTTTTTCTATAACTGTATGCACGTGTATCACATCGTGCCATCCGAGTCCTGTCACAGGGCAAACCAAGAAATACAGGACTCGGTCGGGAGCTTTAGATTTATCTGCCGATGCAGATACTAAGGTCTGCTTTTCTACACGTGGCTATGGTCCCACGAGACCCCTCCCTCAACTAGTGAAAGGCAACACAAGAGAAAATCTTGCATGAGAACTACACTCCGGTCAGCCCACATCCTACGACCTACCTCACCCATAATTAGATAGCAAATTATGGTCTGTTGGGTGTCCCCTGCCTTTCCGTACGTACACGCTTGACTTAAGATGGTAGATGATCGACGAACTTGCTATCTCGGGCACCTGATGTATTCGCCGACTCACTGCTATCCACCCCAGTCTTTAGGTCGCTCGCATAGCAACCAAGGCATATTCTTGGTTCTTCTACCGCAGACCTCAACCTCTCGTGAGCCTAGTGTAATGACCTGACAGCTCACAGAGGGATCCCAAGAATATCCTCACGTTCCCCGAAGCCGTTGCTTCGTTACCCAGTTCGTTGGAGGCTTTATCTAAATCAGATAGCCTGCTCCTTCATGCATACTTAAACGTTGACCTACCATATCGGGTTACTCACCTATCTAAGAAGTGGTCCAGATTTCCTCGACTAAGAATTATTACTTAGTTTCCCTTAACTAAGGTTTACCACTTAGCCTTATTTCCATTGCCCTTGTTAACTATGGTTATTTACCTAATCCTCCGAATTAGGGTTTATCTAATGGGTTAAATGTCACTTAAGTTCATAACTTAGCCCGTCCCCAAATCATGTCAAAATTGGCTAAGTATCCAAGTCCAAGACTTAACCCTACAGACCACGTGTCAAGTTGGTCAAGTATATCGAGCAATCCATGACTTAACCTCGTCTAATTATCAACTTAGATTGGTTAAGTATATATTAATTTGACCCTATCAAATTACCGAGTCAAATCGGTCAAGCGTATTCAAAACGATTCGTGACTTAGCCTTATCATGTTTTCACGTTAGATCGGTTAAGTATAGGTTAACTTAACCTCATCAACTCCTCGTGTTAAATTAGTTAAGTGTTTAACTTAACCCCATTAAATTACCAAGTGGGATTAATTAAGTCTAGGCTAACTTAACCCCATCCGATTACCATGTTTAGATTAGTTAAGCTTAATCTTAACCCCGTCCATCAACTGTATTGTACGGTTAAGTGTCACTAAGAAAATTTACTTAACCCTATCACGTTATCGTGTTGGATTGATTAAGTGTTGGTTAACTTAATCTCGTCCACTAGTCGTATATAAAAAAAAAATGGTCAAGTGTCATTAGGCAAATCAAGTTACTTAACCTACCCAAGCTTATCATGTTTTGTTAAGTATCATTAGCCTAATCAAATTACTTAACCCATTTGTCCATATCATATTCGGTTAAGCCTCATTAATCAAATTAACTTAACCCTATTATGTGGCATTAATTTAATTAATGCACCCTCAACCTCTCACATTAGACCTTGTTGTGGTTACTAGTTAAGCCGGGCGGGTCCGGGTAGATTTACACCACAACCTAGTCTAACCTCGGGTCTTAAGCGCGACATGACCAACTTCTCACATTGGGTCCTATTGTTTGCAACTACTAGTTAGGCCGGTCGGTTCCGGGTAGTTTTACGTTGCAAACTCAACCCAACCTCGAGTTGGCCACACTCATATTATCTAAGTTCATCATGTTTCCAAAACATGTTACAAGTTTCCGAGCATTTGGGTAGACCTAACTTAATAGGTAAATTCCCAAAGGGTAGACCTAACTTAATAGGTAAATTCCCAAGCTCATGTTTTTATGCATACTTACATGTCATCTTCCATGTTATCTTTCAAGTCATATTTTCAAGTATAAACGCATGTCCTATTCAAGTTAAGACCTTGCGACAAGTTCATGTTTATCTAACTACCCAAATCGTGCTTTCCCAACGCAAGCAAATCGAGTCAACATAGTAAGGATACTATGCCACATATTGGTCACAAACCATGCGTGATGCCAAAAAGGGCTTGGCTTCCACATGCATAACATCGTAAAGGGATTGGCCATAAACATGCATAGTGTCATAAGGTAATTTTGGCCATAATCATGCATAGTCTCATAAAGGACTTGGCCACAAACTTGCATGATAGCATAAAAGGGTTTGAGTTCATAAACATGCATAAGCCCCAAAATCTCGTCTTGGCCAATGTTTCACAAGTAAAATGGTTCCTAAAGGTTCATGCTAGCATTTCATGCATAAAGATCCAAACTTGCAAGTTAAACTAGGTTATGCATAGCATGAGAGGCATGATTAAGTCACTCACATGGCCTAAAATCATAAATATGAACACAAGAGGCATGGTAAGGTTCATATGGATTCGCATAATCATGTTTAGCCTCATTTTATCCCATGTCAACATTAAAATACCGTTTTGACCCAAAAGTAGCTAGAACTTACATAGTTAGGCCTAGGGAAAGGAGCATGAATCATCTTGGCTAAGAAAGGTGCCTCCTTTGTAGAAGAATCGTCATGAAACTCGCATAACAACGTTGATTTGGCCTCCATTTGGTGTAGCAAGCTTGCATCTTTTGATTTGAACTTGATTTGAGTGCATAGGCTCTAGGGATTTGAGATGGAGGCCATGAGAGTAGAAATTTGGCCATAGTTTAGTTACATGAGTGAATAATGAGGGTTTAGGGGTAGGTTTAGGGTCTTTTTATAGAGATTAGGATAGTTTTAGGCCCTTAGATTAACCCTAGGACCAAGCAGAGCCGTCAGATTTCAAACCAGGCCCAAAAACCTAGCCAAGATAGCAAATAGGTGCACCAGATCAAAATCAGCTGACAGGGCAAGTCGACAGCCCTGTCGACATGCCTGTCGACATGCCTGTCGACATGCATGTCGACATGCCTGTCGACATGCCTGTCGACATGTCTGGGCGGGAATTTTCCCGCCTGGCCCCATTTCTGCATGTTTCGAAATTCAAATTTCCCGAAAACTTCTTTGGGCCTTAACCGGGTCGTACGGACTCCGATTTTCGAAAACTCGGACTCTATTTCGCGTATTTTTCCGAGACGAACGCAATGGCATAGCCCGTTTTACTTGATTTAGAATTTAAAATGAAATTCTGCCTTGATTCTCGTTTTAACATGTTATTGAAATACGGGTTGTTACAGCCACCCTTAGCTGATGAAATCCCGTGGCCGAATCCATCTGCAAGAAAACTAATGCGCCTACTAGTTGGTCGAACAAGTCATCAATTCTCGGTAGCGGGTGCATATTCCTCTTGGTGAGCTTATTCAGCTCCCTATAATCCATGCATAGACGAAGTGAGCCGTCTGACTTAGTTGCAAAGACGACTAGTGCTCCCTACTCTGATATGCTTCGTCTAATAAAACCTTTCTCAAATAGCTCCCCTACTTACTTGCTAAGCTCCTCCTCTCTCTAGGAGCCATGTGGCGCACTGGTAGAGAAAATGACTTCATATTCTCTACCAATAAATCCGAAAATCTGTTTCATGGCTTGGATGTAACCCCTTAACCTCCTCAAACACGTCCGGATAATCTCTGACTATGGGTACAGATTGCAGATCGCCAACAGCAGTATCAAGTGATTCTAGAAATTTGAGCATCATTGACCCTCATGGGTCATAGAAAATTTCGAGAGTTCTACCATGACTAGTATGAAGTCTAGCTACTCTCTTTTCACAATTAAGAATGACACCATATATGGCTAGCCAATCCATGCCTAGAATCGAACCATAGCCCATAAAGCCCAACATGTATACGTCACATTCAAACTCAATGCCCAAGATAGAATTCTCAAACCCCTACACATCAAGGATAAATGAGCCAATCCTCCTATGGGGTTTGAGACTACTACAAGATAATAAATTATACTAGTGTTAAGGTGCAGACTATCTACTATAAAACTGGATATAAATGAATGCGAAGTGCCAAAATCAAACAGGGTTTTAATAGGATAGCCCAAAAGGGAAATCAAACCTTCAACCGTGACTTTACTACCTCAATCGGGTCCACTCGCTTCTAAAGCATGTACTTGTCTAAAAGTTCCTACCCCTTATCCTTTCTTGCTAGGGTATTGCTTACTGAAGTGCCCCACTTGTCCACAATTAAAGCACGCTTTCTTTGACTTTATGCAATCCTTCACAAAATGACACATAGCTCCGCAACCATGACACTTGGTATCCTTCTTGAAGGCTTGTCAGGCTTTCCATCTTTCTCTTTCTTTTTCTTTCCTTTCCTGGGCCACCATTTCTATTTCTTTCCCTTAGCCTGAGTCTCTTCAGATCTTTCTTTTCCCCCTTGCCATCTTCGTGCAAAAGAGCCATGTCAACCAGCCTTTCAAACGTCTCCCCTATCGATATATGAGATAAAGAAACTCCTTGGAGAGGTTGATTCAACCCTATCGTAAATCTAAGCACCTTCTTGTGGGAGAATATTCACCAAGTCTAGTCCAAATCTTGCCAGCCAATTGAACTTACTTACATAATCCTTAATAGACATACCCTCCTGTTTCTAAGCAAAGAATCTCTCCGTTTTTAATCCCTCTTCCACCTGAGATAAGAATTTCATCTCGAATCTATGCCTGAAATCGTCCCAAGTAACTACTGGTTGGCCTGTCTGCGTTACTTCCCACCAGTAAGAAGCTTCATCCTTTAGTTTCCATGTAACCAAATATATCTTCCTTCTGTCGTCTATCTCAAAAATCCCAAATACATTTTCCATTTTTCGTAGCCAATTTTGTGTTTCAACAAGGCTATCGGTACCACAGAATGGTTTTCCTCCATAGCGCAGAAGTCTTTGCATAACTTAGAAAAGTTATCTACTTGTGGAGGTGGAGCAACAGCGGCTGCAGCAGGGGTTGGGCATCTCCTTGACCTTCGGCAGGTGTCGTAGCCTCAAGATACTTGCAGAACCATGTCGGTAGTGGAATGCCCTCGGGAAGATTGGGTGGCCCGGATATGCTGAAAAGAAAAAGGATTCAACAAGAGATCGAGAGAATATTGGATATGGCTTGAGGGGGATATGTTTTTCAAAACAGATTATTATTTGAAAATACTTCGCTTTTGAAAACAATTTTAATAAAAACTTTTTCTCTGATCTTGTAACCTTCATCTCTGATACCAAATTGACACCCCACGTCTGTTAATGTCACTCATAAGAGAATGCATTAAGTTTCGTGAAGCGCAATAGGTAAACAATACAGATATAAAATAAGCAGCAGAAAATTTCAACTTCATTATTAAAAAAATTGTAGTCCTAAACAGGTTAAAACAAAACCAGTTACATCAAACCTATCTCGTAAAAACATCTCATAAAACAAACATCAGAGTACATAAAATCATATCCCTTGCCATACACCATAATAGAATAGAGAGCAAGCAGCAGATGGTACATCTCAAAAAATCCAAGTCCAAGCTATAAGATAAAGCCCTAGTCACTTCTGAGTGCTTCCACTCTGAGGACTTGGGGGGAAAGGAAATAAGGAACGAAAGAAAATGGTTCAGACATAAAGTCTAGCGAGTTCCATTGATTTTCAAATGTTCATAAAATAGAAACGCCAAGATAGGTAAATAAGATAATGACGAGAAAGGTATAATGTAATAAAGGTAATAGATAAACTAAATAGAATAGCAAGATCGATAGGAATAACAGGAATAAACTATAATCAAGTAATGCTTCACATTTTTATCTTAAACAGATATGTCTGCACCAATACCAGTATAGTAAGATTAACAGGATTTGGTGTTTAACTGTAACGACCCGCAAATCCGTACCATTTGAATTGACTGAATATATCTCACGTCCAACCCAAATTGCACAAAAATATGAATCATTAATAGAAAGAAGTAAGAGGATGAGAAATAGAAAGATAGAAAATTAGAATAGAAGAAAATAGATAGAAGATCGAACTGAACTATAACACAGAGTCTCACAATCGCAGAGGAATAAAATATAATATATAAGTAATCACTTTGAAATACAAACTGTAATTTCACTTATATACATCATCAGAGTATATCATATATATATATATATAATACAACATAAATAAACTCTAAATACCTAACGTTGAAGTCTCCTTCTCCTAGCTCCTTCAGATAAATCTGTAAAATCCTGAACTATTGGAGTGCCCGTACAAATTTGGGCACCCAAGAGTTTAGGGAAAACATAGAAATAAACTCTGGGTCAGTCGTGGGATTGGTGTGAGTAAATGATTTAAAACAATTTGATTTTATCTTTCAAAAACCTTTTGAAAGCAAAGATAATCGTAAGACCGATCCACACGTAAATACAGATGGTTTTTACCTTACGATAACCTAAAACATTTTTGAAAATAATATTATTCTGATATTATGATAGTGCCTAAATACAACTAAATAGCAATCTAGCAGAACACTTGCATCTCACGCTCTACATATATAGTATACAATCAAAACCGCGGGCGCTTATTGGAGACTGGATTCCGACTATGACAAGGTATGGAACCACCTGCCAATAGTGTATCTCTAGAGGGGAATACACCGGGTTCAACAAGAACGTCTTGCAACCTGGCCCACACATGACCGACCACTCATTTCGCTTGAGTGTATCGAATATATTATCACCAACGGTTGGGAGCTACCCACCGTTTCTCGAAAAGGGACAGCATCAAAAGATTTAAGAAGCAAAAGGAATTTCTCTAGACAGGTGACAATACACCCTAATGGGAGCGACCCATATTGCCATGCTGCCTGCCCGGTTTTTTTAATTTCCCGGTTGTGAAGCTTGAGGCTGAACTTACCTTTAGATATAACACGTCTTCATTCACTTTGAATGCCACATCGTCAAACTCGCCAAATCACAAATTGATTTCGCCAAAAATATCCCATGTATAAAGCTAAGAGAAACGAATTCCTCCTCCACCAACGTTAATACGTTTGAAGAAATCAATTTACGCGATTTATTAGGCATACTCTATCAGACACTCGTCCATACCAGTTGTCCTAGGACTGGACAAACCGAAGGCACTATCCTGTAAATCCATCTTAGGCAATTTCTACCTAGGATAGACATAACAGCCCTTGCATAACACCGTCTTCAATGGTCTTCAATAATCTCTGATTTGAAATGTAATCAAATCGAAGTGGGATTTAGATTCCGATTTCTTCGAAACGATAACGTAAAAGGTCCAGATTTGATAGTCGGTGATTTAATTATCAAAAATAAAATAAATAAATTTATTTCTGTTGGACCTGCTAAGCCTTATTTAAATAATCTTTAAATATTTCAATACAATATTACCTTTGTTTATATATTCATCTGAAACGTAGTTAACCAATAAAACTTTTATTTTAAACCTTAAATGATAATCTAACTCTCAAATATCCATTTTATAACTGAAAACGATATTCAACCTAACACTTATTCCGAATAGAAACTAATACGATCTATCGGATAATAGTGAAATTGGTCAAGTTGGGGTATTTTAATTACCTCTCAGACCTTGAGTCGAAATCATTCTCATTGTCTAGATTCATAGAAGTTCGATACCCAAAATATTTGACAAACTAGTATTTGCAAATCCAAATTGATTTTCAAATCTTAAACCATTTCAAAACAATGTTGTTGTTTTGGAAACATTTATCAAGTTAACTTGGTTAACTTAAATATTAAATCAGGGAAAATTAATCCAAATAAACAAACCTGGTTTCTTTACCCTTTTAAACTTAATTAAAAGATTAATTAAGTAAACCATGTCGTCTTGGATAATTTATTCATATTTAATTATACCATATTCTTGCCGAATCTATTACTTTAAACATTTTCAAGTTTTTAAATCACCATTTATTGAAAACCTCTTATATTAAATTAATTGAAACAAATTAATTAAATAAAACAAATCCCCATTTAAACAATTGGTTTACATCAAACAATTGATTATAATAAATCTTTTCTTTTTAAATTAGTTAATAATATAATTAATTTAAAATAATCTATTTAACTATTTTTTTTAAAACAGTTATCAAATTGCAGTATATTTCTGAGTTATTTTACAGAAAACGACTTAGCAACTCCAATGGTGTATATAACAGTTTCAACGGTATTCAAGTCGTTAACCCAATTTGCACAAACAAACATGTAAATACAATCCAGCATTATCAACTGAAATATGATATCTCAACATCATTTATTAACTGATAAAATATATTAAACTGATGTAATAGCAGAACAATGTTTATTTCTCCTAATAGGGTGTCCAACCATTCAGTCAAACAAAATTGTAGTGGAGCGTTGTTTAGTTTTACTGATAGGTGTCAATAAAAGTATTTAGTTATGATCGACTTAATTAGATGCAACTTAAATAATGATTTAATTAGTAGGACAAACAACTCCGGATTTACCGAATTACGGATCATTACCAATGCACTATTAACAATTTACACGTTAGTTAATTTAACGACTAAATTTACGTTTGATAAATTCAAATCATGTTTAATTACCTAGTAAATCATTTTACTTAAAATTCGATAATTCATCGAGTTACACCATCGATTTGCTCCATTACACCTGTACGGACCAAACCACTCAATCACATTTATTTTATATATATTTATTAATATATATCTATATATATTTATATATACATAATATTTGACTAAAACTTAAATTAGAATGCTTCTTTTCACCTTTATATATATATATATATATATATATATATATATATATATATATATATATATATATATATGGGCTTAGTCCGGCCCATTAACCACGCATCCATTTAAATCCCTGTATACACAAACTAACCCAACGCCTCTTTCTTTCCTACTCTTCCCTTTCTTTCTGCTCTAGGTACCTGCTGCTACTACCCCGCTTCAAGTACACGCATGGACGTACCAACCCTTAAACGTTTTATTTTTATTTTATACACATGGGCCCAAGCCCAAGCACGAGAACCAACCCAGTAAACAAAACCACATGCACAAAATAATGCGCCACCTTTTAAGTTGTTGATGCTTCCTTCCATCATCTCCTTCCCTTACGTTCTCTTTTGTTTCAGCACTTTTTTTTAATTTATAACATATACGAAAAGCGTGTGCTGATCTTTCCTTCATGATACTCCTCAACCCTTCCATGCAACACATGTGCGTTTCCATCCTACCCTCTCTATTTCTCTCTTCTGGTCTTCCTTTCCCTTCTTTACTTCTTTTTGTTCAAATTTTTCTTCTTCTTTTTTAATTGCTTAGCCCAAGGCCCAAAGCCCAGAACTCACGTGACAAAAACCCCACACGTCCATGTACCAACCCAAGAACACAACACCCCTTTTCTCCAATTCTTTTTCTGTCTCTTGTGCCGTTCTTTCTTGCCTCCTCCCTTTCCTTTCCAGTTTCGATACTTATACTCTTCCTTTTTTTTGCTTTACTTTATGTTTCGTTCTCTTTTAATGTATATAGTCTTCCCCAGTTTCTTCCATGTTTCTATTTCTTTTAGTATGTGTTCTTTCCTGTTCTCTTCTTTCCTTTCCGACATTCTTTAAAAAATCTTAACTTGCATATGTCGTTATATATTCCCAGCATGAAACGGTCTAAACCCATGCACATTATATTCCCTAACCCAAATTTCTATTCAAGTATCCCAAATGCAACAGCCCTTCTACCCTTCACGTTCCTTTCTTTTACTTCTAATTTTGCTTCGGACTGTGCACCTTTCCCCGTGCATATGCACAGCTGACCCCCTCGCCATACTTATTTTTATTTTATTACATATTGTTGTTTCTTCCGCATATCATAGTGTGAACGGTGCACGTGCACCATTGCTCCTATCACCCAGCGATCGTCGCGCCACTACCCGCGAACCATGTTGCTACTCCAGATTGCCGCTAACCCACTACTTTGCTCATCCTTCCGACTACCATCACACGTCATGTCTCCGACCAGGGTCACTACAGATCCACTGTTCAAACTCCAGGCCTTCTTCTATTAATCATACAATAATGGCGGATTGCAAGGACTGATTTACTGCATATGAATTTAAATCAAAACCATGATTTGATTAACAGTGTTATACATTCGACTATTTATTATCTAATATATATACTATATTACATGCTCTCTCAAACATGTGTGGTTGGTTTTAACAGTATAATAGTGATTATACTATTTATGCTCCTAACATTAAATTGAGCCACTATACTCGGATACAGTGGGTTTAACGTAATATTCTTATATACGAATTTACTGTTCTTATATAAATTCACGGAATGTACTAATATACATCCAGTTAGTTTACATAATATAGATCCAGTTAATTAAAACCTCGGTTTGTCCAGCCTTCTAATATTTTAAACTGAAATCAGTGTTATTCTGTTCGTTTATAATCATTGTTATACTGTTGAAAGTCGGTATATATGATACCTTACGATGAAAAGGTATGTTACCCTTCGCTGAATCTGATGAATTCTATGTTTGGATTTAAATAAATTCCAATGTATACTTGAAACATAAATGCCCTTCTTTTATATCGGCTTCAGTATGTATGTATGTCCAGTTTAATGCATTTTCACCTTCCAAGTACATAAGAAAACACCTATGTATATATGTCTATATACATGCAAACACAGCTAGTTTTAGATGGGCTAAAACGTGGAGTGGTACTCATATTTGTACTCTGCTTTTGGTTCCTTGGTTTCATTCCCGTTTTAGTCAGTGAAGATCTAAGTGTTTAACCATACAACAAACAGATGTAATATATATACTTGTATCATCTTGTATTAATTAGTAAAAAGTTCAGACATGTGGGAAAAGAAGTTTGCTCACATTAACTAACAGGAATAAGAAATAGATATGTACATCAATATGATTAAACTAGCATGAATGTATTATTTATTAACAGAGTACATTGGAAAAATAAGGTTTACTCACCAGAAAATATTCGTTCAGTCCTATGCTACCGGTTTCACTCTTGCTTTCTGTTCTTAGCTATTTAGTCCTTTGTTTCCAGTTTGAATTCGCTTATCCCATTTATTGGTTCGACTCCTTTTGCTCTTATGTCACTCACAGTCTTCACTTTCAGAATATAAAGTTCCAAGCTTGGTTTGCGGCCATTTTTCTTTCTAGTCTTATGGTTTGAGCTACTGATTTTGTGATGGTTATGGGATGGTATACAAGGGTATTTATAGGTGCAATAGATATGACGTCGCATGGGAAATGAAATACATTTTGATGGAAATCCTAGCTTTTGCTGCTATGTTGATAGGAAAGCAGCTATGTTTGTCATAGCTAAAATTTTATGATTGAAAGAATTGTGAAGTTATGGATTCATAGCTGTGTCTAAAAGATGCTAAGTTTGGATTGAAAGACGATACGTCTACTGCCATTAGCTGTGCAAATTTCTTGGATTTTAAAAGGAGGTGATGGGTACTTCATAAAAATTTTCACTAGCTGCTATGCATAGCTATTTCATAGTAGTACACATATAGTACCAAGCACATGCTATATATGTTTTAAAAACAATCAAACTTACCCCTTAAGTTTTATTGATATTAGATGGTATGTGAAGGCTCATCACATGATTTGAAGGTGAGATGTGCTGCTACCCATATTTGCTAAACAAAATTGCCTAGCCATGTGCATTGTGTACCTAGAAGATCTACACACATATCCTTAGTCGCACAACAAAAGGCTATGTACAAAATATGTTTCCATTTCAAATCTATATGTACCCAAATCTAATCCTATTATTGAATTCAATTCTGATCATTCTTATCAATGAATGCAATATCTTTGCACCTATGTAGCCAAAATCTCGTGTACTTATAAGTAAAAAAACAATCTTTTTCATGGACCGTGCACATACATATTTATGTAGATGCTTTTATGATCAAGCAAATCTAGCTGTCTAGGCTTTTAGATTGTTCAGGTCTTCATTTGTAAATGTATAATACTATACATATTTGGGCTTATATGAAACGTGCATGACTGGTTAGGTTTATATTTGTCTCATATACATTTAAGTGAACCTGTATATATAAATATGTACATTGGATTTTTGTGAACTCTAATTTGCTACAATATTCCAAATCCAATATTAACTATATTACAAGAGTTAAAACAATTAGAAATACAAAACACAATAAGAAAACTGTAACGGCTCGGATTTCGCCCAGACCCAATCAATCGCAAAATCGACTAAGACCGTTCAAATCCCGAACACGTTAACTTTGGGAATACAACAACATCAGAACAACAATAGCAGACTTTTATAAACATCACAATAATGTTACATCAGAGTACAGAATATATCAGTGTACATCGAATAAAATTACAGTGAAAGATAAATTACAATAAATTAAATACAATAAACAGCGGAAGACTTCTATGCTCTGGACACAGCTTTAGGCTTCGATCCAGAATCCTGCTCAAGAGATAAATATCTACAAAAAGGTACTCGACTGCCCGTGTGGAAATGAGGGCACCCGAGTTTGCAAAGTGAAACAAACTATGAGTCAGTCATGGGACTGGTGTGTGAATTCTTAACTAATATAACTAATAGCAATAAGGCAAATCCAAGGACCACGCCGCTAACGCGGAACGGGTTTTATCCCAATGGATTGCCGGTGCATAATTAAAAGTAAATTGTTAAACAACGCAATGCTTTTTAGAAAAATGGAATCATCCTAAGACTCAAGTCCCATCACACAATGCAACGCAAACCAGAGGGTAGAGTTTTACCTTATGATGATTAAACATGCTTGGTACGATAAAAACGAATTTGATATTATTATTAGTGTATATATATAAAATATTAAAAATACATTTTTAAACAAATAATTTTCGAAACTCGAAATATATAAGTGTTTATACTTTTTAAATGCAGAAAATCATTCTGAACTCAATGGAAGTGGTTTCGAGTCCAAATTCCTTCGTATGCAAAAAGTAGCATTTTTGACCTTTATATATTATATATATAAATTTCATAGCGACCTTTCTAAATTTTAATTTTGACATAACTTCATATAAAATAAATTTTTAATTGTGATTATTTAAAATAAAATATTTTTAAATATCAAAAACTCATTAAAATTACTTAAAATAAAATTTAAATTGGCCCCAAAATTCCGGGTCGTTACAGTCTCCCCCACTTAAAAACTTTTCGTCCTCGAAAAGGAACGAAGCTAAAAGTTGTTTAATTATCCTACTCAAAATTTTCATTCTTTATTATTTATTCATTGGTTTAAATAATTTTGTAGTTGAACTAATAATTACACTACACAATCATCAATCAATTTGTTGATTAGCTTTTTAAATATTTATAACTTTTGTATATTCAAAAATCATATTTTCTAAAATCGGTTTATATATAATCAAAAATACGTTAATTATAAACTTGTCACTCTCAACTCATTCTAGGGCATTACTAACCCCATCTCTAATGAGTTTTCTCATTCTAGGATACTACTGATCCTATCTCTAATGAGTATTCTTATTGGATATTACTAATCCAATCTCTAATGAGTTTTTTGTTCAGTTCTAACGAGTTGTACCCCAAAGATTTGAGCTAACCAGAGCTCTGATACCAACTGTAACGGCTCGGATTTCGCCCGGACCCAATCGATCGCAAAATCGACTAAGACCGTTCAAAACCCGAACACGTTAACTCTGAGAATACAACAACATCAGAACAACAACAACAGACTTTTATAAACATCACAATAACGTTACATCAGAGTACATAATATATCAGTGTACATCGAATAAAATTACAGCGGAAGATAAGTTACAATAAATTAAATACAATAAACAGCGGAAGACTTCTATGCTCTGGACACAGCTTTAGGCTTCGATCAAGAATCCTGCTCAAGAGATAAATATCTGCAAAAAGCTACTCAACTGCCCGTGTGGAAATGAGGGCACCCGAGTTTGCAAAGTGAAACAAACTACAAGTCAGTCATGGGACTGGTGTGAGAATTCTTAACTAATATAACTAATAGCAATAAGGCAAATCCAAGGACCACGCCGCTAACGCAGAACGGGTTTTATCCCAATGGATTGTCGGTGCATAATTAAAAGTAAATCGTTAAACAACGCAACGCTTTTTAGAAGAATGGAATCACCATAAGACTCAAGTCCCGTCACACAATGCAACGCAAACCAAAGGATAGAGTTTTACCTTATGATGATTAAACATGTTTGGTACGATAAAAACGAATTTGATATTATTGTTAGGTATATATATTAAATATTAAAAATACATTTTTAAACAAATAATTTCCGAAACTCGAAATATATAAGTTTATACTTTTTAAATGCAGAAACATCATTTTGAACTCAGTGGAAGTGGTTTCGAGTCCAAATTCCTTCGTATGCAAAAAGTAGCATTTTTGACTTATATATATATATATATATATATATTTCATAGCGACCTTTCTAAATTTTAATTTTGACATAACTTCAAATAAAATAAATTTTTAATCGTGATTATTTAAAATAAATTATTTTTAAATATCAAAAACTCATTAAAATTACTTAAAATAAATTTTAAATTGGCCCAAAATTCCGGGTTGTTACAAAAACATTTCTTGCTTATTTTACATTGGTTACTCATTTTTAACCCATTTAAATATATTCTTGAGATTCTCCCCATATTTGTTATATTAAACTTATTTAATATAAATTTATTACTGAAATAATCCAAATAATTGTATTACAAACGCAGTCAATACCCGGGACATTACATTAACTTACTTACACAACAACAGAATTAACAGCAGGATTAGGCGTACCCTAATTACATAACATGATTAGGTGTTAACCTAATTACATAATAGTAAGATTAGGTGTACCTTAATTACTACACATGCGATCAGCTCCCTACTACGCAAATACTCTGGTCATCCCTGGCAGTAGGGTGTATCACTCCCTAACCCAGCAACTGTATAACACATACCTATTTGCTGGTGTTACAACGTCTTAATTTCCCTAATCGGACTCATGCACGCTCATGACTCCACCGGAACGCGCCGATACCCACCTTCCCCATGTGAACCTCTTATTATCCAGTTCAGTAAAGCATGCCCTGGCCCTTTCCTAGTGCGAGATCCCTTTAACAAAATACCAGCAGGGATACTAACTGATATGAGTTCCATACAACAGATTGACACAAGCCAAACCCCAAAGCTTGTGCCACAAAAACTATGATTTAAGAGTCCCACAAAGCCCGATAAAACTGCAGAACGATGGACCTCTTAGCTTATAAATACTCATGTTTAACCTAGCAGTTTTAGGTTTACTAATAAGCGTGGTTGTAATATTACATGTCATTATGCGTGTACAACCCTTCCCCAAAACACCTGCCCAGATGTATACAATTTCTACAGTGTGTCAGTTTATTAACCTACATTTGGTACTTAACATGTTACTTAATGTCTATATTAAGTCAAATCTAACATGTCTAATATATATGCTTACTATTTATAATCTATGTTCCCAAATCACAACACGTATAGATTTATGCATATTATCCATTTTCAGCAAGTATATACACATTATCCCTTTTTATCAATTTACAACAAGTCTAAACATCTGTATATTATCCCTTTCCCAAATTATAATTAATCAGTCCCAGTTCAATTACATGCCTATATTCCTCGTTTCATGTCATTCATTATTGCCCCAATCATACACACACTCAAATCGGGTATAACCTAGGCTTCGAAAGGCCTAGGCTTAGTGTAAAACAAAAAGGGACAACAAAGGAAGTAGAACAGAATCAAATCACATAAGCATATAGGAAAGACTAGAAATAAACATATAAACAGGGAAAAGGAAGATAGATACATATAACTTGTTAATTTTCCAATAGAAAAGGCATATGTTTTACTTATCATAACGACATAAGTGATTAATAGTGAAAACACATATAACACTCATCTTACAAACACTGTATATCCTAACCCAATTTTATTTAACTGTCATGTTATAGCCTAAGAAATCAAATCTGAAAATGATAGGGAACTTACAGTGGGTCTTGGTGAAGAAGAGATTAAATCTCTTATATATATATATATATATATATATATATATATCAATATGCCATTAAAAAGTCCAATACAATCCTTTTAGTTATATGTATACAAGTCCTGAGTGTTGTCTCTGTCGATCTAAGCCTCAACAACATTCCCCCATTGTATGTTTATATTTTTAGAATAATTTCATAGAGACAGAAGATATGAAGAAATGGTGTGTATTGGAATGGAAGAAGCCACCTATTTATAGATTCACAGAGACAACCTCAACCTTTAGATTTTAGGGTTGCAACCTTAACCGTGCATGTAGCGCTGAGTCAGTAACGAATATAGTCCGAAAAATAGTCCAGATTCGCAAAATGAATCTGCCTAGATCTGCAATAGGTCCACCCACCAACCCATGGGGTCGACCCAGGCCGTATGTGGGTCGTTCCATAATGATTTGGTTTCCCGCTTGCCTCATTTTGAATTTTTCTGAATTAAATTTATAAATATGACCCTTATATATATACAAAATTCTAATGTTCATAACTTCTTCATACGTTATCCATTTTACGCAAACTTGGGTTCTATCTGAACTAGAATTCTGAGACAAACGCAACGTTAATGCTGGTTTCACTTAATTCTGAATATTTAATTATGTTATACCCAGTTTATCATCTTAATGTATGGTTATAGTGTATTAAATTTTAGGGTGTTACACGTTTAAATGATAAGAATCAAACTCTAGTGAAAACGAGAATTTGCTAATACATGATCGCCTACGGATGACGTTTTTAGTTATATTAAGCGAACAATTCGACCATGCAGTCAATAGTCTTACAAATTCCTAAACTAGCATACCAATATCCAAAATAACATAAATAAAATTAGTAGATCTTGTGTAATGGAATCAATATTGAATAAGTGTTAAATTAGCCCAAAGCTATCCTAAAGCGCTGAGCTCGCCACCATAACTCCAACGCAAGAATCCACTTCCAAAATGGGCTTAATATGCTAAAGATATTAAATATGTAAGCTATCAAATTATAGAAGCAATTGAATATTTAATTAAATCCATATTTAAGTCAATTACCTAAGTGCAAACCCTTCTTCCCTTTTTTTGGCACGTGCATCATGCACATAAAGTGATAAAATAATTATCCAAACCTGCTAACTTCTAATTCCAATTGCTCTCAGTTTGCTCAATGATTTTTGAAACCATTTCCTCTAACATGTTTACCCCTGTGTCCTCTTCGCGGTGGTGTCAAATTCCTAACTGGTGTCTTTCTATAAACATCAAAATGTCGCAACTCAATAAGGGACGTCTAGCCGAAAACCATTTACATAGGGAGATGCGCCTCACGTAGAGAACCTAATGTCCCCGTCCCCGTCCCCATCGCGTAACTCCGCTCGTAGACATAGCAGTTCCAAATCCTAGTTTAGATACGTGAAAACCAACTCCTCATACGTCACGTTGCAAGCAATAAAACCAACATGGAGGTGAAGCTCTCGTCAACTCGAATGCGATGGAAGTGATTTCATGATTTTTACCAAAGAGAGTTGGCATATTTTGATCTTAGAAATAAAATAAGGGGAGGCCATTAATATTTTATTGAATATTAAAGCAAGAAAAATGAGAGGGAGATTGGCCAATAGGAATTAGGGTTTGTAAATAATATTTGTACTCAGTTTGACTTGAATTCTCAACTAAAACTCAACCATGCTTTAATCTCATATGATCAAACAGTTTAGTCGATTGTCATGATATTTTCACGGTTTACATCACCTCAATATCGTGGTTCTGGTGATACTATTTTCATCTCAATCCGAGACTACACACCAAAATGACAATCTACTGCATTTCAAGTCTATTTTGCCACTAAAACGTCAAATCTCGTAATATGACGATCCTTATTTCTTCACATAACGAACCATCTGAACTCAAGAAAAGTGATTTCAAATCCTGATTCAGTCATACGTGATAGGTCACATTTTGGGATAACAATTAATATTTAAATAAAATAATTAAATAACCAATCGTTAAAACATGGGTCAGTACACTAGATCAATCCACACAACCAACAAAAGAGCCTGCCCAATGCCAAGAAGAAACACGGACCGCCATAACCTTGAACGCACCGATCAGAACAAAAAATCCCGGATTAATTCATCTTCTTTCCATCGATAGCAGCAAGAGGATCTCAATCCTGGTGGATTCCAGTAGCACCCACAACTATATTCATCCCCACACCGATTGCTTTCTTGAACTCTATGCTGATAACGATCCAAACTTTATGGTAACGTTAGGCAATAATAAAAATCTCTTATCCATGGGTTGTTGTAGAGATGTTTTGGTTTTAGTAATGGGTTTGATCTTACCACAAAGTTTACAATTCTAAATATTTCTGGTATTGTAGGTGCATCGGGTGTTAGCTGGTTTCAAGAGTTAGAGTCTGTCATAATTGACCATAAGGAATTAACAACGCGACTTATGCACTATGATAAGCCTATTATTTTGAGTGGTTAAGATATACAGCTTAACCCAATCGAAATTTCAGTAACCTAACTCAAAAAATTACAAGCCATCCAAGCCATTTCCTTTTATCTACAAGTGAACCAATCCCCCAACCCAATAATTAACTATGAAAATTCCAATTAACACATTCAAAATACATAGAATCGTTCACCTATATTTTCATCAAACCTGTAACCATGTCACCATACCACAACCCAAACCACCACACAAATCTTCACCCAAACTTTCCACTTATAAACATTAAACTTTATCGATAATCCTATTAAATGAAATAAAATCTTAATTTCACGAAATGCTCCTTCAAACTTAACCAACCATCCACTAGCCCATTCTCCTCACCCATTCTCTTAGTCAAGAATAAAGATGTATCTTGGCAATTTTGCATCAACTATCGCGCTGTTAGTGCAATCACTATTAAGGACAAAGTTCCATTACCAAGTGGAAGATTTACTTCATGAATCACATAGTTCTCTTTATTTTTCTAGGCTTGATTTAAAGAATGATTGCTTCCAAATTGGAGCACACCCAAATGACATTCCCAAAACAGAATTTTGAATATCCTAAGGGATTTATGAATTTTTAGTGATGCCATTTAGATTAACAAATGCACCTTCCACGTTTCAAGCAACGATGAATAATTCCTTCTGACCCTACCTATAAAAATTTGTTTTGGAATTTTCTGATGATATTCTAGTTTATAGGAACTCATGGGAATCCCACCTACAATACTTAGAAATAACTCTACGACTTTTAAATAAACATGAGTTATTTTGCAAATTTACCTAAATGTGATTTTGATCTAACAGAGATTTTCTATTTTGGAAATATTATTTTTGGAAAAGATGTTCGGATGGACCCAACAAAAGTTGAAGCAATCATTAATTGGCACCTACCAAAATCACTCACAGCAGTTAAAGGATTTTTTGAGGTTATCGGGATACTCGTTGGTTCATCCAAAACTATGCTAAACTAGCAAGTCCAATTACAACTTACTAAAACAGACGTTACTTTTTCCTAAACCAAGGAAGCACATGAAGTTTTCTATGACACCCCACCGCCCTTAACACCCCAATGAGTCATGTTAGAAATATGGAGCGCTTAGGTATAATAAAACTATTATAGAGACTGCGAATCACAAAACAAAAAAATAAATACAATGGAAACATTTCAAAAATAATTAACTTATTATTTAAAATACTACTTTTATTCAAAACAAACCAAATGTCATAACATAAAAGTTAAATAGCATTAATCTCAAATGCCAAATTAGAGTACAAAACAAACATTCATCTCTCAAGTACCAATCCATACCAAAACTTATGAAATGGTATAAAGTAGAAGAAAATACATTAACAGAAAGAAATATGAAGTCTAAGATGAATTGCTTAAGCTGCCTGAATCAATCTCCGCTCTATGAGCCTAATGGGGGAGAAAAGAAAAGAATGAAGTTGGATCAGATATAAAGTCTGGTGAATGTAAGTGAGTACTATAAATTTGAATGATTAAGATATAATTAATAGACATGACACTAGTCCTAACGTTACAAGGGTAAAGTGTTTGTGCACAACTTCATGTGATTTCTTAGATTATTTAAGCTGATTGTTTGCACACATAGTTGCTATAGTAGAAGTACTATGAGGATTAATCCATAATTCTACCCAAACGATTAGCCTTTTTTATCTTCCATCTAACTAGCATTGTAGTATGCCCCTGAGAACCTATTTGGACATGAAACCACGCTAAATGAATGACCATCCTCCGATCACCCAGTTGGACATCCATGTAGTGTATGGATGTAGTAGCGATTTATTTACCGAAATCAATGTACCACACGCTCGGTCATCATCGGTACACACTAAATGTCATCCTCCATTTGACCACTTGTCTATGCTAATCAGCATGGCGTTCTTAATCTCAGTCTTAAGGACCTAAGATCCTACTCTCCCGAGTTAAGTTGTATGTTGCAGGTACGGGTCCTAACAAACAATATTCTGATTGCACCCCTCTCCTCTCAGTCCCAAGTACCTGAGGTCGCAGTCTCCCAACTTAAGTTTTATTTATTGACTCAGTCTCCCGATCTAAGTCTAACCTATTACCTCATTCCTATGACATGATTTTTTTCCTATGATATTCTACTTTTCCCAAGAAAAATTTCTAATATCATAATAAGCTTTGTTCTTTTTCTTCTTATTCATATTATGATGTTCTAACTTCCCAAGATTGTTTTCCATATCATAATAGGTCTTTTCCTTTTTCTTCTTATTTAATTATAACGCGTATCATAATTTATTTGAAAATCTCCAAGGCTTGCTCTTTTTCAATTCATTTTCTTTTTATTGTACATCTACTACATGTTTTATAAGTTTTAGGTCTTTTCTGTAAATTTTATCCATTACATTTTTGTTTCAGATCTACATGTTTTACATTATTTACGTGTAAAGTTAATGTTTTCCTGTTGATCTGTATTGCGTGAAAACATTGCTTTTTCCATTATTTGAACATAAATTAAAGGATTAAATCTTCTTTTCAATAATATTATGGAAATATTAACTACGTTAATATATACAAAAAAATTGTAGATAACTATATTAAACTAGAAAAATAAGAATAAGTACAAAGAAATAGCTGAAAATATACTTATATTGAAAATAAATTAGAAAACTGTAACTACAACTATTCGCAACCTTATTATTTTAAGTATTCAAATTCTAAAGTAATAACTACCACAAAAATGCTGTGCAAAACTGAAACCCGTAAGCCTCCCTATCGTCATATTCTAGACCTTCTAATATTTTTAAATTTATATTCTTCTTCCAGAAAATATTTAATATTTAGTCCTGCCTCAGTTAAAAGGAAACCTAAAAGAAAGAAGAATACAATGAACATAAATGGTTAGATTAAGGTCCTATTTATATGTATGTTAGAGGATCTTATACCATATGACTAGTTTGATTAGATCTGAGCTGGACATGCCGCAAGCTCAAATTTAACCTTTGGTTTCAAAAATAAACGCTCTAGATTTTAAAAAAGTGGATTTCAGCAAGTTCGGCTTGTTCTTGGACAATTTACTGTCTAGGTCGAAATACAGGTCAACTCGTGCCCTATGGATGGTAACTGTTATACATACAACCACAAATCCACACATGTTCTAAACACCCCATAAAAATGCCTTCTAGGTACATGGAGCGATAATTTCTGGCCTTATGGATTATGCTATAATGTGCAACAAATTGGTGTAAGAGTAGCTTGAATAAAGATAGAAATTTTTTTATAACAAATTTCTCTCCCTTAAATTTTCTTTTGATTGGGCTTTGTAAATTATAGAAGTGTCTATATATTGATAGCAATATAAAAGACATATTGGCTTGGAAAAAAAAAATCTGTGTTTCTATCTGCAGTTCATCTTCTATCTTCTTAAAAACATTCTTTACTCATCCTCCCTCTAACTCTTAACTGTCCTTTCTCACGTAGTAGCTTAGGCCTACCAAGATTCCATATGTTGTTGAGCCTATAGACTTCTCAAGAATGGTAACTGCTGACACTTTGTATGATCAAAAGAGAGATAGACTGGTGTCAATTATTGCTCCTCTTTCTCCTAAGAGAAGGACGAGGAGATTCACGACTATTCCATGAGACCGTATCTTAAGAGGATATAATGTAGTAATTTATTCAAACTCCTTTATCCAAGCAGGCTCACATCTAGGATCTGATGGAAATTTCATGGTAAATTATGAAGTGGCTAGTTGATTTGATTGTTGAATAGCAGATGACTTATATAAATATTTGTTAGTTACTTGAAAAATTAGATTATTAAAAAGATGTGATGGTGACCGTAGGGCACATGAGAGGAGTTTCAGCCTAACAATGTGGGTTCGTCCATGTACCAAAATTGATCTCTACCAGTATTTGATTTCCAGCTCTATTGGAAATAGCCAATATCTATATAAGTTTTCTTTTATATGCTAATCATTTGGTCCAGGTCGTACCCTTTTCATTATAACTACAACTAGGTGATATTGGGTAAGAGCATCTCCAACGGTTGAAGAATTCAGCTCCTTAATCATGAATTGGGGTAAAAAATCTACCCAACAAACGTTACGCGACGTAACATTCAGCGGAATGTTACGGGACCAATTCAGAATGTTGAATTGGTCCGGCGAGCCGATTTTATCGGCTCGCCATCTCCCCCCCCCCCCCCCCCGAAAAAAAAATCCCCAACAGCTAACTCATCCCAACGGCCATATCCGCCTCGATTTTGATTACCAACGGCCATAAAACGGTTAAAACTTTTCTAACGGCCATATTTTCAGTTATAAAAGCATTCCATTCGAATTCTTTCTTCATCACAACATATTCATAACTTCTTTCTACATCTCTTTACTCCACATAAAGTCTTGCTATATAATGAATTCCCAATTCGGAGATTTTTCACATCCGACGATTGATGGAAGCAAGTTCTCGCAAGGCAACACGAGCAATATATTTGAAACTCCATTGAGCAGGCAAGAGACCAGTCCGTGGACTGACGAAGAAGACATTTGTCTATGCAACATATATTGTCATTTCACACAAGATTCTGCAACGGGGAATGACCAAACAGTCCTTGCGTTTTGGAAAAAAGTGGAAAAGCCTTCGTTCAGAAGCATCCAGAATGCCAAAGGACGTTATCGGCGATCCAAGGCCATTTTGGGAAAATAAGCCGTCAAACCCAATATTACGAGTCACAAGTGTACAAATTAAAGATAGCGAATCCAAGCGGCATGGGAGGGGAAGATAATCTGGTATGTTTGTATTTGTACGTACTTTTTTTGTGGTTGTTGGCATGTTAATTGATACATTTTCTTTTGGTAAGTAGAAACGACTGGCAAACGAGGAGTTCAAGAAGCTTTTTCCTAGAGAAAATGGGACGAAAAGGCCACACTATTACCAGTTTATGCATTGTTATGATCTGCTTACTCGTCAACCGAAGTGGAACTCAGAACTTGCCAAGAGTCTCCGCGATGTTCAAAGTGCTAGCAAGGGCAAGAAAAAAAGTTCAAAATCAGGGTATTCTTCTAGTCCAAGCGGCTCAGGTGCCAATATTTCTCAATGTGTAGGGGAAAACCTACTTGATGAGTTCAATGCCACGAAGGACGAAGATTTTAGACCTGAGGGAGCCAAAGCGGCGAAAAGAAGGGGCAAAACAACGGTTGAGCTTGAATCAAAAGTGAACGCCCGACACGAAGAACACAGTCGTAGAGCGGAAAAAAGAATTGTAGAAGCTAGGGAAAGAATACAAGTTTTGAAAAGGATTGCTGATCTGGAAGAGAAGAAACTTCAAATTCTTTCGGAGGACTTAGCGTATAAGAAAGAGCACGATGCGTATAAGAAACAGCAAGATGCGTATAAGAAAGAACAAGAAGAGAACGCTATCATGGACAAAGATCTGGATGGAATGTCTGATTTGGAAAAGGAATTTTGGATGGGGATGAAATGTCGTATTATAACGTCAAGGTTTCTGCAATTGATGTAGTAACGTATTAGTAGTTGCTCGTATTAGTAGATGCTCGTATTATGTTGTTGTAGTAACGTTGTATTTCCTTCTGTAGCAACCACTTTCTTAATAATGAAATGTGTGCTTTATATATTTTGTTATTGTGTAAACAATTACAGGAAATTCAGACTTTCTATCAAACGATTATCTAATAAATGAAAGAGACAACAAGAAGTAAATGAAAGATCATCGGGTTAGCCAACTACAACGTAGTTCAAACGCCTCATGGCCAACAAAATCGGTGCCGTACTCTACAAGGTAACGAGAATCAAAAGTTGCCCTATTCGTTTTAAATATGTTTTCGTCTTCAACTTCCTGTATAATCATCTGGTATCGTTCACAATCTTTAACGAACCGCCGATGAGCCATATGAATTTCAGCAGACGTTCGTGTAGTAGTGCATGAACGGTGGTTGTTATGTAATTTTGTTATCATGGACCAAAATTCTTCATGGGTAAGTCCTCCTCCACTTTGCTTCAGTAGCAAATCTCTTTTATCACCTTCGATATAGGATTTCACGAGTATAAGTAAGTCCGTAGGAGAGAATTCGGTTGTAGCAGCACTGGAGCTAGCATTACTTGGATTGTGACGAGTACGGTTAACCCTTTGCCTAGCTGTGTGTTTTCGTGGTTGTGTTTCGGATTTACTAACTTCATCTACTTGTGTATTTGGAATGAATCCACCCACTTTCTCCTCCTGGTTGTTCCGTTCGAACTCATCAAACATTTTATTCATAAGTTCATCACTAATCTCCCCATCGTCCATTAAAGCTACACGAAAAAAAAACGTGCACTCCGATATAAAGAAGTACTTGAACCCGTAGAAAAAAATTAAATAAGTGGTTTCTCACCTTAATGTCTTGGTTGATTTAGAAAGCACAAATAATGGTCATGGTTGAGAGACGGAGAATGAACTATTTAAACAAGTGGAGGTGATTATTGATAAAGCACTGTCATCATTACTCGAGCTGTAGCATCGAGACATTTGACATGACTACACCATGACCTCAACAGTTGAGTAGATCTGACTCTGCCGTACAACAGTTGATGGTACCAATCGATGCAACCTTTAAAAACCTGCCATGTGAACTGCTTTAAAAAAGCAAAACACAAAATCCGGAAACTGGTCAATCTTTATGACCACTTAGTCCTCCTCCTTTAAATCCAGCACTCTCGAAGACTAAGGCTGGCATATTATTTCTTTTATCTCCCTTCCACTTTTCTAGTAGTTCAACATGTCTGGTTGGGAATACGATGATGAAACCATGGTCCAAATGTACGAGCAGCACGAAAGAAATAAGCAACCAGTTGAGTTTGTGTCCGAAACGCAATTGGATGATCAGGTGCAAGCTGGAGAAGTGGAGACCGAGCTTTTCAGTGCCACGCAACCGAACGTTGTCGTCCAACGCATTGGACCTCTTCAGAAAACCCACACTGCTCGGTTAAGGGAAGTAATTGCTCGGGAGAACCCAGATAGGTCAAGCTCCAGCATGATGGGTCGTTCAGTACTCTGCTACTGCGGAGTAGAATGTAATGTGGTTGTTTCTAAAAGTCAAAGCAACGCAGTTCGGCGCTTTTATGGTTGCAAATCGTACATTACTGCACTTAATCGACACGGAGTGGAACATTGTAATTTTTTCTCATGGATCGATCCACCAATGACGGAGAGGGGTGTCGCGTACGCTCTAGAGATGCAAGCAGAGGTGGGTCGCCTAGAAAGGGTGAATGTTGCAGCAAAGGCTGAAATGTTGTATGGGTTCCCCCGTAATACCAGAAACTAGGGTCTAGCTGTATCGTAGTTGTATGTCTTATTTCCCTGTATTTTGTGTAACATTATGTGGCACTATATCGTATGTTGTGTCGGATTTCCACTACATGAATGTATCTTTATATTTTTCTATATTGAAAGCAGTTTGTATTCTAGTTAAAAAGGTATTGTATTTAGTTTTGACTGCAAAATAGGTAAAGACTCGGAAAGGAGTTAATAATTAGGGTCGAGCTCATCCACTATTATGGACCTCTTCACCACGGATTTCTATCAACTTTCACACAACTTATCTCCCTCAACACACAAAGGAGTTAATAATTAGGGTCCTTATTATAACTTGTGCATTAGTACTGCCTATTGCCTTGGAAACCGCATCATGTAAAGCAAAGTAGAACCAGTGTCTGTTCACATCATGACAGTAAGAAAAAGAGATTCCCTACAGTATTATGTCAGGCGAAACAGTGACCGGTACCATCATGATTTTTTTTATTGGTTTGTACAATCCTTGACTATATATCTCAACGCAATTTACTCACATAAAACCTCACTCAAACAACTTCGTTCTCATTCTACTACTTACTCACTCGAAAATGCCTTCTTGGCCCTCAGAAACTGACTCTGATGAACATACGTACGAACATATGAGACTTCATGAGCTCGAAGACGAATTCGCGTTTCTAATCCAAATTACACCCCAGGATGAACCATCACATGAACAGGGAACGTCCAACATCTACAAGAAGTTCAAGTGCCACATGTTCAACTAGCAAATGAACAGACTCTCGCACAATCACAACAAGAAGCAGAGTTCTACCGAGTACCACCGCATGAACATGAAGGTGAATCTTATCCTGTACTTTGCTATTGCGGTCATGCGGTCGAAGTTGTGGTTCGTGCAGAAGGCGACAATATAGGTTGGCGCATGCAGAAATGTCGATTCTATCCAAATGGATGCAGCTACACGGAATGGATTGACGAGCCGTTGTGCCCAAGGGGAATAGTATATGCAAACCAACTCGAACGAGAGATTAGGCGTCTCGAAAATATTGTTCAAGAGTTGTGACTGAACGCAATGCGACTCCCTTGAAATTGAATGTGTTCTTTTAATGTTTGCATTGATGTTGTAGTAGGCATGTACTATTATTCGGTGTTGTATCTGTAACGACCGATTGTATCTGTATGGTTATTGTTATGTGAAAACCCCCTAGTTGAATCATTGTAATCTTTCCTATATAAAAATTCCATGTTCTATATATTCAAAATATAATCTTCCTACTAATAAAAATTAATAATTAGATAAAAATAAAAACAAAAAATTTAACCAAATGAACACACACATTTCCCTCCCCCCCCCCAACTCCCCGCGCCATGTGTGGGCGCGGGGGCTCGCGAGCCGATAAAATCGGCTCGCGCCTGTTGGGAGATATCAAAGATATCTCCCAACATATTACGGGTCGTAACGTTTACGACCCGTAACACTGTTGGAGTTGCTCTAAGGCTCAAGTATTAGTTGCAATATATGAATAGCTATGCATTTGTACATCATGTTATTCGATTCAGCTTTCTCTCATTTTTACAAACTCTGTAAACAAAATATATTTTATCAATAAAGCAAAGTTTCTTTCATTCTGTCAAGTGCATCACCGAAACTCAAATCAATTGATTTCGGACATGGTATAAGAGATGTAAAGCTTTACAATAGTGTTATCATTTGATAAAAGAAATCAACCCATCAGAGTAATATCATCACTTGCGATTTTCCTCCGATCAGATTCTCCGCTTTATTTCAGAGTTGTTGAATCTGGCTACATAATTCTATGTCTTTCCATAATCAAACAATTTAGCTGCATTAGAATTGCATAACCAAATTCAAAGTCGAATAATCAAAATTAGAATTTAATAGAGAAGCACTCAAGAAAGTCAAGAAAGTGCCAAGTCATCTCATCGGTTCGCTCAACATCACTTGGGCTTGTTTGCACATTATTGAATCAAGAACTTACCTCTACTACATCAAAAACTGAATTCCTGATTAAATCATATGTTCTTTGGCTGCTTCTCCATATTTTCCATTCTGATGCGATCATGATTCCATCCAAGTATTCTGGAAATGGTTGGCGACTCAGTATCATCAAACTACAGACAATCCAAATGTACCAAATAAACAAACAAAAGTGTCAGTAGAGCATTTAGTAAAAATGGTAATAAGTCGACAAAGTCAACTTATTACTGTCAAATTGGAAGAAGATAATTATCTTCTATTGAAACTGCAAGTGGAAACAACAGTTCAATTTATCAATGGCACACTGTCCATTCCACCCAAGTTCATAACTGACAAAGACAATAGGTTATCAGCAACGAAGAATATACCAAATTTAATAGGCAAGACAGACTAATAAGCTCCTGGTTGTTATCTTCAATTAGTCCAGGTTTATTGTCTCAAGTTTTTGGTTGTAAGAATGCAAATGATATATGGACAATAGTGGAAAGAAATTTTAATTCACAATCTGTTGCTGAAGTCATGTACTATAGGAAACAACTACAAAATATAAGAAAGGGAGAACTATCTACGAGGGACTACTTAAGAAAAGTAAATACAATGTGTGACACATTAGAAGCAGTTGGTCAAAAGGTGGAAGAATATGAACAAATACTTACAATTCTAAATGATGACTATGAGGCTGTAGTTGTTGTTATATCATGTCAAAAAGTGTTCAATGGAGGATGTTCACTCCATACTCCTTGCATATGAAGTAAGAATTTAAACCAAGAAAACATAAGAAATTTATTTGTCAGTCAACTATGCAGCAAATAATAGAAACAAAGGGCAGTTCAAAAGAGGTGAACAGTCAAATCAAAGAGGAAATTACTCTAACAGGTCAAGAGGAACAGGTAGTTACAACAACAATAGTCGATCCAAATGTCAAATTTGTGAGAGGATAGGACACACAATAGTACATTCTACTTTAGGTTTAATATAAACTATTCAGCAGGACAAAGCACAAGCAATCAAAGAAATCCAAATGCCACATAGGACAAATTCATAATGACTCAAGCATGCAGAATAATGGGAACAGAAGAAACTCTAAGCAAAATAATGTGGCAAGTCAAGAAACTATTTAAGATGAAGTTGGTACCCATACTTTGGAGCTACGAATTATTTAACAAACAATCTAGACAAGATAAACTTGGGGAACAAAGATTACAGAGGTAAACAAAGTGTATGTATGGGCAATAGTAAGTACATATATATCATTTATGTAGGTAACGGTACAACTAATGGCACAAGAATACTTCTCTTAAATAATCTACTTACAGTACCCAAAATCAAGAAAAACCTTATGAATGTGTCACAATTTGCGTATGACAATAAGGTGTACTTTGAATTCTACTCTAACTACTGTTTAGCCAAAGACATCCTTACTAAAGATATCTTATTGCAGGGTAAGGAAGTAAATGGGTTGTATAAGTTCAATCATGTGAATTGCGATAACACCAGTAAAAAAGAACAACACTGCAATCTTGCTGAGAATATTGTAGGAAAGAGTAATGAAATGTTTGATGTATGGCATAACAAGCTTGGGCATCCAAGTATTAGTATTGTAAAGAAAATTCTTAATCATAGTAATATTTCTTGTAATAGTATGCCCAATTATTATATGTGCACCGACTGTCAAATGGGAAAAAGTCACAAGTTGACATTTCCTAATTCAATCACAAAATACTCTAAATCCCAAAAAATGATATCCACTGGCTTATGAGGACCTTCTCTCATATACTCTGACTGCAGATACAAACATTACATTTCATTTATAGATGTCTATACTAGATATATATGGATATATTCCCTATAGTCTAAAGATGAGGCTGATGATATAGTAATACAGTTCATCACGCATGTGGAAAAACAAATAGGCACTCAAGTGAAAATAATATAGTTTGATGGTGGGACTGAATACAAACCTCTATCAGACTACTTTCATAAGAAGGGAATATATCACAGAACCACTTGTCCATACACATCAGAACAAAACGGTTTAGTTGAAAGAAAACATAGGCATATAGTTGAAACATGTTTGACACTATTAGCTAAAGCATCATTGAATCTAAAATTCTGGCCGGATGCATTCAACATTGCAGTATTTTTGATAAGTCGGTTACCAACTGAAGTGTTGAATGGAGTCGGTCCTTATGAAAAATTATATGAGATCAAACTTGATTACAATTATTTGAGGACATTTGGTTGCCTAGGATATCCTTACTTAAGACCATATAATAAGCATAAGTTAGAGTTTATACCTAAAGCATATACATTTATAGGGTATGTTGCCCAACAAAAAGGATATAGATGTCTTGCTGAAAATGAGAAACTTTTTAAGGAGACATGTGATATTTAATGAGAATGTTTTCCCACTCAAATCCAAGGAGATTAAGACCAAAAATAAGGTGTATAGTACAAAAGAGTACATTGCATGTATACCTGTATATTCAGATGCAGAAAATGCAGGTGTGATTGAGAGAAAAAAGGTGGAGACAAGTATCGATTTGATGAACCAAGACCTAAAGCATCTAATTCAACTGAAACACTCAAAAAATACACCTGTAAAAGAGACGAATCAGGAATATCAAACATATGGTGCAGATACAAAAAAATGAAAGAAAAGAAGCAGAAGACAGAAATGTCCAGACATGCAAAGAAAGTCAACCTGACACTACATCACATATAACATCCACTCACCCAATGATCACTAGAGCTAAAAGTGGTATTTTAGAGCCAAAAATGTACTCATCGGTTCTGATAAATGATTAGCCAACCACTTTCAGTCAAGCTATTGTCAATGACAAATGGAAACTTGTTATGGATGAAGAATTTCATGCACTCATCAAAAACAAAACATGGGAGCTAGTTCAACCATCAAGAGACAAGAACATCATTGGTTGCAAATAGACTTACAAAATCAAAAGAAACCCTGATGGAACTGTCAACATATACGAGGCCAGATTGGTAACAAAAGGGTAAAAACAACGGCAAGGGTTTGATTTCAACGAAACATTCTCACCAGTGGTGAAACATACAACAAGCAGAGTTGTTCTTGTCATTTCACTACAAAAGGAATGGTGTTTGAGACAACTTGATGTAAACAACGCATTTTTAAATGGAAGTTTAGATGGGGCAACCATAAGGATATAGGCAAACTACTCAGCATGTGTGCAAGCTCAACAAAGCCATCTATGGGCAAAATAAGCACATAGAGTCTAGTTTGACAGATTGAAAAACACACTAGTTAAACTAGGTTTTCAATCTGCCAAATCAGATAACTCCCTATTTACCAGAGAATAAAAATATAATTGTATACATACTAATATATGTGGATGATCTCATTGTGATAAGTGACAATAATTCAAAAATAGAACAACTCATTCAATATTTGGACAAGCAGTTCTCAATGAAACACCTAAGGGAGTTGAAATACTTTCAAAGCATTGAGGTGAAAAGAGTATCAAACTCAGAAATTATGCTACTACAAAGGAAGTACATCAGTGAACTTCGAAAAAAAACAAGGATGAATGAAGCAAATTCACAATACTACAACAAATTAACCACATTACAAAAGGTGGAAAACCATTGTAAAATACTTATTACAACAGTGACGTAACCGTCGTATATTAAGAAGTTGTTATAGACTAAAATCTTTACAACTGTTTTGCACTGTTGCAACACTGTTGTGACTTCGTATATTTTACAACTATTTTTCGTTGTTCTAATAAACTTTATTACAACTTTTATACACCGTTGTAGAAGTACCTACTACAACTTTATACACAGTTGTGACTTCACAACTTTTACAACTATTTCTGTCGATTGTGATACACTTTATTACAACTATAATCGAATACACTTTGTAAGTGCAACTAAAATTGGATAAACATAAAAAAAATTGATATAAATTCAAAGCATCGGACCCATTCATACAAAAACCATTACAACTTTATATTCAAAATACAAAACTAATGAATCATACTTCATCACAGTAACACATATCAATTCTTCACTACAAATGATGATCACAAAAACAAACATCTGCTTGAAAGACATCTACTCGTCCATATTTAGAGCAACAAGTAACCTGAAATAAATTAATGAACTTATAAGATGATTATAAAGATCATAATTTCCAAGCATAATTTTAATTTAGCACACCAGTAAACTTAAAAAGCAAACATAATTTTCTTACCTTGCTATAGTTGGATGCCAAACGATTTTTAACTACCAGCATATAGATAATTCAAATCTATCAAAGTTCCAAACGCAAGCATTTAAAGCAGTGGAACAAAAGTATGTACATGTATGTACATATATGGCATTATGGCATTTGTTAGAAGGTTATTCTAGTTGCATTAAAGTTGGACTAAAAATAGAAGCGTGGGGCTCAAGCACATATAAATATATACATAAACTGAAAGCAATAAAATAGAATTTAAATCAGTGGAACAAAAGTAAAGCCAGTTTTTTACTCACTTCAACAATTAGAATTAGTATACACAGACATTAACAGACCTGGATGAAGAACTAAAGCATTTGAATTATTAGGAAAAGCTTTAACATATTCAATTGCAATCACAAGAAAAACAGCAAAGCAAGATTGCCTGGTCATAAACTAGTGATACTACTTCAGAAAAAAAAATTATGCTAAAATGCATATGAGAACACACAAATAAAATTCATGGTCTTATAAATTCTGAAGGCAATTATGCATGACCAGAATCAACTTATGGAATAAGCACTATCTTATATACTGATTTAGTTAGTGGTCATGTAGTTGGATAGCACATGCTTGATTTTGTACCTCAAAACACAAAAAATAGACTTTTAAACATAAGGGGACAACATAATATTCAAAAGAATAGAAGCAGTTATTCAACATTACAACATATTTTTAGGGTGCATAGCATACTAAATTACACGCTAAAAAATAGAATTTGCTATCGAAATCCACAAAATAAATACTCCAAGAAAAATGAGAATGACAAGCAGAACACTATCCGACAAGTACCAAATAAACTTTCCTAAGGGAATCATGCTATACACCGGCAGCAACTCCAAATGCAAATATAATAAGAACTGAATAAGACATGTTACAAAAAGGAACAAGAAGATGGCACAAACCACTAACATGAAAATAACACAGACTAGTATCACCTTCCCTTATCAGCATCCAAAAGAGAAGAAAACAACCAGATCTACAGACCGAGAGGCAAAAACGTCGAGCATCGAAGCCAAGCCTCGTAACAACAAAGTTCTCAAACCAATTCCCGAGCCATGTTCAAGAGAGAGTGGACAAATAAGACACAAAATCAGGGCCAACCCAAGCTTGTCAGTTAGATTGATTAACAGACCAACACCTCTAACTGATATCCAGTGTGGATGGGTGGTCACGCTTAAAGAGACTGGCAAAGGAATAGGTTGATTGCACCTAACGTAGTTGAATGAGAGGAGGATAGAGGTTCGCGAAGCTCAAATGAAGGAGGATACAGAAAAACACAATAGATTTGACTCGAGTAGAAAACAGATCTGGATGAAGGCAATAAGGAATAGGGGATGCAATAATGCGGAAGATAAACGCAAGCAACACAATTATAAGAAAAATCAGAAACTAATCATATAGTGATACAACAGATCCAACCCCTGTACATAAATTTGATGGATATCAGCATCAAAAATCGCAATGAACTGGCAAGCAATTCAACCTCTGAAACACGATTTCATTAATCGAATTAACTATAAAAAATGATTAGTATAAAATAAAATAAACCTATTGCTGGAGTTTGGCGAGTTCATGAAGAGAGATTCGACTCATCTTCTCTTGAGCGAGTCTCATCAGTTCTGTACAGTCTTCTTCTTCAAACTCAAATCAATTATTAATTAGGGTCGATATTGATTTATTTTGTTATTATCTTCCTGGATCCATCATCGCTTATACCGTCTTCACCGTAATCACTTGTGAAATTGTCATGCTTCGGATCCATCAGCTTGGGCGAGAAGTCGAGATTTTTATTGTATCTGATTTTTGGAGGAAACATTCCAGAAAAGGCAGTTGTTAAAATTGAAAATGGGGATACCGATTTTGTTTAATTTGTCCAGATCATTTTAGCTTAGGGTACAGTAAAGGAGAGGCAGCCGGCCTAAATTTTTACATTTCCACCTAAATTTTTATTTTGAAAGGACGTGAGCTCCGAACCAAAATTTCATTTTTTTTTCCCACCAAAAGCTTGTTATGTATATGTTGCTAAGAGCAACTCCAACAATTACCTCGAATTCCAAATTCCCGAAATCTACACCCATATTCAGCTCCAACGGCATGTGGATTTTTCGCTCTGTTCCGAAATCGAGAAGAAAAGTTCCGGAATCCCCAAACTTCCCAAGCGCTTGTTGAACAAACGCCTGGTTCCATGCGGGTGTTCAACAGACGCCTGAACTCAGGCGTCTGTTCAACACACGCGCAAGTATTATTTTTTAATTCTTCATCCAACATACTGCCTTTTAAATTAAGTCCACATTTTTTAATTCTTCGTTCAGCATCCTCTCCAAACCATTTGCTCTCTCCAAACCATTTGCTTTCTCTCCAAACCATTTGCTGTCTCTCCAAACCGTGAATTGGAAAATAATATTTGTTGTCTCTCCAAACATCGTTCAACATCCTCTCCGTGAATTGAAGACTGGATTCGTGAATTGAAAAAGTGACGTGAGATGTTGGGATGGAACCCTTCCAGCAAAAAGAAGTTGCTTTTTCTTGTTCACAACGAAGAACAACGGTCGCTGGAATTCCTTTCTCCTGTTCACAACAAAGAACAAAGACTTGAATTCCTTTCTCCTATTCACAACAAAGACTACAAGCGTTTTTTCTGGCTTTCCTTTCTTCTATTCACTCCCTTCTTCTCAGATCTGTCACTCTCTAGCTTACGTTTTTTTACCGCTTCTCAGATCTGCATCGCCTCCAAAAGAATTCTCTCCAATCTGCTGCATCGCCTGCTTTCATGCTGCAGAACAGTCATGAATTGCTGAAGCAGCGATTTTTTTCTTTATTTTTTTCTATTTTAGAATTTGGTTTGGCTTTGCGTATGTGATGAATTGCAGAACAGTCATGAATTCTTGTAGAACAGTCATGAAGAGGGGGATTCACAATTTTTCTGGAAAGAGTTTCCACGGGGATGTAGTATGTGATGTTTTGGATGGAGAAGAAAGAAATTTGGCAAGAACAGACGAGCGGACCCACTATTTTTTTAGACGGTTGTTTAACAAGCGCCCGGTTTCAGGCGGTTGTTCAATAAACGCCCAACCATTTTTTTTTGTGCTGTGACCCACGTTTGGCTCCAAGCGCTTGTTCAACAAGCGTCTGGACCTAAAAACTGTTGGGAATCCTTGTTTTCCGGAGTATGGAAAATCGTAATTTGAAAATCCACGCTCCGGATTTGTTGGAGTTGCTCTAATAAGAGCCCAAATTTAGAAAGGACGTGAGTTCCCATTGAAGCTTATTATGTATATGTTACTAATTATTACTTATTAAGCACTTAACATTAATTATTAGAATTTGGGCAAGTACTATTTATTAATTATTCTTAAATATTAATATTATTAGTTATTAAATAGTGGCTATTGTTAATATCTAATAAGCCATTATTATAACAAGTACAAAAAAGAACTACTAAAAATAAGTTTGTATAATTTTCAAATAAAACATTTTATTATTAATTATTAATTACCAAAAATAAATGACTAAATATTACTTCTTGATAACTACTTCTTAATTATTAATATTGATGATTATTTCTTAATAATTATTAATTGCTAAAAATTAATTATTAATATTGAAAATATCCATCTATACAATTGACAAAAAATAAAGGTTGTAATAAACATCTATTACAATAGGCAAAATAAAAGAGTTGCTAAAAATATGTTTATTACAACTTTCGATAAATGACAGTTGTAAAAAACCTTTATTACAACTGTCATTTTGTGACAATTGCAAGAATAAAGTTGTAATATGGTGTTTTTTGTTATAATGCAACCTACTCTCATGATCAACAATCAACAACAGTCTAAAAACAGGAGGAACCAGTATAAAATATAACAAAACACAAGAGTATAGTTGGTGCACTAAAGTATACAACTATTATTCGCCCTGATATAGCTTTCTATGCTAATAAAGTGTGTCAATTCATGCAAGCACCATTGGATGATCACATGAAGGCAGTGAAAAGAATATGGAGATAATTAAAAGGGACTATCAGCTATGGTCTATCTATTGAAGCTACAAAGAATCTATGCATTACATGATACACTGATGCTGATTGAGCATCAAATATAGATGATAGAAAACATACTATAGGCTATAGCATATATCTCGGTGAAAATCTAATTTCATGGTGTTCGAAAAAGCAGACAACTATATCCAAACCTAGTACAAAAGATGAATATAAAAGCATGGCTAATGCAACAGCAGAGGTGATGTGGGTATAGTCACTACTGAAGGTACAACATACTGAAATATGTGGCAAATCAATATTATGGTGCGATAATCAAAGTGTTGTGTACTTGACTGCTAACCCAATTCTTCATGCAAGAACTAAGCATATCGAAATCGACCTACACTTCATAAGAGGACAAGTCGCCAAAGGAAACATTCAGATAAATCAGATACCAGCATATTATCAATGTGCAGATACATTAATGAAGTCACTTTCAGCACCAAACTTCGTAAGATACAGAAGTGACCTCAAAGCAAAGGAATTATCTCTCAATTTGGACAGATCTGACCTCTAGGAACTAGCAGAAGGCAGTAGTCTGTTATGAAATCTCAAAAGTGCCAAAGATCAATCATCTCCAGAAACCGCAGAAGGATCCTAAATCTCATTTTAAAGCATCAGGAAGCATAGATCTCTCGGATAAACAAGAATCGAAGCACTTAATCATAAAGTTTAATCGATAAAGGGCGAAATCAGATTGGGAAAATAGACAGACTTATGAGATGAACTGATTTCATGTGTGCTTCATAAAGAAAGAAATATGGTTGTTCATGTTATGTGCATGGTGGCTTGAAGAAACGTTTGGAGTTTGGGCTATTCCTGGAAATATTTATGTTATGAATTGCCCACGGCTACCAAGAAAATGGATATTATTGGGATTCAATAATGGTGAAGCGTATAATGCTCTAATACATTGGGTTTTCTTCGAAGGTGCATAGCTTTATATAGCTTTAGCTCTATTCTCAAAAGCTTAGCGTATCCTACTATTCTAGATAACGAGTACTGTATTTTTTTTCGATATAAAGGAAAAAATGTGATGGCCAGGGCCGGCCCTGGCCTAGTGCGAGCCGTGCTACTGCACATGGCCCATTAGGTCAGACTGCCCAAAAAAAATATATTACTTTTTCTAGAGCTGTTTTTTCTTGTCAGGATGCGTGTACTTGATAGTAATTTATTTATGCAAAAGTAGATATGATTGTATGCGTTGTTGACATCAATCAATTTGCTGAAACATGCAATTTTCTCAATGGAGATGCATAGTAGAAAAAACACATTTTCACATAACTTCAATTTCATAAAATAAAAATAAAAATTAAGAATTCAAAATTTTGAGTCCGTACTAGGCCCATATATACTCAGAGCCGGCCCTCGTGATGGCCTTTGATCTTTACAACGGAGTTTGAATTGTACACTTCTTCTATTTGGACAGGAGATATTTGCCACATGCCTACTTTACAATAGCTCGACAAAGAAACCAGACAATAACCCAAACTGGTTATTATATAAAGTACACTTAATATATGACCCTACGAACCAAATCCACAAACATAACTAGGGTTCTTCCATAACCTCGACAGAAACCCTAAGTATGACAGATCCACTGAAAACAATAATTTTTGCTCCATTAATTAAATTGAGAGTTTCATGGAGACTTCCGATTTTTTTTCGCTCTTGTAGTTCTCAGATCTACTGCCAATCGCTTTTAAGGCTTCAAAAAAGTTGGATTTGATATTATTGTTTGCGATTAGATTGATTAGCTTCTGAAGCTTGCTACCATTTTTCAGATCTAAAGTGCTATCACCGTTTTCTTCAAAATATAACCCTCATCCCTCCCTATTAGACCAAAAAGTGGTTCTAACACCCAAATTGACTAAAAGCAGAATGAAATAAGATCAAAAGTAAAATGGAGACACAGAATTTATAGTGGTTCGGTGAAGAAAAGCCTACGTCCACTTGTCAATCACTATTCTCGTTGATATAGTTGCAATTACAATGAGATATTCACTCAATTTCACTCACAACTCACATACATTCACTTAATTGTCTCAAAACAAATGTTGAAAGACGATTTGGATTATCCGGGAGTGCTGGAATTCGGTTTATGAAAGTGGTTGAACTCTCAAAGTGCCAAAAAAAGATCCTTCTTATTGTCTCCAGACAGGGTATTTATAGGTGAAAATCTGCTCAGAACCCGATCCGGATCGGAGCCACGTGTCTTCCATCCCATCGGTCTCGGGTTCTGATGGATTTCAGTGTTGACAACGCATCAAAGCAGTGGACGTTGTGGGCAGGAACTGGTCATACCCGCTCCGCATATTCAGGCGATCGTGGGGGAGTGTGATGTGGAATATGGGTTCGGATCGGAGGAGCGTGCAAGAGGGGTTCGGATCGGGGTATCCGATCCGATCCGGATTGTCGCAAGGCTAAGTCTTCATCCACTTTTGCTCCATTCCGATCTGTCTCTGTAGCAGGTAGCCCTCCGCTCCAACTGGCAGTAGGTTGCTCTCCGATCCGAATAGCAGTGCCTCTCTGATTCCAACAATAACAGCTCAACGATCCGAACAGCAAAACCTCTCCGATCTGACCCGCTACATCTCTCCGATCCGACCCGCTACATCTCTCCGATCCGACCCGCTATAATGCTTTCCAAGTTCTTCAATGTTTCACATCTCAACTTTGTGTTGCCCAGTTCACAAAGTGGGCTAACATTTTGCCCCCTCAAAGGATGCTTCTGTTGGAGATGGAGCATGCTTTGATTTTCCTTATGTTTTCATCTTCTTCTTCGAACTTCAATTTAATTCACTGCTGAGTTACAGAATTCTGCTCGGTTCGGATTCCGATCCGAACGGACCCCCTCTTCTTTCTATTTTTCGTTGGACTATTGGGCCAAGCTCTGCTACTGGACTGTCGATCCGGTCCGAACGGGGAGACGAATAGTCACTCTGCTTCTCTATATAAACCGGGTCTTCATCTTTCTCTCATTACCTTTTATCGTTTTACCCTTTTCGCTTCGGAACTCCCGAACTTAGAGAAAAAGAAATAAGAACTTTTCGTCATTTTCGTGCGAATTTCCAATTTACATACTCTGGTAGGTTTGAATCCTTCAATTAATTTTGCAACAATGGGTTTCAATTGAGATTTGCGGTTGATTTTGAATGATTTGAGCATGGATCCTCTCCTGCTTCGATATCGTATCTCCCTCCTCCCCTGTCGTCGTCGTGGGTGGTTCTACCACCATCTCGAGGCGCTGAGAGGTTAAATGAAGCATGCGCTCGTCTTTAACTGGAGCTTTGGAGATGAATGTGGAATTGACTGTGGTTGAGGAAGGGGAAGAAGAAGAAGAGGATTGAGGGGATCGGTTCGGGTTGGAGTATAGAAGATGGATAAGAAGGAAAGGAAGAGAGATTCACAAGTCCGGATTGGGTCGGGGCAAAGGTCAAAGATGGAAACAGAGCTCATTTGACCGGATCGGGTCAGATAGGATTCTTAAAATCGGATCGGACCGGAAAGTGAAAAAGAGGAGAAGGGTGTTCACCTAACCGGATCGGGTCGGACTGTAAAATAAAGGAGGAGAAGCATGACTACGTGGTCCGATCCGAACCGTTAGGGGAATCTACATCCGAGCCGATCCGACTTTGATTTCTGAGTTTCAAAGTTTATCCGAACTCAAGACAAGGCCACGCCCCCGATCCGATCCCAATGAATGCGCCCGAACCGAACCGAAGGGCAGTCCATCTTAATGCATAAAAACTTGTTTAACTGGCCCGATCAACCTTTGGCATAATCTTCAACTTAATGGATAGTTAGGATAGTGCCTTGCGAACGTAACTGGACATCAAGAACTACTTCAATTCTTTATACACTTTCGCGTCGCACTTTTAAACATTTACTTTACACTTTCCGCATATAGTGTTTACACTTTAGTTTGCACACATGCACGGAGGGATACGGGCTAATCTACTCTAATTTGTGCTATTGCTTCTTCAATAGTTTTATGACCATGAGACCCAGACGCTCTTCTAGACTAGCTGCGAAGAAAGAGGCCACGGAGACAATGTGTCTTCAGAGGATGAAGTTTCTCTAGGTTTTGAAGAGGAAGGAGGGATTGGTGACGACCGGGCTCCTGATGAGTTTGAATCGGCTGTCATATTGGAATCACCCCAAGATTCTGTTGAATCAACAATCGACAACGACAGACTTATCCGAATTTGTTTAAAATACGGGATACTAAAAAGGGACACTCTAGTGCCTTCGAGATCTGACCGTCCCCACAACCCTCCAGAAGGATATATGGCAATCACTCGGTTGATGTGCATGGTCAGTGCTATCCCTCCATTTTCTCCCTTCATCGTTGATTTTCTAAGACAAATGCAGATTGCCCCCATGCAGCTGCATCCCAATTCTTATGCTTACTTACACACCTTATATATACCATACCGTGAGATCTTAGGCATAGAGCTCACTTTCGATGACGTTCATTTCTTCTACAACTTCAAGCATCGGACTCGAGAAACTCCTTCTTTCTGCTATTTTGAGTCTGTCCTTAAGAGGAAGATAATTTCAGCGCCATTCAGTAGTAAAGCTGGAGATTCCAGACTGGAATGGTTTTATGTGAAGCGACAGCCTGGGTGTGCCAGGAGGTGGACGAAATCAAGTAAAACACTGATTTTCTAAATCTTGGCTCTATACATTCAAGTCATCGCCTTAACTCGTTTTTCTTTTCGTTTGCAGTCGACAACCCAAAACAAATATCAGACCAGGTGTTCTTTGACCAGATGCACCAGCTCCTTAATGGCGATCAGAAGTTCCTGACTATTGATGAAGTCCTTAAGGACGAATATCTTCATTTTCATGGGCTGCTATCTGTTACTCGTAGTATCGGTCATGGGACGGCTCCATACGTATATATTCCTCCAGTGGATGTAGTCCCGGAGATAGGAGAAGGTTCGGGAGCTCCTACAGTGCCTCTTCAAACTTCACCTTCTCCATCTTCTACTCAAGATGATGAATTGGCTAACTTGGCCGAAGAGCATCGCGAAGGGTATACTGCTCCTGAGGATGCCATTTCTCCAGAAAGGTCAACGTCTTCCAAAGAGTCGCCAATTGATGCTTCAGAGGGAGATATCCCTAGTACTGATGACCCATTATTTCAGGGTTTGGGGGATCTCCCCTTACCTGAAACTATATACACTTCAGAGGATTTTAGGAAGGATCCTTTAGTTTTCACCTCTTCTGAAGAGACCACTCCTGCTAAGGCCAAAGAGCCTGCCCGTACTAGTCTAGCTTCAGACTCGGGTTGGTTGGGGGGAAACACATCACTTAGGACACACTTTACACAATAGCATTACCACTCATTGCACCTCTCTCTCTGTGAAACTATTGATTCTGAATTTCATTTGTCTTATTGTGCAGGCACGATGTCCCGATCTTAATATGATATCAGGAAGCTCCGCCGCAGCATGTCTAATCCACCTTATGACACTGAGTATGATCGCCGCGACGATCGCAGTAGGGAGGAGAGAAGGCCTTATGAACCCTATCGCTCTCGAACTTCGCATTCTCGCTCTCCTGTTCGGACGGACCCAAAAAGACATAAAGGTTATCAAGGTCGTCGGGAAGAGGACAGGCCGCAACCGAAAGACTCCACCTCTTCCCAAGAAAAGCGCAGCAGGGAGAGAAGTCCGCCAAAAGATACTGAGTCGCGAAGTAAACGCAAAGTCTCTGCTAAACGGCCTAGAATAGATAAAGAGACTATTGAATCCTCCACGCACAAGGATACTGAGTTGACGATCCCCGCCCCTCCACCACTAGATGCTGAAACTGCAATCAAGCGGGCGTATTTGGAGGAGCAATTTCCCAAACATTACTTCGAGAACTTGACCTTTTTACCTGCCCTCGAGCCTATTTCTTCCAGGTGGGCAGATGAGGCCAAAGCAAAGATAGATGCGGTCGAAAAACAGTATTATGAAATGTTCAAATATTCACGCAACCTTTCCAGAATCATTCGTACTCTAATCACGAATGCTGATTCGATGCAAAAAACCGCGGAGGAAGATGCAAAGGCCTTAAAGAATCTAGGAAAAGATTTGGAGGACACACAGGCCCAGCTTGCTGTTGCTCAAAGGGACGCTACTAGCTTCAAACAACAATTTGAAGATATGCAAAAACGTTATCATGATTTGCTTGAATCTCACACTAAAGAGCGTTATGTGTTAAAAAAGCAAGCCGAAGATGCTAAGTCAGATGCCGCTAAAACGCGCCTTGCTTACACTGATCTTGAACGGAAAAATGCCGAGTTAGCAAAGAGGAATGCTGAGCTAGAAAAGAAAAATGCTGAATTGGCTTCTAAGCTAATGGAGGCGGAGAACAGAGCTGCCCTGGCGGAGGGTAACGTCGAATGTGCTATCAAATCCGCTGAGGAGGCCCGCAAACAATTGTTAGAGGCGGAGGCAGAGATTCAGGGTTTCGGCGAATTAATGATTGAATTCTTTGCACATATCATCCGTCGCCGGAACATTTCTTGGATTGAGGATTATCCATCTACTCTAGTCCAAGTATGGAGTCAGATCGTTGAGTGGGAGAAAGAGGAGCTCAAGGTTGATTCCATTGATGAGGACAAGCTGATGGAGAAATATTTAAGGGATGACGAGCCAGAACGCCTAGCTGAAGGGCGCCGCCTCATTGCTAATGCTATGGAAGAAGAGAGGCGGAGGACTAAGCAGAAGAACATTCCCGAGGCTGGTTCCTCTTCTACTGCCCCCGCAACTTCTGAAGTAGAGGGGTATGATCCTGAAAACCCGGGAATCGCTCGAACAACTATGCTATCCCCTATTCCCGAAGCAGCATCGGAGACAGCAGTTACCCCTGCCGAGAAGTCTTCGGAAGGTATCTCTACATTTTCTCCTCAATTCGTCAGGGCCATCTCTACCTTTCGCCACGTGATTGAGCAATCGATGAAAAACCCATCATTTTCTCCTGAGTTGATAACTGTTGCTTCTCATTCTGTAGGTATTGAGCCATCCGGAAAGATAGATGTGACTCAGGGAACCGCCTCTGGGGCGGAGCCTATAGAGAAGGCAAAAGGGGGAAAGGACAAGGCTGCTCCTATAGATTTGGGAGAAGGAAGCGAGCCGTCTAAGGCTGACACTCCTCGTGATGAAGAAATGATAGCCGCCTTAAAGGATGATTGCGGCGACGGAGGACATGAGGAAGATCCAGAGGTGGCAATAATCGGGGAGTCGAAAAGTGCAGATGATGTTACTTTGGCAGCAATGAAAGCTGACCAGGATAAACGCTTGCAGTTAAAAGCTGAAGACTTAGACCCTGAAATCCTCAAGCCTCTCGCAATTGTAGATGCAGGATCAAAGTTAGTTGTTAAGCTTTCAACTAGATCTATTACAGAGGAACTCGCTAAAAAATATTCTCTTGATTCCAGCGCTCCGCCCTCCGGGAAGAAGTCAACCGATTCCAGCGTCGCATCTTCAGGAAAGAAAAAATCAAAGCGCATCTTGACGGAGGCCGAGAAAGAGGTAAAGGATGTGGAGAAAGCCGCCAAGAAGTCCAAGCCTCACTCGAAATCTAAATAGTGGGTTGTCTTGCGTTGTTTTAGCATTTGGTAGACCAACAATTGCTGTTATAAGGGTGACTTTTGCACCTTCTTTTTGGCTATTTTCCTGTACAAATTCGTTCATTCGTAAATAAAAAATAATTCATTTTATGCAATGTCTGTTAGTCATTAGTTCTGCACTTATGTAAGAATGCATGTCTTACTATAGTTATGTAATGAAGTTATGGTGGGAGGAAATATGTGTATACATATATGCCCCCAGTCAATTTCAAAAAACTATTCGAGACTTAATCAAGTAGTCTGAATGTCCCCGATTTTCTGACGGGATCGCATTTTCTGTGTCGTCAATGCCTGTCGTTTTTTTTGGCATTTTTTTTATACTCTCCTGTCTTATATTCAGGTTAGAGTTCTTACTGAGGCGGTCTCTTGTCTGGGTGCACCTTCACGCCTCAGAGGACGTCGTCTCCCCGTCCTTTTATACTCTCTCTCAATTCTCGAGAGTTAGAGTTAAGAATGTCGTTTTCCCATTCTTTTATGTCTTATCGCACAAATAGTCGTTGTGCTTTTTCTTACGTTTAAACTGTTTTCAACCTTTCAGGTTTTGAATCATCTTATATTCCATAATCACAACAGAATAGTTGATGAATGTATATATATAATGCATGAAAGTAAATAACACACGATATTTTTATAGTGGTTCGGCTAAGTCGTAGCCTACATCCACTTTATAGTCCTTTATTCATATCATCAGATTTTCCTAAGGCAAGTCGTGCCTTTTTATAGAGTTCTTAAGAAAAATAATAAAGAATACAACATTTCTAATCCAAATATCGCATCAAGTGTTGGGCATTCCATGCCCTAGGTACTTTTTCGCCATCTACGGTCGTTAACTTGAAGGTTCCTTTTTCAAGTTTCCGTTGGACGACAAAGGGTCCTTCCCATTTTGGACCGAGGTGAGGAAGGGAAGGAAAGATTCTCTTTAGCACCAAATCTCCTGGTTCAAAAGTCCTAAGGCGAACTTTTTTGTCGTAATAGCATGCCATCTGACGTCGAAGTCTTACCGCGCGCAAATCTGCTTCGTCCCTTTTTTCTTCAATTTCATCAAGAGACTCGAGTAAGTGCGCTCGATTCGTCATCGGGTCATAATACGTCACCCGGTGGGAGGGAACTTCAAGCTCTACTGGAATTACTGCTTCTGACCCAAAAGAGAGAGAGAAAGGGGTATGACCAGTAGCTGTCTTAAATGTTGTTCGATATGCCCACAAAGCTAAAGGCAATTCGTCAACCCATTTTGCCTTTGCGCGCTCTAACCGTTTCTTGAGGATGGATTTCATAACTTTGTTTATTGCTTCAACTTGCCCGTTCGACTGCGGATAAGCAACCGCAGTATACCGTTTGTCGATCTTATATTTCTGGCAGAAATTTCTGAATTCAGCACCATCGAACTGGGTTCCGTTGTCAGTTATAATGGTCCTTGGGATCCCGAATCGGCATATAATATTTCTAACCACAAAACTTATCACCTTCCTCGCCGTAATCTTGGTTAGGGGCTCAGCTTCCACCCACTTCGTAAAATAGTCCACAGCAACTATTGCATATTTCGCCCCTCCTTTAGCAATTGGCAGGACTCCGATGATATCAATTCCCCACATGGCAAAAGGCCAAGGACTCACCATCGATTTGAGTTGATTCGACGGTGCTCTGGGGATTTTGGCGAATCTCTGGCACTTATCATAGCGTCGTGAATAATCAGCTGCATCTTTATTAATTGTGGGCCAGAAGTATCCATAACGCAATATCTTTTTCGCTAAAGTCTGACCTCCTGTATGATCTCCACACTCACCTTCGTGTACTTCTCTTAGTACACGTTTGATGTCGTCGTGTGCTATACATCGTAACAGGGGCATAGAAAATCCTTACCTATAAAGAGTATCATCTTGTAGGACATATCTGGTAGCCTTGCGAACTATAGCCCTTCTCTCACTCTTCTTTGATGGGAGTGTCCCATTCTTAAGGAAATTCTTAATTGGGGTCATCCACGACTCCTTCTCCGGTTCTACTTCGAAAGCGAACTCAATTTCCATCGACTCAAAGCTTGGCGATTCCAACGTTTGAATTGGAATTATTTCAGTTTCTACCGGATTGTCGGAACTAGCTAGCTTCGCCAGCCTGTCTGCCTTCTGGTTTTCAGCTCTTGGGATATGCATTATACTGTACCGCTCCAGGTTGCTCAACAGCTTTTCCACTTTCCCGAGGTAGGCGATGAGTCGAGGTTCTCGAGCCACAAATTCCTTTCGCACTTGGCAAACAACGATTTTGGAATCGCAAAATATGTCCACCACTTTTATTCCGAGGTCTTTAGCAAGCTTCAGCCCGGCAATCAGGGCTTCGTATCCAGAGTCATTGTTAGTCGCCGAAAATTCTAATCGTAGAGCGTAATGTAACGACCGCCCTTCAGGAGTAACTAAGACGATTCCAGCTTCGGACCTTCGGTCGTTTTTGGCTCCATCTGTGTATAGCTTCCATGAATCTATCTTTAACTCATCTTCGGACTTGACCACTCTGTCATCGATCACTTCCTCCTCTGGGATAATGAACTCTGCTATAAAGTCTGCCAGAGCTTGCCCCCTGATCGACCTTCGTGGCTGAAAATTTAAATCAAACTGACTTAATTCTATATTCCATTTGATCAACCTTCCCGATGCTTCGGGTCTCTGCAACACCTGCCTTAGAGGCTGGTCAGTGTATATGGTTATTGGGTGAGCTTGGAAATAGTGACGATGTTTTCGGGAGGCGATTAGGAGGCAGTAAGCGAGCTTCTCAATCTTTGGGTAGTTCCATTCTGCCGCTGCCAATTTCTTGCTTATATAATATACTGGCCTTTGCACTTTGTCTTCTTCTCGAACCAAGGCCGTGCTAACAGCGTGAGCCGAGACTGCCAAGTAAACAAATAACTCTTCGTGATCCACTGGCTTTGACAAAATCGGCGGTTTTTCTAGCAATTCCAATAAATTTTGAAAGGCCTCAACACAGTCCGGAGTCCACTCGAAGTTCTTCTTTCCCCTTTTAATCAAATCAAAAAACGGGACGCATTTGTCCGTGGCTTTGGAGATAAACCTACTCAACGCAGCTACTTTCCCCGCAAGAATTTGGACGTCTTTAATTCTCTTGGCTCTTTAATGTTTCTAATCGCTGATATTTGGCTGGGATTGATTTCAATTCCTCGGGAGCTCACAATGAAGCCTAGAAATTTTCTCGATGCCACTCCAAATGAACATTTCAAAGGATTCAACTTCATCCGATACTTTCGCAGGATACCAAACATTTCTGCCAAGTCATGCGTATGGCTGGAGGACTGTTTCGATTTGACAAGCATATCATCCACATAAACTTCCATAGTCTTCCCTATTTGATTATAAAACATTCTGTTCACCAGGCGCTGATAAGTGGCTCCGGCGTTTTTCAAGCCGAACGGCATGACCACATAACAGTATAACCCCAAATTTGTAATGAAGCTCGTATGTTCTTGATCTGGCACGTGCATAGGAATTTGGTTGTACCCGGAATATGCGTCCATGAAAGAAAGAAGTTCGTGTCCCGCTGTTGAATCTACAAGCTGGTCAATCCTGGGAATTGGGAAACTATCTTTCGGGCAAGCTTTGTTCAAATCTGAAAAATCAATGCAAGTCCGCCACTTTCCATTCGGCTTCTTTACTAAGACGGGATTCGATATCCAGTCGGGATATGTCGAATCTCTAATAAATCCGTTATGCTTTAGTTTCTCCAATTCCTCTTTCAGAGCAGCCGACCTCTCTGGGCCCAGCATACGTCTCTTTTGCTTTATAGGCGGGTGTTTCGGGTTTACATTTAGTGAGTGACTTATGATGGATGGCGATATCCCATACATGTCAGCATGGGTCCAGGCAAACACGTCCAAGTTTTCCTTCAGGAAGTCAGCTAGTTCTTTGGCCCGACGTGGATCCAACTGGGATCCAATCTTCAAAACTCTTTTTGGATCAGCTTCATCAATGGGAATGTCCACTGTCGCTTCATTAGGAGTTGCATTTCTAGTCTCTGGTTCCTCGTCTTTTCTGGGATCCAGGTCTTCAGGCGTTTCTTTGGGCAACTCCTTCGGGGCCGATCCCTCTAATTGCTACGCCGAGCCCTCCTTTGGAGGAGGCGAGGCATCTTTACAATCGATGTTAAGTCCTTTCATCAACATCTTTAATTCGGCAACATAGCAGGCCCGTCCGGAGACTTGATCCCCTCTCATTACTCCAGTTCCGGCTTCAGTTGAGAACTTAAGCAATAAACACCAGGGGGCGATGCAAGCCCTGAACTCAGCAAGGGCAGGCCTTCCCAAAAATGCATTATAAGGTGAATCTACGTCCAACACTACGAACTGAAGCATCCGTACTCTTCAGCGTTCTCCTTGCCCCAAGGTTACGGGCAATTCTATGCACCCTATTGGAGCTGTCGATGCCCCGTTGAAGCCTCGGATCCAACCTTCGCATGGCTTCAAATCTTCAGATTCTAGCTTCATCTGATCGAATGACTTTTTAAATAAAATATTAACAGAGCTTCCATTGTCTACTAACACCATATGAACCAAGGCCGGCCCAATGGTGGTAGTAATGACCAACGGATCGTCGGTGGGTGACTGGATCCCGGCATTATCTCTGCTACGGAATACCACGTCGTCAAACATTGTCTTCTGCTGTTTTATGGGAGCGATATCTTCTAAATCATCACATTCACCCACATCTACGTGCTTGGCAGCATTTACATATTGATCCATTGCTCTAAAACTGCGGATTGCTGGGTGGGGTCCACCCACTATGGAGTTGATAACAATTCCCTTGCCCTTCTGCTGCGCTGTAGGCTTGGGAGCAGATTGAATCTGTTTTGGAGCCTGCTCTCCTTGCCCCCTGTCCCTCGGGGCAACCTTATATTCATCCAGTTTCCCTTCGCGCAGCAGCTTCTCAATCAAGTCTCTCAAATGTCGACATTCATTAGTTGAATGCCCATGAGTTCCATGAAACAAACAAAACTTTCCAGTTGCCATTTATTTCTCCGTTGAGTCGCGAGGTGGCGGTCTTTTATATTGCAAAACATTGTATGTATCCAAGTAAATGTTCTCCAGAGTGTCGTTCAACGGTGTATAATTCTCATAAGTCTGGAATCGGGGTCTTTTATTAAGATCACTTCCCCTATTTCTATTTCTTCTGTTACCATTCGCGTTACGATTATTGTTGTTGTCCCTGTTTCCAGAATTTTCATTTCCACTCTTGTTTCCCACATTCACTTCAACTTTTCCGGAGCTTTCCCCAGACTGCTTCACGGCGACGTTACTCTGAACATTTTCTTTTGAAGCCGCTTCAGACTTTCTCTTTCGGTTTGCCCTGGCCTCCTCTCGTCTTAAGTGAATATCGGCCTTTTCATAGAATAACTCTCTCGTGGAGGGTGTCTTCCCAGAAAGGTAATCTCCAAATTCGGAGTCAGGATCGACTCCTTCCATTAAAGCCATCAGGATGGTGGGCTCATGCGGGTCACTAACTTCAGTCACAGCTAAGTTGAAACGGTCAAGATATGACCTCAAAGACTCTCCTGGCGCCTGCTTAATTCTTGATAATTCAATAACACTTTTAGACTTTCGGGTATGGAGTCGGAACTGATTCATAAAACGTTCGCTCAATTCCCTATAATTTGATATCGAACGAGGGGGAAGTCGGGTAAACCATAGCAGCGCCACATCTTCTAAATAGATCGGGAAGGCTTTACACTTCACTACGTCAGGAGCAGCAGCAGCATTCATGAGCCACGAGTATCGCATCAAATGCTGTCCCGGATCGGTTCTCCCATTGTACATGTCCATCTGCGGCAGGTTAAAACGTCGGGGAAACTGAAAATTGAGGATGTCGTCAGTGAAAGGAGTATGGCTTCGCTCAATGCCATAATCTTCATTGGTATAGTTCCGGCTTTCGGACATAATCTGGCGTACCATTGCCTGTACATCAGCGTTAGTTAGGGGTTGTTCAGGCTCCATGGCCCTGGTATCCGGGTTCCTTCTGGGCTCTTGTTCAGGAGATGCCCTTCTTCTTTGAGCTGCTTCTGCTCTGCTGCGTTCCCTACGCCCCCGGTCGATCTCGGGAGGAGGGGGCTGGAGCATCTGCCCCTGAGTGGGATTAGTATGGTTAGGGTCTCTCAAGCTTGGATCATTGGTTCCTAGTGCTCGTGCAATATCCTTGCGGGACCCCAAAGATCCGAACGTCAGTTGCTCCAAATTTTGAGGTCGTTCGAGCGGCCTTCTTTCACGGGGCTGTTCTTCCTCGGAAGAAGAAGACTGATCCATTGGTGTGTGGCGAACCGGGGATGGGGTTCTCTGTCTACGGAGTTCGCTAATTTCCCTGCTCATGAGTCTCTTGTTATCTTACATCATGATATTGGTGCGCTCATGGATTTTCATAGCCTCCCTAGTACTCTCAAGCATGTCAAGTAGGCGCGAGAAATCTCCTTGAGTAATAGGTGCGGATGGATTGACCTGATCATTGACCCTGGTGGCTGGAATCGGAGCATTTGTGGGGGCTCGAGTAGAGGTTCCAACATCACCAAGTGACGGGTCGGTTCGGAGATGGGAAATCGGGTCGGGTCGGAGCTAGGAAGTCTGTTCGGGTCGGAGCTGGAAAGCCAGGTCGGGTCGGTGTAGGGCGAGCTGCTCGGGTCGGTTCAGGTTGGGGGAGTGCACTGCTTCAGATTCTCCTACCCGGATCGGATCGGAGCTCTCCCCCTGAATGCGGTTCGGATTTCCTGTATCAGTCCGTCCTGCTGCTGAGCTCTGCCCACGAGACCTTGTCACGACCGTATTTTGCTGATCTTCACCAACTCCATTTCCTCGACTAGTTTGAACTTCCTTGCCTTTTCCTTTGGCCATAGTTCTTCAACAATCAATTCAACAAATATTCAAGAGCGTCGAAACTTGAGGATTAACTTCTTTGAACTCAACGGTCCAAAAAGTAGAACGATAATCCCTAAAAACAAAGAATTCAGATGATTCTCAGTGAAAGTACCAAAATGTTAGACCAAAAAGTGGTTCTAACACCCAAATTGACTAAAAGCAGAATGAAATAAGATCAAAAGTAAAATGGAGACACAGAATTTATAGTGGTTCGGTGAAGAAAAGCCTACGTCCACTTGTCAATCACTATTCTCGATGATATAGTTGCAATTACAATGAGATATTCACTCAATTTCACTCACAACTCACATACATTCACTTAATTGTCTCAAAACAAATGTTGAAAGACGATTTGGATTATCCGGGAGTGCTGGAATTCGGTTTATGAAAGTGGTTGAACTCTCAAAGTGCCAAAAAAAAGATCCTTCTTATTGTCTCCAGACATGGTATTTATAGGTGAAAATCTGCTCAGAACCCGATCCGGATCGGAGCCACGTGTCTTCCATCCCATCAGTCTCAGGTTCGGATGGATTTCAGTGTTGACAACGCATCAGAGCAGTGGACGTTGTGGGCAGGAACTGGTCATACCCGCTCCGCATATTCAGGCGATCGTGGGGGAGTGTGATGTGGAATATGGGTTTGGATCGGAGGAGCGTGCAAGAGGGGTTCGGATCGGCGTATCCGATCCGATCCGGATTGTCCCAAGGCTAAGTCTTCATCCACTTTTGCTCCATTCCGATCTGTCTCTGTAGCATGTAGCCCTCCGCTCCAACTGGCAGTAGGTTGCTCTCCGATCCGAACAGCAGTGCCTCTCTGATTCCAACAATAACAGCTCAACGATCCGAACAGCAAAACCTCTCCGATCTGACCCGCTACATCTCTCCGATCCGACCCGCTACATCTCTCCGATCCGACCCGCTATAATGCTTTCCAAGTTCTTCAATGTTTCACATCTCAACTTTGTGTTGCCCAGTTCACAAAGTGGGCTAACACTCCCTTTTGTTGAAGATGATGAATTCACTACACTCAGGAGCTTTGATCTCTCGAGAGTGGCTGTTGTTCCCTTCACGCCAAGCAGATAAGTCGTATGAGATGAACTAATTTCATGTGTGCTTCACAAAGAAAGAAATATGGTTGTTCATGTTATGAGTCTGAAGCTTCCTTCGTAACTCCCGGAACTTCTTCGTTGTGGCTCCGTTCTGGAAATATTTATGTTATGAATTGCCCATGGCTACCAGGAAAATGGATATTATTGGGATTCAATAATGGTGAAGCGTATAATGCTCTAATACATTGGGTTTTCTTCGACGGTGTATAACTTTATATAGCTTCAGCTCTATTCTCAAAAGCTTAGCGTGTCCTACTATTCTAGATAATGAGTACTGTATTTTTTTCGATATAAAGGAAAAAATGTGATGGCCTTTGATCTTTACAGCGGAGTTTGAATTGTACACTTCTTCTACTTGGACTGGAGAGATTTGCTGTCGGACCAAGGAATTTCATGTCCAAGCCCAACATGTTGATGTGAAGCAGATTTTTTTTTTCAAAACATGGCATATTTTTGTGCAAAACGCTATTCAGTACCATTCCACTCTTCACACTGAACTTTCATGTTACATCCAACGTTGACCTCACCTAAACGAATCATCTCCCAAAATTTTACATTACTAGCGAATTAAAATTTTCTCAAAAAAAAAAAAAAACCAAATATGATATACAGTCTCACCCAATATTCATTGAAATTGTTCCTTGCCATTTGCTCTTGTTGATCTTGGATGACCCCATGTTTTCATCACTATACACTTCCCAATAGTCGGTTCAAGTACTCATCTAGTGCTTTCGAGCAACTGGAGGGACAGTTTGAAGTTAGATTTTGGGTTTGTTGTTATGGAGTGGGTTGGAGGATTTTGGGTATTGTAGTGGTTATGGCCTTATGGGTCTGATTCTGAAGGGAAATAGCAGATTTGAAGTCAGTTCGGTGTTGGGTTATCAGATATATAGTCATGAATATAATTACAACTGCAAGGAATATTTCTATTGTTTTGATTGCAAACTACGTTTATGCTGGTTGTGCACTGTCCCTGACGTCTCATAATCATATCCATTACACAGTATTGTCTCTAATTCTCCCTAAGCATTGCTGATGTTCAATATTTGAATTTAGCTGATATCATCGTGAAAACCGCCCTACGGGCCTACACTGCCAACACCCAACGGGATACTTTTTGGCGGTGCTCGAACAATGCAAGGTGATCATCAAGACAAAAATAAGAGAAATAAAAGGAAACAACTCGTATCTTGTCGTATATCTCACAACGCATGGAGTAAAATTAATAGTAATACAAAACTGATACAAAAAAGGCGAGGCAGCATAAGCTGAAATGCATCATAGACATCAAAGTAACAAATTCACAACTCAGCATATTACAAAATAGCTCATACATAGATTCATATCCAAATATTGTCTCAATACAAACACTATTGTAGTGAACAACGGAAGTAAACTGGGTATAAGAATAATAACAGTAATAGAAAGCCTCATGCATCTCCCCCAGTCAGCTACTTGTGCACACGCTACATGTCTCTAGTTTTCTCATTTAAGAGAACTCAGAGTGACAAGAAGCAATGCACAAACATCCAAGTCAGACAAGATCTGATGTGAGCGATGGTAATCTTGGTTACATCATAGAGTTAGCACATATCAGTACGCCATAGATGGCCTATCACAACGAAAATCTCTGGTGTTGCTAGCTACAATGTCGTCATTGCTATGTTGTTTTTTGTCTATTGCAATGCACGCTTAAATGTGTTAGCATATATATCAACATGTGTTGCAGTAACTCTAGATATATTCTAATTAAAAAAATACACCTCAGCGATCGCACCATTATTTAAAATAAAATCTCAACCATCCATCTACAGCATCAATCCATACCTCACATATTTCTATTCCCGCTTTTATTTTCATTCCTCCACTTTTAGATCTGGTTTTCAGATCTCGTTCAAATTCCTAATTTTCATTCCCAAATCGGATTTAATGGCCTTTGAACGATCGATATTAACCGGCACCGCTCCATAACTTGTATCACTGAAGTGCGCTTCTCTCTCTAACGCAGCTCCGAGCAATCCCAACCTAAGGCGCCACGGTCCGAGCCAACCACCTCTACTCTGAGGAATCCGACAGTTCTTTGCGTATTTAATGTCCTCGACTCTGAGCAAACAAAAATCTATGTCCTCCATTTGCTGCTAAATCCATACTGGATTGAAATAAGGGTAATTTCTAGATCTTCCGTTAATTTTGTTACCATGTTTGGCTAAATCCATTATGTTAAACAAGCTAGAGGCCACGATGTAGATGCATCTAGATGGATATGATAAAACCGAGGCTAAATTAAGCGGTAACGACTCCATGTCATTCCCTTCTAATCAACTCAAGTGATTAGGTTGGACAACTAAATTTGTTGAGGTGTTGCGTGCATTTAGAGCCAATTTAACATGTGCATAATAAATGGTTTATTATATATGTACCATATCAAGTGATTTTTGTTGCATGTTGTGTTTATGTTTTATAGTTACGCATGTTTTTATGCTGTGATTTTGATCACTTTTTTTTTCAATTTACTAAAGGTTGATGTTACTTCTAGGCTATAATTGAAAGTTTTGGACCTTAGTATATATGTTATGGGATTAGCCAAATTGTATAATTAGGAATTCTATGTATATGATATCCTCTAAGGTCGAATAAGGTTTTAACTGTTGTAAAATTAGTTGGAGGCAAGGAAATGAATAATAACATCTATAATGTCATAACATTTCATAAATATTTATCTTATTGAATCATTCCCTGGTTATGGAGTAGTCATTCTCAGGTTGCGGAATAGCTCGTAGAAAATACGAATTAGATAAGAAAAACAGAAACAAAGGAAACAATTGCCAGTATGCATATGCGGCGTTAAGTCATCATCTGAACAAGGATATGCAGCCTTTGTCAAATGTTTCTCAATTTTCCTGTCGATTCAGGTATATATTTCCACTCATTTTAATGATTAATTATCTAAAATTCTGTTGGTTGATGAGATAGTCTGACATGAGATGCAAATTGTTTAGTGGAAGCTTTTTCAAATATAAGGGAAATGATCGTGAAAAGCGACGTATGGTCTACCATGAAGAAAAGGAAGTGCTTTCTCTATGTGTTTTGGGAAATGTTGGTGATAGTACTAAGTCTGTGCATGATGACAAATGACTCTTGAGATAAAATGGCATTTGTACAGATCTGATAGGATGATTTTTTCCCTGTTTTTAGTACTTTTTTTTTCAATTACTTGCTGTCATAGGCCTTTCCTTTTTTAAGGATGTGGGTGATGCTTTCTATGTTATGATATTATACTACTAAAACTAACCCGGTGGACTAAAAAAATATATACAAAACTTGATTCACGTATTACAATGCTTGTTTTTGGTTCAAGTATATCTACTAAGCAACATTATTCAACAGTGATGCCAGAAATAATTGATTTCAATGGATGTGGTTGCTTCATTTCATTAATCTTAGTGAAAGCCATGCATTCTATTTAACTCAAGCACGTCGAGGGCCTTCCATCACATAAGCATGCATGCTTTACCATATCCTTATCCAACATGATGTGCAATTAAGCAATTCATTGGCTTTGTTGTAGTTAAGTTCCTATATCTTAAGAACATTCAAGCTATTTTAATCGTGTGCATGTACAACAACTCACATATCTATATCTTATCCTATTTTAATCGTGTGCATGTAGTTAAATTTTGTATATTTGTTTTCCATAATTTTCTATCATCAATTACTTGCAATGTTTGATAGGAAGTTTTGTATATATTTTTCATAATCACTGTTTTGACATAATGTTTCAAACTACAAACTTATATATGCTTACTTCTTATTTTAATACAAGGTGGATTTTATGAATCTGATCTGCAGTCAAGTCATCATTGCTTAAGACTACAGGTGACTTATTTCTCTGCTTTGCCATGTATGTTTAAAACACATATGAAATAGTTCTAATCTGTCCTTTTTGGTATTTGTTTCCTTCGAAGAACTTAGCAAAATTTGTTGGGGCATTGGAGTTGGAGATACTGTTTCATCAATATGGTGCAGTCAAGATGTGTAAATTAGTTCTTGATGAGAATGGTTACAACAAACAATTCAAATTTGTTCAAATGAACAATGTGCTTTCAGCCACTATAGCAGTAGTATTCCTGAATGGATCCTTCCATTAGCAATGATTTCTGAGAATTCTCTCTTTATTTTTGATTATATTGATTATTGGTCTAGTTTAACTTATATGGTCGGATTTTGTACAATTATACTCTTTATTAAGTTCATATACTACATGAGTAAATGATACATAACATGAAATGAGGGGAGAGACAAAATTTGTGCTTATAAAGACTATATTTTGTTGTCGATTTCTTCAAACTTCAAATGCATGTGACGATAACTTACTATTTAAGTGCTTAATCATCATAGTTGTACTCTTTTGCAGGGTGCTTCAATTGGAGCTTACTCCAGCATCAGTGACTTGGAACGAGGTTTTGATGATGAGATTCTTCAAATGGCCTTTGGTGTAAGCTGATATTTCTTAACCGAGTTGTTTAGTTTTTGATTTAAATAGGATGAGCATTATTTAATTATTTTTAGTTTTTGTTTCGTAGCACAAGTTTTCTGCTGAGGAGGTGGAAGATGCAAAACATTGTTGAAAGAGAGATTGCCCATTGCTGACTGAATTCTGCATCGGACAGTAATGCCAAAATAAGAAGCATGTAGGATAGTAAAAGTCACTCCAGTGGTTTAAGGTACATACTTATCTACATATTTATTGTCAACGTACAAATAGCAACTGAATTTGGAATCTCACCTATTGAATTTCAAGCAGTTTAAGCTGCTTTTGGTTTTATTTGCAAAGAAATTATTAGGCTTAACTTGCTTTTTTTTCTCTTTTAAGGAGCATTAATTAGCAACACACAACTGGTTGTTCCCTGGAGCCGAGATTGCTTCAGAAGCAATCGGTCGGCCAACGTGCTTCACCCATCTGTGCTCTTTCCACGCTCTTATGTGATGAACTCGAATGGTAATTTGCCTTTGTACATTCAGATTGTGCAATCTAGTAGTGCGTATTGCAATGCTTGTGTTGTATTTTTATTGACATTTGTATGTAATTATTGACATATGTAATGAATTCAGTTATTTTCTGTAATGAAGTTGGTGTAAACCTGAATTGTTTTTCTTTTAATATGAGTAATTATGTTTGTTGTTAGTGAAATAGCGGTTATAATTATAATATTATGAAAATTTGGATTAATAGCAGTTGAGGTGTAATTATTTTTAGCAGTTGTAAAACAAATTTTAACAACTGCTAGAAACAGTTGTAAAAAAGGTCGACTTTATTACAATTGCCAGCTGTATTAAACATATTACAACTGTTTTTGGCAATTGCGAAAGGGTATTTTTTTTTTGGTATTGGTACCTATGGCAACACCTGTACCGATATTGTCATAGAGTCGCAAAGGCGTTGCCTTTGAGTCTAAGGCAATGCAGCAAAAGTCAACCCCAAAAAAGTGTTGTCACAAATCATTTTTTGCCTATAGCAACACTTTTTGGCACCTACCGCATCACTTTTCTAGGGTTGTCGTAGGCCATTTATGGCGCAGTGTATAATAATGGCTAATGCACTCTACTCTAAGGTCACTACATCATAGAGTGTAAATGAAAGTGTACATGATAAGGTGATAGCAAACATATAAACATAACATACATCCTCACGTTCACTCACTTAATGCGTTAGACATACAATAATGTTTGTCCCCTATATTACCCCTTGATAAGGACCTGAACTTGGTCACATGCGTCACTAATTTCCCAAACCTGTAATAAATGTCTAGAATCCGGGGAACAAGAGCCGAACTTGGTCCAAGTTGTAAGACTCCGTGAAATATACCTAAATATATAAATATTAATAATCAATGGAAATGAGCAATCAAATTAAAAAAATGCTAAAAAAAAAATGAGATTTTGCAGCATTAAGAATTTGGCTACGAAAGTCTTTTATTTGGATTCGTGGCAAAATTCTGACCTGTTTTCATATGTAATATTTTGAAAACTGTAATCATATGGATAAGTTACAATCAAATGAAATTGGATGGTGAACACATATATATATGTGATTAAATAATAATATATATCCAAGAAATAAAAATAAATTGGATGAATTTGAATTTCAAATTTAGATAAGGAGGGGACAAAGAATAATATAAGCAAGGTAAGAAATAAGGCACAACAACGTCAGATCTACGCTCTTCCAGTCAAAGTGAGCAAAATTAGTATTTTCTTAGGCATATTATAAATTTTTAGATTATCATATGGATTTGTATGCCTAAGAGGATTTGGTACAATGATAATATTAAAATGCAAAACCCCCAAATCCTCTGTTTTTATGTATTTCGCAAGAATTATCAATTTATCGGGTTTGTAGATCATGGTCTTAGTAGTGAATTGAGAACAATTGGGTAATATGCTTTTATTTTATGTAATTTATCATTTTGTCTAAATATTTGTTTGTAACCTAAAAAGGTTTAGATTTGGTTTGATTCATTACTTGATTAGGTTTGAGTTCTATTCTGAATCCGAACGTATTCAGATTTGAAGCCAATCAAATATGAATGGTTTTATGTGCAATATGTGAAAAGGGGTAAATTAGATAAAATAAATTCTATGTATATGTATATGTGTGTGTGTGTGTGTGTGTGTGTATCTATATAATAAATTTCCTTAGTAGCACAAACCAAGGGACAAAGAGTGGCTGAGATTAAATTCAAACAAGAATAAAGAGTGGTTAGGATTTCGCTAGCTGTGCATAAACTGCTCTCCGTTTAGATTAAACAGCGCACTACGTCATTAGCTTAAACATCGTGCTCCACTCATTTTCTTCTCCAGATTTTGTTTCCACCGTTTACAATCCATCTCCAACCGATCTTTTTTTGTTTTCTTGCAAGGCAACCGTTCTCTTTTTTGAGTTTAATTTCAGATCTGATCCACTCCCATGTTTATTTCCCACTCTCCAATCGCTCTTCCACGTTTTTTCTGGGCTCCTTCTTCCATGCTATACTGTAGACGAAATCGGGAAAAACTAAAATTAATGTTCATCAATTCTACACCCTACACCATCGGATCTCCAAATCGCATCGCCAGATGTAGAGATTGAGTCTTATTGTTGTTGCACAAAGCCCTAGGCAATTTCTCCTGTAATCTTCATTTTTTGGCTTCCATATTTCCATACAAGTTCCTATTTCATGCGCTGTTGCATCGCCAAATCGCATGGGTCTGACTTGGGGATCAACTCTTTCTGTTGTCATACTTAAAAGCCTAAGGTAATTTCTTATTTTAAATCCAATATTAATTTTTTGGATTTTAATTTTTTGTAAATCTTCCCTATTTGTCCTCCAATCCCTCTTGAAATTTCATTGTGAAAAGTCGGTGGATTGACGGTTCTAAAGATGGACCTTGATTGGGAAAAAAAATCTTCTGTCGTTCTATAATTAATTTTCTCCCTCTTAACAGATCCACCATATGTAAATTATGAAGTTAATAATGGTACAGAATGGCGTCACGAATGTACCTGTGCCTGCATCAACGGTGGAAGAAGACTAATAGGATGAAGGTAAACTTTTCTCCAACTGATTCAATAATAGGGTTGCATCTATTAACACCCCACTAATTACTCTTTACCCCGTTCAAAATATTAAATTGATAATTCCAATTTTTCCCTTAAATTATTAATTATGCATTTCATTAAATGTAATTAATAATTCTAATTGATGTTCACCATGACATTGATTGAAATCAATCAAAATTTTAAGGGCGATTTGATTTAATCAACCCTATTCTCGAATGCAACTCAACAAAATCATTGTTTAATTTCATCCAAAATGAGAAAATAGATTGAAAACTATTACAATGTCGCTTCTTTGATCTTCTTTTCGTATATTTGTTTCCCTACTGTTTGCATCTTTTTCATTACAGAAAGTAGAATGTAAAGTTGTTAGAGTTTTGATAAAGAAACGAAAAACTGTAAAAAAGGAAGTAAAAAGAAAGAAAATAAACGTAGATAATGAAGAAACAAGGGTAGTTAAGGAATAAACGGGGTGGGAAAATAAAAAACTGGGGTGAAGATTATTTTTTAAAATTACCGATGTGGGGAGAGCAAATTGCGGGATGAGAATAGATGGATCTCTTTTACTTTACTGCTGACTTTATTAACGGTGGAGGAAGACTAATAGGGTGAAGGTAAACAGATGTTAGTTATAACATAAATAGATGTAAGGTTATTCCTTTTCTTTTTTCCCCAAACACAAACTGATCTATCATATGTTAGTTATGATGATTTTGGATGCTTTTAATTTTTGGTGTTGTGTTTGCATTAACGTTGATAAAAGTTATCTCAGTTGATAATGATCCTGTCAAAATCTACTAAATGGTTTACATAATGGATCTATCATGTACAAACTACAAATTCTGCTAGGAGTTTTAAACCATGTGTCTCACGACTAGAGTTTTAGGTAATTTTAAGCAACTTCATGTCCTTTTCCTCCATGTTTGTTCTCTATGTGAAATGGCATCACTTCCATATGCATACATAAGCTTGCTTATATGATCAAGTCATGATTATTTAAGAGAGGGAGAGGGTGGGACTTGGTAACATTTTTATGTGGTCAAGCTATAAATACGGACTTGGTGAAGAAGAGAGTGAAATCTTTTAATGATTTTCACTGAGCAATAAATGATAACAGTTGACAAAACACATTGCCTTTTATTTATGTTAGTACACGTACATATACAGAAATTGTATGTATCGTTATAGTTTTTGTATATGATAGGTTGAATATATGCTTGCTTACCATTAACATTCATCTTTATTGTGTTTGTTCTTATCCATATTTTTACATAACATTATAACTAAAATGTAACATCCATTTTTATGATATATTTGTTCCTCTTTACTTGCTGTACCCTCCCAGGAGTTCTTTCAAAATGTGTGCAGACATTTTTTGTTTATGAATGTATTATAGTGGCAATGTTCCCATATTGAATTTGCCTTATGATGGCATCAATGCTTTTGTTCATTAATTTATTATATATCACTTAATGGATGAAGAACTTTGTTCTTTCAAAAAGCCTATGCAGTTCAATCCAAAATTTCATGTTATTCTTTAAAATATAATCACTTTAAAATATAATATCACGTTTCAGAAAATAATTGATAATGAGAACTTGAAATTATATGTACTATAAATGTATTTGACTGATTATGTTCAACCTTACATATTGTAGTTTGTCTGTAATGGACTTTAAAGTTTGGCGAAACATAACTGTTGTGTTTACCAATTTTATGATATTCCTTTGACATAATCTTTTCAAAATTCAAATATATTCTGAAATTTTTAGCTCCCAACCCATATAGTACAAAATTTCAATGTTTAAACTGGGTTTCATTAAACAAATCTTCACACTGATCATCTTTTATATAGAATGAGATATAATGCACCTCCATGATTTTAGCTTTTCGTTCAAGCTAATTATTGCATGCGGATGCTAAAAGTAATGTGAAATTGTTATCAAAATTTAGTTCTGATATTAAGTTATTTCAAGAATATGTTCTTTGCAATTCTGATATAAATAGAACATGCATTTTTTTCTGGTGCTAGGCAGGCAGCTATTTAATTTTTAACAAAATTAATTGACCATAGAAAACTTTCCTTATTCTCTCAGTTTAATTTTTTAGTCTTTAAATGCATCCTATAGATCATACTAGATTTTGCTAAATGAGTTGTTTAAATTGTAATCTGATTTGATCAGTTAAGTGGCTAACAGTTTGGTGTTTTCTTTTTAACCATTAAAATTAGTTATCTTTTAGCTAGGAAAATGAATTTTGTCATCCTTAACATGCACTTTCCTTTCTTTACGTTAATATTATCCACAAACCTTGATTGTAACCTTTACTGATGCAAAATCTATTTTAATTGATTGCAATCATTAAATAAAAAAAAAGATAGTTTATATATTTGATAATTTAAGTTCTGATTGTATTCAACTCAATACATGTCATGCATTTATGGTTACGGCATTTCCATAAGTTCATGTTAAAGGTCAACAAAATTAATCTTCAATAGAGCATGCAGGGATATAAAGTTTCATTAAACCATGAGGATAGGTGAAATTTCCATCAAAATTTAATATTCGAATTGATTAGCATATTCAACGTCTTTACCTACACACACAAGGGAATTCTAATTTATTAGCATATTTAAGGTATTTACTTAAAAGGGATTTCGAATTGATTAGCATATTTAACATCTTTACTTAGAAGGGGATGCGTTATTCTCTGACGCTATAAGAATATTTGTCAAAATTAAATATTCGTATTAACTAGAATTTTTTACATCTTTACTTAATTTGGGAGTACGTTTTTCTCTACCACTCTGAATTTTTATTAAAACTCAATATTTGTATTAATTAGCACATATTTAACGTCTTTACGCAAAAATGGAGTAAATGTTAGTTAGATATTGAAGTACTACCTTTGTATTTAGGAAACAATTAAGTACTTATGTTATCTTTGGTTGAAACATGTGATAACTTTCATTTCAACATATCTTCCTCATACCTTTCTTTTATTAGTTAAGAAAAAAAACTAAATTTCATTTAAATTCATCTCAACATTTGCTAATTAGTATAAAATCATTTGCTAAAATTTATATTATTGAAAATAGGTATGAACTGATTTTCAATTGGATATAACAGAAGAGTTTGCTATAATTGTAATTTAACCGTGAAACTCAAAAATGCGTGGATATTTCGGAGTTTTCATGCTGTGAAATTATGGCATATAATTTGAACTAAAATTCAAAAATAATTATAAGAATTTGAGCTAAGAAAACATATAAAGGTTCAAAAATTTGGACTTCACTGATATCCTACCGTTTATGATTTTCATTGTCAGCTCATATCATTTATTTGTACACTTATGTTAATTGTACTTTAGTTAGCTTGAAAATTATTGCTTTGATGGTGCAAATTATACGGTGATTGCGTATAACTTTATTTTCAGTTATATGAGAGTGTTTTCCTTTCTAATTTATAATTAGCAGAGTTTTGACATAAGTTGTCACATGATGTGTTTCCTCTTTTACAATGTTAATGTTGGTTATCAATTTGATTACTGTTTTCCCAGCCTGTATTTACCTCTTTACATTCTCTCTAAGTTGTCTTCTATTATAATCTGCATATTAAGTTAACTTTATATATCTCGAAAGGAATTAGAATTCAAACTAATAATACACAATTTACACTCTGGTAAGCAAATGATTTTAGTATTAAGTGGTAGCCAAAGCTCAGATGGATGCAACCACAATTTTAGTTCTCACTTTAAGGAGATTTTATAATCATGATCATGCAGCCATTATATGTAGTAAACCAAGTTGAATTTTCTTTTCCATGAACTTACTGTTAACTTAGCAACCTCGGTTTGGTTTATGCATCAAACTGTCGTCAACTAAAGTTCATCACTTCGTTATGCTGATCGATAACAGATAATGGAAATTTAGCTTCAGCACAATTGTCTTTAATTACCAATTCATTTCAACCCCGTTCAGGTACTCCATGTTAGTTATCAGTTACAGTTATATAATATAGAATTTAATCCCATAGAACACAGATTAATTCCGCTACAACCACAATAAAGTCCAAATTATGCAAGTATAATTGATTTATTATGTGTTTACTTGATTGAGTTATGTTGTTTTTAGGCCAACTGTTATTTACTGCTAAATGTTGAGAAAATGATTAATTTCCCATCATTTTCCACTCTTGGTTACAAATGCATGATGTTAGGCTTTACATTAGTTTCTGTATTGCATTCTGTATCAATTTAAAGGTCTATTTATAAAACTATACAAAAATAAATGTGTATGAGTAGTTTCTACAAGCAAACCATCATTATATTGAATAAATTCAAGTTAAGTTCAATTGACCAATTTAATGTGTGTAATATCGTAACAAAATTCTTTTCTTTCCTGTGATTTCTTTATAGTTTGCTCAATATATATCAATACAAAACTTTGGATACAACTTCCTACATATTATTATGAAGCTACATATATTATTCCCAACAAAAAAATGATAGACTATGTTGTGCAAAGCTCTGGTGGTGTATAAAAATGCTTACACCAATATCTACTGTGCACAAACAAGCACATAATATTACTGATGACTAACATGTTATATAAATCGTATATGATCCTTGAGTGCATTAACGGTCATCTTATTGTAGTGAGTTAATGATAATCTACCTCATTTGAATACGCACAATAGAGATGCTTTAACAAAATCTGTGTTTACTCAATTAGTTCTCCCATTAGTATTACTAGATTACACAATAAAAGAACTTTTACGGTACATGCTTATTGGTTGATCCACATTATCAAAGATAATATATTGCTGATATAATTATTTAACCATAATAGTCTTTTCCGTTTTTGTTTATTAATGGTGAGTGATGCAGTTATTATACTAATGTAGATTGCATTATACTCAGCTTTTGTGGGTTTTATTCCTTAGGCAGCTGCAAAATAAATAAAAAGTTAACTGAGGTTAAGAAATTCTCAATAGGACTGGATGGAAATATATCATCGGAATAGTTTACTATTTATGCTACACATTCTTCTGCATCTTGCAAATTGACTTAACATTTACTGATAAAATCATACAACTAAGAATTCCAATTGATAAACTTATTTTCAATTATGATGACATGATTGCAAAGACAACTTTGTGCCATTGATAATAACATATCATAACTAAAATTCTATATATCTATGATTATTATATTAAATTAGTTATTTCACTAGAAGCGGTATTCAACATTCTAATAAATATTAAATTGATAGTTATATAGAAAATTATTACTTTCTGCTTGCGATCTACTAAGTTCAAGAAGTCTATCCCACTCATAACTTAAAGAAAATTGATATTCATGCAAACAAATATTGGAAAATTACCTTGGTAAATGGTTTCCACTTCAATGTTGTTTGCAACTACAAAATTTTTCCCCGTCATTATCATACTGGTGGCAGATTTTGGTAGTGCCTTTAATGATGACCAAATTGCGGATATTCCTTAACCAAACTGTGTGATTAACCAAAGTCTGTAGTCACATATGCAGCGCAAGCTTAATATTTGTATTCAGACTAGACCATATCATTCTTCATTCAGTTGGTTGCATTAACAAGGCTAGACATGCACATTGATGCTGCTGACATGCTGACAGAAGCAGCTAAACCTAAGAAAAGAGGCAAAATTGTGACAAGGTTTCGAAGAATTTTATATGTTATACGGATGATTTTTCTTCAGTTTATCTTCTCTTTTTCAAATGTATTACAGGAAAAGTGTCTATTTATTGATGTTTCGTTGTTTCGTCTGTAATGTATTATACTAAATCATATGCCCTGTTGTTTGATATAAAATGTATATATCAATCCTATGCATCTGTGGACAGTTTATTACTCGGTTCACTAATCTGATGTTTCTCCTCTTGAAGTTTGTGAAAACCTAAGAAAAATGATAATTATATCTTTGTCCTAAGCTCATGCTTTTCAATTTTATCAAAAAGGCTTTCATGGAGATTATGATCCATCTTCTGTTTATAATTTTATCCATATTTCTTTTTTCATTTATGTTACTGTGACATTTTGTTTGTTTTTGTTTCAGATTTTTCTAAACATCAACAAACACGTTTAAAGAAAGATTAAATCCAATGTATGTTTCACTTTTGGTTTACTTTCAAAGATCCATTTTTTTTTATTTCATTGTCTTGCTTAATGGAGTTTGTAACTTCCACAAAGTTTTGCTTTAGATGCAATCAAATTGTTGTATAGTACAATTTCACGGTTTTTCTTTTTACATGTTTTTTCCTTTGGAATTCACCCTCCCGTCCAGTTAACCTCAGTTCATGGAATCTGTTGTAGCACTGATATCAAGAATTTCATCTGTACACTATTTTCCGTCGTTAATTAAATTGCACCTTCAATTTATGCTTGATAGCTTACGTTTTCCGTATATTTTGGAACTGTATTTAGGATAAGCCTTTTCATAAACTGATTTGTTCATTCTTGCTATATTAAGTCAAGTATATAGGCATGACATTAAAATTATTCTAGAAAATTCAATTTTTGTTGTTGTTGTTGCAGTAGTGGGAGGACATTACATGGATGTCTGGTATAACTCTAATGTCTGGAGATTACTTTGATTAGGTCATGCAAGCTGTGCGTTTGACGTAACAATTAACATGGGTTCTCCAACTTCTTGAACTGCTGCATAATAGATGTGGTATTTATTTGAATTTTCTTGCTGCAATCAACACATTTGAAGAATGTAGTATTTGTATATGTTATAAATTACTGTCACTTACATCTTTGTATGTATTTGTTACTTACATTCTCCTATGCATATTTACTTACTAGTACACAGCCCGTGCGTTGCACGGGTCTTTAAGACTGGTATTTGTTTTGGTTGGGCATTTGTTAGTACGAATATCGTGAAACGACACACACTTTGCGTGTGATCACGGCATGCGCTTCGCGCGTAAATTATCATTTCAATAAACCATTTTCTTATAGGATGGGCTTAAAGATAAACCCCAGTAATTCAAATGGAAAACACACTTTTGTATGATGCTATGCAGATGCAGTGTATATATCATTCACTGACTATGCAAATAATATACATATCTTTCTTGCTGAAACTTCTTATAATATTTTCCAATGCATATATGATCATGGTGCAAATGATGGAAATCTTCACGTAATAAGCTTAAATCGGTGATTCATTTTAACCTTTAAATATGAACATTCATAATCTTTCCAACAGCAATAGTTCAACTAATATGCATAAGTACTTTTGGCCAAATATGATGTATAAAAAAAGATGCATGCAATCCTTCATGGGTTTGTCTCCGTATTTATATTATTATATATACATCTTTTGTACCTAATTTTTTTTTATTCAAAACAGTTCGGTTATGTATTGTATAATACGTAGGCTTACAGACCAATCTGTACACTTACAATTTCACAACATCTATGAAATTTTAATATATGTTCCACTAGAACATAAATAACACTAAAAACGAACAAAATTTCCAGGTTTATTGTTGCAAAATTGGGAAAGAGTACAAAACTCAAAAATGAATGATTCTGCTGCTCCCACATGGACCATATTGCCTGAAGCAAATCAAAGCACCCAGTACCGAACTTAACAGGTTGACCGAAAATCATGTCCCTCTCCCCATGCAAAGCAGCATCCACAATGACCTTAGTAGCAGCCTCCAACGTCATTTATTGAAAGGCGAGGTGTTTGTATTAGACATTTCAACCCTTTCCATTCGTCTTTTGTACCTAAATGTATATAGATTATTATATAGATAAGAAGTAAATGCAGCATCCAAATTAATCAAATAGTAATTGATGATAATTTTTTAGCATATACGGATGATAAATATAAGAAACTCGTCTGAATCTACCGAGTTGTACTCTTGAACAAATTTTGCTTATCCACTTATTTTGCTTCTCAAACTACCACATATATATACATTTGTTTTTCTGTTAGCGTGTCTCACTGAAGTGGAAGGCCAGAGAGAGAAGAAAAAGAATAAAATAAACCTGTTGCATCAAGTGTGAGTATACTTAACGAAAATATAAGGCTAAAGAGATGCAAACCATAGACATACGTAATTATATGCAAGCAAATGGTCTCATGAGGGCTATAATTACAGTTTTGAGATGAAAATTTTGTTTATGTTTTATTTTACCTTAGCATACACAAATCCATTGCATAATAGCTATATATGCACATACGGGATTTCCAAGGGTTCTTCTCCTCGACAGATTCATTGGAGTTTACATCTGCAGCTCCGATGTTGAACCTGGAAAACGCCATCATTTTACAGTAGTTCAGCAAAACCGATCGAATTAAAGCTTCTGTAAACTCTAATAAAGCAGCTGAATTCATCACCCGCATGAGAATAAATGGTTACCAAACATGTGGAATTTAGAAAACCCACGCATCAAATAGTAATTTAAAGGGAAGGTATTTTGAATTTGTATCAACTCATTAGCACAGATGTGGTGTAAAAAATATGAATTAGCCACTTAGTAGAAGGATATAGTTCATGAAATTAAGTGACCAAGTTAAAAGCAGAATCATGAAATCAGTTCATGAAATTAAGTGACCAAATTAAAAGGGGAATTATGAAATCGGTTCATGAGAACATATCATAGAAAAACATGATTTATAAAATGAGTGAGTATAAATTGTGAGCATATATACAAAAAATGAAACCTAACTACTAATTTGCAAATGCAAATATATCGGAAAAGAGAAGATGATATTATATCATCACAGACATTAAGAATATTGGCAATAGGAAAATGAAAAAAATGTATATTTCGATGTTAGTAACCATCTATAAAAGAGTGCTAGTTAAAGAAATTGTATTAGAAAAAAATGCAACACATATTGCACAGAACAAAACATATATATGATAGAAATGTCAAACAATGAACTGAAAATAGCTAATAACATTGGCTGCAAATTATGTTGGAAAAAAGGAATTACGTAGGAAGCAATCGAAATAATCATTCTGATATATCTGTAATGTTTGTTGGAATAAACGAATTACCTGTGAAGCCTTCGAAATAATCGTTATTATTGATCTGCTTTGTACACTTGATGAATCAACATAAATTGCTTATACATATCGGTAGTAGGAGTGGAAGCTCATCAACCTATCATTCAAGCTTTGAAGTTATTAACTCGACTGGCATACAAACTGAGAAACACAGTTAAAACTATTCTTAACAGGTAGACAATACACTAAAAATCAATAGTTTTTTTAGGGATTTGGAGAAAAATGAAGCTTGCAAAAATTGAAGTTTGCAAGCATAGGTATTTACCGTGCATTATGCGAATCTGGTAAATAAACATACAAGTATGATGATAGTGCAAAATTACAATATAGTTTGCTTACATAAGGCTTATATGTACAACAACACGCAAATGGATTATGATGCCCCTTCATCCGTGCAATCAGTGAAAATAACAAATAGGCAAAAAAAAAAAAAAAAAAAGAACAAATGTGCAACCAACAAAAGCTAAAACAGTCCACGAAAATGTGTTCTAATGAGCGTTGTGCTATACACAGAAAGTGCGTTTATGTGTATATGTAATTAACTGTTTATATACGAATGTACATGTAAAGAGCAAAGTAGAACAAAACATATAAATGTATTAATAATATATCAATAGCAAAACGTCGGGTAGATTATCTTCAGTAAAAGCGTTTGCTATGTATCGCACCTCACATTACTGTAAAGAAATTTGACCTTCAAGATGTCAAGTGAATCAAGTGATGCATGCCAGCAAAACCTTTTATTCCTTCTATGAACTTCAGCCTACAGTTTTTTTCACCTCATATAATTTCAAATGTTTTAGATACCTATACCGTTTTTAGTTAGTAATGATATGATAAAACCCACTCAATAGTCCAAAAGAAATCAAGATTGCGGATATTCGGAAGTTGTGTGAACATTTAACATTTTATCAAACAATCTTTTGATGTCAGTATCTCAACTTTTGAGTTAAAAATTTACCCAAAGCATTCATTCACGTATAGACATATAACACCAATGATCTACTTATCCGTGCATCGCACGGATTTCCACTTGGATGCAACAAAATAGATACATGATTCATGTTAGTATGTAATAATTATAAAGAATATTCAAATTAAAGTAATCAACCTGTCTAGCAACAACCAATGATCAAAGGCCACGTTCAACATATTTGTTAATGATACAATGAAACTTGTTTGTCTACTCTCCGCATTTGCACAGAGCCAGAATCTGTTCCAAAATAAACCATTATAAGTAAAACAATTTTATTTAAAGCACCAGCTCAAAATAAACCATTAAAGTAAACCTTTTTGTGAAACTCAAAATACCAGCTCAGAAGCATCCTTACTCGCGACATTCCAGCTTCCGTCATACTCAATATACATCAAGGCAGTTCTTTTGTCGATAGGATTGAATGGAAGAAAAAGCAATCCATTATACCAGTTTTTTTTTTTTTTTTGATGCTACATTGAAGGTAATTTTCGAGATTACTTTATTTAAGGTAGTAAAGCAGGATACTTTAAAAGCAGACCAACCAGCGTTCCTTTTTAAAAAAAAACAATTTGTTTTACTACATGAAATATACAAATCAGAATCATGAAAATCGTTTCAAAAACAAAGTTTCGGGCAATTTTTATCTAAGTAATAACCAATACCATGTGATAGGTTAATAGTAGTTGTCCATCACTAATTGTTACAACCACATTTCTTATAACTTGTGTTTGTATATTAGCGTTATGTCGGACCCACTATTTATTAATCAGCACCATTAAAATGATTGAGCAGAAGTAAGGCATGGAAGACAATTCATCAAGCAAACAGAAGGCAAAAGAGGCACAAAACAATTCAATAAATACTTACAGTTATAAAAGCTGCAACCACCTCAGGCGAAATTCTCCGAAGAAGTAAGCAGCACAGTCCGCAAGACTGACCAATATTCCAAACATTTAAAATAAAAGCAGATCCGAACTCACTAGTGAGCACAGTACGAAATCGCGAACGAATCAACAATATCTAGACAATACACTAAAAATCAATAGTTTTTTAGGGATTTGGAGAAAAATGAAGCTTGAAGAAATTGAAGTTTGCAAGCATAGGTATTTACCGTGCATTATGTGAATCTGATAAACAAACATACAGGTATGATGACAGTGTAAAATTACAATATAGTTTGCTTACATAAGGCTTATATGTACAACAACACACAAATGGATTATTATGCCCCTTCATCCGTGCATTCAGTGAAAATAACAAATAGGCAAAAAATGAACAAATGCGCAACCAACAAAAGCTAAAACAGTCCACGAAAATGTGTTCCTAATGAGCGTTGTGCTATACAGAGAAAGTACATTTATGTGTATATGTAATTAATTGTTTATATACGAATGTACATGTAAAGAGCAAAAGTAGAACAAAACATACAAATGTATTAATAATATATCAATAGCAAAACGACGGGTAGATTATCTTCAGTAAAAGCATTTGCTATGTATCGCACCTCACATTATTGTAAAGAAATTTGACCTTCAAGATGTCAAGTGAATCAAGTGATGCATGCCGGCAAAACCTTTTATTCCTTCTATGAACTTCATCCTACAGTTTTTTTCGCCCCATATAATTTCAAATGTTTTAGATACCTATACCGTTTTTAGTTAGTAATGATATGGTAAAACCCACTTAATAGTCCAAAAGAAATCAAGATTGCGGATATTCGGAAGTTGTGTGAACATTTAACATTTTATCAAACAATCTTTTGATGTCAGTATCTCAATTTTTGAGTTAAAAATTTACCCAGAGTATTCATTCACGTATAGACATATAACACCAATGATCTACTTATCCGTGCATCGCACAGATTTCCACTTGGATGCAACAAAATAGATAAATGATTCATGTTAGTATGTAATAATTATAAAGAATATTCAAATTAAAGTAATCAACCTGTCTAGCAACAGCCAATGATCAAAGGCCACGTTCAACATATTTGTCAATGATACAATGAAACTTGTTTGTCTACTTTCTGCAGTTGCACAGAGCCAGAATCTATTCCAAAACAAACCATTATAAGTAAAACAATTTTATTTAAAGTACCAGCTCAAAATAAACCATTAAAGCAAACCTTGTTTGTGAAACTCAAAATACCAGCTCAGAAGCATCCTTACTTGCGACATTCCAGCTTCTGTCAGACTCAATATACATCAAGGCAGTTCTTTTGTCGACAGGATTGAATGGAAGAAAAAGCAATCCACTATGCCAGCTTTTTCCCCTTTTTTTTTCTTTTTTTTTTGATGCTACAGTGAAGGTTATTTTCGAGATTACTTTATTCAGGTAGTAAAGCAGGATACTATAAAAGCAGACCAACCATCGTTCCTTTTAAAAAAAAAACAGTTTGTTTTACTACATGAAATATACAAATCAGAATCATGAAAATAGTTTCAAAAACAAAGTTTCGGGCAATTTTTATCTAAGTAATAACCAATACCATGTGATAGATTAATATTAGTTGTCCATCACTGATTGTTACCACCACATTTCTTATACCTTGTGTTTGTATATTAGCGTTATGTCAGACCCACTATTTATTCATCAGCACCATTAAAATGATTGAGCAGAAGTAAGGCATGAAAGACAATTCATCAAGAAACCAAAAGGCAAAAGAGGCACAAAACAATTCAACAAATACTTACAGTTATAAAAGCTGCAACCACCTCAGGCGAAATTCTCCAAAGAAGTAAGCAGCACGGTCTGCAAGATTGACCAATATTCCAAATATTTAAAATAAAAGCCGATCCGAACACACTGGTGAGCACAGTACGAAATCGCGAAGTAATCAACAATATCTGGGTAGAAGAGAACTTGCTAATTCTGGTCGTAATTAAATTTCAAAAGACGGAGCATACTCTTCAAATTTCTGGTCGTGGAAGAGCCGAAACAGTAGGCTGCTGAATTGAAATCAATGTGAGTTGGTATGAACAAAGGAAACGAAGAAAAAGGGGAGAAGGTCGGCAGTTTTAAGAAATCGTGGATCCCTTTTTTTAACGATGATTAAGTGATTAGAGTGCAGAAGTGGGAGGATATCGTTGTAGAGCAAACGTGGGACTGGGACAAACGTGCCGCGTGAAATATTTTTAGCCGTTAGATTGCTGTTTGGTAGAATGATCATGACCATTGTTTTTCTCTTGGTTTGTCTAACCAAGAGATTTTATTATATAGATGTTGCTTATGTATCATCGTAACTTATAATGTATCGCATTTTTATAAAAAGATTTAATAAAATGAAATAAATATGCATTGTAAAATGTTCTTTTACCACTTTATGCTTATACATGTGTATGACCATTTTGTTTGATGTACTTCGATTTATCCAATGTGTTATGCTATTAAGTATTGCTGCTTTATTCGTTAAAGGTAGGTACCCTTTGGTTGGAATAATTGCCTACCGCCTTTGGTAGTCGACGCGTTCGATGCGTCTGACGCATCATACATGGAAATGGGACAAATTGGTCGGCGTTGGACGCGTCCGATGCCGACGACTAATAATTTCAATTTATCCCTTAAATATCCGCTTAAACTAATAAATATGTATATTATATTCTTAGTCATATAAGATTAATTGTTCCAACGCAAGAATGAACCATTAGCTTTAAAGAATCACTTACATATACTTGCTATTATACAATTTGTTCTTGTCGCTTATTCATAAATGCAAACTACAAAACTCAAAAGTCTATGCTCCCGTGCATCGCACGGGTTTCCACTCGTATATATATATATATATATATATATATATATATATATATATATATGCAGTTAAAACGCTTAGCGGTTCTATGGCGGTAGAGGTGTCAAAAGCTGTAGCGCGGATAAAGCGGGGAAATAGCGGGAGTATAGAGAAGGCACAAAAATGTTAATTAGATGTAAAGCTATGTATTTAAAAGTTAATTAATTATCATTCTCATATCATTTGTGTATAAGAAACAAATATCAATTTATATTATATAACAAAATTAAAGAATATCATGGTTATGCACACTAGATTCGAGGATTACTATAGATTTCTATCTTATATAAGGTGCTTGTGACTTAAAATTAGCTTTTTACATTAATTATTTATTTATTTATTTTAGAAGAGTACAGGTCAAATCATCCTTTGTATATTATTATAGCAAAAGCGGGTGCTAAATATCGTTGATTTAGTGGGTGCAACGGAAAATAGTGGGGCTACAAGCAGAGCTACTGTTCATCAGTGCTAAACTGAAATAGAGTAGCGGTTGAAGAGTGCAACGTGCTATGGCGATAATTTTGCGTTGCTTTAGAAGGGTTTTAACTGCATAGATATATGATTGTATATATACTAGTACATATGCACGCCCGATGGGCGTGTGCATAGATGTATTTAACCAAAGTTGGGAATAAAGTAAAGACTGAGCATGCAGTCATTACAGCTATGTGTATGCAGAAAATCTGGAATATTGGAAGAAGAAAAGAAAAAAAGCAGAAAACAGTTCATGTGAAGAAAAAATGAATTCAGATAACGAATAAAAGCAGTAAACCTGCGTCATTACATCAGTGCAGAACAGGATAATTATTACTTACGAAGACAAACTGCAGTTTTATTACTGCTGAAGTCCCAAAAAAAAGATGATAGCTTAATTAATAATTACGAAGACAACAGCAAATCAAAACAAAACGACGAACGGAAACGCAAGTAGATTTTGGAAGCTGCACGACTGTTTGTTTGATTGTCTGGCCATGTACTCTCTCTTAATCCTCTCAACATCTGCAAGCTGGATAAAAAAGAAGAAGAAATAAATAGTCAACATATAAATGTGTTGAAAGTAAGGGAAGTAATAGAACTTGATAACAAACCAATTCAGGGGAACAAAAATATTCCTTCTCGTTAATTTCCGCAATGTTATCTGGAATAGTGGTAGTAGAAACAGTGGGAATGCTAACCAAATTGTCAGTGGAGGGAGAAAAGTCTGGTTGGGTTGGTGAAATAGTTTCCTGGTGGACGTGAGACACAATAGCGGTGGTGTGAGAGGCCGAAGATCGATGCTGATTTGTAAGACGTTTGCTCTTGCGTTGAAGCTTTTCAGCCGGAGGTGGTGGCGTGGTGTCGTTAGTTCGCACTGGAATTTTGGATTGTAGTATTAAATACAACAATTAGCATTTGAGGAGTAAAGAAAAATAGTTGATCGAGCAGAAGAATATAGAAAATAAAATATGAGTGGTGCATATACAGAAGATGTTCCTTTGGCATTTTTGAAGAACAGAATGGCAGATGATAATAGAATGAAGGAATTATATGAGAAGAAAATGAAGTCTAGGAGAGCATGTTTATAGCAGTTAAAAGAAAAGAGTAATTGCAAAATACCACTCATAAGCTGGGTAAACGTAGATTAAGCAGTAGTAGTGGAGAGAAAGAAGGAGATAAAAAAGACCAAAATGAGGACTCAGTTGTGCGGGAGAAAAAAAAGTAGGAAAACTGGGTCAAGTATAATTTGGAGGAGGCATGTGCAGAAACCAAGGTTTTAAATCTCGGGTATCAGTCGCGTTTAGTCTCGGGGATTTTATAGACTCGGTCTCGTATCGGGGGAGATCTAGGAAGAGATGAGTCTAACTCGTGAGTTCGTCTCGGATTTTAATCTCGGGTCTGAAAGTTCATATCGGAACAATCTCGGGGTACATGATATTTTAACAAAATAATTTTTACGAATGCTATCAAAATAATAATAACTTAAACTTAAAGTGCAAAATAACTTTATTATTCTTTATTTTACGAAAGATCATTCATACTCTAAATCGTAATATGCTTAAAACAGGAATATGGTTAGATAGGAAACATTAAAAGGACCCAAAACATAAAAAAAAATCAGCATAAATAGACCATAAAATACATAATTTCATAAGTAACATGTATGTAAAAAGACGAATATGAAAATCATAAGCTTTGTAAAACATATATGAACATACAATATAGTCATTTAACATGCAAAATGTAAAATAACAAAAGATTGATATGGCTAGATTTGAGTTTTTTAATTATACTTCTAGTTTAGGCACAAATTTAGATTTTAACCAAAAAAACTAAGATCTCGGACGATATTCCAGTATTTCGTCTCGATCGATATATCATTCGTTACTGCAATATCTCGGGTGATATATTCGAAAGGAGATTTAGAGTGATATTTGTTGTTTCGTTTCGGAAGGAGCCCAAAACGAGATCTCGGAGGAGATCTCGGGCGATATTTGCGAGATATGAAACAGTGGTAGAAACAGGTGAAATAATGAAAAAATGGTTTAATCACGTACCTCTTCTAAATTGTATAGGTCAGAGTTTATGCAGCAGTTGATTGTTTCAAATGTGACCCAACTTCAGTGGAAATAAAGGAGCCTGTTCGTAAATGAAAATATGAGACATTAAATGTTGCAGTCTGCATTCACAATTTCGAATAAATAATGGACATGTGCCTACTGAATGTGAAAAGTTGATTTAGTCTTGATGGGAGAAAGATGACCCAATTTTATGTATACAATTGTCTGATGGGAGAAAGAGCTGGTAATTTCAACGTTTGGAGCTTCGATTACAGATAAATAATGGACATTTGCCCAGCGAATGTGAAAAGTTGTTTTATTTTGTAGGTTGAAACAAAGGAGTCAAATGACATGATAACACAATGATTCCATTTGTTATTATACAAATTCGTTTCCAAATAAAACAAAGATGCATAAATTGATAACATAAACAACAGAAGCGCCAGGACAAATGATAAAAGCCCCATCTTGTTTTTGTGAAAGCTGGAGGGTGCCGGCACCAAAAAATCTTGTCAATGGCGTTACACACGGCACGAATTGTGGTGGTTATATCAAAAAATTATACATTTTAAATATAGAAAGAGAATGTATTAAATTTCTACAACTAAAAAAGGATAATAATTTTAGTTAAAAAAGCGATAACAATGGGAGTTGACAATAGAATAATTTGTGCCATCCTCACATGCATCATGATTCAACTTAAAAGTTACAATATACCATACATAAAAATGAAATTCTATCTGTGTTGACATAACAAAGCAAAAAACATATAAGAAAGTAGATAAAATTGTTCGCCATACTCAAAGTCATGCCTCTTCTCCATGAACTTAAATTCAAAAAAATAGGAGGAAATTATAAAAATCCATTTTTCAACCAACTTTTTCCACTTATATATTTTGGCATGTGAATTTTGAAATTTGAGAGCCTAACCAGACCAAAAGAAACCCATACACTTCCAAAAACCGAAGATAAAATCATCAATGAATCCCTTTAATTAAAATACATAATATTTATGATAATTTCCAAGAACTTATTTTGAAGTCATTTGTCGTGAAGCATACTAAAGCAGTACGACACATAAATACACATTAATTGACATTGTTAAGAAGGAATATATAACTTAGGAGTACAATTGACATTTATTTTTGCACACAAGGAGTTTCTGTTTCAAAATATCCAAGTGAGTTAACGGTCTTTAAATTCGAATGTAATACATAGACTATAAATGGGTCTATAATGTTGAAATTCCTAAAGAGAGAGTTGAATGAAATACATTTAGTCCCACATTGGCAAATAATGGGTTAATGTTGTGTATGTATATAGGATCCTCATTCTCTTAATTGGCCGTTAGGGTCAGGTAATTTTGTGCAAGAGGGAGGACCTATATCTGATAAACACACACGCGCGCGCGTGTGCCGCCCGCCCGTCCGACCGACCGTACCGAACCGAACCGGGCCGGGCCGGGTTCGGGCTTGGACTTGGGCTTGGGCCTTAAGTAAAACCTTATTTTTGCACTGAAAAACTCAGCATTTTTAAACGGGTGCGATCCGTTAGAGACAAACGGGTGTGACCCGTGTAGAGCAATGGATGCAGCCCGTTACCATTCAAATTCAAACGGTAGCGGGTATATTTCAAACGGGTAGGAAACAGACGGACGCGTCTGTTCTGAAAAGATGCGGAATAGGTTATATAAACTACGCGATTCTGATCAAATCGATACGCAGTTTTTATTTCCCTTTCCTCTGTCATTTGCTCTCTTCTCTTTCCACTGCTGATTATCGTTGCCTGACATTATCGCTACAATCTCGAGCAGTCTTGTCTGTTGTATCCTGGGAGGCTTCGACTAAAAGTCTTAAGGAAACTGTGAATACAGGCCTCAGACGAAAACTCGGTTAGACATCAATTTTCTGTTGTTTAACTTTCTGTTTACTCTAATATAGTAATGCTGTTTAGCACAGATAATATTTCTGTTGCTGTGTTGATTTGTGTACAAATCGTTTCAAAGTTCATTGAACGGATAGTGTGCTGCTTCTGATTTGAAACACTTAATTCTGTTACAAATTAGAAACGCTTGTAATCTGTTGCAAGTTCTGTGTTGAGAATACAGATTAAATAACATCTTAAGACTTTCACTGTTTTTGACAAAACAGGGATGGCAACAGAGCAAACGACGCTCAAAGCTGGAAATTTGAACAAACCAGAATTGTTCAAAGGAGAAGGTGATGATTTTCTGACATGGCAGAATCAGATGCTGTTCTATCTCACCACCCTTGGCTTGCAAAAGTATCTTGAAGAAGATGAACCGGTGCCGCCTACACCAGGAAATGCCAAGGATGCACCAAAGCATGATGGTCCGTCTATTGATGCATGGAGGCATTCGGATTTTTTATGCAGAAACTACATTCTCAACTGCCTAGATAAAGTCTTGTACAAAGTTTTCCAGCCTATAAAGACTGCAAAAGCTCTTTGGAATGCTTTGGCTACAAAGTACAAGACGCAGAATGTGAGTTTGAAAAAGTTCATAGTCGACAAGTTCATGGACTACAAAATGGTGGATTCAAAGTCAGTGACTTCTCAAGTGCAAGAGTTGCAAATTATTATCCATGAGATGGAAGCAGAAGGTCACAAAGTTGGTGAGTCATTTCTGGTTGAAGCAATTACTGGAAAACTGCCACCATCTTGGAGGGACTACCGCAACTACTTGAAGCACAAAAAGAAGGAGATATCCTTACAAGACCTCATAGTCAGATTAAAGATAGAGGCAGATAATCGTGGAGTCACTCAACCTAAAAGTGAAGAGGCGCTTGTTACTGAAGGGTCAAAGAAGAAAGGGCACTTCAACAAAAACAAGAAAAGAAAGGCGCCAGAGAATAAGGAGAATAACCAGAAGAAGTCCAAGAAATTCAATGGTGATTGTTGGGTTTGTGGCAAGACTGGTCATCAAGCAAAAAAGTGCAGACACAAGAAAAAGAAAAATTCGGAAGCAAATGTGTTGGATAACATGGACATCGATGAATCCAATTTTTCAGGAGTTGTGACCGAATGCAATTTGATCCAGAATTCTGCACAATGGTGGTTGGACATGGGTGCTACTAGGCATATATGCTCTGATAAGTCCGTCTTTTCAACCTACACCAAATTGGATCAAGATGAGAAACTCTATATGGGCAATTCATTGGTTTCCATGGTTGAAGGCAAAGGAACAGTCACCCTCAAGTTCACTTCTGGGAAGACTATTCGACTGAATGATGTCCTTCATGTTCCAGAGATTCGCAAGAATCTCATTTCTGGGTCCATGCTTTCGAAGAAGGGATTCAAGATGGTCTTCGAGTCAGACAAGATGGTTCTGTCCAAGGCAGGAATCTATATAGGAAGGGGTTACTTGTGTGATGGCCTATTTAAGGCTAATGTAGCCGTAATCGGCAATAATATGTATTCTGATAATGCTATGAATAAAAAGGAAGTTTCTTATATCGTTGAGCATGAAACTTTATTATGGCATGATAGATTAGGACATATTAATTTCCGAAAAATGAGAAAACTTGCAAATTTAGAGTTAATTCCTAAGTTTCAAGTGGAAAAAACTACAAATGTGAGACATGCGTAGAAGCAAAAATGGTTAAGAAACCATTTCATACTGTTGATAGAAGTACTGAACCATTGGGAATGATTCATACTGATTTATGTGATTTCAAAAACTTACCTACAAGAGGTGGGAAAAAGTATTTTATCACATTTATTGATGATTATACACGATATTGCTACGTATATCTTTTAAACAGTAAAGATGAGGCAATTACATCATTTATAAAATATAAAGCTGAAGTAGAAAATCAGCTTAATAAGAAGATCAAGATATTGAGATCCGATCGAGGTGGAGAATATGAATCGCCGTTTGAACAATTCTGTGCAGAAAATGGAATAATTCATCAAACAACAGCACCATATTCGCCACAACAAAATGGCATAGCCGAGAGGAAAAACAGAACGTTAAAAGATATGATTAATGCAATGCTTTTAACGTCTGGTTTACCAACGAACCTGTGGGGGGAAGCCTTGAATATGTCCAATCACATATTAAATAAAGTTCCTCACAGTAAAACAGGAAAAATTCCATATGATTTATGGAAAGGACACCTACCAAGCTTTAAATACCTCAAAGTGTGGGGGTGCTTGGCAAAGGTTCCTATCCCGCCTCCCAAGAAGGTCAAACTTGGACCAAAAACAGTAGATTGTTATTACTTAGGGCCAGCCCAAAATAGTAGTGCATATAGATTTTTGGTATTCAAGTCTGATATAGATGATATCCATGTAAATACAATCATGGAATCAAGAGATGCCTCATTCTATGAAGATGTGTTTCCACACAAAAGAAATGTAGGAAATAATGTCCCCAAAAGGACACGAGAAGAATCAAGTAGCCCACATGAAGATGAAACTCATCGTGAAGTTGATGAAGTTGAACCAAGAAGAAGCGTAAGGGCCAGAACATCCAAATCATTTGGCTCTGAGTTCCTCACTTACGTACTTGAACATGAACCTCAAACATATAAAGAGGCCATGTCATCTTCTGAATCTTCATGTTGGAAAGAAGCAATTCAAAGTGAGATTGATTCAATTCTAAGTAATAAAACTTGGGAAATTGTTGATATTCCACCTGGAATAAAACCAATTGGCTGCAAATGGATTTTCAAGAAGAAAACGAAAGCAGATGGCTCTATCGACAAATATAAAGCCAGATTAGTAGCCAAAGGATATCGTCAAAAAGAAGGAATAGACTTCTTTGATACATATTCGCCCGTTACACGAATAACCTCAATAAGAATGCTAATAGCAATTGCATCCATATATAATCTAGAGATTCATCAGATGGATGTAAAGACGGCATTCTTGAATGGAGATCTCGATGAGGAAATCTACATGGAGCAACCCGAAGGTTTTATATCTAAGGGAAATGAAAATAAAGTCTGTAAATTGGTAAAATCATTATACAGACTCAAACAAGCTTCAAAACAATGGCACGAAAAATTTGATAGTGTCATGATGCAAAATGGTTTTCGTATAAATGAATGTGATAAATGTGTTTATTATAAACAAATTGGACAGTCATATGTCATGATTTTCTTATATGTGGACGATATGTTAATCTTCGGTCCTAACATAAAAGTTATAGAGACCATAAAGAAAATGCTGATCAACAATTTCGATATGAAAGATTTAGGAGTTGCAGATGTTATTTTGGGAATCAAAATAATAAGAACCCCTAATGGAATTGAATTATCACAGTCACACTATGTAGATAAAGTGATTGAAAGATTTCAAATTCTTGGGATTAAAGGAGTAAGAACACCTTTTAATCCATCAGAAGTACTGCGTAAAAACACTAATGAGAGTGTAATGCAACTGGAATACTCTCGTGTAATAGGATGTCTAATGTATCTTATGAATTGCACGAGACCATATATAGCCTATGCAGTAAGTCGACTAAGCAGGTATACAAGTAATCCAGGAAAGGAACACTGGAAAGCACTAATGAGAGTGCTTGGATACTTAAAGAATACCACAAATTATTCTCTGCATTACGGAAAATATCCAGCAATATTAGAAGGATATAGTGATGCAAACAGGATTGCCGATTCAGATGAATCAAAATCCACAAGTGGTTATGTTTTAACTCTAGCAGGAGCAGCAGTGTCGTGGAAATCTACTAAGCAAACATGCATAGCTCGATCAACGATGGAATCTGAGTTTATTGCTTTAGATAAAGCAGGCGAAGAAGCAGAATGGCTTCGTCACTTCTTAGAAGATATTCCATTTTGGCCTAAACCTGTAACGGCCATATGTATTCATTGCGACAATCAAGCAGCGCTATATAGAGTGAAAAACTTTGTGTATAATGGCAAATCTCGACACATTCGTCGTCGTCATAACACAGTTAGGCAGTTACTCTCAAACGGAACAATCTCCATTGATTATGTAAGAACCAATGATAATCTAGCGGATCCATTTACAAAAGGGTTATCAAGAGAGAAAATTGACTGCGCATCGAGGGGAATGGGTTTACAAGCCTAAACCAATAAGAGTTATCTGATACGGAAACCTATCCTAGCGACTGGAGATCCCACGGACTAGGATCAATAGGCAAACCAGTTCTGAATAACTCAAGACGTAATGCATTTGCTCGGACATAGTCCTACTCCATTCCTATGGTGCACAATATAAAATGCATGCCTATAGAAGTTTCACAGGTTAAAACTATGCTTTTTAATGATGACCATATCTTGTAACATAACAAGTGGGGTATATGTAGGATACTCCTAATGGTTGCGATCACCTATGTTAGTGTGAGCTGGGTCGGCTCTATGAGAATATTAAAGGCTGGTATTCTCTACATACACTCGCAGAACCAGAAAAGTGTTTCAGGACCGAAATGAACACAACCAAGAGATTCGGTAAGAAGGGAAAAATGTTCTGTTAAACTTATTGTCTGGTTATACAAAAACGGCTGACGGTTCAAGATGAAATAATTCACCGATTAGCCAAGTATATCCGATAAGTTTTAACTAAGGAAAGTTCAAAGTGAAATATCTACTTATCCTAAATAAAACATTATTCCATATGTAGTCAGTGATATTTCAATTTGTGTGGGGGATAAAATATATTATCATTCATGTGGGGGATTGTTGAAATTCCTAAAGAGAGAGTTGAATGAAATACATTTAGTCCCACATTGGCAAATAATGGGTTAATGTTGTGTATGTATATAGGATCCTCATTCTCTTAATTGACCCTTAGGGTCAGGTAATTTTGTGCGAGAGGGAGGACCTATATCTGATAAACACACACGCGCGCGCGTGCGCCGCCCGCCCGTCCGACCGACCGTACCGAACCGAACCGGGCCGGGCCGGGTTCGGGCTTGGGCTTGGGCCTTAAGTAAAACCTTATTTTTGCACTGAAAAACTCAGCATTTTTAAACGGGTGCGACCCGTTAGAGACAAACGGGTGTGACCCGTGTAGAGCAATGGATGCAGCCCATTACCATTCAAATTCAAACGGTAGCGGGTATATTTCAAACGGGTAGGAAACAGACGGACGCGTCTGTTCCGAAAAGATGCGGAATAGGTTATATAAACTACGCGATTCTGATCAAATCGATACGCAGTTTTTATTTCCCTTTCCTCTGTCATTTGCTCTCTTCTCTTTCCACTGCTGATTATCGCTGCCTGACATTATCGCTACAATCTCGAGCAGTCTTGTCTGTTGTATCCTGGGAGGCTTCGACTAAAAGTCTTAAGGAAACTGTGAATACAGGCCTCAGACGAAAACTCGGTTAGACATCAATTTTCTGTTGTTTAACTTTCTGTTTACTATAATATAGTAACGCTGTTTAGCACAGATAATATTTCTGTTGCTGTGTTGATTTGTGTACAAATCGTTTCAAAGTTCATTGAACGGATAGTGTGCTGCTTCTGATTTGAAACACTTAATTCTGTTACAAATTAGAAACGCTTGTAATCTGTTGCAAGTTCTGTGTTGAGAATACAGATTAAATAACATATAAGTGATCTTATATGTTATAATAAACTTAATTCCAAAAACGTAACATGGGCATATTGCTAAGTTTGTGTGATGAATACTTATGACCATTCTAAGGAATTATCAGCTACTAATTGTATCATTCAAGATTGTAATGAGCAGAATAAAGAAAGTGACAAGGATTTTGCTAAGTCTGGATTTAAATCCGTGGATGATAATAAGTCAGTGGAAAGCAGTGAAGATCCATTTAGAGATGAAGCAACTGCAAATGAAGTTTCAATGGGTGAATCTGATAGTTCTTCAAATAGTTTTAAGAGGAGAAAAGTTAAGTGCAAAGCTGGAAATTTCAAAAGTCTTGGAAGTTTGGTGTATGATGGGCCACTAGTTGAAACAAACCCCGACTGGGTTAAACTAATGTCACAGTTCCAGAACAGGTCCAAGTCTAAGAAAGGAAAGGATGATGGTAGTATCCATAGTGGTGTCAAGGGTGGAGGTATTTCAACAAGATGACTTGTTTTGTTGTGGTTGTTTGTGCTATCTTTTGCTTCAGAGTTTTCGAGGTTATATTACCAGTAGTTTCATTTGTTTTGGGCTCGCTGGTTTCATGTTTATATTAAGTGGTAGATGTTGTTTGTTGTTCTTGGTTGGGTTTTATTTTGTGTTTGATTCAGGGATCTGCAATATATCATGAATGTTTGGAGCTTTTTCTTGGATCACTGGCTGTTGTTTCATGCTTGGGTTTTAGAGTCTTCTGTGAATCCTTGTGGTGTGTTTTCTTTGTTTTATTATGATGTAGTTTGTGTTTTGCTGCGTCAATTTGGTTCAAGTTGGTATTAGTGGTTGTTATGTATACTATTTGGTTTTGTGTAGTTGTTATTTGTTACCAGCTTCAATCATTCTCTGTACCTTGTTTATTGTAATATAAATACCCCTTTCTTTCAAAAAAAAAAAACAGTTAGTACAAATGCCATTCAACCAACATTTGAAGAGTTAGAGAAATTTCAGAAGCCAGGTGAGGATACAGATGGCGATAGGGCTAACTTATCTACTTTGTTTGCAAACAGAAAGAAAGGCCACTTTATGAAGGGCGATGCAGTAGTTGTTGTTAAAGGTGACCTCAAGAATCTTATGGGATGGGTTGAAAAAGTGGAAGAAGAGACCGTCCATTTCAAACCAAAAATGGAAGAGTTACCAGTAACTTTTTGAGCAGTTCATTATTACGAATCATTACAATTAAATATAGCTAAAAAATTTGGTAACAAAGGAAATATAGCTGAAATATTTTGTGGCTTCCTTTAAGTTTTCCATTATTACATATATATAATAACTGGTAATGATGCTTTCTTATATTCTTTCCTCAGGCCACTTTGGCTTTCAATGAGAAAGAATTGTGCAAGTATTTTGAAGCTGGAGACCATGTGTGATGTGCAAGTAAAAATGCACATTTATATTCATATATTTATTTTTGTTTAATTAAATAAATGAACATTTTTTGGTATTTTATATGATCTAACCATGTTTTAAATATTTTCAAAATCGTCACACGTTCTGGGAAAATATGGTCACTTGTGTATGTTTTAATTTGTGAAATCATTTACTTGTTCTTTGTAGTTGTCTCTAGAGGAATTTAGAAGAAAAAATTATGCATACACATGAAGATATGAAACAATGTATGCATATATACAAAATGAGGCATAGAAATAATTCATGCTATGGAAAGTGGAGGACCCCACCTCTTAAATAACTCATTTACTCTTAAGCTTCATATTAGAGACTATCTGGATGAGACAAAAGACTTCATGCATTCTACATGACTCATTAGTGGTTAAGACAAGATTAGAAGCTTCATGAAGTGGGCATTTTGGGGGTTTCCCATTATGAATGATTAGGGTTTTAGGGTTTTAGATCATGTATATATACCCTCTTATGTTCATGTATATCCTCTCCTCTTTTATCCTCTTCTTTAGTTTAGTCGAGAGAAGAAAAATGCTTTTTTATTTCATGGATTCTTTGCCATTTTCTTTATGTAATCCCTCTTTTTAATGCAATTTCAATTAGTTATCTTTTATTTACGTGTCCTTTTCTCTTATGCAAGTAGAATAGATTTTCCTTTATTTTGCTCTCTTTTCCTTTTTTTTTAATGTTGCAATCTATTTTTGTTGCATGATTACATATATTATAGGCTAATCCCTTTCAACTTAGGGGTTATGAAGCTCTCTTGATTGTGTAGATGCAACATATTTTTTTTATTCATGCTCGCTTTTTGTGCTTCATGTCATGTTGATGTTATTGGTTTTATGTGTTCATTATTGAATTTGATAGCTAATATTGTTGACACCAAATAGGCTATGCTTAGTCATATGTTCACTAATTATCTTTTCATCTATATATGATGATGATGATTAAGTAGAGGTGAAAATAAAAATTTGTTGGTCTATAGTTCTAATTAATAGTTCATAGGTCATGCTTAAAGCATCTCTAACCCTCCTAAGATTTTAATGTAAAGTCTTTTACACATCATCAATTTTGTATTACATTAATAAATCAAACTTCGATGGTAATGTTATATTAAGTGTGAAGATGACTTGGCACAAATTTCACTAGACGTTGTCAAGTGCAATGTCTAGTTCTAGACATTGTACTTCACAATGTGAAGTAAGTAAATACGTATGTTATTAATTATTTTAATATAATACTTCTATTCGTTTATAATTTGATTGGAACACATAAGCTAATTATTTTTTATGGACACATTAGCATTGGAGTTGATTTTCCACTTTTGTTGTATTTTTCAAATATTTTGTATAACATTGATTTCACATTGTGAACACATAGGATTAATTAGATATTACATTCTATGTGCATTGAAGATGCTCTTAAAGTATATTTCATTTTCAACTTGTTGGCATTTTCATGAGAGTAAACAAGTGGGTTGGTGGTTGTGTTAAAATTTGATGTGTTGGACTAATCAATAACACAAATAAGCCATGCTTAAAATAAACACATCACTAATCACACTTATGACAAAAATAAAAAGATCATGGTTTCATTTTATGTTAATTCATGTGATCTAAAGAGTGGATATATTTCTAATTTGTCATTTAATCTCATAGTTTTTATCTAACTTAGGTTGTTAATATTGTTTAGTTGTAATTTTAGCTAGCGTCTCTCTCGACATTGTTTTAAATTGATTGAGTAAACTTTGAAATTATTTCTTTCTCCATGGATCGAACTGTGTTTGCCATGTGCTACAAGTGTATGTCGTGCGCTTGCGGTTTTATACACTTCGCGATGATTTTCTAATTGATAGAATATTCGTCGTCAAACAAGTTTTTGGCGCCGTTGCCGGGAAGAGAATTTAACTTTAGTTTTATTCTTCAGATTAATTTTCCTGTTTGTTCATCTTTCTGAAAAAAATGTTGTTTCATCTTGTAGCTTGTTGTGTTGAATTGCATATGTTGTTCGTGTTTGTTTCTTACGTTTTGTTTCTGTAGCTTTGTTTATTTTAGTTTGTGTGTTTGTTTTTAATTTTGCATTTTGTTTCTCCTTCATTAAAAAAAATTACTACATTTAATTTGTGTTTGTTGCATTTCATGTTGTCTTAGTTTGCATTCTCTGGTATTTCTATGTGGTGACAATTTGTGTTTTGGTTCTCAATTTTTGTTTTGCAAATTCAATTTTTAGTTTGGCATTTGTGTTTTTGGTTCACTGCAACTGTTGGAGTGATAGTTCATATTTCTGTCATCTAACAAACGAAAAACCGATACCCCTCTTCAATAATCAAACCAAACCTCCATTATCGTTCCGTAATGTACTAGAAACCGCGAGCCCCTTTACTAAAATGGAGTTTTTACCATGTTAGACCTATTTTAAAACTTTATAACTTGATTAGCCATGTTTTAAAAGTAATTACAAATATAGACCTGTTTTGGACTAATAAAGGCGAGTTTTGAAAACACGCACAAAGGCGCGTTCTGAAAACTCGCCCCTGTATTCTAACAATTATATACTATAGAATTATATACACTTAGGCACTATCACATTTGGACATGGCGACTTCCTTGAAATATGATTTGGACATAACTCGATATTTGTAATATAAAATTCCCATTTTTCTGTTTCATTACGGAAATATAGTTCTATAGATTCAAACGTTTCGTGTCTCAATGAAAACCGACGTATAACGATTTCTATATATTCGAATGAAGGTGTAAATGTTAAACTTCGAACTACCACGACATTTAAATAGTATATATAGTCTAACTAAACAACGTAAAACAAATACCAAATTCTAATATTCAAATACAAGAGAGATACATAGTCCGGTTAAGGACATAAGTTCGAAACATAAGAAATACAGATACATGAAATACAACACACTGACATCACATCAACAAACATACATCTCCATTTTAAGCTACTGAAGTACACCGCTTTCTGTTATGGCCCAACGATCCCCATTTGCTGCACCTTTTTGTTTTGGGTGTTTGATACTCGTCCATAACATTTTTGAACCTCGTTGATTTGGGTCATCCAGCTAGTCTTCAGACACACGGAGCATGTATTAGTGGACCGTTGTACGGGTCCCAGTATTTCTTATCGTGTATAGGATTAAACTTTGGGTCGTATGTAGCTCTATAACTTTGGACGAGTACCATTCAGAAGCGAAATCGTGATATGCCAGATTACCACCAAAATCCTGTGCTGAACAAGCCGCCATCACATGAGCACATGGTATCTTCTGCAGAAGTGGGATTCTGCATGTACATGTGACATCAGAACCGTGGATCACAACATCATATTCATCGCCGTAACTGTTAATCACTTGCCATTTATATCGACCAAATCGAACCAGCCTACAACGCCGTGCGTCAATAGCACGACCTTCAATTTTAGCTTCCCATTTTGGAGTAAGTTTCGAATTCAGACCCGCCCCTTTTTCTCGTCTCTTATAGAAATACTCAACTGATCGAAAGAATGTTCTTGCAACCAACGCCTTTATAGGCAAGGATCTGGCGCCTTTTAGTACGCCATTAAAACTTTCAGATGCGTTGGTCATCATAATATGGAAGCGGTCACCGTCGTCTTTGCAAAGAGCCCAGTTTTCTTCACAATTCCCTAGGCTTCGCTCAATCCAATCATGCGCCTTCGGCTTAGTTGTCTTGATCTCTTCTCTAAGTTTATTTTATTCAGCCACTTCTGAAGCACATATTCTTCGGGATCTAAGGACCAAATGCCCAAAAAGCACGTTGAAATACCCCATACTCATCATGTACTACATGTCCTACTGAACCTGGATTGCGTCTTTTTATTTCCTCAAAATACTGAGGCAAATACGAATACGATTCGGCCCAATCATCGTATATTTTTTCCAAATCTTTGTTCAACGTTCGCCAAGCTTTCATGTAACTGATTTTAATGAAGAGTTGCTCGTCGACAAGCACTTGCACCGTCCCAGCTGAGATATCCAAATTGGCCTTCACAAAAGCCATGATTTTGGATACAAGAAACGCAGAAGTGGCTTGCTTGTGGTTTGAATTAATCGTAGGGTTGACACGGTTATGTTCGTGAGACAACTTTCTGATTTCCCATAATCCGTTTTCTGATTTCTTCGACACTATAGCATGTATTCGCTATGGACAAGTATCGTCAACACAACATACAGCGGTATATATTGTTTTATTCGACTTGACTGCCTTGTATGAAACACCGTGCAGAATAGACCATTCCGTAAGTTGATGGAGAAACTGTTCCTTGCTTTGGAATACCATCCCAACATCAAAACCATTTTGTACGCAGGCAGCCGAGAATTTTTCGCCAGAAAACTCTAGATTAGCCACTACGGATCTGGCCATCATTTGCGCCGTACAGAGATCATCGTCCATGGGTACTTCCATTTGAACCTCATCACCATCTTCTTCGGGATCTACTGTGTTTGTATCATAGTCATAGTTCAGTGGTTCATTGTTGACTCCGGTCCAGCATGTATCATCAACTGTTGCCGTGGCAACCGCCATGCTGTCAATATGTTTGGCCAGTTGTGAAGGACCTGAACCCTATTATGCTTCGGCTTCTATAGTCAATATGTTAATAAATGCATTTCAGTTAGATCTTACATTTCAATGGGTAGTTTTAAAACCAACTTGATGTGGATTAACTACCTTTGGCTCATATCTAACCATTCTGACTGATCAGTCTGTTGTTCTTGTTGTTGTTGCTGTTGCTGCTGCTCAGCCACATTTGGCGGACAATACGGATTGGTGTATAAAGGAGAACTAAAGTTGACTGATGGATCATGAGTTTGCAACATTTCTGTGAAATAACCGAAACCGCTACTCACTATAGGAGGTGTGATTATTTCTTTTATGACATCTTCCACGATTTCTTTTGCTGTTTTTCCAATAAACAACTCAAACGATTTCTTCACAGTGGAAAACATTACTTGTACATCTTCATCATCTGAAAGTGCTACGGCTCTCGACCCCGATTCAATAGGCCAGTTGACCGACAACTCGATATCATATTCGAGAGGGTTAATTCTGGTTGCTTGGAAAACTGTGTCTTTTAAAGCACCAAGTGTGCAACCCCTTCGAACTCTCCCTGGTTTGCATAATCCTCCCACATATCTTCCATTATGATGCCCATCCACGACCAACTCACCGTCGTAGTAGATAAGTGCAGTAATAAAAGGAGGCGACATTGTTGACTATGTTTATTTTTCTTGAAGTTATTTGAAGACAAGATTGAAGTGTATGAGAAATAATGTGCTGAAGAGCTAAGAAATAGGGAAACCAACTAAGCAACGTCACCATCAAATCAACTTTATTCAACTCAGTGTGCGGTCGTTGTCAAGTCATAATTGACAGAGCTTTAATCATGTCACCCATTTCAAAATAAAGCAGAATCAGAAATAGGAAACAACAAACATACTGACCCAGCTTTAATTTCTGGCAGCGAGTTGTCAATTCTTATTTATGTCATAATGTACACTGTACAAACCGGCAAACATACAAAGCTTTAATTCAAACTTCATAAGCATAAAATAATTCATTAGAAAAACAGAAACATCCAATACTTCATATTGATCTTCCAACTCCTACAAACACACAAATAATAATTCAAACTAAACTTCAGAAACATACAACGACAACGGATAATACAATAATTCAAACTAAACTTCAGAAACATACAACGACAATGGATAATACAATAATTCAAACTAAACTTCAGAAACATACAACGACAACGGATAATACAATAATTCAAACTAAACTTCAGAAACATACAATGGCAACGGATAATACAATAATTCAAACTAATCTTCAGAAACCTACAACGACGACGGATAATAGAAAAACTAGTGGTTAGATTTAAATTGCAAGTCCTCTAGGAGATTTTTGAGACGTCTAATTTCTTGTTCCAGCTCATTCGCATATGCTATGCCCCTGGGACAAAGCGGTTCGTCAATCCTTTCTGGAAAATTGCATCCGTGAGGATAATTGGAACAAAGAAGACTTCGGCGACCAATGTTTTCGCCATCATCACAGACGACAACTTCAGCCATATATCCACAGTGGCAGCAAACTGGATACGAGTTAACCTCTTACTCAACCATTGTTTGAGAAGACATTTTGAAAATATTCGGAGCTATGAAGCTGTGGTTGAGTATGAATCAGAATTATGAGAAGAATGGTGAGTATATATAAAGTTTTGAGATTACCACAAATACACAGGCGAGTTTTGAAAATGCGCACGAAGGTGAGTTTTCAAAAGGCGTCTATATCCCGCCCCTGACAAAACAGGTCTATATTTGTAATTATTTCTGAAACATGGCTAATCATGTAATAAACTATTAAAACAGGCTTAAGATTGTAAAAAGTCCTACTAAAATAATAATACAATAAATAGAAAAAGGAAATTGGAAGAGGAGGTGGGGTGCGGTTCAATGGTGAAGGCGTGAGGTTGTTTGGGGTTCTCGGGTGCTTGGTGCCAGCTGACTGCAGAAGGCGGGAAGTGCTGCTGTGTGCGGCGACGTCAAAGGGAAGGTGAACTAGCCTGAGAATTTTGGTTATATTCTGTCCATGCGTTGTTGACGTGGACTGTGTGATGTGATCGAGGAGGCGCGGCAGTGCTAGTAGGAACCCTGGGTGGTCGAAAAATCTGGAGGTGCTTGTGTTAGTGGTAGAGGATGGAAGAATGTGTGGGTGGGGGACTGTCGAAGCATGGGTGCATGCGTGAAACATCATGGGGGGTGGAGTGCTGTGCATGTTGGGTCCAAAGAAGATGGGAAGCGTTGCAGGAAGCTACTACGTTGAAGACATTGGATCAAGCTAGAAAAAGGGAATAGCACGAGGAGTCATCGGTGGAAGAAAGAGTATGGAAAGGAAGGAGCAAAATGCAAGTATAGAAGAAAAGAGGAAATAGTTTGGGATGCGCAAGCAATAAGTTTCAAAAAAGGGTATATGGTGGACGTGCATCAGGCGTGGAACAGATGTGAGAAGAAAGTGGAAATGGTAGTTGGTTGACAGGCCTTGGACTTGACGCAAAAATAAAATAAAAGAGAAAAGGGCATGTCAGCACAGTGGAAAAATGGAAATGGAGAAGGAGCATGAGCAGTGGCATGTTGTGCCCGGTAGGGGTAAGCGTTTGGTTAGTTTGCTTTATCCGATGATAAATTACTCAAACCAAACTAAAACCAATAAAAATGAAAACCAAACCAAACCAACCAAATTAAGTTTGGTTGGTTCGGTTGGCTATCTGATTAAATCGAACTAAAAATGTTTTATACTTTGTGTTTGAAATATTCACTGTAATTTGAAGCAAATTATAAATATATGAATACAGTATTTTTTTTATGCTTTTTAGTATTAATTTTGACACATAGGTGATGATTAATATATACTTAAATAACTAAACTAATTAAAAATATTTATTATAATACCGATAATTTTGAAAATATAGTAAAAATTCGGTTAATTTGGTTAAACCGATAACCGAAATTAATATTTTTTTTGAGCTGATTACAAACCGATTTAATTTCAAAACCAAACCAAACCGACCAAAATAAATTGGTTTGGTTGGTTTATTTGGTTTAACCGAATAATGCACATCCCTAGTGTGACAGCCCGCCCCGCACCAGCCGACATTTCCAATGAAACGCGTTGTGACAATGTCCAACTAGCACGGGACGGTCGTCAAAAGAAAAGAAGTTTGAAACAATGAATCATCAAAGAACCTGTAGTATATGTTACAGCATATGGAAAAAATATAATAATAACGTAATTTGATATAAAACAGGTGAGATAATGCATAAGCTGAAACTAACCATCGTAGCAGCGGAAAATTCAAAATACAGTTTATGATCCAAACCATCATTATTACAACTTTTAAAACTGTCTCTAAAGCAAAATAGGAAGGTACACTACTAATGCCCAAAGTAGTGACCAACAACAACACAGGGAGAATATATGGGAATGATATGTGTATGCCTCCTGCTCATCTCCGGACATCTACTCGTGCATAACCAGCTTACCTGTCTCTAGTCTGCTTGTTTCGGAGCACAACAGTAATAAGAAGAGACATAAAACTATGGGTCGGACAAAAGTCTGGTATAAGCGATAAGAAGCAAAACAGAACAATGACAGGTATACATAACCATACCTGAACCTGGACTTGCAACCAAAGAGTTAGCACAACTAGATGTACGATACTCAAAGGTGATACTAGCACATGGTGTGAAAATAATGGGGAGGGGGTGTGCATGTCATGGTGGTAGCAAACATCAAACATAGCAATCATCCTCACATCTCTCACTCCGTGCGTAAAACATACAATATCTATTACTTTGATCACCCAATCCTTTTCTACAATCACTATGCCCCATGGAGTCACGATGACTCCACTGCACTGATCCATAACCACTAATCTTTTGTTATGTCCTGCCCCCATGGAGTCATGACAACTCCATTGCACTGACTCATAGCCTTGCTATGATCACTTTGCCCCATGGAGTCATAACAACTCCACTTCACTGATCCATAGTCATTAATCCGTCTCTCAGTGGTGAGTCAAAGCTACAGACATCGATAACCCCTTTGCACACATCCCACAGCAAAGTCCAACTCATGAAGTTAACTCGTTGGCTCCCATCTGGATCCTGAGTTCTACTTCCTATTTGGACTACCTTTGCATCTCGGGTTTTGGTCATCATCCTCCTCCTGGTCGTGATCTCCAATCGGTTCGGTTCAGGTGTACCTCTTCGGTTCGGTTCGCGGCATACTCTGGTTTGTGATCTCCATTCGTGGTGCCAGCAGAGAGGAGCGGTTTGGTTCGGAGTAACACCCTGGTTCATGATCATCTTCTGCATTCGGATCGTGGGGGTGCGTCGAATCGGCTCGTACATAGCAACTCCTTCGGTTTGAGGCCACCAGGTGGTTCGAGTCAGCTCCTTCACTCGAGCGAGTCGGTTCGTGGTCCTCATATTCCTTCGGATCAGTCAAACCCCACGGTTCGGGTCGGGTACTCTCCTTCGATTCGTGACGCTGCTCACGAGCCAGATCGGGGTAGCGAACCGGTTCAGTTCGGGGGTCCATGCCACGATTTCTTGCACTTCTTTATAACAACTGTTTATGCCATACGATGACGTTTTCGACCATTCTAACTTGACTATACAATCACAAAGCATACCAAATAGTCAATAACATCATATAGAATCAATCATAAACACAAAACATCAATAGAGTGTGATATATAGGATCAAACGTACCGAAAACCCATGTTTTCCCCTTAATCATGTTTCGTCATAGGATTAGCAAAACATGTCCAAATTAACCCAAATTTTTATCAGAGCCCTAAAATAATATTTAAGAATTTTTACATGCATAATTTCGCTAATTAACACTAGTTACCCCTAATTAGCCGTAATTAGTGAAAAACAATGCAAATCACTCACTTTAGCCATAAATGAATTATAGATCTGAACTTTACTACTGTTGTGGGTCGAATTCCTATGCAGCACTCCAACTCTGATTTGGTGTTGATTTGCCTTGATTTGATGTAGCTTAGCTTAATCCTCGATTAGAAAGCGAATAGGAATTGTTTAGAAGAGATTTAGAAGGTGGAAGCCATTGTTAGAGTTGAAGAGAAAGTTTGTGGTGGCTGGAAAATGACAAAGGAGGGTTTCTCAAGCCCTTATCAGCCCTCATGCAACCCTAATCCCGAAATACCTAATCGGCCTAGCTGCTAATCTCCCTAATTAGGCCCAGTTAAGCTGTTTTTCACCTTCTAGACCTTATTTCAGCCATATCTCCCAAACAGTAAGTTCGTTTGATCAATGTGACCACCCTACGGAAAGGTAAACCATCATCCGAATCCAATGTAGTGGTTTCAGGTCAAAACTCCTTGCCAATCAAAAGTTATTGGCAAAACAAGATTCGATAGGGGAAAAACGGTCATTTAAAATCGCCAAAAATCATGAACATGGGGAATGACCCCAATAGTCGTTCCCTAAAGTTACACGACCATATGACCTCATACGAAAATGAAATAAATATTCAACGATCCTCCGATGCGTAGAATGCGGGTCGTTACACCTAGTGCCTTAGTAAATTAGTTTCGAACTTATCAGGTAAGAAGTGGATTAACTACTAAAAAAGATTAACAATAATAAAAAAGGAAAGAAAGAAAGGAAAAAAAAATACTTATATCATCTTTCTGTTCCATTGCACAATCATTTTTGTGCAACAGCACTTCCAATTGCATTTAGAAAAAAAAACGTACATTTTTTATTTCATTTCAACCATTTTCATTTCATTTCAGCAAGTGGTTACAAGCAAAATTGTTACATTTCTAATTTGCAGAATTGTTTTTCACTAGTGGTTTTGAAGTAATTGTGGTTCCAATGCTGTTTTGTTGCATTTCTAATTTATAGCTCCAACTCCAATTCTACAAATTCAACAGCCTTCACAAAACCATCTCCATATACACACACACACACACACACACACACACACACACTAATATTACCATTTCCACTGCATGTGCCACTGTTGTTGCCAGCATCATCTCATCAGAGCCCGCACCTCACTTCGACAATCGAGCAGACCACAAACACTTCACTGTCTATCACCTCCTCTCTTCTAGCCAACCATTACAAATCAACCACTGTACTGTTTTACACACAAAGCATACATACTACTTCAACTGCAATTCACCAGCATACTACATCAACTACCAACCTGCTGCCTGTTGGATCTAGAATAACCCTAAAGGGGAGTGAATACGGTTTTTCACAGTTTTTCGCTGAGTAAAAAAAAACAGACAGGACATGAAATAATAAACAGATCACAGAATATAACAGAAATAAAAAGCAGAAAGGAAATAACACACAAAGATACCCAGGTTTGGCAAAATCCTGCCTACTGCTGCATTTCTAAGGTTTCTACTAGGAGTTAATAACAGATCCCAATTACAGACACTGTAAACTCGCACTTCCTGCTCCTGTACTAACCCTACGCTCAAAACCCTAGACTGATCTAATTCCCTAGATCATATTTCCCCTGATTACAATCATGTAAACAGTAACCTAGATTTTACAGACTCTAACAACTGTCAGTCAACATTCTGACTGGATCCCCTAGATTTTCCAGACCTAGAAACTGTTCGATTCGTTTTACAAAATAACTTAAAAACAATACAAATTTAAACAAGAAAACAATGAAAACCCTAGTTAAAAAAAAACAAATTAAACTCACTCAAATAATATAGGCCAGCCACATTGAAAGAGGTTCCACCCCTTTGTTTATTTGTTTGAACCCGATTCCCTTTTTCTTTTTCCTGGAAAATGGCAGCCGACACTTTGAACTAGGGTTTCCGAAAACTCCCCAAATCGCAATCGATGTTGATGAATTGATGTTGTGGTTTCTCTGATTGCTTTAGTGCTTTGTGTTTCTTTCTCGATCGATATTCTTGATGTCGGATTTGGATTTGTCTTGCGATCGAAAAACGTAAGTATTCTGGATTTGATCTCCATTCTTTGAATTTGTGATTTGGTTTTTGATAAGCAATTGCCTGTGATGACTAGTGTTAAAATAGGATTAGAAAAATCCTTATATTTGTTCTCTGATTTCAATTATATGACTTGGCCTGATTTATTGCAACTTTCCATTTTTGATTGTGAAAAAAATTTCGGCTTTGATTGTGTGATATTTGATGAATTTAGAAAGATTCTAGGCCCTTGACGAATCTGAAATTTGCTAGTTTCCCTTCGAATGAATGATGAAACATATATTTTCCCCTCGATTGATTTGCTGTATTATTGTTGCCACGACTATGGTTTAATTCCGGAAATGTTTTGAAATTGAAAACTGATTTCTTGCCCAAGATTAAACTTTGATTCTTGGACTGAATTCTGTTTTGAAAACATGCTGGATTTCCAAATATTTCTTACTAAAAAAAATCTTTTGTGCCTAGACTTAACATTGTCTTGAATGCCATGATTATGTGGTCCTCCTTGATTTCAAACTTGCCAATTTCATACCGATTTGAAACATGAACCATTTGAATCCACTATGTTTCCAAAAGATAACTGCTTTCCTCTTTTGCTCAGACAAATTCTGGAAATATATTTGTTGCCTGATTTGAATTGATTTTTTTTTTTTTTTTTTTTAGTGCCAACATTAGCTCTGAGAAGAAAAAACTTGAACTCATTTAAACTTGCCAAAGATGGATTTGTCCAATCAAATTTGATCGTCTATGTATTCTGGAAATTAAAGAATTTTGTATATGTGGCCCTTGCTAGAAATCTGCATGTACCATTTGTAAAGGGAAGACTTTCGATATTGCCGCATACATACTTTTCACCTGAAAATACCTTTTACAGATTTCTTGTGTGAATAAATGGAAGATTTACATTTTGGTGCATGTGTCTTTGACATTGATGTTTCATTGATGATTGCTCCATTCCATTAGTGACATGCCTATTTGATTATACTTGCATTGGTTTGACTTGGGTGTGTATCCTGTATTGCTATGTGACAAACTGTTTTGAGCTCGATTGTATGTGTATACTTGCAACATGATTCTTGTATTGCTCTTTGTTTCCTGCCATGTTAATTTCTTCATCTTTCCATATGCAAAACAATATTCACATGCATGTATATGCATTGAAGTTGCTTCATTAATCATGTCATCACTTCTTGCCTTTCACACATGTATATTGACATGTATGCTTCACTCTGGTTTTATCCATGCTGTTTACACCGAAACTTATGAAAAAAATATTTCCCACTTGCTATATTTTCTGAAAAGACATTTGGAAAGTAGTTTTCCTACTGTTTCACTTATCCATGCACAAAAATTGATGCTCCATTTTGTAGTTGTGTTCAACCAGTTTTGACTTGAGTTGTTGCTTTGCCACTACTTAAGCCATGCATCATATTTTTGTCTGATTTATGTTTTGCCATTCTTGCTTGATCATGCTGGAGCATGTGCTGCACTATGCCATTGCATAACTAAGAATTGATCCACTTCAGTTTTATATTTGCACACCATTGTATATTGTTTTCAGTCATTATATTCATGCTGCTGTGTTCTTGTACTGGCCATTTTGATTTGAACTTTGCTCGGCCATTTGTGTTGAGCCGTCTCGACCACTTTGATTTGTTGTTGACTTTACATTGAGTTGTTTTCATTTGTGCACTGAGTTGAGATGGTCCACATGGCTACTCCTCAGTTGCACACTGACTGGCGAGGTAGTACACACGTGTATATTTATACACGTGTGTATATGCAGCCATCAGACAAGATTACATGTCCCTGTACTATACATACACAAATTAGCTAGACACAAATCAGATCAAGTCATGAAAAATGATGAGAAACACAACAGAAATCTGAGGCAAATAAAATTTTAAAAATAAAATTTATATTCACATGTATTTTGAAAATTATTTCTGCTCCATATACTCTGTGTGTGCTTCTGTATATGACAGGTATGAAGACTGGACTGGCTGAAGGCTGTGAAGTCAGAAGACAGAAGATTGAAGATAGTGATGAGTCAATATGTTAGTGTCAATTAAAGTGTCTGTACATTGAAATGTAAACTGAGTGATTGTAAAATCAAGTGTCGCTAGTGAGGAGCTTTGTATGAATTTGAATGTGAAATGAAATGTATTTTAATGAATTATAGTGTGTTGTACAATTTGTGGAGTTGTAAATCTGTACTGTTTTAAATATTGAAATAAAATATTATATTTAAATAAAATACTCTTTGAATATTTAAATTCGTATACAACAGTATTCTGTTTAAATATAAATATTATATTCCTGTTTGTGATAAATAAATGAAACAGTACAGCAACAAACACATTTAAAATAATATATATTTGGTTGTTATCATTAAACAAAAATCATATAATTGTGTATACAACACTGTTATATACAACAATCTCCCCATTTTGGTGATGACAAACAAATAAAAGATTTTGAACACAGTAAATGTGTTTGACAGTGAATATTGAACTCCCACTATCTATTAGCTCCCCCTACAACAGAAAACTCCCCCTATAACTGTGCATGAATGAATACAGTGTAAAAAAAGAAAATTGGAATTTTCAAAATAAAAATATTTATAAAATATTCACTCATAAATCAAAATCTCAACCTATTCTTTCACCCCTTTTTGTTATCATCAAAAGGATACAAAATTTAAAACACAAATGAAAAATGACTAAAAAAATATAATTTTAGCTTAAGAGGAATAACAGTTATCATAAGTCTCAATCAGCCAAGCAAAAATCATAATAAACTGAGAACTGGTGGCATATTTCACATTGTAGAGAATGACGAATTTACGATGAATTTTATATAAAGTGGAGAGAGTTAAACAAAAAATCATTTCCAATTATTTTCAAAAAAAATTTAAAAATGAAGTACATAAACAATGATGGATTTGAACTATAATTATTAATTCAATTTAAGTGATAAAATCGTATAATCTCAAATCCCAATAGCTATCAATCAACAAATCATAATACGTCATAAAATATTAACACATTTCACAGATTAGAAGATGGGCTGATAGGCTGGTTTTTTAAATCACCTAGGAGAATTTCAGATATATTTCAATTTACAGCACATTATTCCTTTTTATTTTAATTTTTATTTAAGAGCACACTAACCACGCATAACCAGAGCTTGGATTTTTAAATGGGGTCAGTCGCAGCTTAAATTACAAGTTGTCTCATAACCATGCATGACCAGAGCTTGGATTTTTAAATGTGATTAGAGACACACTTATATATTAATTATATATTTATCGTTTTCAGCTTCAAAATAGAAAAACTCCTCGGTATATAAAACCAATATATGGATGATAGATATGGGGTAATACCGAAATGGACTGTGAAATAAATTTCTAAATTAATTATATTATGAAATATACTCGACTATACCGGGATCATTGAAAATTTTCAATTATCACTAATTCTGAATAATAACACAGTTACATTTCCATCACAAATATTTTCACTGTTTATTCAAAAAGATTTTAAAAATATTAACTCTCCACATTAATATAAAATTATCATGAATGGTAGAATGATGATAGATAAAGGAGATGGTTGTGAAATAATTGCCAATTCAAAGATATTATAATAGATGTTCAACCATTATGAAAATCTAAATAAAATCTCCTCTTGTTGTGAAATATACTGCAGTCACAATTCATCACAATTTCAAAATCTATTAATAATTTTGATGAATAAGTACAGTTCAATTTGGATATAGATTTCAATTTTTGAATGAATAATTAATAAATAACTTTAAAATTGAAAATCAATTACAAGAGGGATATGTAAAATTAAACAAGCCAAGAGGGATTAAAAAATATATATACAGCAACAAACAAATTCAGCACTTATAAACTGATATCACTTGATGTCTAAATTAATGAGGAATTTTAAAAAAGATACTGGAAACGAACAAACATATCTCAGACAACAAAATCTTAATCACAAAGCCTAAGCAGACATGGTTAACAAATCAAGCAAATTAATTTCATCTATCAGAGCATGGTATATAATCGATACCAAAACAAGCAGTCACCAAAAAAAAATTTCAAGAACAATATCTGAGCAGCACAAAAAAAATCAGATTCAAATTAGACTAGTCACAATGATGGTCACATAAGATAATTCATGATCAGAGTAAAAATACTGTTTATTTGAAATCATTTTAGAACTATGAAACTCTCAAGATTCAGTGAATCAGTCACACCAGAATGTAAATTTCAAATTCAAGATATGTGTGTGAATCAATAAATCAATAACTTCAAATGATTTTAAACAAACATATATTCAAATCAAATGATCATGAAAAAAACAAAGAGATTTAAGATCAAATTTTCAAAGAATTTTTCACAAGAATTTCTGACAAGTACAAGAGTAATTTCAGATCATTTTCACCAGACTTGAGAAATATTCATGATCCAGAAGAAAATTAAAATAATTTATTTGAAATCACTTGAATCAATGTCAAGTTTGAGATATAATGAATCATTCACACAGGATTGATAATTTCAGGATTAAGAGGTGTGCGGTATTCAAAATATCAAGAATTTCAGATGATTTCGAATAAACAAATTTCAACCATTCTGACCATGAATACAAAATGAATTTCAAGATATATCTCTGATTCAGGGTAATTCAAAATATCCAAGCCAATCTAAAAAATTATGAAATTATCAAAACTGATAAATATTGGTGTGCTGTAATGAGTATAAGATTTTAAGCTTTTCTAAACTGAATTAGAAGAAACCCAAAACAGCAGATATATGTGAAATTTCATTAAATATTTAGATCTTCAAAATTTTGGAATTTATACTAACAGTGTTCAAGATATGATATGAATGCTTCAGCACTGTTAGAAATTCAAGAATCAGAAAATAAACTTCAAAACAATTGCATAAATATTTACAAATTTGAATTCAAGATTGGAAATAATTAAAAAATCAGAGTTCTATTCAAATAAAGTGAATTTCCAGAAAATATGAATTCTACAATTGGAAATTTAAGAAAGTACAAAAGAAAGATTGAGTTTAGAGGTTATACCTGAAATTGACATGAGTAAATAAATCTCTAACTCAACAGTCTTAGCTAAAAAACTGTGAATGATTACAGAAGTATTGAGCAACTTGAATCCAAATCTCTTTTGCCTAGCAGTTCCTCAGCGACCTCTGGTACCTAGCAGTTTAGAGAGTCGAGTGGTCTAACAAAATTTGTAAAACCACTCACAGTTTTGTTCACAGCTTTAGGTATCCAAACTTGTTTATATAACAATCCATCAGAATTTACCAAAGTACCTTTAGGGATCCAGATATGTTTGAAATTAAATGAATTCACTATATCTCTTTTTGGGGTCCAGAATGGTTTTAATGGATTGTTATCAAACAAATGCACATCACGTTTATGATTCAAAAATCCTTTGAAATTATCAAGTCGATTTTTTTCAAAGAAGTTTGAAGGATTTTTCAGATCATTTGAATTTCGTTTTTCAAAAACATTAATTTTCCCAAAGCCAAGACCACATTTATTTACAACAGAAACTTAGTTTTGCAACAACATATTCAATGATTTTTCCCAATTAGAAAATTTATCCAAGTTGATTCTAATCGTTGAATTTTAAATTTAAGATCGCTATTTTCTTTTTTTAAATTTGAGCGATGATTTATAGCGATCTCCTATTCAGAATTGGTCTGTTTCAAAACCAAATTCTCATTTTTATGTAATTTAATTTTGACTTGGGACTCAGAAATTTCAGATTCAAATCGTTTTTGTTTTTCAAACTCAAATTTCTTGGATTTTTCAATCTCATTTTCAAGCTCTTCTAAAATCAAATTTGATTTCAACAAGTTCTCCTTTTCAACAATTTCAAATTTGGAATTTATATTTGTTTTAGAATTTTCAAATTCCTTTTGCAGAAGGTTATTCAAATTTGATAACTCAGTCTTGTTCTCATTTAAGACCAGAATTTCATTTTCGAACTTTTGAATATTTTTATTGAGATGAATAAGATTGGTTTTCAATTTCAAACAATTTTTGCAAACTGAATTTGAAGAATTTTTAACATATTCAAGTTGTAATTCCAAATCATCAATTTTGCTGGTCAACTGATAATTCTTAGATTTCAGAGACTTATTTTTCAGTTGGAGTTTATCAACAGATTTCGTTAAATAAAGAGACATGTAAACCAGATCTTCATATAAGAAATTTTCTGTTTCAGCATTTGTTGATTCTCCATTATCTGATCCATCTAATGTTTCATCTACATGACTTGTTAAGCATTGATCTGAATCTGAGTTGTCATCCTGGGGTTTTGAGCAGCTGTTGTCAATTTGCACATACTTCGTATTGAGAGCTGTCCAGATTTCCTGCACAATTAAACAATGGGAGATCAGACTATATTGATCATCATCAAGATAAGAATATAGAATATGTGTAGCAGAGAATTAAAAAATTTATCTGCCATATCGTACCCATTGATAACAACATCCCAACATTTAATATTAACAGATTTTAAATAAACTTCCATTTGGGATTTCCAATTTAAAAATTTTGTTCCAGTGAAAATAGTTGGAGATGAACTGGACTGACTCTATCTAGACTGACGACTAGGATTACCCATGATTCTAGAGTTAATTGAAATACCTGATCTAATACCACTTGTTGGATCTAGAATAACCCTAGACGGGTGGTGAGTAGGGTTTTTCACAGTTTTTCACTGAGTTAAAAAAACCTGATAGGATATGAAATAATAAACATATCACAGAATACAGCAGAAATAAAAAGAAAGGAAATAACACACAGAGGTACCCAACTTCGGCAAAATCCTGCCTACTGCTGCATTTCTAAGGTTTCTACCAGGAGTTAATAACGGATCCCGCTTACAGACACTTTAAACTCGCACTCCTTGCTCTTGTACTAACCCTACGTTCAAAACCCTAGACTGATCTAACTCCCTAGATCAGATTTCCCCTGATTACAATCCTGTAATCAGTAACCTAGATTTTACAGACTCTAGCAACGATCAGTCGACATCTTGACTGGATCCCCTAGATTTTACAGACCTTGAAACTATTCGATTCATTTTACAAAATAACTTAAAAACAATACAAATTTAAACAAGAAAAAAAATGAAAACCCTAGTTTAAAAAAAAAATTAAACTCCACTCAAATAAAATAGGCCACCACATTGAAAGAGGTCCCACCCCTTTGTTTATTTGCTTGAACCCGCTTCCATTTTTCTTTTTCCTTGAAAATGGCGGCCGACACTTTGAACTAGGGTTTCTGAAAACTCCCCAAATCGCAATCGATGTTGATGAATTGATGTTGTGGTTTCTCTGATTGCTCCAGTGCTTTGCGTTTCTTTCTCAAACAATATTCTTGATGTCGGATTTGGATTTGTCTTGCGATCAAAAATCGTAAGTATTCTGGATTTGATCTCCATTCTTCGAATTTGTGATTTGGTTTTTGATTTGCAACTGCCTGTGATGATAGGTGTTAAAATGGGATTAGAAAAATCCTTATATTTGTTCTCTGATTTCAATTATATGACTTGGCCTGAATTATTGCGTGTCCACTTTTTGATTGTGAAAAAAATCTCGGCTTTGATTGTGTGATATTTGATGAATTTAGAAAGATTCTTGGCCTTGACGAATCTGAAATTTGCTGGTTCCCCTTCAAATGAATGATGAAACATATATTTTGCCCCTCGATTGATTTGTTGTAATATTGTTGCCACGATTATGGTTTAATTTAGGAAATGTTTGAAATCGAAAATTGATTTCTTGCCTAAGATAAAACTTTTATTCCTGGACTGAATTCTGTTTTGAAAACATGCTGGATTTCCAAATATTTCTTACGAAAAAAAAAATTCCTTTTTGTGCCTCGACTTAACACTGTCTTGAATGACATGATTATGTGGTCCTCCTTGATTTCAAACTTGCCAATTTCACACCGATTTGAAACATGAACCATTTGAATCCATTGTGTTTCCAAAAGATAAGTGCTTTCCTCTTTTGCTCAGACAAATTCTGGAAATATATTTGTTGCCTGATTTGAATTGAATTTTTTTTGTATTTTTTTTAATGTTGTGCCAACATTAACTTTGAGAAGCAAGAACTTGAAAACATAAAAACTTGCCAAAGATGGATTTGTCTAATTAAATTTGATCCTCTATGTATTCTGGAAATTAAAGAATTTTGTATATGTGGCCCTTGCTAGAAATCTGCATTTACCATTTGTAAAGGGAAAACTTTCGATATTGCTGCATACATACTTTTCACCTGAAAATACCTTTTACTGATTTCTTGTGTGAATATATGGAAGATTTACATTTTGGTGCATATGTGTTTGACATTGCTATTTCATTGATAATTTCTCCATTCCATTTGTGACATGCCTATTTGATTATACTTGCATTGGTTTGACTTGGGTGTGTATCCTGTATTGCTATGTGACAAACTGTTTTGAGCTCGATTGTATGTGTATACTTGCAACATGATTCTTGTGTTGCTCTTTGTTTCTTGCCATGTTAACTGCTTCATCTATCCATATGCAAAACAATATTCACATGCATGTGTATGCATTGAAGTTGCTTCATTAATCATGTCATCACTTCTTGCCTTTCACAAATGTATATTGACATGTATGCTTCACTCTGGTTTTATCCATGCTGTCTACACTGAAACTTTTGAAAAAAAAATATTTCCCACTTGCTATATTTTCTGAAAAGACATTTGGAAAGTAGTTTTCCCACTGTTTCACTTATCCATGCACAAAAACTATTGCTCCATTTTGTAGTTGTGTTCAACCAGTTTTGACTTGAGTTGTTGCTTTGCCACTACTTAAGCCAAGCAACATATTTCTGTTTGATTTGTGTCTTGCCATTCTTTCTTGATCATGCTCGAGCATGTGCTGTACCATGCCATTGCATAACTAAGAATTGATCCACTCCAGTTTGATATTTGCACAACATTGTATATTTTTTTCAATCGTTATATTCATGCTGCTGTGTTCTTGTATTGGCCATTTTGATTTGAACTTTGCTCGGCCATTTGTGTTGAGTTGTCTCGACCACTTTGATTTGTTGTTGACTTTACATTGAGTTGTTTTCATATGTGCTCTGAGTTGAGATGGTCCACATGGCTACTCCTCAACTGCACACTAATTGGCGAGGCAGTGCACACGTGTATATTTATACACGTGTGTATATGCAACCGTCAGACAAGATTACCTGTCCCTGTACTATACATACACAAACTGGCTAGACACAGATTAGATCAAGTCATGAAAAATGATGAGAAACACACCAGAAATCTGAGGCAAATAAAATTTTTAAAAAATAAAATTTATGTTCACATGTATTTTGAAAATTATTTCTTTTCCATATACTATGTGTGTGTGTTTCTGTATATGACATGTATGAAGATTGGACTGACTGAAGGCTGTGAAGTCAGAAGACAGAAGATTGAAGACAGTGATGAGTCAATGTGTCTGTGTCAATTAAAGTGTCTGTACATTGAAATGTAAACTGAGTGAGTGATTGTAAAATCAAGTGTTGGTAGTGAGGAGCTTTGTATGAATTTGAATGTGAAATGAAATGCATTTCAATGAATTACAGTGTGTCGTACAAATCGTGGAGTTGTAAATCTGTACTATTTTAAATATTGAAATAAAATATTATATTTAAATAAAATACTCTTTGAATATTTAAATTCGTATACAACAGTATTCTTTTTAAATATAAATATTATATTCTTGTTTGTGATAAATATATGAAACAGTACAACAACAAACACATTTAAAATATTATATATTTGGTTGTTATCATCAAACAAAAATCATATAATTGTGTATACAACACCGTTATATACAACACTGCCTTGCCATCTCCAGTTAAAAATCCACGCAACTGCCAACCACAATTCACCACATAAACCCAGTCTATTCAAACTACTGCCTTCCTTCTCAACATAAACAACGGTCTATAACCAAACAACCAACATTCATTCGTTCATCACCGCGACCACCAAACACCAAAATTTTCACCTCCTGATGCTACACCAAAATCTTTGAACCACTGACAGTACCAAACTCCATCTGCTACCTCACATCACTTCTAACCCTTCACGACAACTAAACACAACATCAATGTTGAATAATGCACCAGTAAAACGGATCAGAAGAATGGAGGAAACTTCGTTTGAGGGACGTGCAGAACAATGTCCTTGAGGAATTATTCGCCTCCACTACTTTGAGTGAATTATGCAGTAAAATTCCTCCAGGATACAACAAACAATGATTATACAGAAGCACCACTGAATTATGCCCACGTGCCCCAAGTGCCCATCTTTTGATCCATAATAATATTTTATAGGTCCAAACCATTTCAACCCAAGCCATTGTGTTTATCTCTAAGCCCATCTTGTTAATTCACAACTTCTTATTCAAACTTTTCATATATAAGTTGTGATACACCATGATATTTGCCAATGTGGGACAAATATTTATTGCAATCTTCCCAACAATCCCCCATAAGATTGTAATAATTATTTATTTATGCATAAAAGAAAGTACTTTTGGTTTAAACTTTTCTCCCTAGTCTATATATTTAAATTTCAACAGAATATTTGGTAGTAAATACTTAAACCAAAATCCTATACGATGAAATGAAATGTATGAACACATAAATATTATCACGCTTCTGTAAAATGTCATAACCGTAAATTGGTTATTACTTTCCTCCTGGTGTTCATGAACATATATAAAGTTATATCCAAACTTTATTGAAATAATGTTTCTTATGTTCATATAGGTGTCCATTCTTTCCGTCTTTGTTACTATGGACAAATGATCACCACAAAACGTAACAATACAAACATTGATATTTAATGTTTGTCAATCACTTTTCTACAACTTGTTTTTACCTTTTAAACCTTGAATAATATAAGGTCTGGTATCCATTGCAGGTGATTAGAATATCTTCAGACCCATTGTACTACTAGTAGTTTTCACCATTTCTCTCGGTAATCCTTTAGTTAGTGGGTCTGCTAGATTTTTCTTTGATCTAACAAATATAATAGCAATGATACCATCTACAATCAATTCTCTGACATATGCATGTCTTAAACTTATATGTATAGACTTCCCATTATAAACTTTATTATAAGGTCTGGACATTGTAGCTTCACTGTCACAATACACAGAAATGGCTGACATTGGTTGTGGCCACAACTCTATTTCTTAGCCATTCTGCCTCCTTACCTGATGCATCTAAGGCAATAAATTCTGCTTTCATTGTAGAATGTGTTATAACCGTTTGTTTCTTCGAGGCCCAAGATATTCAACCTCCTCCAAGAGTAAAAATCCATCCAGTAGTTCCTCTATTATCATTTTCAAGTGTTGCACCACTTGCATCTGAATATCCTTCCAAAACTGCTGGGAAATTTCCATAATAATGTCCTAATCCTATGGTTCTTTTAAGGTAACCAAGAACTTTACATATTTCTTTCCAATGTAATTAGTTGGTTTGTGCGTATATCTTGATAGTTTACACATAGCAAAAGCAATATCCGGACGAGTGCAATGCATTGCATACATAAGACTTCCAATAATGCTTGCATACTCTAGTTAAGCTATTGCCCTTTCAGAATTCGCAAATAATTTAACCGAAGAATCATAAGGATTACTTGCTTCTTTAACATTTAAGTGTTTATATTTAAGAAACAATTTTTCAATATAGTGAGAATGGCATAATGCATATCCACCACTATGTTTCCTTACTTTGATTCCTAATATAGTATGAACTTCATTTAAATCTTTCATTTTAAAACATGAAGTCAAATATTTCTTTGTCTCATTAATGCCTTCCATAGTTGTAGCAAATATTAGCATATCGTCCACATATAAGCATATTATAATACCATATCTATCATCGAATTTAGAATATATACATTTGTCTGCATTATTATGTTTGAAACCATTAGACAGAATCAAACTTCTCATGCCACTGTTTTGGTGCTTGTTTCAATCCATACAATGATTTAACAAGTTTGCAAACTTTATGTTCATTTCCAGGCATAATGAAACCTTTTGGTTGTTCCATATATACCTCTTTATCAAGATTGCCATTTAGAAAAGCAGTTTTAACATTCATTTGATGTACATGCAATCCATAAATAGAAGCAAGTGCAAATAGAACACTAATGGATGTTAATCTTGCAACACAAGCATATGTATCAAAATAGCCAATACCTTCTTTTTGACTGAATCCTTTAGCAACCAACCTTACCTTGAAAGTTTGTATTGATCCATCCGTATTATATTTTCTACGAAATACCCATTTACATCCAATTGGCTTTGATCCGCTAGGTAAGTCGGTTAATTCCCAAGTATTATTAGATAGAATTGAATCCATCTTGTCTTGTATTGTTTCATTCCAGAAAGAAGCATTCCTAGAAGCCATTGCTTCTATAAAAGTCTTGGGATCTTCTTCTGTGCCTAGGACATAAATTATGTCATCGACAATATCTTTTCTATCACCTATGACAAGATGGACTACATCATCAGGTGAAACGAAATCAGGTCCTAACTCTTTAGTCTTCTTTGCTCTTTGACTTCTTCTATGCACTTCTGGTATATCAGGAAATTTTCTTTGTTAGAAGAAGTTTGTTCAGATTTTTCATTATTCTTGTCGTGAATAATTTGAGTAGGAACCGAGATTTGACTTGATTTACATATGAACTTATTTTCAATAAATTCTACGTCTCTTGATTCTATAATGACAATAGAATCTAAGTCTAACACTCGAAATGCTTTGGAATTCTCAGCGTATCCTACAAATACTCCTTTTAAAACCCTTGGCCCTAGTTTATGATAATTATATGGTTACATATATAATCACAAGATATAATTCAAATACACACATACATTGAATTCATCAAAAAAGTAGTAATGAACATATATAATCACAAGATATATCTAGGTGGAAACCAATGCACGAGGCTTCCCATACGATAAGGGGCTCTAGGGAGGTCGATAGTATGCAGCCTTTCCCTCGCACTGCGAAGAGATTGTTTCCAGATCCAAACCTGGGCGCCCAAGCCACTAGCCAAGTGACCTTACCGTTGCGCCAACGTTCTACATCAGTCACAAGATATCTAATTTGATTAAATCATAGATTTCTTATTACTGCAATAATCTTGCGATTAGGATTTTGAAAATAATCTGGACATGGTGAAATCATCATAGAGACAAATATATTGTAAATGATACTTTGCATGTTCAGAAAAAAGATCAAATATAGTCACCACAATCTTGTGGATTGTTGTTATTCAGATATATAGTTTCTAATAAAGTAGGTGGATAATGTAGCATATATATTAGCACAGCAGTCTAATTTGTACTAGCAGCTATTATATAGTTGTACAATAACAATTAGTGTACAATGGAAAGCTCGAAATTATTATTTTACATAAAAGCGTCCCAAACTCAGGTTCAACCAATACTTCTATTTAAATTTAACAAATGTGTACAGTGTAGACTCAGTAGCACTCATGATCATTAAAAATCATAATCTTACAAATAACATCTCAATTCAAATTGGACTTAACCAAAATACTAGAATCCAAATAAAACCGAACTTTAGTATTTAAAAATTAATTGTACATTGACAAACTTGGTGGGACTTATGGATATCCTTCATATATGAAGAAGGATAAAATTTTCCAGTCGAAAATGACATTTTGACCATTAAATAAACTATTCTTCCCGGTGTTGTGATAATCTCACCGCATTACGGTAAAACCAAAATTAATATATGACCATGGGTTGAAGCGGCTTGAAGATGTAAAGAATTGTACTTTATTTTGAGAAGATTTTAAAGGGTCATGATAGTAGCATGTCCTCTCATTAGATGCCTAAGGATATAACAATGCACAACCAATATTTATAACTATATTTTTATTTTTCTAAAACATATACGTTGTAACAAAAGATACCAAAATCGGTTTTTAAAAAAACGAGACTATATGTGCTTTTCAGTTTCGAAATTGTACTCGAATAATTTACATACATGTTATACTGTTGAATATCGTTGTAATATCTTTGATTGCACTTTTCTTTCAGAGGTAAATATCAAAATTAGAATTTAAAAATTGCCATTGCATTTTGCAAATAAGATCACAACTTCAAATACTTTTTTTTACAAAACACTTCTATATGGCCTAACAAGTTCGAATTCAGTGGCATCTCAATTGATCTACCAGTTGGATTTAATACTTCACATTATGAATAATTAAAATTGATGTTGTGTACTATTTCTTCATCCATTTATTATGCGTTGCTGCTATTATAAAGCAAAAGTTTTTACTTTACGTGTGTTGCTGCATAACAGCAATAGCCTATTTGGTCAACTTTAATGAGTACACATTTTAATTTCCCGATTACGTTTTACTTGTATTAACCTTCTTATCATTATTCAAACTTAATAACAAAAATGACCATTCCAAAGCTTTTGGTGCACTGCACCATCAATCCATCTATTAAGAGTAGAACACTACTTGAGAAAACAAAAAAATCGATGCGAAAAAGAAATAAACCTGTTGAATTTCAAATTTCTCCATATCCAGATAATTGGGAGGCGGTCAAATCCCTAGCTTGAAAAAAAAAATGTTCAGAGTTGATTTCAGAAAACTTTATTCTATTATGACTAATTAAATTACAGGAGATTATTTGGAACTGAAGAAAGTTATCAACAAAGAAAATGAAATTTAAATAGAGAGGATGATTCGAGAATATAAACATCGAAGAAGAAGAAGAATTCGGGAAGAAATACTCCAGTGGAGAAACACAGAAGGAAAAATCGCATGAAAACAACGGCTGTATATTTTCAAAGGACATTGCTACTTCAACCAGCGAATTCCCGGTGAATAGGTGCGGATCTTGGAATTCACGGTTGTGATGAGACCATGAAAACGAAAATAGAGGCGAAAACATAGGAGGGGTCCACCAATTTATTTTAGTGCCACATTTTTTGACCGTTTTTCAACCGGTCGACTGAGCATCTTCGATTTTTCAAAAGATGATAACTTAAAACGCTATTCAGTACCGTTCCACTCTTCATGCTGAAATTTCATGTTCCATCCAACGTTGACCTCACCTAAACAAATCATCTCCCTGAATTTTACATAACTAGCAAATTGAAATTTTCTCAAAAAAACTAAGTATGGTTTCCAGTCTCACCCAATATTCATTGAAATCATCCCTTGCCCTTTTCCCTTGTTGATCTTGGATGACTCTATATCTTTAATAGTATACGCTTCCCAATAGTCGGTTCAACTACTCGTCTAGTGCTTTCTAGCGATTGAAGGGAAGTTTGAAGTTATGTTTTGGGTTTTTTGTTGTGGAGTGGGTTGGAGGATTTTTGGTATTGTGGTGGTTATGGCCTTATGGGTCTAATTCTGAAGGGAAATCGCAGATTTGAAGTCAGTTCGGTATTGGATTATTGGTATATAGCCATGAATAGAATTACAATCGCAAGGATTATTTCTATTGTTTTGATTGCAAACTACGTTTATGCTAGTAGTGCACTGTCCTTGACATCTCATAATCATGTCCAATATACAGTATTGCTCTAATTTTCCTTGAGCATTGTTGATCTTCAATATTTGAATTTGGCTGATATCATCGTGAACACCGCCCTACGGACGAACACTGCCAACACCCAACGGGATGCTTTTTGGCGGTGCTCAAACAATTCAAGGTGATCATCAAGACTAAAATAAGATAAATAAAAGAAAACAACTCGTATCTTGTCGTATATCTCACAAAGCATGGAGTAAAATTAATAGTAATACAAAACTGATACAAAAAAGGCGAGGCAGTATAAGCTGAAATGCATCATAGACATCAGAGTAATAGATTCACAACTTAGCATATTACAAAATAGCTCATACATAGATATATATCCAAAATATTGTCTCAATACAAACACTACTATGCCAAAAGTAGTGAACAACGAAGGTAAACTGGGTATAAGAATAACAACAACACATAGAAAGCCTCATGCTTCTTCCCTAGTCAACTACTTGTGCACACCCTACATGTCTCTAGTTTTCTCGTTTAAGAGTACCTAGAGTGATAAGAAGCAATGCACAAAACTCAAAGCCATACAAGATCTAGTGTGAGCGATAGTAATCTTGACTACTAATAAAGTAACACTATAGGCATGAAGAGTCATGCCCGACCTATACCGACATCCAAAGAGTTAGCGCATATAATAATGTACTTTACTCTATACATCATATAGTGTAAATGAAAGTGTATGTGATAAGGTGGTAGAAAACATAGCATACGTCCTTACATTCACTCACTTAATGCGTTGGATACACAATAATGCTTGTCCCCTATGTTACCCCTTGATAAGGACCTGAACGTGGTCTCGTGTGTCACTAATTTCCCGAACCTATAATAACTGTATGTAATATGGAGAACAAGAAATGAACCTGGTCCAAGTGAATCACACACTTACTGCTGCTTAGTCCCGAGTACCCATATAAGCCTTAAGCATTGATGATACCTTTGCACACGTTATCTGCAGTGAGTTCTGTCTAAGGTTCACTTATGTGGTTCCCATCTTGGAAACTCCTTCGACATACTTCATGTCTCGGAATGGAGTTAATCATATTGGAGTTGCTCTTCAATAAGTAGAATCGTCATCATGAAGAATTGTCTTCCCATGAAGAACTCCTTTCCCCTTATAGATCACTTAACCTAACCCTAACATACCCTGGGCTCGGATTGGCATGATCGAATCAGCTTTAGGTTGGTGTTGATTCAGTTTTGGTTCAGTTATCGAACCAGGGATCAGTTCGATATGCCATTCCAAATTTGTATCGGTATGGTTGAACCGGATCCAGTTCGGTTTATCAAACTAGGGACTCCGCTATTTTTTGTTTTTGCACATCCCAAGTCCCCATGATTCGTGCCAAACCGAAGACTCCATTCCCCATGCTAAACCGAAAGCTCCATCTCCTTGACGAACCAGAAACTGCTCCCTTTGCCTTTGCTAAACCGAGGCTGTTGACGCCATGACTCGATTTATGGAACTCTAAACGATTTGAAACTTTGCCTGAGGCCTCTTGGGTCCTTCCTTGTCATCCCCATGAAATCTAGTGCCAATCCGGGCAATTCCAAACTAGAAAAATTCTACCTTCTAGCAGATGACTTACTATTCCTAGTCTTCCATTTGAAAGCGTTTACACCCATTCTAGCATTCTTAGGCAAGGTTCTGACATACATAGCATCCTCAAATAGCAATTAGATCAATCACTGCAAAGTAAAGTACCAAACAAAGAAGAGAGCATATGTTCATATGGTATTATCTAACCCCTTATTAAATTTAGGTTTTTACAAACATTATCAAAATCACCTGAAATTTACATATGTATGATAATATGATCAATCATGATTTTTAGGCGTTTTCTCACATTTTTAGGAGGTGATTATAAACTAATACACCCAACTTAGTCAGCAAACATACTAATCACTCACCTTAGTTCCCTAAGCTTCGTTAGATCCAAGATGAACAGCGTTTGGCATGGATTCCTATGTGTTGCAACAGGTCTAACCTTGATTTGATGTTGTGTTAACACAAATGACGAGATTTGGCCAATTAAAGTAAGGTTCAGTGGACGATTAACATGGTGGATGCCATTAATGGAGCTTGTAATTTATTTTCGGATCTGTGAAATAATTAGGAGAATATTCTCCTATCATTTCTTCCCTCCCAACTCTCAATTCCTGAAATGGTTCATGGATCCACTTCATAATGCCCCCTCTAGCCCATTTAAGTTGTCCAAACCTCCTTAAAACCTTATTTCAGCCATTCTCCCAAACAGTAAGTCCGCTTTCTTAATGTGACTACTTTATAAAATAGGAAACCATCATCTGCATCTAGTGAAAGTGGTTTCAAGCCTGGAATCCTTTCTGATCAAAAATCATGGAGGAAACAAGATTTTCCAACGGTAAAATGGTTATATAGAAATTAGATAAAAATAGTGAAGGAAAAAGATGACCTTAGCAGTCATTTTCCAAAATTATAAGATCATATGACCTCATACGAAAATTATATAAATATGTTACAATCCTTCGATATGTAGAATATGTGTCGTTACATTATCCTCCCCTTAAGAAATTTCACTCTCGAAATTTCGAAACAAGTTAATAAAGTTATCATGCATGCCTGCTAGTCATCAAAATCAATCATTCATACATAACAATCATACTGGGAAGAGATAGCACAGACCTATCCTAGCATGCAAAGTACTAAACAAAGGGAAGTTGATGATATCGCGAATGGAATTAAGAGCGATGAATTAAAATCTTACCAGGTAAACGGCTCTAGATATGACACCCTTATTCTCTTGTCTGTTTTCCAAGTGCAATCTTCCTCACTTTCACCCCCCATTAGACTTTGACAAGCTTTACGATTTTCCATCTAAGTTACTTTGTATTATATCCAATGATATGAATAGACTTGCGAACTCCAGTAGCTTCCGGTTCCATATCAACATCAATAAATTGATCTGGTGTGATAGTTACATTGGAATCATGCATAAACTTCCTCAAATGAGGGACATGAAACATATTGTGCACTCTAGCCATTTTTTGAGATAGATCAACTCTATATGCTAGGCTACCAATCCACTCAAGGATCGTAAAAGGACCAACAAATCTCGGTGCCAATTTTCCTTTTCCAACAAATCAGACCACATTCTTTAAAGGAGAATTTTTAACTAATACCAGATCACCCATAGAGAGCTCTGAATCTCTATGCCTCTTATCATCGTAGCTTTTCTGCCTATCTTGAGCAATTTTCATCCGTTGCCAAGTGATCTCATTCCTCTACGAGGTCTCTTAACCATACTGGTCTAAATACCAGTTTCTCGCCTGCTTCTAACCAACATAAAGGAGCATTTTATAGTCTATCATACAAAGCTTCATACGGTGTCATGTCAATTCTAGATTAATAACAATTATTGTATGCAAACTCCATAGGATGCAAATGATCATCCCACAATCCTTTGAAGTCTACTATACAAGCTCGTAAGCGATCTTCTAGTATATGATTCACTATCTCGGTCCGACCATAAGTTTGAGGATGGTAATCCGTGCTGAGGTGTTGCTCATACTCTAAAGCTTCCTGCAAGATTTTCCAAAACCCATTAGTAAATAATGGATCTCGATCTGTAACACCCCGAGTTTTCTGTTACCAGTAACTTTACAAATTAAAGTATAATTAATTCTAAATGATGTAACTAAGGGAAATGGGTTATGCCATTTGCGTTCGTCTTGAAATTCTGCTTGAGATAGAGTTCAAGTTTGCATAAAACGGATACCGTATGAAGAAGGTATGGACAGACGAAGTCAGGCCCTGGCTGGCCTGGTCAGGTTCTGGTCGATTTCTGAGGCTTGGCTGAGTCACTAGGGCTTACATGTCACTTTCTGATTGGCTTCTCTTGAGATGGATGGTCTGGATTCACTCTAGCTTCATCGACAGCTCTAATCAAATTAAAATTCTATAAATACAACTCAAGTCTAACCCTAAATTCACACAAATAATATAATACTAAAGCCGTAATGCTGTTGGAAAGAAACTAGGAGTGGCCGTCAGTTAGAAATCTTAGAGACAAGCCAATACTAAAGTAAAACACGAATCAAAGCAACGTTAGTCTACCCAAAGGAAAGCATATCAAATTCAGAATTCAGAATCCAGAATCCAAGTTCGTCGTTCTTTGTAAGTATAGTGATTTTTCTGATTGGAATAAAACTAAGACTTGATTCTATGTAAATTGGAAGTGGAATTGTGCTATTATGTAACGACGATGTTAACTCATATCTATGTATTGAAATGATTGTGTTGCGAATGAAATTGGGATAATTAACATTGATGTTGATCCTATTGTACTTTTAGAGTGACAACGACATCACAAGCAAGTTGTGTAGTTCATGTTTATGTGATTATATAGGTTGTTTGTGATTCGAATCTCATGTACATACTTTATGCTGGAATCTTTATGCACGAATGGTTATGTTCATATACATGCCCCTATGTTTATACAAAAGTTGCAAGTTCCTAATTGGATCCATGTCAAGATCCACTTTAGTACATGTTTCCTGTTGTAATTAGATATGCGATTGGATCTAGTTCACACCCTTGTCATAGAGTTATACATATTTATGAAAATATCATATTCTTATCATGTGCTAGTGATGTTCGATTTTATGCCTAGATCCAAAAACAAGTTTAGACTTATGTTGTCCAAATCATATGCTAATTCATGTGACACCTATTTGGTTAGACCCTTATTTCAAAGCAAATTCACATATATGTAGATTGATTTAGGCTATGTTGCAAATTCGCATATATGTATATTAACTATTTTGCAAGTTCACATCTATGACATTCATGTTGGCTATTTTGCAAGTTCACACCTATGATGTTCATATTGACTATGCCAAAAATGCCAAGTTTACCCCTATGTCATATGAATTCCCTTATGCCTATTTGTGTACGCTAAATTAGGCTAAGTTTTTAGCCTAATATTATATGCTAAAACTATGCGAACGAAAATTAGGCTCAGATTGTTAGCCTAATGTTTAAACGGGGTAACGTTGGGGATATTAGTAAAACTTGACATAAAGATATATGAAATTGGCATGTTTGTCACATGCCAAAATTGGTGGCATTTAAACGGTATAAATTTTTATACCAAAAATGTTAAACTTGGAATGTGGGCCATAACATTTAATTGTTGAAAAATTTACATATATTCAGTAATAAAGACAAATACGTAAATTTAGAAAATACGGATATGCTTAACACGAGGTTGGATTGAGTTGTGATGTAAATCTTCCCGGACCCGCCCGGCTATCCAGTGGTCACAACAATACCTATCCAATGTGGGTGGTTAAGCATTGAGCCTAATAAGGACCCGAGGTTAGATTAAGCTACGGTGTAAATCTGCCCTGAACCGACCGGCACATCCAGTAACCGTAACAATTTCTGTCTAATGTGAGTGGTCGGTGCTTTAAAAGGCTAAGGACAGACAAGTCAGGATGGTATGGTTAAGTTAACTAAAAAACTTAACCAATTCAACATGTTAATGAAATTGATGGGTGGCGTTAGGTAAATACAGACACTTAACCACTTAACATGTTTGACTAGAAAACCCTAGTAACGGGGACCCATTTCAGCAGTAACCCAATTAGGTATCATGGTACCCTGAAACTAGGCAGGGTTGGGCACGATTACTGGGTTGATTGTAAGCGGTCAAAGCGACGGTGGCGGGTGCAACAGTGTGAGTTCTAACGGAGTGAGAGCGTGCACACACTTCGGAGTAGACAAACAGGGCACCGGGGGTACCAGTAGTATAACCTATGCATTCTAAGTATTGTTGGGTCACCACCATGGGACTTGATACACCCCATGGTGGGGCCAGCATAGGTATCTACAATATTTGGGGGCCGTAAGACACATGTAATTATGCGAGTAGGAGCCGATCTTTAGAATAATGGGATCACTTCACCCTTAGCATGGGATGCTAGTTTAGAACTAATGCATATAGGTGCAGAGATATAGTTTGGGGTGCGATAGTATATTCATTTCAAAACTACCTTATCTTAGTTTATGATACTTTCCTGTTTCCAGTTTATACCTATCATGCCTTTATTCTTATTCTCATACTGAAGAGTCACTAGACTTACTAGGCTTTATGTTTGACCCTATTTTCTTTCGTCTTCTTTTCTTCCGTTTCCCCCTCCCAGGTCCAAAGGGAGGAAATACCTAGTTAGTCTGATTCTTTAAAAGCTTCAAGATAGTTGATGTACGGTTTGGAGTCTCTTTCCTTGGCTATAGCTGTTGGATACACTCTATGGGGATTTATGCATTTTAATCACGTTTTATGCTTCTTTATTTAAAAACCAAGACAGAAATGATGTTGTAATGTTTTGGGAAGTTATTATGAGACAATTATGGAAATGTGTTGTATGAACAAGTATTTTATGAAATAAAAGTCTGATGTTTTCCGCTGCTTATATATATATATATGTGTGTGTGTGTGTGTGTGTGTGTGTGTGTTTATATCTGTCTTGTGTTTTATCTGTGACTTTTACTTACAAACATCCACCAAAGTTAAGGCAGTCCCTTGTGAGTGACCTTAATGGAGGGTGGGGTGTTTCACTTGGTATCAGAGCATAGTTTTACCAGACTAGATAAAAAAATTTGAAACTATTTTCAAAAAGAAGTTTAAAGAAGCATCTTTTTCAAGAAAAAAAATGTTGTTTTTAAAAGGCATAATTCCCCAGAGCCATATGCACTATCCCTCTATCCCTTTATCTTGAATACTTTCCTTTTTGTTCCAGCATGTCTGGAGATCTTAACCTTCCAGAAGGAGTACCGATCCCTGGCTGGTTCCTAAAGTACCTAGAGGTGCGGGCCAATGGTGCGGGCCAATGGTGCGGGCCAAGTAGACATTCCTCCTCCTACGGTGGCAGTGGTTCCTCCTCCCCCTCCTCCTCCTCCTCGTCGGAACACTTTCGCTAAGGCATGTAGAGACTTCAAGGTTATGGGAGGAAAGGACTTTTATGGAATTGAATCATTTGTGGTAGCAAGGAACTGGCTAAAAGATACCGAAGATTTATTCGTTATCTTCGAAGTTGATGAGAGGCAAAAGATAGAGCTAGCAGTGTGGTTGCTCAAGGATGAAGCTACCTATTGGTGGGAAGTTACGCATGCGGAGAGGCCAGTGGAAACATGGGAAGATTTCAGGACATGGTTTGAGATGAAATTCCTCTCCCAAGCTGAAAGAAGTCTGCAGATGGAGAAGTTCCTAACTCTTAAGCAAGGGAGTATGACGACCAAGGAGTATGTCAATCAGTTTAAACAGTTGGCCAGATTTGGGCTTGATTTAGTAAACACCTAACACAAGAAGGCCCTTCGCTTCGTCAAAGGCCTGAATGAGCCTCTACACAGCCTTGCTATGACCCATATACCCATAGGGGCGACCTATGAAAGCTTGGTGGACATGGCGCTGCTACACGAGGAAGATAAAGGCAAGAAAGAGGCAAAGGCAGAAGTGCCTCAAGAAAAGAAAGAGGGTTTACAGGCTAAGAAAACAAACTTCAAGAAAGGCGGGAAGAACAACAAATCTCGTGAAAAGAGAAAGTGCAATTTCTATGGCATTGTGGGACATATAGCAAAAGACTGCAGAAAGAAGAAGGCAAAGATGAATGGTGGTTGCTTCAGTTGTGGCGAGACTGGACACTTGGCTAAGGACTGCCCAAAGAAGCGGGGGCAGGGATATAGGACTGGATCTACCTCAGGCGGACAAGTTCACGCGCTGGTGGCACCTCCACAGGAACGAGGTAGAAATATTTCTGTAGAAAGCTTAGTTTATCTATATGATCATCCAGTTTGTACTCTCTTTGATTCTGGTCCATCACACTCCTTTATTTCATCTTCTTTAGTAGAATCTCTGCACCTAGATACTAGTATGGTAGAAGATCCCTTGGTTGTTTCAAATCCAATTGGGGGCTCGGCTTATTTGTCGATGGTTTGCTTGGATTTGAAAATCTCTATTCTAAGGGTTGAATTTAGATGTAATGCCTTTGTTTTGGGCTTCTCAGGATATGGACTGATCTTAGGCATGGACTGGTTATCCAGTAATGGTGCCATTCTTGATTGTGAGAAAAGAGTGGTTAGGCTCTTGACTCAGCTCGGTAACACTCTAGAAATTTCTTGTAATCCCTTGAATGCTGTTATGCTTAGTTATCTAGAGTCGCTTGACGCTTCTGTTGAGAATTTGCAGTCGGTTAGGGTAGTCCGGGAATATCCGGATGTCTTTGAAGAGGTGAAAGGCTTACCTCCGAAGCGGGAAATAGAGTTCCGCATATATCTTGTTGATAATGCAAAGCCCGTAGCTCTGCCTGTTAGATACATGGCTCCAAAGCAGAGAAAGGAGCTCAGTAAGCAAGTTAAGGAGCTTCTCGAGAAGGGTTTATAAGAAGGAGTATCTCGGAATGGGTTGCTCCAGTGGTGTTCGCCACCAAAGCAGATGGTTCACTACGTCTTTGTGTGGACTATAGGGAGCTAAACAAGCTGATTAAAAAGAATAGACACCTGCTTCCCCATATAGACGATTTGTTTGATCAGCTTGTAGGTGCGTCGGTCTTCTCCCAACTTGATCTGGCTACTGGGTTCCATCAGCTAAGCGTAGCTGAAGATAGTATTGATAAAACGGCGTTCAGAACCCCAGACAGTTTCTTCGAGTGGCTTGTCATGCCTTTCGGTTTGACGAACGCACCCGCTTATTTTGTAGACCTAATGAGCAGGGTGTTCAGAGAATTCCTCAATAAGTTCGTGGTGGTCTTCGTAGACGATATTTTGATCTTCTCAAAGAATGAGGAAGAACATGCTCATCATCTGAAAGAGATCATGATTACTCTCCGTGCACATCAGCTAAAAGCCAAATTCTCCAAGTGACACTTTTGGAGAAAGGAAGTAAGATTTCTTGGACATATAGTGTCCAAAGAGGGGTTAGTTGTGGACCCCGCGAAAGTGGTGGCAGTGCAAGATTGGAATACACCAAGAAATGCAACTGAAGTTCGAAGCTTTCTTGGGCTAGCCGGTTTTTACCGAAAATTCATTAGGGATTTCACGAAAATCTCAGCTCCACTCACAAGGCTAACAAAGAAGAATCTGGCGTTCACTTGGGATTTGAACTGCGAGTTTTCTTTCCAACGATTAAAAAGGGCTCTCACAACAGCCTCAGTTCTGACTTTTCCGGATGGAAGCAAAATGTTCACAGTATATACGGATGCTTGTGGTATGGGGCTAGGCGTTGTTCAGATGCAAGAAGGGAGGGTAGTAGCTTATGGTGGAAGACAATTGAAAGTGCATGAAAAGAACTACCCGACCCACGATCTTCAGTTGGCCGCCATCGTCTTTGCGCTTAAGTCTTGGCGCCATTATCTCCTAGGTGAGAAGTTCGAATTATATACTGACCATAAATCGTTGAAGTATCTTTTCTCGCAGAAAGATCTTAACTTGAGGCAGCAAAGGTGGATGGAGTTCCTTGCCTCGTATGACTTTGAAATTTCCTATACTCCTGGCAAAGGCAACGTAGTAGCAGACGCATTGAGCAGAAAGAAACTGACCCTAAGCCCTCTCTTTGTAGAAAGGCAAAGCTTGGAGTATATAGCCAGTTTTAACTTTAGGCCCTCCTGAGATTTTATACCTGGTTTGTTGGCATCCCTCGAAGTACGGCCCACTCTTTTAGACTCGATAGGGGCCACACAACGTGAAGACCCGCAGCTTGTGGATGTGATTGATAAACTAATTAAGGGTGAAACTTCTAGTCACCTCAATAGATATTCCATCGATGATAAGGGTTGGCTAAGGCGTAATGGAAGACTATGCGTCCCACAAGCTAGGGATTTTGTGAAGAAGGTTCTCGAGGAGGCACATCATTCCAAGATGACAATACACCCAGGTAGAGACAAGATGTACAAGGACGTAAAGAGAATTTTCTGTTGGAATGGCATGAAGAAGGACGTGGCAGATTTCGTTTCTAAGTGCGTGACATTCCAACAGGTCAAGGCGGAACAAAAGAAGCCTGGAGGATTGCTTCATCCTCTAGAAATCCCGCAATGGAAGTGAGATAGCATTCCAATGGACTTCATTGATGGGTTTCCTAGGTCAAGAAGAGGCAATACTAGCATTTGGGTGATAGTGGACAGGCTTACTAAAAGCGCCCACTTTATACCTATCAACAGTAGAAGGACTGCTTCATCTCTAGCTTCTCTTTGTCTCAAGGAAATAGTTCGACTCCATGGAATACCCTCCACCATAGTGAGTGACAGAGACCCCATCTTCACGAGCGAATTTTGGCGGAGTCTGCAAGAAGCTGTCGGCACACGGTTATGCTTGAGCATGGCCTATCACCCCCAAACTAATGGTCAGACAGAAAGGGTGAATAGAGTACTAGAAGATCTTCTAAGACTGTGCGTTCTTGACTTCGGAGGGACTTGGGAGGATCACCTTCCTTTAGTGGAATTCGCCTATAACAACAGTTACCAAGCCACCATCGGTATGATGCCCTTCGAAGCTTTGTATGGAAGACCTTGCCGATCACCAACTTGTTGGTGGGAGTCCACTGACAAGATTATACTTGGGCCAGACATGATTAGAGAGACTTCAGAAAAAGTGGACTTGATACGAAGGAGAATGAAGACTGCCCAAGACAGACAGAAATCCTACGCCGACAAAAGAAGGACCGACCTTGAGTTTGAGGTTGGGGACAGGGTTTTCCTTAAGGTATCCCTTTTAAGGAACGTCGTTCGCTTTGGATCCGCAGGAAAGCTAGCACCAAGATTTGTAGGACCGTTCCCTATCATCGAGAAGATTGGGAAAATGGATTAAAAGAGTAGAGCTGCCTGAAAGATTGGCTGGAATTCACAACGTCTTTCACGTTTCTCATCTCCGGAAATGTCTACATGAATCAGCGGAAGTGGTGGAGCCGAGCATTCTAGGAGAAGCCGAAGTGGAACGCGAAGCAACTGTGAGGAAAGTTCCAACTCGAATTGTAGGAACTGAACCGAAAAAGCTACGCAACCGCGAAGTCAAGCTCTTTAAGGTTCAGTGGAGCGACGCCGAGGAAGACGCGACATGGGAAACTGAGGATAGAATACGCACGGCTTACCCTTTTCTTTTTGAGGGTACATCTTTGACCTCTCTTTTTCCTTAAGTTGTGCTTGTATCTATCTTTTTAGGTATATCTTCTCGATATAATCTTTTATCCTTAGGCAGAAACCCTTTGGATGTAAACATGTATTTGAAACATGTTATGGTTGATGGCTGCAAGTGGTTGCTCGTGGATGCATACACACACACAACCTAGGTTATAGATAGGCTCAGTCACTTCATACTGCATATGCATATATGTATTCATATTTGTATGTGGTTGAAACTTGATATGTTGTCATATGGATGTCGCATTTGTATTGATGGTTGCGCACTCATGTAGAATCATTAGTAAGGACAAATTTGCATACATAATGGACTCATGACACTTACATGATTTACATTAAGGAGATCAACTGGATCAGTAGACCGCCTGATTTTGCATTAGTTGAGGACATATACACACACGGTGCATATAATCATAAAGCATTAGAAGTCTTTTAAGGATAATGGGCGTCTGTGTTTGATGGTTGAGTAGATGGACGATTGGAAGTTAGGACTTGCGTTCTCCTAGACTTGAAGATTTCGGGGACGAAATCCTTTAAGGAGGGGGAGAATGTAACACCCCGAGTTTTCTATTACCGGTAACTTTACAAATTAAAGTATAATTAATTCTAAATGATGGAATTAAGGGAAATGGGTTACGCTATTGCGTTCATCTCGAAATTCTGCTTGAGATAGAGTCCAAGTTTGCATAAAACGGATACCGTATGAAGAAGATATGGACGAACGAAGTTGAGCAGAAAAACCAGAAACGGGTCAGAATGCACTGGCGCACTTGGGAAGTGAGCTAGAACAAAATTGCACTAGCGCACTTGGGAAGTGCGCTAGTACAATTTTAGCACTGGCGCACCTGCCAAGTGCGCCCAGGCCAGAAAACCTGTTGGTCAGGCCCTGGCTGGCCTGGTCAGGTTCTGGTCGATTTCTGAGGCTTGGCTGAGTCACTAGGGCTTACATGTCACTTTCTGATTGGCTTCTCTTGAGATGGATGGTCTGGATTGACTCTAGCTTCATCGACAGCTCTAATCAGATTAAAATTCTATAAATACAACTCAAGTCTAACCCTATATTCACACAAATAATATAATACTAAAGCCGTCATGCTGTTGGAAAGAAACTAGGAGTGGCCGTTAGTTAGAAAGCTTAGAGACAAGCCAATACTAAAGTAAAACACGAATCAAAACAACGTTAGTCTACCCAAAGGAAAGCATATCAAATTCAGAATCCAGAATCTAAGTTCGTCGTTCTTTGTAAGTATAGTGATTTTTCCGATGGGAATAAAACTAAGACTTGATTCGATGTAAATTGGAAGTGGAATTGTGCTATTATGTAACGACGATGTTAACACATATCTATGTATTGAAATGATTGTGTTGCGAATGAAATTGGGATAATTAATATTGATGTTGATCCTATTGTACTTTTAGAATGACAACGACATCACAAGCAAGTTGTGTAGTTCATGTTTATGTGATTATATAGGTTGTTTGTGATTAGAACATCATGTACATACTTTATGCTAGAATCTTTATGCCTAAATGGTTATGTTCATATACATGCCCCTATGTTTATACAAAAGTTGCAAGTTCCTAATTGGATCCATGTCAAGATCCACTTTAGTACATGTTTCCTGTTGTAATTAGATATGCGATTGGATCTAGTTCACACCCTTGTCATAAAGTTATACATATTTATGAAAATATCATTTTCTTGTCATGTGCTAGTGATGTTCGATGTTATGCCTAGATCCAAAAACAAGTTTAGACTTATGTTGTCCAAATCATATGCTAATTCATGTGACACATATTTGGTTAGACCCTTATTTCAATGCAAATTCACATTTATGTAGATTGATTTAGGCTATGTTGCAAATTCACATATATGGATATTGACTATTTTGCAAGTTCACATCTATGACATTCATGTTGGCTATTTTGCAAGTTCACACTATGATGTTCGTATTGACTATGCCAAAAATGCCAAGTTTCACTACAACAAAATGACCCTATTACAATGGTGGAACACCGTTGTAATATACATTTTACAACGGTGGACAAACCGTCGTGTATTAAGAAGTTGTAATAGACTAATATCTTTTACAACTTTTTTGCACTATTGCAACCCCGTTGTAATATGTATATTTTACAACTTTTTTCCACCGTTGTAATAAACTTTATTACAACAGTTATGCACCGTTGTAATAAAATATACTACAACTGTTATGCAGCGTTGTGATTGACATTTGGGTTTTCAAAAAAAAAAATTTCTTTTGCAACTGAAAAGAACAATACACTGAATATAGCAATACTCCATAAGCAAATCCTATATTACAGCTATTTGCAAACCAATTTTATTATAATACTCAAATATTCAGTATTACAAACAATAAGTTTTAGTCAACATTGTTGTAATACAAACAATAACTCAAAATCTTCAACAAGTGCTACGATTTTTATAAGAACCGGAAATTTACATGATCCTTTGGCTTGTGAGACCTTCATACTCAACTTGTAATGCTTGCGGAAGATCAAAGTGATATAATGTAACATGAGGCTCAATACCTGCAAGTATTGAAATATCTTAGTTTATGCATAAAATCCTTGGAACAAAACACAATTCAAGTCTACATTACGTCATATACATTTAATATTACCGTGTGATATTTTATCAAAACATGTACTAGTTGAAGACAACGGAGAGAGAAAGAAAAAAGATATGAAAGAATAATACATACCGCCGACGATCCATGTAAATATTATATGTTATCTGGCACATGAATGTGAACGTCAGTTAACTTGCAGAAATCGGAAACAGATGAGGAATAGTCCCACCTTGATAAGCTTTTAGCGTTCTCCTGCCACAACAGAGAGATAATGGTAAACATTTCAACGCTTTCATGCCACCAAGAAAAATAATGCACATCAAAATCTAAGGCCTTTTTAACAAATCAAAACAAAAGCTGAAGAGACAGTATAGGATATTTGGACTTTCTTATGGAACAAAAGACAGTATAGCAGCTTAGCACCTTAAGATAAGCGATCAGTATCATAATATTGGCACAAATCTGATCATAATTTGGGGAGAATGCATGGGGAAAAAAATAACCCCAGCAATGTTGGTTTGAAAAAGAAAATTTGAGGTTTGGAAGACTAGACGTTCAGAGTGATAACAGTTAATGGTCTGGATCTCTCTATGTTCATGGTAAGTGAAATCTAGCAGCATCATGTTGCACAATATAAACTCATGTCAGTCTATGACATTTATGAAGCACTAAGACTAAATTTTATGAAGCATATAACTGAAGACCAACTATAGGAACAATATTGTATTTACGGCCAGGCTTGCAACACAATCATACAGCAAAGATTAATTTCTGCTAAGATCATAAAGGGATAATGCTTATATTCGTGGTGACATGGCACCAATATGGCAAAATTACCCATTTTAACGGATAAATTAATCTCAAATATCACAAATGCATTTACCTTCCTGTTTGCTTCAACATATCAAGTATGTTAGTCTGAAAAACATGATCAACGGCCTCAACACTAACTCCTGTTCCACTCTGTGGCATAGCGAACACATCCACAACTCTAACCGTGTACTCATCCGCAAACTCTCCAAGCATGAGCCCCATCACTTCCATAGGCACACCAGCTCTACCTGCATTAACAAATAACCAATTGAATACAGTTAAGGTATTTCGCCATGTGTATCTCTAAAAAAATAACTTTAAATAAACCAAACAAAATCTCACATCATATTTTATGTTTAAGCTGCTATTTAAATTGTGTAATTGTTAAGCCAACTTAAATATAAGACAACAGACGAATATACTCATACAACTATTGCATACAATCGAATCATCAACTATAATATAGATATTTTATACGTAGTTCTTCAAAAAAAGTTATTTCTAGCAGTAAATTCCAGCTTCTACTCCAACCTTAACCCGTTTAACTTAAATACAAACCATGACCATGCTTTCCCTCATTAAAGTCGGATTGGAGCACGTAGCTCCTATCACCTGCTGCGTCCACTATCGAGTCTGAAGTCATCGGCGCCGAGTCTGAAGTCATCGGCGCCTCTGATTTATCGCATCGCCTTGATTGAATCAGTCTCTAGGCTTTACAATTATCTGTGAAATGAAATCTTCTAATATAGCATCTACCGTATAAAAAACTTATGATCTATCATACTTAAAACACAATCAACCCAAATAGCCTTTATGCAGTAAATCCCCAATCAAACCAGCCAAAACTGCATGAAAAGTAATACTTGTCGGCCATAGTAGCAATAGTTTTGAATGCCTGTGTAACACCCCACCTCCGCTAGGGTCACTCACAAAGGGAATGCACTAGGTTTAGTGAAGCATTATCGAGGTAAACATACACAGAAATATTACAAGACAGAACATATATAAAACAGCGGAAGTAAAACAAATTTCATTACCTTATAAAATAAGGTCTAAAGCCTTTTACATCAGAATACATCAAAACCTGTCTTGCAATAGTAAAGAAGCATAAAACCGTTTCATAAATTATTCCCCAAGTAAAACAGTAAAGTAGCCATAGCCAAGAAAAGTCCAAGCCATGCGTGATGACCTTCAAGCAGAAGAAGTCCGAACTAGATAACAGTGTTTCCTCCCTGAAACCTGGGGGGAAACGGAAGACAGAGAGGCGAAACAAAACGGGGTCAGTCATAAAGACTGGTAAGTCCTATCTACTTCCAGTATAAAAATAGGTAAAGGTAACATGACATGCATAAACTGAAAGTAAACATAAGGATGACAACAAGATAGATAAGCTAAACCAAGATAACTGGATGAACTACTGTAGCAAGATGAACTAAGGTAACATGATAGACTACGGTGTCAAGATAAATCAAGGTATCACATCGTCGGGTTTCTATCAAGTATACTATCCCAAGGTATCTATCATGTATAACATCCCATGGTATCTATCATGTATAACATCCCACGGTATTTATCATGTATATTTGCTCTGCACCTCTCGTACTAGTATCCCAACCCGCGTCATGTGTTAACTACGAATGTCCCTTTCCCAATGCAATGGTTCATGTCAACCTAATGTATAACATATGTAGGTTTTCCCAACTCGTATGTTTCTTTCCATGTATAAGTTCAGTCCTTTGCCGTAAGGGAATTTGGCCGCAAACATGCATAGTGTCATAAGGGAATTTGGCCACAAATATGCATAGTATCATAAGTGAATTTGGCCACAAACATGCATAGCATTCTAAGGTAATTTGGCCACAAACATGCATAACATTATAAGGTAATTTGGCCACAAACATGCATAAGCCCCAAAGTCAAGTCTATGCCCATGTTTCATAAGTCAAGTGGTTCCCAAAGGTTCATGCTAACATTTCATAGATAAAGATTCAAACTTGCAAGATATACTAGGTTAAACATAACATGAATGGCATGATTAAGTCGCTACAACTTAGCCCAAGGTCATGGATCATAGAAAAGGGGAAAATTTAGGTTCACATAAGCTAGCATACTTATGTTTCATCGCATTTTATCTCATGTCACATTAGAACCACCGTTAGAATCTACAAGTAGCTAGAACTTACATAGTGTGGCAAGAGGGCTAGGGGCATGAATCGTCTTGATGAAGAAAGGTGGCTCCTTTGTGGAAGAATCGTCATGAAGTTTGCATAGCAACGTTGATCCACCCTCGATTTGATGTAGCAAGCTTGCATCTTTTGATTTGGATCCGATTTGAATGCATAGTCTCTTGGAGTTGAAGATGGAGGCCATGATCACTTGGCATTTGGGCGGCACTTCGTGGCATGAGTGATTTGTGAGGGTTTAGGGTAGGCTTAGGGGTCTTTTTATAGAGATTAGGACTAGTTTAGGACCTTAGATTAACCCTAGGATAGATCTGAACCTTCAAAATCCGTCACAGGCCCTAAAACATGACCCAAAACACTAAGCAGGTGCACCAGGCCAAAGTGGTCGGACCACCCAGGTCGACACCCGTGTCGATTGGGCAGTCGACCTGCCCCCTGGGCGTGTCGACTCCCCAGACGACACCCCAGTCGACCTGGGGCTGGGTGTGTCGACTCCCCAGTCGACACCCCAGTCGACCTGGGGTTTGGGCGGGAATTTTCCCGCCCAATCTGTTTGGCTCCAGATTTGAATTTTCGAGCTGTTTTTGAACTTGAATTTTTCTGAAAACTTCTATGGGCCATAACTGGGTCATACGGACTCCGATTTTCGAAAACTCGGACTCTATTTCGCGTATTTTTTCGAGACGAACGCAATGCCATAGCCCATTTCTCCTGATTCAGATTTTATATTTTAGTTCTGCCTTGATTCTTGTTTTTAACACGTTGTTAAATTTCGGGTTGTTACATTCTCCCCTCCTTTAAGGATTTCGTCCCCGAAATCTCCAAGTTAGGAAGAACATATCCTACCATCCATCGTCCATCTACTCAAAACATCATCCACAGGCAACCTTTGTCCTTAGACGATTTCTAATGCCATATGAACATATGCAAAACGTGTGTGTATATGCTCCTTAGCTAATGCTAATGATCAGGCCTGAATGATCTTTCTAATGCAAAGTATGTTTAGTGCCATGAATCCAACTTGTATGCAAATAGTCCTAGTCATATATACACTATATGTGTGCACAAACATTCATTCATATGCAACATCCGCATGACAACACATTGACTTTCAAACAAGTATAAATACTCGTGCATATGCAATGCAAAATGTGAGTGCGTCGATCTAGTATCTAACGTGTATTCGTGCATCCACGAGCAACCACTTGCAACCATTTGCAACCATATCAATCATAACATGTTTCAAATACATGTTTACATCCATAGAGTTCTATCTAAGGTTCCCAAGATAAGATCGAGGAGATAAACAAGACAAACTCCTTACGGGGTTTGCAACAGAAACAGGACCGAGAGGATATCCACCAAGCGATAGCATGCAAGCAAGCTCTACAGGAGAACCAGGGATCAACGATATACTCTTACAAAGAGACACGATGCGCGCGTCTAAGCCGCATTTCCTTGAGCTTAATTCCAATGTGCCTTGATGGCCTTTGACTTCATGATTTCGTAGCTCCTTGATTCCTATTTCCAAGGTATGAGTCGGAACTCTTTTCACTGTCGCCTCTCGTTTCACTTTCATTTATTCTTTCCCTAGTATACTTGGCTCAACCATATCTACGTACTCATGCAAGCTCTCCAAAATTCACTAGTGAATTCTGGATCTTGTTTACCAATGCCAATCCATGTTACCACGTGCACTTACTAGGGTGATTCCTATAACCCATGCTTAAGCGGAATGGACCATCCGCCTTAGTGGCGAACGTTACTCGATCGGATCAGAGATTTCCGATAAATGCATCAATAGATTCTAGGTAACTAACCATGACAGAACCCAAAAGGTTACACGAGACTTCGAGGGTATTACCAAGGCAAGCTAAGAGTTTAACTACCCTCCTTTCAAAACCGAGAATGGCATCCCTTACTGGATAACCACTTCATCCCTAGAATCCATCCAAAGCTCAACAATAGAAGTATTGCTTCTAATCTCAACACTTGACATTTACACTCTCAATTCCAAACAAGTCATGAATAAATGGACTGACTCTCCAACCAGATTTTTGGGCCAACAGTGGGATCTTCTACCATGCTAGTACTAAGGTGTAGAGACTTAACTATCGAGGCAGACTTAAATGATGCGATGATCGATACAAAATCTGGACGGGATGATAGAAAAGAAAGGCTAAGCCTTTAACAGAAATGGTACCATTCCTCTTAGGTACGCTAGGAATGAGAGCATACAATTGCCCTCTCGCCGATCTTATCCTTGTCTTCCTTCGTGGACTAATCCATACCAACAAGTTGCTTATCCTTACGTCCGTGTCCTTTATCCTTGCTCTTATTACCCTTCCTTGTAACACGGTAACATGCCTCTCGAGAACCACCTCCATCTCACGGAAAACACTTTGTAGCTAGACAAGGATTAGTCGCAGTTAAAACTACTGTGACTACAGATGGAGGAAAGAAAGGAAAAGAGATTTGATCAAGGAAACAAAGGATAGTGCTAATGGCTTTTGGGGAATAGCCTTTAAAAAAACTTTTCTTGAAAAATGCTTCTTTGTAAACGGTTTTCAAATAGTTTTCAGAAGGTTTTAAAAACTTTTGCCCAGTCTGGTAACCTTCTGCTCTGATACCAAATGTAACACCCCACCTCCGCTAGGGTCACTCACAAAGGGAATGCACTAGGTTTAGTGAAGCATTATCGAGGTAAACATACACAGAAATATTACAAGACAGAACATATATAAAACATCGGAAGTAAAACAAATTTCATTACCTTATAAAATAAGGTCTAAAGCCTTTTACATCAGAATACATCAAAACCTGTCTTGCAATAGTAAAGAAGCATAAAACCATTTCATAAATTATTCCCCAAGTAAAACAGTAAAGTAGCCATAGCCAAGAAAAGTCCAAGCCATGCGTGATGACCTTCAAGCAGAAGAAGTCCGAACTAGATAACAGTGTTTCCTCCCTGAAACCTGGGGGGGAAACGGAAGACAGAGAGGCGAAACAAAACGGGGTCAGTCATAAAGACTGGTAAGTCCTATCTACTTCCAGTATAAAAACAGGTAAAGGTAACATGACATGCATAAACTGAAAGTAAACATAAGGATGACGACAAGATAGATAAGCTAAACCAAGATAACTGGATGAACTACTGTAGCAAGATGAACTAAAGTATCACGATAGACTACGGTGTCAAGATAAATCAAGGTATCACATCGTCGGGTTTCTATCAAGTATACTATCCCAAGGTATCTATCATGTATAACATCCCATGGTATCTATCTTGTATAACATCCCACGGTATTTATCATGTATATTTGCTCTGCACCTGTCGTACTAGTATCCCAACCCGCGTCATGTGTTAACTACGAATGTCCCTTGCCCAATGCAATGGTTCATGTCAACCTAATGTATAACATATGTAGGTTTTCCCAGCTCGTATGTTTCATTCCATGTATAAGTTCAGTCCTTTGCCGTAGGCCATACGGGCTTTCCCATGTAAACGTTTTGTCCTTGAGGTTACTTTGGACTGCTACCCTTGATCTGGTCCTGTTTTCTTACCATGAACTATCGCGTGTTCACTTAGGATTTATGCCACCTAGGACCACTAGGGATTATGCTACCTAATGAATGTTTCCGTGTCTCGGTTTGGGTTCAAGCCACCTAGGGCCACTAGGGATTATGCCACCCGTCAACCGCGCCCTTTATCCCACGTATATATCGTGAATCGTTTTCCATGTCTAGACGCACATGTATCCCAATGTGCCATCCGAGTTCCGTGCCAGGGAAAATCAAGAAATACGGAACTCGGTCGGGAGCTTTAAGTCGTCTGCTGATGCAGATATCAAGGTCTTTTTTTGTATCCGTGGCTATGGTCCCACGTGACCCCTCCCTCAACTACTGAAAGGCAATCCAAGAAAAATCATGTATGAGAACTACATCCCGGCCCCACTATAGCCCCACTTTCCTATAGGCCAACCTCATCCATGACTTGATAGCAAGAACATGGTCTGTTGGGAGTTCTCTGCCTTTCCGTTCGTACACGATTGACTAAAGATGGTAGGTAGTCGGCGACGTGCTATCCAGGGCAAAAACAAGTATCGTCGACTCCATGCTAATCCATCCCAGTCTTTAGGTCGCTCGCATAGCAACCAAGGCATACTCTTGGCTCTTCTACCGCAAACCTTAACCTCTGTGAGGCCGGGTTTCATGGACCACCTGCCACCTCACAGAGGGATACCAAGAGTACCCTCACGTCTCCCGAAGCTACTGCTTCGTCACCCAGTTCGCTGGAGCTTTTTATCCAAGTCAGATAAGTTGCTTCTCCTCGTATACTAAGCGATGGCTTACCGTATCTATTTATGAACTAGTCCCATGTCCTTGGCTAATAATTATTACTTAGTTATCCTTAACTACGGTTTACCACTTAGCTTCTCTTCCCACTATCCTTGTTAACTACGATTTTCAACCTAGTCCCCTGAGCTAGTGTTTTGTCTAATGGGTTAAGTGTTGTCATTCAAGTTCATGACCTAACCCGCCCACGAATCATGTCAAGATTGGCTAAGTACTCAAGTTCAAAGCTTAGCCCTACAAGTTGGTTAAGTGTACCAAGAAGCTCATGACTTATCCCTATCAAGTCAAATTGGTTAAGTATTTATTTGTCTTAACCTTATCAGATTATCATGTTAGATTGATTAAGCATAGATTATCTTAATCCCATCAGATTATCGAGTCGGATTGGTTAAGTATGGGTTAGCTTAACCCCATCCACTAATCGTATTACAATGGTTAAGCCTAAGTTAAAAGGTCTTGTGACTTAACCCTATCAGGTCCACATATTAGATAGGTCAAGTATAGGTTACTTAACCTCATCAAATCATCATGTATAATTGGTTAAGTATAAGTTACTTAACCCCATTAAATTATCATGTTAAGTTGGTTAAGTATTGGCTACTTAACCTCATTAAATTACCAAGTTTAGATTGGTTAAGTGTTTAACTTAACCCCATCGAATTACCGTTCTTAGATTGGTTAAGTGAAGGTTACTTAGCCCCATCTAATTACCGTGTTTAGATTAGTTAAGTCTAAGTTACTTAATCCCATCTAATTACCAAGTCGGATTAGTTAAGTGTAAATTACTTAACCCCATCGAATTTACCGTGTTAGATCAGTTAAGTATGGATTACTTAACCCCATCTAATTACCGTGTTTAGATTAGTTAAATGTAGGTTACTTAACCCCATCTAATTACCAAGTCGGATTAGTTAAGTGTAAATTACTTAACCCCATCCCCTAATTGTCTTATATGGTTAAGTGTCATTAAGGAACCAAGTCCGGTTTAACTTAACCTACCCATTCGTGTCATATCGGTTAAGTGTCATTAATCAAAATTACTTAACCTTTTCATGTGGCATTAATTAGATTAATGCACCCCAACCTCTCACATTAGACTTTGTTGTGGTTACTAGTTAAGCCGGGCGGGTCCGGGTAGATTTACACCACAACCTAGTCTAACCTCGGGTTTTAAGTGTTATATGACCAACTACCCACATTGGGTCCTATTGTTTGTAGCCACTAGTTAAGCCGGGCGGGTCCGGGTAGATTTATGCTACAAACTCAACCCAACCTCGAGTTGGCCACTTTCATGTTTGGCCTAGTGTCTTATTACACTTACAGCCCACCCATGTCTAGTTCGAGTTCCATGTTTTCCCACGTGTCCTGACCATATTTAAATGTATCATGAATGTCATGTTCTCATGTAAACCCATGTCAAGTTTTTCATGTCATACCCACGTTTTTCCTAAACTACCCAAACGTATTTCCAACCCAAGTGGAAGCGAGTCACATAGTAGGGTATTATGCCAACATATTGGCCACAAACATGCATAGTATCATAAGGGGATTTGGCCACAAACATGCATAGTATCATAAGGGAATTTGGCCACAAGCATGCATAGTGTCGTAAGGGAATTTGGCCGCAAACATGCATAGTGTCATAAGGGAATTTGGCCACAAATATGCATAGTATCATAAGTGAATTTGGCCACAAACATGCATAGCATTCTAAGGTAATTTGGCCACAAACATGCATAACATTATAAGGTAATTTGGCCACAAACATGCATAAGCCCCAAAGTCAAGTCTTTGCCCATGTTTCATAAGTCAAGTGGTTCCCAAAGGTTCATGCTAACATTTCATAGATAAAGATTCAAACTTGCAAGATATACTAGGTTAAACATAACATGAATGGCATGATTAAGTCGCTACAACTTAGCCCAAGGTCATAGATCATAGAAAAGGGGAAAATTTAGGTTCACATAAGCTAACATACTTATGTTTCATCGCATTTTATCCCATGTCACATTAGAACCACCATTAGAATCTACAAGTAGTTAGAACTTACATAGCGTGGCAAGAGGGCTAGGGGCATGAATCGTCTTGATGAAGAAAGGTGGCTCCTTTGTGGAAGAATCGTCATGAAGTTTGCATAGCAACGTTGATCCACCCTCGATTTGATGTAGCAAGCTTGCATCTTTTGATTTGGATCCGATTTGAATGCATAGTCTCGTGTAGTTGAAGATGGAGGCCATGATCACTTGGCATTTGGGCGGCACTTCGTGGCATGAGTGATTTGTGAGGGTTTAGGGTAGGCTTAGGGGTCTTTTTATAGAGATTAGGACTAGTTTAGGCCCTTAGATTAACCCTAGGATAGATCTGAACCCTCAAAATCCGTCACAGGCCCTAAAACATGACCCAAAACACTCAGCAGGTGCACCAGGCCAAAGTGGTCGGACCACCCAGGTCGATACCCGTGTCGACTGGGCAGTCGACTTGCCCCCTGGGTGTGTCGACTCCCCAGTCGACACCCCAGTCGACCTGGGGCTGGGTGTGTCGACTCCCCAGTCGACACCCCAGTCGACCTGGGGCTTGGGCGGGAATTTTCCCGCCCAATCTGTTTGGCTCCAGATTTGAATTTTCGAGCTGTTTTTGAACTTGAATTTTTCTGAAAACTTCTATGGGCCATAACTGGGTCATACGGACTCCGATTTTCGAAAACTCGGACTCTATTTCGCGTATTTTTCCGAGACGAACGCAATGGCATAGCCCATTTCTCCTGATTCAGATTTTGTATTTTAGTTCTGCCTTGATTCTTGTTTTTAACACGTTGTTAAATTTCGGGTTGTTACAGCCTAGATCAAATTTCGATCGGAACTTGAACCCTGATTCCTAAACCGCCCTAAATCGCTCTGCTTCCCGTTCGAGTTATTCGAGATCACAGTGGACAAACCTCTGTCGTTAAGCAAAGGGTTGTTAGGCCCACCAACACGATTCAGATCCGTATCGCCCGATTCGTTTGCAAAAGTTCGCCACTCGGAGGTCTCGTCAATCGCGTGCGCTTCGAGGACGAGACCGCATTCGGAGCAGATGATATCTCCTGCCGAGTGACCGAACACCATTTTAGTGCTCGTCTTACATTCAGGGCAGAATGAGGTCGAATCGCCCATTATTCTATTTTATGGGGAGTACTTTTTGGGTTTTTGGTGGTTGGATAGTTTTGGTCACATGAAAAGGTGATCAATTGTAGTTTCACGAAGAATTTCTAACGAATTCTTCCATGTCTTCGAGCAGCATTAAAATGAAACAGCGAAGAGCGAAGTGAAAAAGGAATGACGGCGCGTGAATTGGATGATGTAGGGTTTCCTTGTTATCGGATCGGGTAGAGTCTGGTCATTTGATTTAGTGGCAACCGCTTTGCTCTTTAGTGTGGACATATGTGCTGTTTTGTAAGCATTCGTATATGTGTTGTACATATAACAATTTAATTATTTCACCGATAATTATTAAAAATTAGAGTTTTTTTGTTATTAATTACTTGGAGATGTGATATTTTTAGTCACTTAACCACTGTGAAACACACTTATCATTCTATTGGTTCAAATGCATTTATTTACTTTTTAACTATCACATGATGAGATCCACAATTGTTTATTGGACCGTTGCAACATAAGTATTTGTTATAGTCACTTTCAAGTGACTGTAGATAACAAATCTCAATTATTTAATGGTATTTATTAATTAATAGTTTTTAAAACATAATTACGAAATATTACTTTTTAAGTATTAAATATTACTTTTTAGTTATTAGTTATTAATGTTATATATTTAAAATTAAATATTACTTATTAATAGTATTAAATATTACTTTTTGTTATTAATTATTACCTATTAATGTTACATATTAATTATTAAATATTACTTATAAATGAAATATTAAATGTTAAATATTGATCATTAAATATTTGATGTTAAATATTAAATTATAAATAATGACGTGTATAAGTTATTATCAAGAAAAACCAATTATAAAAACCCTTTATTACAAATGTCGAGAAAAATCAATTTTTATAAATTTGTTATTGCAATCGTCGTCTATCGAACGTTGCAAATATTTAGTTAATTATAATATGGTGATTAATTTTGAATTATTAAATATTTTATAACTTATTGATTATTTATTAAATTTATTTTTTATAGTTATTATTAGTTAATAATTATTAAATTAAAAATTTACATTCATCTGTGTTAAATTTAATTATTATTTATTAATTATTATTTTTATAAAAGTATTAAATATTAATTATTAATTGTTAATTATATTAAAATATAGTCATATATTACAACAGTCAAAAAATAAAAGTTGTGATAGGCTTTTATTACAACTATCAAAATAACACGGTTGTTAAAAATAAGTTTATTACAACTTTTCTGGAAAATAGTTGTAAAAAACATTTATTACAACGGTGCTTTTACCACCGTTGTAAAATTAAAGTTGTAATATGGTGTTTTTGTTGTAGTGTTTACACCTATGTCATATGAATTCCCTTATGCCTATTTGTGTGCGCTAAATTAGGCTAAGTTGTTAGCCTAATATTATATGCTAAAACTATGCGAACGAAAATTAGGCTAAGATTGTTAGCCTAATGTTTAAATGGGGTAACGTTGGGGATATTAGTAAAACTTGACATAAAAATATATGAAACTGGCATGTTTTTCACATGCCAAAATTGGTGGCATTTAAATGGTATAAATTCTTATACCAAAAATGTTAAACTTGGAATGTGGGCCATAACATTTAATTGTTGACAAATTTACATATATTCAGTAATAAAGACAAAAATGTAAATTTAGAAAACACGGATATGCTTAACACGAGGTTGGATTAAGTTGTGATGTAAATCTGCCCGGACCCGCCCGGTTGTCCAGTAGTCACAACAATACCTATCCAATGTGGGTGGTTAAGCATTGAGCCCAATAAGGACCCGAGGTTAGACTGAGTTACGGTGTAAATCTGCCCGGAACCGACCGGCACATCCAGTAACCGTAACAATATCTGTCTAATGTGAGTGGTCGGTGCTTTAAAAGGCTAAGGACAGACAAGTCAGGACAGTAGGGTTAGGTTAACTGAAACACTTAACCAATTCAACATGTTAATGAAATTGATGGGTAGGGTTAGGTAAATACAGACACTTAACCACTTAACATGTTTGACTAGAAAACCCTAGTAACGGGGACCCATTTCAGAAGTAACCCAATTAGGTATCATGGTACCCTGAAACTAGGTAGGGTGGGGCACGATTACTGGGCTGATTGTAAGCGGTCAAAGCGACGGCGGTGGGTGCAACAGTGTGGGTTCTAATGGAGTGCGGGCGTGCACACACTTCGGAGCAGACAAACAGGGCACTGGGGGCACCAGTACTATAACCTATGCATTCTAAGTATTGTGTCGGGTCGCCACCATGGGACTTGATACACCCCATGGTGGGGCCAACATAGGTATCTACAATATTTGGGGGCCGTAAGACACATGTAATTATGCGAGTAGGAGCCGATCTTTAGAATAATGGGATCACTTCACCCTCAGCGTGGGGTGCCAGTTTAGAACTAATGCACGTAGGTGCAGAGATATAGTGTGGGGTGCGATAGTATATTCGTTTCAAAACTACCTTATCTTAGTTTATGATACTTTCCTGTTTCCAGTTTATACCTATCATGCCCTTATTCTTATTCTCATACTGAAGAGTCACTAGACTTAACAGGCTTTATGTCTGACCCTATTTTCTTTCGTCTTCTTTTCTTCCATTCCCCCCCCCCAAGGTCCACAGGGAGGAAATAACCCAGCTTAGTCTGATTTTTTAAAAGCTTCAAGATAGTTGATGTACTGTTTGGAGTCTCTTTCCTTGGCTATGGCTGTTGGACACACTCTATGGGGATTTATGCAGCTTTAATCACGTTTTATGCTTCTTTATTTAAAAACCAAGACAGAAATGATGTTGTAATGTTTTGGAAGTTGTTATGAGACAATTATGGAAATGTGTTGTATGAACAAGTATTTTATGAAATAAAAGTCAGACGTTTTCCGCTGCTTATATATATATATATATATATATATATATATATGTGTGTGTGTGTGTGTGTGTGTGTGTGTGTGTGTGTTTATATCTGTCTTGTGTTTTATCTGTGACTTTTACTTACAAACCTCCACCAAAGTTAAGCCAGTCCCTAGTGAGTGACCTTAATGAGGGTGGGGTGTTTCACTTGGTATCAGAGCATAGTTTTACCAGACTAGATAAAAAAATTTGAAACTATTTTCAAAAAGAAGTTTAAAGAAGCATCTTTTTCACGAAAAAAAATGTTGTTTTTAAAAGGCATAATTCCCCAGAGCCATATGCACTATCCCTCTATCCCTTTATCTTGAATACTTTCCTTTTTGTTCCAGCATGTCTGAAGATCTTAACCTTCCAGAAGGAGTACCGATCCCTGGCTGGTTCCGAAGGTACCTAGAGGCTAGGGCCAATGGTGCATTGCCTTGACCAACTGACACTTGTAGCGAACCACTAGTCTTATTCTGCATTGCCTTGACCAACTGACACTTCATGAATTTAGAGATGAATGTCCCAACATATTTCTTCATATCTTCATCGTAACAAATTTGTTTCATATCACAATACATCTTATTACACCAGGATGTATGGTAAGCTTTAAGTGATGACACTTTCGAAGTACTTCATTCCACAGCCCCTCAATGTTGGTTACAACTAATATTCCATTCTTCTGAAGTCAATCATCACAATTGAGTTCTTACACCCCCATATCCTTAATATCGATATCGGTCTCTACTTTGGTAACGATCTTCGCCAATCTATGATTGCTCCTCCGATTAGAACTGATTCGGTCAATTAAGGTAGGTCTGATTGTTAAATTTGCCAACATCTCCAGCTCCAGCTCATAGTTAGGTCGAAAGTCATAACCAAGGATGTGATGACCACCCATAATCCCCGCACTATACAAGAGGAATAATGCGCTGAAAGGTGTGCTAGGCAGTTATGGACGATCATGAGAGTAGGTAAACACAAGCGGAACCTGTCATAAACTCATAGCGCAAGGTTAAAATATAATAGAACATATATAACAGGTAGTAATAGTGAAGCAGAAACACAAGACTTACATACAACCAGAAAGTAGTATCCACAACTTGGAAATAGTGTTTGTACAAATTTTCCTCACTACATCGCTCAGAAAAGCAAACAGTGGAAATCCAATTATTAGATAGTAATAAAACTGGTATGTGAGCCTCCTGCTCGTCGTCGATCAGCATCATCATCCTCACTAAAGCATCACCTGTCACCTGCTACTTAGTCTGCCCATTTACAACCGGATGAACAACCTAAGGTAATAAGAGGAAACATAAAACCTTGAATCAGACAAGAGTCTTAGTGAGCAATAAAACAGCTAACAAACATCAACAATAAAGTGTATGAGAAGGGATCGATAAACATACAAATCTTCCCATGACACCGGAGAAGAACTCAACCTTGTCTTCCCCACATCGGACAGTGATAGCCTTTACTATAAACAATTCAACCATTCATCCATGGAAACCAGAACACCCATTCAATCATGGAAAAACACTCATGACATCCAGATTATATAAGTCTCACACAGACAACCCTAATCGAGTTTAACATTCCCCAAGTACTCTCCTCAGAGGCCTAAATCAATATCAGTTAAGCACTCAAAGAAAGTCTCCCTCGACTTTGGATAATCTATGTGAGATAGTACAAACAGAACAACCAATCATCCATAACTGACTCTGGCCATCACTGCAATCCTGCTTTGAAACCATCGTTAATCCTATGACGGCCAACCTTGCCATATGTCAAGGGCTAATGATAACCCCAGTTCTAGCATAAACTCCATATGTCCAACCTTGACAACTAGGCCTTTCCCCATGACCCAGGGTAATCGACCTACAACCGGTCTTTTAGACGTCTCTAGTGTACCCCTGCTTCGAGCCTGCTAGAACTTACGACAACGATTATCTCTCGGCCTTCACATCTCTGGTCACCCAACCTGATGACTTTTCATGGCTCAAGCGACCTTCTCGAGCTACCATTATCCACCAACGCACGACCTTTGAGTTGCCACCTCATTTGTTGTTCTACACCGATCAACGAGCACCTTTCAACACTTCGAACCTTCCTACTTGAACCACTTCGAAGTTACACCATCACCGAGCCATATTACGCCACTGCGCTGCAGCACGGGTTCGGACACTGGTCGGTCCCAAAAATAGAATTTTCCGAAAATCAGAACCATACCCGAAAAATAGAATTTTCCGAAAATCAACACCGGTCGGTCTGTCCTCCCAAAACATATTGGTCGGTCCTCTCAATCACACCGTTCGGTCCTCCCAAACACACCGATCGGTCCTCCCAAACAATATCGGTCGGTCCTCCCAAACACCATCGGTTGGACCTCCCAAGTTCGCCATCGGTCGGTCCTCCCACATACCACCGGTCGGTCCTCCTACATACCACCGGTCGGTCCTCCCACATACCACCGGTCGGTCCTCCCACATACCGCCGGTCGATCTCCTGAAACACAACACCTATCGATCGGTCGGTCTGCTTCTTCTACCCACCGGTCAGTCGGACTTCCACTTGACTTGTCCTCCAAGCCATGAGTTTTCCATACCAATCGGTCCACTGTACATCCCCAATCCAACTTCGATTGCGACCAAAACTTTGCCATACGATGAATTCAACTAAACCAACTCAACCAATATCATCAAACACAATCATAAACATGGCACAACATTTCTAACAACATGAACATGACGATTATCACAAAAATGATTTGAATCTCGCCAAAAACCATTAAAATGAACATATGATCAAAATGAGGGATCTAACTTACATAAGCATATGAAATGGCATGGAATTAACGGGTTAAACTTGCTAAATTAGATCATAGGGTGGTTCATATGAAAATGGACTTACCAACGCATAGAACTATGGAAAAACACTTGCTTATGGTGAAAAACATGCACAAACACTCATATACTTCATTGGATCCATATGAGAGATGCATATTACTCACCGATTCTCCAAAACAAGCTAAATGATGAAATAGAATTCCAGACAGCGAAGAGATAGCTCCTAGCCCTTCGATTTGATGAATCCTCACTTGAAATGATGTAGATCTAGCCCCCAATGGTGTAGATCTATGATTTCCCTCCTTAGATTTGGATTTTTAATGGTGGAAAGGTGTTAGAGGAAGAAGGAGATCAATGCCTCCAAATGAGAGAACGGGGAAAGTAAACCTTTTCCCTCCACTCTCCTCCCCTATTTATAGGATTCCACCAGCCCACTAATGGGCCTCTCCAATTCAGCCCATTAGCCTTCCAAAAGCTGGACAGTCAACTGAAAAACCCTAAAACAGCGATTTCTCCCAAACTGTTGTACCAAATCTGTAATGTAACCACTCTAGGGAAAGAGAATTATCAATTTCTTTCCAATGGCACAGGTCTCACCCTCTGATTTGACCTGAGTCAAAAGTTATGCCCTGTACAAGACTGACAGGGACAAAATGGTGACAAACTAAATCGGTAAAAATTATGGACATGTCTCACATCCCATAAGGGACATATTAAAAGATGAGAATGATCCAGCCCTCAGGTAATAAAATAAAAATATTTTACGATCTTCTGATACATAAAATGCAGGCTGTTACAAACGATGTATTCAAGTTGTTTCCATTTTAAGAAGATACATCCTAAACTAGAATGTCTTCTACTCAAGGCCTTGGTAAATGCATTACCCTTCCCTGAGGTGTACGCGATATTAAAATCATAAGACGATAAGAAATCTAACCAACATTGTTGTTGAAGGTTAGATCTCTTTGAGGTAAAAAGCTACTTCAACGATTTATGGTCGGTAAATAAATCGAATGTTTCTCTGAGAATATAATGCCTCTACATCTTCAATGCAAAGACAATCGTTGCTAATTTCAAATCATGGGTAGGATGTTTCTTCTCGTGAGCCTTCAGTTGTCGACTAGCATAGACCACAACCATGCCCCATTGCATTAACACTGCACCCAGACTGGTACCATAAGCATCGCTATATAATATTATCTCCTCATTCCCTCATAAAATAACTAACACTGGAGCACATGTCAACCTTTTCTTAGACTTATAAACGCATGCTTACATCTCGCATTCTAAATAAAAGCCTAGTTTTTCTTAGTCAACTAAATCAACGATGCTGGTATCTTGGATAAATCCTGGATAAACTTGTGGTAGCATCCATCGAATCCCAAGAAACTCCTCACATCAGTAGCAATCTTGGGTGTATCCAATCTTGTACTATCGCTACCTTCATGGGGTCCATGGAAATACCATTTTCCTAAACAATATGACTCAATAACCTCGCTTATCTCCATCAAAAATGGCAGTGGAGATCTTAACTTTCAGTCGGTGCTTTCTCAACACCTCCAATACGATCTTCAGATGTTCTTTATATACCTCCTCTTTCTGTAATTAGACAAGAATATCGTTGACGAACACAAGAACAAACTTATTCAGCTGATTCCTGAAGACAATGTTCATGAGATCCACAAAATATGTTGGTGCGTTGGTCAATCTGGGCAGCGTAACCAGCCACTCATAAAAACCAAACGATGTTTGAAATGCCATTTTGGGCAAACTCTCCTTTGCTACCAGCAGCTGGTGGAATCCTGTTGCGAGATCTAACTGAGAAAATATTCTTATACCTTTCAGCTTGTCAAACAAACCTTCTATGTGTGGAAGAGGATACTTATTCTTTCTCGTCTCCTTATTCAGCTCACGGTAGTTTACATACAATCTAAGGGAACCATCTATCTTTGTAGAGAACACAAAAGGTTCTCCCCACTTAGATATATTTCTTCGGATAAACCCTTTTCTCAAAATGTCATTCACCTGCGCCTCAAGAGCTAATGTTACTCACTACATGCGATCCCCTAAGAGGCATTGTTGCGAGTGTGGCATCTTTCACTAAATCTATACGGAAATCAACCTCTCCATGTAGCGGAAGTCTGGTCACTTGCTTGAAGATGTCCAGATTCTCCCCAGCAATAGGTACACTCGATAACTCATCGTGCGGAATATTAAGAAAATATAGAAAATTATCCATCACCTCATCACTTGGTAGACAGCCCAACACTACCCTCACCCATCATTCTCACTGATGGTTACCAAAGACTCTCGCAGTCCACCACTACCCTGTACTTCTGGAGTGAATCAACTTTTAGGATATTACCAAACCCAATAAAACCCTATACAAAACAATCACAATCAAAAGTGCATACATGACTCGATGAGACCAACCTACTATAAATCACGCAAAGTCTTGTAAAGCCACCAATTGGGCTTGTCACAACCAAAGGTCAGTCAACAATTTCGAGTTTCAATCCCAACTTATCTACCAGGTCATTAGATATGAAATGGGAAGCACCAACATAAAATATACTTTAATAGGAATATCATAAATAGAAAACATGCCTTGAATGACAACGCCCTTTCCCTTCTCTGTCGTTGTTGGGAGCATTTTTCAAAGAAGGAAAACCATGAATAGCATATTCTTTCACCACCTGCTTCTGTTTGACAGGATCGGGGTTATCCCTTTTGAAGTTCCCAGGCATATTGTAGTTAAAGCACCTCTGGTCCCTAACCTTGCATTCTCTGATATAATGGCCTTTTCTCCACATTTGAAGCATTCTACCTTGAGTCTGGGCTTCTTTTTTTGCACATCCTTGGCCTAGAAGGGTTTCCTCTTATTGTTCCACTTTTTCTTGCTTTCTATACCCATGGCTTTAATTTCGATCTTTGGCTTGGGGTAAAGGCTTTACGATCTTAAAGCTTTTCCAACAATGGAATCTAATGTCTCATCAATATGGTTACTGAGCCTTCCCTCCAAGTAATCATCCAAACAAATGATGAACAACTCACAAAAATGAGCCTTGAACTGATCTCAAGTAATATGATCCTCGGGAGTAGAAGCTTTGATAGTGTTCCACTAGTTCATAGCTTTTCTTTGAAGTTAATATGAGGCCAACCTCTTCTTCGTAACATGATCAAGTCCAAGATCTTCAAAGATGCGTTCACATGTACCAAGCTAATCCTAGATTTCCATAGTTGACTCCATTCCTTGGAATTGTTTACCACCCACACTGATAAAGTCCTTATTAAGCTTATCAAAGTTAGCCTTAAGCGCCTGCACTAGTGCACCATCTCCCTCAACAATATCAGGAGCAGTTCCTTAAATATTCTATAGCATGTCTCTCATGAATGTGACAACATGGTCCGAATATCAGGAGTATTAACATTGTTGGCTTTCGAGCCTTCTCCTTCCTCAACTCTAGAAGTGGACTTCCTAAAGTGTTTCTCGTCTGATGATTCATCATTCAATCTGTAAAGAAGACGATTAATCATCTTCCCAAGGAATCCTACTTAGTAGTGCATGCGTGTAGTGTGACTTCATCCTTAAGTGTACTAATAGTATAAGTATAGTTTTGAAAACCAAAATACCACAAGTATGTGCTCTCGTATAAGTATACCCTCTCCTCAAGCATTCACACTTAGGTTAACTACGCAACCTAAGCTCTGATAACAAATGTGAAGATTGCCCTACATCCAAAATATTAGCACATATAATAGTGTAGTCTACTCTAAAGTCACTACATCATAGAGAGTAAATGAAAGTGTATGTGGTAAGGAGATAGAAAACATCCAAGAATAACATTTGTCCTCACATTCACTCACTCAGTGCCTTGATATACAATAACGCTTAGCCCTTATGGTATCGCTAGATAAGGACCCGAACCTGGTCTTGTTTCACTAATTTTCCGTACCTAGAGAAAAGGAACCAAACGCACCTAGTGAATCACACACTTAATACTGCTGAATCGTGAGTACTTGTATAAGCATTACGCATCGATGACCCGTTTGCACATGTTATCCATAGTGAGGTCTGTCCATAGGGCCACTTTTGTAGGTCCCGTCTTGGAACCGCCTACGACATACTTCATGCCTCATGAATGGAGTTAGTTGTATTACAGTTGCTCTTCTATGAGTAGAATCATCACCGTGAAGAACCGTCTTGCCATGAAGAGATCCTTTCCCTTGAGATCACCTTACCCAGACCTAACATCCCCTGGGCTCGGATCGGGATGGCGAACCTACTTCGAGTTGGTGTTGATCCGAGTTCAGTTTGGCTATCGAACCAGGGATCAAATCGGCAAAGCATTTCAAATACGATCTTCGTAGCCAAATTGGATTCGATTCGGCCGATGAGCTGGGGACTCCCCTCCTTTTTGTCTTTGCATAACCCAAGTCCCCACGCTTTGTGCCAACCGAAGACTCGGTCTACATGCCGTACTAGAAACTACTCCCTTTTCATACACTGAAACGAATCTGTTAACGCCATTGCTCCATCTCTAAAACTCCAGACGACTTGAAATTTTTCCTGAGGCCTCTTAGAACCTTCCTTGTCGTTCTTATGAAATCTCATGCCGTTCTGAGCTATGCCGAAACAGAACGTACTACCTCCTACCAAATGACTTCCTATTTCTTATCCGCCGCTCACCGGCATATGCACCCATTTTAGCATTCTTAGGCAAGGTTCTAACGTACAAAGAATCTTGAAACAACAATTAGTTCAATCAAAGCAAAGTAAAGCACCAAACAAAAAAGAGAGCATATGTTCATATAGTAGTATCAAACACCCCTTCTTTTGAATTCCAAGTTTCACAAAATTACCCAAATCACCCTAAATTTTTGCATATGTAATAATATGATTAAACATGATTTATATGTATTTTTCCACATTTTTAGGAGGTGATTACACACTAATACACCCTATTTAGTGTGCAAAATACTAACCACTCACCTTAATACCACAAGTTTCATTAGATCCAAAATGAATAGTGTTTGGCCTAGATTCCTAGGTATTGCAGCAGCTCTAATCTTGATTTGATGTTGTGTTGTGCTAATCCTTCACTAGTGACGATTTTTGGCTAATTAAAGTAAGGTTTATTGGTTAACTAAGAGGGTGAATGCCACTAATGGAGCTTTGAATTTATTTTGGGAGTTGTGAAATGAATAGGAGAAGACTGTCCAATCATTTTAGCTCCTATAACCGCCAATTACCGAAATGGGTCATGGACCTACTCCCTAATGACCCCTCAAGCCCACTTAAGCTGTCCAAACCACATTAAATCCCTATTTTAGTCATTCTTCCCAAAAATAGTAAGTCTATTTTCTTAATGTGACCACTCTGCAGGATGAGAAACAATCATCAGGATGCAATTGAAGTGGTTTCAGGTCATGATTCCACTTCGATTAAAAGTTATAGGTGAAACAAGATTCGCCAAGGGTAAAATGGTCAAATAATAGTTCAAAAAAATAAAGGTTGTTACAATTGCCAATACTAAGGTGTTAATTATTTTACTCCTTATATTATACGTTTTGTTAATTTTTATTATGATATATTTGAATTATTTTCAATGTCCAATTTTTTAATATTTACTAACATAATTCAAAGACATAGTCATGATTCTTGATTCCTTCTTGTTTGCTTAGTCATGATATCCAGTGATATTTTTTTTGACAAAATGCATTAAGATGCTTTCTTAGCCAATTTAATTATACTAAGATTTGCATCAAACTTATAAATTTTTAGTAATTTATCTTTCTAAATGTATTTTATTTTTTCTAAATGTTATCAATAAAGTGGTGTCTTCTATTCTAGTTCGGTTGCAGAAAATAGGTGTATTGTTTAGAATCACCCGTCTAAGGTAATAGACTTATTCTGCTCCATGCAAATCAAGAATCAGTTAGATCCGTTGAGAATAAAATGATTTTTAATTCAAATTTCTGTTTACTATTGAATTCTTTGTTGTATGTTAACCTGGTTGATGTAAACATAAAATGGGTAACTATATGATAATTAGACATAGCTCTAGGTTTAATCATAATAGACTTTAGTGATACATTAATCCTTTTTCATATCTGATAAAAATCATTCATCAACACTAATTATACCTCCAACCATGTGATTGTCATCTATGTTAAATTTTGTTCTGTACGGATGTGTTAACGTTTAAGCACATGTAAAAAAAATTATAATATAAGTATAATAAATCAAAACGTCATTTACATATTTATTTTCCGTTTTCTTATTTTAATTACAAATAGAAATATCATATTCAACTAATACAAGGTAATAGTTTAAACATATGGAGTAACAAAAGCATGTTAGTCAAAAATTTGATGAGGTTGAAACCTATGAGCACTACGAGACAAAACTTACCTTTGGGCAGAAACTAAAATTGACAAGTGGTTAGCTTGTAAGGACATGAATTGAAATATGGTTTGAATTTTGAGAATGAATTGAAGTATGGTTTGAATTTTGAGCATTAATTGAAGTATGGTTTACAAGGTAGTGTTGCTGAACATGCGGAGCAGCCAGAGAAGCTTAATGTTGGATAAAAGCAGCATTTGAGTGAATAATATTTGGACAATAATTGGAACATTACTTTTCAATCTCAATGTAATTCTTTAAATAAAACCTAATACATCAATTGTTGACTCATAACATCTAAAAGTCTGTACTGGGTTTTCTTTTTCAGTTATAAACATTCATCACTAGAAGTGCTTCATTCATCTTAACCTTTAGTTAATGATGCACCAATGATACAAATAATAATGCATATTTTTTTTATTTTCCTCTCTTTAAAATTGAACATTATTGAAAAAATCCATATAATTCTATCAAAATACAAGTTTGATGTTTGAGATATTTCAATGCTCTTCCATTTAACTGACTCAGATACATGTAATACAATAGGATTTAATGTCGAAATCACACCTCTATATAAAAGTTTTGGATCTGTATTATGATACTGCATGGGAAAGAGCTAAATCAACGCTTTCTTACACAAAGATATGCATTGATAGTTCTGAAACGTATGCTCTCATACATATTTTTTTATTCGCATGGAAGTGTTCTTGGATAGGTGATGCATTTGCCATTATAGTAAGTTGGTGTATTAGGATCTGTTCCTAAATCATAAAAATGAAAAAAAGCATAATTAATAAGCCATTTTCGAATGTTCCAATGTAGTCTTCGTCCATCATTCGAAAGGTTAAGGATGATATATTCTTTGCGTTTAGAGGAAGGCCATTCATAAGCAACCTTTGTGCAATTTCCATGTTGCTTGTTAGCTCTTTTGATGTCACCCGGGGATCTCACCCAAGGCGGGAGTGTTTTTTTCAGGGTCTTCTGGATTGGAGCTTGACGGTCCGGTTAGTTGATTGACTTCTTTCTTTTCAGTTCGATCTATGTTGGGTTGGATTGTAGCAACTGCCTTTTGGATTGCAGCTTGGAGTTTCCTTTGAAGCCTAGCTTGCTTTGGATAGCCGTTAGAAGCAGCGATGGACTGTGGCAGTTGGTTTTTGTAGTCCGGATCTGGTTGTTTGTTTCTAGTGTTGCGATCTTTGGGATCCCCCCTTTGGTTTATTTTCTATTGTCTGGGGCAGTTGGTCTGCGTTGTTGGGGTTCGGAAGTCTCTTAAGTCTTGTGTAAGAGGTTTCCACTAGTTTGGTTTTTGTTGTCCTGTTTGAGTTTCTCGCTTATGATTAACCTCCAGTAGTATACTCGCATATGATATATGAATGAAACCTTCAGTCATACTGTCTAATTTCAAAGGATAACTTAAAGCAGATGATATTCTACTTATCGCTTCAACAGGCCAAAAATCTAACTCTAAATTAGGCAGTCTAATCCATATAGGGATGAAGTTTAGTGATTCTCGGGTTAACTTTAAACAGGATGCCATTTCGTCATAAAGATTAATCTTTTGTTGTAATAATAAGGTCCATATTCTAGGATACTATCACAATCTTCAGCTTTATTACATTTACTAATGTAAAAACCATTTTCCCTTGAAAACAACTGATAATTTCCCTTCAAATTCCAGTTTCTATCTATGTATTCCTTGAGAAAATTATAATATGGCTTGGTTTTTAATACATTGAAAACTATCGAGTTATACCATCTTTCTCTTTCTCTATTAGTAAGATCTTCACTAATCACAGCTAATTTGGTATTATCTTTAATCTCAGGTTCAAAAAATTGAAGCTAGATTGATTTTTGGTGAGATTTATTCTCAGTTACAACTTCTATCCAAGCCTTAGATTGTTTGAAATTAACTCTACTAGAAAGATCATGATTTTTCATCGCTAGATCTGGAAAGTTGGATTTAGATTTAAGATCAAAACTGAACGATTTACCTTGGGTTGATGAATTTCTAAGCTCTACGTGTTGGAGATCTAAAAATGAATCTGGCGGAAATGAAGAGCGGTGATCTGAATCGGGATGGAAGAATTTTTTCCTTGATTTTGAAAAATTAGAAAGAGCAAATGTCATCATTCCCCAGAGAGTTCTATTTTTTCCCCTGTGATAAGAATAATTTTTGGTTTACTATTTAGTTTATTGGAGAAAGATATTTTTCATCTTTATTTGATATATATCATTTATTAAAAAAAAAGTCTAATTCTATTTTTTTCATTTTTTACGTTTTGCAATCTAAATAGGAAGTGCTTAAAATGGTAGTGGGGTCTGCAGCAACAAGAATAGCATCATGTTGCTGTAGGAGGCTTTGCTGTTGAACCTGGTTCTCTTGCACTAGGAAAAGTTACATTTGAGTCTAGCGATAGCTGTGAGAAACAAAGAAAGTTTGGCTCAAAGATTGGGTGTATAAGTCTAGCGATATTACAAATGCTATGATGGCAGAAACTACCAAAGAAAGAGCTATTGTTGTTACGTGCATATAATTTAATGAGAAAGTAGGCAATGAACTGCTCATGGAAAAAAGGACAGTTGGGTTTAGTGGAACAAGGTGGATTTACATGGATGGCTTGTTAGGCTATTATAAAGTTCCCCCTCCCTTCCTTCCCCCCCCCCCCCCCCCCCCCCCCGAATTCCACTGTCGGATCTACTTTTGCACATTCCCTGACTTCCATTTCCAGGCGTTCTAGCATCATCCTATAAAGTTAGCAAAAAGGAAGCGACTACTTTTTTAGGTGCAGGAGTTGCTTTTGAAGTGACAAGCTCTAGCAAGGTGAATGTTCTTTTTTTGTATGATGTTCTTGTAGGGTCTAAATTAACCCTAGAGGAGAGTGAATACGATTTATAATACTTTTTCATAGAATAAAGATTAATAATAAGTCAACACAAGTAGTAATCAGAGTAGATGATCAAAAAATTAATATATAGAGATATCTAGCTTTGACAAAACAATGCTAACTGCTACCCCCAAGGTTTTCACTAGGAATTAAACAATTTGTCGCTTACAACCATTGTAAACATGTTATGCTTGTTCATCTAATTATTCTAACTCAAAACTTTAATTCAAATTTTCTGTTAGGAGTTAAACAATAAAAACACTTACACATACGAGTAAACTCGCAACTATCGCTCACCTGATTGTTCTACCCTTACGCTCAAAACATTACCACAACTCAACCCCTTAGTTGCGAATTCTTATCTACAAATTTCATAGTTTGTTATCTAGTTAGTGGAAAATAGAGTTGGTTTGAAACTTAAAAAAAAAAAAAAAACTAACTTAAACAAAACAGTGAATAATAAAACACTAATGTTATATAGATAACAAGGAAATGCAAAATAGTATGTCGACCCCTCTTTTATTCTTTTATAAGCTTAGTATCTTATACTGTTGGTCGGCCCATTTTTGAATAGGCAAATTCTATTTGAACACAAAGAAATGCTAAGTAGCCCCCCATTTTTATAAAAAATATCAATGACAAAACTGCCCCTCTTCAATTATATTTTTTTTCTAATTTTCGGTTTACCTTGTAGTGACTGTACGTGAAATTGTATGAAACCACGCAGGGCCTCTACTAGGTTACTAACCATACCCCATAGAGCCTCTACGGGGTATGGTTAATATCCTGGTAGTGGCCCTGCGTGGTTTCATACAATTCCACGTAGGTCCACTACGATGAAGGGTATTATTAGTTTTTTTTTTAAAACTTAAACGGGGGGCTACTCAGCAAAATGTTGGGTTTACCTGTCTTTACAGAATTTTTATGGGCTCTTCAGCAATAAGCTGGGATCAAATAGAATTTGCCTTTTCAACTGCGCTGCCTCATTCCTTCGAAAATGAAAATTAGGTTTTTAATCCTTAATCGAATGTGCCGCCCTTCTATACTTTAATCGGTCGAGATCGTGATTGCCTTTGGATGCTCCAACGGTTGATTGCTTTTGATTACTTTGATTTGTTGAGATAAAAATCACGATCAAGAATCAGCAAGTGATTTTTGGTCCTTTTACAATTATTGTTTGCTCGACCTTCATTGATTCGATTTTTTAGCTGTGCAGATGGTGATGTTGGGATGTATTTATCGGATCTAATATCCAATATCCTCTATTTCTGGAAAGTTGATTCATTCAACTTGCTGTAAATGAACGATTGTGAATCTATTAAAACTTGCTTGTGTTTGACTTAACACTTATGATAATATCTTCGGCTTGATTTTCTTGTCTTTTTCAAACATATTTCAAATTAAATATTTTCCTTTTATTTGCTGCTTCCTTGTACATTGGCTTGTTCGAATAGCAAATTACCGCCACTTCCTTTTGGTAATTCTGATCTAATAATTGATTTGAACAGAAGCTACATGATCTTCTTGTTAATATAGCCGGTCTTGTGTTAACATGCCACTGCACCATGTTATGCTTGTGTCATGTGCACTTGCACTGCTTTTGTTTTGTGCCATATGCACTGATTTATTGTTGTGCAATACTTGATGCTCGCATCAGATGACCTTGTTTTGTAGACCATTTCACTCAAAAAGCTTGTTTGCTGTGCTTGGCTTTGTCCATGCCATGACCTGTTGTGCTTCACCTTGATATATTGGCCATGTATATATTGTGTTTGTTGTGTATTTCGGTGCTTACATACTATGGTATGAAAATTTTGGCACTTTGCTTGTCTTTTTGTTGATCTTGAGTTGCCTTGAACTTGCATGCCATGATCTCTGAATCTTGGTATTGATTTTATTTGATGTTGTACTATTTACTGGGCCTTGACATTTACCCTGCCATGTCTATGGTACTTTCTTGTGCTGCACTTGGCCTTTTCCATGCTTAAGTTCTTTGGTGGCATGTGCATTTTTTCATGATTATGGTTTACTGATCTAAGTTTGTTTTGAGTTGGACCTCATCCTATACCTGAATTTGCATAGTTTTGTTGTTTGGCTTGATTGATTATGTTGACCTGAAACTAGCCTTAACTATGTGTTTTTACTGACCTGAAACTGTGTTGTGCTATACCTAAAATCACTGGAACTTCTTGGCCATTTTGTCTGACATGTTTTGCTTGTTGCATGCACCTGCACATTTTGATCATATATTTGTATGTGTATATATGTATTGTGCTTGTGCATTACTGATTTGAATATTGAACTATTTATGCGAGCTCTTCGTATGGAAGACATAGACCTTTAAAAGTTTCTATTGGAGCCAAAATAATTATAGGCTGTTAAAATGCATTGAGTTGAATCATTGGATTTGAATGCAGTTGTCTGTGGAAAAATTACCACGTGCTTGACCACTGTATTATTTACAGCGTATCACTATGATTATTATATGTTGTTCTAATACATATATGCATATATCTGACTCTGTCTAGAAAAATGATGAGAAACAACCCAAATAACTAATGCAAATAAAGATTTAAAAATATATTTTGTATTTGGATATTAAATTGATGCAAATACAAAGTTGTTTTAATTTTCTGTCCAATCGTCCGTCAAACTTGTTTCAATTTAAAAATCAGATGACCATGTCCAAATGAAAGTTTGACGGACGATTGAACAGAAAATTGAAGCACACACTGAAGATCAAGAATAAAAGAGTGAGCACGAGTGATTGAGAGAATATGTATGAGAGTGTCTGTAGGGAGCCACTGCTTGTATAAACGTGGATGTAATAGAATGAAACCAAATATATGTATCATTCGAAATTGTAATGAAAATATTTGTTCGAATAAAATATTTGTTCATAGGATAAATTTTGAATTAAATATTAAATTCTCGCAAATACTTAGATTTTGTATTTGCTGAATATGATAGTACTTATATAAACACATTTACCGAATTATATATATGCTATTATCATCAAATAAAAAATCATACGAATATATTCAACAGTTCTTTATTTTAGTATCCGAATTTTATTTCTATGCTTGGTCCATTCAATTGTCATTTATATTATATAATACAAAATTGTTGTAACTGAAATAAAAAGGGGGTGAATTCAAAGTATCCAAACACATTTGTTCTGATACATGTCTCTTTACTTATTATCTGTTAAGTAGATGTAATGTAGAGTCAAAATGATTAAAATAATGGAAATTTTGGCTAAAGTCCCTATTAAGTTTCGAAATAGCCAAAAAATCCTTATCAAAAAAGATAGGTAAATTTGATCCCTAAAATTAAGTTAGCTAATAATTGTATAAACTTATGCAATTATTCATTGAATAGCTGCAGACATTCATATAAGTATATCAAAAAATTGTAGAAATTTCTGCAATTATTCATCAAAAAAATCGTTGAAATATCCATAGTTATTCATATAAAAATTGCAGACAATTAGGTACTTTTTGACATAATTGCACAAATGTCTACCATTTTTTCCAAACTAAATAGTATATACCAAAAGGGAGGAAACAAACCTTTCTCCAATGGCGTACAAAAACAGATTCATGGTTCTACAGAATCTATAATATAATAACGGAAATACAACAAAAGAGAAAAAAAAACAAGGAGAGAAACCAAAGCAGCTAGCTAAGATCCTCCTCTACCAGATGCACAAGAGGCAGAAATCCAATCGGAATCTGATGAAGGAATAGAAGCCTCCAATCGCAGCTAGAACGAGATAACGAAAGATGTCAAATACGCTATCCCAAGGGATCCCAATGCTAACCTCCTTTAAGCAAGAGTTCCATCTCCGTCTCTAGCTTCGGCTTCTCCAGGCAAGAGCTCCGGCTTCAAATACATAATCAATCCCAATGAAAACCTGTATTCCAAATCCTGCACGACTAGCAAACAACATAAGACCTAAAAGGGTAAAGGTGACATAAGCGGTAAACGATAAAAAAGGACAGAAAGGATCAACCAATCGCTACACGCAGAGTAGGAGTAGAACAAGTGACATCAAAAGTACATGCCAACCGAATAGAGCAGGAGCTAACATCCCCCTTGAAAGGCTTACCTCGAAAGGCAAGGAACACATCATTCCTTACCCTCTGAACGATGGAGGGAGGATCCATAGGAGAGTCGTCGAAAATTGCCTTATTCCGTGAGCGCCAAAGATGTCAGCAAATAAGACACGGAATAAGACGAAAAAGAGTAGAACGGATAGATTTTCCTGAGATGCCGGACAACTAGTCTCTCGGTGAATCAACAAGGGAAATGGCATTACCTTGGAGACCAACCAAATTCCCGAAGTAGTTCTAGACAAATCTAGCGCAGGAGCCGAAGAGAAATAAATGAGCACTGGACACCAAGTCACCCGCTCGACAACATTTACAATAGGACATGATCGGGATACCAATCTTCTGACGATTCTCGTCTAGCGGTAACCGTTCATGAAGATTTCGCCTCATTAATAGTCGGACATCCCAGATGAAAGAGAAAATAAGGAGCGTTGGAGAAGTGGTCCTCGCCGAACTCTAAGCTGCCCTTATCGAGAAAGAACCGCCCCCAACCTGACCCACCACTATGTGAATCAGAGACGACCTTCATGGATTGCATTCATTTCCACATATCACTAGCATAGGATGGGATACCAGTGTAATTCGTGAACAGAAGTCTGTGGTACTTAGCATGGAGGAAATTCGCCCATAGATAATCGTTCGCTCTAAACTGTACCCATAACTTGCAAGAATTGGCAGTGCAAATATCCTTAGGATTTCGAAGGACAAGGCCTCCTTCACTTTTGGGATGACAAACGACATCCCAAGAAATCCATTGATGACAATTAGCGTAGCCCTTTTTACCCTAAAAAGGATGAGGACAAACACCGGTAAGACTGGAAGGGGGAAGTATGAGTCATAACAGTAAAGACGTGTGATCCTATAGAGTCAAGAACCGATTTTATAAGAACCATTCTTCCTGCCTAAGAAAGGAGAGTTGCATTCCTGTTAATAATCTAACCTCTAGCTTTGTTAATCAGGAGATTGAAAATAGCGTTGATCTTCCGACCATGGTAAAGGACAATGCCGAGGTAAGGCAAAGGGAGAGATGTAGCCATGAACCCGGTTAGGTTTTCGATCCAAGAAGACCTTACCGGGGAAAAATCTTTCGCAGGGACGAAACAACTTTTGGTAAAGTTTATGAGTTGGCCCGATCAACTCTCATACTAATGAATGAAGCTAAGAAGATGACTGATGAAATGACGGTTACCATTAGTGAAAATGATGATGTTGTCCGTGAAGGATAAGGAAGAAATGAGGGGACAACCGCTAGGAACGCTAGACCTCTGAATCTGGTTCATTATCGTAAGAGATGCAAGCCTCGCGCGAACGCTTTGGCCGCAATGAAGAAAAGAGTCAGCCAAAGGGGTCTCCCTGTCGAAGACCCCTTCCGGGATTGAAGAAACCGTTAGCTGATCCGTTGATAAGAATGAAGAACCAACGGTTGGAAATGACCCTCAAGATAATAATGATAAAGGATTTCGGAAAGTCGAAAGCCCTCAGAACCTTGATGATGAAGAACCAAGATATATGGTCGTAAGCTTTAGCCATGTCCAACTTTACGACCAAATTAGAACCCCTGACCTTACGATCGATCTGGGAGATCAGGCTCTGAGCTAAAAGGACGTTGTCTATGATCAAACATCCTTTAATGAACCTGTTTGAGAGGAAGAGATGACACGATCTAAAATAGGTGCTAGACGAGAGGTTATCATCTTAGAGATAACCTTGTTAGAAAAATTGCATAAACTGATCGGGTGGAAATCTGCCCATGAGCGAGGATTTTCGCATTTGGAATAAGGACCAAATTTGTGGAAGTCCATCCGTTAGGGAGAACTCCGCCAGAGAAGAAAAATTGAATGACAAGACAAAAGTTCGCCTGAATGATTGGCCAAACACTTCTGTAAAACACGCCAAAAAGAGAATGGCAAGACAAATGTCTGTGATTATTCATTGAATTATTGCATATGTGCAACTTTCAATAAATAAATTCTAAGGACATAATTTACAAAAAAAAAAGTTGGAAAGGACTTTTTTGTGCTGTAAGTTTGATTTAAGGACCTGAGCCTAATATTCACTTCAAATAATGCATAGTTATTGTTTGTTACAAATTAAGCAACTTAAACAGAGCACAGTAAGCATGTGTACACTTATGTATTTGAACCGCATTAATTTAAATTTCAAATCGAATACATGGCCTCATTATAGGGCTTTTAGATGATCATGAGAGTTTGGTTTCAACCCTGGAACATGTTGATGTGCTAGAGGTTGTGCTTTGCTAGTCGACTCATAATGGTTATATTACTCACGAAATGTGTGCAGAAGAAGCACTTATAGTAAAAAAAATGTAGGTAAGGATTTATCATTAATATGCGGAAGTAATTAGAGTAGATCTAGTTTTGTTGATTTGAACACCAATGCAAATTCAATGTTAAAAAATATAAAAAAAAGTAAGGAAAAGGAAGGACATAATATCTAACGTGGTTCGGATTTGAATCCTATATCTACAGAGACCCAACAACTTTATTATTTCAATAACTAGAGAGGAGAGATTACAAAATGGTAGAGACTTCAATTACTCATAAAAATACTTAAGAGAAAAATGTTGTTTGAAAAAATGAGCACAACTTCCGAGGTCTCTTTGAACAAAAAAGAATGAATCAAAGTCTTGTAAAGAAATAAAATTGATTAGGAAAGCTAAATCAAATTCGTACAAATATTTCTATTTAAGCAAGATGAGATTTTGCCTTTGATTTAGCATGGATGCCATTTTCTTCTATGAAAAGATGCACAAATATATTTTCCTCTATTGTATTTTTGACTAAATAATTAACTAAACTAATTAATTTGTTTTCTGTTTCTTCTATATGATAATATATTGAGTTATATTCTCAACACTCCACCTTGACTCAAAATATTTATCGCTCTTAAACAAGCTTAATCAACATCTATAAGTTGTTTGTTCAATGCCCCATGGCGCTAAGTAGTTGGTGCTAAGCTAATAAAGTATGAGCGATGCTCATACTTGTCCATGGAAAGTGACTTAGTCATCATATCTGAATGGTTATCTGTAGCACTTACCTTCAATAATTTGATCTTACTTTGTTCTTCCTTAAGCATATGGAAGAAGCCCCTGACATCGATGTGCTTCGTGCAAGAACTATCCCGTCTCCGAGCTTCTAGAGTAGCATTGGTTTCCTCTAACCTGGCGAGCAAGCATGCGAAGTCATTCTGAGAAAAAGGTATAGAAGTAGTAGGTTGGTTAACTATGGGGTCGACAGCCCCACACATATCGTCATCGGATCAGACCGGTGCATCATCACTTGGTCAGACCGGTGCACTATCTTCAGGTAGGGTCAAATTCGACCCGGGCACACTCGACCCGGGCTGATTCGACCCGTGTTCCTAGGCTGTTGCTACGATCTTCTGATCTTCTTGTCACTCTTCATTGGCATTATTTCTTTGAGAAGCTTCCTGGTTCTTATCTTTTCTTGGATCCATGGTAATCAAACTGTTTGAAATCGATGAAAACTCCGAAAATAATGAAAATACGGATTATCTCTTCGAACTTGGTAGTCCAAACAGTTGAATAATAATCCAAAAAGTAGAGAATTCAAATTTCTCAGTGAAAGCACCAAAATGTTAGATCAGAAAATGGAACTAACACCCAATTGACAAGATTCTGTAGAAAATAATGAAGAAATATAACTTAAAAGCAACAAAAAGCAATCAAACACATGAGATATAGAGTAGTTCGGCGTTAACGAGCCTACGTCCACTTTATAATCCTTCAGTTCAGTAGAGAATTATGATAACAAGGTTTTGTATCGCTCGATTACAATTGATTTCTTTTCAATTCTACGAACAAACACTCGAAAACCACTCAACGGTAAGCGGATCGAACTGTAATGGCTATGGAGAATAAGTTGGTCAAGTTCTTAGGTGGCCAAAAGTTCCTTTCTTCGGTGATCAGGTCGGGTATATATAGGTGCAGATGGAAGGAGTTAGGCAGGAATGGTTAGAGGACACATGGCAACAGGTTCAGATTTATAGTAGAGTAGTGGTGACCGATTTGTGGCTATGTAGCAACATCTCCAATGGTATAGGAGTTGGTGGAGTGAGTGGATAGGTAGGTAACGTGCTTCGCTAACTGTACTTGGTCGAGTCAAATCTATTCGATCCGATGAGATTCCACTCAATCTCAGGTGGCCAAAAGTTCCTTACTTCGGTGATCAGGTCGGGTATATATAGGTGCAGATGGAAGGAGTTAGGCGGGAACGGTTAGAGGACACGTGGCAACAGGTTCAGATTTATAGTAGAGTAGTGATGACTGATTTGTGGCCATGTACCAACATCTCCAGTGGTATAGGAGTTGGTAGAGTGAGTGGATAGGTAGGCAACGTGCTTCGCCAGTTGTACTCGGTCGGATCGAATCTGTTCGATCCGATGAGATTCGACTCGATTTCCTTCATTTCCTTCGACCCACTAGTGCATTGTCCAATGCCACCTAATGCTCCTCTGTTTTGTTCGATTCGGTGTTATGTTATTGAATCAACTCGTTCCTTGGTCTCTCGTTTTTCACGATCGTGGTGTTTGGACTTTGTGTGGCCTAGTCACAAAGTAGGACAACAGTTTGCCTTTCACCCTATCAAACAAGAAAAGAAACACAGTTGTTTAAATATTTATATTTCAGTTAGTAAATTTGATAAGTTACTACAATTTCATTTAAACGTATTATCACTTCAGAAATTACGCTGACATGACTAGTAACAAATGATGTGGCTTTAATTGTCTCAACAACCACTTTTGATTTCAACCACGCTACTTTATTATCAATTTCTTCTCCAACATGAATCATACTATTTATTGGTCTCCACAAAAAGTCATCAGGGTATTTTGGATTATCAATAGAAATTAACATAGTCGATCGTCCAATAGGAATGTCATTCACAAGTTGGTTTGGATCTCTAGAGTATAAGTGTCCTTCGAAAACTAATTCTTCACCTCCATTTCGGTCGTATAGCTTACATAAGTTTTCATGCGGCTAGATTTACTCTATTTAAAGAAATAATACTGAGTATAAAAAAAAATATGAATCTCCACTACTGTCTTTGTTGACGTGGACAATTGAAAAATTATCACATGCCAACACCCAGTGTGTATGAAAGTGTATTGGCAACACAGTAATCCAAAGATGTAATAAAGTAAAGTAAATGCTGGAGGACACAGCATTTATAGTGGTTAGGCACTAACGCCTACGTCCACTTATAGCGATCATTCATCGTATGATATTCGATTACAATGTTGTAAAAGTGTAGACAATATTCGAGTACAAAGTGTTACAATAGGATAACAAAATATATGTTGGTCCCAAACTTTGACTGAAATAGCCTTCTTCTACTTCGTTGAGTACGTTGACTTGGTCAACTATACCTAAATTTATCCTTAATGTCCAAGAAGTCCAAAAGATCCCAAAAGTAGCATAATTATCCTTGTGTATTTCCAAGGGTTGATGGAAGACATGTATGCCACGTTTTAATTGTCCATGCGATGTACAATGGCCACGAAGGAGTAGATGGCAGCCATTAATGAGGGTTTTAGATTTCTCTAGGACCAAAAGTTAGTAGAAAAAAGACTCCTAATGAAGGCTAAGCCTTGGGGTATTTATAAGAGGGAGTTTAGCTAGGAATAGGTGAGAAACGGGGTCCACACACTCAATTTCGGATCCCTTGAGAGAAACACCTTCGAATTTCGGATCCCTCCTCAATGTATAGCAAGATTTCGTATCCCATTGGAAAGCCATTCCAAGAATTTCGGATCCCTTCCTTTGATGTGAGAAACATCATAACCCTTGGGGGATACAAATTCGTATCCCTGGGGATACTAAATTTTGTATCCGTTGGGGGGGATACGTTAGATTAGTTCGTTGTAGGGGGGTCCGAGATTCACCAAAACTAGGGGGATTCAAAACCATGTTTGGAGGGGTATGAAGTGGAGGGACTCTAAGTCCTGGGTGCGATGCGAGGTGAGGAGAGGGATTCGAATGTAGGGAGTCAGTATTTGTGGGATTCGAGATCCTCTACGTTCACGGAAGCGGGCATAACTTTCAGACCGTAAGTCCGTTTTGGTCAAACAAAAGTTGTACCTGAAGCTAATTCAAATGACTATAAGAGTTACGATGCCTATCATCATAATTGACGTTTTCGAGCCCAAAAGAGGTCATCTGATAGGAGTTTCGGGCCTTTTTATGTTTGCGACGCGACTTCATCCAAATCACTTTGTGTTTTCTGACGACGTTCTCAATGCTTGAGCACGTTGCTTACCAAATACCTGACGTGTGACAGCTTTGACTGAAAAGCATGTCAACAGTCTTCTTCATTCAAATTCTTTTGTATTGGCTCATTAGACACACACAAATTTTTATGAACTTAAATTATAGATAGTAGCAATCACTGTTGGTGTTGTTAGTCTAGCAGTTGGCATTGGAATTCCCACGATTAATAGGACTCAAATCGACAGTGTTGTATGTTGCTTTTATTTCTACAACATGAAATTCTATATAGTTCATTTTTGAGAATAAGAATGATGTTTAATACTGATGAATCAAGCTAAAATAGATAGCACACAGCCTAGCTTTCCATGTAGTGAGTGTGTTGCTCGTAAGACTTTTGGCATTACTTCAATTTCTTGGGACTTTTACTTTGCACCCCAAAAATAAAAATGAAAATGGAAGGCTAAATAAATAAATGAAATTTTTGCAAAGCAATGCAAGTTCTGCACAGGGTTAGGGATTGTAACAGTAATTCTAGGACCTAGGGTAAGTGTGCTGCTAAAAGTATCTCAGTTTTTGATTTCTATCACCATGTTGTAGTAGCCAAAAGAACAAAATATGATGGCTAGTTCTATTCGTACACCTTAATACACACCGTGAAATGAAATGATATACTATACATCAAAAATTTCTCTTTGTACACCATGTCATTCACAAAATCACCCTTTTATATTTTCCTCGTCTTCCCTCTTTGACCTTAAAACTAAATTACACAAAAAATGGGAATTTATTGCAATAAGTTTACCTAAATTTCAAAAAAAAATCTTTAATTTTTAACATTAGCATTGTAAATTATTTGATTGTTTTTATTTTGAAAATTAGCTCCATTTATAGATGATAAAACCTAAAAATTTGCATTGTAAATCAATATTTGTTATAAAAGTTGCCTAAATTAATATTTTAAGTTTTATTAATTTCATAAATTTCTATAGATTTAATCATATATTATAAGTTTTAATTAGATGCATTATGAGGAAGGGCTGAAAATGTAATTGAGTATAAGGTAACATAGTCATGGTATTCTTATTAAAACATTCATGTAGGTTAAGAAACTATTGGTGTATAAATAGAATTTACCAAATATGATAGAAAATCAGAATGCTCATTAACATGAAAGAGGTCCCGAGAATACAAACTGGTCCAATAATTTATTTGCAATTAGATGGTAATGTTTTATAATGAAATTTAAAAAAAATCCAAACATTGCCTTGTTGAATTCACTAGTCAAAATTAATTCGTTCAGATCCGTTTCTTGCGACGTTCACACACATTGCATATGTGAAAAAGAAGCAAATCTACAAGGTTGTCTAAAAATACCAGCATAAAAAATAGATATGTGAAAGGAAATTATAGGGACTTCACTAATGCATATAACATTTTTTTTTGGGTATAGTCAGTACCCTTTTTTTGTATAACTATACGATAAAAAAAATCTTACTTTAATAGAGGGATGAAAGGAAATTATTGGGACATCAATATTGTCTATACAAAATAAAATAAAATATGATACTGAATTTTGTATCAAAGAAATTTCATTCTTATCAACCATACCTATTATTTAATCCACCCTGAAGTTTAGGATTACTACCTAATTTTATGGATTATTTAAATTTTAAAAATTGATTAGTTTATCCAATTTTCACGTTCCTCTTTCTGTTTGTTCTAGTGATTCTCTCTCTCTGCTTCTCCTTCTTCATCGTCTTATAATCAAATCTCAAATACATATAAATAAATAAAAAAAGATTGTTAAAAATGCTCTCTTTTTCTTTTCATTATAACGCTCTGTGAAGAAGACTAAATCCGGATTTAAAGTAGTAAAGTATGTTGTATCTAACAATTCTATGATTTTTGTTTGATGATAACAAACATATATATATATATATATATATATATATTGTTAGAAATGTGTTTGCTATTGTACTATTCTACTACATCATAGACAAAATTAAATATTTATATTTAAATAAAATACTACTGTACTAGAATTCATTTATTCAAACAGTATCTTATTAAATATAATATTTTATTTCTATATTTGAATAATACAGATATATAACTCCACTATTTATATATTTCACAGAAATACTATACATTCACATTCAATTTCATATACAAGTTCCTCACTACAACACTCAGTCAATCAAGTTACATTTCATTTACAGATTTAGTAGTACAAATACATTCTGATTCAATCATATATACAGTTACACTCATACTCGCTTGTCTTCTATCTTCTGCCAGTTACAATGTCAGTTCAGTCTTTTGCTTACTTGTAACAGAAACACAAACGGTAATCTAGAACAAAATATTTTTAAATTCTAGCAGATATAATTTTATTTTTAAAATTTATTTGTCTTACAATTTTGGTATGTTTTCATCATATTTCATAACTTGATCTGATTTATATATTCATCCATCTATGTCTAGAGTGCTTGGGATATTCACAGTGATTCACTGTAAATACCACATGCTAGACATCGTCGATAGTGCGCTCTCTCTCTCTCTCTCTCTCTCTCTCACACACACACACACAGATATATATATATATATATATATATATATATATATATATATATATATATATTTTGCACATACATGTGTATGTATATACACTTATTTTTGTGCATGGGTGAAACACCCCACCTCCGTTAAGGTCACTCACAAAGGGAATGCCTTAACTTCGGTGGAGCATTATAGGTAAAAGATGCAGATAAATTACAAGACAGACAAATAAAGCAACGGAAAAATAAAGACATTTTAGAAACAACTTAATTCGGTCAAGCTTTTACAACAATTTCCTCAATCATACTTAAATGTAATACATAGAACTTCTGTCTTGATTTAAAAACTTCCAAGAATAAAAGAAGCATAAAAACAATGATATTTCCCGATAAAGCATGAACCAGCCATAGCAGTGGAAGAGAGAGAGTCCAAAGAAATACACCAACTAATCTTCAAGCAAGGAAAGAGAAGAGGTCCAAGTTAGGCTGAGTTATTCCCTCCCTGACTATGGGGGGGGGGGGGGGAGACAGAAGAAAAGAGGCGAAAAACAAACTAGGTCAGACATAAGTCTGGTAAGTCCAATGATCTTTCAGCATGCAAACAAGATAAAGGATCATGACATGAATAAACCGAAAATAGGACAATACCATAAAAACAAGGTAACTAAAGACAAGATAAGTGCAAGGTGAACTGAATGCGCTTCTACTTTTTCTCTGCTTCGCTACTACTCTGTTAATCTGATTTCTATATTTATCTCTGCACCACCTAGCTAGTGTCCCAACTAGTAATCTGTATAAAATGATAATCGTGATCCCCACCCCCGTAATTGTGGTAGCTTTCAGGTGTACATCTATCGTGAGGATTCCACCTCAATTAGCCTAATTGCCATGAACATGTTAGATGTACCCTTACTACCCTATCGATCGGCTCCCTATTTGGATTCATGTTCCATGTGTTTATGTCAATCGGCCCTCTCTTGCGTGTAGATACCCTGTGCTGGTCCCACCATAAGGTGTATCAATCCTTATGATAGCGACCCGACACGATTCAAGATGCACAGTGTATAACTACTGGTACCCAGTGCCTGCATTTTCCCACTCTGGAGTACGTGCACGCCCGTAAACCGTCGGAAAATACACTGACGTACCCTCTGCCGCTGCTTTGACCGCTTATAATCAGCCCAGTAATCGTGCCCCATCCTGCTTAGTTCAAGGTACCGTGGTACATCCATGTGGGTTACTGCTGAAATGGGTCCCCATTACTAGGGTTTCCTATTGGTTAAGTTTGTGGGCCTATATTTACTAATATTACCCACCAACCCGATATGTACTTAACCCTCCCATTGATTCAAGCATTTTTAATAAACGGTTAAATTTTGTGGGCCTATATGTACTAATATTACCCACCTACACGAGATGTACTTAACCCTTCCACTGATTCAAGCATGTTTATTTAATGGTTAAGTTTTGTGGGCCTATATTTACTAATATTACCCACCAACCCGATATGTACTTAACCCTTCCACTGATTCAAGCATGTTTATTTAATGGTTAAGTTTTGTGGGCCTATATTTACTAATATTACCCACCAACCCGATATGTACTTAACCTTCTCGCACATTACGCCATATTAGTTAAGTGTTGTCCGCTCATGTTAACTTAACCCACTCACTCATCATGTCATGTTGGTTAAGCATTTCTTATTAACTTTGCCGTCCTTACTTATCCTGTTGGATCGGTTAAGTGCTTCATATTAACTTAACCCTGTTCGTTCATCAAGTTATATTGGTCAAGTGTTTCTTGTTAACTTAACCCCACATATTCATCTTGTTGTATTGATTAAGTGTCATCAATCAATTCAAGTTAACTTAACCCACCTATGTGTCATCTTACTTTGGTTAAGTGTTGCCTTCTTGTGTTAACTTAACCCTACTACAAATCAAGTTATATTGCTTAAGTGTTGCCCTCTTATTTTAACTTAACCTTTCCATAAATCAAGTTATATTGGTTAAGTGTTTCTAAATTTACTAACCTCACCCACTTGTCTAATTAACATGTTATAAAGGTTAAGTGTTCTAAATTTACTTAACCTCATCCACTTGTCTAATTAACATGTTATAATGGTTAAGTGTTCTAAATTTACGTAACCTCATCCACTTTTCTAATTAACATGTTATAACGGTTAAGTGTTCTAAATTTACTTAACCTCACCCACTTGTCTAATTAACATGTTATAACGGTTAAGTGTTCTAAATTTACTTAACCTCACCCATCAGTTTAGTTAACATGTTGAATTGGTTAAGTGTTTTCTTAATTGTCTTAACCCTTCCAATCTTGACTTAGCTTTATTAAAGCACCAACCACTCATAGGTATTGTTGTGGTCACTGGATGTGGCGGTCGGTTCCGGATAGTTTTACACCACAACCCAGTCTAACCTCGGGTCCTTTTTGGGTTCAATGCACTAACCACCCACATTAGACAGGTATTGTTGTGGTCACTGGATGTGTCGGTTGGTTCTGGGCAGTTTTACACCACAACTCAGTCTAACCTCGGGTTAGGCATATTCGTCTTTTCTAAATTTACATATTTCTTATTTATGACAAATTCCATATGTAAATTATTCCCAATTTAATTATGCCATAATTATCCTTTTAATTATGCTCACAATTAATGGTATACTAAATATACCATTTCATGAACCAATCTATGCCATGTAATTTTTCATGTTTATCCTACATATTTACATGTAAATTACAAATCAATTATTGTCATGGCCCACTTTCCTTCTAAATCACGTTCAAAATTTTAGGTATATAGATTATACCATTTTCTTGCCACTTATCATGCTTATGTGTCAAACATGCCAATTACATGTAATTTCATGTTTTCCCCAACGTTACCCCCGTTTTACGTTCGCAAAATTACAAAGAGTCATTAGGCCCGCAAATTAGCCCAATTTATAAACAAGAGGTAAAAGAAGGGAACATTTAATCAAACATATGTTACGTAATTTAAATTAACATGTCTCATGAAACTTGCAATTAAATTGGATAGAACTAGCATAAGCCTAAGCATGTGAACATGTAGATCTTGGAATACGTGAACACACTTGGTTTATAAACTAGCATAATTTAGGAGGATCATGACATGTACATTACCAACGCATGTATAAGTTTAACTATAACATGTAGATGTGAACTAGATCTAATAATAATGATCATATGAACTTGCATGAATCCACTTTATAAACATGTATATAAATATAGATCTAATTTTTTGGATCTAACACAGAACATGAAACTTGCATATGAACATATGTATATAGATCTTGACTTGGGTCTAACACAAAACATGTATCTTGCATATGAACATATATATAGATCTTGACTAACATAAAACATGTAACTTGCATATGACACATCATGAAAGGATTGTCAAACTTATATGTGGTATGATGGTTTCGTTCCCCAAATCATAATAAGTTCATCACCAATTTCCACATGATACGATAAGTTCAAATAAACCACAATCATTCCAAGACATACATGACCAAATTATCACAAGAATTAGACATGAATTCGCATCATCAATCACATATAACTTGGTTCAAATTCTATTTTCCAATTCATTACAAATCACGTCTTTAATTTATTCACATCAGAAAGGTAACTATACTTACAAACAAAAAGGAATTCTTGAGTTCTGGGATATAGATTCTGAAATTAAATTGCTCGCCTTTGATGTAGATCGTTGAATTCTCTTAGTTGAATTAGATTAGATTTAATTTGATTTAGGTTTTAGTGGCGGCTAGGTTTAGATGAGAGTGAATAATAGAATTAGGTTTTAGGTTTAGGGTCCTTATATAGTTGTAGAGAGTATTTTAGGACAATCATATTAACCCTGAACCATGAGAACCAATCAGATGCCACATCTGCCTTAGAGCGAATCGGCTCATGGATTGATAGCCAAACACCCTGAATCAACCCCTAGTCGACCCAGCAGAGCTCGGGTCGACCTCAAAAATGGGTCGGTTCGGTTATTCCCCCTCCCGATTCACTGTTTTGAACTTTTTTGCATATTTATTTATTTAATTTATATATATCTATATATATATATATATTTTTCTCATATGCATACAAACTTCAAGGCTTAATAACTTCTTCATAAGGTATCCGTTTTATGCAAACCAAATGTCTATCTTAACCAAAATTTTGAGACGAAGGTAATAGCACAACCCATTTCACTTGATTCTTGTTCTAAAAATTAAGTGTTTTTGAATTTGTTAATTTTAATATTCTCAAAAAATTCGAGGTGTTACATTCTCCCCTCCTTAAAGGATTTCGTCCCCGAAATCTTCAAGTTAAGAAGAATGCATCCTAACATCCAATCATCTATCTTCTCATCCATCATCCACAAGCATCCGTTGTCCTTAAAAGACTTATAATGCCATATAAACATATGCAAATTGTGTGTATATGTCTCTTATCTAGTGCAAAATCAGGCGGTCTACTGATTCAGTTGACCTCCTTAATGCGAATCATGAGAGTGTCATGTGTCCAATATGTATTCGAATATCCCTAATCATGTAAATACTATATGTGTGCATATTCACTCATCCATATTGTAACAACCCGGAAATTCTGAGCCAATTTAAAATTTTTATTTTGGTTATTTTAATAAATTTTGAATATTTAAAATGGATTATTTTAAATAATAACAACGAGAAATTTATTTTGAACAAAATTAGAACGTATATATTTATATGAATCGACGTTAGAATATAAATATTTTATTTTAATTATATAAGGAATTGAAAATGGCGCGGTAGTTTGAAATTTCGATTTCAAAGTTCAAATGAATGTACAAGATTCAAAATAAACCGGATTTTAGCAAAACCAAAAATATTAGAATCTAATTGGGAATATCTTTCCAACGAATCCGAAAAATTGAAATTTCATAGTGGGAATCAAAAGTTACGTCCAGTTGAAAATTCAGAATAGTCGCTATGGAATTCTGGCCCTTAAAAATGGAAATTTTGCAAATGACCTCGGTTTTCGATGAAACCACTTTTGTTGGATCCGGGATGTAGAATTATTGCTAGATTACAAAATTCTTAATTTTATGAATCAATATGTGAGCGTGGCGAAGTTAAACGTGTTTTGACCAGTTTTAGTTGAATTTAATCGACTGGAAAATGGCCATATTTCAGACGGTCTCAGAATTTGACGAAATTAGTTTTGTTAGGACTGTATCGTCAATATGAAGTTAGAAAATATTTTTCGGGAATTTTTAGAATCCGTAAGTGGCCCCGGTAAATTGAAATGTGCGTTCAAATTCAATATATAGATTTATATTTTGATTTTGACGGAAACTGATCGAAACGGCCGAACTGGCTTACGATACATATCCCATTGTGTTCGAAATGGGGGTAAATAGCTAAGGAGCACAGTCGTTGGGTTCGATTTGGGGTTCGAATAAAAATATAACTTTTTGAAATTAAGGAAATAATTAAATAATACAAAACTATATATACCTTGGCCCCCCTTTCTCTCCTCATTCCCATTCAATTCATAGGAAAAAAAGAAAAGAGGAAAGGCGACGGAACCCATCGCTCACCTCCAGCGCACCACACAAGGCCGACGCCGCTCCTCTACCGCCGCCCTCCGGCCACCAACCCCCTTCCAATCGGCACCGCACCCTCCTCTTCTCCCAATACTCACCGATTGTACCCCCAACTCCCACCCCCAAAACGAGCAGCACCTGAACCCTAGCCACCACCACACCCTCTAGCTCCAGCGCCACCTATGGCTGACCGCGACCAATTACCCCTCCTCCCCTTCAGAGACGCGCAGACCTTTCCCCCCTTTCTTTTTCTGAGAACAAAAACAGATGAACCCGGTGAGTATTTTAAATAAAGTTTTATTTTTATTTCAGTTTTAAAAATATAGAGAATTAATAGATTTGATTTTTAATATATGAATAGATATAAAAGATTTGATTTTTATAGTTAGAAAGATTCTACTTTTAAAGTGATAAAGATTATAATTTTAACTATGAAAAGAGTAGATTTTTATCATGGAGTAGCGAAGAAAAAATTTGATTTTTGATTGTAGAAAATATAGGATTTTTCTATGAGATAAATAAAAAGTTATGATTTTTCATAGTGAGAAAGATTTGATTTTTATTATACAAGAAGAGAAATAAAAATTCGATTTTTGTTATATATGAAGTGGCGACAAAGATTTGATTTTTAATCATAAAAAAATGTAATCTTTTATATATATGACGATGTAAAAAAAATGGTCTTCTTTATGAAATAGATATCATAAAAAGTTTAGGTCTTTAGAAATGAAAAGGAATGATCTTTATACATGGAAATAATAGATTTTATATGCAAAAAGGATTTGATTTTTTTAACAATAGGAAAATTTGACTTTTAACATTAAAAAGATTTGATTTTTACATTGGAAAAGATTGATATATATATATATATATATATATATATATATTAGTGAACTAAAAATATGATTTTTATATAATAGAGAATATAAAAATGTGATTTTTATATACTAGAGAATATAAAAATGTGATTTTTATATGAGTAGCGATATAAAAATATAATCTTTATTCGAAGAAGAGCGATATAAAAATATATTTTTTACTATGAAGTTAGCGTGATAAAAATATGATCTTTATTATATGAACACCGTTATAAAAATAGAATTTTTATCAATATAGTAGCAGTATAAAAATGTGATTTTTATATACATTGCAAAAATATATAAAGATGCGATTTTTATATATGTAGTGAATACGGACAACGAAAATGACAAAAGGCGAGCACGACGAAGATTTTCCACATATGAAGAGTCGCGGCGTTTGGTTTAGCTTTTAGGTGAGAATTCCTCATTTTATTTTTATTTCTAGTTTGAAATATATACTAGGATGCAGACGGTGCTTAGCAGCACCCGACACCCGTCGTCCACAGACCATGGATGACTTGTTTGTCTAATTGATGTGTTGTGGAAGTTGATTGTGTGAAGTGGAATGAATAAAAATATTTTATAGTTAAAAATATAATTTTTAACGTTGATGTGAATAAAATAGTTATTCATTTACAAATCAGAACGATTTGTTTATGTACACCTATTTGACTGGCATAGATTGGGACGATAAATTTTATACATCGCCCAACTGCACAAATAAAATATGTGTTTGATTGATTGAAACCCCACATGGGTGTTGGGATGATATTGACATACACTAATCCCAATTGTTTAGTAGTATGTCGACCGATTGGTTGACAGACTGTGTAAGCAGTAATTATTTATATTTAATGCTTATGCAGTTGTGTGGTGCACTTTGGATGATGGTTGATTATTTATCATTGCTATTATATACATGTGTTGTATAGAATCCATATAAATAACATTATATGGTAATTGAGTGGGTCTCATTCCAATTTAGAAAATAAAATATATATTCATGTGTTGAATAAAATATATATTCATGTGTTGAATAAAAGAAAATTCATGTGTTGAATAAAAGAAAATTCATGTGTTGAATAAAAGAAAATTCATGTGTTGAAGAAAATATTCATTTGTTGAATAGATTAACGAAGTTATTGAAATATATAAAGCCGTGTTGATTAGATATGCGCCATTTTGACGTGAACGATATTTATATCGATTTTATTCATTTTTATAATGAATATCGAAAAGGAATTGATTTCAAAATATAATATTTTCAAAATACTATCATTTATATATCGATGATATGTAATATTCAATTTTGATTAGAAATTGAATAGGAAGTTGAAATCGTTTTGAAAACGAATTTAAAATGATTTGTAAAATACGTTTTGAAAGGAAATCAACGAAAAATATATAATATATATATTAAATGGCCTGAATAGAACGCGCCGCGCCGCGGCTGTTCGCGAATTTCGACCATTGACTTCGAATTGACTTTACGGGAGATCCGACCGTAGGATTCTCCTAAAACTAGAACCGTTCGGTTCGTATCGAAAAGAGCTTTCTAACGAATACAAGAAATTAGAAATCTAATAGTTGGATTTGGAATTATGTCCAAATCAAATTTGGAAAAGGTCGCTATAATTGCAGTTCGATGGCCGTTGATGGAAATCGACTGCACGGGCCTTGATAAAATTATTAAAAATAGCAATAATTTGTGTAAAATCATAAGAAATGATTTGTGAAGAATTGGGATGAAAAATTCCAAATTTGAAAAGATAAAAAATGGATTTTTATCAAAATGAACTAGTTTTGAACTAGAATTATAATCCAATTTATTTTTAAAATAAATAAAGTGGATTTGAAATGGCTTTGAAAATAACCAGAATTTCCAATCTATAAAGTGGAAATGGATTTGAATCGAAATTGTCTTTGGAATATTTCGATGTTGGATTTCGTGATTATGCAGATATTGTTATGGGAATTTGAAAGATACATTTATATCATTATTTCCAATACGATATTTGTTGGTCGTAGAATTTGATATTGAATATAAGCCGATATAGTTTCTATTCAAAGCCTTGTATTTAATATCAAATGGGATTTGGGTTTGTTGTGAGTGGTGTCTTCATTTACACTTTTCTTAAACCTAGTTGAGAAAAAGATTAAATCTTTTTATTTAGATTTAATGAGGTATACCCTTTAAATGGTATTTAATTGGAACTGAATTTGAATTGATTTTTGGGTTTATCATGAACGGTGTCTTAAATAACACTTGTTCTTTAACCCGATAATTAATGGAATGTGATTTTGGGTTGTCATGAACGGTATCTTCAATAATACTGTTCTTAGACACAATGAAGTTAAGAAAATCAGAAACTAACTGAAGGTTAGTTAAGTTGAATGGTTTCTTGGGTATTGATCTGATGTTGGTTTCGGCCTTCGGGGTTAATACTTAGGGAATTGTTCACTTGCTAATTTACGGTTAAAGGCTGATGGAATAGAATGTGATTTTGGGTTTATCGTGAAGCGTGTTTTAAATGACATTGGTTCTTTAACCCAGTTAAAGACAGGATATGATTTCCCAAGTTAAACAATCATTAATATTGATTTTTGGGAAGATTAAAACCAAGTGGAGTTTTAATGAGTCTTTAATTAGATTGAAATGATCGAGAATGGAGTATCACCAGTTTTTCTCCAAGCGATAGATAAATCTTTAATTAGATTTGAACGTGAAATGGTAATTGAATTTACCGATAACACCGGGGTGTTAGATATGAAGTATTACCAGTTTTACTTCATGGGATGAATAAGTTGGGATTGGGAAATTTAATAAATGATTACTTCGGTAAGGTTCGCTAATCCCGACTAGTTTGGATAAACCATAATTTGGTTTGAATTGATATTCAAAAGAAGATTAAAAAATAAATTTAAGGAATTTATCTTTGATAAAATTAATGGGAACCTTCCCCAAAGTATAAGAATATTTGAATAAAAGAATATTCTGAGTTGGAATGAGGCGTATGTTGTGTTTGTGTAACACTTGTTTATTATATACGCGGGTTATTCAGAAAGACCGGGTTTATCCCATTCTGAATAACTGATTCGACGATGTGTCGAGGATGAAGACGGTGGTTGAAGACCGGAGGTCTTCACATTGTTTGGATAATTACTGATGATCTTGATTGGGCTGTACACCCAAGAGGAGGGAATCAGTTGGTGATCGTCCAGACGTACTTGGAGATCGATGGATATGCGAGGAATGAGGTTCCTCCGGTTTCGTTCAGACCCAGAACAAACTTGTAAATGGACTGTGTGTCTGACATTTGATTTTATTCTGTGTGATTGATTTCTATTAAATATATATCTGTTTGGCGGCGGAGAATTTATTCTCTTGCTTAACGCCCTTCTATGAGACATACGAGCTCAGAGGTTATATATTGATGGATATCAATCGCATGGAGTGAATTGCCTATATGGCAAATGATCAAGGCTTTTGTTGAAAAGCAAAGTCTTGTGGTTGATGATCAAATCACGGCCTGTGTGGTATAGCTTTGTGTTTGACGTTAATTCTCGAGCCTCACACCCCGGTATGAACCAGAAACGGGAGAGGATCCAGAGAGAACATGCGTCTCTTTCTAGCTAGAGGTGATGTCAGTGACCTACCAGCCCTGACATTTATATATTTTTCACCTGTGTGGTTGGTTGAATGCGCAGCGCCTCAGATATGGAGTCATTTGGCTCATTTACGCCCCATAGGGCGGGGAGACGTATTGTTCAGGGTTTCATTTTAGTCCGCTATGTGTGGACCGGCCCTGTGGCTCCTAGGTGCAGTTGCGACTGTAGCCTGAGACATGGGGTAGATTGTCTCGAATTGGTAGAGGACGATCCCTTGCCTCGGTTCATAGATGGAAACCCAACTTCCAAATACGTGACATTTGCGGTTTTGATTGTAGAGCCTAGTATGACGATATGATATATGGTACCCATGCCGTCTATGATTGATATTTATGATTGAAATTGTTTTGACACTATACACTTATAATAGTATCAAATGATTTGTTTTTAACATACCAAGCATGTTTGGCTATTATAAGGGAAAACCCTATCCTCTGGCTTGTGTGCATTGTGTTATGGGACTTGCGTCTTATAATAGCTTCATTTCTCCAAAAAAAAAACATTGCGTTGTTTTGTTATATGCACTGGTATTCTTGGGAGGAAACCCGTTCCGTGTTATACGGCATGGTCCCTTGATATATCTGATTTAAAGTAAAGCTTTAAATAACTTTTTTAGTTCTCACACCAGTCACATGACTGACTTGGAGTTTATTGTTTCAACCTAAACTTTGGGTGCCCTTATTTTGACACGGGCAGCTAGTAGTTTTGGTTTTGCAGATTTATATTCACAGGATCCTGATTTACAGCTGAAGCGATATTCGAAAAGCTCTGTATCCGTGTACTACTTTCATTTGTGTTTTGTATTATTTTTCCACTGCTATGTAATGTATTGTAATCTCTGATATTTTGTGATGTATATTATTTATTCATACCCTGTATATTCTTGTATTCTGATGTAATTGTTGTAATAAACAATGAAATGTTCTTCTGTTTGCGTTCCGATGTGGCTTGTTCTCAATTCAATCCGGGCTTTCCTTACCGGGGAAGTTCGGGTCGTTATAGCTTGGTATCAGAGCTTTGGTTTACAGAGCTCAAAAATAAGACATATTAGAACCATACGAAAGAATTCATCAGAGATTGGATTAGTAATATCCAATGGGAATGACTCGTTAGAGATGTGATCAGTAGTTTCCTAGAACGAGTGTGAAGAGTATATTTTTAAAATGAAAACAATTTTTGTTTTGAAAATTTAAATCAATTATTCGTATTTGATTACTTATTTTATATTGAATTTGGACACCCCAGTATATAAAGATTTTGCGTATACGTCTGATCCACGTGTATTCGAAGTTTTAATATACTGGATAGATATAGAATCACACTCTAGTCACCCGGACATGATTCTGGTGATGCCCGGGCATCATAAGTAATTGTGTTGGAGTTTCGAAAGTGAGATTTCATATGATTCCAATTGATTGGTGTGAGAACCAAAACTAGACAGAATATGTTGGTTGTTATTTGGCATCAAAAATCTAATTTTTGGACTATATATCAAAGTTATGAATTTGAAATGATAATCAACAAATTGATTGCTGATTGTGTTGTTTGATTATTGTTTGATTAATTAAATGTTGAACCTTTAGCCAAATTGAACCAAAAAGTGAATTTTATTGAAAATTTATCGCATTTGCATGCATATACATGTACTTACATTGAACAGGTCGTTGCAAGGAGGCTAGAGCAAAAGAATAAAATTGTTTGCCCGACAAATAGGTACATGTTTACAAATTTATTGGGTTTTGATGATTTTACGAGCTGATTGGCTAGCCGCTTGGCTGTTACTTTTTCATTTTAGATTGGTGAGGGCCATGGGAGGCTATTTGAAATATCCCGAAGCTCCCGGTGCAGGGGAGGTTATGGCGAAATTTTTTGAAAATTAAGGGTGTTAGCCAAATTTTTGAAAAATTTGAAAAGTTCTTAGAAACTAAAAAGTTGAAGAACTTAAGCGGTAATGAAAACAATGGAAGTTGAGTTGGTTTGTAAAACAACTTTCAGCTTCGTTCCTTTTCGGAGACGAAAAGTTTTAAGTGGGGGAGATTGTAACAACCCGGAAATTCTGAGCCAATTTAAATTTTTTATTTTGGCTATTTTAATGAATTTTGAATATTTAAAATGAATTATTTTAAATAATAACGATGGAGAAATTTATTTTGAATAAAATTTGAAAGTATATATTTATATGAATCGACGTTAGAATATAAATGTTATATTTTAATTATAAAAGGAATTGAAAATGGCGCGGTAGTTTGAAATTTCGATTTCAAAGTTCAAATGAATGTACAGGATTCAAAATAAACCGGATTTAGCGAAACCAAAAATATTATAATCTAATTGGGAATATCTTTCCAACGAATCAGAAAAATTGAAATTTCATAGCGGGAATCAAAAGTTACGTCCATTTGAAAATTCAGAATAGTCGCTATGGAATTCTGGCCCTTAAAAATGGAATTGCAAATGACCTCGGTTTTCAACGAAACCACTTTTGTTGGATCCGGGATGTAGAATTATTGCTAGATTCCAAAATTCATAATTTTCTGAATCAATATGTGAGCGTGGCGAAGTTAAACGTGTTTTGACCAGTTTCAGTTGAATTTAATCGACTGGAAAATGGCCATATTTCAAACGGTCTCAGAATTTGACGAAATTAGTTTTGTTAGGACCGTATCGTCAATATGAAGTTTGAAAATATTTTTCGGGAATTTTCAGAATCTGTAAGTGGCCCCGGTAAATTGAAATGTGCGTTCAAATTCAATATATAAATTTATATTTTGATTTCGACGGAAACTGATCGAAACGACCGAACTGGCTTACGATACATATCCCATTGTGTTCGGAATGGGGGTAAATAGCTAGGGACGATAGTCGTTGGGTTCGATTTGGGGTTCGAATAAAAATATAACTTTTTGAAATTAAGGAAATAATAAAATTATATATGCCTTGCCCCTCTTTCTCTCCTCATACCCATTCAATTCAGAGGAAAAAAATTAAAATAAAAAAAGGAAAGGCGACGGAATCCGTCGCTCACCTCCAGCGCGCCACCCAAGGGCGACGCCGCTCCCCTACCACCGCCCTCCGGCCACCAAACCCCTTCCAATCGACACCGAACCCTCCTCTTCTCCCACTCATCACCGATTGAACCCCCAACTCCCACCCCCAAAACAAGCAGCACCCGAACCCTAGCCACCACCGCACCTGCCAGTTCCAGCGCCACCCATGACTGACCGCGACCGACGACCCCTCCTCCCCTTCAGAGATGCGCAGACCTTTCCCCCCTTTCTTTTTCTGAGAACAAAAACTGATGAACCCGGTGAGTATTTTAAATAATGTTTTATTTTTATTTCAGTTTTAAAAATATAGAGAGTTAACAGATTTGATTTTTAATATATGAATAGATATAAAAGATTTGATTTTTATAGTTAGAAAGATTCGATTTTTAAAGTGATAAAGATTATAATTTTAACTATGAAAAGAGTAGATTTTTATCATGAAGCAGCGAAGAAAAAATTTGATTTTTGATTGTAGAAAATATATGATTTTTCTATGAGATAAATAAAAAGATATGATTTTTCATAGTGAGAAAGATTTGATTTTTATTATATATGAAGAGAAATAAAAATTCAATTTTTTTTATATATGAAGTGGCGACAAAGATTTGATTTTTAATCATATAAAAATGTAATCTTTTATATATATGACGATGTATAAAAATATGGTCTTCATTATGAAATAGATATCATAAAAAGTTTAGATCTTTAGAAATGAAAAGGAATGATCTTTATACATGGAAAGAATAGATTTTTATATGCAAAAAGGATTTGATTTTTTTAACAATAGGAAATTTTGATTTTTAACATTAAAAAGATTCGATTTTTACATTGGAAAAGATTGATTTTTATATATATATATTAGTGAACTAAAAATATGATTTTTATATAATAGAGAATATAAAAATGTGATTTTTATATACTAGAGAATATAGAAATGTGATTTTTATATGAGTAGCGATATAAAAATATAATATTTATTAGAAGAAGAGCGATATAAAAATATAATCTTTATTAGAAGAAGAGCGATATAAAAATATAATTTTTATTATTAAGTTAGCGTGATAAAAATATGATCTTTATTATATGAACACCGTTATAAAAATAGAATTTTTATCTATATAGTAGCAGTATAAAAATGTGATTTTTATATACATAGCAACAATATAAAGATGCGATTTTTATATATATAGTCAACGAAAGTGACAAAAGGCGAGCACGGCGAAGATTTTCCACATATGAAGAGTCGCGGCGTTTGGTTTAGCTTTTAGGTGAGGACTCCTCACTTTTATTTTTATTTCTAGTTTGAAATATATACTAGGATGCAGACGGTGCTTAGCAGCACCCGACACCCGTCGTCCACAGACCATGGATGACTTGTTTGTTTAATTGATGTGTTGTGGAAGTTGATTGTGTGTAGTGGAATAAATAAAATATTTTATAGTTAAAAATATAATTTTTAACGTTGATGTGAATAAAATAGATATTCATTTACAAATTAGAACAATTTGTTTATGTACACCTATTTGACTGACATAGATTGGAACGATAAATTTTATACATCGCCTAACTGCGCAAATAAAATATGTGTTTGATTGATTGAAACCCCACACGGGTATTGGGATGTTATTGACGTACACTAATCCCAATTGTTTAGTAGTATGTCGACCGATTGGTTGACAGACTGTGTAAGCGTTAATTATTTATATTTAATGCTTATGCAGTTGTATGGTGCACTTCAGATGATGGTTGATTATTTATCATTGCTATTATATACATGTGTTGTATAGAATCCATATAAATAACATTATATGGTAATTGAGTGGGTCTCATTCCAATTTAGAAAATAAAATATATATTCATGTGTTGAATAAAAGAAAATTCATGTGTTGAATAAAATATATATTCATGTGTTGAATAAAAGAAAATTCATGTGTTGGATAGAAGAAAATTCATGTGTTGAATAAAAGAAAATTCATGTGTTGAAGAAAATATTCATTTGTTGAATAGATTAACGAAGTTATTGAAATATATAAAGCCGTGTTGATTAGATATGCGCCATTTTGGCCTGAACGATATTTATATCGATTTTATTCATTTTTATAATGAATATCGAAAAGGAATTGATTTCAAAATATAATATTTTCAAAATACTATCATTTTTATATCGATGATACGTAATATTCAATTTTGATTAGAAATTGAATAGGAAGTTGAAATCGTTTTGAAAACGAATTTAAAACAATTTGTTAAATATGTTTTGAAAGGAAATTGACGAAATATATATAACATATATATTATATATCTTAAATGGCCTGAATAGAACGCGCCGCAGCAGTTCGCGAATTTCGACCATTGACTTCGAATTGACGTTACGGAAGATCTGACCATCGGATTCTCCTAAAACCGGAACCATTGGGTTCGTATCGAAAATAGCTTTCTAACGACTACAAGAAATTAGAAATCTAACGGTTGGATTTGGAATTATTTCCAAATCAAATTTGGAAAAGGTCGTTGTAAGTGCAGTTCGATGGCCGTTGATGGAAATCGACTGTACGGGCCTTGATAAAATTATTAAAAATAGCAATAATTTGTGTAAAATCATAAGAAATGATTTGTGAAGAATTGGGATGAAAAATTCCAAATTTGAAAAGATAAAAAATAGTTTTTTATCGAAATGAACTAGTTTTGAACTAGAATTATAATCCCATTTATTTTTAAAATAAATAAAGTTGATTTGAAATGGTTTTGAAAATAACCAGAATTTCCAATATATAAAGTGGAAATGGATTTGAATCGAAATTGTCTTTGGAATATTTCGATGTTGGATTTCATGATTATGCAGATATTGTTATGGGAATTTGAAAGATATATTTATATCGTTATTTCCAATACGATATTTGTTGGTCGTAGAATTTGATATTGAATATAAGACGATATAGTTTCTATTCAGAGCCTTGTATTTAATATCAAATGGGATTTGGGTTTGTTGTGAATGGTGTCTTCATTTACACTTTTCTTAAACCCAGTTGAGAAAAAGATTAAATCTTTTTATTTAGATTTAATGAGGTATACCCATTAAATGGTATTTAATTGGAACTGAATTTGAATTGATTTTTGGGTTTATCGTGAACGGTGTCTTAAATAACACTTGTTCTTTAACCCAATAATAAATGGAATGTGATTTTGGGTTGTCATGAACGATATCTTCAATAATACTGTTCTTAGACCCAACGGAGTTAAGAAAATAAGAAACTAACTGAAGATTAGTTAAGTTGAATGGTTTCTTGGGTATTGATTTGATGTTGGTTTCGGCCTTCGGGGTTAATATTTAGGGAAATGTTCACTTGCTAATTTACGGTTAAAGGCTGATGGAATAGAATGTGATTTTGGGTTTATCGTGAACCGTGTTTTAAATGACATTGGTTCTTTAACCTAGTTAAAGACAGGATATGATTTCCCAAGTTAAAAAATCATTAATATTGATTTTTGGGAAGATTAAAACCAAGTGGAGTTTTAATGAGTCTTTAATTAGATTGAAATGATCGAGAATGGAGTATCACCAGTTTTTCTCAAGGCGATAGTTAAATCTTTAATTAGATTCGAACGTGAAATGGTAATTGAATTTACCGATAACACTGGGGTGTTAGATATGAAGTATTACCAGTTTTACTTCATGGGATGAATAAGTTGGGATTGGGAAATTTAATAAATGATTACTTCGGTAAGGTTCACTAATCCCGACTAGTTTGGATAAACCATAATTTGGTTTGAATTGATATTCAAAAGAAGATTAAAGAATAAATTTGAGGAATTTATCTTTGATAAAATTAATGGGAACCTTCCCCAAAGTATACGAATATTTGAATAAAAGAATATTCTGAGTTGGAATGAGGCGTATGTTGTGTTTGTGTAACACTTGTTTATTATATACGCGGGTTATTCAGAAAGACCGGGTTTATCCCATTCTGAATAACTGATTCGACGATGTGTCGAGGATGAAGACGGTGGTTGAAGACCAGAGGTCTTCACATCGTTTGGATAATTACTGATGATCTTGATTGGGTTGTACACCCAAGAGGAAGGAATCAGTTGGTGAACGTCCAGACGTACTTGGAGATCGATGGATATGCGAGGAATGAGGTTCCTCCGGTTTCGTTCAGACCCAGAACGAACTTGTAAATAAACTGTGTGTCTGAAATTGGATTTTATATAGTGTGATTGATTTCTATTAAATATATATCTGTTTGATGACGGAGAATTTATTCTCTTGCTTAACGCCCTTCTCTGAGACGTTCGAGTTCAGAGGTTATATATTGATGGATATCAATCGCATGGAGTGAATTGCCTATGTGGCATGCCTAAGTGGTAAATGATTAAGGCTTTTGTTGAAAAGCAAAGTCTTGTGGTTGATGATCAAATCACGGCCTGTGTGGCATAGCTTTGTGTATGACGTTAATTCGCGAGCCTCACACCCCGGTATGAACCAGAAATAGGAGAGGATCCAGGGAGAACATGTGTCTCTGTCTAGTTAGAGGTGGTGTCAGTGACCTACCAGCCCTAACATTTATATATTTTACACCTGTGTGGTTGTTGGAATGTGAGGTGCCTCAGATATGAAGTCATTTGGCTCATTTACGCCCCATAGGGTGGGGAGACGTATTGCTCATGGTTTCATTTTAATCAGCTACGTGTGGACCGGCCCTGTGGCTCCTAGGTGCAGTTGCAGCTGTAGCTTGAGACATGGGCTAGATTGTCTCGAATCAGTAGAGGAAGATCCCTTGCCTCGGTTCATAGATGGAAACCCAACTTCCAAATACATGACATTTGCGGTTTTGATTGTAGAGCCTAGTATGGCGACATGATATATGGTACCCATGCCGTCTATGATTGATATTTATGATTGAAATTGTTTTGACACTATACACTTATAATAGTATCAAATGATTTGTTTTTAACGTACCAAGCATGTTTGGCTATTATAAGGGAAAACCCTATCCTCCGGCTTGTGTTGCATTGTGTGATGGGACCTGGGTCTTATAATAGCTTCATTTTTCCAAAAAGCATTGCGCTGTTTTGTTATATGCACTGCTATTCTTGGCAGGAAACCCGTTCCGTGTTATATGGCGTGGTCCCTTGATATATCTGATTTAAAGTAAAGCTTTAAATAACTGTTTTAGTTCTCACACCAGTCACATGGCTGACCTGGAGTTTATTGTTTTAACCTAAACTCTGGGTGCCCTTATTTTGACACGGGCAGCTAGTAGTTTTGGTTTTGTAGATTTATATTCACAGGATCCTGATTTACAGCTGAAGCGATATTCGGAAAGTTCTGTATCCGTGTATTACTTTCAATTGTGTTTTGTATTGTTTTCCCGCTGCTATTTAATGCATTGTAATCTCTAATATTTTGTGATGTATATTATTTTTTCATACATACTCTGTATATTCTTGTATTCTGATGTAATTGTTGTAATAAACAATGAAATGTTCTTCTGTTTGCGTCCCGATGTGGCTTGTTCTCAATTCAATCCGGGCTTTCCTTACCGGGGAAGTTTGGGTCGTTATACATATGCAACATCTATATGATAACACATCAAGTTTCAATCCATGTATAAATACATTCATATGCATATGCAATATGAAAGTGACTGAGCCGATCTAGTGCCTAATGTGTGTATATGCATCCACGAGCAACCACTAGCAAACACTTGCAACCACTTGCAACCATCAATCATAACATGTCTCAAACACATGTTTTCATCCATTGGCTTCTACCTAAGGATCGAGGATAAGACCGATAGTATATACATAAAAGATAAAGACTAATATGCAAATAAATATTACAGAAAAAGGAGGAATCAAGGATATACTCACAAAAAGGGTATGATGCGCGTATCTTGTCTTCAGTCTTCTAAGTCGCATCTTCTTTGAGCTTCACTCCACCGTACCTTAACTAATTTAACTTCACGATATTGACCTCCATTTCCAAAACCCACTAGTAAAGATAGGACCTCGGTCATTTACTATGCTAGAGGGTATCCAATGTTGTTGAACTATCTTTCCAAGATAAACAGAAGTTAACCATGATACCAAGTGTATATACTAAGATGATTAAAGGTCTCTCTTCTACTTAGCTTATCCCTCATGTCACAAATCTGAGGATCAATATCTCTCACGCAAACCATCCTACTCGAACTTGGCATCCTAGTCGAACTTGGCATCCCTCCGAATTTGGTTGATTTATGTGAGATGATACTAGTAAAACAACCAAACAATTGAGCACATAACCGACTTTGGCTATCCTCGCCAATCCTGCTCCAAAATTATCGTTGATTGCATAACTGGCTTTGCATTGTCAACTAGATATATTCGGAAGTCTATCTCGAGTTTTTAAGGGGAAAACTCCTAACCTTAATAAAAAAAACATCTGCGTACTCATGGACTACTCTAACGGATTGAAAACGTCGATAAATACATAAAGTGATTCTAGGTAGCTAAGACAAACTGATCCCTTAGGATCGCACGAAATTTCGAGGGTATTCCCAAGGAAAGTCGAAAGTCTAACTATCCTGCTTTCACAATTACTAGCTAACTAATCCATGCCTAGAATCAACCCATATCCCATGAAACCAAAAACATAAGTATCTCAAATCCTTACAAACCAAAGATAAATGAGCCGAACCACAAATTGGACTTGGGACAATAATGGAATCCTCTACTATACAAGCTCTAGGGTGCAGAGACTCAACTATGGAAGCAGATATAAACGAATGCGAAGCGCAAAAATCAAAAAGAGTACTAGCAGGATGGTCAATAAGAAAAACTAAACTTTTCAACAGAAACCTTACTACCTCTCTCTCAGGTATGCTGGTGGTGAAAGCATGCACTTGCCTTCCGAAAAATCTTGTCTTTTGTTCTTGCCCTTGCCCTTAATTATACAACCTGTTATACCAAAATAAAGATACTTCCTCTTGTTTTAGGTTTTACTATTCTTTCCTCCCCTCCTTTGTGAACCAAGTCCATATCCATGAGTTCTTCATCCTTGTGTTGTGCTCCTTAGCCAAACTGCCTCATTCTCATCTTTTCCATCCTTGGGTAACTTGTTGACAGATCTCTCGAAAGCTGCCTCCATCACACGGAGAATCCTACAAAGCTCGAAAGAAAATTAGCCGTAGGAGAAACTACTACGGCTATAGATGGATGTTGGGCACTTGTTTGCCCTTTGACAAGTGTCGTAGTCTCATCGAGCCTACGGAACCATGCCGCGATGAGGTTACCTCCCAGAAAGCCAGGAGACCCGGAGACTCAGAAAAGAAGGAAACAAGGATTCAAACAGAGAATCAAAAGATAGTGCATATGGCTTTGGGGAATACGCCTTTAAAACAAAACTTTTCTTTTGAAAATGCTTCTTTTAAAACCGTTTTGAAAATAATTTTTCAAATCTTTTATCTGTTCTGGTAACCTTCAACTCTGATACCAAGTGAAACACCCCACTTCCGTTAAGGTCACTCACAAAGGGAATGCCTTAACTTCGGTGGAGCATTATAGGTAAAAGATGCAGATAAATTACAAGAACGACAAATAAAGCAGCGGAAAAATAAAGACATTTTATAAACAACTTAATTCGGTCAAGCTTTTACAGCAATTTCCTCAATCATACTTAAATGTAATACATAGAACTTCTGTCTTGATTTAAAAACTTCCAAGAATAAAAGAAGCATAAAAACAATGATATTTCTCGATAAAGCATGAACCAGCCATAGCAGTGGAAGAGAGAGAGAGTCCAAAGCAATACACCGACTAATCTTCAAGCTTGGAAACAGAAGAGGTCCAAGCTAGGCTGAGCTATTCCCTCCCTGACTACCTGGGGGGGAACGGAAGAAAAGAGGCAAAAAAAACTAGGTCAGATATAAGTCTGGTAAGTCCAGTGATCTTTCAGCATGCAAACAAGATAAAGGATCATGACATGAATAAACTGAAAATAGGACAATACCATAAAAACAAGGTAACTAAAGACAAGATAAGTGCAAGGTGAACTGAATGCGCTTCTACTTTTTCTTTGCTTCGCTACTACTCTGTTAATCTGATTTCTATATTTATCTATGCACCACCTAACTAGTGTCCCAACTAGTAATCTATATAAAATGATAATCGTGATCCCAACCCCCGTAATTGTGGTAGCCTTTAGGTGTACATCAATCGTGAGGATTCCACCTCAATCAGCCTAATTGCCATGAACATGTTAGATGTACCCTTACTACCCTATCGATCGGTTCCCAACTTGTATTCATGTTCCATGTATTTGTGTTAATAGGCCCTCTCTTGCGTGTAGATACCCTGTGTTGGTCCTACCATAAGGTGTATCAATCCTTATGATAGCGACCCGACATGATTCAAGATGCACAACGTATAACTACTGGTACTCAGTGCCTTCTTTTTCCCACACCGGAGTACGTGCACGCCCGTAAACCGTCGGAACCTACACTGACGTACCCCTTGCTGCTGCTTTGACCGCTTATAATCAGCCCAGTAATCGTGCCCCACCGTGCCTAGTTCAGGGCACCATGGTACATCCATGTGGGTTACTGCTGAAATGGGTCCCCGTTACTAGGGTTTCCTATTGGTTAAGTTTGTGGGCCTATATTAACTAATATTACCCACCAACCCGATATGTACTTAACCCTCCCATCGATTCAAGGATTTTTAATAAACGGTTAAGTTTTGTGGGCCTATATGTACTAATATTACCCACTATACGAGATGTACTTAACCCTTTCACTGATTCAAGCATGTTTATTTAATGGTTAAGTTTTGTGGGCCTATATTTACTAATATTACCCACCAACCCGATATGTACTTAACCCTTCCACTGATTCCAGCATGTTTATTTAGTGCTTAAGTTTTGTGGCTTATATTTACTAATATTACCCACCAACCCGGTATGTACTTAACCCTCCTGTACATTACGCCATATTAGTTAAGTGTTGTCCGCTCATGTTAACTTAACCCACTCACTCATCATGTCATGTTGGTTAAGCATTTCTTATTAACTTGACCCTCCTTACTTATCATGTTGGATCGGTTAAGTGTTTCCTATTAACTTAACCTCGTTCGTTCATCAAGTTATATTGGTCAAGTGTTTCTTGTTAACTTAACCCCACGTATTCATCTTGTTGTATTAGTTAAGTGTCATCAATCAATTCAAGTTAACTTAACCCACCTACGTGTCATGTTACTTTGGTTAAGTGTTGCCTTCTTGTGTTAACTTAACCCTACTACAAACCAAGTTTTATTGGTTAAGTGTTGCCCTCTTATTTTAACTTAACCTTTCCATAAATCAAGTTATATTGGTTAAGTGTTTCTAAATTTACTTAACCTCACCCACTTGTCTAATTAACATGTTATAAAGGTTAAGTGTTCTAAATTTACTTAACCTCACCCACTTGTCTAATTAACATGTTATAATGGTTAAGTGTTCTAAATTTACTTAACCTCACCCACTTGTCTAATTAACATGTTATAACGGTTAAGTGTTCTAAATTTACTTAACCTCACCCATTAGTTTAGTTAACATGTTGAATTGGTTAAGTGTTTCCTTAATTGACTTAACCCTATCCATCTTGACTTAGCTTTATTAAAGTACCAACCACTCACATTAGACAGGTATTGTTGTGGTCACTGGATGTGCCGGTCGGTTCCGGGCAGTTTTACACCACAACTCAGTCTAACCTCGAGTCCTTTTTGGGCTCAATGCACTAACCATCCACATTAGACAGGTATTGTTGTGGTCACTGGATGTGCCGGTCGGTTCCGGGCAGTTTTACACCACAACTCAGTCTAACCTCGGGTTAGGCATATTCGTCTTTTCTAAATTTACATATTTCTTATTTATGACAAATTCCATATGTAAATTATTCCCAATTTAATTATGCCATAATTATCCTTTTAATTATGCTCACAATTAATGGTATACTAAATATACCATTTCATGAACCAGTCTATGCCATGTAATTTTTCATGTTTATCCTACATATTTACATGTAAATTATAAATCAATTATTGTCATGGCCCACTTTCCTTCTAAATCACGTTCAAAATTTTAGGTATATAGATTATACCATTTTCATGTCACTTATCATGCTTATGTGTCAAACATGTCAATTACATGTAATTTCATGTTTTCCCCAACGTTACCCCCGTTGTATGTTCGCAAAATTACATAGAGTCATTGGGCCCGCAAATTAGCCCAATTTATAAACAAGAGGTAAAAGAAGGGAACATTTAATCAAACATATGTTACCTGATTTAAATTAACATGTCTCATGAAACGTGCATTTAAATTGGATAGAACTAGCATAAGTCTAAGCATGTGAACATGTAGATCTAGGCATAGGTGAACACACTTGGTTTACAAACTAGCATAATTTAGGAGGATCATGACATGTACATTACCAACGCATGTATAAGTTTAACTATAACATGTAGATATGAACTAGATCTAACAATAATGATCATATGAACTTGCATGAATCCACTTTATAAACATGCATATAAATATAGATCTAATTTTTTGGATCTAACACAGAATATGAAACTTGCATATGAACATATACATATACATATATATATATATATATATATATATATATATATATATATATATATATATATAGAGAGAGAGAGAGAGAGAGAGAGAGATCTTGACTTGGGTCTAACATAAAACATGTATCTTGCATATGAACATATATATATATATATATATATATATATATATATATATATATATATATCTTGACTAACATAAAACATGTAACTTGCATATGACACATCGTGAAAGGATTGTCAAACTTATATGTGGTATGATGGTTTCGTTCCCCAAATCATAATAAGTTCATCACCAATTTCCACATGATTCGATAAGTTCAAATAAACCACAATCATTCCAAGACATACATGACCAAATTATCGCAAGAATTAGACATGAATTCGCATCATCAATCACATACAACTTGGTACAAATTCTATTTTCCAATTCATTACAAATCACATCTTTAATTTATTCACATCTGAAAGGTAACTATACTTACAAACAAAAAGTAATTCTTGAGTACTGGGATCTGTATTCTGAAATTGAATTACTCGCCTTTGATGTAGATCGTTGAATTCTCTTAGTTGAATTAGATTAGATTTAATTTGATTCAGGTTTTAGTGGCGGCTAGGTTTAGATGAGAGTGAATAATAGAATTAGGTTTTAGGTTTAGGGTCCTTATATAGTTGTAGAGAGTGTTTTAGAACCATTAGATTAACCCTGAACCATGAGAACCAATCAGATGCCACATCTGCCTTAGAGCGAATCGGCCTACGGGTTGACAGCCAAACACCCTGAATCAACCCCTAGTCGACCCAGCGGAGCTCGGGTAGACCTCAAAAATGGGTTGGTTCGGTTATTCCCCCTTCCGATTCGCTATTTTGAACTTTTTGCATATTTATTTATTTAATTTTTATATATATATCTATATATATATTTTTCTCATATGTATACAAACTTCAAGGCTTAATAACTTCTTTATAAGGTATCCGTTTTATGCAAACCAAATGTCTATCTTGACTAAAATTTTGAGACGAACGTAATAGCGCAACCCATTTCACTTAATTCTTCTTCTAAAAAATAAGTGTTCTTGAATTTGTTAATTTTAATATTCTCAGAAAATTCGGGGTGTTACAAGGGGCAACATGGTCAAATCAGTGAATGGACATGAACCAAGAAATCTAGTACATATGCAAATACAAACACTTATTCAAATACAAACACACACACATATATATATATATACACACACACACACACACACACATCTGTGCATATATATATATATATATATATATATATATACACACCTTTTAGGAACAGTGGTTCAGAAACACCAAAATGGCTACGAAGAGCTCATATGCAAGTACAAACCAAGTGGTCGAGCCAGTTCATATTTCTAGTGCATCTCAGCATGGTTCAAGACACAGTGAAATTACATACAGGCATGCAAAGTATGGACTATCAGCCAGAACTCAAATGTATCCCTACAGACCAGTTTTTCAAATTCAAATGCAACAACCAAAGCAAATAAAACATGATCGAACTAGTTTTCAATTTCAAGTGCACAATGGTCTGCTCAAGACAGTGGTATACATGTGCATGGTACAAAGCCATGGTGAAACAATGATGTTCACAGAAGACAAGTATGCAAGAAAGATCACAATACAACAAAGAGTCAAGTGAAAACACAATGCTCCAGGTTCAAGTTCACATGCACAAACCAAGATACATGAATCAGTTGATATGCATGTGTGACATAAGTATATACACACACAACTGGGTGTGTATACATACATACGTATATACACTGCATATATATGTAGGCAAGAATATGTCAAGCAACATAAAAGAATATTTTTTCCAAGGATTTGGCATGCATGAAAAGCAGAGGGACAAAATTGTTTCCTGCATTCACATAAGCAATCTGACATGATTTCTTTACTGTTTTCCAGAAATAGTGACAGGTCAAAGAAACACAGAACATCACATAGTCAAATTCATGGCAGAATCAAATACACAAGTATCATAGCGTACCAAGTCAACACAAATGAAGAAGGATTTTAATTCTACATGTACTAAACCTGTAGTAAAATTGGGCATATTTATTCATGTAAATCACGCTAGTTATACTTGGCAAAATGGAGTCAATAATATATTTCCAGGAATACACGAAACAAATTGGGAAGGAATCTATAAGACCCCACACTTTTATACACCTGAATTTTGAGAAAAATCAAAACTTGAACACATCCAAGCATGGAGCTTGTATATCTAGTACCTGCAATAAATAAGCATGAGCATAATCAAAGTACGAGTAGAAACAAAATAAGATAAACAAGTATAAAATTAAGTAACTACCATTTTCAAAGTAAGTCACTTTTCAAATACCAAGCATGAGAGAGAACGAGAACCGAAAGCCAAATATAATCATCTGTGAGAACTCGACCTTCTCTAGGAAACCTGGGAGGTTGTAATGAGGAGGGGGTTCGGAACAACAAATTCTGGTGACTAAGAAATGTACCACACAGATTATATCATAGATATATTCCGTTTGGTTCAACCCAAGCTGTATGCCTAACAAGGTTAGTGATACTTGCCCTACCGAGTAAATGTTTACGCACGACTTTAGTATCCTTCCCAAAGTAGTATTCCAGAAGTATTATCCGAGATAATACGTTTTACTCATATTTTGGTGAAGTCTTTATACCAGAACATAACTGGTTATTTAATCGAGAGTGGGCCCCTAATTTTGGGGTTTCTATCAAATCGTCATTTACTATTCGTTATTAATTAACGCCTCACTATCAATGATAGATAGGGTGGATTCTCTCTGATCACTTAAGACCGTAGTCGGTCCTATTGGTCACTTATTAACCCTCGATAACTTATTCACATTATCATAAACTAGAGGGCACTAGCTACGGGCCCTACTAGTTAAGGCTTCTGTCATCCACGCATATACCCTTACCCCGTGCAAGGTGAGAGATGGTATTTTATCTCTTGCTATACCTTCTAGTTGACTTTATTGAATAACCTCCTTAGTCGCTTATTACTTCCCATGGGATAGGTAGCCATATCTGACATTTTAATTTCTAGGTTTGGGAAGGCCCACACACATTTGCGATTTAAGACCCCTATACTGAACGACCTATTCTCAGGTGGACTCTTCAACACCTAGTCTCTTAGCCTTTTAGGACCCAGGAAGCGGACTATACACAAAGGTTATTGGTTCGTACCCCCATTAGTCTATTATACCTTTCCTTATTTGGGATAAAGTGGGCTATGTCATTGAGTCATTCCCATTTAGTTCCTCTACACGGGAATACCCTACTTACACGATTTCTTTTGTCATGGGTTTTATATGGTTAATAATATTTTCCACTATTAACCTACTAAGTCCAATTTTATCTTCATTTCCATTACTATTAACAAGGAATGTTATATTCTCTTTACTTTAGAATATTTATTTGATTACCTCCTTAACTGGACTTAGTATTAAATAATAATCAATATCCATTTATCCCCTTATGACACACATTTACTTCTATTTCTTTGTTTGTTGCCCTTTTATGACCATAACGGTCAAGTTTTCCTAAGGCAACTATTTATCTTTAATTACCATTATTTTCAATTAATGCCATTTATGAGCCTAACGACCATAATTTTCCTAAGACATTATTTACAATGGAATATCCTTATTTTATCAGCCCGGAATATGTTTAGTTGTTGTACCCCAATAGACATTTCTAATTTATTTATCGGTTGAATGTTACACACACACACACACACACACGCACACACACACACACACACACACACACACACACACACACACATATATATATATATATATATATATATATATATATTTACGTACCAACCTCTCACATTAAGATGACTACCTGTGGATGCTGGATTTTCTTGTCGGTTCTGGGCAGACTTTTACCACAAATGAACTTAACCTCGTGCCTGAATACGATTACATTTATGCATTGGACCCCTCACATTAAGCTGACTACCTATGGTTGTTGGATTTATCGGTCGGTTCCTGGCAGACTTATACCACAAGTTGTGCTTAACCTCGTGCCTAAATGTGATTATAATTCAAATTTCCTAATTGAGGTATACAACATTTATCCCTAATAAATTTTAGGAATTGTAACCATTATCCTATCATATTCACTTTTTCCACTCAACATCTGGTTACAATTGTTATTTATTGATTTGCGGTCCTATTTATAGCAATTAATTATATTGATTGCTTCAAATGGTCACCACTAATATATTCATTTAATATGGAATAAGATTTACATATATGATTCCATAAATGAATGTTATTCAAACATTCAAACATTTCATACAATATACATTTTACTGTTTTGCATTGATTTGGACGGATAATATGCATATATTTATTTTTATGTTTTCGTTCGGTTAACGTAGTTATTTATATTTTTATTTTATTATTCTTCTTTTTAATGATTTGGTCAAATCAATTAGCCAAACATTTCCTTTTATATTCAAACTTGCCAAAAGGTTTCAAGTCTCACAAATGATCGTTAGTTGTAATCATTGTAAATAATGCCTATTTGGTGGAATTGACATATTTCCAAATCACAAGAAATATATGTAAATATATGTTTTAGAATAGTCGATGCAAATTAAACACAAATACACATATTTATATTTATATGTACCTTTGCACGACTTTTCCATTTTTAATTCTTTTTGTCATACCTCTTGTGATTTCAAAATAATGCCTCTTTATTTAAAAAGGAGGAAACATCATGTTTTACAATGCTTAAACCAAAAACCAACAATATTGAATATAAACAGAAATACTTCTTTTATTCTCATAATCACATAATTCAGAACTTTCATCTTTTTATCCAAATTCACATTTTTCATATTTCAGCACTGAACTAAAGATCTGGAACATAACTACAACTAATTTATGTTTAATGGGACAGATTTCCAGATCCATTGTGCTATGTAACATGTACAACATATTCCATGATATAACTGTAGGAATATGTGAGAAAAATATATAAGAATCCTACAATTCATGTTATACATGACCACAACTTGTCATTTACCAACTTTAACCATATTCATAATCCGATCTGGTGGTTGTCAATAATTTACAATTATTTAATAAACAGATCTGATAAGCATAAAACATTGATTGGATACGAACGAAATAGATAAGTCATTATAATTGTATTAGTAAATTTTCCACTCACCTTATAGCTTTCAATTTCTCAGTTTTGAACCCTTTAGGCTTACAATCCCTAAATTCTTATAAATCTACAATTTATCCAGAAAAGGGAAAAATTCTAGATCTGTAGAAATGTAAGAAAAAGAGAAAAGAGCGAAGATTCTATCATTGAGAAACCTCCTCCACTGAATCTAATTATCTTCCCAATTGCATATTAATCTGATTTAATATATATATGAATATATTTTTATTTTAGAAATTTGGTTAGAAGAGGAAGAAAAGTGGCAGAGCTCCGCTGCCTCTATAGATTTGAATGGAAGAGAATGAGGCTCTACCCATTTATTTATAGGGGTGGAATGGCCTTGCACTGTTGGATTCATTTTAAATAACATTCGTTCATTCATTTTATAAAATATAACAAGAACACCCCTCAAAACCTAACTGTCACTGGGCTGTGCAGGTGCAGAGCGGTCGACACCCTCCCTTGGAGCGTTCGACTGGCCGCCAAATCAGCCCAGTGAGGGTCGGTTATATATGGTATTTTATATATTAATTATACTGTTTATTTATTTTCGTCTGTTTTCTGTATTTCGCCAAACTTTTTCATACGGACTACGTTCACAATGAAACTCCAAACATGAAAGTTGACCAGGATTCCGAGATAAACGCAACAGTTAAAGTTTCGTGGGCAAATTGCATCATTTGTAGAAATTTTTATTTTTGAGCTTTAGTTAAATGACTATTTATTGTCAAAATTCCGGGTTGTTACATTCTTCCCCCTTAAAAGGAATTTTGTCCCGAAATTCTGACACATAGTTATCCTATCCTACACAACCAATTAATGTACATCCACTTGGCAACCATGTGTATATGTGCATGGTGTACTTAATGCATTTCAACCATAAAACATGTATGTAAGATGATTCTAAATCGGACCCTCTATATGTATGCATTGAGATTTTCAAAACACTTTTAAAAACATGATGCAAAACATCCTAAATATACTGGCACTTCTATATGGATGCAAATTTTGAAAATTATTTTTCATCCACAACCTTAACAAAATTACAAATAAAAGTGTGAGGCAACCAATTTTGCGTCCAAACTCTACCATCCAAAACGTACGCAATCTAATTGTTTTCTATTTAATCTCTTCTAAACCGGAAAAAGGAAATTGGAGCTAAGATTTTTAACATTTTTCCTGCTCACAACTTTTCCAATTCACGCCCTACAGTGGAATTTTCACCTCAATTACCCAAAATACTCCAAAAATTCCATCTGTAGACTGTAAATAAGACTTAAAACAAGCTCTAAAACGTAAAATGAGTTAATTAATAAGTCTCGCGCATCGTTGACAAGGTATGGAAACAGTGTTTCTAAGGCTAAAACAGTCTTTTCCTTATTGTCATTAACGTTTTTATCATATCGTCGGTTCTTTTACATCGCTAAAATGCACACACAAAGCATCCAAACATCTTTCTTATACCATTCATGTGACCGAAAATTGAAATTTTTCACAAAATTAAATTTCCGCTTAAAGACTTGTCTTGTTTATTTTGAAAATTTCTTTTCAACACTGTTTCACTTTCCTATAAAATAAAAAAATGATAGAAATGTATATTTTTCAAACAAAATTTTCCCAAAACTTCAAAAATGTATTTTGCGGAAATTTAAACGATTCAAGTCACATGTTGGCAAAAAAAAGGAAGTTAGTCACGCCAAAAATGTGAAAAATGAAATCACACACAAAAGACCAAAATAAATTTTAGCTTCAACAAGGAACAGTGATTTATTTACATATATACGCGTGATGAAAAAAACGCAAAACTGGTCATTTGCTAAAATTTATCCAACACAGAATTCTATCCTTCCCGACCCTAGGACAACTGTTAGTTTAGGTAAGAAAAATGAGATTTCATTCAAATAGGCATGCGTGAATGAAAATATTTCCAAACTTAAAAATCTCACTAACCTAAGTCATGCGATTTAAACAACACTAACCATTACAAGAACGAATCACCACAAAACCAAGATCCCGATGCTGGAAAGGGATAACAACAAAACAAAACCGAAACTCCTAAAACAATGGCTATGAACAACCAGACGTCTTGCTTCGCGGTTGGAGCTCATACCAATTTCTGTTATCTTTGATTAACCATATTATGGTGGCAAAATGCTCAATCTCGTGTTACAAACACTTCTGGTGTTGTTGGAGGTTCCCACATTACCACCTCTTCTGAGAGAGAATTTATGATGAGAAAAGAAACCTACCAAAGATTTGCTTCTCATGGAAACCCGCCTAATATTGCCTACATACAACAGTGAATAGGAGAATTTACATAAAGTAACTCCATGAGACAACACACAAGAACAACTAGGTGACTCGAATATTATGCGGCACTAAATGATGGTTACACCACCGATCAAGCAAAGGATTAAATTCCCGCATCATGAGACAATTCTTGTTATAACTTCCCATTTATAGAACGATGTGCTAAACATGTCACACGTCTACATGGGTAGTTCGAACATAGAATCCCGAACACAAAAACCGACACTAAGAAAAAGAGATTTGCTGCAAAATCTCCAAAGTCGATCAAATAAAAGATCATATAAGTCTGCGTTCAATCCGGATTCCTCTAAAATCTCGTTGAGATTATCCTCAGAAAACCATCAAAAGATAACTTAAATCTTCATCTTCGGAACGACGATCGCCTTCGAAAGAACCTATTCAAATAAGGTATAACAAAGGCGGATGCAACACAAACAAAAATCTATTCTAAGTTCTCGAAGCAATAGGCTGGTGCAAGCCCAACTGCCTTGCCAAATTTTCTTAGCCCTAAAGTGGTAAGACCTTCTTGCTTATTCCGATCCAACCAAATAATCTCTATCCAAGGATGAGACTTAAATGTTGTGAGTAAGATCGAATAGTGCAGCTAGGTATTATAGTCCAAGAGATGGTCGGAGAGAAGAAATTAGATCTTGGAGTGTTAGTGAGGCAAGATCTAATGCGCTGACAAACACGGAAAATGAGGAGATGAGGCGACGACAAAAAGGATAGGAATATGGTTTGGCTAGATGAGGAAGAAAAGACAGAAAAAGGAAGTTAGGGGGGTAATTTGGAGGCAACTTTTATGGTTGAGTCCTAGGTCCAAGTTGTACCAAAAAATCATCAACTAATTAACCGTCCTAGTATAGTACTAAACAGTCAACTACCAAATATGCTTTGGACAGAGGTTGGACCTTGACTTTATTAGGACGGATTCCAATCGTCCTGCGTCATCTTTTAAGATTTAACATGATCCAAAAATAATTATCCTCATCACTACGATATTTAAATACCTTAGTTAAACTCCAAACCAACTCCAAGGATTTATAGTCTCAACAACGATGCTGCTAATACACACTGAAAGAATGAATACCAAAATAATTCAGCTAGAAATCCATAATATAAATTAAAATGGATTTTCCCCTTACCTAGCTGATAACCAACAGAATATTCACGAAGTCATGTACCCTAAAATTCAGACGAAATATTTTCCTTAGCCTTTTCGAAGAAAAACTTAAATTTTTCCAAAAATGGAATTTATTTATAAACTAACGATCTCATAGTTATAAATCCATTTCATTATTACTATTTATATTCCAGTTTAATATCTCAAACCAGAAAAACTTTTTCATGTCCAAAATGTTAGAGCTTTAGAATCTTAAGGGATAATTTTGGTAATTTCAATGAATTATCCAATATATACAGGAAAATGGATACTAAAAATCACATGGAATATATATTTATTATTTTCATGTTTAGTGGCATATTCGTTGTCCTTCCTAATTCCATCTTTCCTACCAATCAGACTATATTTATTAAAATTACACAATAACTCTAAAATTTTGAAACATGAATATATTAAAATTTAAAACCATATCTTCACAAAATACTTTCCGAAACCGTATCCAAAACCGTTCAAACCCATTTTTATTTCCCAGATAGTTTTAAAAATGAATTTCCTCGAATACAAGGCCAAGAACTCGATTGAATATCTCAACAAAGGTAGATTCAGAATTTTAACCAAGTAACAATTAGATATACCTCATAATTATATTTTCGAAATGGATACGACATATTAATGCGGGATTTTTTTTCCTTGTTTTGGATTGAGTAATGGTCTTAACTGGAACTACCAACGAAAACCAAACCAGGAATTTATGACTATCTCGGCTGTAGCTAGCCTTTTATATTAACATATATTATTCCAGTTTCCAAATCTCGAATCAACGGAATCCACCATATGCCATCCTCATGCTCTAAACGACAAGATTTCCAATCATACAGTAGGGTAAAACAGAATCAGCTAGAAACCCGAACTCAACATATTTCAACTCTTAGTCGCTTAAAGCCCATTTTATATAATTAGTTCCATGACTAATTTCATTGTCGAAATAAATTAAAGTCGAGTAAGAAAGACGAAGAAAAAGAAAAAAGAAAATCGAATTACGTTCTCTTATGATTCCTAATTTTAACTAATTCCTCTGATCGTTTAACCGAAGCTCTGATACCAAATGTAACACCCCACACTTTTCTGCACCCAAATTTTGAAAAAAAATCAAAACTTGAACACATCCAAGCATGGAGCATGTATATCTGGTGCCTGCAATAAATGAGCATGAGCATAATCATAGTACGATAAAATAACTCGTAGCAGAAACAAATAGGATAAACTAGTATTAACTTAAGCAACTACCTTTTTCAAAGTAAGTCACTTTGCCATTGCCGAGCATGAGAGAACGAGAACCGAAAGCCAAACATAATCATCTGTGAGAACCCGATCTTCTCTAGGAAACCTGGGAGATTGTAATGAGGAGGGGGTCAGAACAACAAGTTCCGGTGACTAAGAAATGTACAAATACCATAACACAGATATATTCCATTTGGTACAACCAAGGCTGTATGCCTAACCAGGTTAGTGATTCTATCCCTACCTGGTAATTGTTTACGCACGAATTTACTACCCTTCCCAAAGTAGTATTCCAGACGTATTATACTGAGATAGAACGTTTTACTCATATTTTGGTGAAGCCTTTATACCAGAACATAACTGGTTATTTAATCGAGAGTGGGCCCCTAATTTTGGGGTTTCTATCTATATCCTCATTTACTATTCTTTATTATTTAACGCCTCACTATCAATGATAGATAGGGTGGATTCTCTCTGATCACTTAAGACCCCAGGCGGTCCTATTGTCACTTATTAACCCTTGATAATTTATTCACATTATCATAAACTAGAGGGCACTAGCTATGGGCCCTACTAGTTAAGGCTTCCGTCATCCACGATATACCCTTACCCCGTGTAAGGTGAGAGATGGTATTTTATCGCTCGCTATACCATCTAGCTGACCTTATTCAATAACCTCCTTAGTCGCTTATTACTTCCCATAGGATAAGTAGCTATATCTGACGTTTTAATTTCTAAGTTGGGTAGGCCCACACACACCTTCCATTTAAGACACCTAAACTGAAAGACCTATTCCTTGGTGGACTCTTCAACCCCTAGTCTCTTATCCTTTTAGGACCCACGGAGCGGACTATACCCGAAGGTTATTGGTTTTTACCCCCATTAAACTATTATACCTTTCCCTGTTTGGGATAAAACGGGCTACGTCATTGAGTCATTCCCGTTTAGTCCCTCTACATTGGAATACCCTACTTACATGATTTCTTTTGTCACGGGATTTATATGGTTAATAATATTTTCCGCTATTAACCTACTAAATCCAATTTTATCTTCTATTTCCATTACTTAAGAAGGAAGGTTATATTCTCTTTACCCTAGAATATTTATTTGATTACCTCCTTAATTGGACTTAGTATTAAAACAACAATCAATATCCATTTATCCCCTTATGACACCCATTTACTTTTATTTCTTTGTTTATTGCCCTTTTATGACCATAACGACCATATTTTTCTAAGGCAACTATTTATCTTTAATTACCATTGTTTTCAATTAATGCCATTTACGAGCTTAACGACCATAATTTTCCTAAGAAATTAATTACAATGGAATATCCTTATTTTATCAGCCTCGAATATATTTAATTGTTGTACCCCAAAAGACATTTCTAATTTAATTAATTAATTAATTGGTTGACTATTATATATATACACACACATACACATATATATATATGTACACACACACACACACATATATATATATATATATATATATGTACACACACATATATATTTCGTACCAGGCCTCTCACATTAAGTTGGCTACCTGTGGATGCTGGATTTTCAAGTCGATTCCGGGCAGACTTCTACCACAAGTGAATTTAACCTCGTGCCTTAATACGATTACATTTATGCATTAGACCCCTCACATTAACCTGACTACCTATGGCTGCTAGATTTATCGGTCGGTTCTGGGCAGACTTATACCACAAGTTGAGCTTAACCTTGTGTCTAAATATAGTTATAATTCAAATTTCTTAATTGGGGTGTACAACATTTATCCTAAATAAATTTTAGGAATTGTAACCATTATCCTATCATATTCACTTCCCCATTCAATATTTGGTTACAATTGTTATTCATTGATTTACGGTCCTATTTATAGCAACTAATTATATTGATTGCTACACATGGTCACCAAAAATATATTCATTTAATATTGAGTAAGATTTACATATTTGTTTCTGTAAATGAATATTATTCAAACATTCAAACATTTCATACAATGTATATTTTACCGTTTTATGTTGATTTGGATGGATAATATGCATATATTTATTTTTATTTTTATGTTTACGTGCAGTTAACGTAGTTGTTATTTTTTTATTATTAATTTTAATGTTTTGATCAAATCAATTAGCCAAACATTTCCTTTTATATTCAAACTTCCCAAAAGGTTTCAAGTCTCACAAAGGATCGTTAGCTGTAATCATTGTAAATAATGCCTATTTGGTGGAATTAACATATTTCCAAATCACAAGAAATATATGTTTTGGAATAGTCGATGTAAATTACACACAGATACATGTATTTATATTTATATGTACCTTTTCACCACTTTTCCATTTTTAATTCTTTTTGTCATACCTCTTGTGATTTCAAAAAAATACCTCTTTATTTAAAAAGGAAGAAAACGACATGTTTTACAATGCTTAAGACAAAACCCAATAATATTGAATATAAACATAAATAATTCTTTTATTCTTACAATCACATAATTCACAACTTACATCTTTTTATCCAAATTCACATTTTTCATATTTCAGCACTAAACTAAATATCTGGAACATAACAACAACTAATTTATGTTCAATGGGACAGATTTCAGATCCACAGTGCTATGTAACATGTACAACATATTTCATGACATAACTGTTGGAATATGTGGGAAAAATATATAAGAATCCTACAATTCATGTTATACATAACCACAACTTATCATTTACCAATTTAAGCCATATTCATAATCAAATCTGGTGGTTGTCAGCAATTTACAATTACTTAAATAAACAGATCTGATAGGCATAACACGTAGATTGGATTCAAACGAAATAGATAAGTCATTATAATTGTATTAGTAAATTTCTCACGCACCTTATAGCTTCCAGTTTATCAATTTTGAACCCTTTAGGCTTACAATCCCCAAATTCTTATAAATCTACAATTTTTCTAAGAAAGGAAAAAATTCTAGATCTGTAGAAATGTAAGAAAAAGGGAAAAGAGCGAATAATCTATCATTGAGCATCCTCTTCAATGAATCCAATTATCTTCCCAATTGCATATGAATTTGATTTGATTTAATACATATAAATATATTTTTATTTTAGAAATTAGGTTAGAACAGGAAGAAAAATGTCAGAGCTCCACTGGCTTTATAGATTTGAATGGAAGAGAATGGGTCTCTACCCCTTTATTTATAGGGTGGAAGTGGCCTTACACCTTGGATTCATTTCAAATAACATCCATCCATTCGTTTTATAAAATATAACAAGAATACACCTCAAAACCTAGCTGTCACTGGGTTGTGCAGGCGTAGAGTGGTCGACCACCCTTTGGCAAATCAGCCCAGTGAGGGCCGGGTATATATGGTATTTTATATATTAATTATACTATTTATTTATTTCCATCCGTTTTTTGTATTTCGTCCGTAACTTTTTCATACGGACTCCGTTCGTGAAACTCCAAACATGAAAGTTGACCAGAATTTCGAGATGAACGAAACGATTAAAGTTTCATGGGAAAATTCCATCGTTAGCAAAAATTCCTATTTTTGAGCTTCTAATTAAATGATTATTTATTGTCAAAATTCTGGTAGTTACATAATCAATCCAAGCTTTTCAAATAAGCAAATTGGTAAGTAATTATATATTTTTATAATTCAAAAAATGAAGATGTTTAGCAAATAGTATTGGGCATGAAATAAATCATATGTTTCTTGAAAAACACAGTGAGATGTATTGGACATGTACGTATACAGGAAGAATTTATCTTCGAAAATTCAAGGGATATATTTCTGGCAAGATTGAAATTGATATATACGAAATTTCTACTAGAAATCGTAATGATTATAGTTGGCAAGCAAAATAAATTTCCAGCAAAACCAGTTTCCAGAAAATCAAAGTTCGATTCACGTTTTTAAAATATTCCATGAATTCACGTGTGCACAATTTTGGATCGAATGTTTTTTGGAAAGAAATCAATTTTACAGTTTCTAGTCATGCCACAATATTCCATAAATCCACAAAGAAATTCAATACCGTGAACAATCACACAAATATTTATTTCTAGAAATCACGCCAACATTTCAAGGCCGATTCAATTAGTCATGGCAAAAAATTCAATCACACTATCAAAGCCGTGGATATCATCTCAAAAAAAGGCAACCAAAATCATGCAAATCAGATCAATCATTTTATGAAATCATAGGGAATTTAGGTTTTCTATAACCTAAAAATATCACTGTGTTCATCATAGGCAAGGAGTTGAAACCAAACAAATCCATTCGAGAACAAAGAAATCAAAATCAGTGTCAAACTTTCAAGGGTTTCGATCTCAGAGAGCCCAAATCAATCGAGAAGCAAGCCACAAGAATTCAAAGCCACAAGAGAATCAAATCCAAGAATAATCGATCACGATTTGGGGAGAACAAGGAAAAAACCCTAATTTCATTTTAGTTCCGCCAACATTTTTGGGAGCAAAGCTATCAAATGAAATAAAAGGAAAGAGGGTCGGGCTTTATTCTATTGTTGGAAAGGGTTTTTTTATTTCTTATTTTATAATGTATTTGTTTTATTTTTCTTTTGTAAACCATTAATTAGTTTTCTAGTTTGTCTGCAAAACTAGGGTTTTCTAGTTTGTCTGTAAAACTAGGAGTTTACTAGTTTGTCTGTAAAAATTAGCGGTTACTAGCTACGTGTTCGTAGCTAGGGGAAAATCCGGTTTCGGGGATAAAAAATAGTTCAGGGATTTGAGCGTAGGATTAGAGCAGCAACAGATTTTGCGAGTGTACAAAACTGTATAGGCGGTTAGCGAGGGTTTCGTGAGTTTCTAGGTTTTTGTATGCGAGTGTCTATTTACTTTTAGTAAAAACCTTGGGGAATGCAGCAGTAGGCGGGGTTTGCTGAAGCTGGGTAAAATATGTGTTATTTATTTTCTGCATTTTTATTCTCCGCTGTATTTTGTACCGTGATATTTTTAATATCTCGAATTAACTCAATACACCCTGTTCACCCCCTCCCCCCTAACGTTAATCCAGATCCAACAAAGTAGACGGTTGATGTAAGATACTTAATTTTTAAAAGAAAAAATATATTTTATAAAGATGGTTCGATATGCAATAGAGTTTTGATTGTAAATTTAGTTGTTTCTCAAAATGGTATCATCTTGTAAAATCATTATTGATTATTGACAATTGAAACAAGTGTGAAACAAATGAATGAAATTACAGTGTTTGCTGCTGAAAATTTATCACAAAAAAAATTAAATTTTTTTATAAGTCTTTTGATCTAGGTTCAACACGAATATGTCTGAAAAGAATAGTTTTTTCAATACAAATGAGAACATCAACATTTTTAATACAAACTAAAGTGAACAGCGGTTAGAATATTCAAAAATTATAAGTAATGAGTCAGATAGGCAATAAGTAAATGCAACAATAGCAGCAAACGAAAACATAAACAATAATGATGTTGTGGAGCATTGTATTGGTAATCCCTACAAATTAACTTTCAGCATGCTAAAGACAATATATACTCTTCAATTTACATCTGTATCTAAGAAGAAGGAAAAAAACCGTAAATAGGAAAAATAAGTGGGGTGGATGAACTAATCACATTTAAATAATTATAGACACCATAAAATTAGGGTGGATTAAGTAATAGGTATGGAGGATAAGAATAAAGTTTCCCATCAAAATTTTATTATAGAAAGCTTCAAATTTTGGTAGGTGTACTACATATCAACCCTTATTAAATAGAATAGTTTATCTTATTTTAAATATGTCAAATAAAGGAGAATGTTATTTCAAATACGATTCATTTCTGCATGTTACAAAGTAGTATGTAGAAACTATTGATCTACAATGAAACATTCCAAAATATTATTTGTTGAAACATTGGCAATGTATGGTAAGAGAACTAATAAGTACTAAAACCATATGGATTGCCAAAACAAAACATAAGAATAACCACATTAGATTAAAAAACATATGCAATGAAAATAGATAAATTAGCGGTATACGTATTGTTAATGACAAAAGTCTTCTCATTGTGATTTGTGAAAAAAAACAAAACTGAAGTATATGAAATGATATCTGAATGGAACTCCACAACAAAAAATTTATTTCATCATCAATTGATTGTCAATCATCAATTGTGATTAGAAAATGCTCCCGTATGAGCGGTCCTAAGTAAGAAAACAATTTTATAGAACCTTCTCCTATTGGTATAAAATTCTGATTGAATTCAATGTTAATCCATGGTACACAATCTGAAGTCTTCTCATTCTAATTTGGCCTCTAGCTTTTTTATTTTCAACTGGACTTTCATCCAGTTGAATAATAATCTCATTTTACATTATGTTACTTTCAGTTTTGAACTCATTGTATTCAATATTTACTTCAGATTACATTGCATTGTTGCTTTCTTCAATGTGTTGCTCAGTGGTTTCTAAGTTTGCTTCATGTTGCTCATTGGTTTGTAAATTTGCTTCATCTCGCACATGGGTTTCTACATTTGATTCAGGTTGCTCATTGTATTCATTATATACTTCAAGTTCATCAAGGAGGTCCTTGGTTTGTTATTGTTTGCTAGTAATTTTTCTCTTCTTTAACATTTCCTGCATTAAAAAAAATTAAGTTAGAAATTTCTTATTCCTTTAATGTCTTCATTAACAATAGATTGCATCCACCGCATTTTTGAAGAATCCTCATATCCAATGCATAATAAATATTTACAAACATACTTGATGGTTTGTTTAGCAAAACATTCAATGCATCAAATGTAATGACTTAAGAACATCGTCAAGTAATTCAAACTTATTTTGATAAATTATCGAAACATGCTCATGCCACATCAGGATAACACTACATGCCTTTCAGTACATATTAATAAACACTCATGTTTTTCCTCCACCTCGTGGTAATTGATGTATACACGTTGTCCATTACATAATTTTTAAAATAAAGAACTTAATAGAGTAGATAGTCATAACCAAATAAATATAAGAAAGAACCTATTTATGACTAAAAACTAACATTCATATAACTGAAATATTTAGTTAGACTAATAAGTAATAATAATCATATTACATTGAACACCTCAAACATTTTAAATGCAATGAAATTTAGTTTGATATTTTAAATTAAAGTTTACTTTTGAGTAGAACTGGGCATAGCTCAACATAATGGTTGCAAAGAGGAAAGTTTCTAGCAAATGAGTTTGCTACTCATAATTTGAAATTACTTAGACTTGATGTATAATTTGAATGTTTCTTAGTAGGTTCCGGACTAGATGATCTCAATGAATTTTCAATAGTTTGATTTTCAAAAAATTCTACATCTATAGATTCTATAACTTCTAAAGTGTCAAGTATAAGGAATCTATAAATAATACTATTAAGAAAGTATCCTGTGAAAACACACTTAAATGCCTTATTTCCAAACTTTGGTCATTTAGGGTCGGGCTTTCTAACATATGCTAAGCAGCCCCAAATTTTAACTCAAGTAAGGTTAAGTTTTCTATTAAACCATAATTCATAAAGGAAATATTACTCTTTTTAAGTGTTACTCTATTTAAAATCTAACATGTAGATAACATAGCATCACTGAATAGATTATAAGGTAAATTAGAACTTATGAGCATGGCGTTAACCATTTATACTAAAGTTCTATTTTTCCTCTCAGCAACACCATTTTGTTGTAGTGTATATGGGGCGGTACATTGGTTAATTATACCATTTTGTTTGCAAAACAAAGTAAATTCAATTGAAAAATATTCAACACCATGATCTGAATGTAACACTTTAATTTTAATTCCTAATTGAATTTCGACTTCTGCTTTGTAAATTTTAAATTTATCAAAAGACTCATCTTTAGATTTCATTAGATATACATATGCATATCTAGTATAATCATCAATATTAAATGTTGTATAGTATTGGTTTCCACTATAGGTGATATGACTTTTTAAGTCACCCACATCACTACATACCCAATTAAGCAAACCAGTTTTCCTTTCTACTGATTTAGAGGATTTCCGATGTATTTTTGCTTCAATGCATATTTCACATTTAGAGATTGAGTCGAAATCACAATCGGAAATTATTCCTAATTTATGCATATTTTTAAGAGATTTATAATTAACGTGTCCTAATCTACCATGCTATAAATTAACAAAATCAACAATATAAGTAGAAGATTTCTTTACTAGATTCAACTTAATCATGTTGTCGACGAATGTTGATTTAATATATCTTTTTTTTCCTTTTTTCATGGCAGCTCCCACTGAGACCATCTCGTCCTTTCCCATCCAATCAACAAACTCCTCGAGCCTCCCACCAACCGCAACTCCCGCCGTTGACCCTCCGCTCTTGCCCCCTGATCCTCCAGCCAACCCAACTCTCCAAACGCAACCACCCCAAACCCTTATACCAGCTCCGATTAGTCAACAACCCTGGACTTTTTTGTTTCAATGTAAACCCATGAACGCGGGAGAGTACACGCCTGTTGACATCAATCGAGTTGTAGTAAATGGAGCCCTAGCCCTAGTTGGTGGAGTTACTGAATCAGGAACAACGGTTTGGAATGGTTTCATTGTGGGGCTCTTTTTGGATAGACCGCTATCATACTCTGCTGTTATGAACAAAATCTTTCCAATTTGGAGACTAAAAGGTACAGTGAATATTAGATCTGATGGAGTTGTTTTCCTATTCTAGTTTTCCAATGTAGAGGACAAATGCAGAATCCAGAAAGAAGACCTAATAGTTCTGAATAACAAGCTCTTTATCATAAAGCCATATGATCCATTGATAAGTAATGTGCGCGGCAATATCAAACCAGTTCCAGTTTGGGTAAGGCTATACAACATTCTGATTTTCTCATGGTCTAACTTTGGAATAAACTGGATTAGTTGTATGCTCGGAAAGTTAATCTGTATGGATGAGAAAACTGAGTGTAGAGAAAGAATTCAATATGCGAAATGTTTGATAGATATTCAACCTGACAGGGAGTTGGTTAATGATTTTTGGTTGAAACTCCAGAAGGATGAGTGCAAAGAATATACATGGAATATTTATGTAAACTAGATATTTGCATTATGTGTAAATCATTTGGTCACAAAAGTAGCAACTGTGACATGAACGAAATGGAAGAAGTGGAAGTATGCGTCGAAAAGCAAAATAAAAGTCAGCAGCCAAAGGCTCCTCCTCTGCACATTGGAGAACAAGTCATATACAAACCACAGCCGATGGTGAGAAATAATAATCAAAGGTGGAAAGTTGTAATCAATATAAGGAACAAAGGTCCAATTAATGAGGCGAACAGAGGAAAACCAAGTCAACCGAGTGAGGAAAGAATGAAAAACGGGAAGGAAAATGAAAATGAGTTAGAAGTCAATAACATATTTAATGTCTTGTAGGAGGGGGAAATTACAAATGAAGCAAACTATGATGCAAAGGAACGGAACTTTATAAACGATCTGATGGAATCCGGGTTAGAAGAAATAAATGCAATTGCAACGCCTACTTTAGAAGAACTGCAAGTCCAAAGATCTATGTGCAATTTCCTGTCCCAAAGGTGACAAGCCAAGAAAAAATGACTAAAGATGAAATGTTGGATGAGTTGATCCAAGCAAATAGTATATATGATATGGTGAGTGAAACCGTGAAAGAGGGCTGGCTAGTTGAATGCTCCAAACAAAATGAAATTATAATGCCTGCCATTAATGTAAACAAGACAAGTGGATGTAAAGTTAGTGTGCAAACTGTCTGCACAGCAGAATGAGTAGGTGGTACATTATTTAATGAAGATGAAATTCCAAGCCAACCTGATAAAAACAACCTTATTAAAAATCCTAAATCCCTTCCCATGCATAACCCTACGTTCAACACAAAAACCCCACAACCTAATATACCACCGAAGCCAAATGAACCCCAAACCCCTGTATTGGTTCCTCCAAGCGAAAGCATTTACTTCAAGATCATACCACCTCTTGCATCTCCACCTTCAGACTCCTTCACCTCTATCAATTACATGAAAAACAATGCGAAAAAGAAGAGAAATTCTGCCTCAGTACCATGCAAGTACGGGCTAAGAAGCAAGAGAGGAGAAGTCCCCATTCCCACATCAGTTTAATTAATGATAAAAAATCTTGGTGTTTGGAACATACGTAGATGCCACGATGATACCAAATTGAACCAATGCAAAGTTCTAACTTCTGAAAATAAAATCTTCTTATTGGCGCTACTTGAAACCAAGCTCAATCTGTCGTTAACATAAAGATCTGCAAAATATATCAATCCTTCATGGTCACTTCTTCATAATCTCGACAAGGCCCCATACGGCAGAATCCTCTTGGTCTTCAATCCCACCATAATCCACTTAACCCTTGTAAATACCACATCTCAAATGTTACACTGTTATGCGCACTTCATGGACGACTTACGCTCTTTCAACCTTACCATATTATACATAACAAACGTTTTCAATGTAAGAAAGCTCCTTCTTGAAGAAATTCCTATGCTAAATCTTTCCCAGAACTCGTGGATCATACTTGGAGATTTAACTATTGTTACGACACCTCCCAAAGTTCTAGTGATAATCCCCTATCCCTTGCCGAGATCCATCCACTGAAAGAAACCTTAGATAAGAGCAATCTTGTTCCTATATCTAGAACTGGCCTACCATTTTCTTGGAATAGCAAGTCTAGAAACAGACCACAAACATTCTCCCTCATTGATCATGCCTTTTGTTCTCTAGCCACCTCTAAGCCTATGGTCTGCATTATCATACAACCATCCTCCCCCTTTTCTTTCTAATCACTCCCCTATAATTCTCCATCTCAATGGGATCAAAATGAAAAATTTCTCTTGTCTTAAATTTTTTTTAACAACTGGTTCAATGAACCTAATTTCCTAAATACTTTGTTAGGAGCTTAGGGTAGAACTATATACGGTAACCCGATTTTCATTTTGCAGGCTAAATTGAAAGCCGCTAAATTTGCCCTGAGAAGTTGGGCAAAGGAAAGATATGGCAATGGGAACAAAAAAATAGTTTACTGGAGAGGGAAGCTCAAGGAGATACAAAAACAAATGATGATCGACACAAACAACTCAGAGCTTTCAAGAATGGAGACATATATTACAAAGCAGTATCACGAAGCACTGAATTCTGAAGACACTATGATAAAGCAGAAGGCAAGAATGAAGTGGAAACTGAAAGGAGATAATAATAGTGATTTTTTCATGCGACCTTGAAAGACAAACAGTATAGAGAAAACTTGGTGACCATCGTCGACAACCATGGAAAAATAGCAAACAACCAAGCTGAAGTAGAAGAAGCATTCCTAAATCAATTTTCGGACTTGTTTGGTAACAAAGCTGGATTTGTTCCTGATATTGATCTAATAGACCCATATTTATTACCAAAACTAACTAGTGCAAATCAAAAATTCTTGAGTGAAGAAGTTACGGGTGAACAAATTAAAAAAGCCATGTTCTCTCTAAACAACAGCTCCTCATGTGGCCCTGACGGCTTCAATGCGTACTTCTACCAGTATGTAAACCAGTAATGAACTTTTTCAAAACAGTTAAAATGAATCAAGCATTCAACTGTACAAACATCGCTCTCATCCCTAAGATGAAGAATGCAATAAGAGTTTGCGACTATCATCCTATCTCGTGTTGTAATACCATTTACAAATGCATTTCCAAAGTTATTGCAAGCAGGCTAAAGCGTGTCCTTCCTACCATCATTTCTTCAAACCAAGCAATGCTGGGAGGAGTATTTTAGATAACGTTCTTCAAGCTCATGAGCTTCTTAACGGCTATAAAAATAGCGGAAATAGTCCTAGAGCTATGTTCAAGTTAGTATTATGAAGGTGTTCGATATGTTACAGTGGGATACAGTCGTCAGGGTAACGGGGTACATGAACTTCCGAGGATATTTCGTGAATTGGATTTATTTATGCGTCTCTACGCTAATATTTTCTTTACTGCTCAATGGAACGTTAGTAGGTTTCTTGGAAAGTAAACAAGGAGTAAGACAAGGCAATTCGATATCGGCTTACTTTTTTATCATGATTATGGAATTGCTAACCCAGATGCTGAACAAGAAAATAGCACATGGTCTTTTAAAGTTGCATCCACGTTGTGGCGAGCCAAGGATATTGACGCTCATGTTCGCCGACGACCTTGTTGTTTTCTTCTCACTAGATCACGACACTGTTGACACAATATTTGAGACACTGAATGACTTTTACAAAATGACTGGGCTCAGGATAAACCTTCAGAAATCCGAGATGATGACCACTGTATTATCAAAAATTCAGGCGAGTGATCTATGTGAGAGAAGTGGTCTGAGATGTAGTAACGATACTATTACATATCTCGGTCTCCCGCTTACAACAGCAAAGATAACTTTAGCTCAGTGTATGCCACTTTTCACAAAAATAACTGCTCGAATGGCATTTTGGACGAGTAGAATGCTAAGTCAAGCAGGGGGTTTAACGCTTATCAAATCGGTGGTCTTCTCTATGCAAGTCTATTAGGCGCAATCCTTCCTCCCGCCCAATAAACTGATTAACATAATACATTCAACGTTTATTAAATTCTTTTGGAAAGATAGGATCGATGGGAGATATCACGCACCTATTTCCTTTAGAAAAATTGAGAAGCCAATATGTAATAGTGGACTAGGCATCGCTAGTATGGTCTTATGGAATAAAGTGGCTTTTGTCAAGCATATTGACAACTTTCTCAATAACAGTGTAAACTTATGGGTCATTGGTCGAAAGCAAACGTAGTTAAGAATCGTTTGGACTATGCAGGCGCCCCAAAAGATCAGCTGGACTTGGCGGAGCATCTTGAAGCTGCATAGTCTAATTCTTCCTTCTCTTATAAAGTGAACCGTATTGCCGACGTAAAGTTATGGTAAAACCCGTGGTTGAAGAATGGTACTATTCTCTGCAATGAGCTAACTGACATGGAGATCGAGGTTACAGGCCTGCCAGAAATGTAAATGTGAGACAATTCATCACCAATAACGTTGTTTCCTTCCCAGTAACTGCGGTGCCAAGTGTTAATCTGCACTGGAAGGAAGCACGCCATCTTAAAGTAGTAGAAAACAATGAACCGATTACACAATGGTGTGGCAAGGAAGCCGTTCCAAATTAAGCGATTGTATTATGTCTTAACGGGAAATGTTAGCTTGCCAAAGTGTAAAAGGAACAAAAAGATATGGTACGGTGATAACAGTGCAATAGAAAACTTGCAGCTATGGAAGGTTTTAAACAATGCACTATTAATGAAAGATAAACGATGTGAGAGAGGTATGCAGGTCCAACAAGAATGCGTCATGTGTGGAAATCAGCCTGAAAGCATTATGCACTTATATTTTGAGTGTGGTACCACGTATGACATGTGGAACAAGGCGAAGCATTTAGTTGCTTCTGCTGGAGCTAACCAAAACAGCACAGTCGAATGGAATAGTTTGGAGGCCATGACAAGCAAGAAAAGAAGTAAGGGTAGGATTTTATGCTACACTCTAAAGAAATACGTGAGTTACATTTGGAGGGAGAGAAACAGGAGAATTTTTACCCTTGCTGAAGTTATAACGAATGATCAAGTTAAAGATAATATCAAAGCGGATGTTCGCAATGGTCTCAAGCTGCTCAATTTCACTTTTGACCCGGGTATTGCTCAGAGACTGCAGTGAGACTTTGTTGCAAAAGTAAATATGTGTTTTTTTGTTTTCTTGTGTTAATGTACCATGTTGTTATGTTGTAATTTTTTTTCATTTTTCTCCGGTACATTAATAAAGTGGTAGAGGTCCACTCAACCCTGCCAGCCTTGCCAAAAAACTTAATCATTTCATTACAAGAATATCCCTGCCCAGTAAATTTGTTTTACTTGGACAACGCCAACTTATCAGACTCATACACCATCTTGAATCCTCCTTTTTTAAGAAGGTATCCAGAAACCAAATTCTTACACATATCGGGTACATAAAATGCATTGACTAATGTTAGAACTTTTCCAGAGGTGAATGTAAGTTCAATTGTGTCTTTTCCCAGAACTTTGCTTGCAACTTTGTTTGTGCCAGTAACTTCATTGGATTCTCCATTATTATCTTCGTAAGTCTTAAACAGATTAAGGTCTTTGCAAATATAAGTGGTTGCTCTAGTATCGAGCCACCAATCATTGTCAATGCCACTAACAGAGTTATCCTCTTGTACAACTGCCACAAGCTTTTCTTTGACCACATTTGTTTTTTGTTGTTTCTTCCGAAGATGACAGTCTCGGGCATATTGGTCAGGTTTGTTACAATAGTAACAGACACCCTTCTTTTTGTTCTTGGAATTATCATTCTTCTTAAACTTTGTCCCATTCTTAGGCTTTAACTTATCAGTAATTTCAACATTATTTGTCTTAAATTGAGACTCCGATTGCGGATTATCATCTAGTTCGCGTTTATGAGAATTCTCTTAAATACGAAGATGACGCTGTAAACTGTCTAAATTATAATCTGTTTTTTCATGTTTCAATTTTTTCTTATAATCATTCCAAGAATTTGGAAGTGTCGAAATAATAACTCTAACAACAAAAGATTCGGGGAGATCAATACCTACATCTTTAAGTTGATTCACCAACAGAAGTATTTCACTTACTTGTCCAACTATAGACTTGTTGGCGACCATTTTGAAATCCATAAAATTACTAATAAGAAATTTTTTATTACTTACCTCGGATATGCGATACTTTCTCTCCAATGTAGTCCAGAGGCCCTTCGCAGTTTCTAAGGTCTTGTGAGCATTGTAGACTGAAGTAGACAATGCATTCAGAATATGCCCTCTATGTAGAAAATCGTTCTCTTTGAACTTTTCCCATTTTTCTTTCAAAGCGACATCCTCGCTGGTAGTTTCCTCCGGTATAACTTCCAATCCATCTTCCAAGATGTAGAAAATTTTTACATTGATCAGGAATAACTTCATAGTCTCTTGCAAACAAGTAAACTTTTTGCCATCAAAACGCTCCAATTTCATCAAATATTGATTCATCACTTGTAATACGCTCAAACCTTCCTTGATTGAGACTATTTTCTGGAAAATTGTTGGGAATTTTATGGTTTGAGGCTATTGGAGTAAGATGATTATCATATGGTTATCATACTTCAAACTTTAAGGATCTATAGAATATATTCATTCAGACAATAGTTCAACCCACTAGGTACAAACGGCTTATCGAACCATCGACTTTCAGGATTCAATAAAGCCTTGGAACCACGAAATTGGATTCAAAGTTTGTACGGCTTTGATACAATCAAGAACACTCTAGAATATGGTTTTTGATGAAGCAATTTCATAGTAGAATGAAGTGGAATCAGATTCTGCAATGTTTTAATTGTTGCAAATTTGAGAATTTGCCATAGTTTGTGATGGCAATGACATCACAAGATCTAGGAAGAAGAAGAATAATAGGAAAAAGTATTTGAAACAGTTTTCTGCGTGACTGTTTATAGCAAAGGAGGGACGTGCCTATTAATGAAAGGCTGCAACGGTTTATGGCATTTCAAATTGAAACGTCATGTCTCTTCATTTGCAACGTTTCAAATTCCCGCTTCCTTTTGAATTCAAACATTTCAAAAAACTGCTGCCGCTTCAGGTCTGGGTTCTTAGCGGCCTGATTCAGCTCGTTATGATTTAAATTTTTGGTCCAAAAATATTCTTGTTGGACCCAAAACCCAGCCTGGTTCGATCGGACGGCGCGTGCGTGTTGTAGAGATGCATGGTCTCCCTCCTCACAACAAAGTAAACATTTCGATGTCCCAAGGCCCCAACATCCTCTTAAGAAAGCCCCATAAGTAGTGGCACACTTTATTATCTTGCATAATGTGGGATTAATCTTCTTCCCTCTTTATTTCTATCCTCTTCAAAAAACAAACCCAAGCCAAAAATTGATTTGGGAATTTCTAGCGTCGTACGCATGTATTTAGGTATGTTTAGAAGGAAGAAATATCCCTGAAGTTCCTTATAAATTTGTCCACCCAATATTTTTCAATTTGGCTTACAGTTAATCTATAAATCACCCTATCAAATATCATTGAATTGAGAGAAGGCAGAAGCACTGTGCTGTCCTCAATGAGCCACTTATAATTATTCTGATAATCCAACGGTCAATTTTAATAGACCAATTACATATAATATAATACTGAATTAGGGATACTAAGCCTTTAGAATATATTGCACTAAATGCAATGCTTGTCTTCAATATATACACAAAAACCATTGTATGATTGTCATAAGTTTTGAGTGATATACAAAGACCGTTCATCAGTACACTTTCATTCTCTTATGTTTGTTGACCATCGTGCCTACTAACTCAAATCAGTACATCTATTGAGACAAGTCCCACATCGAAGAATTTATAAAATAAATTCTGTTTAAATATTAAGAGCCCATCCTTCGCATTGCCAATTGGTTTTGTGATAATTTGGGGTTCTCTAACATGTTATCAGAGCAAGGTTTAATTTGCGTGGACATAACTCCAACACTTGTCTACGTATATTGACTTTGCACTAATTTGTTTGATTTAAAGAAGTTGAATGGTTTGATAAATAAAAATTTGGAAAATATGCAAGTTGAAATTGGTCGTAAAATCCTACTTGTATAGGGGCTGGAGGATGATAAACATCACCAAAACCTCAATCTCCGAATAGACACCCACCATGGAAACCAGGGGTTTAGTCAAGATCTATTTGCATCGATGATTTTAGTTATTGTTAGCATGATTTTTTTGGTCTTCAAAAATCTAGTGCGATATTTTAAATTAACGTTTATTTTTAAATAGAACAGGGCATAACTCAACATAATGGTTGCAAAGTGGCAAGTTTCTAGCAAATGAGTATGCTACTCATAATCTGAAATTACTCGGACTTGCTGTGTAATTTGAATGTGTTTTTACAAGCCAAGCTATCAATTAAAGCTATGTATGAAATAAGTTTTGATTATGATTATGGTAAAACAGTTATAGTTTACCCTTATAAGATAATTAAGTTTGCTTGATTTGAAGCTGTGCACGAAGAGTTTGCTTGATTCATATGCATCTCGAGAAGGTCTTCCTGAACTTGCTTCAAATTTGCTTGGCATGATGGGTTTAAATATTCAACTTGGTCGTTTTAACCTGATGTGTTTATTTTTCTGGCCAAATAAAAGGTAAGAAGCTTAAAGTTGTTGGATCTTGAAACCTAAAACTATTGTTCTGTACCAAGGAAGAGCTACCTTAAAACATATGATGTAATCCTAATCGTCATTATCATCACGGTAAGTATGCATGCCTTCAGCGTCAATTCGTTGCATAGTCAATTTAGCCTTAAAATAAACGATATTAAAAAGGATATGATGTATTCATTTAAATGTTTTTAGTTGCTGATTCCATATTGCATTTCTAGTGAAATATTTGTTTCTAAAATCCGAGTTGTTTCATCATCTAGTATTTCAGAGGCTTTCAGATCGTTGAGTCCTTTTACCCTCCTCGTTTTCTTTTTGCTTTTAGTTGCAGTTTTTGTTGATAAAGAAAGCGAATTAACCGCTTTCCAAATGGCCTCATCAAAAATTACTTTTATTTTGTTACGGTGTTAAGTTGTTTGGCAATAAGTTAGGGTTTGTTGAGGCTGGTCTAGTTGAGAGACCTAAATTGCATAAAGATCAGCATTATTGTCGATATTCATTTCTTCTATAATTGTAACAAACCTTAAGGCTTCCTTGAAATAAATATTCTCAATGACCTCTGTAATTTCTGCCTTAATTTCTTTGTGTTGTTTTTGTTATTTTGTCTGATGCTGAAACATTGCTCGGAAAATTTGGTGATGAATCTTCCATGTTGTTTTCAGTAATGGATATGAACTGAAAATCCATGTCTGAATCTGCAATTTCAAGATCGGTGCTTTCTTGATTGGTTACTGCGTATTAACTGAACTGGTTTCCTTATTCTTATCAGTCTCTTTGTCGAAAGCATCGGTTTGATATGTGAATTTCTTCCGATCAGTTGTGGGTTGTGTTGAATTTGCATTGTTTCCACTTTCTTTGGTTTGCTCGGACATGAATCCATTAACGATAAATCAAAGGCTAATTCTATTAGATCCAAAAAATTATACTCATAAAAACTGAAAAAATAGGAGAAACCCAGCGTTTTACTGAGTTCACCCATTAATTATTAAAAAAATGGTCAATTTTACCTTCTCTGGTAGGGGATCTATGAGATTCTTTAGTGCACCTCGTAGATCCCATACGAGGTGCCTTTAGATCTCTTTGTAGGGTCACTACGAGGTGTAGTAAATAATCTCATAGAGGCTCGACGAGGTAGACTAAAAGTTGAAGAAAAAAATATTGCAAAGCAGGGCAATTTGATTGTTTTTTTTACTTAGTAAAAATGTGGGTTAAAATAGAATCAGCCTAAATCAAATTCAATTTATTATTGTCTAAGTCCATCGAAGCTAACGCACCATGTAGCTCAGTCTAATATAATACTAAGTGATAGAATTTCAATTTAGCAGATTAAAGGAATAATTGGTACAACAAAAAAAACATAGAATATGGGGCATTTTTATTAACACTCCAAATATTGTTAAGGGAGGGTCAACTTTTTTTTTCTTTCAAAAATTGTTAAGGGGAGTACCAATGAGGAAAATAACCCCTTAGCAAATAAAGGCAATTTTACCATATTATCCATTTACCTTCTTAACAAATAAAGGTAAGTTTAACTTAACAAATATTGCAAGGGCCGTAGTAATTTTTTTCTTCGATTCACATATATCGATTTTTTTAACCCTAAACGATAAGCATTTTCGGAGGAATAGAATCGAATTATTTTTTGTGCTGACATAAATAAGCCAAATTTTATAATTATGGGGATAATGTACCAAAATGATTACTAATTTTTGACATATCACAGTCAAATACATATATTGTTGATTATATGCTTCATTCGGTGCAGTGGTGATGAATTGCGTATTTTAATTTGGTTTCCCTTATCGAATAATTTTTTTTAATCTAATTTATAGGGGCAATCCAGGAATATTGAGTAGTGTAAAATAATATGTTTGTGTAGCCCCTTAACAATTTTTCAAAGAGTGGAGTGTTTTAAAAAATGGTCCTCCCTTAATAATAGTTGGAGTGTCAATAACAGTATCCTTTAACATGACTTGTTATTTGACCTAAGCCTATATTCAAATGATCGATTAATTTAAGGTAACCAAAGAGATCACAAAATCTAATCGCAATCTTTAATCTTGTAACTAATATTTCATAGGAAAATTCTTTTGAAACTCAATGAAATAATTGAATTGCCCCTGTTGTTAAAAACATAAAATAAAAAATCCATCATTTTTCCAAGTAATATTTATTTTATAGAAATATCTTTCGCACAATGCACTTTAGGTTGGATAATTTTGGATCTTGAACATTAAAGCCAAAAGCGAGATGAATGAATTTTGTGATCTACTTTACATACGGTCATATGTGGATGAAGTTTGACATGAATTGATCACTATTTATAATATTTTACGCTGAAATAGATGCGAAGCGAACAAGTCTAGCAACTATAGGCCAAACACAATGTAGTTTTTGTCCATTAGCAATACAAACCAAAATAGAGATGATTGTTGTGACTTTGCACACAGACACAGATGGATGAAGTTTCGTGTGAAATGATATCTACTTGTAATTAGTGTATTGCTAAGGACATCGGACTGGTTGCTACGGACAACCTGCCAGGCGCTTGGATGGAAGTTGTCTGCGGACCAAAGGCTTATTCGGTGGACAACCGCCGACCAGACACCAAACTGGAAGCCCCTTAGCAACCAGCCTGATGCCCTTAGCAACACATTATAATTATTTACGATGCCATATCTATGAAACAGACAAGTGTGACAAACACAGGTCTGACCTAGTGTAATTTTGGACCCTGAACAATAAAGTCAAAATGAGGATATTTTATTTTATACCACAGAAAAATTAATAAAATATAACACAATTGGAGATTTGAACTTTTCAAACTCAATTCATAATGTAAGAACTTTGCCATATCAGTTATGCTACATTTTTTAGATAAAATATAACATTAAATAAATAGTGTAAAATTAGTAAATTGTACCCAAACCTCAAGCTGGTCCCTGGATCATTGTCTAACTTGCCCAAGCCCAGAGCAGGTTCTGTCGTGTAGTACCCTGAAGGCACGTCAGAGAGTCACTACATGGTACCTTTAAGACATCACTATGTGCCCTTGAAAGCACCATGTGATTGCTTGGCGTGATGTACAAAAGATTCAAAGAAAAAACATAAAATTAAAAACATAAAAAGCCACCCAGTAGAACTTTGAATTTAAATAGCATTTGTCTTTGGCTCCCCCTCTTCCCCCGTTGTTCCTCCTTTTCTCATGTGTGGATATTCTCTCTTTTTTGGAATATGACTTTGATATGCTCCAATACCTTACTTTGATTGAGCATAAGTTTCTAGCATTGCAATGGTGGGAAATGAGATGGTGAAGAAGGCACAAGGTGTGGGGAAATGAGGTTTTCTTTGTATTAGAAAGGGAACGGAAAAGGAAGGGATTACTACGGGTTGATCACTGGAAATAATAGGATCAATGCAGGGAGTTATAGAAAGGAGAATAAGAGGGGTTGAGGTACAGATGGGAGCGACAAGAATGGATGATCGACACGAGAGAATCAAAAAAAATATGTTGATCACCTCGGTGAAAAGAAGGGATCTAGAAGAAGAAATGTAACAGAAAAATAAGGACAGAATTAAGTAGCAGGAGTAAAATTCTTTTATTCAAAATGCATGCTTGATACATATTACACCATGCCATATATATAGGCTTCACACATAACGGCTATAATCATCAAACATTCAGACTGAATTAACAAAATTCTAGTTACATGAAACTAGGCCCGAAATATGTGCATGCACACTGTGTATATGCACACTAATACACCTGGTATCCATCACTTCGCAATGATGCTGTGTAAGTCCTCCTACATGTCGGCTTCAGACACTGCTCCTCCATGGACGTGGCTCCCCAATGAACTAGTGTCAAAGTCTGGTGAACTGGGTTCGCAACACAGTTTCCTTCCTGGATATCCATTTCATCCTTTTACCAAATTGCTAGTGTTGGAGAATGAAGTTTTGATGACAACAATCTTATCTCAGTGATAATTATTAATTGATTATAAAATATATACTAACATCTTTATCTAGAACATATGTGTGTCTCTATATATATATATATATATATATATATATATATATATATATATATATATATATATATATATGCAGGATTTGTATACATGATTTAAATACTGAAGACTGTATAGTTTTAGAGTTCCAAGATATTCTGGATTCAGAGGAGATTCAAGACTCATGTGTATCAAGATATCAAGAATTCAAAGAGCTCAAGAAAATATAGTAATAAATTCTATTTTATATATAAGACTCTAAATAGCACTCCATATTCAAATTTTGTTTTAAAAATTCAAATTCTGATTTCAAGTTATTTCAAACTACTTTTCTAAATAATTTCATATATATATATATATATATAAATATATATTTATAAGGTCGAAGTTTTATAATAATATGTTTATAATATATATATATAGTTTTATAGTTTTAAATCATATAACTTTATAAATATGTTTATATTATATATCACTATGTTTTTATATGTTTTAATACTTTAGAAACTTCATTTGAAACATTAGTTTTGATTCAAGAATTTCTGGATTATATATATTAGTTTAAACGCTTGAAAAATAATTTTAAAAAATAAAATACACTACATATGTCGACAAACACCTATGAGCATGTCAGCATATAACTGTCATAAATTCTATTTTCAAAGGAAGTGTCTTTTCACTATTTAAAACGTTTTAGAAACGTTGCAACCATTGGGACACTATAAAAAGGGGTTGATTTCGAATTTTTAATCATTCTTTCTTCACCCCTTTACTTACCACCATTAAAATACATAAATTTCTTGATTTCTGCACGTACTTTGCCGATTTCAACAAAATCTATATCATTCTTCTTCTCTTCTCAATCTCTATCAACTACTACGTTTGAAGTGCTATTGAAGAGTTCTGGGGTTGTTGTAATTGTTTGGGAAAGGGTGTGTTCCTTGTAGCCTTGAAATCAAGGAAAGGGAGCGGTGTTAACCTTGTAACCGTAAAATCAAGGGTGGTGGAATCGGTGTTAACCTGGTAGTCGTAAGGGTGGTGGAATCGGTGTTAACCTTGTAGCTGGGAAATCAAGGGTGTTGTACTTGGATATTGATAATAATAAAACTCTGTGCAATCCAGCGTTGCGTTGGACTGGACGTAGGAGTATCCGAACCTGTATAATATCCGGTGTGTTCTTTCCTTTTCTGCATTTTATATTTACTTATTTTTCTGTCTATGATTGTTTCTGTGTTTGTGATCATTTCTATTGTGATAATCATTGTGTGAATCATATACTTATTCAAGTTAGTTTAAGATTTCTATAAATTCCTCATAAACGCTATTTGCTCCCCCTTCTAGTGTTGATTCTGCCTTAAGACCCGCATTCCGCATCCTTAATAATTGGTATCAGAGCATAAGTTTTCAAAAGTTCCTCATCTGACTTTTGGAAATATTAAATGGTAAATTTTGAGATGATTTATAATACTAGTCTTAATTCTTACATTGCATCAATGTTAGAAGAGTCTGCATCTAGTAATGTTGAAAAATCAAGTGATCTACTGAATTGTTGTTCAAAACAGAAAAAGATACATGGCTAATGGAAAATCAAATTCTGAAACGATGTGTTACATAGTCGTTGAAAAATCAAATTCTGATGGACAAATGATGAAGATTAAAAAGGACAAATGGATATTGGATAGTGGTTGTTCAAGGCATATGAGGGAAACCAGAATTACTAAATAATCTAATATTTGAAGATAGATGAATGGTCAACTTCGGTCATAACTCTAGAAAATATATAGTTAGCATCGGCAATCTCGGTAATTCTGAAACTCCTATTATTTCTGATGTTTTATTAGTTAGGAATCTAAAACACAATCTACTAAGTATAAGTCAACTTTGTGATAAAGGCTATAAAATAAACTTTGAAAAAGATAAGTACATTATAGAAGATAGGAATTCAAAAAAAATATTCGAAGGAGATAGAAAGAAAAATATTTATATATTAAGTATGAAAATCTCCAACGATAATTTATGTCTTATGGCTAATACAAGCGACCCTTGGATTTGGCATAAAAGATTCAATTGTATAAATTCCAAACACATTTCTAGGATTTAAAAATTAGATTCAATTAGGGGATTACTGTAACATCTCGTATTTTTGGTGATCAGATATTTAGTTTAATTTATTATTTTAAATATTTATTTTGATTTTTAAATGGATTTATAATATATATATATATATATATTCGTTTATTAATCGACGTGCGAACATATAATTTGTGTATAATTAAAAACGAACTTAAAATGTCGTGGCTGTTCGTTATTTATGATTTGAACTTCAACTGAATATACTGGATCCGATATAAGTCAGAACTCTGTGAAACAAAAATCGTCTGGATCGATTTGATTAAAAATTTCTAATGAAAGAGAAAAATCGAAATTTCAACATATAGATTATTAGTTATGACCAATTCAAATTCTCAATAGTCGCTATGGAATTCGTTAATAAATGATAAAGTTTATTTTATAAATTACATAAGGTTTTTAATATAATTTGAATATCGTTTAGCCCGTGACTGTAGATATTGAGTTTAAAAACATATATTGATTTATTTTAAAATTTGTGTGATATTTTGTCTTGTGATATACAATAATAATATTTTTGTATTATTTAAATTTAATTGTTTTGGATTAAAATAGATTTTATCGATATTATATAGGTCTTAGAAATAGTTTTCTTTTCAAACAATCTCAGTTTTGATGAAACGAATTTTATAGGAATATTGTTACTAGTTATTGCTAGATTTCTGGTTTGGAGCCAATCGGAGTTGTTTTATCTGTGCGTGAAATTTTAAAAGTGGATCGATAAATTAAAATAATTTTGTTGTGCAAACGGAGTCCCTTTTTAATGAAATAATTTCCGTTGGGACAGGAACGTTGAGACATAGCAGTGTATTCATTTTCATTATTTTTGGGGTTCGCGTGCGGCAGTACGAATATAACGGTTAGCGGTACACAATGGTAGATGGTAAAAATTAAATACCTTATTAAAATAAATATATATATAGCTTTCTAGATATTACCTACCCTAAAAACCGTCAGCTACTTTGGGAAAAAAGGAAAGCTTCCATTTTCTCGTCTAATATCTGCATTTCCTCAAGCCCAGACTCTACAATGTAAAATCAAATTGCACACAACTAAAACTATTTTCTTCCACTGAATCTTCAAATCTCACAGCTACCCGATGACTACACGAAAGGAAAACACTTTGCTTAGCGTTATCGCCATCAAGCAAATCACACACCTTACGCCTACATGCTGCAAACCAATATAGCTTTCCTTCAGCTACATTCGCCCTACCTCCATGTGACTTAACATTGTGTCTATCTGCAACTTTTGATTTCTATAAATACCTGCACCTTCATCCATTTTCTTCCAGCAAATAAAAGCACACAAGATCCTTACGTTAATAAATCAGAAACTAAATTCCATACTGTAAATCACACAGCAACGCACGAGTTCTTAGAATCTCCTCTTCTAGGAATATTATTACCCCAAGTTTTCATAAAAAAAAAGAAAAAGAAAAGAACGTATTTTAAGTAAACAAAGAAGCATGGACTGAAGGTCTGAAGAGGTGAAGAAGATTGGATGTTCGACAGTAAGATATATACGACTTTTCGGGGAACATATACATAATGAAAACTGACTTGGTGTATATTTGGGAACGGGGTGAACTTGAAATGAACTGTGGATCGAGAGATAGGTGAAGTGTCGATGGTGGCAGGAAGTTCCGGTCTGTGAACAATGAAAAGGAGAGTTCGTGCTGGGACTGCATGGGTGGAACGACTTTTCGATGCGGACGACTACTGATTCACGGAAAAAAAATAGGAAGATATATAGTGTATAGGGAAAGAAGGGACTATGTAGATGGGGATGAAAGCATGGAACGGTGCATGGGTTATTATGTTATCATGTGTACAGGAGGATGGGTGCAGTGCGGCGGCCTTGTCTTCATGCATGGTTTGTTGGAGGTCAAAGTATGGGTTGATGAGGCCTGGAACGAAGGACAGTAAGTGGAAGGAAGATTCGGGAACTGGAGGGTGTAGAGTTCATCGAATGGTCAGTCAGGAGGGATGCGCAGTGGAGCTGTAAGCAACGTGGGGAAGAAATGTTTTCAAGCATGGGAAAATGTACTATAGCGAAGTGGGGAAGATTATAATGGGGAGGAAGTACTGTGGAACCAAAGTGGGGTGGAAATTTTGATATATGGGGTCGTTTAATGGTTGTAAGGCCCACTCTAAATCATAATTAAAGTTTAGTTTTTATTTTATAATTCATATACATAAGCAAAACGTTAGGAGTGGTTAGTATTTATGTAAGTGTATGTCATCCTGTTGTTGTGGGGAAAGACAATAAAAGACAAAGTCAGCCCTGTTGTATTTAAACCAAAATAGTTAGTGAATTCACATATATTATCACCAGTTAGTTGAATATCTTTAAAAAAGGGTAAACCCGACTATTTTGTAAATTGTTGGTATCACAAAACAATACGAGTCATACAACTTATAAGGATTCTAACAAATTAACACCATTTAGTCCACATCGGCCACACAAGATTAATTATATTAATCAAATTGTGTACGAAATAATGTGAATAACTCTGTGTTACGTGAACAGAATCAGGCCAAGCAAGTTACAATGGGATCGTAATCACGAGATCTATATTCTGGAACATTTCTGGACAGAAGTGGAGAAAGCAGTAATTTACAGTTAAATTAATCAACTGTTTAATTTAACTGCAACAAAACAGCCTCAACATGAATCAGACCAAGGTGAGTTTACTCACTCAGTTTTTATCCCACTTGTATTTTAATATAAGTCGAGTTTAATATTTGTGTGCTATGGTTGTTTATTATTGGATGTTTATTAAATTTATTTATATGTGCTGACTGAAATGATTAAATTAAACGTTCGTTTAATTAAATTTAAACCAATCATTATTTTAATGGTTATTTCCAAATGAGGTAATTTACCTCCCTGGTCACGTTTGTAATAAAAAAAACGTATTATATTTTAAGATGAATGTTTGGATTAATGTTAGTTGTTGAGTGTTGAATGTCGAATTGAATGATAATATTTTGAGGTAACATATTTAGATGCAGGGAAACAGGTTGGTAGGATCCAACTGGATTCCTCAAATATATTAATGTTATTTATTTTCGTATTATCATTATATGAACTGCTCTGATTGATGATTGATTTGGTTGTTGATCGCTGTCTGAAAATTCAACGTTTGTTTCTTTTTAACCAATGGGCAATATTGGTTGAGTAGTTGGCATCATATGGCCTATAAATCAATCGTTTTATAAATATGGATTCACCATCAGGTGAATCGAGATGAATGAAGTTATAAAATTTATTTTTATAACTGAAGATGGATTTTCAAATCTATTAATTTGAATAAAAGTTTATGAAAAGGAAATAAATATTTATATTTATTATTTAAGTTATAAGAAAAAATTAAATGGTTTTGTTAAGAAATACAGATTTTTACAAGATTTTATAAGTAAATGAGAAGAGATTAACCTAACGGTTAAGAGTTGGATTAATTGTTCCTAAAAACAATTTAATGGGATTATTTAAATTAATTAGAATATTAGTTAATATAAATGAAGGATAAATTGTAATTAGTTTTAGTAATATACATGTTTTGATTTGACCAATTGATTATTAAATTAGTTTGTTTTTAATTAATGGAATAGATTAACGAATATTTGTTTTAATTATAATAAATTTTAAAAAGGAAATTTACTAATTATTTTAGTTAATAAAGAGCTTAATTACTTTTACAGTTGTTAATGATGAAATAAATTATTATATAAATTGATTACAATTTAAGAGGTTATTTTGTAAATGTAATTCATTCAAGTAAGTGAACGAAGTTGAGTTGAAATCTTGTTAAATGGTGAAAAGATTTTACGGACGGATTTTATCGTGAAAATCCGAGTTTTGTAGACACGGTTATGAAAGAGATTTCAAGCTAATATGATGATTTATAGACAAAGGATACTTATTATTTGAATTAAGCAAGAAGAAGTCGAGATAAAGAGGGTTTATACTAAACCCGAGTTTATAAATATGATTTATAAAAAGAGGCGTGAAGCTAAAACATTGAGTTGGAACTAGCGATACTTAATAATGAAAGTTAGTGACACAAATGGAATTGAAACAAGTTTTCAAAATAGGAAATGGTTGAGCAACTTAAAAGTGGGATAATATGAATTGATAAGGAGTTAATTAAAGAATTGGAATCTAATTAGAGATTGGTTGAGTCGAGTGATTTTCTGAGTATTAATCTGATGTTGATTTCGGTCTTCGGGGTTGATACTCAGGAAGTTATTCGCTTACCAGTTTACGGTCAGGGACTAATGTATGTTGAAGTAATGGAAATAAAAGGAGATTTTACGAAAATATAACAATATTTTCGAGATTTGAGAAATTAACGACATGTGTGTGAATAAGTTTATTCAAGGGGAAGTGTCAGTTATTGTTTTTGAGGAATGGAACCAAAGAGATTTTCGTAACGTCGTTTGACGTGAAATTTGTTAAAAACAAAGGTAGGCATATATATAAGATTGAATTCTAAAGTATTTAAATGATTGAAAAAAAAGTTCTTATACTAAAATAAAGAGTAAAAAAGCTATATTCAAAATATTAGAAGATTTATTAGTTTAATCAACCATTCGTTACTTATTTAATTAAAATGCCAAGTGTGCTGAGTACTGAACCAATGAACCCATTTTATTTTCTTTGTTGAATGATTGTTTATTTGATAGTTTAATAACCGACTATCAAATCTAACCCATATGATTGCTGGTGCGGAAAGACGAGGATCAAATTTATATTCGAAAACCATTCCGAACCAGCAAACACGAAGTCATTAAAGATGTTGATTGAAGATGGAGCGATGAAGACCATGGACTCTCATAAGCGAAAGGACTACATGTCAAATTTCTCTGATGTTGCAACCAGAGTTATTTGATTTGTGATTCTGACGTGATTGGAATCTACAGATTGCAAGGATTACTCGCTACTGATTTATATGGTGATTACTAGAATGCAGTAGGAGAGTGCCTTCGGTTTGTCCAGTCCCAGGATAACATGTATGGACAGATGTCTGACAAAGTATTTCCAAAGGGGTCACGTACATTGTTTTCTTCAAATGTATCGAGTTGATGTCAAAGAAGGGAAACTACTTTAGCCTAACAACCAGAGTATTTTTGTGGAAATCAATTAGTGATTTCTGGTGGATCTAATGATGTGGCGTTCAGAGTAAATGGTGGTCAAATGTTCTAAGGTAAATTCTAACCTCAAGCCTCACAACCAGGTAATGACAAAAACCGGGCAGGAAACATGGCTTAGTGGGTCGCTACCATTAGGGTTTATAATCACCTATCTAGAGAAATTTCATTTTCTTCTTTAATCTATTCGATGTTGTTGCTTTTCGGGAAACGATTGCTGATCCCAACCGTTGGTGATATACATTCGATACACTTAAGCGAAATGAGTGGTCGGTCATGTTTGGTCTGCTGTAAGATGTTCTTGTTGAACCCAGTGTATTCCCCTCTAGAGATACGCTATCAGCAGGTGGTTCCATACCTTGTCATAATCAGAATCTAATCTCCAATAAGAGCCCGCGGTTTTGATTGTATACTATGTATGTGGAGCGTGAGATGCAAGCGTTCCGCTAGATTGCTATTTATATGTATTTAGACACTATTATAATATCAAAACATATATATGATTTCAAAAAGTTTTGGGTTATCATAAGGTAAAAACCATCCGTATTTATGTGTGGATTTGGTCTTACGATTATCCCTTTCTTTCGAAGAGATTTTTAACTTTAAAATCAAGTTGGATGATTTTATAAACTTAGCGAGTTTTCTCACTCTGGTTCACCAGACAGATCCGACGTTTGTAAATGCTCGGGTTGGACTAGGTTTCGCAGGTTCAGGTTATTGGACACTACGAAGTTCAGAAGACGTGCTGGAGGAATTCATACGTATTTATATTTATTCCACTGTGTATTGCATATGAGGACAGGATGTTATAACTTTCCAATTATATTGATGTACTCTGATGATATGTAAGTTTTTATATCAAGCTCTCAATAAAGATTATTTCTATATTATATTTTGTTCCGCTACGATGTGGGACTCTGTGTTGTGTAGGTTCTTTTTCTTCTTCTTCTATTTTAATATTTCTTTCTTTCTTATCTCACCCTCTAATTTCTTTCTATTAACTATCTAATGGTTTTGATACCTGAGTTTTGGCAAGTAATAAGCGATTTATGTATTATCGTCAGAATTCGGGCGTCAAATCGGCTGGGTCGTTACAGTGGTATCAGAGCATAAGATTTAGTAATAACCTTGGCTCTGTGGCGTAACTCAATAGAGATGGGGTTAGTAATACCCTAGATTGAGTTTGAGTGTATATATATATGAGAGCGCATTTGAAAATTTTATACAAAAATGTTTTATATTGTGCTATTTAATTTGTTCAATATCGAACTGGAAACTGATACAATAAAGTTTTAAAGAGTGGGTAAATGAATATTTTTTCCCGAATTATATTTTTGTATAGAAAAGAAGCAATTTTATAAAATTATCGAGTTATTGGTTCATTTGAATGGAATTCAAATTAAATATTAAAATTTGAATGGTTTAATATAACTAAGGTGATTTCAATATGAAATCAATAATTGAGAGTGAATAAGTCAAAACGGGATTATGAAATCGAAATGAACTAATTTGGAAATCAATCAGTTAAACTGATATGGAGTTGAAACTTAACTTCGGTTATGTTAAAAATGGATATTGAAATTAAAATAGATTTGAAAATAGAGTTAATAACAATTAAATGATAATCAATTAGATATTAGTCGATTGACAACCTAAGTAAATATATACAAGATTAATGTTGAATATAAATGTGAAATGATAGGGTTAACCTGGTTATGTATTGATTGTTGATTGTATGGTTGGATATAATTCATCAAGGGTTTAATAAGAGTCAAATGAATTAGTTTTGGATTTAAAATAAATTGGATTTTTAAAATTTCAATGGAATTTGTAGCATTCTTCTACCTTAGTAATTTTAAGGACGAAATTCTTTTAAGGGAGAAGGAATGTAACGTCCTGTATTTTTGGTGATCAAATATTTAATTTATTATTTTAAATATTTATTTTGATTTTTAAATGGATTTATAATATATATATTCCTTTATTAATTAACGTGCGAACGTATAATTTATGTATAATTATAAAATGAACTCGAAATGCCGCGGCAGTACGTAATTTACGATTTGAACTTCAATTAAATATACTGGATTCGATATAAGTCGAAAATCTGTGAAACAAGAATCGTCCCGATCGATTTGATTATAATTTTCTATTGAAAGGGAAAAACCGGAATTTCAATTTTTAGTTATGTTCAATTCAAATTTTCAAATAGTTGTTATGGAATTCGTTAATAAACGATAACGTTTATTTTATAAATTAAATAGGGTTTTTAATATAATTTGAATATCGTTTAGCCTGGGACTGTAAATATTAATTTTAAAATATATATTGATTTATTTTAAAATTTGTGTAATATTTTACTTTGAGATATATGATAATAATAATTTTTTATTATTTAAATTGAATTGGTTTGGATTTAAATAGATTTAACGATATTATATAAGCCTTAGATATAGTTTTCTTTTCAAACAACCCCCGTTTTCGATGAAATAAATTTTATTAAAATACATGTTACAAGTTATCGCTAGATTTCTAGTTTGGAGCCAATCAGAGTTGTTTGATATGTGCGTGAAATTTTAATGTGAACCGATAAATTAAAACAATGTTGTTGTGCAAACAGAGTCCGTTTTCAATGAAATAAATTCCATTGGGACTGAATGCTGAGACGTAGCAGTGTATCCATTTTCATTGTGTTTGGGGTTCGCTTGCGGCAGTACGAATATAACGGTTAGCGGTACAGAACGGTAGATGATAAAAATTAAATACCTTATTAAAATAAATAAATATAGCTTCCCAGATATTACCTACCTTAAATACCGTCAGCTACTTTGGGAAAAAGTAAAACTTGCATTGTCTCATCTAATATCTGCATTTCCTCAAGCCTAGACTCTACCATGTAAAATCAAATCATGCACAACTAAAACTATTTTCTTCCCTTGAATCTTCAAATCTCACAGCTACCCTAAGACTACACGAATGGAAAACACTCTGCTTAGTGTTATCGCCATCAAACAAATCACACACCTTGCGCCTACACGCTGCAAATCAATATAGCTTTCCTTCAACTACATTCGCCCTACCTCTGTGTGATTTAACATTGTGACTACCCCCAACTTTGGATTCCTATAAATAGCTGTGCCTTCATCCATTTTCTTCCAGTAAATAAAAATACGCAAGCTCCTTGCGTTAATAAATCAAAAAACAAACTCCATACTATAAATCACATAGCATTGCACGAGTTCTCGGAATCTCTTCTTCTAGGAATATTATTACCACTAGTTTTCATAAAAAGAAATGGACGCATTTTAAAAAAATGAAGAAGCATTGACTGAAAGTTTGAAGAGGTGAAGAAGATTGAATGTTCGACAGTAAGATATACACGGGTTTTCAGGGAACATATAACATAATGAAAACTGGCGTGGTGTATATTTGGGAACGGGGTGAATTGGAAATGAATGGTGGCTCGAGAGACAAGTGAAGTGTCGATGGTGGCAGGATGTTCTAGTCTGTGAACGATGACCAGGAGAGTTCGTGCTAGGACTGCATGGGTGGAACGACTTATCGGTGCGGATGGCTACTGATTCGTGGTAAAGAATGGAAAGATGAATAGTGTACAGGGACAGAAGGGACTGTGCAGATGGGGATGAAAGCATGGAACAGTGCATGGGGTATTATGTTCTCACGTGTACATGAGGATGGGTGCAGTGCGGCGGCCTTGTCTTCATGCATGGTTTGTTGGTGGTCAAAGTATGGATTGATGAGGCGTGGAACGAAGGACAGTGAGTGGAAGGAAGATTCGGGCACTTGAGGGTGTAGATTTCATCAGAGGGTCGGTCAAGAGGGATACGCAGTGTAGCAGTAAGCAACATGGGGAAGAAATGTTTTCAGGCATCGGAAAATGCGCTGCAGCGAAGTGGGGAGGATTATAATGGGGAGGAATTACGATGGTACCAAAGTGTGCAGAAATTTTGATATTTGGGCTCGTTTAATGGGGGTAAGGCCCAATATAAATCATAATTAAAGGGTGTATCATCACCTATCTAGAGAAATTTTATTTTCTTCTTTAATCTATTCGATGTTGTCCTTTTTCGGGAAACAGTTGTTGATCCCAACCGTTGGTGATATACATTCGATACACTCAAGCGAAATGAGTGGTCGGTCATGTGTGCCAGGGTTGCAAGATGTTCTTGTTGAACCCAGTGTATTCCCCTCTTGAGATACACTATCAGCAGGTGGTTCCATACCCTGCCATAGTCGGAATCCAATCTCCATTAAGAGCCCGCGGTTTTGATTGTATACTATGTACGTGGAGCGTAAGATGCAAGCGTTCCACTAGATTTCTATTTATTTGTATTTAGACACTATTATAATATTAGAAGATATATATGATTTCAAAATGTTTTGGGTTATCATAAGGTAAAAATCGTCCATATTTATGTGTGGGTTTGGTCTTACGATTATCCTTTTCTTACGAAGAGATTTTTAACTTTAAAATCAAGTTGGATGATTTTATAAACTTAGCGAGTTTTCTCACTCTAGTTCACCAAACTGATCCGGTGTTTGTAAATGCTTGAGTTAGACCGGGTTTCGCAGGTTCAAGTTATTGGACACTACGAAGTTCAGAAGACATGCTAGAGGAGTTCAACGTATTAGCATTTATTCCACTATGTATTGTATATGAGGTCAGGATGTTATGACTGTCTAAGTATATTGATGTACTCAGATGATTTGTAAGTTTTTATAACAAGCTCTCAATAAAGATTATTTCTATGTTATATTTTGTTCCGCTACGATGTGAGACTACGTGTTGTGTTGGTTCTTTTTCTCCTTCTGTTCTAGTATTTCTTTCTTTCTTATCTCACCCTCTAATTTCTTTCTATTAACTATCTGGTGGTTCCGATACTTAGATTTTGGAAAGTAATATGGGATTTATGTATTATTGTCAAAATTCGAGCGTCGAATCGACTGGGTTATTACAATTACCCAAAATGAAATTTTAGGTAAATAATTTATGTGAAGCTTGCTGGTACGGAAAATTGAAAAGAAGTTCATTTAAATCAAAAGAAGAAATTACAACCTCAAAACCATTAGAGTTAATTCACGTGGATCAATATGGCCCATCTCAAACTCTATCAATAAATCATAATAGATATGTTTACGTAATAATTGATGATTTTTCTAGATTTACTTATACTTTGTTTCTTAAAAATAAAAGTGACACTTTTGATCAGTTTAAAACCTTTGCTAAAAGAATTTAGTATTTATTATCTTTAAAAATCAAAACAACGCGTAGTGACCACGATAAAGAGTTCGAAAATGAAAATTTTGAAAATTTTGTAATAAAAAGGGGATTACCTATAATTTTTCCTTTCTAGAACATGTAAACAAAATGGAGTAGTTGAACATAAAAATAGATCAATTCAAGAATATGCTAGAACCATGTTAATAGATAGTAATTTACCTAGGAATTTATGGGCTCAGGTATTGCAACAGCTTGTATTATATTAAATAGAATTTTAATAAGACCTTTGACCCATAAAACACCACATGAACTTTTATATAATAAGAAACCAAAAGCATCATATTTTAAAATATTTGGAAGTAAATGTTTTATTCTTAATACTAAAGAAAACTTAGACAAATTTGATTCTAAATCTGATAACGGAATATTTATTGGATACTCAAAAAGAAAAAGCTTATAGAGTTTTTAATTTAAGAACTAATACCATTAAAGAAATATTAAACGTATCCTTTGAGGAAAATTATAAAAATATAACAAAACATCATGAAGATGAAAGTGAAAATGAGAACGATGAAACAAATAATGAGGATAATCAACCAAGTAAAAGAATTAGATTACTAAGAGATCACCCTATAGAAAATATCTTAGGAGATATTGAATCTGTTGTTAGAACTAGAAACCAATTAAATAATATGAGTAATTTAGCTTTTATTTCAACTATCTAACCTAAGAATCCAAACGAAGCATCATACGACGATTCATGGATCCTTGTTATGCAAGAGGAATTAAATCAGCTTACCCGAAATGATGTATGAGAACTTGTTCCTAGACCAGAGGACAAAACTGTAATTGGAACTAAATGGGTTTATAAAAATAAAATGAATGAACACGGTGAGGTCGTAATAAATAAAGCACCGCTAGTTTCACAAGGTTATAGTCAAGAAGAGGGAATAGATTATGATGAAACCTTGGCCCCCGTAGCAAGATTAGAAGCAATTAGAATCCTACTAGCTTTCGCTAACCATAATAATTTTAAATCGATGTTAAAAGTGCCTTTCTAAATGGCTATGTTAAAAAAGATGTATATGTAGAGAAACCACCTCTTTTTAAAGACGAAAAATTGCCAAATCACGTATATGAATTAAAGAAAGCGTTATATGGATTAAAACAAGCTCCTAGAGCATGGTATGATCAATTAAGAACATACTTATTATAATCAAACTTCGAGATTGGTAAGGTAGATAATACACTATTTATTAAGAGAAATAAAAACGATATTCAACTAGCACAAATATACGTTGGTGATATAATCTTCGGATCAACCAATAACAAAATGAATAAAGAATTCATAGATATTGTGACCCAAGAATTTGAGATGAGTCATATGAGAGAACTAACATTCTTCTTAGGCTTACAAATCCATTAACTAAAGAATCGAATATTTATTAATCAAGAAAAATCTGCAAAAGATTTAATTAATAAATATAATTTAAGAATAACTAATGGGAGAACAACATCAATGGCAACTAATATAGCCCTAAGTAAAAATGATACGTTAAAAGACAATGATCAAAAATTATATAGAGGTATGATAGGATCATTATTATATATAAGCGCTTGTAGACTGATTGGATTTATTATTAAAATAATTTTTGTCTCAAAGTTCGACACCCTTTACAACAACCCTTGTTGTTTAGGAAAGCCGAACGAATTAACAATTGTTCAATTTTTTCGCAAACAAATTTTGGAATACCCCCACACTTATCTTTCTATTCGTCCTCGAATAAACTAAACTAAGATATGTCACACTTTCATTGGAAACACGATTGGTTCAAAATTGAATAAAAATTTTCAAGATGAATCATATTTCCTTGATAACACTGTAATTGTCTTGAAGGTTAAGAGCGTGGTGTTAACCAAAGTTCTATACATTGACAACGTGCACCCAATCATTTATTCATTTTTTTTGAATGATTTTGCACCAGTGTAATTGTACAGTATTGGATGTGAGTTATGCATAGATGAAGGAAAATTTTGTAAGTTCTAAAAATGTTATTAATAAGAGGGCAAGTGTATTAGTTGAAATTCAAGGTACAAAAGATAAAGTAACACTAAGGCACATATGGACGTATTTTTTCCTTTCATCTGCTCTACCTCGCTTCTAAGTATGGTATGATGATGGAATGGCAATGAATGCTTTATAGTCAAGAATGATGGATGACTATTTTATTCTAAGATATTTTCTCTTTATTGCATTTTTTTGGTGTGTGATGAGTGGTGATGGAATGGAATGATACCATAATATTTCATTTGATTCCACCTCTATTAAATGAATCATAACCAATACTTCATGGAAGGAAAGTTTTGTGTCCTAGTTACTTTACTTCTATAACCCTAATTCAACACACAAGTCTAGATTGATGTTATAAAAAAAGCTAAAAGGAAAGATAAGAAAATTTCCGTAAGATAGATAACCCATATAAAGTAAGATGTGGTATATAGTTATCCTACCTTAAAACAAGTACGGAGTGGGTAGTGTAATATTGGTACAAAAGTGACAATTTAACCTTTGAAAATAAAAGGTTCTTAAGTATACCAATAAAAGAAAAACTTGTCGAAACATGGATGTAAATCGACTAAAATTTGGGTTTGAATAATGTGGGGTATCGGAGAAGAACGCTACAATGAGTCATTTCTCCTTAATTGGGCCAAGTGGATTTATAACTTACAAGTTCGAAAATTTGAGTGAAAACAAATATTATGCATGAAAACGAACTCAGAAAATCCAACAAATGTAGGTGCAAAATCATTTTATTTCATGATTTTTTTTTATCATTTTTACTTGCACATTCTAACATATATAACAAGGTTTGACACGTTCACTCCAGAACACGACTAACGTCTACACAGTCTCAAGCTGGCATCTTAAAAAGACACATTACGACTCAATGAATAAATAATGTTCATTCCCATCACCCAACAATTCAACTTATCAAACAAGAACCAAGGTGTTATTTATGAATTTAAGTTAATCCTTGTTCAATGAATGACCTAATTCATAAAATTTGATTGCTGATGTAATGTAAACTACCCCCCCCCCCCTCCCACACACACACACTTGAGTGTGTATGTGTCCTCATAGTCGTTAATAAGACATATCTTAGTGAAAAGGAAATAAAATAAGAGGTTCAGCACAGTTTACCAGGTACACGTGCAGAAAATACGCAGTCGTCGAATAGATGAACTGGTCCACAATGGACTAACGTATCACCTCATTAAGATCATGAGACACGGTTGAAGCACAGAAAACCAAATCATAAAGGATTTTATATTATGTGTCAGATTTGGAAAAACAAATTTTGTTTTTTCAAAAGTTTGAGTTGCTAATTTTAAAATTTTGAGCTTACAATTGATCCTAAAATCAAATTGAATTTTTGTAGCAACTAAAAGAAGGTAATCAAGTCGGGGTTCAGGAAAAGTTTCAAAAACAAATTCTAATGTGTTCAGATGATGCAGAAATGTATCATTGATGAACAAGTGATCAAAGTGAGGTTCGGTTGAAATGATCAAGTCGTAAGGGGTTTCAACGGTTTCAGAAAAATCGTCATTGTTTTTAAGATCACCATCAGCAGTTTCGTTGTTGTCAACCTCAAGAATTTCGAACTGTTCAAAAGTTTCATTTTCAGTTTCTGACCCAACAACATTATCGTCAATCAGTTCAATAATTTTTCGCTCATCAAACTCGTCCTCATCTAAACAGTTGTTACCAACTTCGTCATTTCTTTCAAGTTGACAATCTAAAGTTGTTAAATTTTCAAAATCTGAGAGAGGAAGAACAAATTAAAGATTGACGTCATCATTTTTAAGAGAATTTGAATTCAAATCAATTAAAGAGATTTCAACAACTTCATTAAGATTTTCATCAATTTCAAAAGTTTATATCGTTATTGGATTATTTCGATGTTGGATTTAGTGATTATACAGATATTGTTATGGAATTTTGAAAGATATATTTATATCGTTATTTCCAATATGATATTTGTTGGTCGTAGAATTTGATATTGAATATAAGCCGATATATTTTCTATTCAGAGCCTTGTATTTAATATCAAATGGGATTTGGGTTTGTCGTGAATGGTGTCTTCATTAACACCGTTCTTAAACACAGTTGAGAAAAAAAGATTAAATCTTTTTATTTAGATTTAATGGAGTATAACAATTAAATGATATTTAATTGGAATGGAATTGGAATTGATTTTTGGGTTTATCATGAACAATGTTTTAAATAACACTTGTTCTTTAACCCGATAATTAATAGAATGTGATTGTGGGTTTATAGTGAACCGTGTTTTAAATGACATTAGTTCTTTAATCCAGTTAAAGGCAGGATATGATTTCCCAAGTTAAACAATCATTGGTATTGATTTTTGGGAAGATTAAAACCAAGTGGAGTTTTAATGAATCTTTAATTTGATTGAGATGATCGAGAATGGAGTATCACCAGTTTTGCTTTAGGCGATAGTTAAATCTTTAATTAGATTTGAACGTGAAATGGTAATTGAATTTACCGATAACACCGTGGTGTTAGATATGAAGTATCACCAGTTTTACTTCATGGGATGAATAGGTTGGGATTGGGAAATTAAAACAAATGATTACTTCGGTAAGGTTCGTTAATCCCGACTAGTTTGGATAAACCATAATTTGGTTTAAATTGACATCCAAAAGAAGATTAAAGAATAAATTTAAAGAATTTATCTTTGATAAAATTAATGGGAACCTTCCCAAAGTATAAGAATATTTGAATAAAAGAATATTCTGAATTGGAATGAGGCGTATGTTGTTTTTGTGTAACACTTGTTTATTATATATGCGGGTTATTCAGAAAGACCGGGTTTATCCCATTCTGAATAACTGATTCGACGATGTGTCGAGGATGAAGACGGTGGTCGAAGATCGGAGGTCTTCACATCGTTTGGATAATTACTGATGATCTTGATTGGGCTGTACACCCAAGAGGAGGGAAACAATTGGTGATCATCCAGACGTACTTGGAGATCGATGGATATGCGAGGTACAAGGTGCCTCCGGTTTCGTTCAGACCCAGAACAAACTTGTAAATGGACTGTGCGTCTGACACTGGATTTTATTCTGTGTGATTGATTTCTGTTAAATATATATCTGTTTGGCGGTGGAGGATTTAATCTCCTGCTTAACGCCCTTCTCTGAGACGTACGAGCTCAGGGGTTATATATTGATGGATATCAATCTCATGGAGTAAATTGCCTGTGTGGCAAGCCTAAGTGGCAAATGATCAAGGCTTTTGTTGAAAAGCAGTGTCTTGTGGTTGATGATCAAAGCACCGCCTATGTGGCATAGCTTTGTGTAGCGTTGATTCGCGAGCCTCACACCCCGGTTGTGAACCAGAAATGGGAGAGGACCTCAGGGAGGGCATGCGTTTCCTTCTAGCTAGGGTGGTGTCAGTGACCTACCAGCCCTGACATTTATATTATTTTCACCTGTGTTGTTGTTGGATTGCTAGGCGCCTCGGATATATAGGTGACTATGTGGAGCCGATGGAGTCATTGAGCTCATTTACGCCCCAAAGGGCGGGGAAACGCAGTGTTCAGGCATAATAGTCCACATCGGTGGACCGGCCCTGACGATCCAAGGCTTGTTGCGCGCTTGCCTGAGACTCGGGCTAGACAGTCTCGAATTCGGTAGAGGACGATCCCTTGCCTCGGTTCACAGATGGAAATCCAACTTCCAATACGTGACCTTGCGGTTTGTAGAGCTTAGTATTGGTGACATGATATATGGTACCCATGCCGTCTAGGATCGATACATTTATAGAAAAACTGGTGATACTCCATTTTCGATCATCTCAATCTACTTAAAGATTCATTAAAACTCCACTTGGTTTTAATCTTCCCAAAAATCATATTAATGTTTGTTTAACTTGGGAAAACCATATCCTGTCTTTAACTAGGTTAAAGAACCAATGTCATTTAAAACACAATTCACAATAAACCCAAAAATCAATTCAAATCCAATTCCAATTAAATATCATTTAATTGGTATACTTCATCAAATCTAAATAAAAAGATTTAATCTTTTTCTCAACTGGGTTTAAGAACAGTGTTAATGAAGACACCATTCACGACAAACCCATATCCCATTTGATATTAAATACAAGGCTCTGAATAGAAAATATATCGACTTATATTCAATATCAAATTCTACGACCAACAAATATCGTATTGGAAATAACGATACAAATATGTCTTTCAAATTTCCATAACAATATCTGTATAATCACGAAATCCAACATCGAAATATTCCAAATACATTTTCGATTCAAATCCATTTCCACCTTATATATTGGAAATTCTGGTTATTTTCAAAACCATTTCAAACCCACTTTATTTATTTTAAAAATAAATGGGATTATAATTCTAGTTCAAAACTAGTTCATTTCGATAAAATTCTATTTTTATCTTTTCAAATATGGAAATTTTCATCCCAATTCTTTCCAAATCATTTCTTATGATTTTAGACAAATTATTACTATTTTTAATAATTTTATCAAGGCCCGTACAGTCGATTTCCATCAACGGCCATTGAACTGCACTTATAGCGACCTTTTCCAAATTTGGTTTGGACATAATTCCAAATCCAACCATTACATTTCAAATCTCTCATATTCATTGGAAAGCTCTTTTCGATACGAACCCAACGGTTCCGGTTTCAGGAGAATCCGACGGTCGGATCTCCCGCAACGTCAATTCGAAGTCAATGGTCGAAATTCGCGAACTACCGCGGCGCGTACTATTTAGGCCATTTAATATATATAATATATATATATATATATTATATACTTCATCGATTTCAATTCTAAACGTATTTTATAAATTGTTTTAAAAATGATTTCAACTTCATATTCAATTTTAAATCAAAATTGAATATTCCATATCATTAACATGGAAATGATAATATTTTCAAAACGTTAAATTTTGAAATCACTTCCTTTTCTATATTCATTATAAAAACGAATATAATTGATATAAATATCGTTCGCGTCAAAATGGCACATATCTAATCAACACGGCTTTATATATTTCAATAACTTCGTTATTCTATTCAGCAAATGAATACTTTCTTCAACACATGAATTTTCTTTTATTCAACACATGAATATATATTTTATTCAAAACATGAATTTTCATTTATTCAACACATGAATATTCTTTTAATTCAACATGAATTTTCTTTATTTTCCAACTTGGAATGAGGCCCAATCCATTACCATATAATGTTAATTATATGGATTCCCTACAACACATGTATATAATAGCAACAATAAATAATCAACCATCATCCAGAGTGCATTCTACACTGCATAAGCATCAAATATAAATATTTAACGCTTATAACAGCCTGTCAATCAATCGATCGACATACAGCTAATTATTGGGACTAGTGTATGTCCAATTTCATCCCAATACCCGTGTGGGGTTTTCAAACAATTAAACATAGGTTTTATTTGTGAAGTTGGGCGATGTGTAAAATTTATCATCCCAATCTATATCAGTCAAATCGGTGTACATAAACAAATCGTTCGATCTGTAAATGAATATTTATTTTACTTCAACACATGAATATATATTTTATTTCAACACATGAATATATATTTTATTTCAACACATGAATATATATTTTATTTCAACACTTGAATATATATTTTATTTCAACACATGAATATTTTTTTTTTCAACACTTGAATATATATTTTATTTCAACACATGAACATATATTTTATTTCAACACGTGAATATATATTTTGCACATCACAATCAACAATCAAATTTCACAACACAAACAATCACACAAGTGGTCCATGGTCTGTGGACGGCGGGGAGCAGTTTATATATGCAGTTATAAAATAAATAACTGAACAGAAAATTTTAGTGAGGAATTCTCACCGAGGGTTCCACTCCTCCAGTTTTTATTTCTAAACGGTTTGAATTTTACTCCTTTCTCGCTCGTGGTGTCCTCCACCGTGTTTTCCACGAAATCTGTTCAACACATGGTATTAGATATGAAGTATGACCAGTTTTACTTCATGGAATGAATAGGTTGGGATTGGGAAATTTAAAACAAATGATTACTTCGGTAAGGTTCGTAAATCCCGACTAGTTTGGATAAACCATAATTTTTTTTGAATTGATATTCAAAAGAAGATTAAAGAATAAATTTAAAGAATTTATCTTTGATAAAATTAATGGGAACCTTTCCCAAAGTATAAGAATATTTGAATAAAAGAATATTCCGAATTGGAATGAGGCATATGTTGTGTTTGTGTAACAATTGTTTATTATATACGCGGGTTATTCAGAAAGACTGGGTTTATCCCATTCTGAATAACTGATTCGACGATGTGTCGAGGATGAAGACGGTGGTCGAAGACCAGGTCTTCACATCATTTGGGTGATACTGATGATCTTGATTGGGTTGTACACCCAAGAGGAGGGAATCAGTTGGTGATCGTCCAGACGTACTTGGAGATCGATGGATATACGAGGTAAAAGGTGCCTCCGATTTCGTTCAAACCCAGAACGAACTTGTAAATGGACTGTGTGTCTGACATTGGATTTTATTCTGTGTGATTGATTTCTGTTAAATATATATCTGTTTGGCAGCGGAGAATTTATTCTCTTGCTTAACGCCCTTCTCTGAGATGTACGAGCTCAGGGGTTATATATTGATGGATATCAATCGCATGGAGTGAATTGCCTGTGTGGCATGCCTAAATGGCAAATGATCAAGGCTTTTGTTGAAAAGAAGAGTCTTGTGGTTGATGATCAAAGCACGGCCTGTATGGCATAGCTTTGTTTAGCGTTGATTCGCGAGCCTCACACCCCGGTTGTGAACAAGAAACGGGAGAGGACATCAGGGAGGACATGCATTTCCTTCTAGCTAGGGTGGTGTTAGTGACCTACTAGCCCTGACATTTATATTATTATCACCTGTGTGGTTGTTGGATTACGAGGCGCCTCAGATATATCGGTGACTGTGTGGAGCCGATGGAGTCATTTGGCTCATTTACGCCCAAAGGGTGGGGAAATGCAGTGTTCAGGCATTTTAATCCACATCGGTGGACCGGCCCTGACGATCCAAGGGCTCACCTGTGTCTAGGTCCTGAGGCTCGGGCTAGAGAGTCTCGAATCGGTGAGGACTATCTTTTGCCTCGGTTCATAGATGGAAACCCAACTTCCAATATGTGATTTTGCGGTTTTGATTATAGAACCTAGTATGGCGACATAGTGGTATGGGGCACTAATGTTGTCTATGATTGATACTTATGGTTGAAATTGTTTTGATATTATACACTTATAGTAACAATAAAAGATGAAATTTAGCGTATCAAGCATTCTTTGGCTATTATAAGGTAAAAATCCTATCCTCCGGCTTGTGTTTCATTGTGTGATGGGACCTGGAGCTTCATCGTTCTTTATTTAGCATTGCGCTGTTGTTTTATGCACTGGTATTCTTGGGAGGAAACCCGTTCCGTGTTATACGGCGTGGTCCCTTGATTTACCGAACTTTAAAATAAAGATTAATAACTGTTTTAGTTCTTACACCAGTCACATGACTGACTTGGAGTTTATTGTTTTAACCTAAACTCTAGGTGCCCTTATTTTGACATGGGCAGCTAGTAGTTTTGGTTTTGCATATTTATATTCACAGGAACCTAGTTTACAGCTGGAACGATATCCGGAAAGCTTTGTATCTGTATATCTCTTTCAGTTGTGTATTGTATTATTTTTCCGCTACTACGTAATGTATTGTAATCTCTGATATTTCGTAATGTATATTATTTATTCATACTCTGTATATTCTTGTATTCTGATGGAATTGTTGTAATAAACAATGAAATGTTCTTCTGTTTGCGTTCCAATGTGGCTTGTTCTCAACTCAATCCGGGCTTTCCTTACCGGGGAAGTTCGGGTCGTAACATCTTGGTATCAGTTATTTATTTATAACTGCATATATAAACTGCTCCCCGTCGTCCACAGACCATGGACGACTTGTGTGATTGTTTGTGTTGAAGTAAAATATATATTCATGTGTTGAAATAAAATATATATTCATGTGTTGAAGTAAAATATATATTCATGTGTTGAAATAAAATATATATTCATGTGTTGAAATAAAATATATATTAATGTGTTGAAATAAAATTTATATTCATGTGTTGAAATAAAATATAAATTCATGTGTTGAATAAAAGAATATTCATGTGTTGAATAAAAGAAAGTTTATGTGTTGAATAAAATATAAATTCATATGTTGAATAAAAGAAAGTTCATGTGTTGAATAAAAGAAAATTCATGTGTTGAATAAAATATATATTCATGTGTTGAATAAAAGAAAATTCATGTGTTGAAGAAAATATTCATTTGTTGAATAGAATAATGAAGTTATTGAAATATATAAAGCCGTGTTGATTAGATTGACGCCATTTTGAAGTGAACGATATTTATATCGATTATATTCGTTTTTATAATGAATATAGAAAAGGAAGTGATTTCAAAATATAACGTTTTGAAAATATTATCATTTGTATATCGATGATATGGGATATTCAATTTTGATTTGAAATTGAATAGGAAGTTGAAATCGTTTTGAAAACGAATTTAAAACGATTTATAAAATACGTTTTAAAAGGAAACCAATGTAATATATATATATATTATATATATAATGGCCTGAATAGAACGCGCCGCGGCAGTTCGCGAATTTCGATCGTTGACTTCGAATTGACGTTACGGGGGATCCGACCATCGGATTCTCCTGAAACCAGAACCGTTGGGTTCATATCGAAAAGAGCTTTCCAATGAATATTAGAAATTTGAAATCTAACAGTTGGATTTGGAATTATGTCCAAATCAAATTCGGAAAAGGTCGTTGTAAGTGATGTTCGATGGCCGTTGATGGAAATCGACTGTACGGGCCTTGATAAAATTATTAAAAATATCAATATTTAGTGTAATATCATAAGAAATGATTCAGGAAGAATTGGGATGAAAAATTCCATATTTGAAAAGATAAAAATAGATTTTTATCTAAATGAACTAGTTTTGAACTAGAATTATAATCCATTTATTTTTGAAATAAATAAGTGGGATTTGAAAGGTTTTTAAAAGTAACCAGAATTTCCAATAATTTAATTGGAACGGATTTGAATCAAAATTGTCTTTGGAACATTTCGACGTTGGATTTCGTGATTATATAGATATTGTTATTGAAATTTTAAAGATATATTTATATCGTTATTTCCAATACGATATTTGTTGGTCATAGAATTTGATACTGAATATAAGCCGATATATTTTCTATTCAGAGCCTTGTATTTAATATCAAATGGGATTTGGGTTTGTCGTGAATGGTGTCTTCATTAACACCGTTCTTAAACCCAGTTGAGAAAAAAAAGATTAAATCTTTTTACTTAGAATTATTGGAGTATACCAATTAAATGATATTTAATTGGAAAGGAATTGGAATTGATTTTTGGGTTTATCGTGAACGATGTTTTAAATAACACTTGTTCTTTAACCCGATAATTAATAGAATGTGATTGTGGGTTTATAGTGAACCGTGTTTTAAATGACATTGGTTCTTTAATCCAGTTAAAGACAGGATATGATTTCCCAAGTTAAACAATCATTGGTATTGATTTTTGGGAAGATTAAAACCAAGTGGAGTTTTAATGAATCTTTAATTTGATTGAGATGATCGAGAATGGAGTATCCCCAGTTTTTCTCCAAGCGATAGTTAAATCTTTAATTAGATTTGAACGTGAAATGGTAGTTGAATTTACCGATAACACCGTGGTGTCAGATATGAAGTATTACCAGTTTACTTCATGGGATGAATAGGTTGGGATTGGGAAATTAAAACAAATGATTACTTCGGTAAGGTTCGTTAATCCCGACCAGTTTGGATAAACCATAATTTGGTTTAAATTGATATTCAAAAGAAGATTAAAGAATAAATTTAAAGAATTTATCTTTGATAAAATTAATGGGAACCTTTCCCAAAGTATAAGAATATTTGAATAAAAGAATATTCTGAATTGGAATGAGGTGTATGTTGTGTTTGTGTAACACTTGTTTATTATATATGTGGGTTATTCAGAAAGACCGGGTTTATCCCATTCTGAATAACTGATTCGATGATGTGTCGAGGATGAAGACGATGGTCGAAGACCAGAGGTCTTCACATCGTTTGGATAAATACTGATGATCTTGATTGGGCTGTACACCCAAGAGGAGGGAATCAGCTGGTGATCGTCCAGACATACTTGGAGATCGATGGATATGCGAGGTACAAGGTGCCTCCGGTTTTGTTCAGACCCGGAGCGAACTTGTAAATGGACTGTGTGTCTGACATTGGATTTTATTCTGTGTGATTGATTTCTATTAAATATATATCTGTTTGGCGACAGAGGAATTATTCACTTGCTTAACGCCCTTCTCTGAGACGTACGAGCTCAGGGGTTATATATTGATGGATATCAATCGCATGGAGTGAACTGCCTGTGTGGCATGCCTAAGTGGCAAATGATCAAGGCTTTGTTGAAAAGCAGAGTCTTGTGGTTGATGATCAAAGGACAGCCTATGTGGCATAGCTTTGTGTAGCGTTGATTCGCGAGCCTCACACCCCGGTTGTGTACCAGAAATGGGAGAGGTGAAACTTTTCGATTTCAGCAAGAGTTGAATTTTCAGTAAAAGCATCAGTTTGAATCTGAATTTTAGTTTCACAGAAATCAGTATTTTGAACCACAGATTTCCAAAATTTTCATTTTCATCAACAATCATATCGTCAGAATCATCAATAATCGTTATGTAATGTTGTGACGAAGTTAATGGATGATTATTTGTTTCAAAACAAGCATTGGCAGAAACTTGTTTGTCACTAGATTTGGATTTAAAGTTGTTGTGCAAGTCCTAACCTCAGCTATAAGAAGAGCATTTTGAATTTCTATCCTCTGAATTTTAGAGCAACTTAGTTTGTTATCTATTATTCTTTGAAGTAGTTCTTCGAGGTCAGTTAAGCCAAGTTTCATGAAATCCTCAAATTCATCAACGTCATCAATTCCCTCCAGTACTTGATTTTTTAGATTTTGCCAAAGTTCAATAGTGTATCGAGCCTGTTGTTGAATGATATGCACATTTTCGATATTTTATTTTCAAAATTTTGTTTTTCATCTAAAGTTCGTGCCCAATCCTTGATTTCCCCGCGACAATTCCAAATTTCATGCATTAATTGATCAATTTCGCTTAGGCTTTCTTCAAGAAAATTGGTAGATACATTAGATTTTAAAATGTCAATTTTTAGATCCATCGTTCCTATGTGTTCCTCATTGATCGACCTTAAAAATTCATCTACCTCATGTCTAAGAAGTCGTTCATCGTTTAATTTTCACCCCCAACATCGCCAAAAATTTAGCTTGTTCACAACACATTTTTCATATTTGATAACTAAACTTATATCTTCACTTGTATTATGAAAATCATTTTGGTTTTCAAAATTTTTGTTGAAACCCATGTTGAAATTGTTTCGAAATTCATCATTTTGCTTAGCCATTTGTGCTAAATGTCAACTAACCGCAGATAAATTCTCCTCAATCGAAAATTTTTCATCTTGGATTTCATTCTAATTTGAATTGTAACCAAAATCATTTAAATTTTGAAAAGAATTGCAATTTTGGTTGTACATGGGGCTAACACGCATGTACTAGACGAAGAGAGTTTTTTGTCGAAAAATCAATTGCAAAACTTGTGGTTCTAAAGAAGCTCTTAAAAAAATATGTTAAAATTAACAACTTTAGATTATATGAATACAAGTCTGGGCCAAGTTCGGACAGGGATTATCAGTGTGCCACGAATCACCATACAAACACGACTGAAGGTTTAAGAACCTGTTTGAGTTCTAGACTCTATCGTTCCTTAGACACCTCAGAGAGTATCAATCCTAATTTTTAATTTAACGAATATTTTGTCCTATGAGCTTTGGGGAATCTTCGATTTGATTTCAAAAATTAATTTATTTCAAAAACAAACTTTTTAATTAATCCCACATTCGTTTTAAAATTTCCAACCACACATCAACAGGTAGAATAATCAATCATAGAACAAACACAAAATAATAAATTGAAGAAATAAAAATTTTACAAGCAAGTCGCGGCACATGCAGAAAATTTTTACAAGCAATTTCTATAGATTTTTCAAGCAGCAGCAAACCCTATAGAGTTTAGAAAATTCTCACTTAGATCGGCAGTCCGTCCAGTGCAACAGAGTATCGCTAGCGCGTTCACACCCCCACTTGGTGTGCAACCGCTCCAATAATTCAAATTATGAAAGTTGCAAATTGCTTGACAGCTGAATTTTTGAGTTTTTTTTACTGTTGACTTCCCAATTTGACGTTCGAATTTTTATCCATCACTTGTCCTTTGATTTGAATATTTCTTCTTCCTCCTGTTTTTTTAAGAGAAAGAAAATTTAAATTTCAACAAAAAAAAAAGAGAAAAGTTAAAAAGAAAAAAGAAGAAAAAGAAAATGTTTTAAATGATTTTTTTTCTTTTGAATTGAAGCAATTTGGAATGGAAAAAGAACTAAATAAGAAAATAAAAATAAACCAGAAAGAGAACAAACTAAATAAACCTAGCTAAAAAAAAACTAAACCTAATAAACCAAAAACTTAAAGAAAATCAGACTTCATGCCAGAAATCTCGTGCACTTCCTCAAACAAATCACTCACGTAAAAGAAAATAAAGCTGCCCAATAATAGCCGCAAATCAGTACTAACCCCAAAAGAAGCAGTAAAATCAAATAGCAAATTAATTACCAACCGTGAATCAAGTAACCGGAAATCAAAAACAGGAAAATCACGTTGTTTATCCTCCTTGTTCAGGAATAAAATTACATTAAAAAAAATTCGTTGTTGCAGGGTTCGAATTCTAGTGTTATAGAATTGAGGATTTCTGATTTGAAGTTGTTGTGTATCGATTTGAGTATTGATTCCAATCGGGGTTTATTACGGGTATAAATCTGGGTCTCGGATCTTGGTTGAGGGGGGCAGCGTCGAAATTGGTTGTTGCGATGGTGTATGGTAAGTGGAGTTTGGCAGAGAGTTGTTGCTAAACTGTAGAGTATGTCGGAGCTTGGGTTTGGCGATATCGGTTTTGTGGTTTTGGCTATGAGCGTCGTGATTCATGAGGCCATGGGTTGCGATCAATTAAGTTAAGGTTTTACGATCGGAAGAGGGGAGGGTTCGGTGATTGCATTGGATGGAGTATGCAGGAGATGTCTTATTGAAATGGGTAAAAGTAGTGAATGGGTGTGGAGAAGTGAAACGTGAAGATGGAGATGAGAGAAGATTGGCATAGGTAGGGGTGCTTGCGGAAGTCTGATGGGGTTGGTTGATGGTGTGACGAGGTCACTGTGATTGTGAAGTGGCCAAGCAAATTGAAGTGGTAGTTGAAGTGCATGCAAGGAGTTTGGTTTGTAGCTGTAGTTAAGAAGTGGAAGGAAATGAGTTGAGTAAATTGGTTAATGGAGTTGAAGTGTGGAACTGCTTTGTGACGGTAAATGTGACGTATGGGGTTTTTAGGGAAGATGAAATGGTTGCTGGGTAATGTGGATGGATGATTTTCACTGCTTGGTGAAGCAGTACTTGTCCATATAATTTGTGAAGGGGATGCTTTTGTCGTTAGTTCGGCATTTCAGAAGTGGTTGTTTTGGTGGTTCGACTGGATTGGGGTGAGGAATTTGTGATGAATGGTTTCTGGAGATGTGTTTGCGCAAGTTATTTGTTCTCGAATGAAGGTGACAAGTTGTTTGGTTGTTCGAATCGTGGCAAGTGTGATTCGTAGAATTTGTTGTTGACGGATGGTACTGGATATGGAATTACTGATGAAAACGGGTTGTGAAAGGGGGTATGGTTGAACCTGACGAGTGATGAAGTTGGTTTAAGCAGGGATGTTGAGGTGAAAAACAGTAGAACGAAATATGGAAAAGGAATTTTTTTATTTCAGAATTGAAAGGAAAGAAATATGTAGAAAATTGGAAAGAAATAAATGAATGAAGAGGAAAGAAATTGTAGAGAAAACAGGAAAGAAATCAAACAAAAGGCAAGTTTTTTTCCTCTTGATTTAGAAGATTACAGTATCAATGTTTTAATAACCAATCGAACAATCAAGAACTTTTTCCTATATAATAAAGAAAATACAAGGAAAATAAAAATAGAACTAACACGAATTGGTAAATAAAATATTTTTGTGTTTTTTATGGAAAAAGATGAAAATAAAAATATAACCCGAATGATTTACTAATAAAAATTATTTTGATTCCCAGCAACGGCGCCAAAATTTGTTTGTGAACAAATTTGGACCATTTCTCGATTTGTTTGTAAAAAAAAAAATTAATCCGTTCAGCTTTCCTAAACAACAAGGGTTGTTGTAAAAGATGTCAAACTCTGGGACAAAAACTTATTTTACTAATAAATCCAATCAAGTTATTCTGAAATTTTGATTGGTTGAAAACACAGAAAATATATGAAAAAGTGAGTTTTTAATAACAAGAGAAAGCAATTAGGGAGCAATGATATAAATTAAATTAACATGAATTAATAACCAAACAGATTGATACAGATCTAATTCATGTGTATGTCACAAACATGAATCAACGATAATTAGGTTTTTAGAAAAAAAAACATGTGAATAACGACAAGTATAGCCTATGCAGGAGCTATGTTCTTAAACAACCATAGGCTATCAGGATAGATTCACTATTTTATTTCTAAAACCCTAAAAGTTAGATCTAAATCTGATAAGCATTAGATCGAACACGAATATACCCTATGAAGGACCATAGCTCTTAAACGACACAGAATATGAAGGTTCAGATCTAACCCTTGGTTCAGATCTAGATCTATATACTTGAAGTTCTAATCTCTTTGGCTATGTGATTATATTGAATCTAATCCAAGCGTCATCACCCCCTAATTAAAGGAGATTAGCTAAACATAGCTAAAGAAGAAGAGAAACGGAACATAAACAACATAGGTAAAATACAATAAAAAGTAAAGAGAAAGGATGAAGAATAATTTTATTCTTAGAGAAGGATTACAGAGTAAAACCCAATGCCATTACAAAGGAAGGAGATACAGTGTATTTATAGCTGATATGACAAAGACTAATTCGCTAATTACACAATGTAGGACGAAAGATTTTGCCCAAATAACACATAAGTCAGTGTGAACACAGCTGTAGAGTGAGAGGCCTTGCAAATGAGCCAATGTGAACACAACATGAGTCTTTAGTGAGCCAAATCTACCTAACTGAACTCAATTTGCAACCGTTCTTCAATTTTTAAACTCTACAAGCTTTAGAAGTTTCAAAATTCACTCAAAATTCTTCATGCTTTATCCATCAAATGCTTTGAACCCTGATTTTTATCAATAATTTGAAAACACAGCTATAAATACACCATATCAATTATTTTAAAGGGAAAACAAGATAAATATGCGGATAAAATATACACATTTACTTGTATATCATAGACCAGTAATAATCCATAGTGTATGTCTCTGTGCAAGATATCAATCGCAACCTAAGGAAACACATTTGAAAGCCGTAAAACGTATTCTAAGGTATGTAAAACATGCATTAGAATTTGGATTATTTTATCCTAAGGATAATTCATTTGGTTTAGTCTCTTATTATGATGCTGATTATGCGAGATGTAAATCCGATCGTAAAGCACTAATGGAACATGTCATTTCCTAGGACATTCACTAGGTTCTTGGTTTAGTAAAAAGAAAAATACAAAATCTTTGTCAAAAACTGAAGCAGAATATATATTATCAACTTTGGCATGTTCAAAAGTAATATATATGCAACAATCTCTAAAATATTTTGGTTTAAATATAAAGAAATCACCAATATACTGCGATAATACAAGCACTATAAATATATCTAAAAATCCAACTCATCATTCAAGAACTAAACATACTGATATACGACATCATTTTCTAAGAGGTAATGTAAGTAAAGAGAAAATTTCACTTGAATTCGTAGAAACAGAAAAACAAATAGCAGATATGTTAACAAAACCATTAAATGAAGTAATGTTCACTAAATTTAACAGAGAATTAGGCATTTGTTCTTTAAGTAAAATAGAATAATTAAATATATAAGTATAATATATATAACAAAATCAGAAAAATTAAAAATAAAAAGATACATATATCGACATGTGCAAAGTGATATGTCGACATATAACTAGCAGATTTTCAAAAATTAATTCCCACCAAAAGTTAGTTGTAACATCTATTTAAACTTCTTATTTCATATTTTCTTCTTCATCTTTTCATTTCATTTCTGGAAAAATTCTAAACCATATAAAACAATGGCCTCCACTAATTATAACAATCAAATCAATCACGATTCGTCCGCCAGACCATCCGAAGGTACGTTTCAAAGAACTACGCTCGCTCATGTGAAGAAATTAGAGGAGAAAATGAAGAATGTATACAAATGCTCACTGAAATTCAAGTTTTACAAATAAGGATGAATCAAGAGCATGTGAAACAAGCAAAAAATCATGCGAAATCTACAAAAAAAAATTATGGATAACCACACTAATTCGATTATCATCGAAGATGATAATCAGATAGTGGAAGAGGAAGTAGAAGAACAAACTAAAGATATGGAGGAGGAGGACTAAGCCATATACGTAGGCGAAGTATGTTTTGATATAGAAGGGAATGTAGTTGAGCTAAGCGTGGAATTCTGTCAACATTATCCTTATTGCCCAATTCACAAATCCCCAATCGTTTATCGTTTATTCATAAATACGATGTAATACGCACAATCCAAGTATTCGTAGATGTTTTAATTTGTATACTGTGTATAACGTTGTAAAGACATGGTTTGAATTATATGGTTTATTCAATGTTTATGTTCAATGCTTTCTTATTTAATATAGATTTAGAATTATAAAATAAGTAATTAAAATTAAGTATTGTGGCATAGTTTTAGGGAGTAAAATTTAATTTAGTATTATAATCTTATGTTTATATATATATATATATGTGTGTGTGTGTGTGTGTGTGTGTAGGAATAGACTTAGGAGGAGTCATAAATACCTTAGTAAATTATGGTCATTTATATAGATTTAAGGGTAGTATAATGAGGAAGTCTTTTTGTTGATGACAAAGGGGAAGAAGTTATAAAATAGGATTAGTTAGGCTTAGTTTAAGGGGGAGTATGTAGGATTCATGGTGTAAGGGGGAGTATTAGAAGAATCAAATCAACAAATATTAACAGGTATGAATATTTTATAAATCAAGGTTGTCATCATCAAAAAGGGGGAGATTGTTGGAAAATGAAGTTTAGATGACAACAACCATATCTTAATTACAATTATTAATTGATTATAAAATATATACTAACATCTTATCTAGAATATATATACATATATATATATGCAAGATTTGTACATGATTTAAATACTGAAGACTGTACAGATTCAGAGTTCCAAAAGATTCTGGATTCAGAGGAGAATCAAGACTCATGAGTATCAAGAATTCAAAGAGCTTAAGAAAATATAGTAATAAAGTCTACTTTATATGTAAGACTCTAAATAGCACTTCATATTCAAATTATGTTTTCAAAATTCAAATTCTAATTTCAAGTTATTTCAAACTACTTTTCTAAATTATTTCAAAAGGTTTCAAATATATATATATATATATATATATATATATATATATATAAGTTCAAAGTCTTATAATAATATGTTTATAATATATATACATTGTTTTATAATTTTAAATTATATGACTTTATAAATATGTTTATATTATATATCACTATGTTTTTTAGAAACTTCATTTGAAACATTATTTTTGATTCAAGAATTTCCAGAACATATACGTTAGTTTAAACACTTGAAAAATAATTTAAAAAAATAAATTACACTACATATGTCGACATACACATATGGGCATGTCGACATATAATTGTCATAAAATTCATTTTTCAAAGGAAGTGCCTTTTCACTATTTGTAACGGTTCGGAAACATTGCAACCATTTGGACACTATAAAAAGGGGTTGATTTCGAATTTTTAATCATTCTTTCTTCTTCTTCTTCACCACATTACTTATCAACATTAAAATACATAAATTTATTGATTTCTACACTTATACTATGCCGATTTCAACAAAATTTATATCATTCTTCTTCTCTTCTCAATCTCTATCAACTACTCTCTATTTGAAGTGTGTTGAAGAGTTCTAGGGCTTTTGTAATTGTCTGGGAAAGGGTGTGTTCCTTGTAGCCCTGGAATCAAGGAAAAGGAGTGGTGTTAACCTTGTAGCCGTGAAATCAAGGGTGGTGGAATTGATATTAACCTTATAGCCATGAAATTAAGGGTGGTGGAATTGGTGTTAACCTTGTAGCTGTGAGATCAAGGATGTTGTACTTGGATATTGATAATAATTCAACTTTGCGCAATCCAGTGTTGCATGGGACTTGTCGTAGGAGTAATCAGAACCAGTATAAAATTTAGTGTGTTCTAGTCTTTCCTTTTCTGCATTTTATATTTTCTTTTTTCTGTGTCTTTGATTGTTTCTGTGTTTGTGATCATTTCTATTGCGATAATCATTGTGTGAATCATATAGTAATTCAAATTAGTTTAAAATTTCTATAAATTCCTCATAAACACTATTCACCCCCTCTAGTGTTGGTTTTACCTTAAGATCTGCATTCTGCATCCTTAACAGCTGGGAGATGTTACAAATTCCTTCCTACTTAAAGACAACCTTGTCCTGAAATTTGAGTATAAGCTTCTGCAGCCATTTCAACATAATCACGCCAGGCAATGAGTTACCGCCTGGGATGAAGATAAAAAATTTCTTTTCATAATAATGCTTGTATAGGAATTTGAAATTGTAGTGAGCTTTTAATGTAACAATTCTCTCATCAATACCCTCAGGCTCAATTAAGTGTATAAGACCCAAAACCATCGTTGACAGTGTTCTATATGTGGTCTAAAGACTCTAAACTTCATCTTCAATTTCCTCTTCTACAGTTTTATTGATTAACTTTTCTGCCTTCTTAAAAGCATTCTTGATAGCACTAACATTTGCGGCCACCCCGGAATACTTGTTGTGTTGTGATCAAGATTGACATCATTAATAAAATCATTATCACTTTCTGGAACAACAAGCTCGACATCACTATCAAATGTGTCAAAATAAATAACATTTGCATCTTCAATATCATGTTCAATCTGAAAAGTGAGCTGATCACTATCATCAACAATTTCAGTAGTCGAATCTTCATTTTTTATAATTTCAATTTCTTGCAATTTAAATTGCTCTTGAATTGCTTTTGTAATTCCCAATTTTCATAGTTAGGAATATTTCCTGAACATCTGTAAAACCATTAAAGTGCTTCTTTCCTCAGGTTATATGAACATAAATGTATCCAGTTACGTAAATCAATGTTGTTGAATTTAAGGAATTGTTTCGCTTGCCACAGCCAGTTAATAACTTTATATTCTCCTAAGTACAATGGAAAATCTACCTTGAAATTTATTTTGAAGAATCTTTTGATGTAGCTATTAGTGTGTTATCATTTCTTGCATGTATATCAGCAGTTCTTGACACAGTATCAGTAATTCTTGGTTTTGATTATTTGGGTTGGTCTGATCAGATCTTGCTAGTAATGATTGCTAAATATTTGGGGGTAAATAAGCCACTGATCTATGACTTCAATTGCTAGTGAATGGTCTTTGTATATCAGTTTGAGATAGGGTATCTTGTATCCTTGAATTTCTGTATAGTTCAGAAAAAAAATGCTAAGGATTCTTGAATACTGATGTGTATAATGTCCACCTTTACATTGAGATCTCTCATTTTTCCCTGGTATCTAGGTTCTGCATTGATAAATCTTGAGTATTCTCTTCTATTTTTCTCATGCAATTTTCATTTCCATGATTAACCAGTTCTTGCTATGACTATATTCATGGGTTTGCATTATCCAGAGATGAAGATGCTTCTTGACTTGTTTCAAGGTTTGGTGGATAGTTATGGTGAGGGTGGGTATCATACTCACATTGTACACACTTTGAAACCAATTGATATGCTCTAGTTTCTTCCTTTGATTGACCATAAGTTTATGGCATGGCAATGATGAGAAATGAGATGGTGAAGAAGGCACAGGGTATGGGGAATGGGGTTTTCTTGGTATTAGAAAGGGAATGCAGAAAGATGGATCACTATTGTTTGATCACCGAAAATGATATGAACAATGAAGAGAATTAAAGACGGGGGAATAAGAGGGTTTGAGGTGCAGAAGGGTGTGCCAAGACTAGATGATCAACACGAGAGAATTAATAAATGTATATTGATCACCTCAGTGAAAAGGAGGGATCTAGAAGAAGAAATGTAATAGAAAAATAAGAACAGAATTAAATAGTATGAGTAAATTTCTTTTGTTCAAAATGCATGCCTGATATAAATTATATATATAGTCTTCGCACATAACAATTATAATCATCAAATACTTGGATTAAATTAAAAAAAATCCAAATTACATGAAACCAGGCCCAAAATATGTGTGCCGCTGTGTGCACGCACACTGGTACGCCAAAGCATCCATCACCTCCTAGTGATGTTGTGCTAGTCCTCCGACCTGTAGGCTTCAGATACTGTTCTTCAATGGCCATGGCTCCTCCGATGAACTTAGGTTCGCAACACAGTTTCGTTCCTGAATATTTATTTCAGCATTTTTTCCAATTTGCTGGGAGTTGATACAAATTATTAAGTTGATGCTATTAAGCTTACTATGGGGCAAATGATTTTTGTGATGATGTCAATCTCGGATGCAATACCACAGAAGTCCACGAAGTAGCTACAAATAATACTATTATTAAGAACGCTTTTAAGAATCCAGATAAGTTATGCAATAAAATGATAATGAACGCAAGTGAAGATAGGGCCTAGATGATATTAAGAAAACATCCGATCATTGTTTCAAAGTGTTCTGACATGAGAAAATGACTCAAAAAGAATGGTATTGTAACAACATGAAATGACTAATTGGTTAAGCCTGGAAGCATCAATGAGGCAGTTCTTTGCTTAGCAATTTTAAACTACTTAAGAATGCCAAGAAATGTGTTATAATGAAAAGAAAATTTCATCTTTGATCCGGATGGTAGCTCAATGATTTTCGGAGGCATCTTGTCTCAATCTTGTAGACATGGTTGTATTGTAGGGGAAGGGAATCATAAGCATAAAAGTCGGGTTTCCATAACTCTTGGGTCTGAATGTGCACGTGAATACTTGTATGGGTCATGCACAAAGTATACAATTTGTTTCCAGGAGACATATTTAATTGGGCTGATGAATTAGTGTTTGGTCTCGTTTTATTGTATATCTGTCTAGGTATTTGTATATATATGGGAGTTAACAAGAAAAGTATGTTGAGATGAATTAATAAAAAGTACTTCTACTCTTCCATTCGTAATAAGAACAAACTTCTTACGACTCTTCAAATCTAGCGACCTGATCTCTCTGTGGCTTTCACTCCGGAGGAAGTCAAGGAAACCATCCTTTATCACTTTCAAAACTTCCTTGGTTCTCCCTTAATTTCGGTTTCTGATCTAGCTTTTCTAGCCTTTGTTCCCTGGTTGGTTCTTCCTTTGGAGAGTTTTGACCTTGTCGTGCCTCCTTCTTCGGAAGAGATACGCACTTGTGTCTTCGCTCTTAGTAAGGATAGTGCTAGTGGGACCGATGGATTCAACGAGGTCTTCTTCCGAAGTGTCTAGACGATCATCCAATCGGATTTCTGCCTAGCAATTCAGTTTTTCTTCTTCGTTGGAGATCTGCCTCAGGGATGGAATTCCACCAACTTGGCTCTTATCCCAAAGTGCGAAAATCCTCGAACGTGTTCGGATTTTCGCCCGATCAGCTTATGTAACTTCTCCAACACGGTTATTTCTAAGGTCCTAGCCACTAGGTTGGATTCGTTTCTTCAGTGTATTATTTCCTCTTCTCAAGCTGGGTTTGTGAAATAACGTTTGATTACGGATAACGTCCTTTTGGCCCAGAAGTTGATTTCTCAGATTGATCGGAAAGTGAGAGGATCTAATGTGGTCGTCAAGCTGGACATGGCTAAAGCTTACGATCTCATGTCCTTCTTTTTCATCATCAAGGTTCTAAGGGCTTTCGGTTTTCCCGCAACCCTTATAGATGTTATCTAGAGGCTCATTTCAGCTGTTGGTTTTTCGTTCTCATCAGCGGACCAGCCAATGGGTATTTCAAGGTGGGAAGGGAACTTCATTAGGGAGTTCCTCCTTCCCCTACTTTGTTCGCTATCGCTGTTGAGGCTTTTGTATGTGGCTTACATTCACTTACGATAGTAAATTAGATTCATCGGTTTAGCATCCCTACGGGCTGCCCTCTCATTTCTTCCTTATCCTTCGCTGACGACATTATCATTTTCACGAATGGTAGCCCTCACTTAGTCCATCGCCATGTCTGCCTCATTCAGTAGTACGAGAAGTGTTCAGGCCAACTCGTTAATTTTACTAAAAGTTGCTTTGTTCCGTCGAGCGACTAGATCTTTTTGGACTGAAACCTTCACTGGTTTCAAGGTCGCCTCCCTTCCTTCACCGTACCTCGGTATTATACTTTACAGAGGTCGTAAGCTCAACGCCATTTTCGATCGCCTCACCGATAGAGTCAGGGGAAAGATCATCATGTGGAATGCAGAGCTTCTCTCTTAGGCAGGAAGATTGGTTCTCATAAAATCAGTGCTTTACTCTATAGGATTGCGCGTCATTGCTGTTATGACTCTTTCATCTTCATTTTCCATTCTTATCGTTCCTTGGCTTCGTCTTTTTCCTGGGTTAAAAAGGACAACGATAATAGTCACCATTGGATTTCTTTGGGCATCATTTGTCGTCCCAAAAGTGAAGGGGGCTTAGGCCTCAAAAATCCAAATGATACTTGTTCGGCCTTTGCTTGCAAGCTATAGGCTAGGTTTGACGCAAACGACTCTTTATGGGAGACGTTCCATCACGCCAAGTACCACAAACTTCAGGACGCGAACTTCTTCAGTGTCCCATCCTACGCTAGTGAGACGTGGAAACGGATGCAATCCATGAAGGCCTTTTCGAATTCACATGGTGGTGGATTCGGATGGGACAGCAGTCCCTTCTCGATTAGGGCGGCATGGAGCTCAGCAAGGACGCCAGCTCCACGTCTCCTTCTCTTCTCTTTCATCTGGATGTCCGCATTACCTCGAAGGTTTCTTTGTTTATGTGGCGGACCCTACGTGATGGGCTATCTATAGATGAGAAACTTCAGAGGATGACATCCCTTTAGTGTCCCATTGTAGGTGCTGTGGTCTGGTGACATGGAATCCACAACTCACTTATTTTTCTTTGGCTTTTCTACCAAATATGATTGTAATTATTTCGGAAACTTGATTAGTCTTCGAGGTAATGCGTCTTCTCTCGCTGATTTACTAAGATACTGGTGGGTCGGATTCTTAGATAAATCTGTTCGTTCGATCATTTTTCGGTTAATCCCTTGTCTTATCCGTTGGCATATCTGCTGCTCGCGGAATAAGACAATTTTTGATGAGGTGTCTATGGATCCTTCTACAATCATCCAAAGGGTAAGGAATAATGTGTTCCTTGCGTTTCATGGCAGACCGTTTAGGGGTTCTATTGGTTCCCGATCGAGACTGTTGGCAGGTGCTTTGACATTACATCAGTACCATCTACCCCCCAAGCGGGAGTTAGTTGAACCTGTTACTTTGAGGTTATCGAGGTCCTTCCCGTTAACCTCTTCTCAACTCCCATCCCCCCTTTTAGTCCTGACTTTGTTTGCTAGTACTACAGGGTCTGGATTTACAGGTTTTAGGATCAATGGTCTATGGATCTACTGGTTCTGTCGTAGCTGTGTTGATTTAGGAGTTATCAGACGGCTTGGGTTAATTGCATCATCTTTTTGCTTGACTTTTTCTAGGATCCTCGGCCTTTTCATTTGGGCTGCGTCGCGTGGGCATCTTTCTTGATTTGCCAATCGCTATACCTCTTTGCAGCAGCTTTTGGCTTACTCATTGTCTGCTTCTTATTGGTTTTCGTCTTTTTAAGGTATATACTTTTGTGTTTATGGTTCTACTTGGGCTATTTTGTTTACCGTTCTGTGTAGCCTATGTTGTGTGCACATATCATGTAGCTATTTCTACATATTTGGTTTTGTGATCCATTGGAGAATAGCTAGGCTATCCTTTTTGTTATATTTATATTTATCTTCTTAACAAAAAATTAATAAAAAGTTTCATTTTATGTTGTGTCCTATATTCCCTTCTGCTCCATATTACTCTTGCTTCTTTCTCTGCAATATTTACGTGACTATCTCTGTGATTTCACCACCTTCTTGCTCTCCTCTCTAATTCTCCTCGACCTGATCACCCTTTTCTTGCTGATCTATACACTCTGATCCCCCTCTTTCTTGCATTTCCCTGTTGCACTTTACATTCCTTGCTGCTGTTACATAAAACCACCGCCCCAATCTCCATCACTACCACCACCGCGCCTGACCTTTTCCTTCACATTTCAAACCACCAAACTCCACAATTTCCCCTGCATCAACAAGTCATGGTCCAAAAAATTACGAAATGAAAAGTCAAAAAAGAATTATTCGAAAATTACAATTTCTAAAACTAAAAATGTCAAAATTACAATAATACCCTTCGTTTTTTTAAAAAGTAAAAAAAATGAAAAAATCCAAAAAATTAAGAAATGAAAAGTCAAAAAAGAATTATTCGAAAATTACTGTTTCTAAAGCTAAAAATGTCAAAATTACAAAAATACCCTTCATTTTGAAAAAAGTAAAAAAAATCCAAAAAATTACGAACTGAAAAAGTCAAAAAAGAATTATTCGCAAATTACGATTTCTAAAGCTAAAAATGTCAAAATTACGAAAATACCCATCATTTTGAAAAAAGTAAAAAAAAAAACGAAAAAATTACGAAACGAAAAGATAAAAAGAATTATTCGAAAATTACGATTTCTAAAGCTAAAAATGTAAATATTACGAAAATACCTTTTATATTGGTAAAATGGAGAAAAATAATAAAATTTCAAAAAATTTAGAAGATTATGAGATGAAAAGTAATAAAAGAATTATTCGAAAATAATAGTTATTAAAGTTTTAAAAGGTCAAAATTACGAAAATGCTCTTTATGTTGAAAAAAGTGAATAAAAAATAGTAAATTTCAAATAATCTAGAAAATCATGAAAAAATAATAATTTTTTTTTAACTTTTTCCAATATGAACGGTATTTTCGTAATTTTGGCTTTAAAAATCATTATTTTTGAATACTTCTTTTTTTAGTTTTCATTTCATAATTTTTTGGACTTTTTGTAATTTTTTTTGTTTTTTTCACTTGTTCCAAAATAAAGGGTATTTTCGTAATTTTAGCATTTTTAGATTTAAAAATCGTTATTTTAAAATAATTCTTTTTTTAATTTTCATTTCGTAATTTTCTGAAATTTTTTCATTTTTTTCACTTTTTCCAAAATAAAGGGTATTTCCGTAATTTTACTATTTTTAGCTTAACTCTGCCTGTGTAGTTTTCTATGCAGCCTGTCCCAAGCCAGGGTAAAGGAGGAGGGTTGTGATAGGCTTGGCGAGCCAACGTAAAAACTTAGCCACTCTTATGGATATGGAACCTTATGATATATCGTTGGGGCGTAACCCTCTTAGCGACGCGCTATATCGAGGCTCGGATATGGTGTTAAATATGCAAGGGCTGGGCCGCCATTCTCTTAGTGGCACGCTACACCGACGCCCCGGTGTAGTGATAAGTGAGCAAGGGTCCTCGCATTTTTCTCGGCGGATGCGAGGGGCAAGGAAGCTAGTCGACGATAATAGGGTTCGGTTAGGTAGTTGGAATGTAGGGTCCTTAACAGGAAAATTAAGAGAGATAGTGGATACTATGATTAGGAGACGAGTTAACATCTTGTGCGTTCAAGAGACTAGGTGGGTCAGAATGCGAAGGAGGTGGAGAACACTGGCTTCAAATTGTGGTACACGGGAGAAGTACGTAACAAGAACGGGGTAGGCATATTGATTGACAAGAACCTTCAGAACAATGTGGTTGACGTCAGAAGACGAGGGGATATGATAATCCTAGTTAAGCTAGTAGTTGGCGAGGCTGTTTTGAATGTCATTAGCGCATATGCCCCACAGGTAGGTATAAGTGAAGAAGCCAAAAGGAAGTTCTGGGAAGACGAATGTGCATAGTAGCGAGAAACTTTTTATAGGAGGAGACTTCAATGGCCATGTTGGCTCATCTAGCGGGGGTTTTGAGTGAGTGCATGGTGGTTTTGGATTTGGCCGTAGGAACCAAGAGGGTGAAGATATTTTGAATTTCACTCTCTCTTTTGATCTCATGATTGCTAATACCTTCTTTAGAAAGAGGCAATCACATCTGATCACCTTCAGTAGTGGCCAACAGGCTAGCCAGATTGACTTTGTCCTAACTAGAAGAGATAGTAAACGAGATTGTGTTGATTGCAAGGTCATACCTGGAGAATGTGTCGTCTCACAACACCAGCTGTTGGTATGCGTGTTTCATCTTCGGGTGGTGAAGGATAAGAGAGCGAAGATTAGCAGGACGAAATGGTGGAAACTCAAAGGAGATGCTTCACGGGTGTTTAAAGATAGAGTGGTGGGAGAAGGAGCTTGGAATGTGGAAGGAGAAGCAAATGTCATGTGGAATGCGATGGCAACTTGCATTCGGATAGTCGCCACTGAGGTATTTGGGATAACAAGAGGAAGCAAGCGAGAACCCAAGGATTCGTGGTGGTGGAATGACGAGGTGCAAAAGGCTATCAAAGAGAAGGAATGCTACAAATGCTTGTACCGTCATAGAAGCGAAGAGAACATGCACATGTACAAAGTGGCAAAGAAGACTGCAAAGAGAGCAGTGAGTGAAGCAAGGGGACGAGCGTACGAAGATTTGTATCGAAGGCTAAGTACAAAGGAGGGTGAAAAAGACGTTTACAGAATAGCTAGGCTACGCGAGAGGAGGACAAGGGACTTCAATCAGGTTAAATGCATTAAGGATGAGAATGATAGACTTTTGGTGAAGGAAGATGAAATAAAGAATAGGTGGAGAGAATACTTTGATAAGCTTTTCAACGAAGAAAGTGATAGCTCTTCGATCGAGTTGGAAGACTTAGCCGATAGCACCAATAGACATTTTGTGCGGAGATTTCAAAAAGCTGATGTAAAGGAGGCGTTAAAACGTATGAAATCAGGCAAGTCGGTAGGGCCTGATGATATTCCTATTGAGGTGTGGAGATGCTTTGGAGATGCAGGGATAAAATGGCTAACTAAGTTGTTCAACAATATTTTCAAATCAAACAAAATGCCAGATGAGTGGAGAAGAAGTATTTTAGTTCCAATCTTCAAGAATAAAGGAGATATTCAAAGTTGCACAAACTATAGAGGAATTAAGCTTATGAGTTATACAATGAAGCTTTGGGAGAGAGTTTGCGAGCAGCGTTTGAGGAGGTTGACAAGTGTCTTTAGGAATCAATTTGGTTTTATGCCGGGAAGGTCAACCACTGAGGCGATTTTCTTGGTTATGCAACTTATGGAGAGATACAGGGAGCAAAAAAAAGATCTCCACATGGTTTTTATTGACCTTGAGAAAGCTTATGACAGAGTACCGAGGAGGGTTATGTGGTGGACGCTAGAAAGGAAGAGAGTGTCATCAAAGTATATTACCCTTATTAAGTATATGTACGAGGGGGTTGTGACTAGTGTTAGGGCATGCGATGGTGAGACCAGAGACTTTCCAATTAACATAGGGTTACATCAAGGTTCGGTTTTGAGCCCCTATATTTTTGCATTAGTGATAGATGAAATCACAAAAGATATACAAAGGGAGATTCCCTGGTGCATGCTCTTTGCCGATGATGTTGTGCTGATTGATGAAAGTAGAATAGGGGTTAATCGACAACTGGAGTTGTGGAGGGAGACCTTGGAATCAAAAGGTTTTAGACTTAGCAGAACTAAAACAGAGTATATGAAGTGTGAGTTTAGTAGTGTCAGGTCAGATGACGGAGATGTTACCCTGGCCGGTAGAGTAGTACCCAAGAAGGAATCGTTTTGATACTTAGGATCTATGTTGCAGTTTGATGGAGAGATTGATAAGGATGTTAGTTTTAGAATTCAAGCAGGATGGGTGAAATGGCGACTAGCATCTGGCATTCTCTGTGATCGGAAGATTCCTCAGAAGCTTAAAGGAAAGTTCTATAGGACATCAATCAGGTCTGCAATGTTATATGGTGCAGAATGTTGGCCTACTAAGAGGCAACACGTCCAGAAGATAAGTATAACAGAGATGCGAATGCTGCGTTGGAGCTGTGGGCATACCAGACGAGATCGAATTAGAAATGAGGATATTCGGGAAAAATTTGGAGTTGCGCCTATTGAAGAGAAGTTAGTTCAATACCGCTTGAGATGGTTTGGACATATCCAACGTAGACCATACGATGCACCTGTACGTGCTGGAATTCTAGGCCGCGCCGAAGGCCCAAAGAGAGGTAGAGGTCGACCTAAAATGACATGGGAGGAGATAATAAAGAGAGATTTAAGTAACTGGAGTTTATCGGAAGAGCTGGTAGTTGATAGGAGTGCATGGAAATTGGCAATCCATGTACCAGAACCATAGGTTTTTTTTTTAAAGACGTTATTTCTCGTTTACTGAACATTTTTACTTTTTATTACTATTTTAGATTTTATTTCACTTTTATTGAACATTTTTACTTATTATTATTTTTATTTTAAAAAAAAACCTTTATCGGACGACTTTTTTATTTGATTGGTTATTTTAAACCCTTTATATATATATTATTATCATCATTATTAATTTTATTTTATTTTAATTTTGGATTTCATATCTAGCCAACCCCAACTTGTTTGGGATATATGGCTTTGTTGTTGTTGTTGTACTATTTTTAGCTTCAAAAATCGTCCTTTCAAAATAATTCTTTTTTTACTTTTCATTTCTGGATTTTCTGAATTTTTTTCATTTTTTCCAAAATAGAGGGTATTTTCGTTATTTTAGCAAATTTAGCTTAAAAAATCGTATTTTTTATTTTCATTTCTTAATTTTCTGGATTATTTGAAAAAAAAAATCACTTTTTCCAATATGAAGGGCATTTTCGTGATATTGGTTCTTTTAGCTTTAAAAATTATTATTTTCGAATACTTCTTTTTTTTATTTTCATTTCATAATTTTTTAGATTTTTTGAAGTTTTTTCTTTTTTTTTCACTTTTTCCAAAATAAAGGGTATTTTCGTAATTTTAACATTTTTATTACTACTTACCTGTCATATTATATGATGGGCCTGACCCAGTTAATGGTAGTAAATAAATTTCCTATGAAAATTCGAAAGCCCATCCCGTGTTTTCCATCTCAAGACGGAAGGAATTTCTTCCATTTTTATTTTCTTTGGAAAAAAACGAAAATCAAATTTGTTGGAAATAATTAGAAGGAATTCCGTGGATATCAGAATAACGAAAAAAGAAAAAAGCCAGCCCTACTTCTATCTATCCACATCGTGCCAAACTCAGTTTACATTTTAGTACCAGGTACAAGTAACAAAATCTCACAAACACACAACAAATTTGCCATATTTAACATAACCAAGCACAAAAGGACATCTATAAAGGACGACAACAAAACAGAGGGGAAAAAAAAAAAATCTAAGAATACCTACAACCATAACAAAACAAACAACAAAGGTACACATATACATACATTAACACAAACAACCCGTAACACAACACGGTTTGGTACACCTAGGACAAATACGCACATTTGTACATTTCGGGCAATCAAAGACACATCCACATGAGTACTCAGGGCACGATATGGTCGGAGAACAGCAGCATTTTTTTGGATTCTCCCTACTTGAATTTCCCCAGCAGTCGCAGCATAAGGAACTGCAGTTGAAACATCCCGTGCATTTGCAGCAGCAGCAGCAAGGTCCTAGGCTAGGGCACTTGCAGCATGTGATTTTAGGGCAATGAAAGCAGCCACAGCCGCAGTTGAAGCAGGAGGAGCAGCAGCATAGTTTTTTGGGGTTTGGGCAACAGTTATTGCATGTTGGTTTACTGAAGTTGCAGCAGTTGGTGCAGCAGAATATGCATGAGATGCAGCAACATAGCTTTGATCTGGTTGGAAAGCAAGTGCAACCATCAAGCATTAGAAGGGTCACATATTTTCCTTAAAGGCATGCCATTAGGACCCCCCCCCCGGTGGGTGTCCAAGGGTGGTAAGCCCCTAGGTGGTCAGACTATCATGGTCCGGGGGGGGGGGGGGGGGGGGAATCAGTGTATTTCAGTTGTTATTTGAATTTGAATTCAAAAACAAACAGATATAGTTGTTGGTCAATTGGCGTGTGGGGTTCAACAATGACCAACAACAGTTATTTCTCTTATTTATCCATAGCAATTTGCCTTAATGAAAAAAAACAATTATAATTATTTTCTATTCCAAATTCCAAAAAAACAGAAATATTTAGTTTATTTTTCGAATGAAGTTTCTCCATTATATCATGAGAGAACAATTGTTGCAATCTTATGTGATCTGACCATTGGGAAAACATTCGGGAAAGACGACAATATAATCATGCCTTGGAGAAATAATTCTAGCCAAACTCACAACATCAAGTTTATTAAACGAAAGCACCGAACAGATAAAAAGTTTAGGTCAGCCCCTGTACAGCTCAAGTACGTGACAATCCAAATAAAGGCGATGGTACAAACAGTTAGATCTAACATAACAAAATATCGTATTTTTGATTTTGAATTATCACTGGTTTTTTATGAGAGGTTTCTACATGTGGTAAACATACACATTTGTCAAACAGAGGTAAAGAAGTACCCGAACCATCTCCAGAAGCGACAGCAAGGTCCATGTCTCTTCTTGTTTCTGTGGAAAAACAAGAAATGGCAATAATTAATGTGTGCAATTAAATATGAGTGGAGATGAATATTGCTAAAAATGAAAATGGCTGAACATACATTGGTACCAGAGGATCGGGATTTGCAGCTACGAAGTCATTGACCCTGTCAAAATCATCAGAGTAAAGCATAATTAGTTAAGTCATAGTTATCAACAAATCAGCTGAATCACATTACTGTTGTATTAATAAACAAACCTACTTCTTAAGATCCGTTATTTTAGAAGTATGATTCTTCTTAATCATGTGTATTTTTTTCACCAACTGCAATAACATGAGTACAAGTCCGCAACACTGTAATGCTCTGACTTTATTTTTATGTTGTCTTCGCAAAACTGGTTCTACCAGATCATATATATACATAAGTATGTATGCAGGTGTAATGTCTATGGGCATCTGTGGTAAGGTTCGATAACACCCATTTTTTCAAGCACTCCTTTCATATTGAACTACACTAATTCAAATGCCACAAAACTTGAAATAAAACCGATCTATCATACATCACATTCACAAAATATGAGACCGTCTGAACGTTCCTAACCCCTTCAAAATGACAAATCAGTGTCAACAGCTAAAATATTTTTAACCATTGATTTCAAACATCAATTTCAGTGTGCTGATAATACTTAAGTTGGTCAAATTGTTATGTAGCGATGGTCGGAACAAAGCTTTCTCTCCTCCTACATAGGGCGCACGCATATGAGTTGGCACGCACATCCTTGCAACAAAAGGAAACTCTAATGTTACATGTTTACCAACTCATATGTATACTCCACTCTAATTTTTTTTTTTTGATGTGGGATTTTGTATTCAAACCGCCATCTTTTTTAACGACATGCGAGAAAATCATAACAGTCTCCTCCTTTGTTCGCATCCCCTTCGAGTATTTTGAGAATAGTGTTGTTTACATGGCTCGGTCCGTAACCTTCGGCTCCGATATCACTGTTATGTAATGACGGTCGGCAGAAAGCTCTCTCTCCTCCTGCATAGGGCACACGCATATGAGTTGGCACACATCCTTGTAACAAAAGGAAGTCATGATGTTACGTGCTTACCAACTCATATTTGTACTCCTCTCCTCTAATTTATTTCGTGATGTGGGACTTTGTGTTCAAACCGTCATTATCCTTTACAATATGCGAGACAATCCTAACAAAGATTGTATAGAGATGAACCAAAAAATGATCCAAACAAATTTCTAGAAATTTGAAGCATTTCAAACAGTACAACGCAAGATATTAAAGGACTATAAGAAGGGCAACATTGAAAGCTTCCCTCTTCTTTATCACCAATGTTTTAAAACGCAAAAGATGTACGTGAAGCGTTTTCAGGTCCGGGAGGCGAGGCGTAAGCCTTTCGGGTAAAAGAAAAGCGCAACACATACTTAATTTTTAATATGGAGTAACATTAAGCGTCAAATAGTAAGTAAAAACCATAAAACATTCTAAGCAATTCAAACAAAATACAATCATCCTTGCACATTTAATATAAATTGCAAAAGATCAAATGATATCTTCCTCCGGTGCACATATGATCACAAAATCCACAGAGTAATTTTTTTTTTGAATTTGAGAATTCGGTAAATCTTTGACCTACTTCCATGCAATATCACATTTGCTCATTTTAAATTAACCTAGCCAACAATATAAATGAGGAAACGATTAAAATGGTTTTTCAATGAAACACAACAAATAAACAAAAAAGACAGCAAAAAAAAGTCTCCTAAACCAGAGTTTTTTACTTTTTTTTGCGTTTTTTACGCTTTTTTAACGTTTTTTGCGTTTTTTTACGCCTCAATTGGTTGAGGTTTAAGCCTCAGAGGTAAAACGCCTCTTGAGATGCGCCTCAAGGCGTTTTTGCCAACGCCTCGCCTCGAGGCGCGCCTCAGGCACGTTTTTTAATACACTATTTATCACCTTGATCCTCCCCCTTGTCATTTTACATAAAATATTCCTGGGATGACGTAAATTTTTGTAGGATGTTTTCTAGCTATATTGTCTAAGTAATATTTGAAATTGTTATCCCCTTCAACATTATATTTTACATTGACAGTAAAACTAAATATTCTCGAAGGTTCATACTTCAATGCAATATTGAAAGGGTTGAAGGTATCAAAACAATTCAAATTTTGCACAAGTGATCTTGTTAATGAATATAACATATCTACAAAAATTAACTTCGATCGAAAAATATTTTACACAAAAAAGACAGAGAGGAGCTTCCTGACGGGTCTATAACAAGGGGATCTAAATCCACCCATGAAAATTCTTAAACATTCGAAAATTGGATAAGCAATTTTGTCCGAAAGAATATCACTCACTGAATCATTTGCCGAACTCAGAAATCCACCGTCCATCAGAACCTCAGGTGTTTTGGGTGCTCAACGACATCTTAAGCTTTATATGAGTTGTATTTTAAATGCTTATAAAATCTTGAGGGAGGCCCAACGGCTGTCTCATTTCATCCTTGTCATATTTGGAGCTGCGATATTCCAAATATTATACAAATTTTCCCTTTGTTATATTTGACACGTTACGGAAGAGAGGACAAGTAAAGGCAACATTTTGACAATAATGTGGAGGTCACTACTTCGTATCGTTTGATGGCAGATGGAGACATTTCTATGATTTGAATGAGTGCATTTCTTCATTTAATATTTCACGCAAGCCATACATTAGAATGGGTTTACATTGTAACAATATTTGTAACTAGATTGTTTTTGTTTTTCTAGGATAAAATCCATCCATTTTCAAACATTTACTTTAAAATTCTTCGTGTCGGTATCATCTAAATCCAACAAAATAAGAGGTTTGTAACGATGAAAATAAAATGTTAGGAATGATGATTTGAATGAAAAAAATCAAGGAGAGGAAGAAAAAAAAGATCCGGAGAATAAAGCACTAATAGTCTAGAAAGAATTATGTCAAGGGATCTGGTAAGTCAAATAAATGGTGACAGGCGAAATAATTATTCATTGTTCCTTTGCTTATTATATATTTTTCTTTCTTGGTTTTTGATCTGACTGGGAAGAGAATATAGTGAAGAAAAAAATATAGCAATACAATATGGATAGCTATAACCCATTGTACATAAATAATCCTAGTTAGAAGCGCAAAATATTCAAAAGTGTGTACATACTCTTTGCAGCACACAGAAACTGGTTGAAGTCTTTCTAATGATTGTAGTTCCTCCTGCTTCAAATGAATTTAAAAGAGAATTCAGTCAATATAACATACATTATTATGCAAAAATGAAGCTACTAAGGTTCAGCATATCTTTTGAAACTTTTATGTGTAACAAAACGGTGCTCAAGGCTGCACCAATTTTGTAAGTTTCATATTTGAAATTTGCATCAATCAATTACTAAATCAACCAGGCTTGTGTTTGAGATAATTATTCTAAATGAAGGTGAACAGAAGAGCCACATTTCTATCACCTAGTTCGATAAAATTAACAGCTGTCGATAAAATTTGGAGTGGAAAATTATTTTTAGCAATGAGAGAATTGACATCTTAAAGAAAAGAAAAAATCGTTTTTAGCAATGGGCGACACAGCTTGGCCTTGAGCAATGGCCTATTAAATACCCCCAATAATGATAACTCTCTGAACCTTCACGTTTTGCTTTACACACACATACATACATGTGTATGTACATAATAAACACATACGCATATGCACGTGCGCATGAACACATACATATATACATATGAGGGCGTTATATGGCACCCCTTTTGCACCCCAACCACAACCACATATTTATAATTAAAGAAGTTAATGGGGGTAGAGAGAGTCAGTGGAAGGAGAGAGAAACATGAATGTACGGTGAAAATCAAAGGGATTATAGGAGTGGCGCACTATTTGGGGTGCTCTTGATCCTATATATATAGAGAGGTGCTAGGAATCCCGAAAAGAGGGGGTAAAAAAGTGCGGCTTCAACCGCAATTCACGGGGGACCGTGTTTTTTATAATTTATATGAAATCCGCACCTTTTATTTACAAATCTGATAATTTACCCGAACTACTGTCGGGCCTTCTAGCATTTCTGGTACACACACGTGTATATATATATATACGTATATATATGTATATATACGTATATATATATATGTATACATACGTATATATATAGAGAGAGAGACACACACACAATGTGTGTGTCTGTGTATTCATCTTCATCCACTCATTCTCTCTCCCTCAAACTATTATTTAAATAGAAACCGGGGGGGGGGGGGGGGGGGGACATATATATGAGCATCTCATTGCATCCTAAATACTGCAACATCACACACCGCCTTTGATTTAAACAACAAATTATGTTTTCCTCTCCACCCACTCAGTCTCTTTCTCTCTCTCAAGCTATTATCTAAATAGAAGCTTGTGGCTAAGATTGAAGTGTGGCAAAGCTAAGATGCCGTGGAGATGGCCTCATATATATATATATATATATATATATATATATATATATATATATATATATATATATATATCACACATCATTTGTAGCATTTTGATATCAATCATGAGTTTACATTAAAATATTTGGTCCACGTAACAAAAGAGAAAAATAAATATTCAAATAGAAACTTGTGACTGATATTAGATTGCTACAAAATGACGTTAAATAAAGAATGATATTGATCTTCACTATATATATAAACACAAATAAACATACATATATAGGATACAATTGATTTACATATATATGATACATACATAAAGAATGATATCTGCTTGCCATGGAGTTTAGAAGAGTTGTTTACTATTGATTTACCATGCTTGACCGGCCCCTAATATTGGATACAATTCATATTGACTTAACACACAAATATAGAACCCTGTTTATATAGTTCAAAGGACGATATAGCTGTTTTACTCGCTTATCTAGCATTTTGATTTTACTATACTTTAGACTCTATTGTTTAGGTTTGGGAGGGTTTTTCCTTCTTTTGTACGGGATTTGATTTTTTCTCTATACGTGTTGGTAGCTCCTTAGTTAAATGTAGAATAAAACTATAGCAGTACTCTCCTTTATTGGAATATAACTCGTTTTTCTATATAAAAAATGGAAGTGAAAACTTAATGGAGGGTCCATTGTTCCCTTTCTCTAGTACTAACATTAGCCCTCCTGTATGAATTAATAATAGGAAGGTTCACTCTACAGCAATCTTTTCCTCCCAAAGAAATTTCCTAACCGAGGCCAAAGAATCTTAATGAGTTTTTCTGGAATGTACAGGAAGTTCACAGAAAGGTGAACTATGACATGTTTATTAGTAGACACTATAGTTATTTTCAACCAATAAAAAAAATTGAGTACCAAGTAGCGCTTGTCGGAATGCTATTTCAAAACAAGTCATGTAAGATAGTAAGATACTCATAAAGGAACTTTCATGCACCGGTTTTTGTTGACACACTAAAGGTATAGAATAAATCAAATAACAGAATGGTGTATGTCTCCATGTTTCAGAGGTAAGCCTTAAACAACCTCTGAAGAAATGAACTTAGAGGGACATTGCCTAAAACTAAGTTTCCAATTTCAAAGAAGCTTATAAAGGTATCTATAAAGTCTTCCAAATTAAAATAGAAGAAAAGAAAAGGAAAAACATGAAGATAAAAGTAATAAAGAAGAAAGGATGCTTCCCATTAATTAAAGGAAATATGCTCGTGTGGGGCCGTAGTTATGTTGGTTACAGTAAAAGAAAAACAAAGAAAATTCATTTGTACTCATCCCAATAAATCTACTTTAAGACGATCCTCATCCCCAAACATACACAATAAGTACTTTAAACATATGCATTCAGTTTTCAAGAACACTGCCATTGAAAAGCTCGTATTGACAAAGATTTTCAAGTACATAGATATTAACTTGCCTTAGGAGCAAAAGCCTGCTCCTTGTACACAACTTTCATGCACAAGAATCGCTTGTGAACTTATAATGAGATTTCAAGAACCAGATTCGCCAACGGTTAAAATTTTGTGAGGTACAAGATATTTCTATGTTAATATCAGAAAGAATTATATTTTAAAGTCAACTCATCAAAAGAAAGACACAACTACATTTCTAAGTAAAAAATTTATTCAGAAGCATGTAATAGGTGCTTTGTAAGTTGCTGAATTTAGCAAAATGGCTTCTCTTGTTTTAATTTTCTGTTTAAGTTCAATTCAAAAACAGAAATGTAACCCTGTTATAGCTATAAACAGTGGCTATTCCATACCAAAATTTTAAGTACAAACCACTAGGCACAAATAGTCTGTTCAGCCCTAAACACAAACGACTTCAGTTCAATAAATTTATCACGGTATAGTTGCCAGTGCTTTATCTCATGTTTCTGATAATTCTGACCAGTGAATGACGATCTGAAATTTGAGAATATATTTCTCATTTCAATACAAATATGCAACTCATTGATGTAATGAGAACTTTTTCCCACGAAAAAGTAAACAAACAAAATAACACAGTACCTGAACAACCCCAACTTCGCGGTTCAAGATTTGAACTTCAAGCTGTAATTTCCTCCTCCCGCAAAAATCAGGATATTTCGGAGGCGATTTCGGCGTAGGAGCCACGGTTTCATTCATCATTAACGGTGACTCTACCGCAGCAAGTGAGTGAAGCGAACCAGAAGAAGAAGAAGAGAGCGCGGCAGAAATAGCAATGGATGCAAATAATGAAAATGAACAAGGAATGAGGAGGAGATATGGTCACCGCAAAAGGAAAAGAGAGAGCGGGGGCCATTGTTTTGCTACACTGCACTGCAATGCAGGCGTTCTTATTGTCTCTCTCTTTCTCTCTCTTACGCTGCTTCCTCTCATTTAATGATCAGAGATGTCCATGACAGAGAAAATACTATAGTTTTATAATTTTATTTCTACGGTTCAACGCTAATCGAAATTTAAAAAAGGGAAGATACAATCTCGGCAAATTCTATTTAATTCAACGTTTTGCTGAATAACCCTCCAATTTTACAAAAATGAATAAACATTTTATTCTTCAGAGTATCCCCTCATCCAATTAAAAGAAGGAGATAAAGTATAAATTGACACTATTAATCCGAAGTTTCATGTGTCTTCACATATTAGTCTAAAATTTAACTTATTTTTAGTTTATCTCAAGTATTGAGGTCCCTTCCCTTATTAATCCAATTTACTTATTAACATGTTTAGCCGGTTTCAAGCTTTTAACTTTCCCAAATCAAACATCAATTCATTTCTTCTTTTTCGACTTTACCTCTTTTCATTTCTCTTGAGATTTCACTTGTCCTCTTGCGAATCTCCACGTTGCTTAGACTCTCGCGATTCTGATGGGTAATTTCAATCATTTGTACTGTATAATTGAACTCGATCTCCGTAGAGCTAGGTCACGATGATTTGTGTATTGATATTCTTTGACAAAAACAGAGTTGGGTAAATATGATTGAAGTAGCTCTGACTTCAATCACCTTACACATTACGATGCATGATTCTGCTTAGACTTCAATCACCTCCCCACCCATGATTAACGCAAGACGAAGGAACAAGATTACTCCTAAAACGAAGGTTTCTCTTAAAAAGACTCAAACTAGATCATTTGCTAGAAACCGTAAGCAACCTTCCCCGTCAGCTAAAGAGAATTGGAAAGAAGAATATCGCCTAGAAATCATAAGAAAACTCCTCCCTCAACCCAAACCGAAGTTCGAACACCTCAACCAGCTTCCTCTTTACTTGTAAATAAAAATGTGTCAACTCAACAACATTCAACCCAACCAGCTTCCCCTTTACTTGTAGATGAAAATGCGTCAACTCAACAACATTCAGCCTAAGATGATACTTGTAGATGAAAATGGGTCAACTCAACAACATTCAACCCAAGATGAAACCCTCGTGGAATGTATGCAAAATAGAACTTCACCTAGAAACCGCAAGGAAACTCCTCTCTCAACACCTTGTTCTTACAACTTAGAAGAGATCATTGATGAAGATCCTGGGACATCCAGTGAAGATGATCTCGTGTATGATCTTGCGAGAGAGGATGAGGAGAGCGAGGAGAGTGAGTATAAGCTTAGGAGAAGATATACTGAGACTGAGCATGAAAATGAGATTGCTGATATTGAATTCAGAAGTGATGATGGTGAACAAAATGCTTATGATGGTGAGGGTGATACCAGTGATGACAAACTAAGAATTGCAAAGGACAAAGCGAGAGGTATGAATGAGAGGTTAAGGATAGTTGCTACTAAGCTTCAAATGGAAGCAACTCAAGAGAAATTAGGACGTCAAGGAAAAGAAGCTTCTCAACAAGAAGCTGGGACATCAAAAGTTGACGATAATGCACATGTGAGTGAGTACGAAGACAGTGTATTGGTATTCATGTCGTTCTATTCAGTATGTGTTGGTTTAGAATATGCAATACCAGTTTAGCGTATTGATATTGGTTTAGCATGCATTATCAGTAAATATATTGTTGCAATAATGCAATGTACTGTTACATATCACTGCATATATCAATAAATATTTCCTCTCGTATATCCGCGAATGTATTGTTATGTATCAATATACATATATCAACAAATGTATTCCAAACATGATCCATTACATAACAAAATGTTATTGCATAATTGTGCACAGATCATACCCTACACAGTCATTGCACATTCCCTTGACATAACAAAATGTTATTGTATGATGCACAACATATAATTCTAAACCCTTAAACTACGTCTCAAAAGAAGCCATAGCAGTACACAAAACAATTACAAACATGATCCATGACATGGCTAAGGCAGCTGAAAAGAATTTTTCTCATTTATCATGTTTTCCACATTCAGTGTGCATTATGACCAACTCTTTCTTCATATGTGTCATAAATTCATCGGTTTTTGCCCTCTTTCACTTTTTTTTTCAGCAGCTTATCTTCAATTTTCTTCCTCTCCACGAGCAGTTTCGATATAATCCTTTCTTTTTCCACCAATTTAACATGCATATCGTCCAATTCAGCATTGTTATTGATTTCATACACTTCGTCATGCCACATAAAATATCCACAATCGTCATTCTGCACATACCATAAAATATCGACTAAGACATCACTGAATCAAATGATAATCGACAAAGCACATATCACAAAACCGCATCAAGAACATCACTAAAACAGCAATAACAATCAACAATTTTCCCAATCAAGTAGTACAATATAGGACATTTGAGCCTTCCCAAATCACGTATTATAATCAACAATTCCCAAATCAGCAATCACAAAACCTCAACCAAAGAAACCTAATTTATACTTACAGGCCACATGGAGCAACCAAAAAACTTCTTCCCTACATTCGAGCCTACCTTCACAGTTCTCATCTTTGCTGGAATTTTGTGGCCGCAGTTTTTACTTGTCGCTGCTCTTGATGAACTCAAAATAGAAGAAATTGATTGAGTATTCATTGAACTCGAAAAAGAAAGAATCGAGGAAACGAATTGAAGAAAGAATTTAAGTCAGTAACGAATAAGGAAGAAGAACGAACTATTGAAGATATCATGGTTGATTTGGGAAGCTTAAAACTGGTTAAACATGTTAATAGGTAAATGAGATCAATATGGGAAGGGACCCCCAATACTTGGGATTAACTAAAAATAACCCAAACTCTGGATTGATATGGGAAGACATGTGAAACTTCATATTAATGGTTCAACAATTTGTCCAAGAAAAAAATTATTATACTATATCTCGTATGAGCACTGCGTGGTGCCCTTAAAGTGCCATGTAGAACCATTAAGTGTTTTTTCATTGCATCATGCAGTGTCCCTACACGGTAGGTTGAAAATTAAAATTAAAAAATACAATATAGAAGGGCAATTTTATCCTTTTTTTTTACAACATGGGGACTACTCAGCAAATCTTTGAGTTTGAATGGAATTTTCTTAAAATCTATCCTAGTTTTCATGAGCAAGCTACTGGAACCTAAAACGTTCCAATTAAAGTTTTTTGTTAAACTGGATCTACTCAAATTGAAGGTTATAATGGTACAATTGACTATTAAAAAGGACAAAGGTCATTTTTACAAACTATCCCCGCAAATAAGAGTGAAACAATACCAAATGGATAAAAAAAATAAAAATCCATAGCAAATGTAACAAATACACAAATCTAGTCGACACATATCAAACCTCAATGAAGAAAGTTTTCATGGAAGGTCGTTTCCTTTTCTAGAATCGTAATCTAGTGAATTAAATCATTTCTTCCTTTGAAAATAGAATTTACTATAAGTGTTTTTCTTGAGCTTCTAAAGTTAAAGTGAAATACTATTATTCATCATATTTGGTGATTTACTCCATAATAGTCATGATTATTGAGATTCCACTTCATTGTATTCTCTAACTCATGAGTTCGACAACGTTCACCTTTGCATCAGACATAAAGGTGATGAACTTTGTTATTTAGCCTGCTTCTACAGTATTTTTCTTCGATTCTCTAGTTATTCCTATCATAGTGTAACGATCTAGTTTACTTATCGAAGGATCATAAAATAGACCGGAAAGAAACATTCTTGATAATGTCTTATTGATGCATGAATTAGTTAGGGTCTATAGTTCTATTAATGCTACACCTTCTGCTATGCTTAAATTGGACCTTTCTAAGGCGTATGATAGTGTGCATTGGTCGTCTATTGTGCGTATTCTTGCTAGAATGAATTTTCCAAAAGTGTTCATGGCATGGGTGTACGTTTGTATTTCAACGCCTACTTTCACGCTTGTATACAACAGTAGCAGTTCAGGGTTTTTTCAAAAGCAAATAGGGTATTCGTCAGGGTGACCCCATTTCCTCGTACATTTTTATAATTATGATGAAGGTGCTAACATCTATGTTTAAGGAAAAATATGCTCATGGGCTTATTATGTATCCCCCTAAATGCAGGGTTAACGTAATCTCTACTTTACTATTTGCTGATGATATTATGGTTTTCTCTAAACCGTCTGAATCCTCTTTGATTGCCATCCTCGAAACCCTTAAATCCTTTTATTTTATGTCTGCTCTAAAGCTAAATACGTCTAAATCAAATGTTATGTTTGCTGGTATCCCTGATGACCAAGCGAGTCGGTTATTGTCTTTGCTTGCTATGCAACCGTTAGAGAAGGGTTCTATATATCTTGGATTACCTCTGTGTACATCTAGAACCACCAAAGCCAACTGCATTCCTTTTTGTAACAAAATTATTGCTTCTCTAAACAATTGGACTGACAAACTGCTTACTCAAGCTAGTAGGCTGATTCTTGTACAAAGCGTCGCATTATCATTGGCTGTTTACTGGGTTAGGGCATTTATTCTGCCCAAAAAGCTTATATCTATGATCAATTCTACGTTTTTGCTATTTCTGTGGATTGGAATCATTCACTGAAGAAAGCCGATTCCCTATTCATTCATCATAATGCAGCTCCCTAAGTTCAAGGGGGGTCTTGGCTTAATCTTTCTCCATAAATGGAACCATGCAATGGTTAGCATGCATTTCAATAACTTTATTTGTTGTAAGGATAGTCATTGGGTTAGTTGGTGTTGGACTTTCAACGTGAAGAATCATAGTTTCTGGACCATGGGTGTTCCATCCGTTTGTGGCTGGGCTTGGCAAAGTATTATTGCCTTGCGTGCCAGATTCTTACCGTTTATCCAGTACAACATTACAACGACATGTAAGGTCTCACTATGGGATGATCCGTGGATCTCCAAAGGCATGGTTCTATCCAACGTGTTCGGGTATGATTTCATAGCTCAGTCTGATATAAGTCGTAATGCTGGTGTTACTGCTTTTCTCGCAACGGCGGGTTGTTCTACCTTACTTCTCTGACTTCCATGCACGTGATTTATGTGATAATTTCTTCAGAATGTTTCTTTCTCTTCAACTGATAAAGTAACTTGGAATGGGTCTTCCCGCACAGTTAAATTTGCTTATTCTCTGCTGCTCGACCTTGATTTGTTGCCTGAATGTCAGTGGTTTAAGATTATGTGGAGTAAGCTTGCTTCGCCGAAGGATAATTTTATGCTGCGGAAATTTATTAACAATGCTTTGCTAACTAAAATCAGGTTTCGTCAGAGGGGTATGCTAGTCCTTACAACCTATATGTTCTGTGATAATTGCGATGAAACATCCGTGCATCTATTTTTTGAGTGTTGCTTCATGAAAGCACTATGGGCTAAACTTCTTCAGTTGTTTGGTGCCAGTGTCCCCATTTGTCCATCGGAAATACAGTGGTATTTCATTCATATGTCAACTAAATGGAGAAAAGAAGTTCATTTCCTTTTCATTCTCTGCACTAAAAAGCTCGTGAGAATGATTTGGGAAGAGAGAAATTCTAGGGTTTTCTTGATGAAGAAGAAAAGCGCTGATGAAATGTGGGCGAATTTGAAGTTTCAAATTAGAAGGGATTTATACTCTGTGACCTATCAGTTCAACAGTTCTTTTTCTTATTCCTGGCTTTTTCTTTTGTTGTAACTTTTTCCGTTTGTTTGTGTGTGTGTTGTATCTCTAGTGTGGTTCACTTTGCAGTCTTCGCTTAGTGTTTTTATGTTTTTGTCTTTTAATAAATGTGGCAGGGGTCCATCAACCTCGCTTGCCTTGCAAAATAAAAGATAGTTTTATTTAATTTATAATCATATGAGGTTGTATCATTCTAATATTTTAAGATATGCTTTTTTGGAGGTTTATGTTGTCCATGAGTTTTGCCGAATTTTTTTATAATCGATTTGCCTCTAGAAAGACCTCTTTCAGACATAAACTTTGGGAAAAAAAATCCAAATTAGAAGCTCTAACATATCACATTGCTTTGGGGTGGTAGTCTCTCATTCCGCAGAGTGGTCTTACTAAGAAAACAAATCATAGGTTTATAAGAAACATCAGTTTTAAGTTTTAAAAGGTTTTAGCCAGATTTAAAATAATGCTAATGGGTTGATATTAACAAGCTCATTAGTCTTGACATCTTTAACTGTAAATAGGGGCTGAGCGGATTCATTTTTGTTTACCCCCTCACTCCTATATCATCCCTAAACCTAAATTTACTCTAAATCCTCCCCTAATTCATAAATCTTCACCAAATTCATCATCAAATCATCTATAATTGTTCTTTAGTAAATGGGTCTACATAGAGAGACTGAATCTCTCCATTTTAACTGAGTTTCCACAAGATGGCTGTTGCTTGGATTGGATTTGTATTCTATGTCATTGATTATGGTTTGGTGACTGATGATGATTATAACAACCCAAAATTTTAACTAATAATAACTAGTGAAGTAATTAATTAAAAAATAAAATAAACTTGTGAAATTTTTTGAATTTGGCTATGGAAGCTGAAACATTGAGTCGTGGAAACTTTTTGGGAAATTTCTATATAAAACCTATCGAAATTCGATATAATATGAAAAGGTTATAAGAAGTAAGAATTCAAAAAATTAAAATCAGAATATGGTTCAGAACTAAAATCATGAAAAAAGGAAAAATATACGGGCTAGTCGACCCAACCTATACCTCGATCGAGCTAAGCAAGGGGTAGGTTAACTCGACTTTTCTCCTGGACGAGAAATCATCCAAATACGAGTTTATGATTTTAAATTTTATTTTTTGTGAGATCTAGTGCGTTTGTTTCTTGATCAGATGGTTGAATCTGGATCTATGACATGACATACCATATTTAATTTGGTAATCCTACAGTCTGAGGTCGCTTAACTCTACTATAAATAACACCTTAAGCTTAATTGTTCACCCACACACAAATCTTAACCTTTTAGGCTTTTTTGCTTGAGGCATAACCCTAAATGTATATATTTTCTCATTGGAGATTTTTAAAATAAAAATTAGGAGACAACGTGGAAGCAGGGTCTAGAAAGATTGCAGACTATACTTAAGGACTACAGATATTTTAGAATTTTTAGTAATTAAAATAATAAGGATTTTAATATTGTTATTTACAGTTTTCTTTACGTTTTAAGTTACTTTTCTATTAGTATATATGTAGTCTTTCCCTTACTGTTATTTTACAGTTTCCTACGATTCTCTTACATTTGTTATTAATAACTAATAAATCTATAAATGTTGGTTTTAAGATGTAAATTTAATCCTTTTTCTAATGTAAAAAATAATGAAAAGAGCGCAAATTTCACGAATATATATAATGAAACACTAAATTTACAAAAAATATCTGTAAAGGAGATAGGTTTGTAATAAAAAGAATTAGACTGAAATTGCAAAACATTAGAAAGTTTCAAGTAAATTATGGCATGCATTATAATTCAAATCAAAGTAAGACGAAAACACTTATTATGATACTAAAAACTATCTTAGGAAGTTAAATGTCATAACAAAATGAATTAGAATTAAATAATAAAACCTACTACGATATCACAAGCTAGTTGAATATCATAGTAAAGACTTGGGTCATGGACTGGGCTATATAGGTTAGACTTAGATCATGGATTGGGTCAATAAATAAAATACAGATCATGAGATTAAGTTAATAAAAAAATTCAAATCATGGGGATTGAGTATCGGGGAAGCTTATTAGAATGTTATTTGTTAGGACCCATATCGGTAGCATTTCCATTAAGGTCAAAGATCGATTATCTCAGATCTGCGGTTGAGATTTGACACACCGTGCTGATTGAGATAGATAAGCGGGGAAAAAAATTAGAGCGACAAATTATGTGTACCAGCGATAACCGAGCGTATGACACACGATTAGGGTAAATGATTCGCTACTATGATGATTGCCCATAACTCCTACACTTAATAAGAGGAATAAAACACTGAAAGACGTGTCAGACGGCTGTGGACAATCATCGAGGTAGGTAAACGCATGCGGAACCTGTCGTATAACTCACAGCGCTAGGATAAAATATAATAGAACAAATACAACAGTTAATAATATTAAACCAGAATTGTGCAGAATTTTAAACTTTCCATATCATCATGAATCATCCATACAACAAACTGGATACAACATCAAATTCTGTACAAAGTGCCTCACTACAAGTCAATCAGAGAATACATCAACACAGCAGTAGAAAATAACAAATTGTAGGTAATAGAAATCTAATACGTAAGCCTCTACCTCGTCATCGCACAACAGCATTGTCCTCGCCAAGATCAACTACTTGTTACCTGCTACTAGCCTGCCCATCCAACACATGTATGAATAACCCAAGGTAATAAGAAGAAACATAAAACCTTGAGTCAGATAACAACCTTAGTGAGCGATAAAACAACTATCTAACATCATCAATAAAGTATATGAGAATAGGCAGATTAATCTATCAACATTAACCGAAAAGAATACAATCACGTCTTCCCCACATAGGATAGTGATAGCCTTTACAATAATCAAGTAAAAAAATAGTGCATTCATGACAATCAGTTATCAAGCGTAGACCATCCTAATTGATGTCGACATCTCCCAAGCACAAGCCCCGAAGGCCTAAACTAACATCGGACAAGCACCCAAGAGATATCCCCTTCAACGTCGAATAATCTACACAAGACATTACAATCAAAACAATCATCATTCATGACTCTGGCTATCACCGCCAATCTTGCTTTGAAACCATCGTTAATCGTATAACCGGCTCAACATCATGTCGTCCGTCAAGGGCTAATGGTAAACCCCGGTTTTAGCAAAACTCCATACGTCATCGTGATTCCTATGTTTGTCTTTTTCCATTCTCGACAACTAGGCCCATCATGACTGCCCAGGGTACTCGACCATTCAACCAGTCTTTTAGGCATCCCTATTATATCTCTGCTTTGAGTCCGCTAGAACCTACAACAATGATAATTCCTCGGCCTCCTTAACTCTAATCATCATCACCGACGACTATCCATAATCTCAAAACACACTTGAGCAACCATTATCTACAACTCAACACTCTTGAGTCGTCATCATATTCGTTGCATTACGACGATCAACGAATACTTCACGATGCTTCAGACATTCCTCCTTGAATTTGCATTGAAGCTAGAACCATTGTCGACTCAAAAACAAGATTCATTTGGTCGATACTGCATCTCATAGCATTTCCAGTTTTTTCGCTATGAAAAACGGGCCACAGCGTCATAACAGCCTTTTGCAGCGTTTCTAAAATGCTATCATATCTCCTGGTTCAATTTTGGCACTCTGGCACTTGGTACTTTGAAAATAGTGTAAATCATCATCGCGCACCTCGGCAAATCACTAATTTCACCGTGCGCAGCACGTCCTGGCCGTTGGTACATGGTACTTTCCAAATCCCCAAACCTGGTATTTGCCACGTTCATAAATCATGTTGTGCCCATGGCCAAACTACCCCATTTTGTGTGTTGCGCATGTGGCAAGTCACCACATTATTTAGCCCGATCCATAGGAAACAATAATGCTTCCAGACGCTATAAATACTGATTTTGCCCGATCCATAGAGTTGCGAAAATCCCCTGATGCGCGCCCATGCCAATCCCACATTTTCACGTGCACATGCTATGTTGGTACAACCCGATCCATGCGCAATAGTTTTGCCCGATCCATGCCTATCATATCGTTTTTAAATGCTGTAAAAGCTAGAAATTGACATTTGGTTGATCCATCCACTAAAATTTTTTTCGATCCATTGACCACTTTTTCGCCCGATCCATGGCCAATATTTTAGCCCGATCCATGCGTTGAAATTACCAAAACTTTGACTAACCTTCTCGCTTGCACACAACTCAATTCCATACTCAAAAACTATTCAAACTCCAACTTTTTCAACAACAATTCAATCAATATAACAACAACAAATCACGCAATCATCAACGAACATTGAAACAACGATTTAATCAATATAAGAACAAAAAATCACATAATCATCAACAAACATTAAAACAACGATTTAACAATTAATCAAATTATTAAATGGATCTAAACATAGAACCAACATATGAAATTTCCATTTATAAGTTACTAGATTAGATCCTATGGTGATTTGAAATTGAAATCATTACATCGATTAGGTATATAAGAAAACAACTTGAAATGATGAACATAAGATTATACAACCCATATACTCTATGGAAAATTTATATATAAAATTATAATGGCCTGTTTATTTCATTTGTATTAGATCACATGTTTATATCCCTATTTTCATCAGATCTGCTTATAATATTATTGTAATTGAATTAGCACATATCAGATATGATTCTAGAAATTGTTAAAACTTGTGAGTTGTAAATTGTGGTTATGCATAATATTAATTGTAAGATTCTTAAATTTGTTTACACATATTCCCACAGTTATGTTGTATAATATATTGCAGTTGTTGAAAAGCACCGTAGATCTGGAAAGCAGTCCCATGTAAACACCGATTAGATGTAGTTATTTTCTAGATCTCTAGTTCAGTGTTGAATAATAAATTTTGTGAACTTGGGTAAAAAGATATGATTGGTAATTTGCATGATCGTAATTTTAAAGGAATTATACCAATTTGCATTCGACGTTGTTGGGTATTGGCTTAATTGTTGTAAATATGTCGTTATCCTAATTGAGTAAAAAGGCATTATTTCGAAATCGCAAGCGATATGGTAAAAAGATTGAAAAGGGGAAAAGTGGTACAAATGTACGTATAAATATAAATATAAATATATATATATATATATATTTGTGTGTAATTTGCATCAACTATTCCAAATTATACATTTACATATATTTCTTGTGATTCGGAAATAGATCAGTTCCACTAATTAGGCATAATTTACAATGATTACGACTAACGTTCTTTTTGTAAGATTTGAAACCTTTTGGCAAGATTGAATGCAAAAAGGAAAGTTTGGTTATCGACTTAACCAAATCATTAAATTTAAAAATAAGAATAAAAATAATAACTACGTTGATCGCACGAAAACATAAAATATAAATATATACATATTATCTGTCGAAATTAGCGTAAAACGGTAAAATATACATTGTATGGAATGTTTGAATGTTGAATGGAATTCAATTATGGAATTATATGAAAAGGTAATCCATATTGAATTAATATATTTGTGGTGACTATTGTAGCAATTAATATGATTTATTGCTATGAATAGAACCGCTAATCAATAAATAACAATTGTAACCAATTTTGATTGGGGAAAGTAAATATAATATGATAATATTTACAATTCCTAAATTAATTGGGATAAATATTTTACACCCCAATTAGGAAATTTAAATAATAATCGCATTTAGACATGAGGTTACGCTTAACTTGTGGTAGAAGTCTGCCCGGAACCGACTGACAAATCCAACATCCATAGGTGGTCAGCTTAATGTGAGGGGTCTAATGCATAAATATAAATATACCAAGGCACGATGTTAAGTTAACTTATGGTAAAAATCTGCCCGGAATCGCCCAACAAATCCAGCATCCACAGGTAGCCAACTTAATGTGAGAGGTCTAGTATATGAATATATATATATATATATTTATATATATAAACATAAATAAACAAATAAATAAATAAACAAGAGTATTAATTGTTTGTTGGGGTACAACAAGTAGATACTACGGGACGGGTACGATAATGATATCCATTGTGAATTAATCCCTTAGGAAAATTATGACTGTTAGGCTCATAAATGGCATTAGTTATAATCAATGGAATAAAAAGGGGATTAATGGATTCAGAATGTTGTTTGAACACTAAGTCCAATTAGCGAAGTAATCAAATAAATATCCTAGGATAAAGAGGATATAATTTTCCTTATTTATATTAATGAATATAGAACTTATAATTAAAAGTAGTGTTGGACTTAGTTGGTTAATGATGTAAAAATATAATTAACCATAAGACCCATGACAATAATATTTCCGTGGAGAGTAACTAATCGGAAAAGACGTGATGACGTTGCCCAATTATCCCAATAGGGAAAGGTACTAAGGGCTAATGAGGGTATAAAACTAATAACCTTCGTGTATAGTCCACTTCCTGGGTCTTAAGCGGTTGGGGTTGAAGGGTCCACCTGGGGACAGGTCTTTCAGTATAAGGGCCTTAAACGACATGTGTGTGTATTGTCTACTCAAACCTGGAACATAAAAACGTCAGATATGCCTACCTACCCTACGGGAAGTAGTAAGCGACTAAGGGGGTTATCCAATAAGGTCAGGTAGGTATAACGAGCGATAAAATACAATCTCTCACCTTATGCATGGCAAAGGTATATGCATGAAGGATGGAAGCCTTAACTAATTGGGCCCGTAGCCAGTCCCCTCTAGTTTATGCCAATGTTAAATAAATTATTGAGAAATAATAAGTGACCAATAGGTCCGCCTAGGGTCTCAAATGATCAAATAGAATCCACCCTATCTATCATTGATAATGAGGAAATAAATGATGAAGGAAGAGCGAATGAAAGTATATATAGAAACCCCGTAACTAAGGGTCTAACCTCGATTAAATAACCGGCCATGCTCTGGTATAAAGCCTTCATAAATATTTGCGTAAAATGTCATATCTCAATATTATACTTTCGGAATACTATTTTGGGAAGAGTAGTAAAGTCGTGCGTAAATGGTTACAAGGTTAGGCTAGAGTTGCTAACTTTGGTAGGCACATATATTGGGTTGAATCAAACGGGATACATCTATGAATTATAATCTGTTTTGTAACTTTCCTGTTCATCAGAATCTTGTTGTTCTGACCCCCCCTCCTCATTAAAACCGCCCAGGTTCTCTAAAGAAAGTCGGGTTCTCATAGGTGTTTAAGTTTGTCTTTCGGTTCTCGTTCTCTCTCATGCTCGGTATTGGAAAAGTGACTTACTTTAAAAGGTAGTTGCTTGAGTTAATAATAGTTTACCCTATTTTTTCTGCTATGAGTTATCTTATCGGACTCTGATTATGGTCATGATCATTTATTACAGGTACCAAATTTACAAGCTCCATGCTTGGATGTGTTTGAGTATCGATTCTTGTCGAATATTAGGCGCAGAAAAGTGTGGGGTGTTACATTAGTATCATAGCTTAGGTTAAACGATCAGAGGAATTAGTTAGATTAGGACTCGTGAGAGAACGTAATTCAATTTTATTTTCTGTTTTTCTTCGTTTTTCTTACTCGACTTTAATTTATTTCGATGATCAATTAGTTATGGGCATAATAATAAATGGGCTTTAAGTGACTAAGAGTTAAAATATGTTGTGTTCGGGTTTCTAGCCAATTCTATCTTACCCCCATAGTATGTTGGCGATCTCGTCGTGAAGAGCATGAGGACAGTATATGGTGGAATCCGTTGGTTAGAATTTGGAAACTGGACAAAAATCTAGCTACAACCGAGATAGTCGTGATTTCTGGTGTTTGGTTACGTTGGTAGTTCCGATTAAGACCATTGCTCGATCCAAAACGGGAAAAGTTCATGTTAGTATGTCACATCTATTTCGAAAATATAATCACAAGGTATATCCATTCGCTACTTCGTTGAATTTCCAAACCTACCATTATTGAAACATTCAGTTGAGTTCTTGGCTTTGTATAGGAGGAAATTTTATTTTAAAACTAATTGGAAAAATAAAAAATTTGGCTTTGAAAGTTTTGAGATACAGTTTCCGAAAATGGTTTTATAAAGGCCTAATTTCTAAATATATGTTTTTTAGAATTTTAATTTATTCGTGTTTCAAAATTATAGGTCTATTGTGCAATTCTAATAAATATAGTCCGATTGGTAGGAAAGATGGAAGTAGAAATGACAAGGAATATGCCACTAAACTTAAGAATAATAAATTTCCATTCCTTATAAATTTTAGTACCCCTCTCCTTATATATATTGGATAATTTATTGGAATTATCACAATTAATCTCTAATATTTTAAAGCCCCAACATTTTTGAATGCGAAAAGGTTTTTCAGTTTGTAAAATAAACTGGAATATAATAATAATAAATTGGATTTGTAAATACGAAACCGTTAGTTTATAATAAATTCCGTTTCTGGAAAAGTTTTAAAATTTTCTTCGGAAAGGCTAAGGAAAAACCTCATCTTGACTTTTGGGGTATTTGATTACATGAATCGTCTGTTTGTTGTCATCCTGGTAAAGGGAAAATCCATTTTAATTTATATTACGGATTTCTAGCTGAATTATTTTTGGAATTCATTCGTTCGTGGTGTAGTTGCAACATCATTGTTGAGACTATATATCCTTGGAGTTAATTTGGAGTTCAAATATAGTCTTTAAATACCGCGGTGATGAGGATAATTATTTTTCGGATCACGTCAAATCTTAAGGGATAACGCAGGACAGTTAATATTTTAATACGACCTAACAAGGTCAAGGTTCAATCTTTATCCAAAGCCATTTGATAGTTGACCGTTTAGCATTATGCAAGAATAGTCAACTAGTCGATGAGTTTTGGTACAACTTGGACTGAGGACTCAACCGTAAAAGTTGCGCCCAAATCGCGCCCTTAATTTTTTGTTTTGTCCTTTCTTCCTCATATAACCAAACCAAATCCTTATCTTTATTCTCTTTCTTTGTTGTCACCTCATCTCCTCTTTTTCCACGCTTGTTCGCGCATTAGATCTTGCCTTACTAATACTCCAAGATTTAATTTCTTCTCTCTGACAATTTCTTAGTCCATAATACCTACTTGCACTACCTAGTCTTCATAGTACCATTTAAGTCTCGTCCTTAAGGAGAGATTAATTGGTTGGATTTGAATGAGAAAAAAAGTTTCACTACTTTAGGGCTAGGAAAAATTTGTCGTGCCAGTTAGACTTGCACTGGTCCATTGCTCGAGATCTTAGAATAGGGTTGTTGTTTCTGCTGCATCCGCCTTTTCAATACCTTGTTGGAATAGATTCTTTCAAAGGCGATCGTCATTTCGGAGATGAAGATTAAACTATCTTTGGATGGTTTTTCCAAGGAGGATCTCAATAAGATTTTAGGGGCATCCGTGTTTTACGCAGACTTGTATGGTCTTTTGTTTGTCCAGCTTTGGAGGTTTTGCAGCGAATCTCTTTTTCTTAATGTCGGATTTTGAGTTCGTAAATCTATGTTCGAACTGCCCATGTTGTCATGTGACCCATTTAGCACATCGTTCTATAAACGGTAAGTTATGACTAGATTCATCTCATGATGCGTAAATTAATTTGTTGCTTGATCGATGGCGTAACCATCATCTAGTATTGCATCATATTCGATTCAGCTTGTTGTTCTTATGTGTTGTCTTATGGAGTTACTTTATATAAATTCACTTATCTATTTTGATTTAGACAATATTAGGTGGGTTTCCATGAGAAACACTTTTGTGGTAGGTTTCTTTTCTCGTCATAAATTGTCTCTTAGAAAAGGTGGTGATGTAGGAACCTTCAACAACACCAACAATGTTTGTAACACGAGATTGAGCATTTTGCTACCATGATATGGTTAGTTAAAGATCATTAAAAAAAATGGTTTGAGCTCCAGCCACGGAGCAAGACATCTCATTATTTATATAGCCATTGTTTTGGGAGTTTCGGTATTGTTGTCATCTTTGTAGTTTTCCCTTTCCAACATCGGGTTCTTGGCTTTATGATGATTCATGCTTATAACTGTTAGTGTTGTTTAAATCACATGACTTAGTTTAATGAGATTTCTATGTTTGGGGATATTTATGTCATTCACGCATGCCTATTTGAATGAAATATCATTTTCTTATCTAAACTAATAGTTGTTGTAGTGCTTGTAACAATAGAATTCTGTGTTGGATAAATTTTACTAAAGGACCGATTTTGCATTGTTTTTCATCATGGGTATATAAATAAATAAACCACCATTCCTTGTTAAAGCTAAAATTTAGTTTTGGTCTGTTGTGTGTAGTTTCAGTTTTCGCATTTTGGGCATGACTAACTTCTTCTTTCTTTAGCATGTGACTTGAATTGTTCAAGTTTCTGCAAAACACATTTTTGAAGTTTTCAGAAATGTTGTTTGAAAATAAAAAAATTTTACCATTTAATTTTTACTGATTTAGTTTCTTTTATTTCGGTATGTGCGAAAACGCAAAATTTGGATACGGCGGATTATGCATATTTAAACGTCTATTTTACATCACGATAGATGATTTGAATGGCACAAAGTGCTTGTTATCAAAATTTTAATTTTCATACGAATCTCATATGGATAGTAAAGCGGTATTAAAAATGAAATTTCAAAATAACCATGACAAGTTTTTAAGCGAAAATTCATTTTTATGAAAAATTTCGATTTTTGGTCACATGAATAGTGTAAGGAAGATGTTTGAATGCTTTGTGTGCGTGTTTTAGTGGTGCTGTATGGCCGATGATATGATAAAAACGTTAACGGTAACAAGGAAAAAATCTGTTTTGGCCTTGGAAACGTTATTTCCATACCTTGTCAATGATGCGCATGGGTTATTAATTAACTCGTTTTTCGTCTTTGAGCTTGTTTTAAACATCCTTTATAGTCAACAGATGGAAATTTTCGAGGGTATTCTGGGTAGCTAAGGTGAAAATTCCACCGTAGGGCGGGAAATTGAAAAATTGTAAGTGGGAAAATGTTAAATCCTTCGCTCGATTTCCTTTTCCCGGTTTAGGAGAAATTAAATAGGAAACAATTAGATTGCGTGACGTTTTGGATGCTAGAGTTTGGATGCAAAATTGGTTGCTTCACACTTCTATTCGTAATTGTGTGAAGGTTATGGATGAAAAAGAATTTTCAAAAGTTCGCATTCATATAGAACTTCCAATATATCTAGGATGTGTTGCATCATTTTTTCAAAAGTGTTTTAAGAATCTCAGTGCATACATATAGAGGGCCCGATTTATAATCGTCTTGCATACATGTTTTATGGTTGAAATGCATTATGTACACCATGCACATATACACATGGTTGCAAAGTGGATGTACACAAATTGGTTGTGTAGGATAGGATAACTAGGCATCAAAATTTCGGGACAAATTTCTTTTTAGGGGGGAAGAATGTAACAACCCGGAATTTTGACAATAAATAGTTATTTAATTAGAATCTCTAAAATAGGATTTTTTGCAAATGATGAAATTTGGCTGTGAAACTTTAATCGATGTGTTCGTCTCAGAATTTTGGTCAATTTTCATGTTTGGAGTTTCACGAACGGAGTTTGTATGAAAAAGTTTCGGACGAAATATGAAAAACGGACGGAAATAAATAAACGTAATAATTAATATTTATGTTTCCCTCTTTGACCATCCCTCATTGGGCAAACCGACCAGAGAGCAATTGACTGCCCCTAGGGAGGGTGCCGGTCGCTTTGGGTTTGTAATGCCTAATGACGGCAAGGTTTTGAGGGGTAATTTTGCTATGTTTTATAATACGAATGGACAGATATTAATCTAAATAAATCTAATGGTCCTAGGTCATTTCTAATCCTATAAATAAAAGGGTAATGCCTCATTCTTTTCCACACAAATCTGTGGGTAGCAGCGAAGCTCTACCATTTTCCTCCTTCTCCAAACCTAACTTCTTAAATAAAAATATATTCGTACACAACAAATCAAATCCAAATCATATAGGACTAATATGATTAAGAGGATTATCAAATATAATGGAAAAGAATGCAAATTAATGCTCCAAATCAGATTCTTCCCACTCTTCCTATTTTCTTACATCTCTACAGATCTGAAATTTTCCACTTTCCAGATAAATTATAGATTTATAAGAATTTGGGGATTTGTAGGCCTAAAGGGTTCGAACTTTGAATTTGGATGTTATAAGATGAGTGTTAAATTTATATATACAATTATAATAGCCTGTTAATTTCTAAAGGCAAGAAAAATATTATTAACACTAGAAAGAATTACAATGTATGTCCACACACCATACTACTATACATTGCTATAATGTACAAATTTTCATAACATCAAAACAGTACTGAGAAAAAAAAATACATACAAACATAAAGAACAAAAAAAAAAAACTCAGTACTGTTTGCTACATAAATACCAACTGCCAAAAAGATCATCATCACACATTCACCATTAACCAAGCCACCAGCAAACTGAAACCAGGGAACAGCTTCAGCAAAATTTCATAGAAAAAACTGTTATTTCTCCATCTCATGTCTTCCTTAAGTAAACACTTCAGACCTTTCTCAAATCCTTCAAAATCTCCTTATGAATAACAGAAAACAATTCATGCGAATTCAGTGAACCCACTCCAAAAACTCTGTTATTTCTCTCTATCCAAACACGGTAGATTAACTTTTTTAGAATCTTTAGCAGCAGTTTTGATCTTGCATTCTTCCATCGAGTACCTTTAAAATTATTAAACCACTCCACTTTGCTAAATTCTGAGCCAAATTTGGTACACAAAAGTACACTCAAAGAGTAGATGAGTGTTAGTTTCAGCATCTGATTTCCAGAACACACAAATTCTCAGGAATTTTACCAAGAGAATACAACTTTTGCTTTGTATTAAGAGCATTAGCCATGACTTTCCACAAGATAAAGTTTTCCTTAGCCGAACTATAATAGCCTGTTTACTTCCTTTGTATTAGATCTCAAGTTTATATGCCTATTTTCATCAGATATACTTATAATATAATTGTAATTGAATTAGCGCATATTAGATCTGATTATAATAATTGTTAAAACTTGCGAATTGTAAATTGTGGTTATGCATAATATTAATTGCAGGATTCATAAATTTGTTTACATATATTCCTACAGTTATGTTGTAAAATATATTGCAGATGTAGTTACATATATTCCTACAGTTATGTATTCCCATGCAAACACCGATTAGATGTAGTTACATTCCAAATCTCTAGTTCAGTATTGAATAATAAATTTTTTGAACTCGGGTAAAAAGATATGATTGGTAAATTGCGTGATCGTAATTTTATAGGAATTATACCTATTTTCTTTTGATGTTGTTGGGTTTTAGCTTAATTTTTGTAAATATGTCGTTTTACTCTTTTTGAATAAAAAGACATTATTTTAAAATCACAAGAGATATGATAAAAAGATTGAAAGGGGAAAAGTGTTGCAAATGTATGTATATATATATATATATATATGTGTGTGTGTGTGTGTGTGTGCATGTGTGCGTGTGTGTGCGTAATTTGCATCAACTATTCCAAATTATACATTTGCATATATTTCTTGTGATTTGGAAATAGGTCAATTCCACTAATTAGGCATAATTTACAATGATTACGGCTAACGACCTTTTTGTAAGATTTAAAACCTTTTGGCAAGATTGAATGCAAAAAGAATGTTTGGTTATTTACTTAACCAAATCATTTAATTTAAATATTAGAGAAATAATAGAAATAAAAATAAATACTACGTTGACTGCACGAAAACATAAAATATAAATATATGCATATTATGTGTCCAAATCGGCGTAAAACAGTTAAATATACATTTTATGGAATGTTTGAATGTTGAATGGTGTTTAGTTATAGAATTATATGAAAATGTAATCCATATTGAATTAATATATTTGTGGTGACCATGTAGCCATTAATATGATTTATTGCTATAAATAGGACCGTAAATCAATAAATAACTATTGTAACCAATGTTAATTGGGAAAATAATATAATAGGATAATGGTTACAATTCCTAAATTAATTTGGATAAATGTTGTACACCCTAATTAGGAAATTAAATTATAACCACGTTTAGACACGAGGTTAAGCTTAACTTGTGGTAGAAGTCTGCCTGAAACTAACTGACAAATCCAACATCCACAGGTGGTCAGCTTAATGTGAGGGGTATAATGCATGAATATAAATGTACCACGGCACGATGTTAAGTTCAGCTTGTGGTAGAAGTCTACCCGGAAACGCCCGGTAAATCCAGCATCCACAAGTTGTCAACATAATGTGAGAGGTCTGGTATTTCAATATATATACATATAAACATAAATCAACAAATAAATAAATAAGAGTATTAATTTTCTGTTGGGGTACAACAAGTAGATACTTCGGGATTGATAAGATTAGGATATCCATTCTGAATTAATGCCTTAGGAAAAATATGACTATTAGGCTCATAAATGGCATTAGTTATAATTAATGGAATAAAACGGCGATTAATGGATATTGATTGTTGTTTGAACACTAAGTCCAATTTGGGAAGTAATCAAATAAATATCCTAGGATAAAGAGGATATAACTTTCCTTATTTATGTTAATGAATATAGAACTTATAATTAAAAAGGAGTTGGACTTAGTACGTTAATGATGTAAAAATATAATTAACCATAAGAACCTGTGATGATAATATTTCCGTGGAGAGTAACTAAATGGAAAAGACGCGATGACATGGCCCACTTTATCCCAATAGGGAAAGTTACTAAGGGCTAATAGGGTACGAACCTAATAACTTTTGCGTATAGTCCGCTTCCTAGGTCTTAAGCGGCTGGGGTTGAAGAGTCCACCTGGGGATAGGTCTTTTAGTATAGGGGTCTTAAACGGCATGTGTGTGTATTGTCTACCCAAACTAGTACCTAAAATGTCAATATGGCTACCTACCCTACGGGAAGTAGTAATCGATTAAGGGGGTTATCCAATAAGGTCAGGTAGAAGATATAACGAGCGATAAAATACCATCTCTCACCTTATGCGGGGCAAGGGTATATGCATGAACGACGTAAGCCTTAACTAGTAGGGCCCGTAGCTAGTGCCCTCTAGTTTATGCTAATGTTAAATAAATTTTTGAGAAATAATAAGTGACCAATAGGTCCTTCTAGGGTCTCAAGTGATCGGAGAGAATCCACCCTATCTATCATTGATATTGTGACAATAAATGATGAAGGAAGGGCGAATGAAAGTATTATAGAAACCCCGTAACTAAGGGTCTGACCTTGATTTTAAATAACCAACCATGCTCTGGTTTAAAGGCTTCAAATTTTTTTGCGTAAAATGTCCTATCTTGGTAATATACTTTGGGAATACTACTTTTGGAGGAGTAGTTAATTCTTGCGTAAACAGTTACAAGGTTAGGCTAGAATTGCTAACCATGGTAGGCATACATCTTGGGTTGAACCAAACAAGGTACATTTGTGTATTATAATCTGTGTCCTGTTCACCCGAATCTTGTTGTTCATACCCTCCTCCTGATTACAACCGCCCAGGTACTCAAGAGAAGGTCAGGTTCTCACAACTGTTTAAGTTTGGCTTTCGGCTCTCGTTCTCTCTCATGCTCGGTATTGGCAAAGTGACTTACTTTAAAAAGGTAGTTGCTTGAGTTAATACTAGTTTACCCTATTTTGTTTCTGCTACGAGTTATCTTATCGTACACAGATTATGCTCATGCTCATTTATTATAGGTACCAGATTTACACGCTCCATGCTTAGATGTGTTTGAGTTTCGATTTTTGTCGAAATTTAGGTGCATAAAAGTGTGGTGCGTTACAAATCCCAAACCCAACGAAGTTCAAAACAAAGCAATCACACCCAAAAGAGCAACCATGACTCGATAATACAAGACCACGACAAATCATACATAAACTAGATGAACCTCCAACTGGATTAGTCACAACAAAAGGTCTATCACAAATCTCAGGTTTCAAACCCAAGCGCCACACAAGCTCATTGTGAACTTCTCGTTCTTCTGATAAGGAGTCTCAATATACGAATGAGAATACTTTGATAAAGCTTCCAAATCAGAAACATACCTCAACACTGGTCGACCACTCTGATTAACCTCAACAAACCTCTTAACCAAATTAGGCTTTTTAACGGTAGAGATAAACTTCGTTTCGTACTTGACTTGGAACTACTCCCATGAAATCACATCTTCTGGAGTCCTTAGAGTGACAAAGTTCCACTAATCCATAGCTCTGCCCTATAGCTATCTTGATGTAAGCTTACTCTTCGTTGCATCGTCAATGATCAAGTTTCTAAATATCTGAATGCAAGTTTCAATCCACACTTGAATCTCTACAATCAACTTTGTCCCTTTAAACGACTTCCCATCTAGAGTAGTGAAGTCTCTGCACACCTTTACGAAGTCCACAACCCTAGGAACCTACACTGAAACCCCACATCTACTGCAGCTATCTCTGAAGCGGGTACCCTCCTCATGATCGTTGCTGCTATGGCCTCGAACATAGCAGGGTAATCTGGTATACCGCCATTTCCCCCTCCAAGAACAAACTCCTCCCTAGCATCATATCTCGAAGAATGACAACAAATATATAGTATATTATACATTAATGTACACTAATATATTGTATACATCCAACAGAAATCTACAAATATGCCTCTCATACATTACTACATCTTTGAACTTTGGCTAAAATCGATAACCAAAGCTCTGATACCGAATGTGATGACCGCCCACAAGCCCTACACTTGACAAGGGAAATAATGCACTGAAAAACATGCCAAGTAGATCTAGACGATCAATAGAGCAAAATAATATATGTGGAACCTATCGTATAACTCATAACGCGAGGACAAAACATAATAGAACATATACAACAAGCAATAGTGAAGCAGAATTAAACAGAATTTTTAACTTTCATATCATCATGAATTATCCTAACATTAAATTGGATACAACATTAAATTTTGTACAACGTGCCTCACTACAAGTCACTCATAGAATACATCAGGCAAGCACCCAAGAGATGTCTCCTTCGGCATAGAATAATCTACACAAGACAATACAAGCAAAAAAAAACATCATCCATGACTTTGGCTATCACCCCAATCTTGCTTTGAAACAATCGTTGATCGTATGACCGGCTCAACATCATGTCATCCTCAAGGGTTAGTGGTAAACCCTGGTTCTAGCAAAACTCCATACGCTATTGTGACTCGTTTCTCTAGGCCCATCATGACTGCCCAGGGTACTCGACCATTCAACTGGCCATTTAGGTGTCCCTATTATACCCCAGCTTTGAGTCCACTAGAATCTACGACAACGGTAATTCCTCGGCCTTTATAATTCTAGTCGTCATCACTGACGATATTCCATAGCTCAAGCGCCTTCTCGAGCATCCATTATCCACAAACTCAACGTCTTTGAGTCGTCTGCATATTCATTGCATTTCATCGATCAACGAACACTTCACAACACTTTGAATATTCCTTCTAGAATCGCATCAAAGCTATAACCATTATCGATCCAAAAATATGCTTCGTTTGGTCGATTCTGAATTTCATAGCATTTCCAGCTTTCTCGCTATGAAAAATTGAGCAGTAATGTCAAAACTGCCTTTTACAGCGTTTGGGAAACGCCATCTATTTTGTGCAACCTATTTTGGATTGGCCAAGTGTTCGATTCGTCAAAACTGCTCAAAATCACGTGCACAATACATATTTTTATGTGTCCGACCCATGCTCCAAAAGTGGCCGATCAATCGGCTTTTCATAGCGTTTCTGAAGCGCTGCCAATTCCGCCCGATCTATGAAAGCAACCTGATCCATGATCCCCCAACGCATGCCTTGGCAAATCCAGGTTTTTACTGTGCGCAGGTAATTGTGGTACTTCCTGATCCATCCCTTCTTATGACAATGTTTTGCCAAATGCTGTAAATCAATTGTCAAATCTTGAAACCACAATAATCCTTTGACACACACATGGCCCGATCATCATTTTTACCATGCACAGCTTGTTTTGGCATTTAGCCCGATCCATCCTTCCTACCACAACGTTTTCCAAACGCTGTAAACCAGAATTTAACCGATCCATCCAGATGCTTGCCAAATCAACGATTTTCACATGCGCAACCCTTGGAATTTCGTTCCCGATCCAAGCATTGGTTTCCGCCCGATCCATACATGTTTGCGCACCCAAAACTCCGATTAATTCCACACTTGAATACGACTTGATTTCATACTAAAAAACTAATCAAACTTCCACTTTTCAACAACGATTCAGTCAACAAAACAACAAGTCACGCAATTATGAACAAACATTAAAACAATTATTTAAAAATTAAACAAATCAATAAATGGATATAACCATAGAATTAGCATATAAAATACAGTTTATAAGTTTCTAGATTAGATCCTATGGTGTTTGGAATTGAAATCATGCTTATATCGATTAGATCTATATGAAAATAACTGGAAATGATGAACATAAGATCATACAACTCATATACTCGATTGAATACGTGCGATAGATGTTTATCACTCACCAATTCTTCAAAATAACTTGAAATCAACTATTCTCAAATCCGACCAGCGATGATCAACCTTCAAACCTCTCAATTTGATTCGATCTTCCTTCACTCGATGTAGATCTAGTTTTGTTTGATGTAGATCTTCAATCTTCTTGCGTAAATCTAGAAATTTAATGAAGGAAAGTGTATTTGATTGAGCAAGGAGAATCACAAGCTCAACCAAATGAGAGAAATGAAGAAAATTAACTATTCTCTATGCCTCTAACCCCTATTTATAGCCAACAGCCCACTAATGAGCCACACAAATTCATCCCATTAATGACAAGCCAAACATATTCAAAAATTGTGTAACACTAAAACAACGATTCCTCTCAAACCACTGAACCAAATCTTTAATGTGACCACTCTACGGAATTGGAAACATCATTTCCTTTCCAATGAAATCAATCTCAGCACCTGATTCAATCCTAGTCAAAAGCTATGTCCTGTACAAAACTAATAGGGGTAAAATGGTCACAAAAATTGGTAAAAATTATGGACATGTCTCCCATCCCCATAACCAACATATCAAAATATGAGAATGATCCAACCTTTAGAGAATTAAATAAAAATATTTTACGATCCTTCAATGCGTAAAATGCATGTCGTTACAGTTTCTTTATTGGTGTTCTTCTTAGATGAGGCAGACATCTCCGCAGTGTCAATAGTACTTACAGCGGTAGCAGGTGCTTTTTCTAGAGACACTCTAGTGGTCACAACAACTTCTGGACTTTTTGAAGTAGTTAATTTGTTAAAGAAACCTAGTTTGATTCCCGAGTTAGGAGTAGAAACCAAGAAAGAAGGGTTCATACCACTGGTCTTCAGGGTGTTCTCATAGCTTTGTACTTCTTTAATGAGTTTTTTCATGGGGTTGCCTTATCAATAGTTTCTTTTGTACAAGCAATGGTACCTTCATCAAGAGAGGGGTTGGCATCATTGTTACTGCTTTCATGTGTAGTTTTTCATTCCTTTCTTCCTTGTTAGTAGGTGTGGTGCTAATATTTGCATCATTATTGTGCTTCGAGCCAGTTTGCTCCACAAGCACATGAGAGGCAGCCTTATCCTTAACCAACTTATAAGCAGCATCAATGGACTCTTTTAGTAGTTCAGAATGATTTGAGGTACTTAATCCAACAACTTTAATTGCCTTATCTCCATTTTCATGCAAACTATTTTCATTCGCGTCTGTTTTTGCATGTGGAACTACTAACTACTACATTAGACTTGTCGACTTGTTCCTTTCTTGGTCAGTCGGATTTGTATTTACCATGCAACCCACTAGCAAAGGGCCTTACCAATCTATGCTTCCTTGTCACCATCTTGTAGTCATTTTTTTACTTATACCAGACTGTATATCAAGATTGGCCGCAGTTTTAACCACTATTTTCACCAAATTAGGAGGTCATCTTCCTTTTTACTCTGTTCAACACAATCCAGTTCGATAGCTTTACCATTAATCTTTGAGCCAGTGTCGACAACATGTTTATCGGAACCTAACTTGTTTAAACTGTCACTACATTTAGAAAAATCGTGGTCGAGCACTTTGCAGCGTGAACACAGGTCTAGCTTCCAAAAATACAATACCTTAACTAGGTGTTCAGATCCATCAGGCATCTGATCATGAAAATATTCTAACACTATCAGTGCTAACTTCAACTATACAATTGGCGTATCCTAGCCTCTTAATACGTTCAGTAGATAAGTCCATGCACAAGAACCTACCTAACCTCGTAACAAGCCAGCTAATTCCTATCTTAGGTCACACAAATAAGAGCACTTTTAGGAGTTTAATCCAAATCAGAACGTTCCTAACACGGTGATTGACGTTACCCGACATGGCATCCCACAATTTCAAAATGAACAACTTATTTCTAATGGTTACCGGGTCTGAATCCATTATCCTACAACTATCTTCCACATCTGAAAGTAGAAAGAAGAAAGTCTTACCTTCAGATTTGACCTTGATATTTCCACGTGGCTTCTAGAGCTTCTTCATGTGATTGGCGACGGCCGAATATGAAAGCGGGGCATCCATGAAAAACCCAACTAAGTATTCATCCCATTTTTCGCTGCATGCTTTCAATATTTCTTCAATACGCACTAAACGCTTACCGTTACAAAGAAGAGAAATGGGTGGAGGATGGTAGATCCCAGCATTTCTAGGCTTAGTGGCGAACATAGTCGACCATTTAGCTTTAGGCAACACCGTGATAGGTAGGGGCTGGAATGAACGGGGGCAGAGGGATCAACGTCAAGATGAGAGGTGGAGGTTCAGGTAAGGAAAGGGGAGGCGCTGGATGTGGATTAGATGAAGGCAAGGTTGAATTTGTAGTTGCTGAAGGGGAAAAGGAATTTTTTGGTGAAGTGGGAAACTCGGTGGATGCAATTTTTGGGGAGGGGACGAGAATTTTCATAAAAGTAATGTTTTAATGTGTATAGATCTATTTTATTTGTTTGAGTCTAGGCTATGTGAGAGCCTAGACCTTTATCGTCTTTATTTCGCTTTGAGTTTAGGCCTTTCAAAGAGCCTAAACCTTTATCCCTTTTTGTTTTATGCATAATGAGGAAAATTCTAAATTTTGTTTATAAAGCGCATATTGGGAAAAATATGAATTGAGTATAAAGGATTAATTAAGGCTTATTGAATTAATATAGTAATTGACAAATGAACTGGAATTTTGGGAAAATTGTGGATAGACTGAATAATTGGAAATCTGAGTAGGTTAACTTAGTAAAACGCTAAGTAACGACACAAGATAATGTTTAAATACAACCTAAAATATAACCAGAAGTTATATTGAATAAATAGGTCTATTAATAAACTTAAAATGGGCGTTAAGTTTAATATGAATAGATTATAAGCATGAATAGGGGTCCATTCCGGCAGCATAAGCTGACTATGGAAAATAAGTGGCCTATTAAGTAAGCGTACAGTGGGAATCCATTCCGACAATGACGACTGATTAGGGAAATTAAGTGGCTCACAGTTGTGGTCCGTTCCAGCAGTAGCAGTAGGCTTATTAGGGAAAATAAGTGACTAAATAAAATAATTTAGTTTGTAGTGGCCTTGAGGTTTGTAACAACTCGCCCGAAGAAGGACTAAATTCCAACCCAGAATAGGTCCATCGGAACTTAGATACAATCTAAACGGATCGTTAAGTCCTATTAGGAATTACTAATATAGATGTACAGAGCAGTCTAAATGAAAATTAGAATCTCAAATAGTGGAAGGGATAAAACGTAATGACATAAAATAGATGTACCATTATAAAAAATTGTAACACCCCGTATTTTAAAACACACTATTAACAATAAATTAAGGAACACTTAAATAAATATTTGTAATTAAGTGAAACGGACTACTCCATTGCATTCGTCTTGGAATTCTGGTCAAAATAGACATCTGGTTTGCGTAAAACGGACATCGTATGAAGAAGTTATTAAGGCTAGAAGTTTGTATACGCATAAGAGAAATATATATATAAACAAATTAATCCAGAAATTCAATTTAATTCGAAAATCAAACGAGGCGGGAGGACATGGGAAATTGGCCCATTGGGGGTCGACCCCATTCCCTCAGGGTGTTGACCCAACCCATGGGTCGACCCTCAACTGGGGTGTTGACCCTTGTGTCGACCCCAGGGTAGACCTCTTGGGCACACCTGGACATTTTTCTAGCTTTGTTCGTCGTTTGATGGCTATATAAAGGACCCTATACCCATTGTTTATTCATATAAATCAATGGCGATGATGAGATTCTGCTCTAACTTAGATTAAATTAGCCTTTTCTTCAGCAACGATGATTCATACGTATTCAAAGATCGCTGATTCAACATCAACACGCTTTTCTCAGTTTTCTTAGATCCATTCTCGTGAGTTTATGTTGCTTTTAGAAATAAACATCTAAAATGTAATCTTGACATATATATGAATTTGGATCTAAAACTATGCCTAATCAGTTCTACTATCACATGTTCATCAGATCTGTTCTTGTATGCATGTCTTGTCATTATGACCAATTCAGTCACTATATGCTTATTCAGCTGATTTGCCTATTTCTTCCATCATATGTCTGTCTTGTCATTATGCTTATTTATGTTATCTTCCCTTCTTCTTTTCCCTTTTTATTTTATATCCAGGCTACCTTCATGCCTAGGCATACTGCTGAAATATGCAAATGCGTGAAATTGGGAACGAGGGGAAACGTTAAAATTGGGGTATAACTTGTGTTGGGAAATTTGGGCATAACTTGAATTGAAAACATGAATATGGATTTAGGGCATAAACCAAATAGTGATTAAAGATCTTAATTTGGGGCATATGGTACCTGATGAATATGACTTGGGAAACGGGCATGAAAACCTATAATGAAATAGAAATAATTGTTAAAGAATGAATATGCCAAGATTTACAGTAATTAGAAATTGTAACCATGGTTAGACACGAGGTTAGATTACATTTGTAGTAGAAGCCTACCCGGAACCGCCCGGCATATCCAGCATCCACAAGGGGTAAATCTAATGCGAGGGGTCTAAGTGCATAAACACGTGACGGTGCTAAGATACGAGGTTAAGTCTGACTTGTGGAAGAAGTCTGCCCGGACCCAACCGACATATCCAGCATCCACAAGTGGTAGACTTAATATGGGAGGTCTAGCGCATTATAACCATAAATGAATGTATGGTAATGAACTTGTAATACTTAACCTATTTGAATCCATAAGGATTATATGAACCTGTTAACTTGAGTAGGGGTTAAGTAAATTTGCTTGAACCAGTAGGAGGGTTAAGTTAATCTTGTTAAATATGTGGGGACGGGTTATACATATGAACCCGACAAACTTAACCAGTTAGGGTTATGCGATCTTGTTAAACTAGTGGGCATAACCTATTGAAATCCTAGCAGCGGGGATGCAAGCCTAGGGCGAAGCTTGTATCGTCTTGTGTGTGGGGCCCATATCAATTAGTAACCTATATCGGTATCAAACGGAGTACCTCGAACAAGATCGGGGTCAGGGCACGCTTACTGAGATGGTTATAAGAGGTCACTTAGTAAAAAGGTGTTTGACGCCTCGTTCCATCGGGCTTATGTGCGTGCATGAGTCCGCCTGCTTAGGAAGGTAAGACGCTGTGACATCGGTAGATATAGTTGTGCATCTTGGAAATAACGGGGTTGCCACTTTAGGAAGTGATACATCCTACTATGGGGCCAGCACGGGTGTCTATAGGTTAGGGAGCCGATCGATTGGGGTAGTAATTAGGGTACATCTAGTCTTGCCTGTTTAGGAGCCCGTTATTATCATTGGGGGTAACACCCATCAGTTCTATTGGGCTACCTGTTATTGTATGGGGTAAAACATCTCACTAGAAGTACACCTAAGTCTACCATCCTTGGGGTCATCTTGTTCTGGTTATAGTAGTATTGGTGTAGAGAAAGAAAAGTGTTAGGGAAGCTCTATTTATTCTATTCTGCTTACCTTGTCATACCTGCCTTATATGTTGTATCTCTCTTATCCAGTTTATATGCCTGTCATGATGCTTTTACTTATTTATATGCTAAAAGTAACTTGACTCGCCAGACTTATGTCTGACTTATTTTGTTTCCTCTTCTTTCTCTTCCGTCCCCCCCCCCTCCCTAGGGTTCTCAGGGTGGTAATACTCATGCTTGATCAAGAATCTTCTTTCATTCTGCTTGGAGCTGGTTAGATGTACTGCTTGATTTCGTATCTACTCTACTGTGGCCATGTTTTGGGGATTATGCTCTTTTATGTTTATTGTGCTTTGATGATTTTAGTACAAGACAGAAGTTTTAAGTTAATGTACTGGGTTTTATGTATTTTAGACTTATGATGTAACTATGTTTTGAGCTACGATGTTTTCCGTTTAATAAAGTTTTAAATTCCGCTGTTTATTTTATATCTGTCTTGTAATGTTTCCGTTCCTGTTTACATATAACGCTTCATGAAATTAATGCATTCTGATAAAGAGTGACATTAACATACATGGGTTGTCATAAAAACCAAATAATCTGATATAATAAGTCTCACAAATGACAACGGGTACATCATTCATTATCCTAAGTGTTGACCAGCTTTTTGGTAAAATCCTTCACAACCATAATCGGTAATTAAGACAACCTATCTCCTTCTCTTGGAACGATTCATATCTCAGTTGATCAAAACTTGAATCGACCTAAATCAACAATTCTCAAGTAGAAGCATACCTCTTCAGCAAATGGACGAAGTCCGAAGACCAAGTCGAACGAACCAGTTGATCGACCCCCCAACTATGATGATCCACCTCCTACGCTACACAACAAAGTCCGATTCTCAAGGTTGCTTTATTGGTCAAACTGGGCTCATTCAACTTCCCTTACTCTGGATTCCAAGGTCCATGTATGCCTTCATAATCGAGAAGACGACCTACTCTGTTGTTCATACACCAAGTCTTGAGCTCCACGTTCGCCGCAGTTACCGAGGGGAACTATTCCTCATCCGGAGAATAGGTCTCATCGCCCACAACTACTCTTTTGGATTAAGTAACACGTGGCTGACCCCAGGTCAGATGATGGCCATGTAGCATACTAATCAGCTTGCCTTCTTTCCTATAAATAAACCATTTCCTGAAATGGAAAGCATTCTGGATCGACTACTGAAAAGTTCATGGTTGGCACTCCAAAAATAGCCCACCATACACTTCAACTCTTCAACTTCATAACACAAGGATTTGTATATAAATCACTTCTTTCTCTACTTTCTTTCAATCAAAACAACTGTAACTTGTAATCGATAGTATAAATAGAGATTGTAAAGTGGACATAGGCTTAATTGAAGCCGAACCACTATAAAATATTGTGTCTCTCTTGTGTTTACTCGCTTTTCTTACATTATGTGATTATAATTGTGTGCAGATTACATACTTTAGGGGTTGGCTGTCACCAAACCAACTTTGGACATCAACACTTTGGCGTGTCAGGAAGGGAGCCAGAACCTTCGCACAACCACCTTCGGTAATTCCTGAAGTAATAATGGCAAAACGGAAGAAGAATGCAACACCTTCCCACGCTCAACCCGCTGGTACAACAGACGCAATAACGGAGGTAAGCCTAAAGTCTTACTCTCATGAAGAACGGTCCCAATACTTGACTAGGGATGAGATGGAAGGAGTTCTAGCCAAACTCAAAGCACATTTGGCGCACCAAAATGAACTCCTCAAAAAGCTGCAGGAAATGATGAACAATTTCTTCGTTCGGATTGAAGAAAGGCCGAGCAGCCAAGCATCACTCCCAGCAACAGGTAAAGTTGGGGCAGCAGCTACATTTTGAACTAATGAAATCCAAGCCCTAGATTGGACTAACACTCTACCACCATCAGGCTCGATTCAATATCCCGATTGATCCCCTCAAGATCTACCAGAACCTAGTTCGATGCAACCTTTGGTTCAATCTAGTATCTTACCGCAAATTGGACTTATGCAGCCCCATACTCGACCATGCCAGTATGATGATCCAAGCCTAGCTGGGGGCAACAACCCTCCGTCTCTCCAAGATCACTCTACCATACCAGTGCCAAATGAGGCGGAGGGAAACACTAGTGTAAACCAATCAGATATCGCCCTACGCGGGGGTAGTGCCGAATTACGAGCCGATAACGCTTACCCAAACCGGTCCAATCCTACAGGCATGGGTATGGTTCAGACCAACACATATGCCAACTCAAGGGCCCCAGACAATCTGGAACCAACAACCGAGGTTGTGGACCATCTTTACCCATCACTCATGGGTCGCACCGAACTGACCCCAAGAGCTCAAGGCATGCTTCCACCCCGTACTGAGACTCTCGTTGAAGCCACCAGTGCAGAATTGGATTCGTGATTACGTCTTCTCGGGGATGGGAATCAAATCACCAGCATCATAAAGCGCTTCAACCGAGGCACTACTTCTCAACAAGAAGTGGATAAAGTCCATCACAGTCCTTTCACATGGGAAATCAGGAATTCCCGTAATCCAGCTAACTTCAATTTTCCGGTCTTGGAACCCTATAACAGTAGGACCGATCCTACCATACATCCCATGTGTTATATGCGCCATATGGAAGTACTATCAACATCGGTCAATGTCATGGCCAAGTCCTTCCCTCCTTTCCTGTTTGACGCTACTGCCATGTGGTTTCGACGACTAACCTCTAAATCGATCAACAACTGGAATATGTTGGTCACCCGCTCCATTGAATGATTCGGAGTCACATTCTCGACCTAAGAGTGTCATGTTCCTCACATACATCAGGCAGTGGTCTGGAAAGACCTTACTCTCCTTCGTAGAAAGATTCAACGCAGTTGTGGCATCAATCGAATGACCTGAACCATTGATGGTGCTCATGGCTAAAGTCTTGGATCAAACGGATTTCAAAATATACCTTTAGACAGACCCACCCAGAGACATTGGAGATTTCTACTCTGAGGCAAACAGATTCCTCTGGCAAGAAGATGCTGAAATCAAGATGGAAAATCTCGACGTACTTACTACAAAGGATGGAGGACCGTCCACCATTATCCAAAACAAGGGTCAAAGGAAGGTCCCGGAAAAGAATGATAGGAATGTGCGGTTTCGGAGTGAGTCCAAGTGTGATAACTACATCAAGCTCAATTCCTCACTGTTGGACATATACGTCGACGTACGAGGAACTGTAACACCCCACATTTTTTTAAATTAAATAATAAAATAAAATTTGAAAATGCTTTTATATTTAGGTCACGAAATTAGCGTCATTGCATCCGTGGTGATTTTCTGATCAATATAGACCTATGGTTTGCAGGAAACAGATTTAAGATGAAAAAGATATCTTTAAATGAAATATTTCAACAATCATGAAAAGAAGGTATAAGAAGAAAACCAAAATGAACAATGACCACCATTGTTTTTAATCTTATGAACAAAAGCCTATGTAGTCCAGTTGGTAAAGACGTGTCTTTCCCAAGTGAGTTGCGCAAGTTCGAGTCTCGTTGGTGCTATATTTTTATTTTAGAAGAATGACTAAAATAATACACATTCTAAGAGGAAAATATGTATAAATGAACATATAAGGAAAATTATACAAAAAGGTGAGTATTAAAATATATGTATACATGCATATGTAAATATATGCATATGTGTGTGCAAAAATATATGCATATGAAAGAGAAATTCAAACTAAACCTGTAATTAATGAAAATAGGTAAGAAATTAATGACAACATAACGCCGTTTGAATTTTGAAAAAGAAACAAAGATTGCGAGTATATATACATGCACAAATTCGAATGTTGATATAAAAAGTACAAGTTAAGAGCAGGATATAATTAATGCATAATAAATGGAAAATGGACAAGAAATAAACAACCTTTGAAATTAGAGTGCATTAAAACGAATAAAACAAAAAGTCATTAACTGCATTGATTAACAGGCAAGGAACTGAAAGATTAATTGTGTGTATACATGCATAAATTTGAAATTCAAACTTAAAGATAAGTCATAACTAGAATAATATAAATGAGGAGGATTATATCAAGTAAGTAATTAACGTTATTACTTAAAGTTAAGATCAGTAAAAAAACGGTGCAGAAATATGCATGGACCTTGGATGGGTCGACCCCTTGCTTGGGTCGAACCATGTGTCAACCCACCTCTGAGTGGGTAGACACAAGGGTCGACCAAATTGGTTCAAGATCTATTTTCTGGATTACGTGGTTTTCTGATATAAATGATTTGGATTTTATTTGGTTAAATCCGATGGACAAGACTTACTTGTACACTTATAAATAGACTAGCAGGGCCTAGCTCTAAACTCATATTTTCTAAGATGCAGCCTAGGCTCTGCCACTCTCCTTCCTCTCCAAATCTTTTCAAAAATTAGAATATTAATTTTAGGAAATTCTGATTCAAGATTTGAAGATAAAAGAATGTAAATCGACCGCATAGGTGTATAGATTTCAAATCAACGTGAATCAAGTTCTTGAATCTAATTTATTTAGGTTTCTTTCTTCCTTTCCCTCTTCTTTTAACATCATATTTATGAATCCGTGGTTGTTTTAATAATAAATTCAGTTAGGGTTGCTATGGAAAAACAAATCTGGAGTAGATTCATGGATTGGAAAATTGTTAAGTGAATGGATTTAAATTATACTTTTTTAAAATAATGGTATATTTACTATTTACAATCGTCGTCATTCTTAACATGTTAAATAGCTATAAGTTGTGATAATTGCAGTATAATTTATTCTCAGTAACGTTAGGAATATTACTGTTGTATAGATCTATTATATGAATCTGTTTATTGGGTTAAAAATCACTGTAATACAGAAATTGTGAAATTTACAATAAAAAGGAATAAGTTATTGGAAATGTTGTTAATGACAAATTGAATATTGTAAATAAAATTACAGTGAAATTAGGAATATAAGAAAAATAATAGATATGCCTAATTTGCATTAAAAATTTACAGTAATTGGGAAATTGTAGATAACCACACTGAGACACGAGGTTATGTTAAATTGTTGTAGAAGCCTACCCGGAACCGCCCAACAAATCCAACATCCACAAGTGGTCAACTTAATGTGAGAGGTCGAGTGCCTAAACATATATTTAAAATATATGTATGCAACAGACAATAAATAAGTAAATTAGTAAGGTCTATTGGCTTAAAGCAAAATAGATATATTTTGGGGAGTAATTAAATAAGGATGCTTCATTGTACATTAATGTCTTAGGGAAATATTACCGTTAGGTTCATAAGTGACATTAATAGTAACCAACAGAAAAAATTGTACATGTAAAAATATACAAGTTGGTAAAGAAATGGAAGTTACAACAGTAAAGTTTGGTTAAAAAGGGAAAATGTGATGAACGGGGAATATATCCTATTGTAATTAATTACATTAATGAGAATGCAATATAATAGGTAGGCTTATCCTAGGGACAAATGGAAATTAGGACATGAGTTATAATAAATAAAAAGGGAACTTATTAATAAGCCTTAGTTAAGAGAACTAAGTAAATAAATAAACAACAATAGGTTGTGATGACAACGTAAGAATTATGATCAAATAAGGAAGAATGAGGTAAACTTATGGAATGAAATAAGTTGTACTTAATTATATATATTAAGTAACATATTAACAGAAAACATGTGGATTGAAATAAGATATACTTAATTATACATTAAGCAGAACATGTTATTGTAACTTGTAAACATGAAATTGGACAATAAATGACATTGTAATAATGTAAAAAGATTGTAGATTACTTTTGCTAATTACAATCTAGGGAATAACGTGTTATGGGTTTATTAATGAACTTTTTTTGAAAATTGGTATTCTTTATTGCTATATCAATAAAATCTCCTTTATATGCCTTGCTAAAACACTGTAATCCCCCTAATGGGTACCTTACAGGGAAAAAGAGCACATACAAATTTGGTATACAACTATGAAATGTCAACTGAAATACAATCCCATAACAAATTGAAAACAAATCAAAGAAAACAATATAGAAAACAAAACCCACTTCACGGCCCACACAACCCAATTATTCCTCTCCCTCAAAAGGCAATTCAGATAAAACCAGCTATCCAGTATCCAAAATGTCAACGCCCCATCGTTCCATGATTGAAGAATTTCTCAAGCTCCTCTTAGATTTTCTTCCATTGTTTCAAACTAGATAAGAAACTTCTCTTTCAATGTGAGCAAAGATAGTAGATGCAAGAGTCATTTTATTCTGAAATGTTCTCAAATTTCTCTCTTTCCAGATGAAATAGATAACAGCCGTGAAAGCTCCACAAGCAATATCACACACTTGGTTGAAAGTTTTAAAAGCAGAACGAATATACCTTGCTTCATCTTTCAAATTGTCTTAAATCATCATAGGAAGTGAAAGCTTCAGCCTTAAAGTAAGCCAGATAAAGGATGAGTAACTACACTCAAAAAACAAATGTTGATTTGATTCAGGAGAATTTTCACACAGTGTAAACACATTGTTTGATATATGGCCATAACGCAAAATTCTATCTTTGGTATTTAGCCGACCCATGATAGCTAAATAAGATATAAATGACATTTTCCTGCAATTTTTCTTATGCCAAACTACTTCAAATGCAGAGTCATTTTCATCATGAATTCTGGTAGACTCCCATGCTTTATGAAAGGAAAAATTACCACCATTATCCCATTCATAAACACATCGACTTTCATTTGGGAAGACTTTTATAGAACATATTTCACTAGTCAGTTCTCTTATTGCAGGGTGAATACTAGGATCCAGTGCTTCATTTCAAATGATGGTGCTCACCTTCTGATTTGCAAGACCAAGGAGATGTAACCTATCAAAACCCAATATATCTACTAGATATTGACAGTTTACCCAAGGCTCATGCCATAGGTATGTCTCCTCACCATTATCAATGCTCTTATTAAACAATTGTTATGTCTCCTTACCATTAGCAATGCTCTTATTAAACAATTGTTTAGAACTAGCTCAAATTCTCAGCATTGATTTCCAAGTTGATGATGCATTATTATCAATTGCAATAGACCATAAAATTTATCTTTGCAATATCTGTTATATGTCCACTTACTCCAAAGAGAATTTTTTGTTAAAAACTTCCACAGTAATTTGATGCATGCTGCTCTTTTAAGATCAGAAAAATTCTTTAGACCAATTCCACCTACTCCCTTTGGTTTAAACAAAGTATGCCAAGCTACCTTATGAGTTGAATCCCCCAAAAAAAATTAGCACATAATGATTGCAATTTACCTAAAGTATACTCATGAATATGGTATATGAATAACCAATATCGAACAATAGGAGTTATAATACAATTTATAAGTTTATCTCTTCCAGCAAATGACAATAACTTGGATCCCTATCCCTGAATTTTACATTGTACCCTCTGAATTAGAGAACTACATTTAGAATAATGTAAATAATTTGAGGATAATGGGACCCCTATATACTTAATAGGCAACACCCCCTATTCATAACCAAGAATACCTAGAACTTCTGCTAAATTTCTCATAGAGGAACTGAAGAAAACTTTTGTTTTGGATGCATTCACCATTAGAACTGCATGAACCTTTAAATTATGAAAAATCTGTTGTAAGGTTGTAACATTTTGCAAAGTAGATTTCCCAAAAATCATGAGGTCATCTGCATATAGGATATGTGAAATAATGGCATGAACAATACTGCTTGGTTGAAATGCTCTTGAAAAAGTAGATGCATCCATTTGGTAAATAAAATATTTCATGGCAAATGCAAAAAGATACGGAGAAAGTGGATCTCCTTGTCAAATACCTCTACTAGACTTGATAAAAACCCTTGGTACACCTTGAACTAAAATTAAAAAAAGTAGCAGTAGTCATACATTCATAAATCAGATTAATGAAATGCACTGGAAATTTCATTAAGCACATTATTTGACATATACACTCCCTATTGACTTTATCATAGGCCTTTTGGAGATCAACTTTAACATAAAATTTAGGCATTCTGCCTTTCTTGAAATCTCTAAGAAGTTCATGGGCTAAAAGTATATTATCACCAGTGTATCTCTCTTTGATAAAAGCACTTTGGTTTTCAGATATCAAAAATGGTAGAAAATGTTTTAATCCATTGCAAAGGACTTTAGAAAAGATTTTATAATAAACATTACAACAAGAGATTGGCCTATAATGAGAAATTTCAGTGGTCCTATCGTCCTTGGGTACCAAAGTAATAAATTTGTAATTTATTGACATTGGTAATTTTCCAGATAAGAATATCAGAAGTGGTATGTAAAAGGTCACCTTTAAGCTCTTCCCAATGATGTTTCATAAATTTACAATTAAGTCCATCTGGCCCTAGACTTGTGTCATATTTAATAGAAAATAAAGCTTCTCGAATTTCTGCCATACACACTTCCTTTAATAAAAACCACTGTCCTTGATCACTTATTATTGCTACGGGTTGAAAATTGGGAATAGGAGTAGTACCGTCACTATTAAACAAATCAGAAAAGAAACTTAAAGTCTCTGCCTCTATTTCATCGGGTTTAAACATAAGATTCCCACTTTGATCTATCAAAGCTCTGATATGATTATAAAATTTTATGTTAGTCATTCTAGCATAGAAAAACTTTAAATAAGTATCTCCTTGTTGTAGCCATGCCACTTGAGACTACAGTTTAAACCCATCAAAACATATATTCTGCAATCTCCGATACTCTTTTTTGGCTTCTAGAAAGTTATCATACAAATGGAGATCTTCTGGAAATTGATCTGTTGCTTGTTCAAAATTAGACAAAGCCTCTTCGAAATTTTTCTGGTTTATGATGTTTTTGTCCCGTATTTTATTCCAAATTTTAAACTTATTTTTACAACTTTGTAACTTCTAAAGGAATTGATAGCTGTTAAATCCCTAGTTGACACAACATAAACCTTTAAAAACTGCTCCATTATAACCATAAAAATTTGGCCATTCAATTTTAAATCTAAAAGGAAGGCCTTCACAGATTCTGTAGGAATTAAATCCAATAGAATGGGATTGTGATCACTTGAATTTTGTGAAAGATATAAAGCTTTTAGACCCAGAAACTGGTTTAGACAGCAGTTATTAACAAGAATTTTGTCAATATGTGTAGCAATGCCCTTTCTCCTCCAAAACTAAAAACCTAAAGGTTTTACATCATTTAAATCAGATTACACTACAAATTTCTGAAACTCTCTAATTTGATGATATGGTACTGGAAGACCTCCACACTTATCAGTAGGAGAAAGCACATTATTAAAATCACTCATTAATATCCAAGAATTAGTGACAAAAGATGAATCACTAATCAAAGTCTACCACAAATTGATTCTGTCATTGAAGAAATTGCCGGCATAAATCATGGATAAAACCATAGAAAATCGACCCTTGTTATTTGCAGAAAAAGACATATGTTGAAAAGATGGAGCCAAACAGATTAATTCCCACACATTGGAATCCCAAATCACAAGAATATGCCTTCTAGAAATATCAGAATTATTTGACATATATTTCCAATTATTAGGAAGCATAGAAATGAACAAAGCTAAGTTTAAATCAGACAGTTTGTTCTCTACAAAACAAACAATAGTTGGTTTAGCATGAGTTATGTAATACCCCGTAATTTTAACAACACTAAAGAGGACAAATTAAATAATAATTAATTTAATATTTAGAATTAAGGGAAATAGACAGCGCCTTGTGTCCATCTCGAAATTCTGTCAAGATAGACATTTGGTTTGCGTAAAACTGACACCATACGTAGAAGTTATTAAGGTTTGAAGTTTGTATACGCACAAGAGAATTATACATATATACAAACAAATCAAAAAATATCAAAACAGCAAACGGGAAGCCGAAACGCGGAACCAACCCATCCTGGGGGTCGACCGTGTGACGGCTGCCTCAGAACAGTCGACATTTCCCCGAAATGCGTTGTGCCAATGCCCGACTAGCACGAGACGATCGTCAAAGAAAAGGGTTTAGAACTATGAATCACCAAAGAACCTGTAGTATATCTCACAGCGCATGAAATAAAATATAATAGCAACATAACTTGACATAAAACAGGTGAGATAGTGCATAAGCTGAGAACTAAATCATCATAGAGCGGAATCCAAAATACAGCTTATGGTCTAAACCATTATTGCAACTTCAAAATAATGTCTCTAAAGCAAAATAGAAAAGGTACACTACTAATGCCCAACGTAGTGACCAACAACAACACAGGGAGAATATGTGTAAATAGTACGTGGAAGCCTCCTGCTCATCTCCGCATAGCTACTCGTGCATACCACCTAACATGTCTCTTGTCTGCTCGTTTAGGAGCACCTAGAGTAATAAGAAGAGACATAAAACTCTAGGTTAGACAAAAGTCTGGTATGAGCGATAGCAGCAAAAAAAAAGAACAATAACAAGTACAAATAATCATACATGAACTTGGACCTGCAACCAAAGAGTTAGCACAACAAGAAGTACAGTACTCTAAGGTAACACTAACATAAAGTGTAAAATGGGAGTGCACATGTCATGGTGATAGCAAACATCAAACATAGCAATCATCCTCACATCTCTCACTCAGTGCGTAAAGTATATAATATCCACCACTTGATCATCCAAATCCTTTGCTACGACCACTTTGCCCTTGGGGTCTTAGTGACCCCATTGCGCTAGGTCACTAATCCTTTGCTACATCACCTTACCCTTGGGATTCTTAACAATCCCATTGCATTGATCCATAGCCATGTTACGATCACTTGCCCTTGGGAGTCTTAACGATCCCATTGTGTTGATCCATAGCCACTAATCCGTCTCTCAGTGGTGACCTAAAGCTATAGATATTGATGACCCCTTTGCACATGTCCCACAGCAATATCCAACTCATGAAGTTAACTCATTGGTTCCCATTTGGATCCTGAGTTCAAACTTCCTATTTGGACTACCTTTGCATCACGGGTTTTTGTTCTTTCCCAGGTTCGGTTCTTAGCTCCAAGCTTCCATTCGTGTCCATACTCAGATATGCACGGTTCATGACTCACATGGTGGACCAGTTCGTGGCTCACCCTCAACTCCGGCTCTAAGGACGCTCCGGTTCGTGATCTCCTGGTGGTAGCGTCAGTCCATGGTTCGCTTTTGGCACCGGTTCGTGGCACACATACGGATCAGGTTTGTGACTTCATTTCCTGATGGCTACCTGGCTAGTGACTGATGGTTCATGACCCTCAACATGAAGAGGCTTGTGGTCCTCAAAGTGGAGTGGCGCGCGGAGGTGAGCACGGTCGGGTCGGCTCGTAGGGGTGCTTCACGATCGAGGGGGGGGGGGTTGACCAATTTCTGCAACTTTTTCAGCAAGCTATTTATGGCACACGACGACGTTTTCGACCATTCTAACTCTGCTAAGAAATCACAAAGCATACCATACAGTAATAACAACATGTATAATCAACCGTAAACACCAAAACAACAATTTAACATGTTAACATGGATCAAACATACCCAAAACTTTGATTTTCCCCTTAATCCCCTTAATCATGATTTAACTATAGGATTAGCAAAATATGTCCAAATTAACCCAATTTCTAGCAGATGCATAAAACAATATTTTAGAATTTCTGCATATTTTTCCGTATTTTTTTGAGTCATAATTTCGCTAATTATCACTAATTACCCATAATTGGCCGTAATTAGTGAGTAAAAGTGCAAATCACTCACCTTAACTAAAAATTAATCTCAGATCTGAAAATATCTCTGATTTGTTTCGAATCCCAATGTAACACAACAACTCTACCTTCAATTTGACTTTAATTTGCCTTGATTTGATGTTGGTTTGTCTAATATGTGATTAGAAAGGGATTAGAAGGTGATTTGGGGGTTAGAGGCCAATGCTAGGGTTGGAGAAATGTAAATGGCGGCTAGAAAAATGAAATGAGATGGTTTCCTAACTCATTCCAGCCTACCCATAACCCTAATCCCGAAATGGGTTACGGGCCCATCCACTAATTACCTTATTAAGCCCGGTTAAGCTGTTTTTCACCTTACAAACCTTATTTCAGCCATATCTCCCAAACTGTAAGTCCGTTTGACAAATGTGACCACTCCACTGAAAGGTAAACCATCATCCGAATCCAATGGAAATGGTTTCAGGTCAAAGCTTCTTACCAATCAAAAGTTATAGGCGAAACAAGATTTGCCAGGGGTAAAACGATCATTTAAAATTCGGCAAAAATCGTGAACCTGGGAAATGACCCCAATAGCCGCCTTCCAAAATTACACGACCATACGACTTCATATGAAGATGAAATAAATATTCTACGATCCTCCGATGCATAGAATGCAGGCCGTTACACTTCCCTCCCCCGCTCCCTCCCTTAATAAATTTCGTCCCTGAAATTCCTTAACTAAGAAAACAACAATGGGTCCCGCATGCCTATCAAACATTTACAAACAATCAAACATACATAATAACATCACAAGCCTATCCTAGCATGTGGTTTACTTATAAAGGAATAACTATGTCGTAATTAAAATCTTACCAGGCAAAGAGTTCTGGATATGACCCTCTTATGTCCTCCTCTGTTTCCCAAGTACAGTCATGCTCATTATCACCCCATTGGAGTCTTCCTTCGAAGCTGCTTCGTATCATGTTCGACAATACGAATCGTCCTGTGGCTCCCAAGTGCCTCGGATTCTACCTCGATATCATCCAACTGACCTGATGAAATAGTCATTTCATAATCATGCATGAACTTCCTAAACAGGGAAACATGAAATACGTTGTGAACTCCCGCCATCTTATCAGGCAATCCAACTTTATACGCTAAATTTCCAACTTGTTCGAGAACTGGGAATGGACCAACAAACCTTGGTGCCAACATACCTCTCCTGCCAAAACGAATTACATGCTTTAACGGAGAAATCTTGATGAATACCAGGTCGCCAATGGAGAATTTAAAATCTCTTCGTCTTTTATCGGCATGACTCTCCTGCCTATCTTGGGCAGCCTTCATTCGTTGTTGAATAACCTTGATCTTATCTGAAGTTTCTCTTATTACATCTGGTCCATGCACAAATTTCTCACCTGTTTCTAACTAACATAATGGTGAGTTGCACGGTCTTCCGTACAAAGCTTCAAATGGAGCCATACCAATACTAGACTGTAACTATTATTATATGCAAACTCAACCAGATGCAAATGGTCATCCCATGACCCTCCAAAATCCAATATACAAGCTCTCAAGAGGTCCTTTAATACAAGATTCACTCTTTCTGTTTGACCGTTGGTTTGGGGATGGTACGCGGTACTGAGATGTAATTCTGATCCTAAAGACTCTTGTAAGCTCTTCCAAAATCCATTAGTAAATAACAGATCTCGATCACTCACAATACCTTTAGGTACTCCATGAAATCTCACTATCCATTTCACATACAGTTCTGCTAACTTGGCTTTCGTTCTATTCGACTTGACCGGTATAAACCTTACACTTTTGGTCAATCGATCCACAATCACCCAACTATCATGACCCGATCTAGTCCTTGGTAAACCATCAATGAATTCCATTGAGACTTGTTCCCATTTCCATTCGGGAATTTCCAATGGTTGTAACAAACCACTAGGCTTCTTTTGTTCAGCTTTAACTAACTGGCAGTTCATACATTTGGATATAAACTTCCCAACGTCTCTTTTCATCCCTTCCCAGTAGTAGGTCTGCTTCATGTCTCGATACATTTTGTTACCACCATGATGTATTGTCAGTTTCGACTAATGGCATTCTCTAAGCACTTCATCTCTCAATTCATTTACGTTGGGTACAACTAGTCATCCATTCATTTGAAGCCATCCTTCTCTATCAAGTCCGTACTTGTTCATCTCCTCACCATCGATACATATCTCTAACTTGGAGATGATTTCCAACAGGTTAGGATCGTCCCTCTGACTGGAACCAATCCACTCAACCAAAGTTGGTTGATCGTTAAACTTGCTAATATAACTGGATCTAATTCATACTTAGGCCTGAAACTATAGCCTCCAAACTGGCATGTCTCCTACTCAACACATTAGCTACCGCATTGCCCTTCCCGAGTGTGTATGCGATATTGAAATCATATGAAGCTAAGAATTCTAACCATCTTTGCTGATGAAGATTTAAATCCTTTTGAGTGAAAAGATACTTTAACGACTTATGATCGGTAAACAACTAGAAGCTTTCTCCCAAGAGATAATTTCTCCACATCTACAACGCAAATACGATCGCCGCCAATTCAATATCATGGGTAGGATATCTTTTCTCATGTGGTTTCAGTTGCCGACTAGCATAAGCTACAACCTTACCTCCTTGCATTAGTAAAACACCTAGTCTACTAGCACAGGCATCCATGTATATCATCGTCTCTTCGTTCCCTTTAGGGATAACTAACACTGGTGCGCACGTTAACTTTTCCTTTGGGCTCTTAAATGCATCCTCGCACCTTCCGTTCCAAGCAAAAGCTTGATTCTTCTTGGTCAACTGAGTTAATGGTGCAGCTATTTTGGAGAAGTCTTGGATAAAATTACAACAATATCCAACTAATCCCAAGAAACTTCTAACGTCCGTTGCGTTCTTGGGCGTAGACCAATCTTGTACCGTAGCCACCTTTGTAGGATCCACGGCAATACCATTCTCTGAAACAACATGGCGCAAGAACCTCACTTCCCTCCTCTAGAATTGACACTTAGAAAATTTCGCTTTTAATTGGTGTTTCCTCAACACCTCCATCACTATCCTCAAATATTTCTTGTGTTCTTCCTTTGTCCTCTAGTAAACTAGGATATCGTCCATGAACACAAGAACAAACTTATTCAACTGATCCCTGAATACCCTATTCATAAGATCCACAAAATATGCTGGTGCATTAGTCAACCCGAATGGCATGACCAACCACTCATAAAATCCATACGCGTCCGAAATACCGTTTTAGGTATACTCTCAACTGCTACTCGGAGCTGATGAAAACCTGTCGCGAGATCTTACTGGGAGAACACTCTCGCTACATTCAACTGATCAAACAAATCATCTATCTGTGGAAGAGGATACTTATTCTTCCTAGTTACCTTGTTCAACTCGCGATAGTCCATACATAAACGAAGGGAACCATCGGCCTTGGTAGTAAATACGACTGGTGCTACCCACTCAGAAACACTTCTTCGGATAAATCCCTTCTTCAAAAGATCACTTACTTGCACCCCGAGCTCTCGCTGTTCTCTTGGCGCCATACGACGAAGTGGCATCACTATAGGCCTAGCATCTTTCACTAAATCAATTCGAAACTCGAACTCTCGATGTGGTGGAAGTTCGATCACTTCCCCGAAGGTGTTCGGATACTCGCCAGCAATAGGCACATCTAACAACTCATCATGCGGGATGTCGAGGGAATTTAGAAAAATAGCCATCACCCCATCATTAGGTAGGCAAACAAACAGTACCCTCCGTACATCATCCGCTCTAATGGTCATCGAAGACCCCTCACAGTCTACCACCACCCCATACCTTTGGAGCTAATCGACTCCCAAAATAATGCCAAACCCAGTAAAGCCCAAAACAAAGAATCACAAGCAAACATGCATCCATGACTCGATAAGACCAATTTATGACAAATCATATTAAGGCTAGTCGAACCACCTATCGGGTTCGTCACAACTAAAGGTCTACCGACTATCTCAGTTTCCAATCCCAACCTATCTAGCAGATCACTAGATATGAAGGAATGGGAAGCTCTAGTATCAAACAATACTCGAACAGGAACATCATAAACAAAAATCATGCCTTGAATAATGGCACTTTTTCCTTTCTTCGTCGTAGTTGGAGCATTCGACGAGGAAGGAACAACGTTGATAGCATATGCTTTCACAATCTTCTTCTTTTTGGGAGGTCATGGACATTTATCCTTGTGATGTACCACTTGTCCGCAATTGAGGCACTTCCTTTCTGCTGGCTTTGCTCGACAATCTTTGGCATAGTGGCCCTTCTTGCCACAGCTATAGCATTTAACATGCTTCTTATTCTTTTTATGACCATCCTTAGCTTGGTTCTGTTTCCTCTTATTCTGCGAATTATTCTTGCCTCCACTGCTTGCTGCGGCTTTGGCTCTCCTGTAGATGTAACAACAACCTCGGTCTTCGACTTAGGGTAAAGACTCTCCGATCTCAATGCCTTTCCCACAATAGACTCCAATGTCTCATCTATATGATTTATCAGTCTTTCCCCCAAGTACTCATCTAAGCCAGTTATGAACTTCTCGTTCTTCTTCTCGGCAGTATCGATAAGAGATAACCCATACTTTGATAAAGTATCGAATTCAGCAATATATTCCGAGACTGCCCCCACCATTCTGCTAAAGCCCCAAAAATTTCCTAAATAGTTCTAATTTCTAAGTAGTCGGGATAAACTTATCACTGAAGCGGGTCTTAAACTGATTCCAAGTAAATTTATCCTCAGGAGTAGGTGCTTTAATAGAATTCCACCAATGCATAGCCCGTCCTTGAAGTTGATGCGATGCTAGCTTTCTCTTCATTGCATCATTGATCCCTAAATCCTCAAAGATGCGCTCACGACTATCCAGCCAATCTTAAACATCCATAGCTGATTCCGTTCCGTGGAACGGCTTCCCACCAAGACTAGTATAATCCTTGTTAAGCTTTGCGAAATCGGCTCTAGGCGCTTGCACCGCTGCACCACCACCGTTAGCAGCATTAGGAACTGCTCCCTGAACATCCCTAAGCATATCTCACATGAAGGTAGTAAACATCGTCCTCATATCTGGGACATTCCTATTATTGGCTCCCGAACCTGTACTCCTCGTATATCGGCTCGTCGTTCAATCTGTAAAGAGAAAACGATTAATGATCTCCATGGTGGTGCCGGTGCAATGCGACTTCATCCTTAAATATACTAATAGTGTATATATATATATATATATCTTTTAAAAACTAAATATCACAAATACGCGCTCTCATATACGTATACTATTTCTCCCTGGTGTCTTTCCCTAGGTTAACTACGCAACCTAGGCTCTGATACCAAGTGTGACGGCCCGCCCCGGACCAGCCGACATTTCCCCGAAATGCGTTGTGCTAATGCCCAACTAGCACGAGATGGTCGTCAAAGAAAATAGTTTAGAACTATGAATCACCAAAGAACCTGAAACACCCCACCTCCATTAAGGTCACTCATAGAGGGAATGCCTTAACTTCGGTGGAGCATTATAGGTAAAAGATGCAGATAAATTACAAGACAGACAAACAAAGCAGTGGAAAATAAAGTCATTTTATAAACAACTTAATTCAATCAAGCTTTTACAACAATTTCCTCAATCATACTTAAACGTAATACATAGAACTTTTGTCTTGATTTAAAAACTTCCAAGAATAAAAAAAGCATAAAAACAATGATATTCACCGATAAAGCATGAATCAGCCATAGCAGTGGAAAAGAGAGAGTCCAAAGCGATACACCAACTAATCTTCAAACTTGGAAAGAGAAGAGGTCCAAGGTAGGCTGAGCTATTCCCTCCCTGACTACCTGGGGGGGGGGGGACGGAAGAAAAGAGGCGAAAAACAAATTAGGTCAGACATAAGTCTGGTAAGTCTAATGATCTTTCAGCATGCAAACAAGATAAAGGATTATGACATGAATAAACCGAAAATAGGACAATACCATAAAAACAAGGTAACTAAAGACAAGATAAGTGCAAGATGAACTGAATGCGCTTCTACTTTTTCTCTGCTTCGCTACTACTCTGTTAATCTGATTTTTATATTTATCTCTGCACCACCTAACTAGTGTCCCAACTAGTAATCTGCATATAATGATAATCATGATCCCAACGCCCGTAATTGTGGTAGCCTTCTGGTGTACATCTATCGTGAGGATTCCACCTCAATCAGCCTAATTGCCATGAATATGTTAGATGTACCCTTACTACCCTATCGATCGGCTCCTTACTTGTATTCATGTTCCATGTGTCTGTGTCAATCGGCCCTCTCTTGCGTGTAGATACCCTGTGCTGGTCCCACCATAGGGTGTATCAATACTTATGATAGCGACTCGACACGATTCAAGATGCATAGTGTATAACTACTGGTACCCAGTGCCTGCTTTTTTCCACTCCGGAGTACGTGCACGCCCGTAAACCATCAGAACCTACACTGACGTAACCCCTGCCGCTGCTTTGACCGCTTATAATCAGCCCAGTAATTGTGCCCCACCCTGCCTAGTTCAGGTATCGTGATATATCCATGTGGGTTACTGCTAAAATGGGTCCCCATACTAGGGTTTCCTATTGGTTAAGTTTGTGGGCCTATATTTACTAATATTACCCACCAACCCGATATGTACTTAACCCTCCCATCGATTCAAGCATTTTAATAAACGGTTAAGTTTTGTGGGCCTATATGTACTAATATTACCCACCTACACAAGATGTACTTAACCCTACCATCGATTCAAGCATGCTTATTTAATAGTTAAGTTTTGTGGGCCTATATTTACTAATATTACCCACCAACCTGATATGTACTTAACCCTTCCACTGATTCAAGCATGTTTATTTAATGGTTAAGTTTTGTGGGCCTATATTTACTAATATTAACCACCAACCTAATATGTACTTAACCCTTCCACTGATTCAAGCATGTTTACTTAATGGTTAAGTTTTGTGGGCCTATATTTACTAATATTACCCACCAACCCGATATGTACTTAACCCTTCCACTGATTCAAGCATGTTTATTTAATGGTTAAGTTTTGTGGGCCTATATTTACTAATATTACCCACCTACCCGATATGTACTTAAACCCTTCAACTCCGGCTTGAGGGACGCTCCAGTTCGTGATCTCCTGGTGGTAGCGTTAGTCCATGGTTCGCTCGTGGCACCGGTTCGTGGCACACATATGGATCCGGTTCGTGACTTCATTTCCTGATGGTGACCCGGATCGTGACTGACGATTTATGACCCTCAAAATGAAGCGGCTCATGGTCCTCAAAGTGAAGCGGCTCATGGAGGTGAGCATGATCGGGGTCGGCTCGCAGGGGTGCTTCACGATTTGAGGGGAGGGCGTGTCTGACCAATTTCTCCAACTTTTCGAACAAGCTATTTACGCCATACGACAGCATTGTCGACCATTCTAACTCTACTAAGCAATCACAAATCATACCATACAGTAATAACAACATGTATAATCAACCATAAAAACCAAAACAACAATTTAACATGTCACTATGGATCAAACATACCCAAAACCATGATTTTCCCTTTAATCCCCTTAATCATGATTTAACTATAGGATATGTCCAAATTAACCCAAATTTCTAACAAAGGCATAAAACAGTATTTTAGAATTTCTACATATTTTCTATACTTTTTTGAGTCATAATTTCACTAAGTATCACTAATCACCCGTAATTAGCCGTAATTAGTGAATAAAAGTGCAAATCACTCACCTTAGCCACAAATTAATCGCAGATCTGAAAATATCTATGATTTGGTTCGAATCCCAATGCAACACAGCAGCTCTACCTCCAATTTGACTTTAATTTTCCTTTATTTGATGTTGGATTGTCTAATATGTGACTAGAAAGTGATTTGGGGTTGAAGGCCATTACTAGGGTTGGAGAAATGTAAATGGCGGCTAGAAAACTGAAATGAGATGGTTTCCTAACTCATTTCAGCCTCGCCATAACCCTAATCCTGAAATGGGTTATGGGCCCATCCACTTATTACCTTATTAAGCCCGGTTATGCTGTTTTTCACTTTTCAACTCTATTTCAGCCATATCTCCCAAATAGTAAGTCCATTTGACAAATGCGACCAATCTACGGAAAGGTAAACCATCATCTAAATCCAATGGAAGTGGTTTCATGCCAAAAAATCCTTACCAATCAAAAGTTATAGGCGAAACAAGATTCTCCAGGGGCAATACGGTCATTTAAAATTTGGTAAAAATCGTGAACATAGGAAATGACCCTAATAGTCGCCTCCCAAAGTTGCATGACCATACGACTTCATATGAAGATGAAACAAATATTCTATGATCATCCGATACGTAGAATGCGGGCCGTTACAACCCGAGACCCATTGGGTCGTCCCAGGCTCATTGGGGTCGATCCCGGGGTCGACACCCAAAGGGGTGGTCGACCCCCAAAGGGGTGGTCGATCCCTACACAGATCTGGGTAGATTCAACTTTTTGAATGTGGACTTGTTTTGTGGCTTGGTTCGTTGGTTTTATGCTATAAATATGACCCTATTTCTCTTGTTTCTCCACACGTAAAACAATGGAGAACTAGATGCTGCCTCTGCCTAAATTAAAATAACATATATTTCTACAACAACAAGAGTTAGACAAATTCAAAGATCTGTGCTTCAACATTTGCAACTATTCTTCTGTCTCTTAGATCTATTCTCTATGAGTCTATGTTATTTTTAGATCATACTTAAAAGTTATTTTTGACATGACTATAAATTGGATCTAAGCCTATGACTATTTGAATCATATCAGATCTGCCATAACCTGTGTATCTAAGTTATCCTAACATGACTATGAACTAGATCTAAGCCTGTACTTATTAAATCATGTCAGATCTATACTTATTTGTAGATCTAATTCACTGTTTAGATCTCGTCATGCCTATCCTTATTATGTTAATGATTAAATCAATGTTATTGTCACAACAAATCTGTTATTAGTTGGGTATCTATTTCATTATTTAGATATCATCACGTCTGTTTATGATGTCCCTATTATGTTAGAGTCAGTTCTATTATCACATGTTCATCAAATCTGTTCCTATATGCCTATCTTGTCATTATACCCAACTTTGTCACTCTATGTTTATTAGTTGCTATGCCTATTTTTACCATTATATGTCAATTTTTTCATTATGTTCATTTCTGCCCTCCTTCTTTTCCCTTTTAGTTTTTATAGTCAGGCTATCTTCGAGCCTAGGTATGCCGCTGAAATATGCAAATGCGTTAAATTGGGAATGGGGGAAATACGCTAAAATTGGGGCATAACTTGTATCGGGATATTTGGGCATAACTTGAATGAAATATATGAATATGGATTTGGGCATAAATCAAATTGTGATTTAAATCTTAAATTTGAGGCATATGGTACATAATAAATATGACTTGGAAAAGGGGCATGAAAACCTATACTAAAATAGGAATAAGTGGTTAATAAAGGAAAATGCGTAGAATTACAGTAATTAGAAACTGTAACCGCGCTTAGACACGAGGTTAGATTAAACTAGTAGTGGAAGTCTGCCCTGAACCGCCCGGCATAACCAGCGACCCCAAGTGGTGAATCTAATGTGAGGGGTCTAAGTGTATAAACACGTGACGTGCTAAGACACGAGGTTAAGTCTGATTTGTGAAATAAGTCTGCCCGGAACCGCACGACATATCAAGCATCCACAAGTTGTAGGCTTAATGTGGGAGGTCTAGTGCATTACGACCATAAATGGATATATGATAACGAATTGGAGTAAACAGGGAATGATAGTAACCTATTATAATTAATTACGTTAATAAGAATGTTATATAATAGGTAGTCTTGTCCCAGCGACAAGTGGAAATTATAACATAGGTTATAATAAAAGGAAAGAAAGCTTATTAGTAAACCTTAGTTTAGAAAACTAAGTTAATAAGTAAACAACATCAGGTTATAGTGATATGTTAAAAAGAAAATGGGTGAACTGAGATGAATTATACTTAATTACATATTAAGTAAAACATGTTATTGTAACTATGGAATCAAACTATGAACAATACAAAGGGATTGTAAGATTACTTCCATTAATTTCAATCCAGGGGTGAAAGATTGCAATATCTCTTTCGTTAATTACATTCTAAAGAATAACATGTAATGGGGCTTATTAATAAACTTAAATGGATTAAATTATATTTATATGAAATTAATAAGCAAGTGGAATATTTGGCAAGTGAAAAGAAGTCAATGTGAATGGGGATAACATGTTAGTATGTAATACTTAACCTAGTTGAATCGATAGGGATCGTATGAACATGTTAACTTGAGTAGGGGTTCAGTAAACTTGTTTGAAATAGTGGGAGGGTTAAGTATATCTGGGTGGGGTGGGTAATATATATAGGACCGCAAAACTTAACTGGTGTGGGTTATGTAATTAAAGACACCTTTAGGTAAGCATAACCCATGGAAATGTTGCGGTTATGTAATTAAAGACACATTTAGGTAAGCATAACCTGTGGAAATGTTGGGGCTATTTGACTAAAGACACGTTAGGTAAGCATAACCAGTGGAAATCCTAGTGAGGATGCAAGACAAAGGGGAGAGCTTGCATCATCTTGTGTGTGGGACCTGTATCAATCAGTAACCTATATAACAGTATCAAATTAGTACTCCGCCCTAGGTTGGAGTCGGGGCACGCTTACTGGGCTGATTGTAAGAGATATAAACATGGAGGATAGTGTGGGCAGCGCAAACCGTCTAGGGTCATGTGCGTGCATGGTCCGAGCAGAGGGGGACAAGACGACCGTGACACCAGTAGATATGGTTGTGCAATTAATAAAGACGAAGGGTTGCCACTTTAGGAAGTGATACCTCCTACTATGGGGTCGACACAGGATATCTACGTAGTAGGGAGCCGATCGATTGGTGTAGTAATTAGGGTACATCTATACATATGCCTAAGTCTACCGTCTGGTAGTTGTTGGGATCATCTCAATCTGGTTATACTAGTATCAGTGCAGAGTAATCTTTAGAGAAGGGTATACACTCTATTATGTTTACCTTGTCATACCTGCCTTTTGTGATGTTATCTTTCTTATCCACTTTATATGCCTGTCATGATACTTTTACTTATTTATTTGCTAAAAGTAACTGGACTCGCCAGACTTTATGTCTGACTCTTTCTGTTTCCTCTTCTTTCTTTCGTTTCCTCCCCCCAGGTTCTCAAGGTAGGAATACTCAAGCTTGATCAGGGTTCTGCTATCATTTTACTGGAGATGCTTAGATGTATTGCTCAAGCTCTTATATTTGCTACTATGGATATGTTCTTTTAAGGAAATTATGCTTCTTTTATTATTGTACTCTAATGTTTTAAGTACAAGATAGTAATTTTAATGATGTACTGGTTTTATGTATTTCAGATATATGATGTTTTGAACCACGATGCTTTATGATAAATAAAGTTTTTAATTCCGCTGCTACTTTATATTTGTCTTGTAATATTTCCGTTTTTGTTTAACTATAATGCTTCACAAAACTTAATGCATTCTCTTAATGAGTGACATTAACGGACATGGGGTGTCACATTTGGTATCAGAGCCGAAGGTTACCAAATTATATAAAAGTTTTTGAAAATTATTTTCAAAAAGGTTTTAAAAGAAAGCATTTTCATAGGAAAAGTCTGTTTTAAAAAACATATTCCCCAAAGCCTTATGTAATATCTCTCGATTCTCCACTTGATTCCTTTTTCCTTTTTGTTTGGGGAACCAATTCTTAATGAAAGGTGTCCCCATTGCGGAATGGTTCCATAGCCATGTTAGAACCGTGGCACATGTCGAAGGGCAATGAAGTACCTAACCTCCATCTATAGCCGCTGTAGTTTCACCTACGGCTAATTTTCTCGACCTTTGTAAGGATTTCCATGCGATGGAGGCGGCTTTCGAGAAACTTTTTAGCTTGTTACACAAGGAGGGTAAAATGGATAATAATGGAGTTAGGGCTAAGGGGCACAACCTAAGGATGAGAAAAATGATGACCTAGGAAGGGAACATAGATAAAGTTCAAATAAAGGCAAGAAGAAATGTCATTATCACTTGGATCATTTGGTCAAGTAATATAGAAGAAGGAAGAACACTTGTTTTAGTTGTGGAGAGATAGGACACTTTTCTAAGGAGTGCCCAAAGAAGCAAGGACAAGGTCAAAGGGCATGATCTTTGGGAGGGCATGTGCATGCTCCCGTGGCCAGTGCACTAGACAAAGGTAGGAAAGCTTTTGTTGTAGGTATGATTTATCTTTCCAATCATCTACTTAAAACTCTTTTTGATTTTGACGCTTCGCATTCGTTTGTATCTGATTTTGTGGTTGAGTCTCTACACCTTAGTACTAGTATGATAGTGGATTCCGTTGTCATCTCAAATCCCATTGGTGGTACGGTTCATTTGTCCATGATTTGTTGGGGTTTGAGAAGAGGGTCGTTAGACTTTTGACTTGTCGTGGGAAGACCCTCGAGATTTCTTGAGACCCAAATGGGTCTGTCATGCTTAGTTTCCTAGAGTCTCTAGATGCATCTATCGATGATCTGCAATCTGTACCGGTAGTCCTTGAGTGTTCTGATGTTTTTGAGGAGGTTCGAGGCTTACCTCCAAGGCGCAAGATTGACATTCGTATATACTTGATAGACAATGCAAAGCCAGTTGCATTACCCATGTACCACATGGCTCCAAGGGAAAGGAGGGAGCAGCAAAAGTAAGTGGGGGAGCTACTTGTGAAAAGGTTTTCCTTTGAGCTGGAATGAAGAAAGATGTTGCGGAGTTTGTTTTTCAATATTTGATTTGCCAGCAAGTCAAAGATATGCAAAAGAAGCCCGATGGTTTACTTCATACTTTGGAAGTCCCATTGTGGAAGTAGGAGAGCGTCTCGATGGATTTCATCGATGGTTTACCTAGATCAGAGAAAGGCAACACCAGTATTTGGGTTGTAATGGACAGAGTTATTAAAAGCGCTTATTTCATTCTAGTCAAGAGTAAGAGGACGACAACATGGTTGGAAACAGTTTACGTTCGTGAGATACCCCATCTTCATGGAGTACCCTCTAGTATCGTAAGTGATTGTGACCCATTTTCACTATAAAATTTTGGAGGAGCTTGCAAAAAGCATTAGTTACACATTTATGTTTGAGCATCGCTTATCACCCACAGACCGATGGACCGACAGAAAGGGTGAACAAAATTCTTGAGGATCTTTTGAGGCTGTGTATCCTAGACTTCGGAGGGACTTGGGAAGAGCATCTTCCTTTAGTGGAGTTTTCCTACAACAACATCAAGCTAGCATTGGCATGACACCCTTCGAAGCATTGTACGGACGACCTTGTAGATCACTGACTTGTTGGTGGGAATCTACAGAAAGGCTATTACTTGGACCAGATATGGTTAGAGAAACGTCCGAGAAGAATGATCTTATTAGATGACGAATGAAGACTGCTCATGATAGGCAGAACTCCTATGCAAACAGGAGAAGGACTAATACTGAATTTGAAATAGGGGACATGGTTTTCATTAAGGGGTCACCTTTGAGGAATGTGGTTCGCTTCAGATCTGTAGGGAAATTGGCACCAAGGTTTGTAGGGTCATTTCCCATAACAGAAATTGTAACACCCCGAATTTTAGTTAATACTAAAATTCACTAATTACAGGATAAATAATCTCAGATGTGGGAATTGGGGGTAACGGGCTGCGTCATTGCGTTCGTCTCGGAAAAATACGCGAAATAGAGTCCGAGTTTTCGAGAATCGGAGTCCGTATGGCCCGGTTATGGCCCAAAGAAGTTTGCAGAAAAAAATTAGAGCTAAAAACAGATTTAGGAATTTAAATTTTAAATTAGAACCAGCGGGGCCAGGCGGGAAGATTCCCGCCCTAAGCATGTCGACAGGGCTGTCGACAGGCCTGTCGACAGGGGTGCCGACTTGCCTATCGACTTGCCTGTCGACATGGCGTGTCGAACCAGGGTGCTTGGGTGCACTAGATCTGGTTTTCTGGCTAGGGCTGGGCTTGGTTCTAGAGATTTCCTAAATCTAACGGACCTAAATTAATCTAGGGTTAATCTAAGGGCCTAAAACACTCTCTTAATCTATAAATACACCCTAAACCTACCTTAATCCATACTAAAAATAGAAATGAAGGCCTCATGCCGCCAAATTAAATCCTAGAAGGAGTCTCCATTAATCTTAGAAGGAAGTTTCAAGCTAATCCCTCTCAAATCATTCTCTAATCATCACCATCTTCATAATTAGCAACTAATTCCTCTTCATAAGTTGGTTAATTTTGGGTTTGGTGAGTTTCTATCACTTTAACATCAATTGTTAAAGTAAGTAGATTGGGTGTAATGAGACTTATGGTCTTAAATGCGGATTAGTGAGTTTGAATCATTTATAATGATATGTTACTCTATGTTGTTCTATGTTTATGCATATTTGATAAGTTGGTTTATGCATGCTTAATAAGTTGATTTATGCATGTTTAACAAGTTGGTTTATGCATGTTTAACAAGTGGATTTATGCATATTTAATGAGTGGAATTATGCATGTTTAGCAAAGTGAGTTATGCAAGTCATGTATATGTTTAAATGCAAGATTTATGTGATATGCAAGTTATGCATGCTTATGCGAGTATATGAATGCTTATGCAAGATATGTATATGCTTAAATGACATGATATGCAAGTTATGCAAGTATGTGAATGCTTATGCAAGTATGTGGATGCTTATGCAAGTATGTGAATGCTTATGCAAGTTATGTGTATGCTTAAATGCATGTTTAACATGTTATGCAAGTTATGAGAATGCCTATATGCAAGATCAACATGTTATGCAAATCATGTGTATGATAATATGCAAGTTTGGGTTAAATGTAGTTGGGTTAATATATGCTCATATATGCAAGTTGACATCTTCTTAACCCATGACAAAGTTTTATGCTAAACCCATGATATTTGTGATGGATCTTCCCCTTTATTATGTCATGTAATGAGAACGATTTACGTGGGGAACGATGGGGTTGGTAAATATGTTAATAAATGAATGATTGGGTATGATTAAGCATACCATAAAAATAAATTACCATAAGTGGGAATTTACCTATTGAGTTAGGTCTACCCCATGGGAATTTACCTATTGAGTTAGGTCTACCCATGTTATGGAAAACTTGATATTAATTAGGGATAATTAATATGGGGGTGATTAATTAGGTGTAATTAATCTACTAAGACACGAGGTTGGACTCATTTGTAGTGTAAAACTGCCTGGACCCGACCGGCTTAACCAGTTGCTACAAATGTCAGCCCAATGTGAGAGGTCTTAGCCATAAATTAAATACGTGATTAAGGTAAAGACACGAGGTTAGACTCTGTTATGACGTAAGACTGCCCGGATTCTACCGGCTTAACCAGGCGGTCATAACAGCCAGTCTAATGTGGGAGGTCTTTATGGGAGATCACGGTCTTAATTAATTAAGAAACACTTAACCATAGTAGCATGTAGTGGGACATGAGGGGTTAAGTGGGTGCCTTGGGTGGCATGAGGAAATTTTTGTGATTGCCTTGGGTGGCATGTAGAATCTAGTGGGTTGCCTTGGGTGGCAATAGAAAATACGATTAGAATACTTAACCAAGTGGAAACATGTAATTAAACATGATTAAAGGGTTAAGTGGGATACACTAGATATTAGACAAGCTTAAGTGGGTAGCTTGTGGGGGCCCATTTCAACCAATATCCCAAACGTATCTTTGTGGGCTCGACCCATGTCGAGTGACGGGACACGCATATTGAGCTTGATTATAAGAGGCCAAAACGGGTTAGCGGTGGCAACGCAAGTCCAACGGGTTTCATATGCGTGTGTGGGCCCGGGCTGGTAGATAAGCCGTTGTTGCATCGTGTAGATATAAAGCCGTGCACCGTTAGTATTGGGTAGCCACTTTAGGGGAGTGATACACCCCACTGTGGGACCAGCACGGGTATCTACGGTAGGGAGCCGATCGCTTGGGGAGTAGTGGGTACACCTAATGAAGATAGGGGCAGACGACACCTATGTAGGGGTACACGAAACTACTGGGTAAGAATTACTGAGTACACCTAGTGGAGATAGGGGCAGACGGCACCTATGTGGTGGGCTAGGAGTACACGAAACTACTGGGGAAATTTTCTAAGTCCTTGGAAGGGATCAACCTTTAAGTAGGAATGACTGGTGTGGTGCAGTTAGTAATTATCCTTGGGTGGGTAGATGCGTCCTGACGGTTATCTTAGTTTATCCTAAGTCTACCAAGCTGCTTAGTGTAGCCATTCATCCCCAGATATTACCGTAGGTCAAGTTTATGTCTTCTCTGGTTACTTTAATGATTGTATTGTTAAAGTTATAGGACTCACTCAGACTTATGTCTTACCCCGTTGTTTTTATCTTTTCCCAACCCTCAGGTCCTACGGTGGATCCTAGCGGTAGTAGAGCTTGATCGGATTGCTGTTCCAGTCTTTAGGAGCTTGGGTAGATGTAAAGCTCCAGTTATCCAGTTATCTTTTCTTTTGTTATGGCTATTGTATGAGAGAGTGGGATTATGTACTTCTTTATTTTGATGGATATTGTACTTGACTTTTATCGTGGTTTTATGATGTAACCAGACATGTTTATTTCCGCTGTTGTGAGATGATATTTTTAAATTTCAAGTACTAATTATATCTGTCTTGTTGTAATTTTTCTGTTCTATATTCACTAAAATACTCCACCGATGCTATTGCATTCCCTTAGTGAGTGACCATAGCGGGCGTGGGGTGTTACACGTGGTATCAGAGCAAAGGTTACCGGAACAGATAAAATTTTTAGAAAACTATTTTTCTAAAAACATTTTTGGAAGAGATATTTTCAAAAACATGTCTTTAAAGAGAAAAGTTTTTGAAAGAAAAGCATAATCCCCAATAGCCATATCTATATCCTTCGAATTCTCCGTTTTGAATCTTTCCTTTTTCGTTTCAGCATGGCCGAGAATCTTAATCTTCCGGAGGGTGTGACGGTACCAGTATGGTATAGGAGATTGATGGAGGCTAGGGCCACCACTACGGGTCCAGCAAATGTTCCTCCACCAACCGTAGCACCCGATCTTCCTCCTCCCCCTCCTCCTCGCACGGATACTTTTGCTAAGACTTGCAAGGAATTTAAAGCTATGGGAGGAAAACCTTTTCAAGGATCTGAAACCTTTGTGGAGGCTAGAGATTGGCTTAAAGAGGTGGAAGAGTTGATAGATATCTTTGAGATGGAAGAAGGGAAGAAAGTCAAGTTGGCTGCTTGGTTAATGAAGGGAGAGGCCTCACTCTGGTGGGAGGTCACTAATGGAGAACGCCCCGTTGACTCTTGGGCGGATTTTAGGCAAAGATTTGTGGCAAAGTTTCTCTCAAGGGCGGAGGAAAACTTGTATATGGAAAGATTCTTGACTCTAAAGCAAGGAAATCTTTCGGTGAAGGAATATGTTAACAAGTTTAATCAATTGGCAAGGTTTGGCCTAGACATGGTGAATACACCGGAGAAGAAGGCTTTGAGGTTCGTGAAAGGCTTGAATGAACCGATGCATGGGTTGGCTATGACTCACATCCCTATGGGGGCCACCTTTGAGAAGCTAGTTGACATGGCACTCATGTATGAGGGAGAGAAGGGTCCTAATGCTAATAAGGCACCCGAGAAGAAGGGAGATCAAAAGAGACCTCAGCAACAGCAACAAAGCAAAGGTGGGAAAGGCAACGGTGGCAAGGGCAAGAAGAAGAAGTGTTTCAATTGTGGGACACCTGGCCACCTAAGCAAGGATTGTCGCAAAAAGAAGAAGACTGGCTGCTTCCACTGTGGCGAAGCAGGGCATTTAGTGAAGGATTGCCCTAAGAAAGGGCAAAGGACGGGATCTACCTCAGGAGGACAGGTGCAAGCTCTTATGGCACCGAGTCAGGCTAGGGGGCAAGTACAGGCTCTCGCGGTTCCACCGATTCAGGAGAGAGGTAGAACTATTTCCGTTGAAAGTCTGGTTTTTCTATTTGACCATCCTGTCCGTACATTGTTTGATTCAGGCGCATCGAATTCGTTTATCTCATCATCATTAGTTGAGTTACTGCACCTAGACACCAGTCTGGTAGATGATCCCTTGGTTGTTTCAAACCCAATTGGGGGCTCCACTTATTTGTCCATGATATGTTTGGGTTTGAAGATTTCTATACTTAGCATTGAGTTTAGATGTGATGCTTTTGTATTGGGCTTCACGGGCTATGGGTTGATTTTGGGCATGGACTGGTTATCCAGTAATGGTGCCATTCTTGATTGCGAAAGGAGAGTTGTTAGGCTCATGACCCGCTTGGGTAACACTCTCGAGATTTCTTGTAATCCCAGGGACTCTGTTATGCTAAGTTATCTTGAATCGCTTGACGCTTCGGTCGAGAGTTTGCAATCTATTAGAGTGGTCCGGGAATATCCGGATGTGTTTGAGGAGGTGAAGGGCTTACCTCCGAAGCGGGAGATTGACTTCCGAATATACTTGGTGGATAATGCTAAACCGGTATCTTTACCAGTGCGCCACATGGCTCCTCGTGAGAGGAGGGAACTCCATAAGCAAGTAGGGGAGTTGCTTGAGAAGGGGTTCATAAGACGGAGCATATCGGAGTGGGGTGCTCCAGTAGTATTTGCTACGAAGGCGGATGGGTCCCTCAGACTTTGTGTAGACTATAGAGAACTCAACAAGCTCACAAAGAAGAATAGACACCCATTGCCGAGGATTGATGATCTTTTCGATCAGTTGGTTGGCGCTTCAGTATTTTCTCAGTTGGACTTAGCCACGGGGTTTCATCAGTTGAGAGTGGCTGAGGATAGCATAGACAAGAATGCCTTTAGGACTCCGGATGGTTTCTATGAGTGGCTGGTGATGCCATTTGGGTTGACGAACGCCCCTGCATACTTTGTTGATTTGATGAGTAGGGTGTTCAGGGAGTTCCTTAATAAATTCGTGGTGGTCTTTGTGGATGATATCTTAGTATTTTCTAAGAGTGAAGAAGAGCATGCCCTACATCTTGGGGAAGTGTTGAAGACTCTTCGAGCACATAGCCTTAAGGCTAAATTCTCTAAATGTCACTTCTGGAGGAAGGAAGTACGGTTCTTGGGGCACGTGGTCTCCAAAGAAGGGATAGCTGTGGATCCCGCGAAGGTAGTATCAATTCAGGATTGGAAGGTTCCGAAGAATGCTACCGAAGTAAGAAGTTTCTTGGGATTGGCGGGTTATTATAGGAAGTTTATTAAAGACTTCGCGAAGATATCAGCCCCATTAACCCGCTTAACAAAGAAAAATCTTGTTTTCACATGGGACGTAGATTGTGATGATGCGTTCCGACGGTTAAAGAGAGGTTTAACCACCGCTCCAGTTTTAGTGTTGCCAGATGGGAGCAAGCCATTTGTTGTCTATACCGATGCCTGTGGGACAGGACTTGGCGCAGTCTTAATGCAAGAGGGAAGGGTAATAGCCTATGGTGGAAGGCAGTTGAGGGCACATGAGAAAAATTACCCTACCCATGATCTCGAGCTGGCCGCTATTGTTTTTGCGCTTAAGATTTGGCGTCATTATCTTCTTGGTGAGAGATTCGAGTTGTTCACTGACCATAAATCATTGAAGTACTTATTCTTTCAGAAAGATTTAAACTTAAGACAGCAAAGGTGGATGGAGTTTTTAGCATCCTATGATTTCGAGATAGCGTATACCCCTGGCAAGGGTAACGTGGTGGCGGACGCCTTGAGCAGGAAGAGGTTGTCCTTGAGTCCATTGTTCGTGGAACGACAAAGCTTGGAATTTATCTCGATGTTTGATTTCAGACCTTCCGTTGACTATGTACCCGGTTTGCTAGCTTCTTTGGAAGTTAGACCTACTCTTTTGGGGCAGATTGGAGAAGCACAGAGGGGCGACCCACAGTTGGTTGAGTTAGTAGAGAAGCTCATAAGGGGGGAGTCGTCCAGCCATTTGAGTAGGTACACCCTAGACGATAGGGGGTACTTGCGCAGAGACGGTAGACTTGGTGTACCGCAAGACGAGGGTTTGAGGAAGGCTATCCTTGATGACGCACACCGTTCTAGGATGACCATTCATCCCGGTGGGGACAAGATGTACCGAGACATGAAGGGGTTTTCTTCTGGGCCGGTATGAAGAAAGATGTGGCAGAGTATGTCGCTCGATGTTTGGTATGCCAACAAGTGAAGGCGGAGCAAAAGAAACCTGGTGGGTTGCTTCACCCATTGGAAGTTCCGCAATGGAAGTGGGATAGCGTCTCGATGGATTTTATTGACGGGTTACCCAGGTCGAGGAAGGGTAATACAGGAATTTGGGTGGTGGTAGATAGACTTACTAAGAGCGCCCATTTCATACCTGTGAAGAGCAAAAGGACCGCTCCATGGCTAGCTTCTGTATATCTTCGAGAGATAGTTCGATTGCATGGGGTACCCTCTAGCATAGTGAGTGATCGAGATCCTATCTTCACTAGCGAGTTCTGGAGAAGTTTGCAAGAAGCAGTGGGGACTCAATTGTGTCTGAGCACCGCATATCATCCTCAGACAGACGGCCAGACTGAGAGGGTGAATCGTGTTCTAGAAGACTTTTTGAGGCTTTGTATCTTAGATTTTGGAGGTACATGGGAAGAGCATCTTCCATTGGTGGAGTTCGCATATAATAACAGCTTTCAGTCCAGTATTGGTATGGCTCCTTTCGAAGCTCTCTATGGAAGTCCTTGTCGATCACCTACATGTTGGTGGGAATCTACGGATAAGATCTTGCTTGGGCCTGATATGATTAGGGAGACTTCTGAGAAGATTGACTTGATTCGAAGAAGGATGAAAGCAGCGCAGGATAGGCAAAAATCTTATGCGGACAAGAGAAGGACGGATCTTGAGTTTGAGGTTGGGGATATGGTTTTTGTTAAGGTATCTCCGTTAAGAAATGTTGTTCGCTTCGGATCCGTTGGGAAGTTAGCACCAAGGTTTGTTGGGCCGTTTCCTATCAAGGAAAGGATTGGACGGATGGCATATAGGGTGGAGTTTCCCGACAGACTTAGTGGTGTTCATGATGTATTCCATGTGTCCCATTTGAGGAAGTGCTTACATGAGACCGCAGAGGTGGTAGAGCCAAGCTTGCTTAGAGATGTAGAGGTTGAGCGTGATGCGACGATTCGACGAGCTCCTACTCGCATCCTTGGGTCAGAGACTAGGAAATTGAGGAATCGAGAGGTTCAGCTAGTCAAAGTGCAATGGGGAGAAGATGAGAGCAACGCGACTTGGGAGACGGAAGCGAAGATGCGTTCATTGTACCCATTTCTTTTTGAGGGTATGTCTTTACTTTCTCCTTTATCACTTGTCTAGTACTTATCTTATCTTTGGTATGTCCTCTCGTTAGTACCTTTGACCTTTAGATAGGGTAAACCTATGGTTGAAACATGTGTTTGAGACATGTTATGGTTGATGGATGCAAGTGGATGCAAGTGTTTGCTAGTGGTTGCTCGTGGATGCATATACACACACTCTAGGCACTAGATCGGCTCAGTCACTTCATATTGCATATTGCATAAAATTGTGTGTAGGAAAATATATTTATGGATGTATAATGGTTGTGTTATCACATGGATGATGCATTTTGATGAATGATTGTGCACTCATGTAGATATTGTATGTGTCGATAGGGTTTTCTCGCATACATAATGGATGCATGGCACTATCATGGTTTGCATATGTTCATACATTAGATAGGGAACATATACACACACTTTTTGCATATGCTCATACATCATTAGAAACTGTTTAAGGACAATGGATGCCCGTGGTTGATGATTTGAGTAGATGGTTGTTTGGATGATAGGATATGCGTTCTCCTTAGCTTAGAGATTTCGGGGACGAAATCATTTAAGGAGGGGAGAATGTAACACCCCGAATTTTAGTTAATACTAAAATTCACTAATTACAGGATAAATAATCTCAGATGTGGGAATTGGGGGTAACGGGTTGCGTCATTGCGTTCATCTCGGAAAAATACGCGAAATAGAGTCCGAGTTTTCGAGAATCGGAGTCCGTATGGCCCGGTTATGGCCCAAAGAAGTTTGCAGAAAAAAATTAGAGCTAAAAACAGATTTAGGAATTTAAATTTAAATTTTAAATTAGAACCAGCGGGGCCAGGCGGGAAGATTCCCGCCCTAAGCATGTCGACAGGGCTGTCGACAGGCCTGTCGACAGGGGTGTCGACTTGCCTGTCGACTTGCCTGTCGACATGGCGTGTCGAACCAGGGTGCTTGGGTGCACCAGATCTGGTTTTCTGGCTAGGGCTGGGCTTGGTTCTAGAGATTTCCTAAATCTAACGGACCTAAATTAATCTAGGGTTAATCTAAGGGCCTAAAACACTCTCTTAATCTATAAATACACCCTAAACCTACCTTAATCCATACTAAAAATAGAAATGAAGGCCTCATGCCGCCAAATTAAATCCTAGAAGGAGTCTCCATTAATCTTAGAAGGAAGTTTCAAGCTAATCCCTCTCAAATCATTCTCTAATCATCACCATCTTCATAATTAGCAACTAATTCCTCTTCATAAGTTGGTTAATTTTGGGTTTGGTGAGTTTCTATCACTTTAACATCAATTGTTAAAGTAAGTAGATTGGGTGTAATGAGACTTATGGTCTTAAATGCGGATTAGTGAGTTTGAATCATTTATAATGATATGTTACTCTATGTTGTTCTATGTTTATGCATATTTGATAAGTTGGTTTATGCATGCTTAATAAGTTGATTTATGCATGTTTAACAAGTTGGTTTATGCATGTTTAACAAGTGGATTTATGCATATTTAATGAGTGGAATTATGCATGTTTAGCAAAGTGAGTTATGCAAGTCATGTATATGTTTAAATGCAAGATTTATGTGATATGCAAGTTATGCATGCTTATGCGAGTATATGAATGCTTATGCAAGATATGTATATGCTTAAATGACATGATATGCAAGTTATGCAAGTATGTGAATGCTTATGCAAGTATGTGGATGCTTATGCAAGTATGTGAATGCTTATGCAAGTTATGTGTATGCTTAAATGCATGTTTAACATGTTATGCAAGTTATGAGAATGCCTATATGCAAGATCAACATGTTATGCAAATCATGTGTATGATAATATGCAAGTTTGGGTTAAATGTAGTTGGGTTAATATATGCTCATATATGCAAGTTGACATCCTCTTAACCCATGACAAAGTTTTATGCTAAACCCATGATATTTGTGATGGATCTTCCCCTTTATTATGTCATGTAATGAGAACGATTTACGTGGGGAACGATGGAGTTGGTAAATATGTTAATAAATGAATGATTGGGTATGATTAAGCATACCATAAAAATAAATTACCATAAGTGGGAATTTACCTATTGAGTTAGGTCTACCCCATGGGAATTTACCTATTGAGTTAGGTCTACCCATGTTATGGAAAACTTGATATTAATTAGGGATAATTAATATGGGGGTGATTAATTAGGTGTAATTAATCTACTAAGACACGAGGTTGGACTCATTTGTAGTGTAAAACTGCCCGGACCCGACCGGCTTAACCAGTTGCTACAAATGTCAGCCCAATATGAGAGGTCTTAGCCATAAATTAAATACGTGATTAAGGTAAAGACACGAGGTTAGACTCTGTTATGACGTAAGACTGCCCGGATTCTACCGGCTTAACCAGGCGGTCATAACAGCCAGTCTAATGTGGGAGGTCCTTATGGGAGATCACGGTCTTAATTAATTAAGAAACACTTAACCATAGTAGCATGTAGTGGGACATGAGGGGTTAAGTGGGTGCCTTGGGTGGCATGAGGAAATTTTTGTGATTGCCTTGGGTGGCATGTGAAATCTAGTGGGTTGCCTTGGGTGGCAATAGAAAATACGATTAGAATACTTAACCAAGTGGAAACATGTAATTAAACATGATTAAAGGGTTAAGTGGGATACACTAGATATTAGACAAGCTTAAGTGGGTAGCTTGTGGGGGCCCATTTCAACCAATATCCCAAACGTATCTTTGTGGGCTCGACCCATGTCGAGTGACGGGACACGCATATTGAGCTTGATTATAAGAGGCCAAAACGGGTTAGCGGTGGCAACGCAAGTCCAACGGGTTTCATATGCGTGTGTGGGCCCGGGCTGGTAGATAAGCCGTTGTTGCATCGTGTAGATATAAAGCCGTGCACCGTTAGTATTGGGTAGCCACTTTAGGGGAGTGATACACCCCACTGTGGGACCAGCACGGGTATCTACGGTAGGGAGCCGATCGCTTGGGGAGTAGTGGGTACACCTAATGAAGATAGGGGCAGACGGCACCTATGTAGGGGTACACGAAACTACTGGGTAAGAATTACTGAGTACACCTAGTGGAGATAGGGGCAGACGGCACCTATGTGGTGGGCTAGGAGTACACGAAACTACTGGGGAAATTTTCTAAGTCCTTGGAAGGGATCAACGTTTAAGTAGGAATGACTGGTGTGGTGCAGTTAGTAATTATCCTTGGGTGGGTAGATGCGTCCTGACGGTTATCTTAGTTTATCCTAAGTCTACCAAGCTGCTTAGTGTAGCCATTCATCCCCAGATATTACCGTAGGTCAAGTTTATGTCTTCTCTGGTTACTTTAATGATTGTATTGTTAAAGTTATAGGACTCACTCAGACTTATGTCTTACCCCGTTGTTTTTATCTTTTTCCCAACCCTCAGGTCCTACGGTGGATCCTAGCGGTAGTAGAGCTTGATCGGATTGCTGTTCCAGTCTTTAGGAGCTTGGGTAGATGTAAAGCTCCAGTTATCTAGTTATCTTTTCTTTTGTTATGGCTATTGTATGAGAGAGTGGGATTATGTACTTCTTTATTTTGATGGATATTGTACTTGACTTTTATCGTGGTTTTATGATGTAACCAGACATGTTTATTTCCGCTGTTGTGAGATGATATTTTTAAATTTCAAGTACTAATTATATCTGTCTTGTTGTAATTTTTCTGTTCTATATTCACTAAAATACTCCACCGATGCTATGGCATTCCCTTAGTGAGTGACCATAGCGGGCGTGGGGTGTTACAGAAATGATTGGCCAAATGGCCGATAGAGTAAAGCTACCAGAGAGACTATCTGACGTTCATGATGTTTTCCACGTTTCTCATTTGCGGAAGTGCTTGCATGATACCGCGGAAGTAGTTGAGCCAAGTATATTAGAGGAAATAGAGGTGGAATGGGAGGCGACACTCAAACGAGTTTCTACCCGTACTTGGATCATAAGTTAAGAAGCTACGCAAAAGAGAAGTCAAGTTGATGAAGGTTCAGTGGGGAGATAACCCAGAGAATGCAAATTAGGAGACCGAAGACAAGATTCGTGCTTTGTACCCTTTTCTTTTCGAGGGTATTTTCTTAACTTCCTTTCCAAAGCATTTATTTATGCTTGTTTCTATCATCTAAATGTATCCTATTGATCGAATCTTCGACCTTTAGGTAAGAATCCCATGGATTTAAACATGTGTTTGAGACATGTTATGTTTGATGGATGCAAGTGGATGCAAGTGTTTGCAAGTGGATGCATATACACACACATTAGGCACTTGATCGGCTCAATCACTCTCATACTGCATATGGATGTGTGTGTGCATTTTTCTTCTTTTAATGGATGGAAATGGATGTATCATCATATGGATGTTGCATTCGGACAGATGATTATGCACACATATAGAACATACATGTTATAATAGGATTAGTGCATACATTTTGGATCCATGGCACTAACATACATTGCATTAAGGAGGTCGACTGAATCAGTAGACCGCCTGATCTTCGCATTAGTATTGGGACATATAAACACAACTATGCATATGTTCATACAATCATTAGAAGTTTTTAAGGACAATGGATGCCTATGACTGGTGGATGAGTAGATGGGTGATGGATGGTAGGATATACGTTCTTCTTAACTTGGAGATTTCGAGGACAAAATCCCTTGAGTACGGGAGAATGTAACACCCCGTAATTTAACAACACTAAAGAAGACAATTTAAAGAATAATTGATTTAATATTCAAAATTAAGGGAAATGGATTGCGTCATTACGTCTGTCTCAAAATTCTGGTCAAAGTAGACACTTGGTTTGCGTAAAACGGACAACGTATGTAGAAGTTATTAAGGTTTGAAGTTTGTATACGCACAAGAGAATTTTATATATATATATATATACACACACACACAAACAAATAAAAAGATCAAAACATCAATCGGGAAGCCGAAATGTGAAACCGACCTATCCTAGGGGTCGACCTGAGACCCGCTGGGTCGACCCGAGACCCGCTGGGTCGACCCGAGACCCGCTGGGTCGACCCGAGACCCGTTGGGTTGACCAAGGCTTTTTTGGGTCAACATCCAAAGGGGGATCAACCCCCACACATATCTGGGCAGATTCGACTTTTTGAACTTGTTTTGTGGCTTGGTTCGTTGGTTTTAGGCTATAAAGAGCCTATATTCTACAACAACAAGAGTTAGACAAATTCAGAGATCTGTGCTTCAACATCTGCAACTATTCTTCTGTCTCTCAGATCTATTCTCTGTGAGTCTGCATTATTTTTAGATCTAAATACTTAAAAGTTTTTTTTTGACATGACTATAAATTGGATCCAAGCCTATGACTATTCGAATCATAGCAGATCTGCTATAACCTGTGTATCTAAGTTATTCTGACATGACTATGAACTAGTTCTAAGCCTGTACCTGTTGAATCATGTTATATCTATCATTATTTGTAGTTCTAATTCACTGTTTAGATCTCATTATGCCTATCCTTATTATGTTAATCATTAAAAATGTTATTGTCACAACAACTATGTTATTAGTTGGGTATCAAATTCATTATATAGATCTCATCATGCATGTTCATGATGTCCCTATTATGTTAGAATCAGTTTTATTATCACATGTTCATCAGATCTGTTCCTATATGCCTATCTTGTCATTATGCCCAACTTTGCCACTGTATTTTTATTAGTTGCTACGCCTATTTCTGCCATTATATGTCAATTTTGTCATTATGTTCATTTCTGTCCTCTTCCCTCCTTATTTTCCCTTTTTATTTTTATACCCAGGCTACCTTCGAGCCTAGGCATGCCGCTGAAATATGCAAACGCGTTAAATTGGGAATGGGGACTAAAATTGGGGCAAACTCATATCAGGAAATTTGGGCATAACTTGAATGAAACATATGAACATGGATTTGGGCATAAATCAAATTGTGATTTAGATCTTAAATTTGGGGCATATGGTACATGATAAATATGACTTGGAAAAGGGGCATGAAAACCTATACTGGAATAGGAATAATTGATTAATAAAGGAAAATGCGTACAATTACATTAATTAGAAACTATAACCGCGCTTAGACATGAGGTTAGATTACACTGGTGGTGAAAGTCTGCCCGGAACCTCCCCGCCTAACCAACGACCCCAAGTTGTGAATCTAATGTGAATGGTCCAAGTGCATAAACACGTGACGTGTTAAGACACGAGGTCAAGTCCATTTTGTGGAATAAGTCTGCCCGAAACAGCCCGACATATCCAACATTCACAAATTGTAGGCTTAGTGTGGGAGGTCTAGTGCATTACGACCATTATTGGATATATGATAACGAACTGGAGTAAACAGGGAATGACAGTAACCTATTATAATTAATTACATTAATGAGAATGTTGTATAATGGGTAGTCTTGTCCTAGCGACAAATGGAAATTATAACATAGGTTATAATAAAAGACACCGTTAGGTAAGCATAACCCGTGGAAATCCTAGTGGGGATGCAAGACAAAGGGGAGAGCTTGCATCATCTTATGTGTGGGACCCGTTTTAGTTAGTAACCCATATAACGGTACCAAACGAGTACTTCGCCTTAGGTCGGAGTCGGGGTACGCTTACTGGGTTGATTGTAAGAGATCCAAATGTGAAGAACAGCGTGGGCGGCGCAAACCGACCAGGGCCATATGCACGCGTGGTACGGGCAGAGGGGGACAAGACGACCATGACACCAGTAGATATGGTTGTGCACATCATAAAGACGAAAGGTTGTCACTTTAGGAAGTGATACCTCTTACTGTGGGGCCAACACAGGATATCTACAGAGTAGGGAGCCAATGGATTGGGGTAGTAATTAGGGTACATCTAGACGTATGCCTAAGTCTACCATATGGTAGTTGTTGGGATCATCTCATTCTGATTATACTAGTATCGTTGCAGAGTAATCTTTAGAGAAGCGTATACACTCTATTATGTTTACCTTGTCATACCTGCCTTTTATGAAGTTATCTCTCTTATCCACTTTATATGCCTGTCATGATACATTTACTTATTTATTTGCTAAAGTAAATGGACTCGCCAGACTTTATGTCTGACCCCTTTTGTTTCCTTTTCTTTCTTCTGTTTCCTTCCCCCCAGGTTCTCAGGGTAGGAATACTCAAGCTTGATCAGGGTTCCGCTATCATTTTGCTAGAGCTGCTTAGATGTATTGCTCAAGCTTTTATCTTTGCTACTATGGCTATGTTTCTTTTGGGGAATTATGCTTCTTTTATTATTGTACTCAGATGTTTTAAGTGCAAGACAGTAATTTTAATGATGTTCTGGTTTTATGTATTTCAGACATATGATGATTTGAACCACGATGCTTTATGATAAATAAAGTTTTTAATTCTGTTGTTATTTTATATCTATCTTGTAATGTTTATGTTTTTGTTTAACTATATCACTTTACGAAACTTAATGCATTCTCTTAGTGAGTGACATTAACGGACGTGGGGTGTCACAAGTTAGGAGTTTGGAAATCTCTTTCATACGCAAAAGAGAATTCATACCCCTAACATTCCAAGCTATGATTGTCATTTAATAGAGGTTTAGCTCCTCGTTGATCTTTTAGAAGGATCAATAAAAGAACCTTGAGAGTCAACACTATCTTTGTTCATCTTTTTGTCAAAATAATTTGATACATCTATATGTTTTCCTTTGTCTGGGATTGAATGATTACTATCATCAATAATAGAATCAACAACATTTTATACATCATCAGGAATAATATTAGATGGAAGCTTAACATTTAAGAAAGACAAATCATCCAAAGGATCAGATGAAATTTTATCAGCTTCATTTGTCACTACAGGTTCATTTTCCATATTTTGAGATGAGAAATAAGCATCTTCATTTGCCTCTAAATGTTCTTCATTATTTACAAAAGACGTACCAGCATCATTTTCATAAGAATTCCATCCAGGACCCTTGATCTCTTCATAAATACTGTCTTCTTGCCCAAACACTTCACATTTATCTCATTTAGCAGGTACAAATTCATATTCTACTGAGATTTCTATTCTTTGACCATTATGCAAGAGTATAGGCACTGAATATTTAAGATCAACTTGAGCGTTAATAGAAATTAAGACTCTAGAATACTTTATGAACTTCCTTTCATATGTATTCTCATCTATTAAAATAGGATTAGCAATAAAACTAGCCACCATTTGAATTGCATCCTTAGTCCATAATTCCATAGGAAGATTATGTAGTCGAATCCAGATCCGGACTAAATCACTATGTTTATTACTAAAATCAAAACCAGGAACCCAAGCTTCAACCAATAATAGACAACCAATGTAAGAGTAAGTCGAGCATTCTATGATTCGTGAATAGTCGATCTGGTTCTCAAACTGGACAGCAAAATTATAAGTTAAAATCGCATGAATGTTATAGTTACATGAGGGCTTCCAGACTTTATTTATATAATCCTTCAATTTAACTGTCGATAATCTGAAATATACTGGAATAAGAGCTATTGTATATGTCTGAGCAGATTCTGATTTGTTATATGTTTTCTCAGGAATAAAAACAAAATCCGTAGATGGCTTGACATAAGATAGATTTCGATTACTTGAAAAATCCTAACGATCTTCTTTTGGATCATGATTTACAGACGGATTCTCAGAGATTGATGAAGAAGAAGGATTGGATGGAATAAAAGAAGATTTATATCTAGGATTTGAATTTCAATTTTGCGGGATTTTTTCTTTGGCGGGATCCACCATCAATTATGTAAAACATATGGAATTTCTTACACACCACTATTTAATTAAATCATACTTATTAATGAACTTAAATGAGTTAAGTTATATCATTGAATTAATAAGCGAGAGGGGTCCGTTCCTTCAAGATATAAGGGGCTTAGAGAAAACCTGGTAACTTGAATAGAAAAATAAGATGTGAATAATAAATTAAATAGGCAATCTGATAAGAAAAGAAAAGTGTGTGATTAAAAGTTAGACATAGGGTCTAATAACATATTAGCGTGATGTACTTAGACCAGTCCGTATGTACAAAGGTGAAGAACCCAATAGGGTATATCAACGAGGTGTCTGGAGGCACAAGAGGAGCATGTCCAACTGATTCTTCTGTTTAACATTTTGCTTGCCGACTCTGTGGGACTGTAAGGAAGCATGTGGCTTCTGAGGGACGTGGTAGGGTACTCCTTGGTGGACTTCGGTTGCGATGCATGCTCAGGCTGTACTCGCAGAGGTTGGGTCTGTGCGTTACCATCCGTTGAGTATACCTTGACCGCAACGATAGTTTGGCAGTCAGAAGGCTATGGCGGTATGACATTGGGTGATTCAGTGGTTCGCCTCACTCATGGAGGGAGGTTGGTCAGGACCAAATAAAGGGTAGTAATCATCGGGTACCTGCCATCAACATCAGTGGGATGTGGAAAGACTAGAGCTAAACCTATAGACCATCGATCTTTCACTATCGAGACTTTGGTTGTGGGACACACCAATTCAAATGTAAATTGTTTTCTAGGCGCACATCACTTAGCTCTTGATGTAGTCTTTCACTAGTCGAGGGAGGGGTCGAGGTGGGACCATAGCCAGTGTGAAAATGCGGACCATAGTTTAGATATCTGTAATTTAGGCTTTGTTAGTCGACCTATACAGATATGGAAAAGCTCCTGACCGAGTTCCATGCTTTGGATGCAGCCCTATTACGGGACTCGGGGCATAGTAGGCACTACGTGCGTGTGAAAATCTAGGTACACGCACACCGCACTGGGTGGTGTATCATAGATGCTAGGCATTACTCTGTGTTGAGATTTGTTTCGACTGAGGATTTCGGATATGGCAGTCCATATGCTTACGTAGCATGGTGATAGTAGTTTTCTGCGAAATGTGGCATAGTAATATGAAGGTCCGTACATCGTTCGACATAATATTAGAGTTGCATACGCTTCCGAGGCATGACATCGGAGACCATGCGAGAAGGGTACCGTGGGAAGTACCTTAATATCGGGGGTACCTACATATGAGCTATATTAGGTTAATATACAGGGTGGTAGATGAGTACGACTTGTGTGTAAAGCTTTGAGTGCTATTAGCCCAAATTAACGTAATAAATAAGAAAACATAACTGAATGGTATAATGTCAGGTTATTTCAGAATGTGTAATTTAGTCCAGTCACCAGAACTTGTGTTCTGACCCCCTCCACATAACACACCCATAGATTAGGTTTATGGCAAAGATATGATAGTTTTGGATACTGGTTAGGCAGTATTATTACTTTGGTAAGGCTATACTTTATTTTATTTTATTTCATTCCAATGTGGGATGTTTTCTGAGCTTTGATGTATTTTATACCTCTGTCTTTTCTATAGGATACAAGACAAGCCAACCCAAATTTTGATAGATTTGGATTTTTTTTTAAAAAAATTGGTTTGTCAGAATTCGGTTTATTATGTCTAGTATCAGAGCCTCGTTTTAGGATTCCCGTATAGATAGGGAGTGAACATATTTGTATTTTTAAGAAATATAAATATATTATATATATACACCAAGATCTATAAAGAAACCCAATAAATAGGAAGAGAGGCTTATTGTAACAACCCGTATTTTCTGAACTAATTTTAATTTAAGCTATTTTAATGAATATGGAAATGTAAATTGGTTATTTTTGATAAACAAAATTTGCGAATAATTTTAAAATTAGTTTTTATATTTTATTTGACTTAATACAAACCTAGTAAAATAATTAAACTGATTTATAAGCTTTATATATGAAAATTTTGAAAATTCGATTTTTAAAATCATCGCATAGCCCTTAAAAAGTGAAATTTTGCTAGGAAGCTCAGAATTTGACGAGACCAATTTTGTTGGATTCATAATAACAATGCATTGTTGAGTTTCAAAATTCGCGCCAAACGGACCCAATATGTGGCCGTGCAAGGAAAAACCATTTGTTCAAAAATTGACGATTAGTTTACAAAGGAACATTACTTAGACGACCTCGGAATTCGATTCCAATTTTTTTTCAGGATTCGTATCATCGAATAATGGTAAGATTCTAAGTTTTGTGATTTTCAGAATCAATATGTGACCGTATGTGATTTTAAAGTGAAAAACAGACAATATTTTTGACTTTAAAAATTCAATGTTTGTGCATAAGGACTCGGAATTCGACGAAACCAGTTTCGTCGGGTCTGTAATGCTAGAGAGAAGCTACACGTCGATTTTCATTGAAAACGGGATCCGTAGGTGACCATACGGATTTTTAAATGACGAAAACGAGTGATACTTGAGTGTAATAAAATATAAAATCATTAAAAAAATAAATTGCCTTCCTATGTAATATCATTTCCACTTCCTAAGACTAATCCTATTCACTAAAACCCACGATAGCCCCTTTCTCTACTTTCCCTAAACCTAAAAGCATCTTCAAAGATGAAGAACAAATCCAAAACAAATCAATAAATAATTATATGTATATATTTGCAACCCTTAGGACCTAGGCTTCGATCCTATATGAGTTTCATGAGGTGCGGCATCAAATTAGGGCACTGTAATATTTTCAACTTGAAGCATATGAGCCTAGGGTTCGGATTTTTGGCAAATGGAAGCAATGATTCACGTTTTGGTTATTGTTTTGAAGTTTGTGAGGTAAAATAGCACATTGTGGCAAAGTTTGGATGGATTCGGGGACGACTTTTGTCGGGAGGAATACATGAGGCGTGCGTTTTACTGTAGGAAGTCGGCAAATATTTTTTGAGTTTGAGTTCATGGAGATGGAATGGTAGAGATTGCAAAGAGATAAAGATTGGTTTTGGTTTCAGGCAAAATAGTTTGGAAATGGAGGAGATATGAAGGAGCAAGTTGCGTGAATGGAGGGGGAGCTACTGTACGGTGTGTGAGTTTAAGGAGGGAATTAGATTAGAGGGGTGATTAGCAAGTTATTTAAGGGTAATTAATTGTTTAGTTAATTGTTAATGACATACGAATTGTATACAATCTTATAAAAAGCATAACTTTTTCAGACGAACTCAGAATTCAGCGAGTTTGGATCCGTTGGGACTGTATCGACGAGAGATTCGCAATGAAATTGGTTTGGAGAGATTTGGAGCTTAGCCCAATTTTTAGCAGAGTGGAAACCATCGGTGAGAAATCTAAATTCAATTTCGAAAAGGGGTAGATTAGAAAATTATTTGCATGAAGCTTAATTGTTAGTTGGAACCATTATTGTTACTGGCAAATAAAAATTTATTAAGTTATGAAATAATTTTTAGTTTGTTAAAAATGTGATTTTTAACTAATGTATGATATAAAATTATTTTTAGCAAGTTAGAAAAGTGATTTTTAACTAATATATGCAATGAACATTAGAAATGTGATATGCAAACAGTTTAAAAAAGGAGAACAAAATTTAAATCCAGTAAATACAGAAAGGATAACAAGCTTGAAACTGAAGAAACCTTGGTAATCGAAAATCTAGAGTGGAATTAACTTATGCAGGAAATACAATCTCGATCCAAAAACAAAGTAAGAAAAAGAAGGAGGAAGAAATCTAGGTGGTGTTACTATGGGAGGCGTATCTAAGAAATGAGTGATTTTGATTTTATTTGCTTGCTTCAGTTCTTAGGAGGTGTTAGAATTTGAAGTATGTTTATCCAAAAAATGACATGTCACAGTTGCTGGTATTTGATTTGTCTTGGAATCCCCTCTGGCTTTTCTGGTATGCTACTTTTATTTTGGAGTTATCTGCTTATTCATGGGTTTTCTTTTGTTTTGAAGAAAGCTAGTAGCTCTGTGTGTATGAGGTTCTTCCTGAAGGGTATCAGTTTTTTGGTTTGGTCTTGTTGAAGTTCTCCATGATTGCATGCTTATTGTTTGTCCTCCAATGCTCTAGGCTCCTATTGTTTGGATGATATATGTTTTGCTTTGAGTTTGCATGGCCAGAATTTTTTGTGGTTTCTATTTTCTTGGTGCTTGGTCTGATAAAGTTTTGTTGTTGGCTCTCTGGTGATCTCACTTTTATGTGAATGAATATGTGGAGCTTCTCTTTAGCCTGGCAGTAGCTGCTCTTTTGAAGTGGCAGTCTTATTGCTTGAATCTTGGAGCCTTCCGTGTTTCCTTGTGCTTTTTACTGCTGACGTATTCCGGAGTTTTATTATGTGTGTGTGTTTTCTAGTGTCTCTTAAATCAAGCTGTTTTTTTTAATGTTTTGTATAGTATTTGTTTAAGTGGGTTGTGGTCATTTGTAAATACCTCAATCTTTATTTGCATCCTTTTTTTTGTAATATAAGTACCCTTTTGTTAAAATAAATAAATAAAATAAGTGTTGACTAGTTGTAGTTAAAAATAAAATTAACTGCGAAGTAATGCAATGAATATGGAATGATAATAAAATTTATTATGATTTTAGTAAGCGACTAACGATGTAAATATATCATTTTTGATCGTTATGTAAGTAAATGTGTTTGATTTAGTAGTTGTTTGACTAAAAATATTTATTCATGTTTGTTGATGTTCATTACTGCATATATGCATGCATATATATCTTGCTAGTTCAAAACTTGAACTCTTCACAAATCATTTGCATTAGAAGCGCTGTATGAATATGTGACATTCACATTTCATATTCCGTGGATGAACACTTGTGGCGCCTTAAATGGCATTGGATAGTTGAGTATTTATTTATTTATGACTACGGTGGTTGCGTTGTATGAGAGTGATGATTCATTAAAAAATGGTGTTTGAAGATTAAAACTAAGTAGAGCTTTTAATAAATCTTTAATTAGATTTGGAATAAATAGATGTTAATTAAATTTACCAAAACATGAGATGTGTTAGAACCAAATATGCTTGGTTGTTAATATTGATTATGATTGATTGATTGTTTGGATTGTGCTCGACCACTTTATGAGCAAAATATGTCTTTACATTTAGCATTGGGTTGGGTAGAAATATTAATATGCTAACACATTGTGAAACACTTCACGATTTGACTATGAGGTGTTAGCGATGTTGTTGAGTTCATTTCAAATTTAATGAATATTTTGAAATGAGATTTTCTTAAATGAAAGAAATGTTTTCTCGATTTTGTACAGGGAATGTTTTATATAAATGTTTTATAAAATAGAAAGGATTTCGAGGATTAAACCCGATGTTTCTAAAATGATTTAGAAATGTACTATGTGTTTGACATTGTAGTTCATCAGATAACCAATTAGTTGCTATTCATGATATATCTGTTTGGTGATGGAGAATTTATTCTCTTGCTTAACACCCTTCTTTGAGACATACGAGCTCAAAGGTTATATGATTAATAGTGACTGATCGTATGTGTGAATTGCTGATGTGAAGTACTATAGTTTGAAAGTACTTGTGATTATTATGTTGTGAAATGATTTTCCCACTTCGGGATATAAAATGATTTAGAATGCGGCTAAAGATTCGAGTAACCCCGAGACTAAAAGTATGAGGGAGAGAGAGGACCCAGGACCATAAGAATTGGTCAGTGGTTAGTGCATTCCTATTTCTATAGGGTGCAACATATATGTATTGTGTGACTAAGGAACCGACCCTTGGCCTTGTTGATCAGAGAAACCTCCCGAGATTTGGTTGCTATGCATTGTGATGTTTTGAAATTCTTATTTCCAAAGATTTTGGTTTGAGATCCCGAAGTGAAATATACTTTCATATGAAAGCTAGATATGCATTTCAAATGATTTGAAATAAGAAATTGGGAAATAAAGTCCAAAGAAATAATTTTTGTAAAGTGAATTGGATTTTGATATCCAAGTTTGGGGATTAAGCCTAAATGGGTGGATTGAGGAATTGCATGTTGTGTGATGCATTGTAGATTTCCATAAGTTTGTATATGGTAGATGTTTGTGCACTGACAATCTAGTGGAGAAAACCCATTCCATGTTATACGGCGTGGTCCCGTTATATGCATTATTCTCTATAAGTTGATTATAACTGTAGAGTTTCTCATACCAGTCACATGACTAACTCGTCGTTTGTTTTTCCCTTGCAAACTCGAGTGCCCATATTTTCCACACGAGTAGTCGAGTAGTTTGTTTTGCAGATTATTTATTGAGTAGGATTCTGGATTGAAGCTTAAACCTGTGTCCAGAGCATTGATAGTCTTCCGCTGTGTTAGTTTATTTATTTTCGCTGTATTGTATTACATTTATTGTAAATTTATCTTCCGCTGTATTATTTTCGATGTACTATGATATTATGTACTCTGGTGTAGCATTATTATGATGTTTATAAAGGTCTTCTGTTATTTGTTCTGATGTGTTGTGTGCCCAAAGTTAGCGTATCCGCCTTTTTGGTTCGATTTAAGTCAATTTAACAATTGATTTGGATCGACCAGGAAGGAGGGTCACTACAGTTGGTATCAGGGATTTGGTTTACAAAGCTCAAGAACAAGACACATTAGGACTGAACGAAAGAATTCATCAACGATAGAATTAGTAACATTCTATTTAAGAATACTCATTAGGGATAGGATCGGCAGTATCATAGAATGAGAAACTCATTAGAGATGGGGTTAGTAATGCCCTAGAATGAGTTGAGAGTGGCACGTTTATAAGTAATGTATTTGTGATTATATATATAATCCGATCTTAGAAAATATATTTATATATATATATATAAGTTATTCATTTGGAAATTTAATTAACACATTGATTGCTAGGTGTGTTGTGTGGTTATTAATTGAACTAATAAAAATATTGGAATGATAAAACCAATAAAAGAATGAATGATAAATATAACCAAATCAAATATAATGTAGAAATGAACTGCAAAATTTAGTTCGAATTGTATTTATATAGATAGATAGATATGCATATGTGTGTGTATATACATGTTGAGCAAGTTATGGTTTTACAGTTGAGTGGAGAATTAAATTGCATGCCCAACAAACAAGTGCACTTTAATGAGTTGCTTGCGCAATTTTATTTATTATGAACTACTGTGAGTGATTTGGATGCGCTGTGATGGTTGTTCTGTGTGAAATTAAAACATATACCATAGGATAGTAACAATAAATTATGGACTACACCGCATAACATACCACTGAAGATGGCATATCATATCATATTCAATATAAGCATTTGAGCTTATATGACGAGATTTGGATTACCATATGAGCGAGATGCTTGTATGGCGAGGACTGGATTATAGGTTGAACTGAGGACTGATTATGGACTTAATAACCTATAACGGAAAATTGCAGAATTTAGTAACAAACCCTACACAGGTTAGGAGATAACAAAAATATACATGTCTCTCTTGTTTTAGATACGGCACATGGATTATGACTAATTCCCATCACCGGGTCAAGGGATGATTTTTTTTACACATCTCCCTTTAGCATAGATAACTTACATTTTGATTTGTATGCGATATATTGATTTATTGGGTGCCTAATACGGCCCAATAAATTTGTTCATATCAACCCGTACAAACGAGGTTATGGTAAAAAAAAATCAGAAATTAAGGTTGTTAGCCAAATTTTAGGAAAATTAGGGAGTTCTTAGAAACTGAAAAGTTGAAGAACTGAAGCCAGAATGATAGTTGGGTTGGTTTGTTAAACAACTTTCAACTTCATGCTTTTTCGAGGACGAAAAAGTTTTAAGTGGGGAAGATTGTAAGAACCCGCATTTTCTGAACTAATTTAAAAAATTTATTTAAGCTATTTTAATGAATATGGAAATGTAAATTGGGTTATTTTTGATAAATAAAATTTGCGAATAATTTTAAAATTAGTTTTTATATTTTATTTGACTTAAAACAAACCCAGTAAAATTATTAAATTGATTTGTAATCTTTGTATTCAAAAATTTTGAAAATTTGATTTTTAAATCACCGCATAGCCCTTAAAAAGTGAAATTTTGCTAGGAAGCTCAGAATTTGACGAGACCATTTTTGTTGGATTCATAATAAAAAATAATTGTTGAGTTTCAAAATTTGCGCCAAACGGACCCAATATGTCGCCATGCGAGGCAAAACCATTTGTTCAAAAATTGACGATCAGTTTACAAAGGAACATTATTGAGATGACCTCGGAATTCGATTCCTCTTTTATTTTTGGGGATTCGTATCATTGAGTAATGGTAAGATTCTAAGTTTCATGAATTTAAGAATCACTATATGACCGTGTGTGATTTTTAAATTAGAAAACAGACAATATTTCAACTTTAAATATTCACTGTTTGTGCATACGTACTCGGAATTCGACGAAACTAGTTTCATTGGGCCCGTAATGCTAGAAAGTAGCTGCTTGTCAATTTTCATTGAAAACGGGATCCATGGTGACCACACGGATTTTCAAACGATCAAAATGAGCTATATTTGAGTATAATAAAATGTAAAATCATTAAAAAAATAAACTGCCTTCCTATATAATATCATTTCAACTTCCTAAGCCTAATCCTAATCCTAAAACGCACGGCCGCCCCTTTCTCTACTTTCCCTAAACCTAAAAGCATCTTCAAAAATCAAGAACAAATCCAAAACAAATTAATAAATCTTAATATGTATATATTTGCAACCCTTAGGACCTAGGCTTCAATTCTATATGAGTATCATGAGGTGCGGCATCAAATTGGGGCACTGTAAAATTTTCAACGTGAAGCATATGAGCCTTGGTTTCGGATTTTCGGCAAATGGAAGCAACGATTCACATTTTGGTTATTGTTTTGAAGTTTTTGAGGTAAAATAGCGCATTGTGGAAAAGTTTGGATGGATTTGATGACGATTTTTGTATGGAGGAATACATGAGGCATGCATTTTCTGTAAGAAGTCGGCAATTATTTTTTGAGTGTAACGACCCAGAAAATCTGAACCAATTTAAAATTTTTTAAATTGGCTAAAATAATGGATTTTAAATATTTAAAATAAATATTTTAGATAATGGCAATGAAAACTGAGTTTGAATCGACATTTGAAAACGAATATAATTAATTATAATTATATATAGAATTGAAAATGGCGCGGTAGTTCGATAATTCGATTTCAAACTTCAATTGAATATACCGGGTGCAAAACAATCCGGATCTTAGTGAAACCAAAAATAATGGAATCTAATTGATAATATCTTTCTAACGAATCTGACCAATCGAAGTTTGATAGCGGGAATCAAAAGATATGTCCAGTTGAAAATTCTGAATAGTCGCTATGGAATTCAGGCCCTTAAAAATGGACATTTTGCATACGACCTCGGATTTCGACGAAACCACTTTTGTTAGATCCGCAGTGTCAGGTTATTGCTAGGTTTCAAATTTCATAATTTTTCGAATCAATATGTGAGCGTGGCAGAAGAAAACGCGTTTGACCAGTTTCTGTTGATTTTAATCGACTGGAAATTGGCCATTTTTCAAACGGTCTCAGAATTCGACGAAACTAGTTTTGTTAGGACCGTATCGCCAATACGAAGCTAGAAAATATTTTCTGGAATTTTTCGAGTTCGTATGTGGCCCCACTAATTTGAAATGTGCGTTTAAAATTCAATGTAATGATTTAAATGAAAATTCAAAAGGAAACCGATTGTAACGATCAAATCAGCTTGCGATACATATCCCATTGTGTTCGGAATGGGGGTGAAACGCTATGGGCGACAGGCGGTGGGCCTCGTTTCGAGGTCGTATGTAAAAGTCAACCCTTTTGCAAATTTAAATAATAAAATAATAAAAAAAAAAAAATTTTTAATTTCTTCTTCCCCCCTCCTTTATCTTCATTGGCCCCCCCTTTTATTTTTCCGTTTCGATTTATACAGAGAAAAAAAAAAAAGAAAAAAAAAAAAAACAAAACCTAAATCGATTCGAAGCCGCCCCCCCCCCCCCCCTCAGGCGAACGCCGCCGACAAAGACGAGCCCCCCCACGCGCCAATCCCTCTCCTTCCCCTTTTCGACGTATCGCGCCTCCTCCAATCGAAGACCGCCTCCCTGTTCGAACCCCGAGCCGCCCTTGAAGCCACCTCCGACGTCTGCGAAGAAGCCGCGCCACCCTCGAAGCCTTGCCTCCTGCCTCCGACGATCGGTGAAACGCCCCCCTTTCTTTTTCTGTAAGTATTTTTTTTTATTTTTTTTTTATTTTATAAAAACAGGATTAAAACTGTTTTATGGTTAAAGTAAAAAAAAAAAAGAAGGAAAAAAAAACTGAAATGGTTTTAAGTATTAAAACTGAAAGTTTTAAAAGTATAAAACAGATTTCTTATAAAAGTAAAAACAGATTTTTTATAAAAGTAAAAACTGAAATGTTTTAAAGATTAAAACTGTTTTGTTTTAAAAAAAGTATAAAAACTGAATATTTTTAAAAGTAGTTTAAAACTGAATAAATTTAAAAGAAAAACTGTTTTGAAAAGAAAATAAAAACTGCCTTTTTATAAAAGAGAAAAACTGATTTTATTTTGAACTTTAAAATAGGAAAAAGGTTTAATCTTTTAGTAGAAAAAGATTGGAACTTGCAAAAATAAAAATCATATTTTTATATGTTGAAAAAAAACATATTTTTATATGTTGAAAAGCAAAAATAAAAATCATATTTTTATATGTTGAAAAAACATATTTTTATATGTTGAAAAGCAAAAATAAAAATCATATTTTTTATATGTTGAAAAATCATATTTTTATATATTGAATAGCGAAGTCGAAATTCGATTTTTATATATTGAATAGCATAGTAAAAATTCTATTTTTACTTATGCAGAGAATACGAGTGAAAGCGACAAATAGGCGAAGATTTCTATTAAGAAGAGTCGTGAAGTTGGATAGCTATTGGTGAGATTTCTGATTTAAAATTTATATATATATGTGTGAAATAAAAGTGAATAGCTATATATAAATATCTATATATATATATATATATATATATACGCCCCTCGTCCACAAACCATGGACGATATTTATTGGTTGAGATTGTTGTGAAAATTGAATGGTTGTTTGGGATTGTTTGTGATTGATGTTGGTTGTATGTGGTTGAAAAATACCCATTGGTGGTTGTGAAATATTTGGTTGAAACCACATAGGATTAGTTGTGGAAATGAAATAAATATATACATGCCGCCTGCGTGCGAACTAGATGCATGATCCCCATTGTCAAAAACCGCGAGGTTTTAAGGTAGAGCGAGGAGCCGTACTAGGGACGGTGCCGGTGTAACTACCCTGCCGTTATGCTGCCGAAATTTTGAATAATATTTGTGTGTTTGAATTATTTTCATATGCTTAAACTATATTTATTCCTTATATAGAAAACATTCATGTGTTGAATTGATATTCATTCGTTGTTTAGAAATTCATGTGTTGAATGGTATTCATATTTTGAAATAAGTTGTTCGATAATAAAAATCACATTTTTATCTATATATAAAAACTATTGAAAACATTCATGTGTTGAATTGATATTCATTCGTTGTTTAGAAATTCATGTGTTGAATGGTATTCATATTTAGAAATAAATTGTTCGATAATAAAAATCACATTTTTATCTATATATAAAAACTATTGAAAACATTCATGTGTTGAATTGATATTCATTCGTTGTTTAGAAATTCATGTGTTGAATGGTATTCATATTTTGAAATAAATTGTTCGATAATAAAAATCACATTTTTATCTATATATAGAAACTATAGAAAACATTCATGTGTTGAATTGATATTCATTCGTTGTTTAGAAATTCATGTGTTGAATGGTATTCATATTTTGAAATAAATTGTTTGATGATAAAAATCCTATTTTTATCGCCTATATGAACTATATAAAAAAAATAGTGTTTTGAAATGAATCGTTTTACAATAAAAAATCACATTTTTATTGTATGCATAAATCGTTAAGATGTGAAGTGTTAAAAATAACCACTTGTTCAAAATAAACATATATGAGTTGAAATATTCATTAATTAGCTAATGAAATGATTTGCACCTAATTATGTAACATTAGAATGAATAGTGTTTTTAAACCAAATAGAAATCGAATATGAAGTTAAATAGAAAATGAAAAATGATATGGACTGTATATATATATGTACATGCATATTCATTGAACAGGTTATAGCAAAGGGGCTAGAGAAGAGGAATAAAATTTGTGCCCGACAAATAGGTACACATTTACTGATTTGTTTGGGTGATGATTTTGAGCCTGTTGGCTAGCCGCTTGGCTTTTTCTTTTTCTTTTTGAGATTAGAAGGACCGGGACGCTATTTGCGATTTCCCGACGCTCCCGGTGCAGGGGAGGTTATGGCGAAATTTTTCCAAAATTTAAGGTGTTAGAAATATTTTGGAAGTGAAAACGATATTGAAATTGTTGAATGAACTATATTTATATAAATATATAAATATAAATAAAATTAAAACGAAACGAAGCCGTGCAGTTCGTATTTTGAAACCGTGATTTCAAACGACTAGTACGGGAAATTCGACCATTGGATTTTCCCGAAACCTCAACCGTCGGGTTCGCCTTGGAATAATCTTTCCAACGGCACCAACCTTGTATAAATCCAACGGTTGGATTGTCTGGAATGTTTAATTCAAATCTGAAGAAAAACAGCGCCAGAAGCGATTATATTTATATATATATAAATATAATTATATATTTAATCGAATAACGACGCTGCAGTTCGTATTTTGAAATCGAAAATTCAAACGATTGTACCGGGAGATCCGACCGTCGGAATTTCCCGAAACTGGAACCGTTGGGTTCGTTTTGAAAAGACCTTTCTAATGATGCAAATTTTGTGAAGATCCAACGGTTAGATTTTCAGATATGTGTAAATCAAATCTGAAGAAAAACAGCGCCACGGCCACGTTATGGCCCGAAGCGTCGTTTTGAATAAAATGGCTATTTTAAAATAAATAAAAATAGCGATAAATAGTTATAAAATATCGTAAGCGATATGGAATGGAAATAAACTGAATTTGCTTGATTTATGTGATGTTTGATGGTTGAATGTGTTTGGTGTGAAAACTATATAAAGAACACAATCGGTGTTGTCGAATAATTTAACCATTGAAATAAATCGATTTGAAATTCTAAATATACGTGAATTATTTGAAAAGGCCGAGTTAATTCTCATTTCGAATAATCGACCGACGATTGAAATTCGAAGATGAAGACGATGGTCGAAGACCGGAGATCTTCACCTCGTTTGGATGGTAACCGAGGTCCTGATTGGGAGGCATCCCGAAATATGGATAATGAGTGGTGATCGTCCAGACGTACGTGTTGATCGAAGGGTTTGCGAGGTATTTAGTGCCTCCGGTTTCGTTCAGACCCAGAACGGACTTGTAAATGGACTGTGTGTCCGACATGGGAATTTGTTCTGTGTGATTGATAGCCATCAGTTGCACGGTGTGAATTGCCTGTGTGGCATGCTAAGATGCAGTGATCAGGGCTTCTGTTGAAAAGCAAAGTCTTGTGGTGATGATCAAAGCACCGCCTGTGTGGCGTAGCTTTGTGTATAACGTGAATTCGCGAGCCTCACACCCCGGTATGAACCTAAAACGGGAGAAGGACCTCAGGGAGGGCATGCGTTTCTTTCTAGCTAGGGTGGTGTCAGTGACCTACCAGCCCTGACATTTATATACTTTTCACCTATGTGGTTGTTGCTGTTGCGAGGCGCCTCGGTTTGATCGGACGATCCGGGTCCGATGGAGTCATTCGTTGGCTCGTTTACGCCCCAAAGGGCGGAGGAACGTATTGTTCAGGCACTATAATCCACTCCATGTGGACCGGCCCTGACGATCCAAGGGGCAGTTGCGGCTGTTCCGGAGACATGGGCTAGATTGTCTCGAATTCGGTAAGGACTATCTTTTGCCTTGGTTCATGACGGAAATCCAATTTCCAAATACGAGATCGTGCGGTTTTGATTGTATATATATATATGGCGACATGATATATGGTACCCATGCCGTCTATGATTGATAGTTATGATTTGAAATTGCTTTCAAGACATATAAACACTAGCAATAATATCAAATGCCTTTGTTTTATTCGTATCAATCATATTTTGGCCATTATAAGGTAAAACTCTATCCTCCGGTTTGCGTTGCATTGTGTGATGGGAACTGAGTCTTATAATGGCTTCATTTTTATAAAAAGCATAGCGATGTTTAAAAGAAAGATTTGTTTTAAAGCACTGGCAATCCAATGGAGTAAACCCGTTCCACGAAAGTGGCGTGGTCCTGTGATTAGCCAATTATATATGTGTTGAGTGGATTTCTCATACCAGTCCCATGACTGACTCGTAGTTTGTTTCACTCTCAAACTCGGGTGCCCCTTTTTCCACACGGGCAGCCTTGTATTCAGGTTTAGCTGGTTCTTTCTGGATAGCTGGAGCTGAAGATGGATTCTATCATTTATTTCCTTTTATGCTGTTCAGCTCCTATTGTACATATTTTGTTTATTTCCGCTGTAGACATTTATGTATAGCTGAACTGTATTTGTACTAAGTAAGATCCTGTATACTGTGTAACTCTGATGATTACTTTTATCCAGTATATTTTGTTGTTCATTCTGGTGTATTTATTTAATTCTGTTCTGCTATTATATGTTTCTGTGTTATATTCCAAAAGATAACCTTGTTTCCGTGAAAACGGGAAATCGGGTCGTCTCAACGTGGTATCAGAGCTTTGGTTAAGCTTAGTTTTGGAATATAACATTTGAACGAACTCGTCAGAAATAGAACCAGTAGTGTTCTAGGACGGGTAACTCTATACAGATAGGGTCAGCAATATCCTAGTATGAGTAAAGCAGAATGAAATTACACCTCGATAGACACATTTACATTTGAAGTATGTGTTTCTATATTTTAAAATACCTTTTCTGTGACCTGACACTTGATCTGCTATTTGCAGAAGTACTAGAAAATGAGTGACAGGAACAGAAGAAGTAATCGTATGGCTCGACCAGCTAATGAGCCAGTTGTGCTCCCGCAGCCAGAATCCAATATAGAAGTTCTATACAAGAGATTTCGAAATCTTGGTGGATCGCCATTCTTAGGCAAGGAGTCCATTATGGAAACACAAGCTTGGATTCGTTCAGCAGAAAAGATCTTTGAGGGTTTAAAGCTGAGAGACGATCAGAAAAGATTACTAGCGTCTTGGGCACTCAAAGAAGAAGCTCTGTTTTGGTGGGATTCGATTATTAAAAATAATCCAGAAGGTGATATCACCTGGGACAGATTCAAAGTGATTTTCCTGGAAAGATTTACTCCTCCCGAAGCAACTGAGAGATTATGTGACGAATTTTCTTATCTAATACAAGGTGACATGACCATTCCGGAATATCATAAGAAATTCAATGAACTTTCTCACTTTGCTCCTCATCTAATTCAAAATCCGAAGAGTAAAAATATGAGATTTATTCACGGACTTCAAAGGAAATACCAGAATAAAGTATTGGGGCATGTGAAGCTTCCTTTCTCAGAAATGATTTATATGGCTTATCAATATGAAGATCTAGATAAGAAAGGTATGTTACAGTACGAAGAGGAAGCCAACTCTGGTAATAAAACAGAGTCAGAAACTGATCGTCCCGAGGCAATAACAACGTTGGAGGTCAGTAGGAAGCCCAGTGCTAAGAGAAAAAGGGCTGGATCCGAAAAAGAACTAGTAACGACCGCCACATGCAATAACTGCCATAAGCAAGGGCATTTGCAAGGAAAATGCAGGTCTTTAAAGAAACTAAAGAAGAGTGAACCGAAGTCAAAGAAAAACTTTCAAGAGACCAGAGAATGCAGCATTTGCCATCGGTTAGGCCATGTAAGACAGGATTGCCGGCTGTTAAAGGCAACCAAGGAGGCTCAAATAAATGAAGTAGCAGAAACTTCTGAGCCCTCAGCTAGTCAAGAAAGGGCCGACGTTTTAGAAGGCACGCTCAATGTCAAAAACATTCCAGTTAAAGTACTGTTTGACACAGGCGCGTCAAGAAGCTTTGTTGCAAAGGGTGCAGTCAAGAAGTTGGATTTGAATTTGAAGAAGCTCAAAGAACCAATGACTGTCCAGAATCCGGTTGGGGGTTCCATTGATCTAAGTTGGGTTTGTGGAGTGCCGGTTTCCTTTTCTCGTTATCGGTTTCCTACCATTGCAGCAGTCATGAATTTTAAAGAGTTTGATCTTATCTTAGGGTTAGATTGGTTGACCAAATATGAAGCTGAGGTTAGATGCGCCGACAGAGCCGTGAAGGCGAAGATTAAATCAGGCAATTATATAACCATTCCCTGTGAAGGTCAGAATGCTAATAGAAAAGACTTCTGGGCAGCTCTCGATGTTTCTCCAGCTCAAATAGAAAATATCCCTGAGGTCACGGAGGATATTCCAGACCTCATCAAAGACATTCCTGTCGTCAAGAACTATGAGGATGTGTTCGAAGAAGTTGTTCGCTTACCTCCGCAGAGAGAAATAGATTTCAAGATTGCTTTGATTCCTAATGCAAGGCCGGTAGTTCACGCTATTAGAAGAATGTCCTTGAAAGAGAAAGAGGAATTAGACAATCAAACAAGACAGCTAGTATGGAAAGGTCTGATCAGGCCTAGTTTCTCTGATTGGGGTGCAGCAGTGGTGTTTGTCCCGAAATCTGACGGTACTCTACGACTATGTGTGGATTATCGTGATCTAAACAAGCAGACCATAAAGAACAAATATCTATTGCCGCGGATTGATGATTTGTTGGATCGATTAAATGGAGCACAAGTATTTTCAAGAATGGACCTAGCTACAGGTTTCCATCAACTTCGAATTGCCGAAGAGTGTGTTCCAATGACAGCATTCAGAGGCCCCGACTTATTCTACGAGTGGTTAGTAATGCCGTTCGGCTTATGTAACGCTCCAGCTTACTTCGTCGATCTAATGAACCGAGTATTTAGGGGAGTATTGAATAAATTTGTTCTGGTTTTTATTGATGATATTTTAATCTTCTCTAAATCAAAGGCCGAACATGAAAAGCATCTGGAACAAGTGTTAGAAATTCTCAGACGGAATGTATTAAAAGCCAAGTTTTCCAAATGTATATTCTGGCAAGATGAAGTGAAATTTCTGGGCCACGTTGTATCGAAAGAAGGAATCGCTGTGGACCCAAGCAAAATCACAGCTATTCAGAATTGGAAACAGCCCAGTACTCCCACTGAAGTCCGTAGTTTTCTTGGATTGGCTAGCTATTACCGGAAGTTCGTTAAAGACTTTTCGAAGATATCTGGTCACTTAACAAAGCTTACAAAGAAGCATTCTAAATTCAAATGGACTCAAGAGAGTGAGGAAGCTTTCGAAGAGCTAAAGTTGAGATTAACTACAGCTCCAGTGTTAACCATCATCGATGGCAACCAAGATTTAAAAGTCTGGACTGATGCGTCTAGAGAAGGCCTTGGTGCAGTGTTGATGCAAAGGGGCCAAGTGATTGCTTATGATAGCCGTCAACTGAAACCGCACGAGAAAAACTATGTAACTCATGATCTTGAGTTATTAGCTATCATATTTTCTTTGAAAATCTGGAGACACTATCTTCTGGGCGAGAGATTTGAACTGTTTACAGATCATCAGTCATTAAAGTATCTGTTCACTCAGAAGGATTTGAATCTGAGGCAGCAACGTTGGCTGGAGTTTCTTGCAGCATATGACTTTGAAATTATATATACTCCAGGAAAAGCCAATGTCGTGGCCGATGCATTAAGCAGAAAGAATGTAATGATCGCCAGTTTTATTATCACGACTTCATTGCTAGATAAGATATCTGCTCTTCAAGAGGATGATCACTTCATTCAGAAGATCAGAGGGATAATTCAACAAGGCGAACCCTCGAGTTTTCAAGTTGATAATGAGGGGATTCTAAGGCTCAAAGGTCGAATATGTGTCCCTAACATTCCTGAACTTCGAAAGGAAGTACTGGATGAATGCCACAAGTCAAAGCTCAGTATCCATCCGGGAGTAAACAAAATGTATAATGACATCAAACGCACTTTCTGGTGGAGGTCGATGAAAAGGGACATTTCCTTATATGTTAGTCGATGCCCTACTTGCCAGCTAGTTAAAAGCGACCAACAGAAATTGGCTGGACTATTGCAACCACTAGAAGTTCCTGGCTGGAAGTGGGAACATATTTCTATGGATTTCATTGATGGTTTGCCTAGAACCAGAAAGGGAAATGACAGTATTTGGGTGATCGTAGATCGCTTCACGAAGACCGCCCATTTCATACCTGTCAAATCAAATAGAACCGCTCAGAGTTTGGCGCAAATATACTTCAGGGAAATAGTTAGACTGCATGGAGTGCCGCTCAGTATAGTAAGTGATAGAGATACAATATTCACTAGCAAATTCTGGGAAGCATTTCAAGTCGAGCTGGGAACGAAGTTAAACTTGAGCACCGCTTATCATCCTCAGACAGACGGTCAGACTGAGAGGGTGAATCGCATTTTAGAAGATCTATTGCGGGCTTGTGTTATAGATTTCGGTGGATCATGGGAAGACAATCTGCATTTGGCTGAATTCTCTTATAATAACAGCTACCAGGCGAGTCTGACAATGTCGCCATTCGAAGCATTGTACGGTAGACCGTGCCGATCTCCTGCTTGTTGGGTCGAGCCTGGAAATAGACTTGTGTTGGGTCCCGATATGATTCGAGAAGCTGCCGACAAAGTCGATTTTATAAAGAAGAGATTACTCGCCGCGCAAAGCCGACAAAAGAGCTATGCTGATAAAAGAAGAAGAGATATATCCTTTGAAGTTGGCGACTATGTATATCTGAAAGTATCGCCGATGAGAGGAGTTATCCGGTTCGGTAAAACTGGAAAGTTAGCACCCAAGTTCATTGGTCCGTTTCCTATTCTGGAACGGATTGGAACTCTCGCTTATAGGGTCAAACTGCCTGACTGGTTGCCTGGAGTTCATGATGTGTTTCATATATCTCAACTTCGAAAGCACGTTCATGATCCAGACTTGATCGTGGAAGAAGCAGCTCAGCAGGACATTGAAATTACTCCAGAATTAGCTGTGAGGCGAGAGCCGCTAAAGATTATCGGCAAAGAAACCAAAGAGCTGAGGAACAAGAAGGTTCACTTAGTCAAAGTGCAATGGAGTGGAGATCCGCGAGATTGTACTTGGGAAACTGAGGAGAGCATTCAGAAAGCTTACCCCAGATGCCGAGTGGATATCTCTGATTGACTCTGGTGCAAGGTACATTTACTTTACCTTGCATTACCATTTAATTCTCTATTCTGTTGCTATTTTCTTCCCATGGATGTGCATTGTTTATTCTATACTCTGAATATTAAAAACAAATTGGTTGTTGTATTGTGTGATCGTAGAATTATCAAACCACTTTCGACTTTATTCCTTTTCGGGGACGAAAAGTTTTAAGTGGGGGAGATTGTAACGACCCAGAAAATCTGAACCAATTTAAAATTTTTTAAATTGGCTAAAATAATGGATTTTAAATATTTAAAATAAATATTTTAGATAATGGCAATGAAAACTGAGTTTGAATCGACATTTGAAAACGAATATAATTAATTATAATTATATATAGAATTGAAAATGGCGCGGTAGTTCGATAATTCGATTTCAAACTTCAATTGAATATACCGGGTGCAAAACAATCCGGATCTTAGTGAAACCAAAAATAATGGAATCTAATTGATAATATCTTTCTAACGAATCTGACCAATCGAAGTTTGATAGCGGGAATCAAAAGATATGTCCAGTTGAAAATTCTGAATAGTCGCTATGGAATTCAGGCCCTTAAAAATGGACATTTTGCATACGACCTCGGATTTCGACGAAACCACTTTTGTTAGATCCGCAGTGTCAGGTTATTGCTAGGTTTCAAATTTCATAATTTTTCGAATCAATATGTGAGCGTGGCAGAAGAAAACGCGTTTGACCAGTTTCTGTTGATTTTAATCGACTGGAAATTGGCCATTTTTCAAACGGTCTCAGAATTCGACGAAACTAGTTTTGTTAGGACCGTATCGCCAATACGAAGCTAGAAAATATTTTCTGGAATTTTTCGAGTTCGTATGTGGCCCCACTAATTTGAAATGTGCGTTTAAAATTCAATGTAATGATTTAAATGAAAATTCAAAAGGAAACCGATTGTAACGATCAAATCAGCTTGCGATACATATCCCATTGTGTTCGGAATGGGGGTGAAACGCTATGGGCGACAGGCGGTGGGCCTCGTTTCGAGGTCGTATGTAAAAGTCAACCCTTTTGCAAATTTAAATAATAAAATAATAAAAAAAAAATAATTTTTAATTTCTTCTTCCCCCCTCCTTTATCTTCATTGGCCCCCCCTTTTATTTTTCCGTTTCGATTTATACAGAGAAAAAAAAAAAAGAAAAAAAAACAAAAACAAAACCTAAATCGATTCGAAGCCGCCCCCCCCCCTCAGGCGAACGCCGCCGACAAAGACGAGCCCCCCCACGCGCCAATCCCTCTCCTTCCCCTTTTCGATGTATCGCGCCTCCTCCAATCGAAGACCGCCTCCCTGTTCGAACCCCGAGCCGCCCTTGAAGCCACCTCCGACGTCTGCGAAGAAGCCGCGCCACCCTCGAAGCCTTGCCTCCTGCCTCCGACGATCGGTGAAACGCCCCCCTTTCTTTTTCTGTAAGTATTTTTTTTATTTTTTTTTTTATTTTATAAAAACAGGATTAAAACTGTTTTATGGTTAAAGTAAAAAAAAAAAAAGAAGGAAAAAAAAACTGAAATGGTTTTAAGTATTAAAACTGAAAGTTTTAAAAGTATAAAACAGATTTCTTATAAAAGTAAAAACAGATTTTTTATAAAAGTAAAAACTGAAATGTTTTAAAGATTAAAACTGTTTTGTTTTAAAAAAAGTATAAAAACTGAATATTTTTAAAAGTAGTTTAAAACTGAATAAATTTAAAAGAAAAACTGTTTTGAAAAGAAAATAAAAACTGCCTTTTTATAAAAGAGAAAAACTGATTTTATTTTGAACTTTAAAATAGGAAAAAGGTTTAATCTTTTAGTAGAAAAAGATTGGAACTTGCAAAAATAAAAATCATATTTTTATATGTTGAAAAAAAACATATTTTTATATGTTGAAAAGCAAAAATAAAAATCATATTTTTATATGTTGAAAAAACATATTTTTATATGTTGAAAAGCAAAAATAAAAATCATATTTTTTATATGTTGAAAAATCATATTTTTATATATTGAATAGCGAAGTCGAAATTCGATTTTTATATATTGAATAGCATAGTAAAAATTCTATTTTTACTTATGCAGAGAATACGAGTGAAAGCGACAAATAGGCGAAGATTTCTATTAAGAAGAGTCGTGAAGTTGGATAGCTATTGGTGAGATTTCTGATTTAAAATTTATATATATATGTGTGAAATAAAAGTGAATAGCTATATATAAATATCTATATATATATATATATATATATATATATATATATATATATATATATATATATATATATACGCCCCTCGTCCACAAACCATGGACGATATTTATTGGTTGAGATTGTTGTGAAAATTGAATGGTTGTTTGGGATTGTTTGTGATTGATGTTGGTTGTATGTGGTTGAAAAATACCCATTGGTGGTTGTGAAATATTTGGTTGAAACCACATAGGATTAGTTGTGGAAATGAAATAAATATATACATGCCGCCTGCGTGCGAACTAGATGCATGATCCCCATTGTCAAAAACCGCGAGGTTTTAAGGTAGAGCGAGGAGCCGTACTAGGGACGGTGCCGGTGTAACTACCCTGCCGTTATGCTGCCGAAATTTTGAATAATATTTGTGTGTTTGAATTATTTTCATATGCTTAAACTATATTTATTCCTTATATAGAAAACATTCATGTGTTGAATTGATATTCATTCGTTGTTTAGAAATTCATGTGTTGAATGGTATTCATATTTTGAAATAAGTTGTTCGATAATAAAAATCACATTTTTATCTATATATAAAAACTATTGAAAATATTCATGTGTTGAATTGATATTCATTCGTTGTTTAGAAATTCATGTGTTGAATGGTATTCATATTTAGAAATAAATTGTTCGATAATAAAAATCACATTTTTATCTATATATAAAAACTATTGAAAACATTCATGTGTTGAATTGATATTCATTCGTTGTTTAGAAATTCATGTGTTGAATGGTATTCATATTTTGAAATAAATTGTTCGATAATAAAAATCACATTTTTATCTATATATAGAAACTATAGAAAACATTCATGTGTTGAATTGATATTCATTCGTTGTTTAGAAATTCATGTGTTGAATGGTATTCATATTTTGAAATAAATTGTTTGATGATAAAAATCCTATTTTTATCGCCTATATGAACTATATAAAAAAAATAGTGTTTTGAAATGAATCGTTTTACAATAAAAAATCACATTTTTATTGTATGCATAAATCGTTAAGATGTGAAGTGTTAAAAATAACCACTTGTTCAAAATAAACATATATGAGTTGAAATATTCATTAATTAGCTAATGAAATGATTTGCACCTAATTATGTAACATTAGAATGAATAGTGTTTTTAAACCAAATAGAAATCGAATATGAAGTTAAATAGAAAATGAAAAATGATATGGACTGTATATATATATGTACATGCATATTCATTGAACAGGTTATAGCAAAGGGGCTAGAGAAGAGGAATAAAATTTGTGCCCGACAAATAGGTACACATTTACTGATTTGTTTGGGTGATGATTTTGAGCCTGTTGGCTAGCCGCTTGGCTTTTTCTTTTTCTTTTTGAGATTAGAAGGACCGGGACGCTATTTGCGATTTCCCGACGCTCCCGGTGCAGGGGAGGTTATGGCGAAATTTTTCCAAAATTTAAGGTGTTAGAAATATTTTGGAAGTGAAAACGATATTGAAATTGTTGAATGAACTATATTTATATAAATATATAAATATAAATAAAATTAAAACGAAACGAAGCCGTGCAGTTCGTATTTTGAAACCGTGATTTCAAACGACTAGTACGGGAAATTCGACCATTGGATTTTCCCGAAACCTCAACCGTCGGGTTCGCCTTGGAATAATCTTTCCAACGGCACCAACCTTGTATAAATCCAACGGTTGGATTGTCTGGAATGTTTAATTCAAATCTGAAGAAAAACAGCGCCAGAAGCGATTATATTTATATATATATATATATAATTATATATTTAATCGAATAACGACGCTGCAGTTCGTATTTTGAAATCGAAAATTCAAACGATTGTACCGGGAGATCCGACCGTCGGAATTTCCCGAAACTGGAACCGTTGGGTTCGTTTTGAAAAGACCTTTCTAATGATGCAAATTTTGTGAAGATCCAACGGTTAGATTTTCAGATATGTGTAAATCAAATCTGAAGAAAAACAGCGCCACGGCCACGTTATGGCCCGAAGCGTCGTTTTGAATAAAATGGCTATTTTAAAATAAATAAAAATAGCGATAAATAGTTATAAAATATCGTAAGCGATATGGAATGGAAATAAACTGAATTTGCTTGATTTATGTGATGTTTGATGGTTGAATGTGTTTGGTGTGAAAACTATATAAAGAACACAATCGGTGTTGTCGAATAATTTAACCATTGAAATAAATCGATTTGAAATTCTAAATATACGTGAATTATTTGAAAAGGCCGAGTTAATTCTCATTTCGAATAATCGACCGACGATTGAAATTCGAAGATGAAGACGATGGTCGAAGACCGGAGATCTTCACCTCGTTTGGATGGTAACCGAGGTCCTGATTGGGAGGCATCCCGAAATATGGATAATGAGTGGTGATCGTCCAGACGTACGTGTTGATCGAAGGGTTTGCGAGGTATTTAGTGCCTCCGGTTTCGTTCAGACCCAGAACGGACTTGTAAATGGACTGTGTGTCCGACATGGGAATTTGTTCTGTGTGATTGATAGCCATCAGTTGCACGGTGTGAATTGCCTATGTGGCATGCTAAGATGCAGTGATCAGGGCTTCTGTTGAAAAGCAAAGTCTTGTGGTGATGATCAAAGCACCGCCTGTGTGGCGTAGCTTTGTGTATAACGTGAATTCGCGAGCCTCACACCCCGGTATGAACCTAAAACGGGAGAAGGACCTCAGGGAGGGCATGCGTTTCTTTCTAGCTAGGGTGGTGTCAGTGACCTACCAGCCCTGACATTTATATACTTTTCACCTATGTGGTTGTTGCTGTTGCGAGGCGCCTCGGTTTGATCGGACGATCCGGGTCCGATGGAGTCATTCGTTGGCTCGTTTACGCCCCAAAGGGCGGAGGAACGTATTGTTCAGGCACTATAATCCACTCCGTGTGGACCGGCCCTGACGATCCAAGGGGCAGTTGCGGCTGTTCCGGAGACATGGGCTAGATTGTCTCGAATTCGGTAAGGACTATCTTTTGCCTTGGTTCATGACGGAAATCCAATTTCCAAATACGAGATCGTGCGGTTTTGATTGTATATATATATATGGCGACATGATATATGGTACCCATGCCGTCTATGATTGATAGTTATGATTTGAAATTGCTTTCAAGACATATAAACACTAGCAATAATATCAAATGCCTTTGTTTTATTCGTATCAATCATATTTTGGCCATTATAAGGTAAAACTCTATCCTCCGGTTTGCGTTGCATTGTGTGATGGGAACTGAGTCTTATAATGGCTTCATTTTTATAAAAAGCATAGCGATGTTTAAAAGAAAGATTTGTTTTAAAGCACTGCCAATCCAATGGAGTAAACCCGTTCCACGAAAGTGGCGTGGTCCTGTGATTAGCCAATTATATATGTGTTGAGTGGATTTCTCATACCAGTCCCATGACTGACTCGTAGTTTGTTTCACTCTCAAACTCGGGTGCCCCTTTTTCCACACGGGCAGCCTTGTATTCAGGTTTAGCTGGTTCTTTCTGGATAGCTGGAGCTGAAGATGGATTCTATCATTTATTTCCTTTTATGCTGTTCAGCTCCTATTGTACATATTTTGTTTATTTCCGCTGTAGACATTTATGTATAGCTGAACTGTATTTGTACTAAGTAAGATCCTGTATACTGTGTAACTCTGATGATTACTTTTATCCAGTATATTTTGTTGTTCATTCTGGTGTATTTATTTAATTCTGTTCTGCTATTATATGTTTCTGTGTTATATTCCAAAAGATAACCTTGTTTCCGTGAAAACGGGAAATCGGGTCGTCTCATTGAGTTTTTGTTTGAGTTCATGGAGATGGAATGGTAGAGATTGCGAAGAGATGAAGATTGGTTTTGGTTTCGGGGAAAACGGTTTAGAAATGAAGGAGGTATGGAAGGAGGAAGTTGCACGAATGGAGGAGGGTTGCTATATAGTGTGTGAATTTTGGGAGGGAAGAAGACTAGAGGAGTGATTAGCAAGTTATTTAAGGGTATTTAATTGTTTAGTTAATTATTAGTGACATATAAATTGTATACAAACTTATAAAAAAACATAAATTTTTATGAACTCGGAATTCAGCGAAACAAGAGCCATTGGAACCGTATTGGCGAGAGCTTCGCAATGAAACTGATTTGGAGCTCATCTCAATTTTTGGCGGAGTGGAAACCATCGGTGAGAAATCTAAATTCAATTTAGAAAAGGGGTAGATTAAAAAATTATTTGCATGAAACTTAATTGTTAGTTAGAACCATTATTGTCAGTGGTAAATAAAAATTTATTAAGTTATGAAAAAAATTAGTTAGTTAAAAATGTGATTTTTAGCTAATGTATGATATGAAATTATTTTTAGCATGTTAAAAATGTGATTTTTAACAAATGTGTGCGATGAACATTAGAAATGTTATATGCAAACAAAACCGTATTGATATCTTGGAATTGTAACTTGAATTGTTAAGTAAAACTTAAAATTTACGTGTTATTTAGTTGTAATTAATTTTATAATTGCGAAGTAATGCGATGAACTGGAATGATAATAAAATTCATTATGATTTATTAAGCTACTAACGATGTAAAAATATCAATTTTAATCATTATGCAAGTAAATGTGTTTGATTTAGTAGTTGATGACTAAAACTATTTATTCATGTTTGTTGATGTTCATTACTGCATACGCGCATGCATATATATCTTGTTAGTTCAACACTTGAACTATTCGCAAATCATTTGCATTAGAAGCGTTGTATGAATATGTGACACTCGCATTTCATACTCCGTGGATGGACACTTATGGCGCCTTAAATGGCATTGGATAGTTGAGTATTCATTTATTTATGACTACGGTTTATGCGTTGTAAGAGAGTGATGATTCATTAAAAAAATGGTGTTTGAAGATTAAAACTAAGTAAAGTTTTAATAAATCTTTTATTAGATTTGGAATAAATAGATGGTAATTAAATTTACCAAAACATGAGATGTTTTAGAACCAAATATGCTTGGTTGTTGATATTGATTATGATTGATTGATTGTTTGTATTGTGCTCGACCAGTTTATGAGCAAAATATGCTTTTACATTTAGCATCGGGTTGGATAGAAATATTAGTAATACCTTGTGAAACACTTCACGATTTGCCTATGAGGTGTTAGCGATGCTGTTGACTTCTTTTCAAATTTAATTTATGATTTTGTAATGATATTTTCTTAAATCAAAAGAAATGTTTTCTCGATTTTGGACAGGGAATGTTTTATAAAAATGTTTTATAAAACAAAAAGGACTTCAAGGATTAAACCCGATGTTTCTAAAATGATTTAGAAATGTATTATGTGTTTAACATTATAGTTCATCACATAACCGATTAGTTGTTATTGATGATATATCTATTTGGTGGCGAAGAATATATTCTCTTGCTTAACACGCTTCTTTGAGACGTACGAGCTCAAAGGTTATTTAATTAATAGTGACTGATCGCATGTGTAAATTGATGATGTGAATTACTATAGTTTGAAAGTACTTGTGATTATTATGTTGTGAAATGAATTTCCCCACTTCGGGATATAAAATGATTTAGTATGTGGCTAATGATTCGGGTAACCCTGACGACTAAAAGTATGGGGGAGAGAGGACTCAGGACCTTAAGAATGGTCAGTGGTTGTTAGACCAAAAATTGGTTCAAACACCCAAATTAATTATGATTTCAATGAAATAGAATCAAAAAGTAACAAAGAACACGCGATTTATAGTGGTTCGGCGTTAACGAGCCTACGTCCATTTTGTTTTCTTTTAATTGATGATTTGAATACAAGTACAACAATGATTCTCACTCAACTTCACAATTACAATGCATAAATTCACTCAATTTTTTCAAAAATAGACTTTAAGAGACGATTTTGATCTGAATGTAGCTATGAAATTCGGCTATGGAGGAAGTTAGAACTGAGAATTTGCCAAAAGATCCTTTCAAATGTCTTCAGATGGTGTATTTATAGGTGAAAAATCTCTTTGAAGTGGCTCCAGTTCGGAATTGCGTGGCACCCATCCCATACGAGTCGGGTTCGGAAGCTTCTAGATGATGATAGCGCATTGATTTAGTGGGAGATCGTGGGAGAAATAGTCATGCTTGGTCCGAGTCTTTAGGAAGCGTGCGTAGCAACGGTCACATTCTCAGAGAAAGCGGTTCGGATCAACTGCCTCCTATCCGATCCGATGAGACCACTGGTTATGTTCTGTTGCTGACGTACTTCTCCGCTCTGAACCGATGTGGCCACTTGATATCCTTTGATATTGTTGACGTATCACCGATTCGATCCGATGTGATTTCTGCGTCTCGGGTTCCTACTCACTTCCTGCGCTACTTTCCTCCGATCTGAACCGATTGGTAGCCTTTTTCGCTGTTTTCTCTTTGTGTAGCCTAGTTCACAAAGTAGGCTAACATTTTGCCCCCTCGAAGTACACTCTTATCTGAGATAAAGTGTGCTTCGAAGCAGTTTATGAAACATCCTTTGAATTAGAACCATTGAATGATCACTTCCATTTATTTGTAGTGTCGCGTCATAAAGTCGTGGCTTTTGCTGCTTATATATACTCACAAACCATATGAATCACTTTCTTCATCTTCAAACAATCTTGAGAGCTTCTTTTAATGTCCAGCGATTCTTCCAGGTGAGCTTTTCCTCAAATTCTTCATGCGTGTCGAACCAGTGTATGTGGTCCCTTTTGGTTCGGATTCCGATCCGAATGGACTTCCTCTAGCAGCGCACTCAGATGGGCCCTCTAGCGACGCTTCACCATGGACTAACAGGCCGTAATACACGAGTGTGCCTGACTTCTGATCTGAACAGGAATACGAGTGGTCACCTTAATTTCAAATAAGTATCCCTCCCATCTTCTTCTTCCTCTTCTTCTTTTATCACTCCGCATAAACTGATTCTTCATTGAAACCCAAAAACTCCAAAAACCCCGAAACTCCCGCGTTCTTCCTTAAATTAAACAATTAGGTAGGTTTAATATCTCGAATCACTTTGCTGTAATCGTCTTCGACTTAAATTTGTAGTAAAACTGGACAACTTGAACCTGGTGTGCGTTTAATTCCAACGCCGCCGCCCTCTCTCTCTCTCTCTTCGCCGCCGTTGTTGGTGGCTCTTGTCACCACCTCGAGGCATTCAGAGGATGAATTTGTGTTCTACAGAACATTTGAGCACGTAAGTGCCTCGACTTAATTGGGTTTTGTGAAATGGAGTTGGGTTCGGTATGGGTTAGCTGAGGTGGAGAATGGGGAAGATGAAGAAGAGGAGAGGAATTGGGATCGGTTCGGGTGGAGAAGCGTTGGAGTGAAGGAAAGGGAACGGTGCATATAAGACTGTTCGGTATGGGTTAGCTGAGGTGGAGAATGGGGAAGATGAAGAAGAGGAGAGGAATTGGGATCGGTTCGGGTGGAGAAGCGTTGGAGTGAAGGAAAGGGAACGGTGCATATAAGACCGGATCGGGTCGGAGCAAAAAAAGGCAAAAGAAAGAAAACCAAACCCATCTGGTCAGATCGGATGGTGTTTACAAGGCCGGATCGGGTCGGAGTAGAAAAAGGCAAAAATAAAGAGAAAACAAAAATTACCTGGTCAAATCAGATGGGAATAAGGGACAAAGAGAAGCAGGATTACTCAAGCTGATCCGATCCGCTCTGAAAGCCTATATCCGAGCCGATCCGGTTTAACTCACTGGGTAGGAATGTCCGCTTTCGATCGAAACATGACTTTGCCCTCCGATCCGATCCCAATACAGATATCCAAACCGAACCGAAACAGCCTAACTTAATGTGCAAGAATTTTTTCAACTATCTTAATTAATGTTCGACATAGCCTTCAACTTGACGAATAGTTAGGATGGCACCTTTCGAACATGACAAACATCAAGAACTATTCTGACACATTATTTCTTCTTTGAATCTTCATATCACGCTTTCATATGTTTGCTCTGCATTTTTGTTACACATAGCACACACTTTAGTTCACATACACACACGGGGGATACGGGCAACTTTACACTAATTCTTGCTATTATTTCTTCGATAGTCTAGTGATCATGGCCGAAAGACGTTCATCTAGATTGGCAAAGAAGACGGAAGTTGTGGAAACTTCTGAAAAAGTTACCATTGATGACATATCTTCTTCTTCAGACCCTGAATGGGACGACAAGGGCCCAGATTATGAAGTAGGAACGCATAACAACGAAACGCCTTCCGATAGCGAAGTTTCTCTAGGCTATGAGGAGGAAGGAGGGATTGGAGATAGTCGAGCTCCTGACGAATTTGAGTCTGCCATTATCTTGGAATCACCCGTTGACTCTGTTGAATCAACGATCGATGATGATATACTTGTCCGCATATGTTTAAAGCACGGTATACTAAAAAGGGATACCCTGGTGCCATCGAAAACTGACCGTCCTCACAACCCCCAGAAGGATTTATGGCAATTACGCGAATGATGAGCATGGTCGGGGCTATTCCACCATTTCCGCCTTTTGTTGTCGACTTTCTAAGACAGATGCGGATTGCCCCCGTGCACCTACATCCCAACTCCTATGCTTACTTATATACCTTATATATAGAGTATCGAGAGGTTTTAGGTACAGAGCTCACCTTCGACGACGTTCACTTTTTTTATAAAATTTCAAGCATCGAACTCGAGAAATTCCTTCCTTCTCTTACTTCGAATCAGTCCCACAAAGAAAAATCATTTCAACACCATTCAGCAGCAAGGCCGGCAATTCCAAACTAGAATGGTTTTATATCAGGCAACAGCCGGGATGTGCCAGGAGATGGACAAAATCAAGTAAAGCGTTGGTTTTCTAGATCTCAACTCTGAATGTTCACGCCAACACATTAATCCGTTTTCTTTTTGTTTGCAGTTGATAATCCAAAACAAATATCGGGTCAAGTGTACTTTGATCGGATGCATCGGCTCCTCAATGGCGATCAAAAATTTCTTACCATCGAAGAAGTCCTTAAGGATGAATACCTCCACCATCACGGGCTATTCTCCATTACCCATAGCATAGGTCACGGGTCGGGTCCATATGTATACATCCCCCCAGTGGACATAATTCCTGAAACGGGCGAGGGCTCGAAAAGTCCAAGAATACCTCTTCGGACTTCACCTTCTCCATCTTCAACTCAAGACGATGAGCTGGCCAACATAGCCGAAAAGCACCGAGAAGCGTACATCGTCCCTGGGGATGCTATTTCTCCTGAGAAATCACCATCTCCTAAAGAACTGCCAACAGATGCTTCCCAAGGAGATGCCCCTACTACCGATGATCCTACATTTCAGGGCTTAGGAGATCTCCCCCTTCCTGAAACTATCTATACTTCCGAGGATTTTGGAACAAATCATTTAGTTTTTATTTCTTCAGAGGAGACTACTCCTGTTAAGGCCAAAGAGCCCACTCACGCTGGCTTGGCTTCGGACTCGGGTTTGTCGAGGGGAACACCACTTAGGATGCACTTAACACAATAGCACCACACTTCACAGCACTTACTTCTCATGAGAATACTGATTCTGAATTCCACTTACATTGTTGCGCAGGTTCCATGTCTCGCCCTTACTATGACGTCAGGAAAATACGTCGCAGCATGACTTGACCCCCTTTCGATGTCGAGCATGATCGTCGCGAAAGCCGGGGTAGAGAGGACAGAAGGCCTCATGATTCTTATCTGTCGCGGACCTCGTGCTCTCGCTCCCCCGTTCGGTCAGATCCAGAACGATACAAAAGCTACCAGGGTCGTCGACGAGAAGACACATCACAGCCAAAAGACCAAACTTCTTATCAAGACAAACGCAATAGGGAAAGGAGCCCGCTGAAAGATACCGACTCACGAGGCAAGCATAAGTTTTCTAATAAGCGGCCTAGGAAGGGTGAGGAGGCCATCGTGCCCACTAAACATAAGGATACTGAGCTAACATACCGCACACCTCCACCATTGGATGCTGAAGCTAAAGTTAAACGGGCATATCTAGAGAAGCAGTTCCCCGACCACTATTTTGAAAATTTGACTTTCTTACCTGCTCTCGAGCCTATTTCCTCGAGGTGGGTAGACGAGGCCAAAGCAAAAACTGACGCAGTCGAAAAACAATATTCGGAGATGTTCAAGTATTCGCGTAACCTCTCCAGAATCATTCAAACTTTAATTACAGATATTGAATCAATGAAAAAGACTGCAGGTGCCGATGCAAAGGCTTGAAAAATTTGGAGAAGGACCTCGAGGACACACAGACCCAACTTGTAATCGCTCTACGAGACGCTACCAACTTTAAACAGCAATTTGAAGAGTTACAGAAGCGTTATCACGACTTGCGAGAATCTCATAGCCAAGAGCGCTCAGAGTTGAAAAAGCAAGCAGAAGATGCTAAGTCGGATAACGCCGAAATGCAACTTTCTTACAATGCTCTTGAGCGAGAAAAAGCCGAGTTAGCGAGAAAGAACGCTGAATTGGAGAAGAGAAACGCTGGCTTGGCTTCCAAGTTGATGGAGGCCGAGAATAGGGCTGCTCTAGTGGAGGGTAATGTGGAAAGTGTTATTAAGTCCGCCGAAGACACCCGTAAGCAGCTGTCAGAGGCCCAAGAGGGAGTGCATGGCTTCGGCGAATTACTAATCGAATTCTTCGCGCATATAATTCATCGCCGAAACATCTCTTGGATTGAAGATTATCCGACTACCTTGGTTCACGTATGGGGCCAAATTATCGAATGGGAAAAAGAGGAACTCAAGGTAGACTCCGTTGACGAAGACAAGCTTATGGAAAAATATCCGAGGGATGATGAGCTGACACGTCTGGCTGAGGGGCGTCGCCTTATCGCTGCTGCTATGGAGGAGGAGAAGCGGAAGGCCAAACAAAAGAATATCCTTGAGGCTGGTTCTTTTTCTACTGCCACAGAAACTTCTGAAGTTGAGGGATATGACCCCGAAAACCCGGGGATCCCTCAGGCATCTCTTTTATCCCCCATACCCGAGACGGCGTCAGAGACGGCAGTCACTCCAGCCGAGAAATCATCAGAAGGTATTTCCACCTTTTCACCCCAATTCGTCAAAGCTTTCTCCACTTTTCATCACATAATCCGGCAGTCGATGAAGGATCCCTTATTTTCTCCTGAGTTTATAAGTGTTGCTTCTCATTCTGTAGGTGTTGAACCGACCGAGAAGGCAGATGTGCCTCAGGGAACCACCACCGGAGCAAAATCCGCAGAGAAGGCTCAAGGAGAAAAGGATAAGGCTACCTCAGTAGAGTCAGGAGGGGGAGCTGAATTGTCCAAGGCTGATGCTCCTCGTGATGACAAGATGATAGACGCCTTGAAGGATGATGGCGGAAGCGAGGGACATGAGGAAGACCCTGATGTGGCTATAGTCGAGGATTCAAAAAGCGCTGATGACATCACTTTGCTTGAAATGAAAGCCGAACAAGATAAACGTATGCAGCTAAAAGTTGAAGACCTGGACCGCGAAAGCCTTAAGCCTCTTGCAGTGATGGATCCTGGATCAAGTTTAGTCGTTAAGCTTTCAACTAGATCTATTATAGAAGAGCTTGCTAAAAAGTCTTCTCTTGATTCCATCATTCCAGCTCTTGGGAAAAAATGAACTGATTCTAGCACTTCAGCTACAGGGAAGAAAAAGTTGAAATGCGTTATGATCGAAGCTGAAAAGGAAGCTAAGGCTGCTCAGAAAGCTGCCAAAAAATCCAAGTCCGATCCAAAGCCCAAATGATGGAGTGCTTCGTTTTATTTTGGCATTTAATTGGTTTGCAATTGTTGCAGCGTGTGCGGCCCTCGCATCTTCTTTTTTTCTTGTTTTCCTTGTACAAACTCACACGTTTGTAAATAAAAATAGTTTATTTCCTGCAATGCCTGATAGTCGTTAGTTCAGCACTTAAGTAAAAATACAAAAGTATGTCATACTAAAGTTATGTAATGAGGTCATGGTGGAGGGGAGTATGTGTGCACATGTATGCCTCCTGTCAATCTTGGATAACTGAGCAAGTACTATTCAAGATTAAATTAAATTCAAAAATCCAAATGTCCCCGATTCTCTGACAGGGCCATATTCCTTTCGTCATTGATGCCTATTTGTTCCTGCATATAGGTCATCTCCAACTTTCCAAATTTAATTTAACATTTCGCGTTTCACAGTCATAATAGAATAATTGTCGAAGATATAAATAATGTAGGAAAGTAAATGACACACGATATTTTTATAGTGGTTGGGCTAAGTCGTAGCCTACATCCACTTTATAATCTTTTGTTCACAAAAACAAACTTTTTAAGGCAAGTCGTGCCTTTTTACATAGCTTATGAAAACAAAAGAAATGACATTTCATATTTAGCTCAGATTTCGTCATAGGTGTTGAGCGTTCCAGGCTCTGGGAATCTCCTCACCGTCCATGGTCATTAGCTTGAACGCTCCTGTATCAAGCTTCCGTTGGATGGTGTATGGTCCTTCCCATTTTGGACCCAATTGGGTTGAGGGCGGGAAGACTTGCTTCAGTACTAGGTCTCCTGGTTCAAAGGTTTTGAGGCAAACCTTCTGGTCATAATAACGTGCTACTTGATGTCGATGTCTTGAGGCACGCAAGTTGGCTTCATCTCTTTTTTCTTCAATCATATCAAGAGATTCTAGGAGGAGCACTTTATTCGTCATCGGGTCATAGTATGCAACTCGATGAGAAGGGACCTCCAATTCTACCGGGATCACCGCTTCAAACCCAAAGGAAAGTGAATAGGAGTATGGCCGGTAGCCGTCTTAAAGGTCGTCCTGTAGGCCCATAAAGCTAGTGGCAACTCATCTACCTATTTGGCTTTGGCCTGCTTCAGCCGCTTCTTTAGAATTGATTTAATGACTTTATTTACGGCTTCGACCTGTCCATTTGACTGCGGATGAGCTACTGCAGCGTATCGTTTGTCAATCTTATATTTTTGGCAGAAGTTTTTGAACTCAATGCTGTCAAATTGCGTCCCATTGTCGGTTATGATGATCTTCGGGATCCCGAATCGACAAATAATGTTTCTGACTACAAAACTGATCACCTTCCTTGCCGTGACGGTTGTTAGAGGTTCAGTTTCCACCCATTTTGTGATGTAGTCCACGGCAATGATCGCGTACTTAGATCCTCCTCTGGCAATAGGTAGCACTCCAATAATGTCAATTCCCCACGTGGCAAACGACCACGGACTTACCATTGACTTGAGCTGAGTCGGAGGCGCTCTGGGAACGGCATATCTTTGACATCTGTCGCAGCGTCGTGAATAATCAACCGCGTCTTTGTTCACGGTAGGCCGGAAATATCCGTACCGTAACACTTTCTTTGCTAGGGTTTTGCCCCCTAATGTGATCTCCACACTCACCTTCATGCGCCTCTTGCAGTACACGTTTGATGTCGTCGTGTGCGATGCACCGTAGCAGGGGCATTGAAAACCCTTGACGATAAAGGACGTCGTCCTATAAAACGTATCTTGTGGCCTTACGTCTTACAGCTTGTCTTTCTCTCTCTTTCAACGGGAGGGTTCCATTTTTGAGAAAATTCTTAATTGATGTCATCCAGGATTCTCTTTCTGGTTCGACGTCCAAGGCTAGCTCTGTTTCCATTAGGTCGAAACTTGGTGAATCCAACACCTCTATCGGAACCATTTCGGTTTCTTTAAGATTATCAGAACTTGCCAGCTTCGCCAGTCGATCTGCTTTCTGATTTTCATCTCTCGGAATGTGTGTTATACTATAATGATCCAAACCTTCCAATAACTCCTTTACCTTTTTGAGATAAGTGATAATTCGAGGTCCTTTAGCAGCAAATTCTTCCCGAACTTGACATACAACTATCTTGGAATCGCAATATATATAGTTTCTTCACTCCCAAATCTTTGGCGAGTTTCAGCCCGGCAATCGGGGATTCATACTCGGAATCATTGTTAGTAGCAACAAACTCTGACCGTAATACATAGTAGATAGATCGTCCTTCAAGAGTTATCAAAACAACTCCGGCGCCGGACTTTCTATCATTCTTGGCTCAATCTGTATATAATTTCCACGGACTAAGCTCTAATTCTCGATCCAAAGCAACTACCTTGTCACCCACCATTTCCTCTTCAGGAATTGTAAATTCAGCTATAAAGTCAGCCAAGGCCTGTCCCCTTATTGATCTTCGTGGCTGAAAGTTTACATCAAACTTACTCAGCTCGATATTCCATTTAAGTAATCGCCCCGATGCTTCGGGTTTCTGCAGCACTTGTCTCAAAGGTTGGTCGGTATACACAACTATTAGGTGTGCCTGAAAATAATGGCGGAGTTTGCGGGAAGCGATCAAGAGGCTATAAGCAAGCTTCTCTATCTTTGGGTAGTTATGTTCTGTGGTAGCTAGTTTTTGGCTTACGTAATACACAAGTTTCTGGATTTTATCCTCTTCAAGTACTAATGCTGCGCTGACGGCGTGAGATGATACGGCCAAGTAGACGAACAAATCGTCGTGTTCCACAGGCTTTGACAATATTGGAGGCTTTTCTAAAAAATCCAATAGATTCTGGAAGGCCTCCACACAGTCGGGAGTCCACTCAAAATTTCGCTTTCCCTATTTTATGAGATCGAAGAAAGGTACACACTTGTCTGTTGCTTTGGAGATGAACCTGTCCAGTGCTGCAACCTTCCCAGCTAAGCTCTGAACATCCCTAATCTTTCGCGGCTCCTCTATATTCCGGATTGCTGCTATTTGGTCCGGACTGATTTCAGTTCCTCTGGAACTCACGATAAAGCCAAGGAACTTGCCTGATGCCACGCCAAAAGAGCACTTCAAGGGGTTCAACTTCATCCCATAGCTTCGTAGTATGCCGAACATTTTTGCTAAGTACTTCGTATGATTGGGAGATTGCTTAGATTTCACAGCATATCATCCACGTAAACTTCCATGGTTTTCCCGATTTGATTGTAAAACATGCGGTTGACTAGGCGCTAATACGTGGCTCCCGCATTTTTTAATCCAAATGGCATTACGACGTAACAATACAATCCCAAATCTATGATAAAACTTGTATGCTCTTGATCTGGTATGTGCATGGGAATTTGATTGTACCCGGAATAAGCGTCCATAAAGGATAAAAGTTCGTGCCCGGCAGTTCTACTAGTTGATCAATTCTGGGAAGAGGAAAGCTATCCTTCGGGCAAGCCTTGTTTAAATCAGAAAAGTCGATGCACATTCTCCACTTCCCGTTTGACTTTTTGACCAGGACAGGATTCGATATCCAGTCGGGATATTTCGAATCCTTAATGAATCTGTTACCTTTTAACTTCTCTACTTCTTCTTTCAAAGCTGCTAACCGCTCTGGGCCCAACATCCGTCTCTTCTGCTTGACTGGTGGGTGCTTTGGATTAATACACAAAGAGTGGCTCATAATGGTAGGCAAAATTCCACTCATGTCAGCGTGAGTCCGGGCAAACACGTCAAGATTTGCCTTTAAAAAATCGGCCAATTCCCTCGCTCTAACTGGATCCAGTTGCAAGCCGATCTTTAGTACTTTTGTTGGATCCGCTTCATCAATAGGTATATCAACTATTATTTCATTGGGAGTTGCCTTCTTGTCCCTTGGTTCTCTATCCTCTCTGGGATCTATATCCTCGAGCACGTCTGAGGGTGACTCTCTTGGGGCAGGACCCCTTAGTTGCTATGCTGAGGCCTCCTTTGGAGGGGCAGAATCATCTTTAGCATCTACGTTCAACCCCTTCATTAACATCTTTAACTCTGCCACGTAACAAGCTCGTCCCGTAGCTTGGTCGCCCCTCATCGTCCCAACTCCTAAGTCAGTCGGGAATTTAAGCAGCAAGCACCAAGGCGCAATACATGCCCTAAATTCGGTAAGGGCCGGTCGGCCTAGGAAGGCATTGTAAGGTGACTCCAAATCCAGAACTACAAACGGCAGGATCCTTACTCTCTGGCGATCTCCCTTCCCTAGAGTGACTGGTAATTCCACAAATCCCATCGGCGCTGTAGATACTCCGTTAAAGCCACGTATCCATCATTGACATGGCTTTAAGTCTTTTGTTTCGAGCCTCATTTGTTCAAAAGCTTTCTTGAAGAGGATATTAACCGAGCTTCTGTAGTCCACTAACACTTTATGGATTCAGGCAGGGCCAATTTTCGTGGTAATCACTAATGGATCGTCGGTTGGAGATTGAACCCCAAAATCATCTCTATTATGGAATATGACATCATCTGACATCGTTTTTTGCTGTTTTATTGGAGTGACATCTTCAAGGCTACTGCATTCTCCTATTTCAAAATGCTTTGCGGCGTTGACGTACTGGCCCATTGCTTTAAAACTACGACCAACTAGGTGAGGTCCGCCTACAATAGAGTTAATGACGATTCTCTTACCTTTTTGCTGAGTTGTGGGTTTTGAAGCAGGCTGGTCTTGGTTCAGGGCTTGTCCCCCTTGCCCCCTGTCCCTTGGGGTGGCCATTTACTCATCCAACTTCCCTTCTCGCAGCAATTTTTTGACGATATCCCTCAAATGATGGCACTCATTGGTAGAATGACCGTGTGTCCCATGAAACAAGAAAAACTTTCCTATTTCAATCTCTTTCTCTGTAGAATCTCTGGGTGGCGGTTTTTTGTACTGCAATATGTTGTATGTGTCTAAATAAATTTTCTCCAACGTATCATTTAACGGTGTGTAATTTTCAAAAGTCTGGAATCTAGGTCTTTTATTAGAGCTATTCCCTCGGTTTCTGTTCCTTCTATTGCCGTTCCCATTTCTGTTGCTATTACCACCACTCTGGTTGCCAACATTTACTTCCACCTTCCCTGAACTGTCACCAGATTGTTTCACAACAATATTACTCTGGACACCCTCCTTCGAGGCCCCTTTGGACTTTCTCTTTCGATTTGCCTTGGCTTCTTCTTGCCTTGAACGAACATTAGCCTTCTCATAGAACAATTCCCTAGTAGGAGGTGGTTTTCCAGCTAATTAATCCCCAAACTCTGTGTCAGGATTCTATCAAGGCCATCAGGACAGTGGGCTCATGGGGATCACTAACTTCAGTGACGGCCAGGTTAAAGAGATCCAAATATGACTTCAAAGACTCTCCTGGGGCCTGTTTAATTCGTGACAATTCTATGATGGTCTTGGACTTTTGGGCATGGAGTCGAAACTAATTCATGAAGCGCTCACTCAATTCTGTGAAATTTGATACTGATCGAGGAGGAAGTCGGGTGAACCACATCAACGCTACATCTTCAAGATATATTGGAAAAGCTTTGCATTTTACGGCGTCAGGGTCTGCTGCCGCATTCATGAACCATGCATATCTCATCAAATGCCGCCCTAGGTCTGTTCTTCCTGAATATCGATCCATCTGAGGCAAGTTGAATCACCGGGGGAACTGAAAATTCAGTATGTCATCTGTAAAGGGGGTATGACTTCGTTCAATGCCCCAATCTTCATTAGTATAGTGCCGACTTTCGGACATGATCTTGCGCACCATTGCCCATACATCAGCATTTGTTAATGTCTGCACAGGCTCTCTTGGTCTGATGTTCGGATTACCCCTGTGTAACACCCCGTGTATTCTATAACTGTGAAATTCACAAATTAAAGTATAATTAATTTCAAATCAAAGAACTAAGGGAAACGGGATACGCCATTGCGTTCGTCTCGGAAAAATACGCGAAATAGAGTCCGAGTTTTCGAAAAACGGATATCGTATGAAGAAGTTATGGACGAACGAAGTTGGGCGAAAAACCGGAGAAGGGTCAGAATGCACTGGCGCACTTGGGAAGTGCGCCAAAACAAAAATGAACTGGCGCACTTGTGAAGTGCGCCAGTACATTTTTGACCTGGCGCACCTGCCAAGTGCGCCAGGTCAAAAATGACCTGCTGGTCAGGTCTGGTCAAGTCCTGGCTGGCCAGGTCTGTGTTTGGCCGATTTTCAGAAGCTTGCTTTGTCATTAGGGCTAGGTGGCAGGCTCTAATTGGTCTCTCTTTCGAATGAATGGCTACGATCAATCCAAGCAACATCAATGGTCCTAATCAGTTCATAAACCCTATAAAAAAGACCCTAGACTCACCCTAATCTATTCATTCAAAAAAATAAGAACAAAGCCGTCATGTTGCTGAGGAACGACTAAGAGTAGCCGCCAATTGGAGAGAGGATTAGGAGGCAAATTCTAAAGCATAAAGCAACCTAAACAAATCAAATCAACAAGGAATCGCATCTCCAAATCCCTAAATTGGAGAATTCGCCATACAATTGTAAGTAGAGTATTATTTTGGTATGAACAAATAATTGTGTTGGTGTGTATACTTGATTTGTGGCGATAAAGTAATTCATATTTGTGCGTTACTATGATTCTTATCGACTTGGAATATTGTATACGTTTGGATATTCTCGAATTATGTTATTCATTATAAAAAACTACATGTTTGCGGTAGTTTTATGCAAGTATACGTTTGGAATATTCGCAAATTATGTAATCCATGTTGAAGCTACATGTATGTAGTTGATTAATTGAAAGTCATGCAAGTTTGGGGTTTTGCTACTATGCCATCATAATGTATATTTTTGTGCATAAATTATTTTGTACATAATTGGAACAAATTTGGGTTATTATAGTTCATATGAAACTATGTTGAAATTTTAGCACCATGATCTATGTATTAAGCCATGCTTTTGTACTAGAAAACCTATTTGCAAACTTGTGAATATGGCTAGGCTATGATTGATATTTTGCATAATTGAAATCCATGTTAGGTCTATATTGTTAACAAGAATTATATGATGACATATGTGGTACATAGCTAGTTTAGATTCAAAATCCCTTTTGCAAGTTTGCATGACTAAAGTAAAAATCATGATTTCATGTTAGAAATATTTATGCCATAAGTATATGTGAATAGATTTAGAATCATGATTAAGTTGGATTCATTCTAGTTGAAGTATACTTTTGTATTAGTCACAAAAGTAAGCACCTTTGTAAACATGTAGTAATCTTATGAACATGATTTGCTTATGTTTGACATTATGCCTGAATAAAAATATAGGTTTATGTTGTAGTTAAGCCTATGTGTCAATAGTGATATTCTTGACTTAACTACAAGTTTACATGGTTTGATTCATGTCACTTATGCTTTATGACCAAAGTATATGTTACCACTATGCAAGTACACCAGTTTCTATTTTGTAGTTCCAACGTCACATTGCAAGTTCATGCGTTCACACTCCCCTTTTTGTGTATGTAATCACGCTTTAAGCCTCCCCTTTTCTCATGGCTAAGTTGGGCTTAAAAGCCTAAGCCCAACATATATATAATAAACGAACGTGTTAAACAGGGGAAAATAACGTTGGGTTAAATTTATTAATAAATGAAAATATAAAGTAGAAGGGCCCAAATTCATGTATGGGTTGGGCCCATGATTGGTGTAACCTTTACACCATTAACTTAATAATGGGCCGCAAATATTTACATATAAGAAAATAAAGAAGAAAGACAAAATATGTAAATATAGAACATACGATGTGTTTAACCCGAGGTTGGATTGAGTTGTGATGTAAACCTGCCCGGAACCGCCCGACTGTCCAGTAGTCACAACAATACCTATCCAATGTGGGAGGTTAAACATGGAGCCCAATAAGGACCCGAGGTTAGACTGAGTTGTGGCGTAAGACTGCCCGGAACCAACCGGCAACAGGCAGCCACAACAATACCTGTCTAATGTGAGAGGTCAAGGCTTTAATAAGACAATTAAGGCTGAGTCAGGATTGTTAGGACTAAGTGAACTAAAGACTTAATCAAAATGGAACATGCTAAACTAAACAGACTGATTGGGGGGTTAGGTTATAAAACACTTAACCAACTTAGCATGTTGGCTAGAAATAGAAAACCTAGTAGCGGGGGACCCTTTTCAGCAGTAACCCTATAAGGTGTATCATGATACCCTGAAACTAGGCAGGGTGGGGCACGATTACTGGGCTGATTGTAAGAGGTCAAATCGACGACGGTGGTGTAGCAGTGTAGGTTCTAACGGGGTGCGGGCGTGCACACACTCCGGCGCAGAAAAATAAGGCACTGGGCACCAGTAGCATACCTGTGCATTCTAGGATTGTGTCGGGCCGCCACCATGGGACTTGGTACACCCCATGGTGGGACCAGCATAGGTAACTACAACATCGGGGGCCGTAAGACACATGTAACTATGCGAGTAGGAGCCGATCATCATAGAATGGATCACATCACCCTGATTATGGGGTGCCAGTTGGGAACTAGTTTATATGGGTTCAGAGATTAACATGGGGTACGATAGTATATTCGACCCTAGACAACTTAACCAAGTTTATAGTGCTTTCCCACTTCTTGTTTATACTCATCATACCCAGTTCTTTATTCATAGACAGAATAGTACCAGACTTACTCAGGCTTTATGTCTGACTCTACTTTTCTTTCGTCTTCTTTTCTTCCGTTTCCCACCCCCCCCCCCCCCCCAGGTCCATAGGGAGGGAACACTGCAGCTTGACCAGCCTTAACATCCAGCTTGAAGAGGAGAAATGTATTGCTTGGACCTTTTCGTTTTGAACTATGGCTTTGGACAACCACTATGGGGCTTTTGCAGTTTATCTATGTTTTATTTATGCTTCTTTAAATAATGTAATCAAGACAGATTATGAAAGTATTATGTTATGTTTTTGGAAAGGATGTAAGACAATTATGGTGATGTTGTTGTAACACGTATTTGCTTTTATGAAATAAAAGTTGTTGTTTTTCCGCTGTTTACAAATATGTGTTCTTATATCTGTCTTGTATATCTATGACTTATACTTATAAACCTCCACCAAAATTAGGGCATTCCCTTTGAGAGTGACCCTAACGGAGGTGGGGTGTTTCACTTGGTATCAGAGCATAGGTTTACCAGATAAGATAAAAAGTTCTAAAAATTTATTTTCAAAAAGGAAATTTAAAGAAGCATTTTTAAAAAATAAAATATTATTTTATTTTAAAAGGCAAAGTCCACTCCCTAAAGCCATAGGTATTATCTCTTATCCTTCGTTTTGAATCTATCCTTTCTGTTTCAGCATGTCTGGAGACCTTACTCCCCAGCTGCTGACGCTTTCACTCCTCCTCCTCCACGTGAACCAGCAAGCAGAAGAGTCCCAGAGTAGGAAGACGAATAATAGTCAAACAAGAAAGGATCGTAACAGTAATAATAAGAAACGAGAAAAAAGGAAATGCAATTTTTGTGGTACGGAAGGGCACATAGCCAAGGATTGTAGAAAGAGGAAAAGAAAGCAAGGTGAATGTTTTCATTGTGGGGAGACTGGACACATCAGCAAAGACTGCCCTGAGAAGACAGACTTTGAGAAGGGCGGGAAAGACAACAAGTCCCGAGAGAAGAGGAAGTGTAAATTCTGTGGCAAAGTGGGGCACTTAGTGAAAGATTGCCGGAAAAAGAAGGCCAAGATGAATGGTGGGTGCTTTTCTTGCGGTGAGACAGGCCACATGGCTAAGGACTGCCCAAAGAAACGAGGTATAAATACTTCTGTAGAAAGTGTAGTATGGTCACCCCGTTCGCACTTTATTTGATTCCGGCGCGTCACACTCCTTTATCTCGTCTGCTTTAGTTAAAATCTCTGCACCTAAAAACTAGTATGGTAGAGGACCCCTTAATTGTTTCAAACCCAATTGGGGGCCCAGCTCATTTGTCTATGATCTGTTTGGGATTGAAAATTTCTATTCTAAGCGTAGAATTTCAATGTAGTGCCTTTGTTTTGGGCTTTTCGGGGTATGGTTTGATTTTGGGTATGGATTGGCTATCCAGTAATGGGGCCATCCTTGATTGTGAGAAAAGGGTTGTTAGGCTCCTAACCCAGCTCGGTAATACTTTGGAAATTTCTTGTAATCCCTCGTATGCGGTTATGCTTAGTTATCTTGAATCGCTAGATGCCTCTGTTGAAAATTTGCAATCAGTTAGAGTGGTCCGGGAATATCCGGATGTCTTCGAAGAGGTGAAGGGCTTGCCTCCGAAGCGGGAAATAGACTTCCGCATATATCTTGTAGATAATGCAAAGCCCGTTGCATTGCCCGTCCGTTGCATTGCCCGTTAGACACATGGCTCCACGAGAAAGGAAAGAGCTCAGTAAACAGATTAAAGAGCTTCTAGAAAAAGGGCTCTTACAACAGCCCCAGTTTTGACGCTGCCAGATGGGAGCAAGATGTTCACTGTTTATACGGATGCATGTGGGACAGGGCTAGGCGCCGTTTTAATGCAAGAAGGAAGGGTAGTAGCTTATGGTGGGAGGCAGTTGAAAGTGCACGAAAAGAACTACCCAACCCACGATCTTGAGTTAGCCGCCATCGTCTTTGCACTCAAGTCTTGGCGACACTATCTCCTAGGTGAGAAGTTCGAACTTTACACTGACCATAAATCGTTGAAATATCTTTTCTCGCAGAAGGATCTTAACTTGAGGCAACAAAGATGGATGGAGTTTCTTGCCTCGTACGATTTCGAAATCTCCTACACTCCGGGCAAAGGCAACGTAGTGGCAGACGCGTTGAGCCGAAAGAAATTGACCCTAAGCCCGTTGTTTGTTGAAAGACAAAGCCTAGAGTTTATAGCCAGCTTCGACTTTAGGCCTTCCTCCGATTTCGTATCAGGCTTGCTAGCATCTCTTGAAGTGCGCCCAACTTTGGTGGATTCAGTAGGGACAGCACAACGCGAAGACCCTCAGCTTGTGGAAACAATTGATAGGCTAATTAGGGGTGAGACTTCAAGTCACCTCAACAGATACTCCATCGACGATAAGGGTTTGCTAAGGCGAGACGGAAGACTATGCGTCCCACAGACAAAAGATTTAATAAAGAAGGTTCTCGAGGAAGCACATCACTCCAAGATGACGATACGCCCAGGCGGAGATAAAATGCACAAAGATATAAAAAGGACTTTCTTCTGGAACGGCATGAAAAAGGACGTGGCAGAATTCGTTTCTAAGTGCATGGTGTGCCAACAGGTTAAGGCGGAACAGAAAAAGCCTGGCGGACTGCTACATCCTCTGGAGGTCCCGCAGTGGAAGTGGGATAGCATCTCAATGGACTTCATCGATGGGCTGCCTAGGTCTAGGAGAGGCAACACTAGCATTTGGGTAATAGTGGATAGGCTTACTAAAAGCGCCCACTTTTTACCTGTCAAAAGTAAAAGAACTGCCTCATCCCTAGCATAACTTTACCTCAAGGAAATCGTTCGACTCCATGGAATACCATCTAGCATTGTTAGTGACCGAGACCCCATCTTCACCAGTGAGTTTTGGCGGAGTCTGCAAGAAGCAGTAGGAACGCAGTTATGCTTGAGCACAACCTATCATCCCCAAACCGACGGCCAAACAGAGAGAGTGAACAAAGTTTTGGAAGACCTTTTAAGGCTATGCGTCCTCGACTTCGGAGGGACATGGGAAGACCACCTTCCTTTGGTGGAATTTGCCTACAACAACAGCTATCAAGCAACCATCGGAATGGCGCCCTTCGAAGCTTTATATGGAAGACCGTGCCGATCGCCCACTTGTTGGTGGGAGTCTACGGACAAGCTCATACTTGGACCAGATATGATCCGAGAGACTTCAGAGAAAGTAGACTTAATACGAAGAAGGATGAAGACGGCCCAAGACAGACAAAAGTCCTATGCCGACAAGAGAAGGACCGACCTTGAATTTGAGGTTGGAGACAGAGTTTTTCTCAAGGTATCACCGCTAAGAAACGTTGTTCGTTTTGGAACCACAGGAAAACTGGCACCAAGGTTCGTAGGGCCATTCCCTATTATCGAGAAGATTGGGAAAATGGCCTATAGATTAGAGCTACCCGAGAAGTTGGCCGGAGTCCACAACGTTTTTCACGTTTCACATGTCCGAAAATGTCTACATGAGTCTGCTGAAGTGGTAGAGCCAAATATCCTCGAAGAGGCCGAAGTGGAACGCGAAGCAACCATAAGAAAAGTTCCAACCCGCATATTAGGAACGGAAGTGAAGAAGCTACGCAACCGCGAAGTCAAGCTCGTCAAAGTTCAGTGGAGCGACGCCGAGGGAGACGCGACTTGGGAAACTGAAGCTAGAATACGCACTGCCTACCCTTTTCTGTTCGAGGGTACGTCCTTGATCTTTCCTTTTCTTAAGTTGCGCTTTTATCTATCTTATCTTTTAGGTAGAAACCCTTTGGATGGAAACATGTAATTGAAACATGTTATGGATGATGGTTGCAAGTGGTTGCAAGTGATTGCTAGTGGCTGCTCGTGGTTGCATATACACACACAATCTAGGTTTTAGATCGGCTCAGTCACTTCATATTGCATATGCATATATGTTTGCATTCGTATATGGTTGAACTCTAATGTGTTGTCATATGGATGTTGCATTTGTATTGAATGATTGTGCACTCATGTAGAATCATGAATAGGAAAATTTGCATACATAATGGATTCATGGCACTTACATAATTCGCATTAAGGAGGTCAACTGAATCAGTAGACTGCCTGATTTTGCATTAGATAAGTTCATGTACACACACACTTCGCATATGATCATGAAGCACTAGAAGTCTTTTAAGGACAATGGATGCTCGTGTTTGATGGATGAGTAGATTGATGATTGGATGTTAGGATATACATTCCTCCTAACTTGAAGATTTCGGGGACGAAATCCTTTTAAGTGGGGGAGAATGTAACACCCCGTGTATTCTATAACTGTGAAATTCACAAATTAAAGTATAATTAATTTCAAATCAAAGAACTAAGGGAAACGGGATACGCCATTGCGTTCGTCTCGGAAAAATACGCGAAATAGAGTCCGAGTTTTCGAAAAACGGATATCGTATGAAGAAGTTATGGACGAACGAAGTTGGGCGAAAAACCGGAGAAGGGTCAGAATGCACTGGCGCACTTGGGAAGTGCGCCAGAACAAAAATGAACTGGCGCACTTGTGAAGTGCGCCAGTACATTTTTCACCTGGCGCACCTGCCAAGTGCGCCCAGGTCAAAAATGACCTGCTGGTCAGGTCTGGTCAAGTCCTGGCTGGCCAGGTCTGTGTTTGGCCGATTTTCAGAAGCTTGCTTTGTCATTAGGGCTAGGTGGCAGGCTCTAATTGGTCTCTCTTTCGAATGAATGGCTACGATCAATCCAAGCAACATCAATGGTCCTAATCAGTTCATAAACCCTATAAAAATGACCCTAGACTCACCCTAATCTATTCATTCAAAAAAATAAGAACAAAGCCGTCATGTTGCTGAGGAACGACTAAGAGTAGCCGCCAATTGGAGAGAGGATTAGGAGGCAAATTCTAAAGCATAAAGCAACCTAAACAAATCAAATCAACAAGGAATCGCATCTCCAAATCCCTAAATTGGAGAATTCGCCATACAATTGTAAGTAGAGTATTATTTTGGTATGAACAAATAATTGTGTTGGTTTGTATACTTGATTTGTGGCGATAAAGTAATTCATATTTGTGCGTTACTATGATTCTTATCGACTTGGAATATTGTATACGTTTGGATATTCTCAAATTATGTTATTCATTATAAAAAACTACATGTTTGTGGTAGTTTTATGCAAGTATACGTTTGGAATATTCGCAAATTATGTAATCCATGTTGAAGCTACATGTATGTAGTTGATTAATTGAAAGTCATGCAAGTTTGGGGTTTTGCTACTATGCCATCATAATGTATATTTTTGTACATAAATCATTTTGTACATAATTGGAACAAATTTGGGTTATTATAGTTCATATGAAACTATGTTGAAATTTTAGCACCATGATCTATGTATTAAGCCATGCTTTTGTACTAGAAAACCTATTTGCAAACTTGTGAATATGGCTAGGCTATGATTGATATTTTGCATAATTGAAATCCATGTTAGGTCTATATTGTTAACAAGAATTATATGATGACATATGTGGTACATAGCTAGGTTAGATTCAAATTCCCTTTTGCAAGTTTGCATGACTAAAGTAAAAATCATGATTTCATGTTAGAAATATTTATGCCATAAGTATATGTGAATAGATTTAGAATCATGATTAAGTTGGATTCATTCTAGTTGAAGTATACTTTTGTATTAGTCACAAAAGTAAGCACCTTTGTAAACATGTAGTAATCTTATGAACATGATTTGCTTATGTTTGACATTATGCCTGAATAAAAATATAGGTTTATGTTGTAGTTAAGCCTATGTGTCAATAGTGATATTCTTGACTTAACTACAAGTTTACATGGTTTGATTCATGTCACTTATGCTTTATGACCAAAGTATATGTTACCACTATGCAAGTACACCAGTTTCTATTTTGTAGTTCCAACGTCACATTGCAAGTTCATGCGTTCACACTCCCCTTTTTGTGTATGTAATCACGCTTTAAGCCTCCCCTTTTCTCATGGCTAAGTTGGGCTTAAAAGCCTAAGCCCAACATATATATAATAAACGAACGTGTTAAACGGGGGAAAATAACGTTGGGTTAAATTTATTAATAAATGAAAATATAAAGTAGAAGGGCCCAAATTCAAGTATGGGTTGGGCCCATGATTGGTGTAACCTTTACACCATTAACTTAATAATGGGCCGCAAATATTTACATATAAGAAAATAAAGAAGAAAGACAAAATATGTAAATGTAGAACATACGATGTGTTTCACCCGAGGTTGGATTGAGTTGTGATGTAAACCTGCCCGGAACCGCCCGGCTGTCCAGTAGTCACAACAATACCTATCCAATGTGGGAGGTTAAACATGGAGCCCAATAAGGACCCGAGATTAGACTGAGTTGTGGCGTAAGACTGCCCGGAACCAACCGGCAACAGGCAGCCACAACAATACCTGTCTAATGTGAGAGGTCAAGGCTTTAATAAGACAATTAAGGCTGAGTCAGGATTGTTAGGACTAAGTGAACTAAAGACTTAATCAAAATGGAACATGCTAAACTAAACAGACTGATTGGGGGATTAGGTTATAAAACACTTAACCAACTTAGCATGTTGGCTAGAAATAGAAAACCTAGTAGCGGGGGACCCTTTTCAGCAGTAACCCTATAAGGTGTATCATGATACCCTGAAACTAGGCAGGGTGGGGCACGATTACTGGGCTGATTGTAAGAGGTCAAATCGACGGCAGTGGTGTAGCAGTGTAGGTTCTAACGGGGTGCGGGCGTGCACACACTCCGGCGCAGAAAAATAAGGCACTGGGCACCAGTAGCATACCTGTGCATTCTAGGATTGTGTCGGGCCGCCACCACGGGACTTGATACACCCCATGGTGGGACTAGCATAGGTAACTACAACATCGGGGGCCGTAAGACACATGTAACTATGCGAGTAGGAGCCGATCATCATAGAATGGATCACATCACCCTGATTATGGGGTGCCAGTTGGGAACTAGTTTATATGGGTTCAGAGATTAACATGGGGTACGATAGTATATTCGACCCTAGACAACTTAACCAAGTTTATAGTGCTTTCCCACTTCTTGTTTATACTCATCATACCCAGTTCTTTATTCATAGACAGAATAGTACTAGACTTACTCAGGCTTTATGTCTGACTCTACTTTTCTTTCGTCTTCTTTTCTTCCGTTCCCCCCCCAGGTCCACAGGGAGGGAACACTGCAGCTTGACCAGCCTTAACATCCAGCTTGAAGAGGAGAAATGTATTGCTTGGACCTTTTCGTTTTGAACTATGGCTTTGGACAACCACTATGGGGCTTTTGCAGTTTATCTATGTTTTATTTATGCTTCTTTAAATAATGTAATCAAGACAGATTATGAAAGTATTATGTTATGTTTTTGGAAAGGATGTAAGACAATTATGGTGATGTTGTTGTAACACGTATTTGCTTTTATGAAATAAAAGTTGTTGTTTTTCCGCTGTTTACAAATATGTGTTCTTATATCTGTCTTGTATATCTGTGACTTATACTTATAAACCTCCACCAAAATTAGGGCATTCCCTTTGAGAGTGACCCTAACGGAGGTGGGGTGTTTCACCCTGGGTTCCTGATCAGGGGATAATCTTCTGTTTCTGGCGGTAGCTGCTCTACGTTGCTCTCTGTATTCCAGGTCGACCTCAGGAGGTAGAGGTTGGAGAACCTGTTGCTGCGTGGGGTTGGTAATATTAGGATCTCTGGGTAAGACGTAGGATCCGCGCATGGGTGGTAACATAAGCTGTTGTAGGCTCGGGTCATCAGGGCCCAATGCACGAGCAACGTCTTCTCGGGATCCCAAAGATCCAAACGTCAATTGATCAAGGTTCTGAGGTTGTTCAAGCAGCCTCCTCTCGCGAGGGCGTTCCTCTTCTGAGGAAGACGAATCATCTGTAGCGAGACGGCGTGTCGGGAAAGGAGATTTCTGCATCCGGAGCTCCTCTAGTTCTCTACCTATAGTGATCATGTTTTCCTGCATGCGAAGGTTGTCACGCCTTTGGGCTTCCAATGCTTCTTTGGTGCTCTGAAGCATGTCAAGAAAACTTGAAAAGTCTCCCGGAGTAACCGGAGCAGATGGATCAGGCTGGACATTAGTCATCGTGGCTGGAATCGGAGCATTGGAGGGAACTCGAGTAGAAGTTCCAGCTTCATTCTGGTTTGGATTGGATCAGTTCACAGCAGCCTGCTCGGGTCGGCTCGGATAGAGAGAGTGGGTGCCCCCTACCTCATCAGATCGGATCAGATCGGATCCTTCCACTTGGTTCGGATCGGCACCTCCGATTCGGTTTGGATCCCCCTAGTTGAAGTGATATGCTCCAGAGCGTTGAGCACAAGACCTTGTTAACACGATAGCTTGCTGATATTCTCTGGAATCATTTCCCCTAGCGCCTTGCACTTCTTTTCCTTTGGTCTTAGCCATAATACTTGATTCTTCAACGGTTAGTCAGCAAGTACTGAAAGATGTCAGAGAGAAGGGGTTAACTTCTTTGAACTTAAACGTCCAAATAGTAGAATGATAATCCCGAAAAGGCTGAGAATTCGAAAGGTGTTCTCAGTGAAAGCACCAAAATGTTAGACCAAAAATTGGTTCAGACACCCAAATTAATTATGATTTCAATGAAATAGAATCAAAAAGCAACAAAGAACACGCGATTTATACTGGTTCGGCGTTAACGAGCCTACGTCCACTTTGTTTTCTTTTAATTGATGATTTGAATACAAGTACAACAATGATTCTCACTCAACTTCACAATTACAATGCATAAACTCACTCAAATCTCTCAAAAATAGACTTTAAGAGACGATTTTGATCTGAATGTAGCTATGAAATTCGGCTATGGAGGAAGTTAGAATTGAGAATTTGCCAAAAGATCCTTTCAAATGTCTCCAGATGGTGTATTTATAGGTGAAAAATCTCTTCGAAGTGGCTCCGGTTCGGAATTGCGTGGCACCCATCCCATACGAGTCGCGTTCGGAAGCTCCCAGATGATGACAGCGCATTGATTTAGTGGGAGATCGTGGGAGAAATAGTCATGCTTGGTCCGAGTTTTCAGGGAGCGTGCGTAGCAACGGTCACATTCTCAGAGAAAGAGGTTCGGATCGGCTGCCTCCGATCCGATCCGATGAGACCACTGGCTATGTTCTATTGCTGGCGTACTTCTCTGCTCCGAACCGATGAGGCCACTTGCTATCCCTTGATATTGTTGATGTATCACCGATCCGATCCAATGTGATTTCTGCATCTCTGGTTTCTACTCACTTTCTGTGCTACTTTCCTCCGATCCGAACCGATTGGAGGCTTTTTCGCTGTTTGCCCTTTGTGTAGCCTAGTTCACAAAGTAGGCTAACAGTGGTCATTGCATGCCTATTTCTGTAGGGTGCAACATATATGTATCAAGTGACTAAGGAACCAACCCTTGGCCTTGTTGATGGGAGAAACCTCCCGAGATTTGGTTGCATACTGTTTGTATGCATTGTGATGTTTTGGAATTCATATTTCCAAAGATTTTGGTTTGAGATCCCGAAGTGAAATCTACTTTCATATGAAAGCTAGATATGTATTTCAAATGATTTGAAATAAGAAATAGGGAAATAAAGTTCAAAGTAATAATTTCTGTAAAGTGAATTGGATTTTGAAATCTAAGTTTGGGGATTAAGCCTAAATGGGTAGATTGAGGAATTGCATGTTGTGTGATGCATTGTAGATTTCCATAACTTTATATATGGTAGTTGTTTGTGCACTGGCAATCTAGTGGAGGAAACCCGTTCCGTGTTATACGGCGTGTTCCTGTGATATGCCTTATTCTATATAAGTTGATTATAACTATAGAGTTTCTCGTACCAGTCCCATGACTGACTCGTAGTTTGTTTCTTCCTTGCAAACTCGGGTACCCATATTTTCCACATAGGCAGTCGATTTGTTTGTTTTGCAGATTATTTATTGAGAAGGATTCTGGATTGAAGCTTAAAGCTATATTCAGAGCATTGATAGTCTTCGCTGTGTTAGTTTATTTGTTTCCGTTGTATCATATTACATTTATTATAAATTCTTCCTTTGCATTATTTTTGACGTACTATTATATTCTGTACTCTGATGTGACATTATTATGATGCTTATAAAGGTCTTCTGTTATCTGTTCTGATGTGTTGTATGCCCAAAATTAGCGTATCCGCCTTTTTGGTTCGATTTAAGTCAATTTAATGATTTATTTGGATCGACCAGAAAGGTGGGCCACTACACCTATGGACAGAATTGGGATATCTGTTATGTACACTAAGGGAATGATTACAGAAATTTAAGACCCTTAGCTTGTTTGGGTAAAAAGTATACAATGTAATTGGTAATGAAGAAAGATGTATCTCATATGTTAGTGCTTTATATTAGCGGGTTTGACATTTGAGCCTTACAAATTGCGAAAATGGATTAGGAATATAAATGTTTGAGAGAAATGACTTTTTGGGAATATCTAGGAAACTCTAGGTAAGTTGGGAACCCACTTTGAGTCTAGCCTCATTATTAACTTTTGAGAACATGAAAAATTAAAAGCTTTTAGGTGATAGTTTATAGTGTTTTTCAAGTTTTGATGTTAAAAATTACAATTTTAAAATATGTACAAGCTAAATTGTGTAGAAACCATTTTTAAAACAAAAAAATGTATCGAACATATTTGAAAAGTACATATTGAGCTTTGAAGAAAAATAAAATTAAATTGGGTATATTTTGGAAATGATGATTTCTTATGAAATTTTTGTCTAAAATGAATTCTTTTAGAAAATGTGCACATTTTAGAGCATGTATAGCCCACTAGTTTTAAACTATAATGTATGAAAGAATTAAAAAACAAAGCATAAAAAAGGATGCATTTTGTTAAAAACTAAAAATTTTAGTATAGAAAATTATGATAATCTTTCTTCTTTTGACAATAATTTTTTATAATTGTTTTGACATGAAATTTTGTTGGGTGGACAAAATAAGTTGCAAGAATTAAGAATTGAGTAGATGTTCGCACGTAGATGTAAGATATTGAACTGATATTGTAAACATGAATGGCTGTGAAACCGATAGAGAAGTAGTTGTCCTTGTCTACTCCAGGTTTTGTAATTTAAAAAAAAAATGGTATGCATTTTTTTGTGATGATATATTTTTGTGGTTTGACAAAAATAAGTTTTAATGAAGAAAATAAAGTTTTGAAGCTTTTGGGTTTTGTGAGGAAATGAAAATAAAAAGCCAACCCGTGTTTTAAAAATCATGGAGTAGGTAAGGAATAGTACCTAGGGAAGACGTGAAATATTTTGAGGTTATGAATCAAATAGCGAGGACTGTTTTGGAATAATGGTAAATTCCCGTAGAATGCGTATGCATTATACAGCCTAGGTTGCTTATTGGAAAAAACTGTTAGTACATAGCAAGGACTAGTGGTGACTACTAGATGGTAAAGGGCAAGTAAGTGTTTAGATCCTTTGGTTTTGACTTTTCTTTGTCAAAGGGGACATGGTCCTACGATTCTTAGCCCTTGGTAATAGCTGTGTAGAATGCTTGTTTTCCTCTTTTACTTGAAGGATTAGTTGGCTTTTTTGAAGATTAAGCTTAGATCAGTGGATTAAGTTAAATATGCTAAGAAAAATGACATAAGTAAAAAGAAAACAACAAATCCAGTAAAGCAACAAACATGATAGTTGAGAAAGATGGATTTTTCCAAAGATAGTTGAAAAGGAAAATCTATAACAAAGAAATTTTCCTTATGTGAACTATGCTTGGATAGGAAAATAGGAACCTTTATACAGTAGTTGCGTAAAATCCAAGGATAGATAGAAAAGATACATAAAAAGGGAAGGTATGAAGTTTTCCATTTTATACCTTTTGTAGCATAAGAAATCGAATTTGGAAAATTAGTTTTTTCTGAAATTCGCAAATTTAAAGTTGGTTGGTAGGGTTTTGGATGCAAAAATTGGATGAACTATGCTCTTGCTCTGTAAGAGTGTTCGAAAGTTTGGGTGAAAAAGTATTTTGATTTTCAAAATATTGCATTCATATAGAAATTGCCAGTATATTTAGAATTGTGCATCATGTTTTCAAGAGGTTTCAAGGATAATCTACATTCATATAGGAGGTACCGTTTAGGCATTCATTACATTCATCTATTATTATGTTGTATCTTACTTTGCAAAAGAGCACAAATCATCACAAAAGTTGGATGTACACAAGATGGTTGTAAATTATGCGAGGAATTACTTAATTTTAGCCTTACCGAATTTCATGGATGAAATTCTAAGGATGGGAGAATGTAACACCCCACATTTTTTAAATCAAATAATATAATAAAATTTGAAAGTGCTTTAAGAATTAGGTCACGGAATAAGCGCCATTGCGTCTATGCCGATTTTATGATCAGTATAGACCTGTGGTTTGCAGGAAAAAGATTTAAGATAAAAAAGATATCTTTAAATGAAATATTATAAAAAAATATAAAGAAGGTATAAGAAGAAAACTAGAAAGAACAATGACCACCATTGTTTTTAATCTTATGAACAAAATCCTATGTAGCTCAGTTGGTAAAGACATATCTCTGCCAAGTGAGTGGCGCAAGTTTAACTCCCGCAAGCGCCATATTTTTAATTTAGAGGAATAACTAAAATAATACATACTCTAAGAGGAAAATATGTATAAATGCACATATAAGGAAAACTATACAAAAAGGTGAGTATAAAAATATATGTATACATGCATATGTAAATATATGCGTATGTATGTGCAAAAATGTAACACCCCACGTCCATTATTGTCACTCACAAAGGGAATGCATTAACTTCTATGGAGGTTATAAGTGAATATAGAACAGAAAAATTATAGCAAGACATATAATAAGTAGTACTTGGAAATCTAAAACTTCATTTTATTGCAGCGGAAACATGTTTATTACATCACAAAACCATTAATCAGAGTCAAGTACATTATCCATCTTCACAAAACAAAATACATAATCCCATTACACAAATATCCATTAAAGAAGATAACAAGCTGGACTTTACATCAACGGTCCAAGCTTTCCAAGAGAGATAAAGAAAACCAATCAAACTCCACTAGAGCTGGGCCCAACCTGAGGACCTGGAGGGGAAAAAGGATAGGAATGGAGGGGGTCAGACATAAAGTCTGGCGAGTATGATAATTCTAACAATACTATTATCAAAATAACTAGACTAAGGCATAAGCTGGAAGACAAGTAAATGTCTATGAACTATTAAGAAGATAAAGATAGCGTTTAAGATAACGTTGAAGATAACGGTAAAGGCAAACCTAATTACTAACGAATAATTACTATACAGCACCGCACATTACTACACTGCACCGCACCAGTTACCCTAAAGGTTGATCCCACTTGCTTCACACAGAAACATATAAATAGCCTTACGTACCGCTAGCTGACTACATAGGTGCCGTCCGCCCCTATCTCCACTAGGTGTACCCCACTACCCACTTTCGATTGGCTCCCTACTCGAAGATACCCGTGCTGGCCCCACAGTGGGGTGTATCACTCCCCTAAAGTGGCAACCCGGTACAACTTGAGAATGCACGGATTATACCTACATGATGCAACAACGTCTTACCTACCAGCCCGGGTCCACACACACATATGAAACCCGTTGGACTTGCGTTGCCACTGCTCCCCGTTTTGGCCTCTTATAGTCAAACTCAGTATGCCTGTCCCATCCTCGACTTGGGTCGAGCCCACAAAGATACGTTTGGGATACTGGTTGAAATGGGCCCCCACAAGCTACCCACCTAAGCGTGTCATTAATATATCCCACTTAACCCACTTAGTCATGTTCATTTACATGTGTGTTTGGTTAAGTCTTACTAATCGTATTTCACATGCCGCTAAGGGCAACCACTAGATTCCTCATGCCACCTAAGGCACCTACTTAACGCCCATGTCCCACCTTACTTGTTTATCTGGTTAAGTATTTCTTAATTCATTCAGGCCATAACCTCATAAAGACCTCTCACATTAGACTGGCATTTATGGCAGCTGGATTTGCCGGGCGGGTCCGGGCAGTCTTACACCATAAAAGAGTCTAACCTCGTGTCTTTACAACTGTTATGCTTTAGTTTAGGCCTAGGACCTCTCACATTGGGCTGACATTTGTGACCACTGGATTTGCCGGGCGGTTCCGGGCAGGTTTACGTCACAAACGAGTCCAACCTCGTGTCCTAAGCATTGATTAGCACTTATAATCTTTTACCCTAGTTTTAATAATTCCCTATTCAAATTATTAATTACTTCCAATTTTAATGATGTCCATAATTGACTCAATTATGGTCATCCACTCATGGCATGCAAAAGCATATCAATTGCACACCAACATCTTAATATTAAATCCTTAATATTACCCCTACCCCACGTTTATACGTTCGCTTTATTCAACGCATAATATAGGCTAGACTTGAATAGTCTAACACATAGCACAAAGATAAATTATCACAACTTACAGACAATTAAAATAAATCTAATCATAAGAGGGGTGAAACTTGCATAAACTACACATATTAAGGGTCAAAAGGTGTCAACTTGTTAAATGTCACAATTTACATGATATGATCATAGCCCAAATCTATACGTAAACTTACACATGGGGTTTTTAGGCAACATAATGATGGTGTGAACTAGCATAGAATATCACATATGTCATAGCATAATTCTAGATGTCATAATAGATGTCATGGCATATGTTCATAACTTTTCTAATCAATCTAACTTGCATATGTAACTTGTCATATAGATCAACATAGCCCAAACATGATGATTTAATTAATATGAACTAACTAGCATAGATAGTAACATCATGGCTTTTTACATGTATGATTCATTACAACTTAGCATAGAAACTTTCAACATACATAACATCATCATAGCATGATTTACAACATATAGTATTTCATCACCACATAGCATAGGATTAATAACACACATGATAGCATATGACAATTCACATCATCTACTCACAATCCATTCATGACTTAACCTAATTAAAATGATAATAATCTTGTTAAGACTATCATACTCACAATTAGAGAAGAAAAGAGAGTTTTGCTTTGCTTTAGGGTTGAGAGAATTAGATTAGAAGCGAGTTGGATTAGCTATCTTCTTCTTTAGTTGGCGGCGGCTATGCTGAATTCCATGGCGACGGTACGACGACAACTATTTTATTTTTCTTATGAATTAGGGTGAGAGACTACCTAGGTATTTATAGAGCTAGGGTTTATTTTAGACCGTTAGATTATCTCAGAACTAATCCTAGCCAACCAGATTAGGTCAGAAACCCTAATGGGTCATTAGCCCATTAAAAACAGGTCAGCCAGAAACCCTAGCTGCCAGACCCAGATCGACACCCAGGTCGACTCCCCAGTCAACCTGGGGGGGGGGGGGGGGTCGACTCCCCAGTCGACCTGGAGGGGGGGGGGGGCGACTCCCCAGTCGACCTGGGGTGCTGGGCGGGAAATTTCCCGCCTAGCCTGATTTGACTCCGAATTTGAATTTTAAATTTTCTGAAATCTGTTTTGAATTTTCTGAAACTTCCGATGACCATAACTTCTTCATACGAAGTCCAATTCATGCAAACTCGGACTCTATTTCGACCAGAGTTCCAAGATGAACACAATGGCGCAACCGTTTCCCCACAATTCTCACGTCTGAGATTAGTTATTCTTTAATTTGTGAATATTAATATTAACCGAATTATGGGGTGTTACATTCTCCCCTCCTTAAAGGATTTCGTCCCCGAAATCTTCAAGTCAAGAAGAAGGTATCCTAACATCCAAACAACCATCTACTCAACCATCAAACACAGGCTTCCATTGTCCTTATAGACTTCTAATGCTTTCATGTTTAAATGCACAGTATGTGTGTATGTCCCTATCTAATGCAAAATTAGGCGGTCCACTGATTCAGTTGACCTCCTTTAATGCAAACCATGATAGTGCCATGCGTCCATTATGTATGCAAAAGTTCCCTAATGCTACTTATTATTTCTACATGCGTGCACAGCCATTCACCAAAATGCGGTATCCATATGATAGTACAACCATTATACATCCATTTTACTAAATACAGCCATTTATATGCAATATGCAGTATGAAGTGACTGAACCGATCTAGTGCCTAACAGTGTGTGTATATGCGTCCACGAGCAACCACTAGCAAACACTTGCATCCACTTTGCATTCATCATACATAACATGTCTCAAACACATGTTTCAACCATAGGATGATCCTAACTAAAGGTCAAAGATATTAGCGAGAGGATACGCTAAAGATAAGATAAGTACAAGATAAGCGATGAAGGAGAAATTAAAATATATACCCTCGAAAAGAAAAGGGTATCGTGAACGCATCTTCTCTTCTGTCTCCCAAGTAGCGTTGCTCTCATTATCTCCCCATTGTACTTTGACTAGTCTGACCTCTCGATTTCTCAGCTTCTTAATCTCCGACCTAAGAATGCATATAGGAGCTCGTCGAATCATCGCATCACGCTCTATCTCCACCTCTCTAAGCAAGTTCGGCTCTACCACTTCCGCGGTCTCGTGCAAGCACTTCCTCAAATGTGATACATGGAATACGTCGTGTACACCACTAAGTCTCTCCTGCAACTCCACTCTATACGCCATTTGTCCAATCTTCTCCTTAATAGGAAACGACCCTACAAACCTTGGTGCTAACTTCCTAACAGACCCAAAGCGAACAACGTTTCATAATGGAGACACTTTGCCAAAGACCATGTCCCCAACTTCAAATTCAAGATCCGTCCTTCTCTTATCCGCATATGATTTTTGCCCATCTTGCGCTGCTTTCATCCTCCTTCGAATCAAATCGATCTTCTCCGAAGTCTCCCTAATCATATCGGGCCCAAGTAAGATCTTATCCGTAGATTCCCACCAACATGTAGGTGAACAACAAGGTCGTCCATAAAGAGCTTCGAAAGGTGCCATACCAATGCTAGACGGAAAGCTGTTATTATATGCGAACTCAACCAATGGAAGATGCTCTTCCCATGTACCCCCAAAGTCTAGGATACATAGCCTCAAAAGATCCTCCAAAATGCGATTCACCTTCTCGGTCTGGCCGTCCGTCTGAGGATGATATGCGGTGCTCAAACATAGCTGAGTCCCTACCGCCTCTTGTAAGCTGCTCCAAAATTCGCTAGTGAAAATAGGATCGCGGTCGCTCACTATGCTAGAAGGAACACCGTGCAAACGAACTATTTCTCGGACGTATACAGAACCTAACCATGGAGCAGTCCTCTTACTCTTCACGGGAATGAAATGGGCGCTCTTAGTAAGTCTATCTACTATAATCCAAATCCCCGTATTACCCTTTCTCGATCTCGGTAATCCGTCAATAAAATCCATCAAGACGCTTTTCCACTTCCATAGTGGAACCTCCAATGGGTGAAGTAACCCACCGGGTTTCTTTTGCTCCGCTTTTACCTGTTGGCACACCAAGCATCTAGCGACATACTCGTCCACGTCCCTCTTCACATCGGCCCAAAAGAAAACTCTCTTCATGTCTTTGTACATCTTGTCCCCGCCGGGATGAATGGTCATCTTCGAACGATGTGCATCGTCAAGGATAGTCTTCCATAGGTCATCATCTTTTGGTACATAAAGTCTACCGTCCCTACGTAACCAACCCTTATCATCTAGGGTATACCTACGGAGATGGCTTGATGACTCCCTTCCTTTGAGCTTTTCTACTAACTCAACCAACTGCGGGTCGTCTCGCTGTGCCTCGCCAATCCGTCCCAAAAGCGTAGGTCTGACCTCCATGGATGCTAGCAAACCGGGTATGAAGTCAACAGAAGGTCTAAAATCAAACATCGAAATGGATTCTAAGCTTCGCCGCTCAACAAACATAGGACTTAAGGATAATCTTTTTCTACTTAAGGCGTCCGCCACCATGTTACCCTTGCCAGGGTTATATGCTATCTCGAAGTCGTAGGACGCCAAGAACTCCATCCACCTTTGCTGCCTTAAGTTCAAGTCCTTCTGAGAGAATAAGTATTTTAGCGATTTGTGATCAGTGAATAATTCGAATTTCTCGCCAAGAAGATAATGACGCCAAGACTTAAGCGCGAAAACAATAGCGGCCAACTCTAGGTCATGCATGGGGTAATTATTTCTCATGCGCTCTCAACTGCCTTCCACCATAGGCTATTACCCTACCCTCTTGCATTAAGACTGCGCATAGTCCTGTCCCACAAGCGTCAGTACTATGATAAATGGCTTACTCCCGTCTGGTAGCACTAAGACTGGGGCTGAGGTCAAAGCTCTCTTCAACCGTTGGAACGCATCATCACAATCTACGTCCCATGTGAAAACTAGGTTCTTCTTCGTCAAGCGTGTCAATGGAGCTGATATCTTTGCGAAGTCTTTGATAAACTTCCTATAGTAGCCAGCCAACCCCAAGAAACTTCTCACTTCGGTAGCATTTTTAGGAACCTTCCAATCTTGGATGGCCACCACCTTCGCGGGATCCACGGCTATCCCTTCTTTGGAAACCACGTGCCCCAAGAACCGTACTTCCTTCCTCCAGAAGTGACACTTAGAAAATTTAGCCTTAAGCTATGCGCTCGAAGAGTCTCCAACACTTCCCTAAGATGTAGGGCATGCTCTTCTTCATCCTTAGAAAAGATCAAGATGTCGTCTACAAAGACTACCACAAATTTGTTAAGGTACTCCCTAAACACCCTACTCATCAAATCAACAAAGTATGCGGGGGCGTTTGTCAAACCGAAGGGCATCACTAGCCATTCATAGAAACCATCTGGAGTCCTAAAGGCAGTCTTGTCAATGCTATCCTCAGCCACTCTCAACTGATGGAAACCTGTGGCTAAGTCCAACTGCGAAAACACTGAGGCGCCAACTAACTGATCGAAGAGATCGTCAATCCTCGGCAGTGGGTGTCTATTCTTCTTAGTAAGTTTATTAAGTTCTCTATAGTCCACACAAAGTCTAAGGGACCCATCCGCCTTCGTGTTAAATACTACTGGAGCACCTCACTCCGATATACTCCGTCTTATGAACCCCTTCTCAAGCAACTCCTTCACTTGCTTATCGAGTTCCCTCCTTTCACGAGGAGCCATGTGGAGTACTGGCAAAGATACTGGTTTCGCATTATCCACAAGATATATTCGAAAATCTATCTCTCGCTTCGGAGGTAAGCCCTTCACCTCCTCAAACAATTCCAAATATTCTCGGACCACTCTAACAGATTGTAGATTTTCCTCGGACGCGTCAAGAGATTCTAGATAACTTAGCATAACAGAATTGATGGGATTACAAAAGATTTCGAGAGTGTTGCCAAGGCGAGTCACGAGCCTAACTACTCTCCTTTCTCAATCAAGAACGGCCCCATTTCTGGATAGCCAATCCATTCCTAAAATTAGCCCATAGCCCGTGAAGCCCAACACATAAGCATCACATCGGAACTCAACGCTAAGTATAGAAATTTTCAAATCCAAACACATCATGGACAAATGAGCTGAGCCCCCAATTGGATTCGAAACAACTAAGGGATACTCTACTAAACTGGTGTTTAAGTGCAGTGATTCAACTAATGATGTAGAGATAAACGAATGCGATGCGCCCGAATCGAATAAGGTACGGACAGGATGATCAAACAGAAAAACTAGGCTTTCAACAGAAATGGTTCTACCTCGTTCTTGCAGCGGTGGGACCGCGAGAGCCTGAACTTGTTCCCTTGCCTTCCCTGGTGCTATAAGAGCCTGCACTTGTCCTCCCGAGGTAACCCCTGCCCTCTGCCCCTTCCTTGGGCAGTCCTTCACTAAATGTCCCGCATCGCCACAATGAAAACAGTCAGTCTTCATTTTCTTTCGGCAGTCCTTGCTGAGATGGCCTGGGGTCCCACAGTTAAAACATTTCTTCTTTCCCTTGCCATTATTGTCTTTACCACCCTTCTTGTTCTGCTGTTGGGGTTTCTTCTGATCCCCTTTCTTCTCGGGTGCCTTATCAGCTTTAGCGCTTTTCTCCTCATGCATGAGCGCCATTTCTACTAACTTCTCAAAGGTGGCCCCCATAGGGATGTGGGTCATGGCCAACCCTTGCAACAGTTCATTCAAGCCATTCACGAACCTTAGAGCCTTCTTCTCTGGCGTGTTCACTAAGTCCAAGCCAAACCTTGCTAACTGATTAAATTTGTTGACATATTCCTTCACAGATGAGATTCCTTGCTTTAATGTCAAGAACCTTTCCATATATAGATTTTCTTCCACCCTAGAGAGAAACTTCGCCTTGAACCTACGCCTAAAATCCGCCCAAGAGTCAACAGGACGCTCCCTATTAGTGACCTCCCACCAAAACGAGGCATCTCCCTTCATTAGCCAAGCTGCTAATCTAACTCTCCTCCCTTCTTCCACTTCAAAGATTTCTAGCAATTCTTCCACCTCCTTAAGCCAATCTCTAGCTTCCACAAACGTTTCTGACCCTTGAAAGGGATTTCCACCCATAGCTTTAAATTCCTTGCACGCCTTTGCAAAAGTATCTATGCGAGGAGGAGGAGGAGGAGGAGGAACGGGTGCAACTAGTGGTGGAGGAACATTGGCTGGACCCGCAGCGGCCCTAGCCTCTAATAACCTCCTATACCATCCTGGTATCGTTACACCGTCAGGTAGGTTAAGATCTTCAGCCATGCTGAAACGAAAAAGGAAAGATTCAAAATGGAGAATTCGAAAGATAAAGATATATGGCTATTTGGGGATTATGTTTTTCATAAAAACTTCCTCTTTAAATTTCTCATTAAAACATGTTTTTGAAAACATTTCTTCCAAAAATAACTATTTTTCTAAAATATTTTTATCTGTTCTGGTAACCTTATGCTCTGATACCACGTGTAACACCCCACGTCCATTAATGTCACTCACAAAGGGAATGCATTAACTTCCATGGAGGTTATAAGTGAATATAGAACAGAAAAATTACAACAAGACAGATAATAAGTAGTACTTGGAAATCTAAAACTTCATTTTATTGCAGCGGAAACATGTTTATTACATCATAAAAACATTAATCAGAGTCAAGTACATTATCCATCTTCATAAAACAAAATACATAATCCCATTACACAAATAGCCATTAAAGAAGATAACAAGCTGGACTTTACTTCAACGCTCCAAGCTTTCCAAGAGAGATAAAGCAAACCAATCAAACTCCACTAGAGCTGGGCCCAACCTGAGGACCTGGAGGGGAAAAAGGATAGGAATGGAGGGGGTCAGACATAAAGTCTAGCGAGTATGATAATTCTAACAATACTATTATCAAAATAACTAGACTAAGGCATAAGCTAGAATACAAGTAAATGTCTATGAACTATTAAGAAGATAAAGATAGCGTTTAAGATAACGTTGAAGATAACGATAAAGGCATACATAATTACTAACGAATAATTACTATACTACACCGCACATTACTACACTGCACCGCACCAGTCACCCTAAAGGTTGATCCCACTTGCTTCACACAGAAACATATAAATAGCCTTACGTACCCCTAGCTGACTACATAGGTGTCGTCTGCCCCTATCTCCACTAGGTGTACCCCACTACCCACTTTCGATCGGCTCCCTACTCGTAGATACCCGTGCTGGCCCCATAGTGGGGTGTATCACTCCCCTAAAGTGGCAACCTGATACAACTTGAGAATGCACGGCTTATACCTACACGATGCAACAACGTCTTACCTACCAGCCCAGGTCCACACACGCATATGAAACCCGTTGGACTTGCATTGCCACCGCTCCCCGTTTTGGCCTCTTATAGTCAAACTCAGTATGCCTGTCCCGTCCTCGACTTGGGTCGAGCCCACAAAGATACATTTGGGATACTGGTTGAAATGGGCCCCCACAACCTACCCACCTAAGCTTGTCATTAATATATCCCACTTAAACCTCTTAGTCATGTTCATTTACATGTGTGTTTGGTTAAGTCTTACTAATCGTATTTCACATGTCGCTAAGGGTACCCACTAGATTCCTCATGCCACCCAAGGCACCTACTTAACCCCCATGTCCCACCTTACGTGTTTATCTAGTTAAGTATTTCTTAATTCATTCAGGCCATAACCTCATAAAGACCTCTCACATTAGACTGACATTTATGGCAGCTGGATTTGTCGGGCGGGTCCGGGCAGTCTTACACCATAAAAGAGTCTAATCTCGTGTCTTTACAACTGTTATGCTTTAGTTTAGGCCTAGGAACTCTCACATTGGGCTGACATTTGTGACCACTGGATTTGCCGGGCGGTTCCGGGCAGGTTTATGTCACAAACGAGTCCAACCTCGTGTCCTAAACATTGATTAGCACTTATAATCTTTTACCCCAGTTTTAATAATTCCCTATTCAAATTATTAATTACTTCCAATTTTAATGATGTCCATAATTGACTCAATTATGGTCATCCACTCATGGCATGCAAAATCATATCAGTTGCACCCCAACATCTTAATATTAAATCCTTAATATTACCCCTACCCCACGTTTATACGTTCGCTTTATTCAACGCATAATATAGGCTAGACTTGAATAGTCTAACACATAGCACAAAGATAAATTATCACAACATACAGACAATTAAAATAATCTAATCATAATAGGGGTGAAACTTGCATAAACTACACATGTTAAGGATCAAAAGGTGTCAACTTGTTAAATGTCACAATTTACATGATATGATCCTAGCCCAAATCTATACGTAAACATACACATGGGGTTTTTAGGCAACATAATGATGGTGTGAACTAGCATAGAATATCACATATGTCATAGCATAATTCTAGATGTCATGGCATATGTTCATAACTTTTCTAATCAATCTAACTTGCATATGTAACTTGTCATATAGATCAACATAGCCCAAACATGATGATTTAATTAATATGAACTAACTAGCATAGATAGTAACATCATGGCTTTTTACATGTATGATTCATCACAACTTAGCATAGAAACTTTCAACATACATAACATCATCATAGCATGATTTACAACATATAGTATTTCATCACCACATAGCATAGGATTAATAACATACATGATAGCATATGACAATTCACATCATCTAGTCACAATCCATTCATGACTTAACCTAATTAAAATGATAATAATCTTGTTAAGACTATCATACTCACAATTAGAGAAGAAAAGAGAGTTTTGCTTTGCTTTAGGGTTGAGAGAATTAGATTAGAAGCGAGTTGGATTAGCTATCTTCTTCTTTAGTTGGCGGCGGCTATGCTGAATTCCATGGCGACGGTATGACGGTAACTATTTTATTTTTCTTATGAATTTGGGTGAGAGACTACCTAGGTATTTATAGAGTTAGGGTTTATTTTAGACCGTTAGATTATCTCAGAACTAATCCTAGCCAACCAGATTAGGTAAGAAACCCTAATGGGTCATTAGCCCATTAAAAACAGGTCAGCCAGAAACCCTAGTCGCCAGACCCAGGTCGACTCCTCAGTCGACCTGGGGGGGGGGGGGGGGGGTCGACTCCCCAGTCGACTTGGAGGGGGGGGGTCGACTCCCCAGTCGACCCGGGGTGCTGGGCGGGAAATTTCCAGCCTAGCTTGATTTGACTCCGAATTTGAATTTTAAATTTTCTGAAATCCGTTTTGAATTTTCTGAAACTTCCGATGGCCATAACTTCTTCATACGAAGTCCAATTCACGCAAACTCGGACTCTATTTCGACCAGAATTCCGAGACGAACACAATGGTGCAACCCGTCTCGCACAGTTCTCACGTCTGAGATTAGTTATTCTTCAATTTGTGAATATTAATATTAACCGAATTACGGGTTGTTACAAAAAATATATACATATGAAAGACAAATCCAAAATAAACCTGCAATCAACGAAAATAGGTAAGAAATTAATGATGGCATAACGCTGTTTGAATTTTGAAAAAGAAATAAAGATTACATGTGTATATATACGCACAAATTCGAATGTTGAGAAAAAAGTACAAGTTAAGAGAAGAATATAATTAATGCATAATAAATAAAAAATGGATAAGAAAAAAGTTGCCTTTGGAATTAGAGTGCACTATAAGGAATAAAAAAAACATCATTAATTGCATTGATTAACTGGCAAGGAACTAAAAGATTGCATGCATATATACATGGATAAATTTGAAATACAAACTAAAAGATAAGTCATAAAAAGAATAATATAAATCAGGAGAGTTATACTGAGTAAGTAATTAACGTTTAGAATCAATAAAAAAATTGGTGTTGAAAATCTTCCTGGACCCAGGATGGCTCGACACCCCTTGCTTGGGTCGACCCGTGCACAGTCGACCCACCTCTGAGTGGAACGACACAGGGTTCGACCCAATCTGTTCCAGATCTATTTTCTAGATAACATGGTTTTTGATATAAACAGTTCAAAATTTATTTGGTTTAAATCTGATGGACCATACTTTCTTGTACACCTATAAATAGACTAGTAGAGCCTAGCACAAAACTCATATTTTCTGAGATGCTGCCTAGGCTCTACCATTATCCTTCCTCCCAAAATCTTTTCAAAAATTAGAATATTTGTTTTTGGAAATTATGATTCAAGATTTGCAGATAAAAGAATGTAAATCTACAACATAGGTGTATATATTTCTGATCAACATGAGGCAAGTTCTTGAATCTGATCTATTTAGGTTTCTCTCTTCCTTTCCCTTTTCTTTTAGCATCATATTTGTGAATCCGTGGTTGTTTTAATAATAGATTCAGTTAGGGACGCCATAAAATGACAAATCTGAATCAGATTCATAGATTGGAAAGCTGTTAGGTGAGTGAATTTAAATTATACCTTTTTAAATAATGGTATATTTACCGTTTACATTTCCCGTTATTCTTAACATGTTAAATAACTGTAAATCATGATAATTGCGGTATAATTTATTCTCAGTTATGTAAGAATATTATTGTTGTATAGATCTATTCTATGAATCTGTTTTTTGGGTTAAAAATCACTGTAATACCGAAATTGTGAAATTTACAATAAAAGTGAATAAGTTACTGGAAATGTTGTTAATGACAAATTGGATATTGTAAATCAAATTACAGTGAAATTGGGAATAATAGAAAAAGAATAGATATGCCTAATTTGAAATTAAAAATTTACTGTAATTGGGAAATCATAGATAACCGTACTGAGACACGAGGTTAAGTTCAACTTGTGGTAGAAGCCTACCCAGAACTGCCCGGCAAATCCAGCATCCACAAGTTGTCAACTTAATGTGAGAGGTCTAGTACCTAAATATATATTAAAAAAATATGTATACAACAGGCAATAAATAAATAAATAAATAATGTATATTAGGGTGATTAAAATATTATACGTAAGGTCTATTAACACATTACATTGATGCGGTTGGACCAGTCTGCATGTACGAAGGTGAAGAGCCCAGTGGTGTAGATCATCAAGGTGTCTGGAGGCACGAGAAGAGCACGTCCATCGTTTCTTCAGCTTCCTGGATCTACGATACTGGAAGGAAGCACACAGCTTCCAAGGGACGTGGTAGGATACTCTGTGGTGGTCCTCTATTATGGTACATGCTCATGTTGTACTCACAGAAGTTGGGTCTGCACGTTACCACCCGATGAGTATAGCTTGACTACAACAGTAGTTTGATAGTCAGAAGGCTGTGGCGGTATGACATTGGGGTGATTCGGCAATTTTCCTCACTCAAGGAGGGAGGTTGGTCAGGACCAAATAAAGGACAGTAATCGTCGGGTACCTGTCATCGGTAGTCAGTGAGATGCGGAAAGACTAGAGCTAAACCAATAGACCATCGATCTTTCACCATCGAGACTTTGGTTGCAAGACACATCAATTTGGATATAGATTGTTTGCTAGGGGCACATCACTTAGCTCATAATGTAGTCTTTCACTAGTTGAGGGTGAGGGTGAGGTGGGACCATATCCACCATGAAAATGTAGACCATAGTTTAGATATCTGTACTTTAGGCTTTGTTAGTCGACCTATACAGACATGGAAAAGCTCTCGACCGATTTCCATGCATTGGATGCAGCCCTATTACGGGACTTGGGGTACAGTATACAGCACATGCATGTGAGAATCTAGGTACACGCACACCACACCGGGTGGTGTATAGTAGATGCTAGGGCATTACTCCATGTTGAGATTTGTTTCAACTGAGGATTTCGGAGATGGCAGTCCATACGCTTACATAGCATGACGATGGTAGTCCTGTGTGAAACATGGCGTAGTAATATAGAGGTCCGTACATTGTTTGGCGTAGGATGAGAGTTGTATATGCTTCTGAGGCGTGACGGCGAAGACCTTGCGAGAAGGGTACCATGGGATGTACCTTGGTATTGGGGGTAGTTACATATTTGTTATATTAGATTAATATACTGGGTGGTAGATGGGTACGACTTGTGTGTAAAGCCTTGAGTACTATTAACCCGAATTAACCTAATAAACAAGAAAACATAACTGAACGATATGTAGGGTTATTTCAGAATGTGAAATTTAGTCCAGTCACAAGAACTTGTGTTTTGACCCACTCCACATAACACACTCGCAGGTTAGGTTTCTGGCAGGGATATGATAGCTTTGGATACTGGTTAGGCAGTATTATTACTTTGGTAAGGCTATAGTTGATTTTATTATATTTTATTCCATTCCACTGTGAGATGTTTTCTGAGCTTTGATATATTTTTTATCTCTGTCTTTTTTCTAGGATACCAGATAAGCCAACTCAAGTTTCGATAGATCGGGATTTTTTTTTTACAAAATAGGTATGTCGGAATTTGGATTGTTACAAGAACTCTTCCTTTTCCTAAGCCTCCCAAGAGGGAGCTGACCAAAAGAGAACGCGAACAGGGAAAGCACTGCATGTTTCATTACTTGGCAGGTTATTGCATCAATGACTGCGGGCACTTGCATGATCTCATCGAAGAACAAGTCAGACGTGGAGAGCTACCCGAGTATGTTAAGAAATCTTCAACTTCTGCACTGCCACAGCTACCGTCCCATGCTCCTTAGAGCGTGAAGGATCCCGAGCCTAGCAATCACGACATGATTATCAACTAATATGGATTATATCATTGTGGATATACCACATCTCTTAGGACATAAGAGATACAGTTTTATGTTATTTAAAAAAAAGTGGCTATTTTGAAGTACACATGTACGGGATTAGGATTTACTCCCAAGGCGTGCTCTGGATTCAACTATAATCTCTTTTGGATTTGTAATAACTATGAGCATCAACAAGATTTATTTCTCGAACATGGATTATGTTTGACGAATGTAAGTGCTTTGCCAGGATGTGGCAGAGTTATCAATCTAAAACCGAGCATGGCTTATGCTCGTCCCCAAGGTATGGCTGATACCTAGGCATATGATTCACTCATCAGGATGTGACGAACCTAATTTTCCTTCTAACCGAGTATGGATTATAATCTACTTAAGGTACGGCTGATACCTATACTAATACTCTACTTGTCAGGATGTGACTAGCTTTACTCTCTCTTAATATGAGTAATTATAATACTCGAATCAAACCTTTTCAGGACTTGACAAGTAAATACAACTAAATCTCGAGTAGGGTTTATACTCAGTCTCTTTGAAAAAAATCACACCCCGAGTGCGGTTGATCTCGACCCAAGGCTCCCAGGTTTTGCTTATATCTGAAAGATTGAACTGTCTTACCAAGTCAAGGCAAGCTAACCCAGTTGCTACTCGGGTATGGTTTATACTCGACCCCTAGGTATGGATTATACCCGAAAAATCAAACTACCCTGCCAGGATTTGGCAAAATAACTTGAACCCTACTTGAGTATGGTCTATACTCCGATCGAACTATAAGCATGGTTCATGCTATGAATAGTCGAGTAGTATTTCAGGATTTGTCATATCTTCTTTTCCTTTTGTTTAGGAAATTATATTCGTAGCTGGGTGGACTAAATAACTAATTCTCATGTCTCTTCTTCATCCTTAATACGATCATTAGCGATCGTCGGTTTTCTGACCATCTTATAATATGGTTCGGCATAACCATGGCTTTCTATGTATTGGATCTCTATGCATCATTCTCTCGAAGATCCAAAACACGCATTTCTTTATCGAGAAAGATATGTTCTAGGGGAGAAGTATTGACTAGCTTTTTGGCAAAAGCCATCACAACCATCATCTGTACTTAAGACAAGCTATCCCCTTCTCTTGAACTGATTCATATCACGGTCGATCAAAACTTGAATTGACCAGAATCAGCAATTCCCAAGTAAGAGCATACTTCTTCAGCAAATGGGCTGAAATCTAAAGACTAAGTCGATCGAACCAGTTGATCGACCCCCAAACTATGATGATCCACATCCTACGCTACACAACAAAGCCCGATTCTCAAGGATGCTTTAGTGGTCAAACTGGGCCTGTTAAACTTCCCTTACTCCAAATTCCAAGGTCCACGTATGCCTTGATAATCGAGAAGATGGCCTACTCTACTGTTCATACACTAAGTCTTGAGCTCCACATACACCACAGTTACCGAGGAGAACTATTCTTCATCAGAAGAATAGGTCCTGTCACCTACAACTACTCTTTTGGATTAAGTAACACATGGCTGACCCTAGATCGGATCATGGCCACATAGCATACTAATCAGCTTGCCTTCTTTCCTATAAATACACCATTTCCTGAAATGGAAAACATTCTAGATTGGCTACTGAAAAGTTCATGGTTGGCACTTCAAAAATAGCCCACCGTACACTTCGACTCTTCAACTTCATAACACAAGGATTTTGTGTATAAATCACTTCTTTCTCTACCTTTCAATCAAAACAACTGTAACCTGTAATCGACAGTATAAATAGACATTATAAAGTGGATATAGGTTTGGTTGAAGCCGAACCACTATAAAAATATTGTGTCTCTCTTGTGTTTACTCTCTTTTCTTGCATTATGTGATTATAATTGTGTGTGGATTACAAACTTTAGGGGTTTACTGTCACTCGACCAACTTTTGACGTCAACACCATGTACGTAACAACAACAATAATAAAGCTACTGCCAGAATAACTAAATCTTCGAGAGGCTCCTTCTTTAAGCAAACGTTCCTCATCCTCAATCAACAATCTCATCTACTAACCTATTAATGTTAAAAGGAGGGAGGTCAGAACATAAAGTTCTGGTGAATAAAAATACAGATAAGTTTAGGAATAACCATTTCCTATATTTGGCAGTATAAACTCTTCATGCTATGTCTACGCAACAAACATACACAAAATTAAACATATGAGGCGGACATCCTAACAGTCATTTAAGGCCTATATGTAAATCTAAGGAAGAACGTGCATATTGTCAGTTAATACCCCATAAGATAACTTTAAGGGCAGACATTCATACGCTCACTTAATACCCCACGAGGCGGGCTATCCCTAATCACATAAGGCTATTTACTAATTTATTAAAGGTGGACTTATCTATAGTCACTTAATACCCTATGGCGGAGCTCAGCCACTTAAAACCTCATCTCTAACGTCAACGTCATAAATAATTCTTCTTGTAGGTTGAGAAATAGTAACGACCATTTACTACCAGGTTTGGGTCAGGAACTCAACTTCATTTTAAGAGAACACTCCCAACAAACGCCCATATTACTATCTAGCTATCTCTACGAGTGAACTCCTAGCCACTTAATACTTCTCTAAGATGGTGGTTCCTTTAGGCTATATATATAATTCGTCCCTAGGTCCGCCCTCGATGGCCCCTAGGTAAGAAGCAGACATTACTTGGAGAACTACCCTACTTACTATATCACATATTAAGACAATTTAATACCTTATAGGAGAAAGGTGGACCCAATAACAAGTTAAATCCTCGACGGGTGGGTCTCCTATATCTTGGGTCTTGGAAAAAGGAGTGAACCTTACGAATATACCTAGTTTTAACAACTTAATACCCAATAAGAGGTAGGTCATCCACTTAATACCTTTTTCCAAAGGCAGACTTACTTCACACACTACACACACACACACTCTAGACATCTCACATTAGACCGACGACTTGTAGATGCTGGATTTGCTGGGCGGTTCTGGGCAGGCTTTTGTGACAAGTTGGGCCTAGCTTCGTATCATAGTATAGTAATTATAATGACCTATGGCACTTAGACCCTCACATTAATGAGCTTACCTGTAGAAGCTGGATATGCAGGTCGGTTCCGGGAAGGCTTCTACTACAAGTAATGGTTAACCTCTTATCTATATGTCATTAATATATCTAAAGACATTAACACACAAACATACAAATTCCTATGGGGACATTCAAATTCGAATTCCTAATTAACCATATTTATTACGCACTTAGTATGTATTGAGATTACATTGTTTATGCTATATATGTATAGGCGTGAAGCAAGCGAACAAAATTAACGTCTTAACCACATTTGAAAAATGACATTCCCCATTTTAAATTAAAGGCGTACAACTTATTTCCCATATTCCCTTCAATCATGGCACAAAATTACCTATTAACACGTAACGATCAAAACGAAAAAACAATAATTGCAGCACAGAACTCGTAACCTAGTTATGACTTGATTATCTCAATAATAAAAGATGAAAAAAGTGCCATATATATAATATATACATATATAATTTACATTTTTTGAACGAATTCACTTTTATGTATGTTTACATAGGAAACCTTAATAGTTGGACATCTTGTACACAATACGTTCAAATACTCTACTTAGAAAATAGAGATTTAAACCTAATCAAATTTACAATTCCATCCGAACCCTAACCTTTTGCACAAAACCATATGTATGAAATTACACAAAATAAAATAAGATGAATTTGACCAATATAGAGAATTTTACAACACTAATCATGCTTCTCTTTTATTATCTCAATAATCCCAGACCTCATATACAAACAGATTATCCATTTCTTTGTACAAGCATAAATCAAATGGAAGATTTGAGGGATTTGATATAGTTTTCTTTTCATAATAACTCAAATCTTCATAGGCACAATAATCCAACTTTAGACTAGCAAATCATAGAAAATAGTAACTTAAATGAATTCCAATCACTATGCTATAAGAATGTGCAACAACATAATTGAGTAGAATAAATTTTGGATTTCGCCTTCGTAAACAGTTGTGCTCCCACCTTTCAAATATATATATATATTAGAGTCAAATATTAGAATCTTATATATATATATATAATCTAAATTCCAGAATAAATCTATATTAGAATAGAATAGAAGAGATAGAACAAGTTGGGAAGCTAAAAAACCTAAACCCTTTTCTTTTTCGGAATTAGAAATGGAAGAAAGGCATTATGGGGTAGTGGAGAAAAACTAATGTAGGGTTTTGAGTGAGGGTATGTGATCTTATTTATAGTTGAAATCATATATATGGTCATTAAATTCAATAGATTTAATCTAAGCAATGCGTTTGATGAAAAATATAAATAAGTCCTCCTTTAAAACCACCTTCGCTTGGACCATGTAGGAGGGCGGTCGACGACTACTATAGAGGGCGATCGACACCCCCGGTCTACCCTCCTCCTAGAGGGGCGGTCAACCCACTTTCTAGGGTCGTGCATAGGAGATTACTTCTTCAGTGTGTTTCTTTTTGATTAAAAACTGAATTGATTTGATTGATTGTTTACCTTATATTGATTATTCTTATCCCCTATATGTGTATGTGTGTGTATGCACACACAACTTTGAATTAAATTGATCTATTCTTTTTATGCTTATCTAAATTAATATATTCTATATTTGTATATTTATTTATTTGAAATTCAAACCTTGTGTGTTAATATATATACACAACTAGTTTTATTAATATCTTTTGCATACGGACTCAGTTTTCAGTAAATAAAATATGAAGATGGTTTAGAATCTCGCCACGAAAGTAACTATAATATTTTCGTGGCTCAATTCCTAATTACTCAGAATTTCATTTTTCAGCCCATTAGCTTAATATTGATTTTCATTATTGATTTTAAATTAAATTACCTTATGTCTAATTTATGTTTATTTTATGAGATCTTACATTCTCCCCACTTATTAGCGATTTCGTCCCAAAATATTTTGAAGTGGCGAAGAAGACAACTTGCTTTAAGCAACCATGTTGTACACCCATGTCAGTTTTATAAACATCCATAACCTGTAATGATTATGAACTGCAGGCTTGCTAATAATGAACTCAGCCCTAGCGTGTATGAGTAATAAGTGATGCAATATGTATGCAAAACATCCTAATAAGCATCTGATTCAATATGAGTGCATTATGCATAAGTGTTTCATCCACTCCTACCATCCAATTTAGAAACCAATTGCAACCAAAAATGAGAATATAGGAGAAACTAATTACTCGAGTAAAGCTCTGGATGAGCTAGTTTATTCTTCTTCTCAGTTTCTCAGGTTCTTTCCGTAGGGTTACCACCCCCACTGAATTCTGATTAGTCGAATAGATTTGTTGCGGAGCCGTTTGATTCTGTGCTCCAAAACCCTTGCGGTGGCATGGGGAACTTTGAACTCTAACTCAAAGATCCATATGTCTCCAATATCATTAAGATCGAGTCTGACGGTTGAATCATGAAGGCATTTGCAAAGATGAGAAACATTGAAAACGTTGCGGACTCCCAACAAATGCTCGGGAAGATTCACTCGGTAAGCCATCTTCCTAATCCTATCCAAAACTTTAAAAGGCCCAATAAACCTAGGAGCTAACTTCCCAATTTTTCCAAATCGAACTGTCATCTTCATAAAGGAAACCTTAACAAATACCAAATCTTCAACATCAAATTCTAGTTCCTTCCTCCTCCTATCTGCGTATGACTTCTGTTGGTCTTAGGAAACTTTCATTCTCTACCGAATCAAAGATATAATTTTCATTGACTCGTGTATAATGTCTGGTCCAAGTAAAACATTATCGATAGTTTCCCACCAATAATTTAGAGATTTTCATGGTTTCCTATACAAAACTTCATAAGGGGCCATACCAGTAGTCATTTTGTAAATATTATTGTACGAGAACTCTACCGAAGGTAAGTGTTGCTTCCAAGCTTCTTCGAAGTCAACTATGCAGGCTTTGAGTAGAACTTCCAAGACTCCCTTGACTCTCACTATCAGGCTGTTTGTTTGTAGATGATAGGTTGTACTCAAACTAAGCACCATTCCCAAAGCTTCTCGAAGACTCTTCCAAATTTTGCTAGTAAATAATGGGTCTCTATCACTGAATATAGTAGTTGGAATCCCATGTATCCTAACAATCTCCTTAACTTACAACTAGGATAATGAAGTAGCAGTCCTATTTTTCCGAATCGGAATAAAATAGGCTCTCTTCGTTAACCGATCCACTATTACCCAAATGGCTTCATTCCACTTCTTACTTCGAGGAAGCCGATCAATAAAATCCATAGAAAGGTGTTCCCATTTCCAAGTGGGAATCTCTAAGGGTAACAAAAGTCCTCTTGTCTTCCCATGCTCCGCTTTCACCTTTGACAAGTTAAGCATCTAGAAAAAACTCTACCACATCTCTTTTCATTCCTTTAAAATAGTTGCTTCTCTTCGTATCCCTAAACATTTTATCAGCTCTGGGGTGTATGGTCATTCATGACCTATGACATTCCTCAAGAATCTCCTTCCTAAGATCCATACTCCAAGGGACAAAAATCCGGCTATCTCTCCTCAAGCTACTGCTACCAATGACAGAATATCTACCAGAATGAAGGAAAGATTCTCCCCTAGAAATCTTTTCCTTTAATACCCTTAACTCGTTATCAAGGTCTTGCACATTCTTGATCCTTTCCATCAGAACTGGTCTTATCTTATGACTCCAAGAAATTCTTGTGCCAACTCATACGGTGGTTGCAAATTGAAACCAAAGAGAAACTTTAAAAGTCTCCATTCGGTGATAGCACTAATGATAGCGTGCTTTCAACTTAAGGCAACGGCCACGATGTTACCCTTACCAAGGGAATACCGAATGACAAAATCAAAAGATGCAAGATATTCAACCCACCTTTGATGTTGAAGGTTCTGATCTCGCTGATAAAACAAATACCTACTAGACTTATGATCATTGAATAACTCCAAATCTTCTCCAAGAAGATAACGTCTCCACGTCTTAAGGGAGAAAACGACTGTTGCTAAGTCTAAATCATGGACAAGGTACCTTTTCTAGTGGTCCTTGAGTTGTCTACTTGCGTTGGCAATTACTCTACACTCCTGCATGAGTATCGCTCCCAAACCGGTCGCACACGCATCCGTAAAAATTGTAAATATCTTGGTTCCATCCGGGATAATAAGGATATGTGTACTTGTGAGAGATTCCTTTAACCTCTAAAAGGCAATTTCACATTTCTCTATCCACACAAACTTATGATACTTTTCATCAATTGGGTTAGAGGGGTTGCAATCTTCGCGAAGTCCTTGATAAATGTTCGAAAGTAGTTTGCTAACCTAGGGAAACTCCTCGCATTGCAAGGTATCTTCTACTCTTGGACATCTTCTACCTCACCAGGATCTACCTCTAATCCTTTCCCCGAAACAATATATCCTAGAAGCTTAACTTCTTTCTTCCAAAACGGGCATTTCGAGAATTTGGCTCTAAGTTGGTTCTCCCTTATAATTACTAGGACTCTTCTCAAGTGATTCTCATGTTCCTTATGGTCCTTGGAAAAGATAAAAATATCATCTACAAATACTACCACAATCTTATTGAGTATGCCCCTACATTCCCTACTCTTAAAGTCTACAAAGAAAGTGGGGGCATTTGTCAATCCAAAAGGCATAACGTCCCACTCAACCAGTCTATCTGGCATCCTAAACACTGTCTTGGGCTTACACTCATCTAAAATCCTCATTTGGTAAAATCCAGTAGCTAATATAACTAGGAAAATATTTGGACTCCTCCCGGATAGCGAAAAAGTCATCGATCCTTGGTAAGGGGTATATATTCTTCTTAGACTACTTGTGATAGTCCACACATAATCTAAAGGACCCATCAAGATTTATGGTAAACATTACTGGTGCACCCCATTCAATGGTACTTCTTAAAATAAATCCTTACTATAATAATTCCAAAATTTGTATATTAAGATCTCTCCTTTCCTTAGGAGCCACGTGCCTTAAAGGCAATGCTACATACCTCACATCCTTTTCGAGGTCCATCATATATGATATTTCTTAGTGGGGTGGGAGTCCAGTGGCCTCCTTAAAAACGTCGGGAAATTCACATACAATCAGTACCGAAGATGGTCCTTCTAAATTGGAAGATAAGGAAAACAAGGCAGAATCCCTGTTCCCTGTCCTATAAGGGATTTCTTAGCTGCGGGCTCTATGGCTTCTCAAACAAACCACCCTCCTATCACAGTAAAGGACGACCCTATAAAATGATAGCTAGTCCATTCCAAAATAAGATCATAACCCTTAAATTCTAGTACATATGCGTTGCAAAAGAAGTATACATCACCGATGTCCAATACTAGGTCTTTACATACAAACGAAAGTTGCGTAGTCCCTCCTATAGGGTTAAACACATCTATTAGATGACTATCAAGGGATAAGGAAAGTTTCAAAGAATCAACAGTCTTTCTAATAATAAAGGAGTCGGTGGTTCCTTAATCAAATATGGTACACAAAGAAATTGCTAGGAACAAATAGTATACCTTCCAACGCAGACTGTCCTTGATCCTAAAGGGGATGATTATGAATTGGCGCTACCTCCAAGGCATAGTTTTGACCATTCTGCGCTACTTTCGGTTTCGGCCAGTTCCTTACCAAGTTCCCATGTTCATGACAATTAAAGCATTTTCCTTTGAATACTAACGTTTTAGGTCTATTCTGGAGTCCTTTGCCTCATGCCCTTTCTTGTGGAATCTAGAACATTTCTTGGCATCCTTCTTAAATTTGCCTCCATTTTTCTTCTTAAGCCAGAAATTTTCTTCCTGTTCTTCCCAACAGTAGAAGTACCTTATCCTTTATTAGTCTTAACTTCCTTAACATTCTCAGCTGAATTTAGGATAGCCGCCTCAACCAGGGCTTCATACATAGCTCCAAATGTCACTTGGGCCAAAAGCATTTCCCTCAATGGAGAATTCAATCCTCTAACAACCTAAGGGCTTTATCCATTGGGGTGTCCATTAACCGGCTACCAAACTTAGATAATTATGTAAACTTTGCCATATACTATTTCAGATCCAACTCACCTTGCTTCAACTGAATAAACTTCGCTAGTTGCAAACTCTTCTCATTATTAGCTAAGAACTTAGCCTCAAAACGGGTCCTAAACTCTGCCTAAGCAAATACTCTGAATATATTTCTTGTGAAATCAGGCTCCACCATTCAGGGGACTCTCCCTTAAAATGCCAAGCCGCTACCCTATGCTTTAGTTGATCATCCCTAGGTAGCTTCAAAAAAATTATTGCACTCAGAGATCCATGCTTTAGCGTCAACAAGTTCTCAGTTCCTGAAAATGACATGCCTCCTAAACCCACAATTTTTTTTGCAAAGACGAGGAAAGTTGATATCACCTTTAGCAGGTTGAGCTGCTGGTTTTGTTGGGGTAGGACTGGCAGTAGGGACCTGTTCTACAGTGCTAAGGTACTATTGGAACAATATTGGCTAGTAACGAGGCCTTGCCAAGCTCCACTGCTCGGGATGGTTGTCAACCATTTCTACTATCTGAAAAGGGAAAAACCCTTCAGTGGACTTCCTACTATAAGATCAAAGTCCAAAAGAAAGAAGGATAAGGTTGCTTAGTATAATTATATACGATTTTTGGGGTATAGTACACGTACACACATATATGTATTTGAAACCTTTTTCAGATAATAAATTTGTCGCTTATACGTATATTTCCCTATAACTGGGTAACCTATGCTCCCATACCAAATGCAACAACCTGCTTGAAGTGGCCTAAATTTCAACCCAGAAAAGGCCCATCGAAACTTAGATACATTCTAAACGAATCATTGGTTCCTATAAGGAATTACTTAAACATATATATATATATATATATATATATATATATATATATATATATATAGAGAGAGAGAGAGAGAGAGAGCAGTCTAAACGAAAATTGGAATCTCACACATCGGAAGGCATAAAATATAATAGCAAAAACTAGATGTACCATTATTAAATACCACAAACTTTTATACAAGAAGTCTCGCATACGATAATGGGTACATCATTCATTATCCCAAGTACATAAAAACAACAATAATAATGCTACTACCACAATAACTAAACCTTTGAGAGGCTCTCCTACAAGCAATCGTTCCTTATCCTCAATCAACAGCCTCGCTTTCTAACCTATTAATGTCAAGATGAGCAAGGACAAAACACAAAGTTATGGTGAATGAAATACGTATAAGTTTAGGAATAAATATTTCCTATATTTGGCAGTATAAAATATTCATGTTATGTCTACGCAACAGACATACAAAAAATTAAACAAATGAGGTGGATGTCCTAACAATCACTTAAGGCTTATACGTAAATCTAAGGGCAAGCATGCACTCACTTAGTACCCCCACAAAGTGGGCTATCCCTAGTAACTTAAGGCCATTTACTAATTTATTAAAGGTGGCCATTCCTATAGTCACTTATTAGCTTATGGAGGACCCCATCCACTTAAGACCTTGCCTCCAACGTTAATGTCATAAATAATTCTTCTTGTAGGTCTAGAAATAGTAAAGGTCGCTTACTACAAGGTTTAGGTCAGGAACTTAACTTCAATTTAAGAGAACCCTCAAAGGCTGACTCTTTGTTACTATCTAGCTATCCCTACGGGTGAACTCCTAGCCACTTAAGACTTCTCTTAAATGGTGGTTCGTTTAGGCCATATACATATAAAATCCGTCCCTAGGTCAGCCCTCATTAGCCCCTAGATAAGAAGCTGACATACTCACGTTGTCGCCTAATAAGATCATTTAGTACCTTACATGAGTAAGGCGGACCCAATAACCATTTAAATCCTCGAGGGGCGGGTTCCATGACTTGTGTCCTGAACCAATGAGTGAACTTAGGAACAAACCTTGTCCTAACCACTTAATACACAATATGAGGTTGGTCATCCATTTAATGCCTTTTTCCTAAGGCATGCTTACTTCATACACAATATACATATACACTAGACATCTCACATCAGACCGACTACTTATAGATGTCGGGTTTTCCAAGCGGTTCCGGGCAGGCTTCTACTACAAGTTGGGCCTAACCTCGGATCATAGTGTACTAATTATAACAGCCTATGACACTAAGCCCCCTCATATTAACTGGGCTTACTTGTAGATGTTGGTTAAACCGGTCGATTCCACGTGTTGGATCTTGCTCTATAGCATTTTTTTTATGAAAACTATACATGCACATATATTAGCTTCGACTAACTTTGTTTTGCAGGAAGGAACTCCACAACAGATTTCAAGAGCTCAATTGAAGATTATATTTGTTTAGAGTCTGCATGTATTGGTATATATATTGTTAAAATCTTCCTTGGTGATACACACACATGCATGTTTAAATTTATAGAATTTTTATAAGACATGCACAAGACGCAGGCAAGTATCAGCAAGCAGACATTTGAAACTTTAAATTCAGACGTCTATCTACTGAAACAAAAATATATACTCAGCATAATATTCAGACGTCTGATCTGAATATAGCCCGAATTTTCTTATTTCCTTATTGTACATATATTTGATTAAAAACAGGCTTTTGAAATTTTATTTTAGACTTCTGAATACGAATAGATGCAACTTTCCAGTGAAGGGACACCACTCTTAATTCATATCTGATCGACAAATCCCTTCATGAATGATTGCAATTATTTGTATATTATAAATAGAGTTATAAACAATCATTCTCTTCATCGAATTTTATTCTAATTATTTTTATCTAATCGTTTTCATTCAGATTTACAAGAGCTCTCTATTTTTATACTTTTGAATTTCAAATCTTTTCAATCCTTCATATTCTTTCACGAACTACACTATTATCATCAAGGAAAGATTATAGGAAGAGTGTACTTAAATTTGAAATATCAGTGTTATTAAGAACACAAGTAGTCAACAATTTTTTATTTATTATCGAAGTCCTTTTCAATAGTTGAGGCACGAAATCCCTTCAGTTATTCGGGTAGTTGTACACCTATTCCTCAAGGTTAAGTGAGGGTTGTTAGTACTGAAATTCCAAAAGGGGATCTAGGACTGGACGTAGAAAGAATGTTAAACTAATATAAAAATATTGGTGTCACTTTTATTTACTGCTGATGTTCTTCTATCTATACATTACCCTACTTATATTCCATGTTATAAGATCTACCACTTCTTAGCCTCTTACACCGGGTATGCTTTTGCTACAAGTAATGGTTAACCTCCCGTCTATGTGTCATTAACACATCTAAAGCCATTAACACACACAAACGTACAACTTCCTACGGGGACATTTGAATTCAAATTCCTAATTTAAACGTATTTATTACGTTTTTACTACGTATTAAGATTGTTGTTACGCTATATATATATGTATGTATGTATGTATATGTATGTATGTATATATATGTATGTATGTATGTATGTATAGGCATGAATTAAGCTCACGAAATTAACGTCCTAACCATGTTTGAAATGTCGATCCCTATTTTAAATCAAAGGTGTACAAGTTATTTCCTATATTCCCTTTAATCATGGCATAAATATACCTGTTAACAAGTAACAATCAAAATGGGAAAACAATACTAGCAACACAGAACTTGTAACCTAGTTTTGACTTGATTATCTCAATTATAAAAGAGAAACAAAGTGCAATATATCCAATATATATATAATTCCTATTTTTGAACGGATTAACTTTTATGTACATTTACATGCAAAACCTTAATACTTGGACATCTTGTAAACAGCATGTTCAAATACACTTTTTAGAAAATAGAGATTTAAACTTATTCAAATTTACAATTACAACTAAATCTTAACCTTTAGTACAAAACCATACGTGTGAAATTACATAAAATAAAATAAGATGAATTTAGCAAATATAGAGATTTATACAACACTAATCGTGCTTCTCTTTTATTATCTCAATAATCCAAAATCACATATCATTTAGATTAACCATTTCTTCGTACAAGCATTAAACAAATGGAAGATTTGACGGATATGAGATAGTTTTATTTTTGTAATAAATCAAATCTTCCTAGGTACAATAACCTAATTTAAAACTAGCAAATCATAGAAAATAGTAACTTAAATGAATTCCACTCATAACGCAATAAGAATGATCAAAAATAGAATTGAGTGGAATACGTTTTGGGTTTGGCCTTCGTAAATAATCGTGATCAACCTTTCAAATCTACATATATATAACAGTCACATATTAAAATCTTATATATATAAATATATATATTCTAAAATCCTGAATAAATCTAAATCTATATTGGAATAGAAAAGAAGATAAAGAATAGGTTAAGAAGATAGAAGACAAACCTAAATGCTTATCTTTTTCTAAATCAGCAACGACAGAGAGGCATCATGGAGGCATGGAGAAGAATAGATATAGGGTTTTAAGTGAGGGTTTGGGGTCTTATTTATAATTGACGTCTTATAACCGTAAAACATTTATTTGACACTTGATGATATTAAAATAAGTAACTTAGCAGAAGACTTGATAATGTGATATACTATACATGATATTTTTATGCTAGAAAATATTTAATGATATAAATATTAAGATATCACAGATAAGCAGTAAGTAAATGCATTAAATAAAGTAAATGACACTAGAGATTTTTATACTGGTTCAGAGCAACATAAGCATTTGGTCCCCACCTTCTGCAACAATGTCGTAAAACACCTCTCTAGCCAAAAACGTGGGCCCTACTGCAAGATCGAACCCCCACAATCCCTGTACCCCTCATGTTTGCTCTATATAGCCAGATTTGCAACTGTATGTGCATTTGGCGAGTGTAGGAACTTCGTAGCCTCCAAAATTTGTTTCATATGCTATCAGAAATATTTGTAGGCACCATACGAGTGTTGTAGTCGTGTGTAAGAGTCCGTTAGTCCATTCGCGTAAAAGACTGGCGGAGTGGAACCCATGGCGATAATCTTTTAGCCGATTGAGGGCCAGTTAGCTAGTAATCAATGTTTATGCACTCGATTGATTTTTTATTGACTTGTGGTTAATAATATGTTTTAATGATGCTTAGTGTAGAAAAGATTCGAATTTTAAGTAATACACTTGTAGTTACTTAAGCAGGCGAGAAACCGAAACTCACTAAAAAAGGCTAGATAGCGATTAACTGTTTATTAGTCAATTGGGTTGAATTGATATGGATTATTAATTGATGATGCAAGTTTATAATGATGCTATGCAATGCGTAGTATGATAAAAATATCATCTTTAGTTGATATATGTGTATTTGATTGGGGATGTGACATTTAAAAACACAAACAGTTTTGATTTGAAACGTTTTGAATGTTGATTGATTTTGGGAAAGTAATTCATAAACTATTGTTTAGTAATTATGTAGAAAACCCTACACGGGTATTGGGACGATAATTAAACTACACATCTCCCAAATGTTTATTGAATGTGTAGAAAACCCCATAGGAGTATTGGGATGATAATAAACCTACACATCTCACAAGTGTTTATTGAATGTGTAGAAAACCCCACAACGGTATTGGGATGATAATTAACATATACATCTCCCAAGTGTTTATTGAATGTATAGGTAACCCCACATTTGTATTGGGATAATCATTAACCTACACATCTTCCAAGTGTTTATTGAATGCATAGAAAACTCCACACGGGTATTGGGATGATAATTAACCTACACATCTCCCAAGTGTTTATTGAATGTGTAGAAAACCCCACACGGGTATTGGGATGATAATTAATTTACACATCACCCAATTGTTTTATTTTTGTAGTAATCTGTTGACTGATGAGGGCCCAGAGAGGCAAGTTATTGTTGTACCGATCAACCCAAACAAAGGAGGTTATGGAGATTTTTTTTTGAAAATTAGAGGAGTTAGCCAAATAGTTAACAAACTATCCTAGAAGCGGATAGAATCGATATCTAATTATAATCGAAGTTTGCTTTGAATTGAACACGTCACACTTGGGCTACTATGGTAATGATAAATTTACCATTACCAGTCGATCGGTAACCCTTTTTGATTGAAGTCGGTATACCAATTAAAACGGTATGGTAACGGTAAATTTACCATTTTTAATGGTAAATTACCAGTAACATTTCTTCAATACCAACGGTAATGGTATTTTTACCAGTCAATTTAAAACATATGTATATTCATCTGATTAGCACTATTACACACATTTAAAATCAAATAAATGATTAAATTTAGTTCAATAAAAAGATGAAATAATTTTAAGTACACTTATTTTCTTTCTCATTTATGATTTTTATTAACCAACACTACATATAGTAAAAGAAAGATGCACAATGTATAGTAAACATGTCAAGACACAAACCTTTATAGACAAACGGTAATTTACCATTACCAGTGTCATGGTTATGGGATTATCGGTATATCAGTCTTCGGTATACCATTCGATTGGTAACGGTAAGCAATTCTGATTTACCAGTAAAAATTGTATATTAACGGTATTTCCCAAACGGTAACGGTAACCATTACCATAACAGCCCTACGTCGCACAGCGACAGTTCGCGAATATCGACTGTAAACTTTAAACGGATGTGCAGAGAGATGCGATCGTCGGATTCTCCGGAAACTAAAAGCGTTGGGTCTGAAATGAAAAGAGTTTCTAAATGAATCTAAGAATGTTAAGATCCAATGGTTAGATTGTGAGATAAGTCAAAAAAATCAATTTTCTAGAAAAACATGGATTTTCCAGTTTAAAGACCCAAAACTGCTTTTTAAAAGAATGAGCTATTTTTATATTAATAAAAATAGCTAAAAATTATATTAAATAATAATAAATGATTTGAAAGAGTTATGAACAAAATATATTTGGTTTTTGATATTGTAACAACGCGCACCTCTGTTCACGCAAGATATTGTACCCAACTTAGCCACCGTATAGGTGTGGAATTTTGTTCTTCATAAGGCCTCATCTAAATTTCGAGAATTGCCAACACATGTCGTTGCCACACAGGCTGAGCCAACCTCTCTACTAACACTGATATTGTCCCAACTTTGGGACCTCTCGGGTGTAGGGTTTTCCATCACTAGGCCTCGGCATTAGTAAGAGATGGGCTCTACTAAATAAGTACCCACTTCACACAGGCTTCCATGATGTGGGATTAGGGGTGTCACATTCTCCCCTCCTACAGAGCCCAACGTCCCTGTTTGCTCACAAACACCTCACCCAGGCACTGTGGTCCACACAGGAGGCACAATTCCGACAGGGTATTGGCTCCGATACCACTGTAACAACGCGCACCTCCGTTTATGCAAGATATTGTCCCCAGCTTAGCCATCATATAGGTGTGGGGTTTTGTTCTTCATAAGGCCTCGGCTAAATTTCGAGAATTGCCAACACATGGCGTTGCCACACAGGCTGAGCCAACCTCTCTACTAACACCGATATTGTCCCAACTTTGGGACCTCTCAAGTGTAGGGTTTTCCATCACTAGGCCTCGGCGTTAGTAAGAGATGGGCTCTACTAAATAAGTACCCACTTCACACAGGCTTCCACGATGTGGGACTTAGGGGTGTTACAGATATTGTATTCGATTGATTGTTTGTATTGTGCTCGACCAATTTATGAGCATATATGCTTTTATATTAGCATTGTGTTGGTAGAAAATACTTGTATGCTAACACCTAGTGATTTATTTCACGATTTGACTATAAGGTGTTTAGGGATGTTGTTTGATTCAATTTAATTTAATAAATGGTTTATGAAATGGGATTTTCGTAAGGGAAAGGAAATGTTATTCCCGATTTCAGACAGGGAATGTTTTACAAAAATGTTTTATAAAACAAAAATGATTTCGAGGACTAAACCCAATGATTTCGAAATGATTCAGAAATGGATTGTGTGTTTGACATTGTGTCTCATAACATAACTGATTAGTTGATGTTGATAATATAACTGTGGTGCCAGAGAACTTATTCCCTTGGCTTAACACACTTCTTCGAGACGTATGAGCTCAAAGGTTATATGATTAACAGAAACTGATCATATTTGTGAAGCGACAATGTGAGGTACTATGGTTTGAAAGTACTTGTGATTATTCTTATTTCGAAATGGTTTGTTCTCACAACGGGATATAAAATGGTTTAGTATGTGGTTAAAGATTTGGGTAACCCTGACGACTAAAAGTATGAGTTTGACCTAGGTACCTTAAATGGTCAGTGGTTTGTGTAGTTCTACGCCGTTAGTGGGAGGTGCACGGTGTAGTCATGCCCCATAAGTGAGAGCTACACCTATATATATCTGGCGAATAAGGTGCGTGCCATTTTGCCTTGTTGATGGGAGAAACTTCCCAATATTTGGTCGCATATGTTTTGTTATGCATGTATCATGATATTTTGGAATTTAAATTTCCAAGTGATTTTGTTTGAGACCCCGAAGTGAGAGCTAATTTGATGTGAAAGCTAGATATGTATTTCAAATGATTTGAAATAAGAAAATGGGAATAAAGTCCAAAGAAATAACTTCTATAAAATTAACTAGATTTTGAAAATTTAAGTTTGGGAATTAAGCTTAAATGAGTAGTTTGAGGAATTGCAAATCAATTGTTAAATGGTAGGCTCCATAAGTCTGTTTTTTGTAGTTGTTTATGCACTGGTATTCGTAGACGAAACCGGTTTCGTGTTATAGGCGTGGTCTCATGGTATGCCTTACTTTTGAATAAGTTAAGTATAACTGTTGGGTTTCTCATATAGTCCCATGACTGACTCATAGTTTGTTTTTCCCTTGCGAACTTCGGTGCCCGTTATTTCCACACGGGAAGCTAGGTAGTTTGTTTTGTATAAATTTTGAGAAGGATTCTGGATTGAAGCTTAAAGTTGTGTCCATAGCATCGACAAATCTACTACTGAATGTAATTTTGTGTTTCCGCTGTGCATTGCAATCATTATACTCTGTGTTTATTTTGTACTTTGATAATTCTTGTACTCTGATGTAAATTGTTGTAATAGCATTGAAATGTTCCTTTGTTTCTGTCTGATGTGTTGTATGCCCAAAGTTAACTATTCGAGAATTTCTGTCATTTTGGATCGGAACTGCGTGATTTACGGTCGATTTGAAGGGCGGAGATTTTTGGATCGTTACAACTGGTATCAGAGCTTTGGTTAATTCAAAAGCTTTGGGATACAACTTGTTAGAACAAAATGAAAGAACTAATCAAAGATAGGATTAGTAATATCCTATAAGAGTAACTCATTGGAGATGGGTTAGTAATGCTTTAGAATGAGTTAAGAGTGTTACGTATACGAGAGAGCGTAATTACAATATAGAAAATTTAAATTATCGATGATTTTGGACAATTGATAAATTCCGAACTTGGTAGGTAAGAAAATAAACTTGCTCACATCTTCCTTCCTTTCCGAGGACAAAAAGTTTTTAAGTGGGGGAGATTGTAACGACCTAAAACTTTGGAATCAATTTAAAATTTTGAAAAAAATGAGTTTTTGAGAATTTGAAATAATCGCGCATGGTTCTGGACACATACACTCATTTTAAAATACGATTTCAAAAAGTATAATGGTCAGATAAGTTAATCAAATTAGTTTGATCAACTTATCAGTTTGAACAATTTTGGTTGAAAACACTATTCGTCGAATTATAAATTTTGAGATTTTGAGTTAATTATTTTAATAAGACTTATTTAATTGTTAAGATAAGGTAATTAAACTTTTAAATTAATTTTATAAGAATTTATGGCCAATTTTAAACTTCGATTATTTGACGTTGTTTCTAGAACTCCACAAAGAAACATTGTTCAAACGATCTCGGAATTCAACAAAACAAATTTTATCGGATCTGTTACGTCGAAAAGTGGTAAGATTCCAAATTTCATAAATTTTGAAGTTAAATTCTGGGTATGCGAGAATTAAATGCGTATTGGGTCAAGCAGTTAAAATTAAGCGAAAACATAATAAAAAAATAAAACGGAGGGTCAAACGAACTCCAAAATCGACAAGACCTATTCCACTAGATCCGGAATTACGTATAATATTAGAATCCAAAATTTCGTGACAACCGGAATTAACATGTGGTCATGCGAGCAAAAGAAGTGACGTTGAATTAAAACACTTCATCGTTTAACAAAAGCCTTTAAAGGCTAAGAACTTAGGCCACCTGTCTTCCATCCAAGGTGCCAAAGTGTCTTTCTTCTCCTCCATCTCGCTGTGCCATGTCACCAATCTGCGAGCTCTCCTCTTTTACAAAGTACCTCCTCCTTTCTTTCCTATTTTTCTTCCTTTTCCTTTTCACTTCTCCTTTAAGGTTCACCCTTTCCTCTTCCAAGCTTCTAGACATGGCCGCCCATCACCACCAGCCCACTTCCTCCACCTTCATACCTGCTCTGCCCCTCCTCCGACCAGCGGACCCCACCACTAGCAGCCCTTCAAGTCATGCCCTCTTCCCCCTCTCAAACACCTAAAAATCCTATTTTTACACAGATTTTGCATGTACACCCCCCTTAGACCCAAAAAGCTCTCTACTTTACACATCCTACCCCCACGCCTTGGGACCCATCTGCTGCAACAACGCACAACAACCCCTCTCTAGGCAAAAACGTGGGCCCACTTCAAGATCAAACCACCACATTCCCCGTACCACTCCCATTTGCCCTGTATAGCCAGATCTACATCCGTTGTGCGTCTTGCGAGTGCAGGCACCCCGTAGCCTTCAAACTCAGTCCCGTAAGCTACCGGAAATATTTGTAGGCACTGTATGAGTGTTGTATTCGTGTGTAAGGGCCAGCTAGTCCATTCGCTTAAAAGCTGACGGAGTGAAATCCACGATGAGAACCTTTTAACTGATTAAGGGCTTGTTAGCTAGTGATCAATGTTATGCACTCGATTGATTTTGTATTGACTTATGGTTAATAATACGAGTTAATAATATGGTTTAATGATGCTCAGTGTAGAAAAGATTCGATTTTTAAGTAATACACTTGTAGTTAATTAAGTAGGAGAGAAACCGAAACTCACTAAAAGGGTTAGTTAGCTATCAACTGTTTTTTAATTAATTATTTTGAATTGATAAGGATTATTAATTGATGATGCAAGTTTATAATGATGCTAAGTAATGCGTAGTATGATAAAAATATCATCTTTAGTTGATATATGTGAATTTGAGTGGGTATGTGACATTTAAAAACATAAACAACATTGATTTGAAACGTTTTGAATGTTAATTGATTTTGGGAAAGTAATTCGTAAATTATTGCTTATTGAATGTGTAGAAAACCTACACATCTCCCAAGTGTTTATTTAATGTGTAGAAAACCACAAACGGGTATTGGGATGATAATTAGCCTACACATCTTCCAAGCGTTTATAGAATGTGTTGAAACCCCATAAGGATATTGGGATGATAATTAACCTGCGCATCTCCCAAGTGTTTATTGAATGTGTAGAAAACCCCACACGTGTATTGGAATGATAATTAAACTACGCATCTGCCAAGCGTTTATTGAATGTGTTGAAAACTCCACACGGGTATTGGGATGATAATTAACCTACACATCTCCCAAGTGTTTATTGAATGTGTAGAAAACCCTACATGGGTATTAGGATAATAATTAATTTACACATCCCAAATTGTTTTATTTGTGTTGCAATCATGTTGATTGAAGAGGGCCCAGAGAGGCAAGTTATATTTGTACTGATTAACCTGTACAAAGGAGGTTATGGCATAAATTTTTGAAAATTAAAGGTGTTAACCAAATAGTTAATAAACCATCATAGAAGCAACTAGATTCGATATTTGATTATAATTGAAGTTTGGTTTGAATAGAATCATCGCACAGCGACAGTTCATGAATGTCGACCATTAACTTTAAACGGATACGCCAGGAGATCCGACCATCAGATTTTTTTGAAACTAAAAGTGTTGGGTTCAAAATGAAAGTTTTTTTGGATCATTCTAAGAATATCAAGATCTAACAGTTAGATTGTAAGATGAGTCAAAAAATCAAATTTCTAGAAAAACACGGATTTTGTGGTTTAAAGACCCAAAATTTGACTTTTAACGAATAAGCTATTTTTATATTAATAAAAATAGGGAAAAATTATGTTAAATCATAATAAATGATATGAAAGAGCTATGACCGAATGTACATGGTTTTTGATATTTATTGTCGTCGATTGATTGTTTGGATTGTGGTCGACCAGTTTATGAGCCGATATGTTTTTATACTTAGCATTGTGTTGGGTAGGAAATACTTGTATGCTAACACCTAGCGATTTATTTCACGATTTAACTAGGAGGTGTTTAGAGATGTTGTTTGATTAATTTCAATTTAATGAATGGTTTAAGAAATGGGATTTCCATAAGAGAGGAAATGTAATTACCGAATTTGGCTAGGCAATATTTTATAAAACAGAAAGGATTTCGAGGACTAAACACGATGATTTTGAAAAGATTTTGAAATGGATTGTGTGTTTGACATTGTATTTCATAACATAACTGATTAGTTGTTGTTGATGATATATTTATGGTGCCAGAGAATTTATTCTCTTAGCTTAACACCCTTATTCGAGACGTTTGAGCACAAAGGTTATGTTGTTAACAAAAACTGATCATATGTGTGAATTGGCAATGTGACGTACTATGCTTTGAAAGTACTTATGATTATTATTATTTCAAAATGGTTTTTTCCCACTTCACGATATAAAATGGCTTAGTATGCGGCTAAAGATTCGGGTAACCCCAACGACTAAAAGTATAGGTATGACCCAGGTACCTTATATAGTCAGTGGTTGGTGTAGTCCCATCCCTTTGGTGGGAGGTGCACGATGTAGTCCTGCCCCGTTAGCTGGAGGTTCACCTATATATATCGGTGAATAATTATGTGCCCTTTGCCTTGTTGATGGGAGAAAACCTCCAGATATTTTGTTGCATGTGTTTTATTATGCATGTATTATGATATTTTGGAATTTAAATTTCCATGTGATTTGGTTTGAGATCCCGAACTGAAAGCTAATTTGATATGAAAGCTAAATATGTATTTCAAATGAATTGAAATAAGAAATCTGGAATAAAGTTCAAAGAAATGACTTATGCAAAGTTAATTAGATATTGAAAATCTAAGTTTGAAGATTAAGCCTAAATGGGTAGTTTAAGGAATTGCATATGGATTATTGCATGGTAGGCTCCATAAGTCTGTTTTTTGTAGTTGTTTATGCACTGGTATTCATGTGGAGGAAACCCGTTCCTTGTTATACAGCGTAGCCATGATATGCCTTACTTTTGAATAAGTTAAGTATAACATAGGGTTTCTTATACCGGTCCCACGACTGACTCGTAGTTGGTTTTTACCTTGCAAACTCGGGTGACCATTATTTCCTCATAGGCAGCCGAATAGTTTGTTTTGTAGATATTTTGAGAAGGTTTCTGGACTGAAGCTTGAAGCTGTGTCCACAGCATCGATAAGTCTTCCGCTGAATGTAATTTTGAGTTTCCACTATGCATTGTAATCATTATACTATGTGTTTATTTTGTACTCTAATAATTCTTGGACTCTGATGTAAATTGTTGTTATAACAATAAAATGTTGTTTTGCTTTTGTCTGATGTGTTGTATGCCCAAAGTTAATGGTTCGAGAATTTCTGTTGTTTTGGATCGGACCTATGTGGCTTACGGTCGTTTCAAAGAGTGGGGATTTTTGGGTCATTATCGAAGATGACTAATCAATAGTACTATGTGGTATCCAATCAAAAATATTCTTTTTACAAACATGCTACTGGTACAAGCAGTAGCATTTTAAACAAATGTGTGATTAAGATTGATTTTTTTGGGTTATGAAACTAGGTTGTGATGGGTGGAACCTGTCATAGTTGTAGAGCTCTGATAGAGCTTCATTTTCGTTGGTTATGGCTCCACCAATTCCAAAGGAGTCCAAAGTTATGGTTTTCCAAGATGACTGAGTTTATTAATGGTGGAAGTGAAGATAGTAGTGATCATGATTTATTTATGGAGAAGTAGAAGAATGTGAAGAAAGGAAATCAAGGGAGTTCTAAATAAAGGAAGCCCGATTGGAAAGGAAAATCAAGGGAGATATGATATTAGAATTTTTTTTGATACTATACAATAAGAATTAATTGTAAAGGTAATCACCATCATGAATTTTAACACTAAGTACATCTCTTGGATGTATACTCGTATCACTACTGCAACCTTTTTAGTCAATATCAATGGAAAACAAATTTATGGGGTTCATATTCTCATTATTGTTATCATAAATTAAGGTTTTAAAATTTATACAAATGATTCAAAAATTTAAAGTATTTTAGAGAAAGTGTTTTCAAAGAGTGAGTACAATTTTTTAATCAAAAACCCTCATATCTATCTCCCTTCTTTATCCAAATTTCTACCTTCCTTCATTGAGATGTCTGTAGGGTGACTTATTTTATCTTGTTTATAGACAGGAATCGAAGATACCCAGGAGTTAATATTCCTATATGGTTCTATCAAAACCTTCAGGCCATGGGACCAGTGGAACCTCAAGTTAATGAGTAGGTTAATGTCCATGTTGTCTACTTAGCATTATTTGATTTTCTAAGCTCTGAAAAGACTGTACAAATCTTGAAGTGATAGAATAAAAGGGTACTGAGTTGTATATTGAAGCTAGGTCATGGATTCAAAATTGCGAGAAAATACTTCGACTCATGAGCTTGGAAGAATGCACTAGGAGGCATCTTTCCACTTAGAAACTAAAGGATAAGCTCTAAGTTGTTGGGAAGTATTAGAAGCCAAAATTAGAGAAATAACTTGGGAAGCTTTTCGAAGAAGTTTCGATAGGAAACTATTATCTCCAGTTGAAGGAGTTCAACTGGAAAGACTCAAAAATTTGAATTAATGAGACATGAAAGTAAAAGAATATATAAATTAGTTTAATAAGATAGTGAGGTTCAGCTTGGTGTTAATAAATACACTATAGTAAGGGCTCATTCGAAGGGGCTAAATAACATTTACAAGGTTTAGAAGTTGGTCATGTTACCAGGGGTGCGATGATTGGAAGCTAGGTAGAGATGGCATTGGTAGTTGTTGAAAAGAAGGATAGAAAAGGAGTGGTGGAACAAAAAGGAAATATGTTTAGAGATATAAGAAATGGGAGTAGGATCAGAAGCTAAAGAAAATATTAAAAGAAAAAGTTAAATGGTTACAATTGTTACAGGTTGGGGCATATGTTAAGGACTGTAAATTGGAATGCTTAAAGAGAAAATGTTACATTTATGATAAAAATGGATACATCAACTAGAACATCCCATTATGAGCTAGAGATGCCTCTTAGACTTCTACCCGGTTAGCTTATGCTAATGCAGTAGAGGCAGTTCCTTCTACGACTGGATATCCAAAAAAAGGAAAGAAGAAATTATTAAAGGTGTGTCATTTATTTCTAGTTTATCTATTCACGCTCTATTTGATTCTAGGGTACTTCATTCTTTAATATCTACTATACTTGTAGATAATCTGCGCCTACATGTCAGTATAGTCATAGACCCCATAGTAGTTACAAACTAAGTAGGCGGATCGACTGATTTGTCTATAGTTTACCGGGGTTTGAATTTGATGACATTAGGTGTTGAATTTGGTTTCGATGCTTATTTATTGGATTGAGTACGAATCGGTTTTGGGTATGAATAAAATATGTGGCCATCCTAGATTATGATAAAAGGGCTATTATTTTGGGCACTTGCAATGGATGTACTTGGGAGGTTTGTTGTGATCCACGAGGATTGGTAATGTTAAGTTATCTTTATTCTCTCGACCTATCGTCAAACAAGCTAAGTACCATACTAGTTATGAGAAACCTTCTATATGTGTTTGAAGAGGTCAATGGGCTTTTATTGTATAGAGAAATTGAATACATGATATATCTCACTGATAATGCTATACCTATTACTTTACCCGTGAAACATATGACTCCGAAAAAGTGACGCGAGCTGAGCAAACAAATTAATGAATTATTTGTGAAAGGATATACATAGAAAAGTATTTCCAAGTAGCAAGTATTGATCATATTTACCATTAAGGCGGATGGTTTTCTTAGGCTCTGAGTTGACTATAGAGAGTTAAATAAATTGACAACAAAGAGTCAACATCCTTGGCTTGCATTGGCGTTCTCCTAAATCAATTGGTTGGATCAAAGGTTTTCTTGAAGCTTTATCATGCTTCCAAATTAACCAACTGAGAGTAGTGGAGGACAATATAGAAAAGATTTCTTAAGGACTATTGATGGATTTTATGAGCGGTAACCAATGATCCGCGTACTTTATTGAGTTGATGAGTAGATGTTTGGGGATAATACGAACAAGTTTGTAGTGGTCTTTGTTAATGACACCTTAGTCTATTCAAAAAGAAATGAGGAGCGTGTTTTGAATTTAGAGGAGGTACTTAGCACCCACTGAGCATATAAGCCGAAGGCCAAAGTTTCCTAAATGCAATAAATGAGAAGGATGAAGTTTGCTTCTTAGGACACCTTGTTTCCATAATTGGGTTGGTAGTGGATCCAATAATGGTTGTAGTAGTGTAAGATTGGTAAGTTCCATAGAATGTCATTGAGGTAAGAAGTTTTTTTAGCCTCGCGGGTTACTATAGGTAGTTCATTAGGGACTTTCGGGTCGGGAGTCGATCTGACAATGTTGTGGATGTTGCTCTGAGAAGGAAAAAGATGGCGTTAAGTTATTTATTTTTGGAATGGAAGAACTTGGAGTACATAAGTACTTTTGATTTTTATTCCCTCATCTTATATTACTTTGGGATTATAAGAAGCTTTCAACTGACTTTATTGGAGCAGATTCGACATAAGTAAAGAGAAGATGATGAGTTGGTAGATATTTTTGATAGAACTGATGAAGTGAGTCATATGGATATCAGAGATACTGTACTATAGACTCTAGAGGATAGATAAGGAGGGAAAATAACTTGTATACCCCATAGCACATACTTGATTAATTTAGTATTAGGCAAAGCTTTTCTTATAATGACTATTCACGCCGGTAGAGATAAAGGGATATGAAGAAGGTATTCTTTTAACCTAGAACAAAGAGTAAAGTAGCAAAGTTTACTGCAATGTGTATGAATTGTCAAAGTGTTAAGCTAGAGCAAAAGTAGTTTTGAGGATTTCCCTAACCATTTTATATTCCACAGTGGAAGTGGGAAAGAATTTCTATGGATTTTATTGATTGCTTACCATGATCAAAGGAAGGAAATAAGAGTATTTGGGTTGTAGTCGATAGATTGACCAAATGAACATAGTTTATACCTATTCAGAGCAGAAGGATGGAAACATCATTTACAACCTTGTATATGAGAGAATTATTCGATTACATGGAGTTCCCACTAGTATACTCACAAATCGAGATCCATTCACAAGTAAGTTTCAGCGGAGTCTTTAAGAAGCCTAAGAAATGAAGTTAGGTCTAAGTACAATTTTTCACTGACAAACATGTGGATAGTAGAAAGGGTGACTATGGTCTTAAAGGATTTACGTCGGATGTGTATTTTGGATTCTGTAATTGTAAGAGCATAGACACATATATGAATAGAAATGTGCTCATCAAGTGTGTGTTCTTCTGGCTGTACTCATTCTAGGGGTATTTGTAACCCCATCTCTAATGAGTTACTTATCCTAGAATACTACTGATTATATCTCTGATGAGTCTTTTAATGTGTTATACCCCAGAATTAAGGTTAACCCCCAGCTTTGATACCACATGTGACGACCTATTCTCCCAGTACTAGGAAGAACATATGGCCTTTAGGATATAACACATTAATATAACAACTGAAAGTAAGCATGCATTAAACATCAGAATACAAATCAAATTACATTAGTGTTTCATCAGAGTTAATACATCCCATCTAACTCAAGTATCATACAAAACAGTGGAAATAACGATAATTTGACTTGATGGAGTCTTAGAGAGAGTCCAAAAGAACATCCAAATTTTTCTCCTGCTCCAAATCCAAAACTAGCTTTCCCAGATAGCTTCCATACATAAATAGACATGGCTTCCAAAAGTAGTTTAACCAACAACCTGTTTACTGGCCTACCCATGAGGAAATAAGGGCATCGGAGTTTGCAAGGGAAAAACAAACTATGAGTCTGTCATGAGACCGGTATGAAAAATTCTAAGCGGTAATTATTAACCTTTATAAAAGAAAGGTAAATCACAGGGCCATGCCGTGTAATACAGAACGGGTTTCCTCCACATAAATACCAGTGCACAAAACTTCGCAATGCTTTTAAGAAAAATGAAACCATTATAAGACTCAAGTCCCATCACACAATGCAATGCATACCGGAAGATAGACTTTTACCCTATAATAGCCAAACATGCTTGATACGAGGAAATCATTTGATAATAATATTATTATTAATGTCTAAGTGTGAAAATCAGTTTTGAAAATAAATGTATAAAACTTAGCTCGCATAATGCCCCATCCCATTATGTTGGTTATATAGTATATATCTGAAAACTCAAAGTCTCGTATTGGAATTCAATTCCATTAATGAACAAATGCAAAGGATCTTCCTTAACTATTCATATCAGCTCTAGCAAGATGTCCAGGACTCAAACGCATGTGATCCTTCGGATCAGCAAAGCCGACCAGCAATAACGGGCTTATTAGGATCTTTTCTAAACGTAACGCTCCCCGATCGTATTTGACTGTCGTCCAAGGCACCTCATCTATCATCCACATAAGTAAACCTTCCTGGGCTCTATACCATGGCATCACTTTTTATCTAGAAGGAAACATTATTCCTTTTCTGTAACAGCCCGCATTTTACGTATCAGAGGATCGTAAAATATTTTCATTTTATTCCCTGAGGGTTAGATCATCCTCATATTTAATATGCTGTTTATGGGGATGTGGGACATGTCCATAATTTTTACCAATTTTGTTTGAGACCATTTTTCCCCTGTCAGTATTTTACAGGTCATAGCTTTTGACTTGGATCAAATCAGGTGCTGAGATCGGTCGGTCATTGCAACAGGGGTTAGATTGGTCATTTGCTACAGTGATCGGTCATTTGCTACATTGATCGGTCATTACCACAGTGGTCGGTCATTGCTATAGGGATGGATTGGTCAACCATTGATATAGGGATCATTCGGCCATTGCCACAAGGGTAGGATCGGTCATTACTACAGGGATCGAACATTTGCTATAGTGATCGGTCATTTGCTACAGCGGTCGGTCATTGCTACAAGGGTCGGTCATTGCTACAGTGATGTGTTTGTTAACAGTCATAATGCAAAAAATGTGATGACAACTTAAAGGTGTTCTGTGTTTGTCGAATATAGTTGGATGGTCATCGTCGATGATGACTAGAGATACCGAAGGTCGTGGAAATATTGTTGTCGTAGGTTCAAGCGGACTTAAAGCAGGGGTTACATGAATTCATCATATGGTCGAGTACCCTGGGGAGCATGAACGGGCCTAGATACATTTTGTTGTATAGTGTATGGGGTTTGAGATAAAACTGGGGTTTGCCATTGGCCCTTGACAATTGATGGCTTGTTTTTTCGAATCGTACGATTAACGATGGTTTCAAAGTAGGACTGGCAATGATAGCAAGAGTCTGTCATGAATGATTGTTTGCTTTGTTTGTACCATCTCATGTAGATTGTCTAACGTCGAAGGAGATGTTTCTTGGGTGCTTTCCTGATATTGGTTTTGGCCTCTGGGCCTTGTGCTTGAGTGAAGTTGTATTCGATTAAGATGGTTTACGTGAGATATATATTCTGGATGTTACAAGTGTTATTATGAATTACTTCTAGTTGCCACGAATAAATGGTTGTTTGGATTACCATGGATGTATGGTTGAAACGCTTGTTGTAAAGGCTATCACTATCCAATGTGGGGAAGATGGGGATGATTTCTTCTCTGCTATTAGTAGATTAGTTTGTTTATCTACCTATTCTCGTATACTTTATTGTTGATGTTAGATAGTTATTTTATCGCTCACTATGACTGCTGTCTGACTCAATATTTTAAGTTTCCCTCTTATTACCTTGGGTTGTTCATCCTGTTTTTGGATGGGCAGATTAGGTGGTAGGTGACAGGTGATTAGTGAGGACGATGTTGCTTTGCGGTGGCGAACAAGAGGCTGGCGTGTCATCTTTTACTACTATCTAGTATCCTTGTTTTTCCGCTGTTTGATATTTGACTCTGAGTGCTGTAGTGAGGCAAATTTGTACAAACATTATGTTGTAATCCTGGTGTTTGGATACTTTTTTTGTTATGAAAGTTTGAAGTTTTTCTACTCAAATATGCTTCACTATTAAATTTTATCCTTGCGCTGTGAGTTATACGACAGGTCCCGATTGTGTTGTCATACCATGATGATCGTCCATATCTGCCTAACACACCTTTTAGTGCATTAATCCTCTTGTTTATTGGAGGGGTTATGGGCGGTCATCACATTTGGTATCAGAGCTCTGGTTATCGATTTTAGCCGAAGTTCAAAGAAGTAATAACGTACGAGAGACGTATTTGTAGATTGTTGATGGATGTATACTATATAATAGTATATGGTATAATAGCTTTTGAGAACCATTAGTATTTTTTCTTGCAAGTGGCTAGTCATTCTAATTTGCATATTTAGAATGAATCGACGAACTTCAAAACATACTGCAAGGGAGGAGGTTGTGCCTGGAGGGGGAAATGGCGGTACACCTGATTACCCAGCCATGTTCGAGGCCCTGATGGAAGCATTCATGCGAAGGGTACCCACTCCAGTGGCAGCCGCGGTAGACATAGGGGTGCATGTTTCTAGGGTTGTGGATTTTTTGAAGCTGTTTAAAGATTTCACATCTCTAGGAGGAAAGCAATTTAAACGGACTGACCAACTTAAGAGGTACATAGGTGGTAAGAGGCCTGTGTTTGTATCTTTGGAGACTTAGGTATTGAAGATGCAACCAAGAGAAAGATTACATCAAGGCAGCAGTAGGGGAGGGCCATGGAGTGGTGGAATTCTATTGCGCTTGAAACTCCAGAAGAAGAAATAACTTGGGAGCATTTCCAAGTTAAGTTCGAGACAAAGTTTATCTCCACTACTCAGAAGTCTGCTCTATTCAATATTTTGGGGCCATGTCGAGATATGCTCGTTCATACTTCGACACACCCTATCAGAAGAACGAGAAGTTTGTTATGGATTTGGCGTGACACCTCCTGTCCATTAATGTCACTCTTTATTAGAATGCATTATGTTTCAAAAATCGTTATAGGTAAACAGAAATAGAAACATTATAAGATAGATATAAAACAGCGGCGGAATTTAAAACTTTATTTAAGCAGAAAACATCATGGTTCAAAACATAGTTACATCATAAGTCTAAAATGCATAAAATCCAGTACATCAGTTTAAAACTTCTGTCTTGTACTAAAATCATTAGAGTACAATAAACATGAAAAGAGCATAATTCCCAAAACATATCCATAGTAGAGAAGATAGAAAGAAGAGGAAACAAAATAGGTCAGACATAAGTCTGGCAGTCCAGTTACTTTTAGCATATAAATAAGTAAATGCATCATAATAGGCATATAAACTGGATGAAAGAGATACATCATATAAGGCAGGTATGACAAGGTAAACAGGATAAACAGAATAGAATAAATAGTGCTTCCCAAACACTTTTCTTTCTCTGCACCAATACTAGTATAACCAAAACAAGATGATCCCAATAATTACAATATGGTAGACATAGGTGTACTTTTAGTGAGAGGTTTTACCCCATACAATAATAGGTAGCCTAACAGAACTGACGGATGTTACCCTCAGCGATAATAATGGGCTCCTAAACAGGCGAGACTAGATGTACCTAATTACTACCCCAATCGATCAAGTCCCTAACCCGTAGATACCCGTGCTGCCCTACAGTAGGATGTATCACTACCTAAAGTGGCAACCCTATTATTTACAAGACGTATAGCTATATCTACTTATGTCACAGCGTTTTATCTTCCTGAGCAGGCGGACCCATGCACGCACATGAGCCCGATGGAACACACCGTCAGACACCTTTTCTCCCAAGTGACCTCTTATAACCATCTCAGTAAGCGTGCCCTGACCCCGACCAAGTTCGGGGTTCTCCGTTTGATACCTGTTTATCCCTAATTAGTACATCAAATCTACATAAGATATCCATGACAACCACTGCAGAGCTTAGACATGCATGAACAATCCAAGATGCTCAGGTCATTCTAAATAGATCGACAAGGAGGAACAAATAACACCAAAACTAATAAGTCCCACAACGGTCATACAGCTTGATTCGACTATGCCAAAGGGTAATGCAGCCCAGGCAAGCTTAAGATATTTGTACCTGAAGTAAGGGTCTCCCACTCTAATATCCAAGAGCATAACGAACGAGCACAACTCAGAGGATCGACCGTTTATAACCAAAGACAGCAGCCGCTCACATCAAGGAACACAAGATCCTACATGTACCCCATGCCCCACTCATGGATTGTGACCTCAGACTCTCACACATCTATCATCAAATACAAATGCTCCAACCAGACAATTACAGAAGGCTAAGCATGATCCAGTCGACCATTCCTATATTGACCGGATCGTTTTGACAAGACACGACCTATGCACTCATTGCCTGTCTTCCCGTTCAATATGCAATTACTCGTTCTTACACAACCACTCGCCCCTATGAAGTCACTCTCGTAGGGAAGCTGGAAACAACTGTCACCAGTTGGCTACAACTAAGTGGGGACATTGTTTATCCTAAAAGAACCACTTATATATTGGTCTATTAAGTGTGCATTAGCATTTTCGGTCAAGCATCATTAGGCTTGGTCATACAAAGAGATATCCAGTACACTCAAACAGTATATGAAGGGTCATGAAAGACCACACATGACACAATAATAGCAAGACTCGCGCATCCAGGAAGGTTTCCTCCTCTCACGACCATTCCAAAGAGTTCAGTCATAAATCCCACTCCCGAGGGTCCAAGTTATCAGGGATCACATAATGCTTTATGTCTATTGACATATTACAGCCCAAACCACTCACTCCTCAACTTGTCATTGCTATTTCGACCAGGCACTTCCCTCCGATCATAAAGACCGGTCGCCCATTCATCTACAATCAAACACGTCCACCCCAACCAACCCGCTCGCATGCCCATAATTGCTCGTCTAAACAGTTTGAACCAAAAGCAGTCTCTCACTCTCAGAAAGTCGTTCACTCCTGTAAAGTCACTCATGGTGGACAGCCAAAAACGGTTACTAATAGCTGGCTACAATGAGGCAGTGGCATTTTAGCAATTAATGGGATAACCGACTCGTATGAATCCCAATTCAATCTTTCATGAGGGATCAACTATAAATAGGCCATAGCAGCCACTAAAGGGGGAGGGACCTCTAGCCACTATGAAGTGCTGCTAAATTCCGTCCTCAACCATTCCTTAAACATTTTAGCCATGATCATCATCACCATCCGAAGATCTTTCATCCATTTGTCCATGGCGTCCGTCAAATTCCTATAGGTGCAAAAGATAAAAGACCTCCTCTTCCTCCGTCGCCTATCTGTCCTTCTCCGTCATAGATCCTTCCATTCCTCCATCGAATTTTGTGAATCTAAATGAAAATTTTATGTAAAAGTGAGAATATATTGATTGAAAAAGATGTACAAAGATCAAGAGCTGATATGGATTGTAATCATCATCACGATAATGCAAACTCCATTCACAGTGGATGTAGGCCTAACACAAGGCTGAACCACTCTAAAACCTCGCCTCCATTTTGTTTTCCTTGGCATTTTTACTTTCAATTGTTGCTGAGTGTGGCTCCACTTATTTTTTAACCATATTGGTGAAGTACATTCATTGTACCCTTGGTGCTTGAACCATTTTTGGTGAAAACATTTGGCGCCCACAATGGGGCTGTATTTACATCTTTCCTTGCTGAAGTCCACCGAGATTCCCGAAGAGAAACTTTGGCTGCTTGAACCATGAGGATGATGAAGGAAGCTATTAGTAAAACCAACGACCCTACCAACAGTGTGAAGATTGTCAAGTCACCCATTATACGATTTGAAGTCGGAAAATCGTCAAAAATTGAGGAAGCTATAACCAAAAGAGAATTAGAAGAAGCAACGACGAAACTGACGAGCCAGATAACCATCGCAAATGATGCAATAATGATAAAACTTAAATAAATGTTTGTTATTCAAGCTGCTACTGCGAAAACCACACTAAGTGCCGCTTGTTTTCTACCTACTCGAATAAGCCAAATATACGTGCAGAATCCTCTACTTTAGGCATAAAATAACAAAATTCCATTTAGGAAGTCACATATTATGTTAATTTGGACCATGGAATAGCTAGAGTGCCCATGCGCAACCACCTCGGTGACACAACCTCTCAAGGAGTAAATGATCCTACAAAAGGGGTGTTTATCTCAAAAGAGAGCCCATATTCCCCGTCTCTGGATTGTAATTGCACACTTGGGAAAGAAATTGGTAAGGAAAAAGGCGTTGGTTCCATGGGTCAAAACAAAGAGTAGGAACATATTTTAGAAATGGCATGCGAGATTGTGAAAGAGAGCATGAAACAGGAGGATAATCGAAAGGAGTGGGAAATATTTCCTATTAAGACCCCACTCACCGAAAGAATCAAGATGGTTGTATATCCACAGGAATTTAAGCCCCCAACGTTGCAACTTTATAAAGGAACTAGCGATTCAAATGTATTCCTATGCAAATATGATCAGCATATGAATGGGGCGCACGCCACTGACGATGTTAAATGCCTATACTTTCCGACTTGTTTAGAGGGCGTGCCCTACCTTTGGTTCACAAAGCTACCACCAAATCTGTGGACGACTTCGCTACCTTGGCCAAGTTATTCAGTATGCAATTCAGATTCCAGGCAGCCAGAATCCGGGACGTCATGGAGCTAAGTGAAATACAACAAAGATCAGGAGAGTTCGTCAAAGACTTTCTCACTCATTTTAAGATGGAAGTGGATGAGGTTGGAAATTATGAACCCCGACTAGTGCTGATGGCCTTAAAAGGGGCCATACATAGAAAAACCAGGTTAGGACGGTGGATTAAAAAGAAGAAACCAAACACACTCGAGCGTCTACTTAGCAAAGCCGAAGAATATATGAATGTTGAAGAGAATCCACTGTGTGAACAACATAAAGGGAAAGGTGGTGCACATAGTGACTTTAGCAGTCAGAAGAGGAACAACGAAGGAAAAGATAACCGAGCTAAGAAAAAGCTATGTTTCTTTAAGAATTATGAATTCACCCCCCTCAATGACACCATAAGGAATATTTTCATGGAAACTAGGAATACGGAAAAATATCTGATCCCGAAACAAATGCAAGTCAGAGATTCCTCTATGAGATCAGGGAGGTTTTTTCAATTTCTTAACCAACCGGGACATGATAGCAATGAATGGGAGCACTTGAAATCATTAATTGAAGTTCCGATCAGGAGGAATCATTTCCAACAATACGTACGAGTTCATGAGCATAACCCCAACTCTTCACACGCAAGGGGCAACAAGTAATGGGTAAATCTTATAAACCAGTTCAGAGCCGGTACTTACTTAAGGACCAGGAGCCAACCTTCTGGCGTCAACAATCCTGAATAAGCAATTCCCATCGCACTACCTTTCTCTATTATTATTTTCTTGTCTTATTACTTAAGAACCAATAGTTACTCTATTCTACCTTATAACTTGCTATATTCATGAAAGTAATCGATAGTAATTTACCTGCAAATGCCTTACAAACCAACAATTATGTGCTTACCTGAGTAACATACTACGGATTTAAAATTTCTTTTGGACAATCCCAAAAGAGGCACCTTTCTTAGGTACACGGCATGAATTCTTCGAATCGAACAAAAACTTGATAAGAAGAATTAGTGTCCACCTCTCGGGACGAAGCATATAGATTAAACAAAAAACTAGGCTGGAAGCCCCAATCCTGGTGCGGGAAGGATCAAAACAAACAGAAATCCTAGCCGAAAGGGGGTAACAGAAATCCTAGCCAAAAGGGGTAACAGAAATCCTAGACAAAAGGGGGTAACAGAAATCCTAGCTGAAAGGGGGTATCCAACATGGTCTTTTCATTTCTAGAGAAATCAGAACAAATAAGACCGACCTTGGATCGAAAATTGAAACCCAAGACCTCCCATGGGGCACCCAAAAAAAACAACAAACGCGTATATATGTAAAAGCAAATTAAATATGGAAAATATAAACCTCTTCAAGAGGCACATTTTCAGGTTTGAACCCTGAAGGATTTGAATTAACAAGTTACTAAAACAGGGGTAAATGCGCAAACATCTAAGATTGTAATACACTTTGGTACGGGGGTTTAACCTTAATGTAAAAACAAACTACTAATATTAACATTGCACGCCATAAGTCGGGAGCCGTCTTACGGTTAACAAAATGCCCAACCATACAAATGAATAGCGATGAAGTGTAACGTGCGACGCACCAACGAGAGGGTAGCTAAATTATGCATATAAAGAAAAGTTTCAGTACCATGAACTAAGGCATAAAGTCACTAACATAAGCGTGTGATAACAAGCAGTGCTGGCACCCGTATAAACAAGCCAGTCTAAGCACAACACATTAAGATAAACAACGGAAATAATAAGAGATAAAGCTAGCCAATCACGATTTTCAAGTGGTAGAAGCAGTGGCCTTCTCCAGGGATTCAAGGGCCTTGATAAGCTCAAACTTGTCTTTTTCCAAAGCCTGAATTCAGTCAATGTTCTCTTTGTCCAACCTCTGAAGATCACCAGAAAGAGTATGCCAAGTGCCCAATTGCCTTACGATGTAATCCCGGACCTCCATGATAAGGCCTCCAACAAAACTTGGGTGCGCCTCCAGCTGGTTAAATTCAGCCAGTATGCAGTCTTTCATAGCATCCATCTTACCAGCAATAATCCATCTGTCAAATGGATCTATGTTCAAATCAGAGCATATGCCTTCTAAACAGCAACCTTCGAATCGTTCAGCAAGTGTTGGATGAACGGATTCGGAACATAAAGAGGCCTACGTACGATTGTTGGAATATTAGCAGAATTTGAGGTGATTGATGGAAAAGCCAAGGATGGTTGGGCGGAAGCAGTTTGAGTATCTGGGATGAGAGGTTCATCTAGTATACGACGTCTCTGAAGGACACTTTTGCCCAAATTCCCTCGACTCTTCGGACTGCTGTTCCTTCCAACCTTCTTCATCATCTTCTTCTTTGGTCTTCTTAACGTAAAAGATTTCATCCTTGAGCCTAAAGAAAAAGTTCAAAAGATATTTTATGGCATGCCGAACATCAAAGGGACATTTCAGTATGAAGATTGGATGTTAATCAGAACAGTCCAACCAGGATTGAGTGTGGGCAGAAGCCACATTTGGTTTAAGCCAGTAACGTTTGAGGCATTCCAGCAAATGGTTCACAGGAAAAATCAAAACCAAAGTTTTGAAAATTTTCATGTTGTTTAGGTTCATATTGAAGCAACACCCTCATCAAACATGCCTAATTATTTAAGCTGATCGAAGCTTACTTAAGAACGCCTTAGCTTGAAACTATTTATGAAATCAGCAACCACTCAAGCAAACAAGACAAAGTAAAAAAGCAAGAATGCACCAAAAAAAATCGTGGTGCTTTAGATCTGAGGAAAAGTTGCCTCAATCAATCAAAAGTTACTGGAAGCATTAAACAGAATAGTGAGCTAAAAGGAACTAGATTTCTAAAAGAAAAAGAAAAAAAAATTCAGGGCAAAAATTAAAGGATGTGGATTATATTGTAAAGCTCTCCAGAGCAGTGTTACCATCGAGAAGATTTCTTCGAGAAATAGGCAAAATGGAGAAGGCATATAGAGTAAATTATTCCAATATGTTCTGTCCACGTCATCTTTGTCAAATTCAAAGTGGCCCAGTTAAACGAGCATAATGACCCACCAAAACTAACTTGCCCGAACCACCATATTATGACTAGCGATACGAGCGGCTTAAGGAAGCTTTGACTTTGGTCAATCAAGAACAACCGAGAGCCGCGAATAATTACCCCTTGGAAAATGAATATTTAATTCACCAAATCGCTATAGTTTCTTTTGACGTCCGAAATCTCCTGTGAAACCAAGAAATTACGATCTTCGAGGGGAAAATGTTTATCCCTAATTGGTACATCAAATCTTCATAAGATATCCATGACAATCACTGTAGAGCTTAGACACGCATGAACAATCCAAGATGCTCAGGTCGTTCTGAACAGATCGACAAGGAGGAACACACAACACCAAAAATAGTAAGTCCCACGCCGTTCATACAGCTTGATTCGACTACGCCAAAGGGTAATACGACCGAGGCAAGCTTAAGAAATTTGTACCTGAAGTAAGGGTCGCTCACTCTAATATCCAAGAGCGCAACGAACGAGCACAACTCAGAGGACCGACTGTTTATAACCAAAGATAGCAGCCGCTCAAATCAGGGAACCAAAAATCGTACATGTACCCAAAGCACTGCTCATGGATTGCGACCTCAGACTCTCGCCCATCTATCATCAAATACAAATGCTCCAACCAGACAATTACAGAAGGCTAAGCATGATCTGGTCGGTCGTTCCTACACTATCCGGATTACTTTGACAAGACACGATCTGTGCACTCATTGCATGTCTTCCCGTTCAATATGCAATTACACGTTCTTACACAACCACTCGCCCCTATGAAGTCGCTTGCGTAGGACAGCTGGAAACAACTGCCACCAGTTGGCTACAACTAAGCGTGGAAATTGTTTATCCTAAAAGAACCACTTATATATTGGTCTACTAAGTGTGCGTTAGCATTATGGGTGGAGCATCATTAGGCTTGGTCGTACAAAGAGCTATCTAGTACACTCAAACAGTTTGTGAAGGGTAATGACAGACCACACATGACGCAGTAACAATAAGACTCGCACATCCAGGAAGGGTTGCTCCACTCACCCCTATTTTAGAGAGTTCGGTCACAAATCCCATTCCTGAGGGTCCAAGTTATTAAGGATCAGACACACTTTATGTCTATTGATAGATTACATCCCTAACCGCTCGCTCCTCTACCTGTCGTTGCTATTTCGACTAGGCGCTTCCCTCCGATTATAAAGACCGGTCGCCCATTCATCTATAATCAAAGACTTCCACTCCAACCAGCCCGCTCGCATGCCCAGAATCGCTCGTCTAAATAGTTCGAACCAAGAGCAGTCGCTCACTCTCAGAAAGTTGTTCGCTCCTATAAAGTCACTCATGGTGGACAGCCAGAAACGATTAATAACAGCTGGCTACAACAAGGTAATGGCATTTTAGCAATTAATGGGATAACCGACTCGTATGAATTCCAATTCAAACTTTCATGAGGGCTCAACTATAAATATGCCATAGTTGCCACTAGAAGGGGGGAACTCTGGCCACCACGAAGTGTTGCTAAATTCCGTACTCAGCCATTCCTTAAACATTTCAGCCATATTCATCATCATCATCCGTATATCATTCATCCATTTGGCCATGGCGTCCGTCGAAATCGTACAGGTGCAAAAGATCGAAGACCTCCTCCTCCTCCGTCGCCTATCCGTCCTCCTCCGTCATAGATCCTTCCATTCCTCCATCGAATCTTGTGAATCTAAACGAAACTTGTATGTAAAAGTGAGAATATATAGGGTGAATAAGAAGATTTACAAAGATCAAGAGCTGATATGCCTTGTAATTATCATCATGATAATGCAAACTCCATTCACAGTGGATGTAAGCCTAACACAAGGCTGAACCACTCTAAAACCTCGTCTCCATTTTGTTTTCCTTGGCATTTTTACTTTTAATTACTGTTAAGTGCGGCTCCACTTATTTTCTAACCATATTGGTGAAGTACATTCATTGTACCCTTGGTGTTTGAACCATTTTTGGTGAAAACAATACCGATATAGGTCACTGACTGATATGGGTCCCACACACAAGTTGATACAAGTTTACACCTGGGATTGCATCCCCGCTACTAGGATTTCAACAGGTTATGCCCACTAGTTTAACAAGATCGGATAACCCAACTGGTTATGTTTGTCGGGTTCATATGTATAGCCCATCCCCACATATTTAACAAGATTAACTTAACCCTCCCACCGATTCAAGAAAATCTACTTAACCCCTACTCAAGTTAACATGTTCATGCAATCCTTACGGATTCAAACAAGTTAAGTATTACAAGTTCATTACCATACATTCATTTATGGCTATAATGCGCTAGATCTCCCACATTAAGTCTACCATTTGTGGATGCTGGATATGCCAGTTGGGTCCGGGCAGACCTCTTCCACATGTCGGACTTAACCTCGTGTCTTAGCACCGTTAGTGTTTAGCACTTAGACCCTCACATTAGATTTACCACTTGTGGATGCTGGATATGTCGGGCGGTCCCGAGCAGGCTTTTACCACAAGTGTAATCTAAACACGTGTCTAAGCACGATCACAATTTCTAATTACTGTAAATCTTGGCATACTCATTCTTTAACAATTATTCCTATTTCATTATAGGTTTTCTTGCCCTTTCCTAAGTCATACTCATCATGTACCATGTGACCTAAATTAAGATCTTTTAATTACAGTTTGGTTTATGCCCCAAATCCATATTCAATTTTCAATTCAAGTTATGCCCAAATTTGCCAATACAAGTTATGCCCCAATTTTAACATTTCCTCTCATTCCTAATTTCACGCGTTCGCATATTTCAGCAATGTGCCTAGGCTCGAAGGTAGCCTGGCTATAAAATAAAATGGGAAAAGAAGAAGGGAAGAGAATCAAAATAAGCATAATAACAAGATAAACATATGATGGCAGAAATAGGCATAGCAACTGAATAAGCATATAGTGACAGAATTGGGCATAATGACAAGATAGACATATAAGAACATATCTGACGAACATGTGATAATATAACTGATTAGGCATAGTTTTAGATCCAAATTCATATATATGTCAAGATTACATTTTAGGTGTTTATATCTAAATGCAATATAAAATCACCGTGATTGGATCTAAAGAAAAGGGAATAAAACATAGATGACGTTGCACAGATCTCTGAATTTGCCGAACTCTTGATGTTGAAGAAGAACAGGCTAGATCAAACTATGTTGGGGCAACGCCTCGTTGTTGCCATCGTTTTTGGATGAATAAAACAATGAGAATGAGATCTTATTTATAGCCATCAGCCAATGAATCTAGGTCAAAAATCAGTCCAAGTTCAGAGTTAGGGATCTGCCTAGATCCGTATGGGGGGTCGACCCCCCCCCCCATAGAGTGTCGAACTAGGGGTCGACACCCCCTTGATGGGGTCGACCCATGGGTCAACACCCATGGGGACCGAGGTCGACCCCTAACGGGCTGAACCCCCGCTTTGTCCCGAGCCTTCTGATTTTGAATTCTAGACTTATTTTGTTTATATATAAGCAACTTATAGGTTTATAAACTTCAAACTTAATATCTTCTTATACGATGTCCGTTTTATGCAAACCAGGTGTCTATTTTAACAAGAATTCCGAGACGAACGCCATGGATCAATCCATTTCACATAATTTCGAATATTTATTTAAGTATACCTTAATTTATTGTTAACAGTGTGTTTTTAAAATATGGGGTGTTACATTCTCCCCTACTTAAAGGATTTCGTCCCCAAAAACTCCAAGTTAAGAAGAATGTATATACTAACATCCATCATCCATCTACTTATTCACCAATCACATGCACCCATTGTCCTTAAAAGATTTCTAATGCTTATATGAACACATGCAAAGGTTTGTGTATATGTCCCTATGCTAATGAAAATGATCAGGCGGTCTACTGATTCAATCGACCTCCTCAATGCAATTCATGTTCGTGCCATGAGTCCAACATGTATGCAAATAATCCTCACGTATCATGTAAATTCTATATGCGTGCACAATCTTCCATCCAAATGCAACATCCATATGACGATTCACCCATTTTCATCCGTAAAAAGAAAAAATGCACATGCATCCATATGTAGTACGAGAGTGATTTGAGTCGATCTAGTGCCTAATGTGTGTGTATATGCATCCACGAGCAACCACTCACAAACACTTGCGTCCATCAAACATAACATGTCTCAAAAACATGTTTACATCCATGGGATTCCTACCTAAAGGTCGAAGATTCGATCGATAGGATATACTTAAATGATTGATACAAGCCTGAATAAAAGCTTTGGAAAGGAAGTTAAGAACATACCCTTAAAAAGAAAAAGGGTACGAAGCGCGAATCTTGTCTTCAGTCTCCCAAGTTGCATCCTCTTGGTAGTCACCCCACTGAACTTTCATAAACTTGACTTCTCGATTGTGTAGCTTCTTAACTTCTAATCCAAGAATATGGATAGGAAATCGTCTAACCGTCGCTTCCTGTTCCACCTCTACTTCCTCAAGCATACTTGGCTCAACTACTTCTATGGTATCATGCAAGCACTTCCTTAAATGATATACATGGAAAACATCATGAATGACGGACAGTCTCTCTGGTAGCTTTACTCTATAGAACATTTGGCCAATCCTTTCTGCTACGGGAAATGGCCCAACAAATCTTGGTGCCAATTTCCCTACAGATCCAAAATGAACCACATTTCTCAAAGGTGATACATTAATGAAAACCATGTCTCCAACCTCAAACTCAATGCCAGTCCTTCTCTTATCTGCGTAGGACTTCTGCCTGTCCTGAGCTGTCTTCATGCGTCTTTTAATAGGATCAATCTTTTCTGAAGTTTCTCTAACCATATCCGATCCAAGTAGAAATCTTTCTATAGACTCCCACCAACAAGTCGGTGATCTACAAGGTCGTCCGTACAATGCTTCAAATGGTGCCATGCCAATACTAGCATGATAATTGTTGTTGTAGGCGAAATCTATTAAAGGAAGATGCTCCTCCCAAGTCCTTCCGAAGTCAAGGATACACAGCCTCAAAAGATCCTCTAAAACTTTGTTCACCCTCTTCGTCTGTCCATTGGTCCAAGGATGATATGCGGTGCTCAAACATAGCTGTGTATCAATTGCCTCTTGCAGACTCTTCCAAAACTCACTAGTGTATATAGGATCTCGATCGCTCACTATGCTCGAAGGTACTCCATGTACATGAACTACCTCACGAAGATAAACCGATGCCAACCATGTCGCAGTTCTCTTACTCTTAACCGAAATGAAATGAGCGCTCTTAGTAAGCCTGTCAACTATAACCCAAATACTGGTATTTCATTTTCAGGATCTAGGAAAACCATCAATGAAATCCATAAAGACGCTCTCCCACTTCCACTGTGGGACCCCCAAAGGATGAAGTAAACCATCGAGCTTCTTTTGCTCGGCTTTTACTTGTTGGCAAATCAAACATCGAGAAACGAACTCTACTACATCCTTCTTCATCCCAACCCAAAAGAAAACCCTCTTTATATCTCTATACATCTTATCATCGCCTGGATGTATAGTCATCTTGGAATGGTGGACTTCCTCAAGGAATGTCTTTAACAGACTCCCAACTCGGGGAACACAAGGACTTCCATCTCATCGCAGTCGCCCTTTATCGTCTGTGAAATATCTACTGAGGTGACTAGAAGTCTCCCCTCTACTGAGCCAATACAAGATCTCTGAAATCCGTGGAACCTCCTGTTGTGAAGTTCCTATCTGATCCAAAAGAATAGTTCGCACCTCTAGTGATGATAATAAACCAGGTGTAAACTCGGTGGAGGGTCTAAAATCAAAAGTTGATATGAACTCCAAGCTTTCCTTATCCACAAACAAAGGACTAAATGTCATCCTCTACCTACTCAATGCGTCTGCCACCATATTACCCTTACCAGGAGTATAAGCAATCTCAAAGTCATAGGATGTTAGGAACTCCGTCCAACTTTGTTGTCTCAAATTGAGATCCTTCTGCGAGAACAAGTACTCGAGAGATTTATGATTGGTGTACAACTCAAACTTCTGTCCAAGTAGATAATGGCGCCAAGTCTTAAGCGTGAATACTATGGCAGCTAACTCTAGGTCATGGGTAGGGTAGTTCTTCTCATGAACTCTTAGTTGTCTACCTCCATAACATACTACCCTTCCCTTTTGCAGCAGAACCGCACCAAGCCCTGTACCATATGCATCAGTGTATACTATGAATGCCTTGTTCCCATCTGGCAAAGTCAAGATTTGGGATGTTGTCAAAGCCCTCTTCAATCGCTGAAAAGCATCTTCACAGTCTATATTCCAATAAAATGTCACATTCTTCTTCGTCAGCCTCATGAGTGGGGCTGATATCTTTGCGAAGTCATTAATGAAATTCCTATAATAGCCCGTTAAACCAAGAAAACTCCTCACCTCTGTTGCATTCTTTGGGGTATGTCAATCTTGAACTGCAATTACCTTCGCGGGATCTACTGCTACCCCATCTTTGGAGACCACATGCCCTAAAATTCTCACTTCCTTTCTCCAAAATTGGAATTTGGAGAATTTCGCCTTAAGCTAATGTAGACAGAGAGTCTTCATAACCTCCCTCAAATGTAGGGAATGCTCTTCCTCATTCTTTTAAAAGATCAAGATATCATCAACAAAGAGCACAACGAACTTATTTAGAAACTCCTGAAACACCTTGCTCATCAAGTCAACAAAATAGGCTGGTGCATTTGTCAACCCAAAAGGCATGACGAGCTACTCAAAGAAACCATCTGGAGTTGCAAAAGAAGTTTTGTCTATACTATCCTCGGCCACCCTCAACTGATGAAACCCGTGGCGAAGTCTAACTGGGATAAAACAGATGCACCAACAAGCTGGTCAAACAGATCATCTATCCTCGGAAGTTGGTGCCTATTTTTCTTTGTGAGCTTATTCAAATCCTTGTGATCAACACATAAGCGAAGCGAACCATCTTCCTTGGTGGCAAACAATAATGGAGCACTCCATTCAGATATGCTTCACTTAATAAATCCTTTCTCAAGTAGCTCCCCTACTTGCTTGCTGAGCTCCCTCTTTTCCCTTGGAGCAATATGGCGCACAGGAAATGCAACTGGCTTTGAACTGTCCACCAAGTATATGTGAAAACCAATCTCGCGCCTCGGAGGCAAGCCTCGAACCTCATCAAAAACATCTGGACACTCCCAGAATACTGGTAAAGATCGCAGATCATCAATAGATGCATCAAGTGACTCTAGAAAACTGAGCATTATGGACTCTTTCTGGTCACAAGAAATCTCGAGGGTCCACCCATGGCAAGTCAATAGTCTGACGACCCTCCTCTCGCAATCCATAATGGCACCATACATGGCTAGCCAATCCATCCCTAGAATCAAACCATATCCTATGAAATCAAACACATATGCATCGCATTCAAACTCGATGCCCAATACAGATATTCTCGAACCTCGACAAATCATAGATGGATGAGTCATAACCCCAATGGGGTTTGAGACGACAAGAGGATCCAAAATCATACTAGTACTATGGTGTAGAGACTTAACCCTATAATCATATATAATTGAATGTGAAGCGCCTGAATCAAAATGAGTTTTAACAGGATGATTGGAAAGAGAAATCAAACCTTCAACGGAAACTTTCCTACCTCTGTCCGACGCACTGGTCACGACACCATGCACCTGCCCTCCTGAAGATCCTGCCCCTTGACCTTGTCCTTGCTTCTTTGGGCACTCTTTAGAAAAGTGTCCGAACTCTCCACAATTGAAACAAGCATTTTCCTCCTTTTGCAGTCTTTGACCAAATGACCCTCGCGTCCGCAATTATGACATTTCCTCTTATCTTTAGCCTTGTCGTTCTTTCCTCCCTTCCTTTATTGTTGTTTTCGTCCTTTCTTTGTCCACACTTTCTTATTTTGTGTTTCCTCAGCCTCAGCCTCTTTCTTTTCACCTTTATGTTCTTCGTGCATTAATGCCATATCAACGAGCTTCTCAAAAGTCGCCCCCATTGGAATATGAGACATATCCAACCCATGGAGGGGTACATTCAATCCTCTAGAGAACCTCAAATATTATTGTGTGGGGTATTCACTAGCTCTAACCCAAACCTCGCCAATTGATTGAATTTATTAACATACTCTTTCACAGACATGCTTCCTTTCTTAAGCACCAGAAACCTTTCCATTTTCATACTTTGCTCGTCTTAAGAAAGAAACTTCATTTCAAATCTATGACGGAAATCATCCCAAGTCTCCAATGGACGCCCTGCTTGCGTCACTTCCCACCAGAGCAAGGCCTCACCTTTCAGCTGCCAAATGGCCAACTGAATCTTCCTACGATCATAAACCTTAAAAGTCCCAAACAAATCCTTCGTCTCCTTGAGCCAATTCCTTTCCTCTACAAAAGTCTCTGTCCCTCAAAATGGCATTCCGCCCATAGCGTAGAAATCCTGACGTATCTTGGAGAAATCATCTGCCCACTGAGGGGAGGAGGAATAATGGCTACAGCTGGGGGAGGGGCATCTGCTTGGCCTTAGGCGGGTGTCGTAGCCTCCAGATACCTATGAAACCAAGTCGGTATCTGAATGCCCATCGAAATATTAGGTTCCCCAAACATGTTGAAAAAAAAGGATTCAAATAGAGAATTGAAAGATATTACATATAGCTTTGGGGAATATGTTTTTCAAAACAGACTTTTCTTTTGAAAATGCTTTCTTTTAAAACGTTTTTGAAAAAAAATCATAATCTTTTATTCGATCTGGAAAAATTAAGCTTTGATACCAAATGTAACACCCGCATCCATTAATTTCACTCTTTATTAGAATGCATTAATTTTCATGAAGCGTTATAGGTAAACAGAAATAGAAACATTACAAGACAGATATAAAATAGCAGCGGTGTTTAAAACTTTATTTAAGAAGAAAACATTGTGGTTCAAAACATAGTTACTTCATAAGTTTGAAATGCATAAAACCCAGTACTTCAATTTAAAACTTCTGTCTTGTACTAAAATCATTAGAGTACAATAAACATGAAAAGAGCATAATCCCCAAAACATAGCCATAGTAGAGAAGATATGAAATCAAGTAGTACATCTAAGTAGCTCCAAGAAAAATGAAAGAAGGGAGGGGGAACGGAAGAGAAAGAAGAGGAAACAAAATAGGACAGACATAAGTCTGATGAGTCCAGTTACTTTTAGCATATAAATAAGTAAAATAATCATGACAGGCATATAAATTGGTTAAGAGAGATACAACATATATGGAAGGTATGATAAGGTAAATAACATAAACAAAATAGAAAAAATAGCGCTTTCCCTAACACTTTTCTTTCTCTGCACCAATACCAGTATAACCAGAACAAGAAGATCCCAATAATTACAAGATGGTAGACTTAGGTGTACTTCTAGTGAGAGGTTTTACCCCATACAATAACAGGTAGCCGAGAAGAACTGTCGGGTGTTAACCACAACGATAATAATGGGATCCTAAATAGGCAAGACTAGATGTACCTTAATTGCAACTCCAATCGATCGGCTCCCTAACCCGTGGATACCCGTGTTGGCACCATAGTAGGATGTATCACTTCCTAAATTGGCAACCTCATTATTTCCGAGATGCACAACTATATCTACTGATGTCACAATGTCTTACCTTCCCGAGCAGGCGGACCCAACACACACATGAGCCCGATGGAATATGCCGTCAGACACCTTTTCTCCCAAGTGACCTCTTATAACCAGCTCAGCAAGCATTACCTGGCCCGACCTAGTTCGGGGTTCTTCGTTTGATACTGATATAGATTACTGACTAATATGGGTCCCACACACGAGATGCTATAAGCTTCCCCCTAGGCTTGCATCCCCACCACTAGGATTTCAATAGGTTATGCCCACTAGTTTTACAAGATCGCATAACCCCAACTTGTTAAGTTTGTCGGGTTTATGTGTATAACCCGTCCCCACATATTTAACAAGATTAACTTAATCCTCCAATTGATTAAAGAAAATCTACTTAACCCCAAATCAATTTAACAGGTTCATGCAAACCTTATGCATTCAAACAGGTTAAGTATTACAAGTTCATTACCATTCATTCCATTATGGTTATAATGCGCTAGACCTCCCACATTATGTCTACCACCTGTGGATGCTGGATATGTTGGTTGGGTCTGGGCAGACTTCTTCCACACGTTTGACGTAACCTCGTGTCTTAGCACCATCAGTATTTATGCACTTAGGCCCCTCACATTAAATTCACCACTTGTCGATGATGGACATGCCGGGGGGTTCCGGGCAGGCTTCTACCGCAAGTGTAATCTAACCTCGTGTCTAAGCACGGTTATAATTTCTAATTACTGTAAATCTTGGCATATTCATTCTTTATCAATTATTCCTATTTCATTATAGGTTTTCATTCCCCTTTCCCAAGTCATCTTTATCATGTACCATGTGCCCCAAATTAATATTTTTAATCATAGTTTGGTTTATGCCCCAAATCCATATTCATGTTTACAATTCAAGTTATGCCCAAATTTCCCAATACAAGTTATGCCCCAGTTTTAATTCCCCTCGTTCCAAATTTTACGCGTTCATATATTTCAGCGGTATACCTAGGCTCGAAGGTAGCCTGGCTATAAAATAAAAAGGGAAAAGAAGAAAGGAAGAGAACAAAAATAAGCATAATAATAAGATAGGCATATGATTGCAGAAATAGGCATAGCAACTGAATAACCATATAGTGATAGAATTGGGGATGATGGGCAGATAGGCATATAAGAACAGATCTGATAAACATGTGACAATAGAACTGGTATGGCAAAGTTTTAGGTCTAAATTCATACATATGTCAAGATTACATTTTAGGTGTTTATATCTAAAAGAAACATAAACTCACTGTGATTGGATCTAAAGAACAGGGAATAAAACGTAGATGACATAGCAGAGATCTCTGAATTTATCTAACTCGTGTTGTTGAAGATGGATAGGCTAGATCAAATTAAGTTAGGTAGCACCTCATTGTCGCCATTGTTTTTGGATGGATAAAACAATGACAATGAGGCCTTACTTATAGCCATCAACCAATGAATCTAGGATAGAAATCAGTCCAAGTTCGGATGCTGGGATCTGCCCAGATCCATATAGGGGGTCAACACCCCTTTAGTTTGTCGACCCAGGGATCGACACCCCCTTGATGGGGGTCGACCCATGGGTCGACACCCATGGGGAGCTGGGTCGACCCTTAATGGGCCGAAATCTTGCTCTGTCCCGCGCCTTCTGATTTTGAATTAATTTGAATTCTGGATTTGTTTTGCTTATGTATAAGCAACTTATATGTTTATAAACTTCAAACCTTAATATCTTCTTCATACGATGTCTATTTTACATAAACTAGGTGTCTATTTTGACCAAAATTCCGAGAAGAATGCAATGGCGTAATCCGTTTCATTTAATTACAAATAATTATTTAGGTACTCCTTAATTTATGTTAATAGTTAGTTTTTAAAATACGTGGTGTTGCATTTGGATACCTACATAGGAAGACCGTTGGTTGAACGTCTTGATGATTCATTTGAGAAGCTTGTGTAAAAAGCTATGAGATATGAAAGCTTGTTTCCAAAGGAGGAATCTATTGTTGTTGTAACCAAGGAGGCTCTAAAACCTCAGCAGGGTAGTATTAATAACAATAAGAAGAGGAAGCAACAACAGTAGAAAGGGAAGGATGAACAGAAGAAGTAGAAGGGAGAAGTGATTTGCTACAACTGCTGGCAGAAGAGCCATTATTCCAAGGATGGTAAGAATCCAAAAGCTGAGAAGAAGTGCTTCAACTGTGGAAAACCTGGGCATGAGAAGAAGGATTGTCCCGAATCGGCTAAGGGTAAGCAGGTTGTGAAAGCTTATGCTTTGGAAGCCATACTATCTTCTTCAAGAGATCCTACTACAGAGGAGAAGGGAAAGGGTGTCGTTGTCCAAGGTACTCTTTCTGTCGAGATGTTTCAGTTCGAGTGATGTTTGATACAGAGCATCGCATTCTTTCATTTGTAATGAGCTTGTGTGCCGCTTGGGTTTTGAACCCGAGATTTGTGATAGACCATTTATTGTGACTAATCGAGTTGGGGGTTCATCTAGTTTGTGTATGTTTTGTCGTGGTCTAGTGTTAACAAGTCATGGTTGCTCTTTTGTATGTGATTGCTTTGTTCTTAACTTCACTGGGTTTGAGATTATCTTGGGTATGGATTGGCTCAAGAGGTATACGACAAGAGTGAATTGCGAGAAGCTTGAGGTGCAAGTCGGGGATGTGGAAGGACGACAGGTGTTATTCCAATGTAAGCCCGAAGATGGTGTCTTCGTGAGCAATTTATATTCACTTGAGATTCCATAGGAAGACATGTACTATATGCTGAACACTAATGACTAATGAGCTTAAGGATGTATTTGAGGAAGTCAAAGGTTTGCCGTCGCAAAGTGAAATCGAGTTTAGGATCGATTTGGTCATGGGTGCTAGACCTATCATTATGCCTCTTAGGCAGATGGCGCCTAAGGAACTACAAGAGTTAGATGTGCAAGTTTGTGACCTTTTGGGAAAAGGATTTATTCGGAGAACTGCATCCGAATGGGAAGCACCGGTTGTGTTTGCAACCAAAGCATATGGATCGTTGAGATTGTGTGTGGATTATCGTGAGCTGAACAAGGTGACCAAGAAGAACAAATATCTGCTATCGAGGATTGATGACTTGTTCGATCAGCTTCACGAGACCAAAGTTTTTCCCCAGATAGATTTAGCAACGGGATTTCACCAGTTGAGAGTGGCGAAGGATAGTGTGTCGAAGACTGCTTTTAGGACACTATCTGGTTTCTTCGAATGGTTGTAATGCCATTTGGGCTGACTAACGTGCCAGCGTGCTTCGTGGACCTTATGAATAGGGTTTTCAAAGATCAGTTGAACAAGTTCGTTGATGATATTCTTATTTACTCTCAGAATGAGGAAGAGCACAAGACACACTTGAGAGTTGTTTTGGAAATCTTGCGAAAGCATCAGTTGAAGGCTAAGTTTTCGAAATGTCACTTTTGGAAGAGCGAAGTGAGATTCTTAAGCATTGCAATTTCTAGAAATGGAATAGCGATTGCCCCGCTAAAGTGGAAGCAATCCAGGACTGGGATAAACCTAAGAATACAACGGACATGAGAAGTTTCCTTGGATTGGCAGGTTATAACGACGTTTTATCAAGAAATTCTCCAAGATAGATGCTCCATTAATAGGATTAACAGAGAAGAACCAAGTGTTCACATGGGATGCGAAGTGTGAGCAATCCTTCGGTATCATGAAAGGGAGACTGAAGAGTGCTCTTGTTTTTACGATTCCAAGTGGGAATGAAGAAATAGTGGTATACACCGATGCATGTGGTACTGGACTTAGAGCAATTCTAACACAGAAGGATAAGAATTATGGCCTACGCAAGTCGACAGTTGAAGCCCCACGAAAGGAATTACTTAACTCATGATTTGGAGTTGGCAACGATCGTCTATACTCTGAAGATGCGGAGGCATTACCTGTCGGGAGTTCGTTTCGCATTGTTTACAAATCATAAGTCTTTAAAATATCTTTTCTTCCAAAAGGATTTGAATCTTCAGCGGAAAGGTGGTTAGAATTTCTGGCATCATATGATTTTGGTATAGCCTATTGTTAGACCAAAAATTGGTTCTAACACCCAAATTAGTTATGATTTCAATGAAATAGAATCAAAAAACAACAAAGAACACACGATTTATAGTGGTTCGGTGTTAAAGAGCCTACGTCCACTTTGTTTTCTTTTAATTGATGATTTGGATACAAAAACAGCAATGATTCTCACTTAAATTCACAATTACAATGCAAAAACTCACTCAAATCTCTCAAAAATAGACTTTAAGAGATGACTTTGATCTGAGCGTAGTTATGAAATTCGGCTATGGAGGAAGTTAGAACAGAGAATTTGCCAAAAGATCCTTTCAAATGCCTCTAGATGGTGTATTTATAGGTGAAAAATCTCTTCGAAGTGGCTCCGGTTCGGAATTACATGGCACCCATCCCATACGAGTCGGGTTCGGAGGCTTCCAGATGATGACAATGAATTGATTTGGTGGGAGATCATGTTAGAAATAGTCATGCTTGGTCCGAGTCTTCAAGGAGCATGTGTAGCAACGGTCACAGACTTAGGGAAAGCGGTTCGGATCGGCTGCCTCCGATCCGATCCATTGAGACCACTGGAAATCTTCTGTTGCTGACGTGCTTCTCCGCTCCAAACCGATGAGGCTACTCGATATCCTTTGATATTGCTGACGTATCTCTCCGATCCGATCCGATGTGATTTCTGTGTCTTTGATCTCTACTTACCTCCGGCGCTACTTTCCTTCAATCCGAACCGGCTATTGTCTTTCTCACTATTTTCTCTTTGTGTAGCCTAGTTCACAAAGTAGGCTAACATTTTGCCCCCTCGAAGTACACTCTTATTTAAGATAAAGTGTGCTTCAAAGCAGTTTACAAAACATTCTTTGAATTAGAACCATTGAATGATCGCCTCCATTTACTTGTAATGTTGTGTCGCTTCATCAAGTTGTGGCTTTTGCTGCTTATATATATCCACAATCCATATGAATTGCTTTCTTCATTTTCAAACAATTTTAAGAACTTCTTTTAATATCCAGTGATTCTTCCAGGTGAGCTTTTTCTTTACTTTCCCTCAAATTCATCCTGCACGACAAGTCCATGTGTATAATCTTCTTCGGTTCGGACTCCGATCCGAATGGATTCCCCTTCTGTACTGCTCATCAGTGGGCTAACAGGCCGTAATGCACGAGTGGGCCTGACTTACAGTCCGAATGGGAATACGAGTGGTCACCTTAAATTCATATAAGTATCCCTCCCGTCTTCTTCTTCCTCTTCTTCTTTTATCACTCTGCATAAACTGATTCTGCATCGAAACCCAAAAACTCCAAAAACCCCGAAACTCTCAAGTTCTTCCTTAAATTAAACAACTAGGTAGGTTTAATATCTCAAATAACTTTGCTGTAATCGTGTTCGATTTAAATTTGTGGTAAAGCTGGATGATTTGAACATGGTGCACATTTAATTCCAATGCCGCTGCCCTTTCTCCTCGCCATCGTCGTTGGTGGCTCTTGTCACCACCTCGAGGCGTTGAGAGGAAGAATTTGGGTTCTAAAGTACATTTGAGCACGTAAGTGCTTGGACTCAATAGGGATTTGTGAAATGGAGTTGGGTTCGGTATGGGTTAGGTGAAGTGGAAAATGGGGAAGATGAAGAAGAGGAGAGGAACTGGGATCGGTTTGGTTGAAGAAACGTTGGAATGAAGGAAAGGAAAGATGTTTGCAAGATCAAATCGGGTCGGAGCAAAAGAAAGAATCAGAAAAGATGTTTACATGGTCATATCGGGTCAGAGCAAAAGAAAGAATCAGAAAAGATGTTTACAAGGTCGGATCGGGTCGGAGCAAAAGAAATCAAAAAGAAAGGGAAAACAAAGCCTACTTGACCGGGTCGGATCGGAGTAAAAGATGGAGGAAAAGAGGCATTATTATTCAAATCAACCTGAACTGATCCGGTGGCCTACATCCGAACCGATCCGATTCTAGTTACTGGGTGTATATCCGCTTCAGATTGAAACATCGCTTTGCCTCCCCGATCCGATCCCAATGCACATGCCCGAACCGAACCGAAACAGTCTAACTCAATGCACGAGAACTTATCCAACTATCTTAATCAATGCTTGGCATAACCTTCAACTTGATGAACAGTTAGGATAGCGCCTTACGAACATAACAAACATCCAGAACTTATTCTGAAACATTATTATTTCTTTGAATCCTCATACCATGCTTTCATGTGTTCATTTTGCATTTTTGTTACACGTAGCACACACTTTAGCTCACATACACACACAGGGGACACGGGCAATATTACTCTAATCTTTTCTATTGTTTCTTCAATAGTCTAGTGATCATGGCCGAGAGACGTTCATCTAGGTTAGCAAAGACGATGGAAATTGCGGGAACCTCTGAGAAAGTTACTATTGATGACATATCTTCTTCTTCAGACCCTGAATGGGACGATGAGGGCCCAGATTATGAGGTAGGGACACATAACAATGAAACACCTTCCGATAGCGAAGTTTCTCTGGGCTATGAGGAGGAAGGAAGGATTGGAGATAATCGAGCTCCTGATGAGTTTGAGTCTGCCATTATCTTGGAGTCACCCATAGACTCTGTTGAATCAACGATTGACGATGACAAACTTGTTCGCATATGTTTAAAGCACGGGATATTGAAAAGGGATACCCTGGTACCTTTGAAAACCGACCGTCCTCACAATCCCCTAGAAGGATTTATGGAAATTACCCGATTGATGTGTATGGTTGGGGCTATTCCACCATTTTCGCCTTTTGTTGTCGACTTTCTGAGACAGATGCGGATTGCCCCCATGTAGTTACATCCCAACTCCTATGCTTACTTATATACCTTATATATATCATACCGAGAGATTTTAGGTACAGAGCTCACTTTCGACAACGTCCACTTTTTTATAATTTCAAGCATCGGACTCAGGAAACTCCTTCCTTCTCTTACTTCGAATCAGTCCCAAAAAGGAAAACCATTTCAGCTCCATTTAGTAGCAAGGCCGACGATTCCAAGCTAGAATGGTTTTATATAAGGCAACAACCGGGATGTGCCAGGAGATGGACAAAATCAAGTAAAGCATTGATTTTCTAGATCTCAACTTTGAATGTTCACGCCAACACATTAATCCGCTTTCTTTTTGTTTGCAGTTGATAATCCAAAACAAATATCGGGTCAAGTGTACTTTGATCGGATGCATCGGCTCCTCAATGGCAATCAAAAATTTCTCACCATCGATGGAGTCCTTAAGGATGAATACCTCCATCATCACGGGCTATTGTCCATTACCCATAGCATAGGTCATGTGTTAGGTCCATATGTATACATCCCCCCAGTGGACATAATTCCTGAAACGGGCGAGGGCTCGAAAAGTCCAAGAATACCCCTTCAGACTTCACCTTCTCCATCTTCAACTCAAGACGATGAGCTGGCCAACATAGCCGAAAAGCACCGAGAAGGGTACATCGTCCCTGGGTATGCTATTTCTCCTGAGAGATAACTATCTCCTAAAGAACTGCCAACAGACGCTTCCCAAGGAGATGCCCCTACTACCGATGATCCTACATTTCAGGGTTTAGGAGATCTCCCCCTACTTGAAACTATCTATACTTCAGATGATTGTGGCACAAATCCTTTAGTTTTTACTTCTTCAGAGGAGACTACTCCTGTTAAGGCCAAAGAGCCCACTCGCGCTGGCTTGGCTTCAGACTCGGGTTTGTCGAGGAGAACACAACTTAGGATGCACTTAACACAATAGCACCACACTTCACATCACTTACTTCTCATGAGAAAACTAATTTTGAATTTCACTTACATTGTTGCGCAGGTACAATGTCTCGCCCTTACAATGACGTCAGGAAAATTCGTCGCAGCATGACTAGACCCCCTTCCGATGTCAAGCATGATCGCCGCGAAAGCCGGGGTAGAGAGGACAGAAGGCCTCACGATTCTTATCAGTCGCGCACCTCGCGCTCTCGCTCCCCCGACCGGTCGGATCCGGACCGATGCAAAAAATACCAGGGTCGTCGAGGAGAAGACACATCGCAAGCCAAAGCCCAAACTTCTCCATAAGATAAACGCAGTCGGGAAAGGAGCCCGCCGAAAGATACCGACTCACGGGGCAAGCATAAGGTTTCTGAGCCTAGGAAGGGTGATGCGGCCATCGTGCCCACTAAACATAAGGATACTGAGCTAACATACTGCGCACCTCCATCATTGGATGCTGAAGCTAAAGTTAAGCGGGCATATCTGGAGAAGCAGTTCCCAGACCACTATTTTGAAAACCTGACTTTCTTACCTGCTCTCGAGCCTATTTCCTTGAGGTGGGTAGACGAGGCCAAAGCAAAGATTGATGCAGTCGAAAAACAATATTCGGAGATGTTCAAGTATTCACATAATCTCTGCAGAATCACTCGAACTTTAATTACGGATATTAACTCGATGAAAAAGACTGCAGACGCCTATGCAAAAGCCTTGAAAAATTTGGAGAAGGACCTCGAGGACACACAGACCCAACTTGTTATCGCTCAACGAGACGCTACCAACTTTAAACAACAATTTAAAGAGCTACAGAAGCGTTATCATGACTTGCTAGAATCTCATAGCCAAGAGCGCTTGGAGTTGAAAAAGCAAGCAGAAGATGCTAAGTCGGATAACGCCAAAATGCAACTTGCTTACAATGCTCTTGAGCGAGAAAAAGCCGAGTTAGTGAGAAAGAATGCTGAATTGGAGAAGAGAAACGCTGACTTGGCTTCCTAGTTGATGGAGGCCGAGAATAAGGCTTTCCTAGCGGAGGGTAATGTGGAAATTGTTATTAAGTCTGTCGAAGAGACCCGCAAGCAGCTGTCAGTGGCCCAGGAGGAAGTGCATGGTTGCGGCGAATTACTGATTGAATTCTTCGCGCATATAATTCATCGCCGAAACATCTCTTGGATTGAATATTATCCAACTACCTTGGTTCACATATGGAGCCAAATTATCGAATGGGAGAAAGAGGAACTCAAGGTAGACTCCGTCAACGAAGACAAGCCTATGGAAAAATATCTAAGAGATGATGAGCCGGCACGTCTGGCCAGGGGGCGTCGCCTCATCGCTGCTGCTATGGAGGAGGAGAAGCGGATGGCCAAACAAAAGAATATCTCGGAGGCTGGTTCTTCTTCTACTGCCGCTGAAACTTCTGAAGTTGAGGGATATGACCCCGAAAACCCAGGGATCCCTCACGCATCTCTTTTATCCCCCATACCCAAGACGGTGTCAGAGACGGCAGTCACTCCAGCTGAGAAATCATCGGAAGGTATTTCTACCTTTTCACCCCAATTTGTCAAAGCTGTCTCCACTTTTCATCACATAATCGGGCAATCGATGAAGGATCCTTTATTTTCTCCTGAGTTGATAACTGTTGCTTCTCATTCTGTAGGTGTTGAACTGATCAAGAAGACAGACGTGCTTCAGGGAACCACCATCGGAGCAAAATCCACGGTGAAGGCTCAAGGAGAAAAGGATAAGGCTGCCATAGCAGAGTTAGGGGGAGGAGCTGAATTGTCTAAGGCTGATGCTCCTCATGATGACGAGATGATAGACGCCTTGAAAGACGATGGCGGTAGCGAGGGACATGAGGAAGACCCTGATGTGGCTATAGTCGGGGATTCAAAAAGTGCTGATGACATCACTTTGGCTGAAATGAAAGCCGAACAAGATAAACGTATGCAGCTAAAAGTTGAAGACCCAAACCCCGATAGCCTTAAGCCTCTTGCAGTGATGGATCCTGGATCAAGGTTAGTCATTAAGCTTTCAATTAGATCTATTACAGAAGAGCTTGCTAAAAAGTGTTCTCTTGATTCCAGCGTTCCGACTCTTGGAAAAAAATCAGCTGATTCTAGCACTTCGGTTAAAGGGAAGAAAAAGTCAAAACGCGTTATGACCGATGCTGAAAAGGAAGCTAAGGCTGCTCAGAAGGCTGCCAAAAAATCCAAGTCCGATCCAAAGCCCAAATGATGAAGTGCTTTGTTTTATTTTGGCATTTAATTGGTTCGCAATTGTTGCAGCGAGTGCGGCCCTCACATCTTCTTTTTTGCTTGTTTTCCTTGTACAAACTCACACGCTTGTAAATAAAAATAGTTTATTTCCTGCAATGCTTGATAGTCGTTAGTTCAGTGCTTAAGTGAAAATACAAAAGTATGTCATACTAAAGTTATGTAATGAAGTCATGGTTGAGGGGAATATGTGTGCACATATATGCCCCCAGATAATTTTGGATAATTAAGCAAGAACTATTCAAGACTGATTAAATTAAAAAACCCAAATGCCCCCGATTCTCTGACAGGGCCATATTCCTTTCGTCATTGATGCCTGTTCTTTCTAGCATCTTTGTACTCTTCTGTCTCGTATCCAGGTTAGAGTATCATTGAGGCGGTCTCTCATCTGGGTGCACCTTCACGCCTCAGAGGACGTCGTCTTCCCGTCCTGTATACTCTCTCGATTCTAGAGAGTTAGAGTTAAGAATGCCATCTTCCCATTCTTCTATGTCTCATCGTACAAACAGTCGTTTTGTTTGTTCCTGCATATAGGTCATCTCTAACTTTCCAAATTTAATTTAAGATTTCGTGTTTCACGGTCATAATAGAATAATTGTTAAAGATATAAATAATGCAGGAAAGTAAATGACACATGATATTTTTATAGTGGTTTGGCTAAGTCGTAACCTACATCCACTTTATAATCCTCTGTTCACATAAACAGATTTTTTAAGGCAAGTCGTGCCTTTTTACATAGCTTATGAAAACAAAAGAAATGACATTTCATATTTAGCTCAGATATCGTCGTAGGTGCTGAGAGTTTCAGACTCTGGGAATCTCCTCACCATCCACGGTCGTTAGCTTGAATTCTCCTGTATCAAGCTTCCGTTGGATGGTGTATGGCCCTTCCCATTTTGGACCCAATTAGGTCGAAGGCGGGAAGACTCGTTTCAGTACTAGGTATCCTGGTTCAAAGGTTTTGAGGCGAACTTTCCTGTCTAAATAACGTGCCACTTGATGTCGATGCCTTGAGGCATGCAAGTCGGCATCATATCTTTTTTCTTCAATCATATCAAGAGATTTTAGGAGGAGTGCTTATTTAGTCATCGGGTCATAGTACTCAACTCGACGAGAAGGGACTTCCAATTCTACCGGGATCACTGCTTCTGACCCAAAGGAAAGTGAATAGGGAGTATGGCCGGTAGCCGTCTTAAAGGTCGTCCTATAGGCCCATAAAGCTAATGACAACTCATCTACCTATCTAGCTTTGGCCTACTCCAATCGCTTCTTTAGAATTGATTTAATGACTTTATTTACGGCTTTGACCTCGGCATTTGACTGTGGGTGAGCCACTGCAGTGTATCATTTATCAATCTTATATTTCTGGCAGAAGTTTTTGAACTCGATGATGTCAAATTGCGTCCTATTATCGGTTATGATGGTCTTCAGAATCCCAAAATGACAAATAATGTTTCTGACCACAAAGCTGATCACCTTCCTTGCCGTGACGGTTGTTAGAGGTTCAGCTTCCACCCATTTTGTGAAGTAGTCCACGGCAACGATCGCGTACTTAGCTCCTCCTCTGGCAATAGGTAGCACTCCGATAATGTCAATTCCCCACATGGCAAATGGCCACGGACTTACCATTGACTTAAGCTGAGTCGGAGGCACTCTGGGAACTTTAGCATATGTTTGACATTTATCGCAGCGTCGTGAATAATCAACCGCATCTTTGTTTACGGTAGGCCAGAAATATCCATACCGTAACACTTTCTTCGCTAGGGTTTGGCCCCCAGTGTGATCTCCACACTCACCTTCATGCACCTCTTGAAGTACACGTTTGATGCATGTGCGATACACCATAGCAGGGGCATTGAAAACCCTTGACGATAAAGGACGTCGTCCTGTAAAACGTGTCTTGTGGCCTTACGTCTTATAGCTCTTCTTTCGCTCTTTTTCAACGGGAGGGTTCCATTTTTGAGAAAATTCCTAATTGATGTCATCCAGGATTCTCTTTCTGGTTTGACTTCCAAGGCTAGCTCTGTTTCCATTAGGTCGAAACTTGGTGAATCCAACACCTCTATCGGAACCATTTCAGTTTCTTTAAGAATATCAGAACTTGCTAGCTTCGCCTGTCGATCTACTTTCTGATTTTCCGCTCTCGGAATGTGTGTTATGCTATAATGATCCAAACCTTCCAATAACTCCTTTACCTTTTTGAGATAAGTGATAAGTCGAGGTCCTTTAGCAGCAACTTCTTCCCGAACTTTACATACAACTATCTTGGAGTCGCAATATATATCTAGTGTCTTCACTCCCAAATCTTTGACGAGTTTCAGCCTGGCAATCAGGGCTTCATACTCGGAATCGTTGTTAGTAGCAGCAAACTCTAACCGTAATGCATAGTAGATAGATCGTCCTTCAGGAGTTAACAAAACAACTCCGACGCCGGACTTTCTATCATTCGTGGCTCCGTCCGTATATAATTTCCACGGACTAAGCTCTAATTCTCGATCCAAAGCAACTACCTTGTCACCCACCATATCCTCTTCAGGAATTGTAAATTCGGCTATAAAGTCAGCCAAGGCCTGTCCCCTTATTGATCTTCGTGGCTGAAAGTTCACATCAAACTGACTCAGCTCGATATTCCATTTAAGTAATCGCCCCGATGCTCCGAGTTTCTGCAGCACTTGTCTCAAAGGTTGATTGGTATATACAATTATCGGGTGTGCCTGAAAATAGTGGCGAAGCTTGCGAGAAGCAATCAGGAGGCTATAAGAAAGCTTCTCTATCTTTGGATAGTTACGTTCTGCAGCAGCCAGTTTTTTGCTTACGTAATACACAGGTTTCTGGACTTTATCCTCTTCACGTACCAATGCTGCGCTGACGGCGTGAGATGATACTGCCAAGTAGACGAGCAAATCCTCAAGTTCCATAGGCTTTGATAATATTGGAGGCTTTTCCAAGAAGTCTAATAGATTCTGGAATGCCTCCACACAGTCGGGAGTCCATTCAAAGTTTCGCTTTCCCCGCTTTATGAGATCGAAGAGAGGTACACACTTGTCTGTTGCTTTGGAGATGAACCTGCCCAGTGCTGTAACTTTCCCAGCTAAGCTCTGAACATCCCTAATCTTTCGTGGCTCCTCTATATTGTGGATTGCTGCTATTTGGTCTGGATTGATTTCAATTCCTCTGGAGCTCACGATGAAGCCAAGGAACTTGCCCGATGCTATGCCAAAAATAACACTTCAAGGGATTCAACTTCATCCCATAACTTCATAGTATGCCGAACATTTATGTTAAGTCCTTCGTATGATCGGGAGATTGTTTGGATTTCACGAGCATATCATCTACATAAACTTCCATGGTTTTTCCAATTTAATTGTAAAACATGCGGTTGACTAGGCGCTGATACGTGGCTCCCACATTTTTTAACCCAAATGGCATTACCATGTAACAATACAATCCCAAATCTACAATAAAGCTTGTATGCTCCTGATCTGGTATGTGCATGGGAATTTGAATGTACCCGGAATAGGCGTCCATAAAGGATAAGAGTTCATGCCCGGCCGTCGAATCTACTAATTGATCAATTCTGGGAAGAGGTAAGCTATCCTTCGGGCAAGCCTTGTTCAAATCATAAAAGTCAATGCACGTTCTCCACTTCCCGTTTGACTTTTTGACCAGGACATGACTCGATATCCAGTCTTTCGAATCCTTAATGAATCCATTACCTTTTAACTTCTTCTTTCAAAGCTGCTGACCGCTTTGGGCCCAACATCCGTCTCTTCTGCTATGGTGGGTGATTTGGATTAATACACAAAGAGTGGCTCATGATGGTAGGCAAAATTCCACACATGTCTGCGTGAGTCCAGGCAAACACGTCCAGATTTGCCTTTAAAAAATCAGCCAATTCCCTCACTCTAACTGGATCCAGTTGCGAGCCGATCTTTAGTACCTTTGTTAGATTCGTTTCATCTATAGGTATATCAACAGTTATTTCGTTGGGAGTTGCCTTCTTGTCCCCGGGTTCTCTGTCCTCTCTGGGATCTATATCCTCGAGCACGTCTGGGAGCGACTCTCTTGGGGCAGGACCCCTTAGCTGCTATGCTAAGGCCTCCTTTGGAGGGGAGGAATCATCTTTAGCATCTATATTCAACCCCTTCATTAACATCTTTAACTCTGCCATGTAACAAGCTCGTCCCGTAGCTTGGTCGCCCCTCATCGTACCAACTCCTGAGTCAGTCGGGAATTTAAGCAGCAAGCACCAAGGTGCAACACATGCCCTAAATTCGGCAAGGGCCGATCGGCCTAGGAAGGAATTGTAGGGTGACTCCAAATCCAAAACTACAAAACGTAGGATCCTTACTCTCTAGCGATCTCCCTGCCTTAGTGTGACTGGTAATTCCACAAAACCCATCAGGGCTGTAGATGCTCCATTGAAGCCACGTATCCATCCTTGACATGGCTTTAAGTCTTTTGCTTCGAGCCTCATTTGTTTGAAAGTTTACTTGAAGAGGATATTGACCGAGCTTTCGTTGTCCACTAACACCTTATGGACTAGAGCGGGGCCAATTGTCGTGGTAATTACTAGTTGATCTTCAGTTGGAGATTGAACTCCAGAATCATCTCTATTGCGGAACACGACATCATCTGACATTGTTTTTTGTTGTTTTATTGGAGCGATGTCTTCAAGGCTACTGCATTCTCCTACTTCAAAATGCTTGGCGACATTGACGTACTGGTCCATTGCTTTAAAACTACGACCAACTAAGTGAGGTCCGCCTATAATAGAGTTAATGACGATCCTTTTTCCTTTTTGCAGAGCTGTGGGTTTTGAAGCGGGCTGGTCTTGGTTCGAGGCTTGTCCCCCTATCCCTTGGGGTGACCTTGTACTCATCCAACTTCCCTTCTCACAGCAATTTTTCAACGATATCCCTCAAATGATGGCGCTCATTGGTGGAATGACCATGTGTACCATGAAACAAGCAAAATTGTTTTAATCTCTTTCTTAGTAGAATCTCTGGGCGGTGGTTTTTTGTACTGCAATATGTTGTACGTATCTAAATAAATGTTCTCCAACGTATCATTTATCGGCGTGTAATTTTCAAAAGTCTGGAATCTGGGTCTTTTATTAGAGTTACTCCCTCGGTTTTTGTTCCTTCTATTTCCGTTCCCATTTCTGTTGCTATTACCACCACTCTGGTTGAAAACATTTACTTTCACCTTCCCTGAACTGTCACCAGATTGTTTCACAGCAACGTTACTCTGCTAACCCTCCTTCGAGACCCCTTCGGACTTTCTCTTTCGATTTGCCTTAGCTTCTTCTCGCCTTAAGCGGACATTAGCCCTTTCATAGAATAATTCTCTAGTAGGACGTGGTTTTCCAGCCAAGTAATCCCCGAACTCTGTATCAGGATCTACCCCTTCTATCAAGGCCATCAGGATAGTTGGCTCTTGGGGATCACTAACTTCGGTGACGACCAGGTTGAAGCGATCCAGATATGACTTCAAAGATTCTCTTGGGGCTTGTTTAATTCGTGACAATTCTATGATGGTCTTGGACTTTTGGGCATGGAGTCAAAACTGATTCATGAAACACTCGCTCAATTCTGTGAAATTTGATACCGACCGAGGAGCGAGTCGGGTGAACCACATCAACGCTACATCTTCAAGATAGATTAGAAAAGCTTTGCATTTTACGGCGTCCGGAGCTGCTGCCGCATTCATGAACCATGCATATCTCATCAGATGTTGGTCTGGGTTTGTTCTTCCTGAATATCGATCCATCTGAGGCAAGTTGAATCGACGGGGGAACTAGAAATTCAGTATGTCATCTGTGAAGGGGGTATGACTTCGCTCAATGCCCCAATATTCATTAGTATAGTGCCGGCTTTCGGATGTGATCTTGCGCACCATTGCCATAAATTGGCATTTGATAATGTCTGCACAGGCTCTCTTGATCTGATGTTTGGATTACCCTGGGTTCATGGTCAGGGGACAACCTCCTGTTTCTGGCGGCAGCTGCTCTACGCTGCTCTCTATGCTCCCAGTCGATCTCAGGAGGTAGAGGTTGGAGAAGCTGTTGCTGCATGGAGTTGGTAATATTAGGATCTCTGGGCAAGACGTGGGATCCGCGCATGGGTAGTAACATAGGCTGTTGTAGGCTCGGATCATCAGGGCCCAATGCACGAGCAGCATCTTCTCGGGATCCTAAAGATCCAAAATTCAATTGATCAAGGTTCTGAGGTCATTCAAGCGGCCTCCTCTCGCGAGGGGGGTCCTCCCTCCGAAGAAGACGAATCATCTGTAGTGAGACGACGTGCCGGGGAAGGAGACTTCTGCCTCCGAAGCTCCTGTAGTTCTCTACCCATAGTGATCATGTTTTCCCGCATGCGAAGGTTGTCACGCCTCTGGGATTCCAATGCTTCTTTGGTGCTCTGAAGCATGTCAAGAAAACGTGAAAAGTCTCCCTAAGTAATGGGTGTAGATGGATCAGGCTGAACATTAGTCATTGTGGCTGGAATCGGAGCATTGGAGGGAGCTCGAGTAGAAGTTCCAGCTTCATTCTGGTTCGGATCGGATCGGTTCACAGCAGCCTGATCGGGGCGGTTCGGATGGAGAGAGTGAGTGCCCCCGACTTCATCAGATCGGATCGGTGCCTTCCACTCGGTTTGGATCGGCACCTCCGATCCGGTTCGGATCCCCCTGATCGGAGCAATCTGCTCCAGAGCTTTGAGCGCGTGACCTTGTTAACACAATAGCTTGTTGATCTTCTCTGGAATCATTTCCCCTAGCGCCTTGCACTTCTTTTCCTTTGGTCTTAGCCATAATACTTGATTCTTCAACGGTTAGTCAACAAGTACTGAAAGATGTCAGAGAGAAGGGATTAACTTCTTTGAACTTGAAAGTCCAAATAGTAGAATGATAATCCTGAAAAAGCTGAGAATTCGAAGGTTCTCAGTGAAAGCACCAAAATGTTAGACCAAAAATTGGTTATAACACCCAAATTAGTTATGATTTCAATGAAATAGAATCAAAAAGCAACATAGAACACACGATTTACAGTGGTTCGGCGTTAAAGAGCCTACGTCCACTTTGTTTTCTTTTAATTGATGATTTGGATACAAAAACAGCAATGATTCTCACTCAACTTCACAATTACAATGCAAAAACTCACTCAAATCTCTCAAAAATAGACCTTAAGAGATGACTTTGATCTGAATGTAGTTATGAAATTCGGCTATGGACGAAGTTAGAATAGAGAATTTGCCAAAAGATCCTTTCAAATGCCTCTAGATGGTGTATTCATAGGTGAAAAATCTCTTCGAAGTGGCTCCGGTTCGGAATTGCATGGCTCCCATCCCATACGAGTCAGGTTCGGAGGCTTCCAGATGATGACAGCGCATTGATTTGGTGGGAGATCGTGGGAGAAATAGTCATGCTTGGTCCGAGTCTTCAGGGAGCGTGTGTAGCAACGGTCACAGACTCAGGGAAAGCGGTTCGGATCGGCTGCCTCTGATCCGATCCGTTGAGACCACTGGCTATCTTCTGTTGCTGACGTGCTTCTCCGCTCCAAACCAATGAGGCCACTTGCTATCCTTTGATATTGCTGACGTATCTCTCTGATCCGATCCGATGTGATTTCTGCGTCTTTTTTCTCTACTTACCTCCGGCGCTACTTTCCTCTGATCTGAACCGGTTAGTGTCTTTCTCACTATTTGCTCTTTTTGCAGCCTAATTCACAAAGTAGGCTAACACCTATACTCTAGGAAAAGGTAACGCAGTCGCAGATGCATTAATTCGAAGACACTCAAGTTTATGAACGATGTTTTTAGAATGGAAGAGCCTTGAGTATTTGGCAAGGTTTGATTTCAGGTCGTCATGTGAGTTGGAACCTGAAATGTTGGCAAGCTTATTGATAAGACCTACTCTCATCGGAAGGATTGGCGAAAGACAAAAGAGAGATGCAAAGATTGTCGAATTTATCCAGAAGTTGGAACCAAAGGATAAAGAGTTCGAGGTCAATCGAGAGGTTGGCCGCAAAAGAGAGGACAACAGGTTGTTCCTGATATCAACGAATTGAGAGACGAAGTTCTGAGGGAATGTCATCACTCAAAGTTGATGATTCATTCTAGTGGTAATAAGATGTATCTGGAAATGAAGCGATCTTACAACTGGGAAGGGATGAAAAGAGATATTCGAAAGTTCATTTCCAGGTGTATGAACTGTCACTTGGTGAAAGCTGAACAAATGAAGCCAAGTGGTTTACTTCAGCAGCTGGAAGTTCCTATGCGGAAGTGGAAGAAGATATTGATGGACTACTGAGGACCAGGCCAGGAAATGAGGGATTTTGGGACATCGTTGATAGCTTGACCAAATGTGCAAGGTTCATTCCTGTCAAATCAACTAGGACGACAACGACAAAGTTGATTGAGCTTTACAAAAATGGATAGTTCGATTCCATGGTATCCCAAAGAGCATAGTGAGTGATTGAGATCCATTATTCATGAGTGAAATTTGGAAAAATTTGCAAGAAGCTTTGGGAACTGAGTTGTGTTTGAGTACGGTTTATCATCCTCAAACTGATGGTCAAACCGAGAAGGTTAATCGAGTTTTGGGTGATATCCTAAGAGCTTGTGTGTGTTGGATTTTGAGGGATCATGGGAATAATATCTACATCTAGTTGAGTTTGCATATAATAATAACTACCAGTCGATCATTGGCATGGCACCATATGAGGCGTTGTACGGTAGACCGTGTAATTCTCCGGTATGTTGGTTAGAAACTGGAGATAAGTTGATACTTTGGGCTGAGATGATAAGAGAAAACTCGAATTGTGTCAAGAACATTTGGCAACGAATGAAAGAAGCCCAAGACCGTCAGAAGAGTTATGCCGATAAGTGTCAAAAAGATTTGGATTTCGACGTTGGCGATATGGTATTCATGAATATTTCGCTATTGAAACATGTTGTCTAGTTCGTAAGCAGAGGAAAGTTGGCCCTAAAATTTGTTGGACCGTTTCTGATAATCGAGCGGATTGGAAAGCTCGTGTATAGGTTAGAGTTACGGGAGAAGATGTCAAGTGTACATTATGTTTTCCATGGGTCATTTCTAAGGAAGTGTGTGCATGATTCGAATATAGTGGTATCTCCAGAGTAGTACAAAGACCTAGAAATAGAGATCGCAGTTATGAGACCTCATAAGCTGCTTTATGTTGTGGGGAATGACACAAAATAGCTTAGGAGGAAGACGGTTAAGCTAGTCAAGTTACAATGGAGTGAGGATGGTGACAATCGTACATGGGAGACAGAAGAGAGCATGAAGGTGACCCATCCAGAAGTCTTCTTCGGTATGACCCATTGATATTGTGTCATCATTACATCATTGTAACTTGTGTTATGGTTTTTGTTGTTAGAATTCTACGTGCTAGGATAAGGCTATGGATGCGTGGTTTGATAGCTGCTAATTTGGATGATTAAACTGGCTGCCCATGAGGGATAGCATGTGGAATTGTTTTGGTTGTTTGTGTTTGCTGGGGATTTCGGGGAGAAATCCCTAAAGGGGGAGAATGTAACAACCCGCATTTTACGTATCAGTGGATTATAAAATATTTTTATTTTATTCCCTGACGGTTGGATCATTCTCATATTTTAATATGTTGTTTATGGAGATGTGGGACATATCCGTAATTTTTACCAATTTTGCCCCTGTCAGTCTTGTATAGGGCATAACTTTTGACTCTGATTGAATCAGGTGCTCAGATCGGTCTCAATAGAAAGGAAATGATGATTCTCATTTTGTAGAATGTTTACATTAAAGATTTAGTTCAGCGATATGGGACGAATTGCTGTTTTTGTGTTTTACAGTTGGACGTTCATGTTTTTAAAGCCATAATGAGCTGATTTGGAGAGGCTCATTAATGGGCTGGCGGAAGGCTATAAATAGGGGGTAGGAGGCATGAAGAAAAATTTACTTTCTCCATTCTCTCATTTGAAAGATCTAGAGGTCCTACATTACTCCATCTTCTACACCTTTCCACCATTAAATCTTAGAAAATCGAAGATCTACATCATTTGAAGCTAGATCTACACCATTCCTAGAGAGAGTTCATCGAATCGTAGAGTTTAGAGCAAATTATTCACTGTCCGGATCTTGGTCCGAGTGTTTTTGAGTTGTTTTAGAGATTTGGTGAGTGATATGCATCTCTCACGCGGATTCAATCAATTATATGAGTTCTATGATCTTTATTTTATCATTTTCAAGTCATTTTCCTTGGATTTACGTCATGGTAAGTCTATTTTTAATAAGAATCACTATAGGATCTAATTTAGCAACCTAAAACCGGTAATTTCCATATAATTTCATATGTTTATGCAAGTTAGATCCATTGTTTTGATCAATTATTCATTTATCATGATTTTGGTGAAATTTACATAATTGTTGATGATAATTATCATTTTCAAGTTGTTAGTGATTTCATAACATGTTTGTGGTTGGATGAACTGGATGAGTGTATTTCGTCGATATAGTCGTTTGGCGAAGTTTTGGTCAAAAAGGGACGGATCGATCGATCATTGCTACAATGGTCAGTCATTGTTACAGTTGTAGGCTATTGCTATAGGGATCGGTCGGCCATTGCTACAGGGTTCGGATTGGTCATTTGCTACAGTGGTCGGTCATTTCTGCAGGGCTCGGCCATCGCTATAGTGATTGGTTATTTCTACAGGGGTCAGTCATTGCTACATCGGTCGGTCATTTCTGCAGGGATCGGTTATTTGCTATGATGGTTGGTCATTGCTACAGGGTCGGTCGTTGCTACAGTGATGTGTTCGTTAACCGTCGTAATGCAACAAATGTGATGAAAACTCAAAAGTGTTATGAGTTTGTCGAAAATGGTTAGATGGTCACCGTCGACGATGACTATAGATACCAAAGGCCAAGGAATTATCGTTGTCACAGGTTCTAGCGGACTCAAAGAAGAAGTTACACGATTTCGTCATATGGTCGAGTACCCTGGGAAGCACGAACGAGCCTAGATACGTTTCGTTGTATGGCGTTTGAGCTAGAACCGGGGTTTACCATTGGCCTTTGACAATTGATGGCGTGTCATGGCTAATCATACGATTAACGATGGTTTCGAAGCAGGATTGGTCGTGATAGCTAGAGTCTGTCATGAATGATTGGTTGCTTTTTTGTACCATCTCACATAGATTGTCCAACGTCGAAGGAGATGTTTCTTGGGTGCTTTCCTGATATTGTTGAGGCCTCTGAGGCTTGTGCTTGAGCGATGTTCAATTCGATTAAGATGGTTTATGTGAGATATATAATGTGGACATTATAAGTGTTATTATGGATTACTTCTGGTTTCCATGAATAAATGGTTATTTGGATTATCATGGATGTATGGTTGAAATGTTTGTTGTAAAGGCTATCACTGTCCAACGTGAGGAAGATGGGGATGATTTCTTCTCTGGTGTTGGTAGATTAGTTTGTTTATCTACCTATTCTCATATACTTTATTGTTGGTGTAGATAGTTGTTTTATCGCTCACTAAAACTGTTTTCTGACTCAAGGTTTTATGTTTTCCTCTAATTACCTTGGGTTGTTCATTCAGCTTTTGGATGGGCAGACTAGGTAGTAGGTGACAGGAGATTAATGAGGACGACGTGCCGTGTGGTAGTGCGCAGGAAGCAAGCGTGTTATCTTTTACTACTATCTAGTATCCTTGTTTTTCAGTTGTTTGATGTTTGACACTGAGTGTTGTAGTGAGGCAAATTTGTACAGACATTATGTTGTAATCCTGGTGTTTGGATATACTTTCTAGTTGTTGGGAAAGTTTGAAGTTTTTCTACTCAAATATGCTTCACTATTATTGCCTGTTATACATATTCTATTATATTTTATCCTTGCACTGTGAGTTATATGACATGTCTTGATTGTGTTGTCATACCATGATGGTACTCCCTAGCTTCCTGGCACACCTTTCAGTGCATTACTCCTTTTATTTAGTGCAGGGGTTATGACGGTCAACACATTATCCTTGCGGTCCATCATCCTATTTTCGGCTCGCTCCGGGGTGTGAGACCCTAGAGTCAACGTCCCTTAAAGCTTTTATTTTCAACAAAAGCTTTGACCTATCTACCAGGAGCACTCAACATTTCACATTGTCAATTCCAAACATATAATCGATGCCTATTAGTATATAACCCTTTGAGTACGTAAGTTTCATTGGAGGGTGTTGAGCTAATAAAACAAATACTCCGGCACTAACTGATATGACATCAACAAAAACCAATCGGTTATGTTGTAAAATACAACATCATACATGCATTCCGTTCACAAGTTTGTTTTGAGTTTGAACGAAACCGAAGGTACCTTATTCCTTGTTCAATTAAGGAGAGAGACCCTTGCACACCCGTACAATCAACAAGTACGTCTAAACTACCGCCACTATAACTACTTAACTGGAGCTACCCATATCCAACGAATCAACAACCAGTCCATTCGATGTGAATATTTTCGGTCTTCCATCATCTTCGACTTTTAATTCGTCACATAATTACTCGAAATGGGTTAAACCTGGTCTTTTTGAAATAATTAGCCACTATGCCATAGATTGCATACTTCAACACCGAAGAAGTGATGCAGAAAATGCAGAAAATTGTTGCTATAGGCAAAAAATGATCTATGGCAACATTTTCTCAGTGTTGCGTTTTGATGTGTTGTAACGCCCCACCTCCGCTAGGGTCACTCACAAAGGGAATGCACTAGGTTTGGTGAAGCATTATCGAGGTAAACATGCACAGAAATATTACAAGACAGAACATATATAAAACAGCGAAAGTAAAACAAATTTCATTACCTTATAAAATAAGGTCTAAAGCCTTTTACATCAGAATACATCAAAACCTGTCTTGCAATAGTAAAGAAGCATAAAACCTTTTCATAAATTATTCCCCAAAATAAAGCGGTGAAGCAGCCATAGCCTAGAGAAGACCAAGCTATACATGATGACCTTAAAGCATAAGAGGTCCGAACTAACCAACATCATTTCCTCCATGAAAACCTGGGGGGAAACGGAAGACAAAGAGGCGAAAGAAAACGGGGTCAGTCATAAAGACTGGTAAGTCCTATCTACTTCCAATATAAAAACAGGTAAAGGAAACATGACATGCATAAACTGAAAGTAAACATAAGGATGACGACAAGATAGATAAGCTAAACCAAGATAATTGGATGAACTACTGTAGCAAGATAAACTAAGGTATCATGATAAACTACGGTGTCAAGATAAATCAAGGTATCACATTGTCAGGTTTCTATCAAGTATATTATCCCAAGGTATCTATCATGTATAACATCCCATGGTATTTATCATGTATATTTGCTCTGCACCTCTCCTACTAGTATCCCAACTCGCGTCATGTGTTAACTATGAATGTCCCTTGCCTAATGTCATGTAATGGTCCATGTCAACCTAATATATATCATACGTAGGTTTTTCCTAACTCGTATGTTTCTTTCCATGTATAAGTTCAGTCCTTTGCCGTAGGCCGTACGGGCTTTCCCATGTAAATCTATACCACCTCAACGTAGTACCATTTTATCCTTGAAGTTGTTTTGGGCTGCTACCCTTGATTTGGTTATATTTTCTTACCATGAACTATCGCGTGTTCACTTAGGATTTATGCCACCTAGGACCACTAGGGATTATGCTACCTAATGAACGTTTCCGTGTCTCGGTTTGGGTTCAAGCCACCTAGGGCCACTAGGGATTATGCCACCCGTCAACCACGCCCTTTATCCCACGTATGTATCGTGAATCGTTTTGCATGTCTAGACGCACATGTATCTCAATGTGCCATCCGAGTTCCGTGCCAGGGCAAATCGAGAAATACGGAACTCGGTCGGGAGCTTTAAGTCGTCTGCTGATGCAGATATCAAGGTCTGTTTTTGTATCCGTGGCTATGGTCCCACGTGACCCCTCCCTCAACTACTGAAAGGCAATCCAAGAAAAATCATGTATGAGAACTACATCCCGGCCCCACTATGCCCCACTTACCTATTGGCCAACCTCACCCATAACTCGATAGCAAATATATGGTCTGTTGGGAGTTCTCTGCCTTTCCGTACGTACACGATTGACTTAAGATGGTAGGTAGTCGACGACGCGCTATCCAGGGCAAAAACAAGAATCGCCGACTCCACGCTAATCCATCCCAGCCTTTAGGTCGCTCGCATAGCAACCAAGGCATACTCTTGGTTCTTCTACCGCAGACCTTAACCTCTTGTGAGCCCAGGCGGATCATCTGCAACCTCACAGAGGGATACCAAGAGTATCCTCACGTCCCCCGAAGCTACCGCTTCGTCACCCAGTTCGTTGGAGCCTTTATCTAAGTCAGATAATTCGCTCCTCCACGTGTGTTCAAGCGATGACCTACCGTATCGGGTTACTCATCTATCTGTGAACTGGTCCAATTTCCTTGACTAAGAATTATTACTTAGTTATCCTTAACTAAGGTTTACCACTTAGCTTCTCCTCCCGCTACCCTTGTTAACTACGATCTTCAACCTAGTCCCCTGAGCTAGGGTTTTGTCTAATGGGTTAAGTGTTGTCATTCAAGTTCATGACTTAACCCGCCTACGAATCACGTCAAGCTTTGGCTAAGTATTCAAGTCCAAGACCTAGCCCTACAAGTTGGTTAAGTATACCAAGAAGCTCATGACTTAACCCTATTCAATCATCAAGTCAAATTGGTTAAGTATTTGTTTATCTTAACCCTATCGGATTATCGTGTTAGATTGGTTAAGCATAGATTATCTTAGCCACATCAGATTATCGAGTCGGATTGGTTAAGTATAGGTTAAATTAACCCCATCCACTAATTGTATTAGAATGGTTAAGTATATTTAAACGGTCTTGTGACTTAACCCTATCAAGTTCTCATATTAGATTGGTTAAGTATGGTTGCTTAGCCTCATCAAATCATCATGTATAATTGATTAAGTATAAGTTACTTAACCCCATTAAATTATCATGTTAAGTTGGTTAAGTATTGGTTACTTAACCTCATTGAATTACCAAGTTTAGATTGGTTAAGTGTTTAGCTTAACCCCATCGAATTACCGTGTTTAGATTAGTTAAGTGTAGGTTACTTAACCCCATCTAATTACCGTGTTAAGATTAGTTAAGTCTAAGTTAATTAACCCCATCTAATTACCGTGTTTAGATTAGTTAAGTCTAAGTTACTTAACCCCATCTAATTACCAAGCCAGATTAGTTAAGTGTAAATTACTTAACCCCATCCCCTAATTGTCTTATATGGTTAAGTGTCATTAAGAAATCAAGCCCGGTTCCACTTAACCTACCCATTCGTGTCATATCGGTTAAGTGTCATTAGTCAAAATTACTTAACCTTTTCATGTGGCATTAATTAGATTAATGCACCCAACCTACCACATTAGACTTTTTTGTGGTTACTAGTTAAGCCGGGCGGGTCCGGGTAGCTTTACACCACAACCTAGTCTAACCTCGGGTTTTAAGTGCTATATGACCAACTACTCACATTGGGTCCTATTGTTTGTAGCCACTAGTTAAGCCGGGCGGGTCCGGGTAGATTTATGCTACAAACTCAACCCAACCTCGAGTTGGCCACTTTCATGTTTGGTCTAGTGTCATATTACACTTACAACCCATACGTGTCTAGTTTCAAGTCCCATGTTTACCCCACATGTCATGTCCACATTTAGGTGTATCATGAGTGCCATATTTTCATGAAATCCCATATCAAATTATCATGTCATAATCATGCTCGTCTAACCTACCCCAAATCGTGTTTCCAACCCAAGTAAAAGCGAGTCAACATAGTAAGAATACTATGCTACATATTGGCCTCAAAACATGCACGATGCCAGAAAGGGATTGGCCACAAACATGCATGGTATCATAAGAGGTTTGGCCTCAAAATATGCATAGCATCATAAGGGGGTTTTGGCCACAAACGTGCATAGTATCATAAGGGAATTTGGCCACAAACATGCATGATAACATAACGGGTTTGGGTTCATTTACATGCATAAGCCCCAAAGTCAAATCTTTGCCAATGTTTCACAAGTCAAATGGTTCCCAAAGGTTCATGCTAACATTCCATAGATAAAGATTCAAACTTACAAGATAAACTAGGTTAAACATAACATGAGTGGCATGAATAAGTCGCTAAAACTTAGCCCAAGGTCATAGATCATAGAAAAGGGGCAAAATTAGGTTCACATAGGCTAGCATACTTATGTTTCATCGCATTTTATTCCATGTCACATTAGAACCACCGTTAGAATCTACAAGTAGTTAGAACTTACATAGCGAGGCTTAGGGAAGGATCATGCATCGTCTTGACGAAGAAAGGTGGCTCCTTTGTTGAAGAAGCGTCATGAAATTTGCGTAGCAACGTTGATCCACTCCCTTGATTTGATGTAGCAAGCTAGCACCTTTGATTCGGATCCGATTTGAATGCATAAGCTCTTGGCGTTGGAGATGGAGGCCATGATCAAGAGGGATTTGGGCAGCACTTCGTTGTTAGATTGATTTTGAGTGATTTAGGTTAGGTCCTAGGGTGTGTTTATAGAGATTAGGAGTAGTTTAGGCCATAGGATAAACCCTAGGATAGATCTGAGCCCTCAAAATCCGTCACAGGCCTTAAAACATGTCTTGAGGAACAAGTCAGGTGCACCCAGGCCAAACTGGCCGACCACCCAAGTCGACAGGGGTGTCGACTGGGCAGTCGACACCACCTGGGGTGTGTCGACTCCCAAGTCGACTCCCCAGTCGACTTGGGGCTGGCGGGAATTTTCCCGCCTATCCTGCTGGGCCTGTATTTGAATTCTGAATTCAAATTTGAACTGTTTTTGAACTTGAAATTCTCTGAAAACTTTGATGGGCCATAACTTGGTCATACGGACTCCGATTTCCGAAAACTCGGACTCTATTTCGCGTATTTTTCCGAGACAAACGCAATGGCGCAACCCGTTTCTCCTAATTCAGATTTTATAATTAAATTCTGCCTTGATTCTTGTCTTAGCATGTTGTAAAAATCCGTGTTGTTACATGTGTTGTCTTAGAGTCAAAGGCAACACCTTTGCGACCCTATGGCAACATCCGTACAGGTGTTGCCATAGGTACCACTACAACAAAAAATACCCTTTCACAACTGCCAAAAACGGTTGTAGTATATCTATTACAATTGGCATACACCACTAGTTATATCCGCAATTGTAAAGTCAACCCTTTTTACAGCTGTTTCTGGCAGTTGTTGAAATTTGTTTTACAACTGCTAAAAGTAATTATACCTCAACCACTATTAATAAAAAAAAATCATAATATTATAATAAATATTATTATAACAATATTTTATTCAAATACATATTTTATTTCAACATTTCAATTGGTACAAATTTATTAACTCCACTACTATACATTCACTGTTGTATTACACAATCATTCATATTTACCTTCCTCACTGCATTGTCACTCAGTTCACTGATATACAGACTCACACATACAAGCATAAGAAAGTAAAAGTACATGAAAATGATTATATAAACTGCTACCTTTATTTTTACCCTTCTAATGATTCGCTCGCAAAGTATCCGCAACTTCTCTAGTTCAATCATGAATGGCCTCTAATACATCAACATTCATTCATCACTGATCACCTTGAATTGATCTGCCTCACATACATTCATGATAACTTCCAAGTAACAGTAAAGATTCACAAACAAATGTGATCACACATATAGAAAGAAGCAAATTAACTAACAAACATTGTGGAATGAAAGTAGTTACGAAATCCTCTTTATGTATATAGAAAGAATAAACTTAAGTTACAAATGTTAAACTCTGTATCATCTAAAATATAAGAAAAGGAAGAAAGGGTATTAATGCATTACCATTCAATATTACCATCCTGCACTTGAACCTGCATTACAGTCACGTCACTAAACCACCATCTCCACTGCTACTCTTGCAAATAACCTTTTCTAAGTTCAGCTTTATTAAATATCAGCACCAAGTTTCAATACATCAAATACTCCACCTCAAACACATCTGAACTAGCTTAGCCCAAGATTTTATTCAATTTTCATATAGGGAGACAACCATTTTTGATAGGTTTTATTATCCAAACAATAAAATTGTTTATCCAACTTACTCCAGCGCAATATAATTGAAAGTGTTAATCCATAAAATATGGATCAAAGGTAATAAACATGTTTAAGTCGTTATAAGCCTTTAGGTCACGGCAAATCCTTTTACTTATTTATCTCGTTATGAATATTTAGGTCATTACAATGCCCAAGCCATCTCACATGGGCTGGGTCACTAAGCCACTCTAGGTCACCTTGTTCATGACTCGTTATAAGTCTTTAACACTCCAAATTGTTTAGCCTGCTGAAAGTTTTAGCGCGCACCATTTTGCCACAGCGGGGGCCGCCTCATGACAAAAAGTTTGGGATGCTCTGCCTTGCCTTAGCTCGTTATGCCCTGCCCTAGCTCGCTCCGCCTTGCTTTAGCTCGTGGCATCTCAGGACCAGATTGAAATGGGTAGTTCCGTCGACCTAAGGAAGGTAGAATGTATTTATAACTTTGCCATCTGTTCTGAATCTCATCTATAAATACCCCCTCATTCCTTCATGCAAGGGGGATGGAATTTGATGACCCCGAAGGGCTGCCCAATTGTTTCCTAAGCATTCTTAAGTGATTTTCACCTATCTTAACACCATCAATTGAAGATTAAGAAAAAAGGTCATCGTGGAATCCATGGGAATTTCTTCATTTCTCGAAAGCACATAAATCTACCATTGAATCTGTTCTCCTCGAAGGCTTTTTCACATCTTCTTCTATTAATCCATAGAATAAGGGGAAGGGTTGTGAAGATGAATGTAATTGAAATGGTCGTATGCATTGTAACCCTTGTGAAAGTAATGAGAATGGATTGTAAAGTGGATGTAGATCAATTTTGATCGAACCACTATAAAGCTTGGTGTTCATTACTTGCTTTTCTATTACTTTGTGCCTCCACTTTTTTCCACTTAACATTTTAGTACCATTGGTGTTGGAATCTTATTTGCATTTCAACATTTGGCACCCACCGTGGGGCCGCGTTTGCAATTTCTTTTTTTACACTCTCTTAAGGTTGAAATCCTCGCATTGAAGCTCTAAACTCACTCCTTTCCCAAAATCATGGAGAAATCTAAGAAGACCACCAGCAAAAATGTTGGAAATACCGACAACATTGCTAATGAAGAAACTCCGCCTACCAACCGTTTAGAGGTGGGAGAAGATTCGGTAAACGGAGCCAGTGTGACTAGAAATGGGTTGAATGCCGCTATTGCTAATGTGAACCAACGGATGGATGCTTCTACTAAAACTATGATGGAGAAGCTTGATGCCATCCTTAATGCTCGATCAAATCCAACCCCTCCGAAAGTCCGTGTTGATCTCGAAGAGAATGGCAACTCGTCTGCTTCTAGTCTTAACTAACACAACAACATTGCAAAAGATAATGATCGAGTGAGTGACAAGGTTGAAGCTAAGATCGAAAACTTGAAGCCAAAAGCTAATAATCGTTCGGAGATGAAAGGCCAAAAGGCTACCAATCCCATCACATGGGTACCTCCTCATCAGGAAGGTAAAAGACCTGAATTCTCTAACCGGGATCGCATGCTAAGACAAACGTTTGGTAAGGAACTCAGCTTTGCAGAGCATCACAACACTTAAGAGTACATCTCAGACATGATAGAACAAATCATAAAGAAGGATCAACCAGGCAATGGCAATTAATGGGAATGGGACTTCTCTCCCGATAGGACTCCATTCACTAAAATAATCCTTGAAGAAGAGTGTCCGAAGAAATTCAATCCTCCAACCTTGCCTCCTTACAATGGCCTTATCGATCAAAATTATTTTCTATTCAAATACGAATGGCATTTGAGTGCAGCTAAGGCGACCGATGAGATGAGATGCACATACTTTCCTCTCTACTTAGAAGGTGCTGCATCACTCTGGTTCACAAAGCTATCACCTAAATCCATAGACCAATTCTCTGACTTGACCAAGAAATTCAAGGAGCAATTCCGCTTGTATGCTACTGAAGCCAAGGACGCCATAACGCTTTCAGCAATGAAGCAAAATCCAGGGGAATCCATTAAAGCTTTTCTCAGTCGATTCAACGTTGTTGTATCCATAGTAAGGTATCCAGTACCTTGCATAATCCTCATGTACTTATTTGGCGCTATAAATGGAAAAAGCGAATTTGGTAGATGGATTAAAATGAAAGAGACAAACACGCTTGAAAAATTCTATAAAAAGGCGGAGGAATACATGAGATTTGATGTTAATCCTGTGCCCCTACAAACTATTGATGCTAACCCGCTTCTTGAAGCTCTAAAAAAGTTGCTACCCATTATACTCAGAAGAGTACTCAAGGGCAGAAGTACACTAACGACGGGAACGACAACAAGGCTAATAAAAAGTCATGCCTTTTCAACTCATCAGAGCTGATGCCTTTGAATGACACTCCTGAGAATATCTATCTTGTGACGAGGAATTCTTAAGAGTATGCTGAGCCAAATCCGATAAGGATAAGCGACAAAGCATCTAACTCGGGAAAATTCTGTAGGTTTCACAACTAGCTTGGTCATAACACTAATGACTACCGATACTTAAAGAACCTCGTCGAGGAGTTGATCAGGAAAAACAGCCTGCAGCAGTATGTAAAGAATCTGCAGGCCGTGAGTCCTTCCGCAACTCCCCAGGGGCAAGGGGCATCAAATGATTAGTCCGATCCAAACAACAGAGCCTCTGTTCAAACCCATTCCAAAGCCAATTATCAACTAGTCACCATTTATCGTGCTTCAATTTCAATGGCTCAGAATAAGCGATCAACATCGCCACCGCTTTACTTTATGCTCTATTTTCTGCCTAAGTTCATGCTTTATTTCGCATCTTACTTTCTGTTATATTCAAAACTTCTAGTAAACAATCTGTAACAGTCTGCAAATGATGCACTGAACATTGGCCCTACGACTAAGGGCATATTAGTTCGAATGAATTTCTGATTTGCAGAATTATATGTCAATTCAAAACTTTCTTAAAAAGAAAATTCATATTGCAGGCCATCTATCGAGCACTTGTTCCTGTAACATCGTGACCCCAACAACGCTAGTTCAAGAGCCAAATGTTGTAAATACCGACATGCATGAATACAAAGATAGAAAAGCACCGCCTTGAAAAGTGAATGGGAAAGTCGCGAAGATCCAGACATCAAACAAGCGCCATGACAAACAATCACGAGAGCCGTAGCATTTTGCGAACGGCCGCTTCCCTAAGTGAGAAATTCAGAGCCTCAATTTCTAGATCGGAATAGTCTGCCAAGTGAAGCATCCGATGAAGGGAATGACGGCCGCCCCGTGAAACGATATAACAACTACTCAATCCATTCGCGTAACATCTAAGAAAGTCAGATGTATAGAATGACCAAATCTACTTGCGTAACATCTGGAATGTCCAGGTGTGAAAAGTACAATCTGTTCGTGTAACATCTGAGAAAGTCAGATGTGAAGAATGATAAAATCTACTTGCGTAACATCTGGAATGTCCAGGTGTGAAAAGTATAATCCGTTCGCATAACATCTGAGAAAGTCAAATGTAAAGAATGATCAAATCTACTTGCCTAAGATCAGGAATGTCGAGGTGTGAAAAGTATAATCCGTTCAGGTAACATCTGAGAAAGTCAGATGTGAAGAATAATCAAATCTACTTGCGTAACATCTGGAATGTCCAGGTGTGAAAAGTATATCCATTCGCGTAACAATCAGTTGTGAAGAATGATCAAATCTACTTGGTAACATCTGGAATGTCCAGGTGTGAAAAGTATAATCCATTCGCGTAACATCTGAAAAAGCCAGGTGTGAAGAACGGTCAATCTATTTGAGCAACATTTAAGACCTCAAGAAAGAAAAGTACCCAATTGATCATCAACATCAGGAAACACCTGATCTGACAACAACAAACATTAGGGTTCTGCCCAAATTCCTCCCTTGGGGCACCCCTTCTCAATCTACCGATGTTTGAGTTAGTTAGTATAGTTGAGCAATGAAGGTCTCCAATACCCAAACTAGCCAAGTCAGATTGTAGACGAAGTTCATATTAAATTAAAGTACTTGAAATCACAAGTGTGAATCATTAAAATGATAACGCTTGAAACCCACAGGTGGCTTCATATTGATTAACTGACTTTAAGCGTTAATACAAATCAGAATATCATGTTCGTGCGAATAATTTCCAATAAGTACTAAACCATTGGATTAATGCAAACATTCTATTTTGTTTAAAGTAATATGTGCAATAAGTCACTGTTAAAGATTAACTAATCCATTATCGATGCGGATGATCGATGGTGATGTATAAGTCCAATGTTGTGTAGTTGCTCCTCCTCTTCTGTAAAACAGGTGGTGTGAAGCATGTTCGCTCAAAGTACGATTCAGGAAAAAAACCATCACTGGATCTTAATGCAAAGCAAAAAGTGCATCAAAGCTAAATGAAAGCTTAGGGCACAACAAGCAAAATGCATTACCATCACCACATCATGAGTTTAGCATAGAGATTTCGGACGTAAAATAGCATAAATTAGTAAGCGAGGACCGACACTCGCATATACAACCAGTCTAGAGCATAAGTACATAAAGGAAAATAACAAAAGTCAAGCAAGGGAGTTCCTTCTTTCGGTCACTAGGTCATTTCCCAGTACGAGCAGGGGAAGAAGAAGTAGCGCCAGTCAGTTCCATTTTGCTCCTAAGAGTAGTTAATTCTGCAATGATTTCATCTTGCGACTTGAGAGCCTGAATAAGCACGGCTTTGTCCTTCTCAAAGGCAGCGATGCGTTCGATATTCTCCCTGTTTAGTCTTTGGAGATCACAAGCAAAAGTGTTCTAAGCACCCAGTTTGCACACAGTATACCTTTCGACTTCCGCAAAATGCTTCTTCATCCAATTCCTAGTAGATTCGTGTTGTGCCAGCGAATGATTCTTTAGAGTGTCCAGAACCTTGGGGATTGATCACTTGGCGAAAGAGTATATATTCAGGTCAAACTGGTCAAAGAGTAACCCATCCAAACATCAACCCTGGAATCGTTCAGTAAGCTCGGATCTACACGACTCAGGAATATAAGAAGGCTTGTCTATGATTGCTTGGAATTCAGCCAAAGTTCGGGCAGTAGAAATAGTTTGAGTAATAGATGTAGGAAGCTTGTCCAACCTACGACGTTTCCAAGTATCGTCCTCGCTTGAAGTCCCTTCAATCCTTTTAGACATCCTATACAAGTAGTAGTGTTTAAAAGTAAATGACGTGCCAGAAGACAACTAGTTCAAGGGATTTAGATTGCACCTACCAGTTTTGAGCATTTGGGTAGTCGTGTATAACTTCAGGCTCCAGGTCGTTCTTTATAACCAGAAGCTTTAGGTCACAATAATAATCCAGTTTCTTGGACCATCTTCCTATTTCTAAGTCTTTAGGTCGTGAACGACCTAAATCTCCGAGACTAAAACGACCCAAAGTTACAGATTGAAATAATGACCTAAGACCCTAAGTTGTTATAATGACTCAAAGTTAGATCATGGCCTAAAGCCTTAAGTTATTGTGATGGTTCAAGCGAGATCACGATCTAAGGCCTAAGGTGGTGGAAGCGACCAAATTTAAAGTATAAGCCGCTGAAAGTGCAACGATAGGGGATAGTTAACAAAGGCATTTCAATTTTTTGGGTAAGGCACGGATTTGTGGATTCAGATTATTATTAAATAAAAAAATCATGCAAAAATCATCATTTTAGCGCATTCATCATCATTTAGCAAAAGCCATGATAAAATTACAAGAATTCACACATAGGATTCAAGCCGAGACCATCACAAGGATACAACAATTCTTAGAATCAACCCGAAGTTCAAAATCGGAGTAAAACCTGAATCTTGGAGCTTTGAATTTGAATAGCTTGGTCGTTGGTTGAATCATTGAAGAAATTGAAATTGCTTGAAGAATCAGAAATTGCTCAGAACGGTGGTTGGAATTTGACCTTAGAAAGCCGCATTAATGAGCTTGGAGCAAGAAAAGGAGTGTATGAAGGAACAACGGCCTAGGTCAAAGAATATATAAGGGTAAAGAGTAGATGGGCCAAGTTTAAGCAAAGGGCCCAAACATAAATCTACCATTGAATCTGTTCTCCTCAAAGGATTTTTCACATCTTCTTCTATTAATCCATAGAACAAGGGGAAGGGTTGTGAAGATGAATGTAATTGAAATGATTGTATGCATTGTAACCCTTGTGAAAGTAATGAGAATGGATCATAAAGTGGATATAGATCACGTTTGATCGAACCACTATAAAGTTTGGTGTTCTTTACTTGCTTTTCTATTACTTTGTGGCTCCACTTTTTTCCACTTAACATTTTGAGAAGTACATTTTAGTACCATTGGTGTTGGAATCTAATTTGCTATCAATTTAACAAAACTAAGAAGAGATAACTTGTACTTTAACACTTATGTGCCTTATTATCAATTGTAAAAATCAATTGATCCATCCTTGCTTCTACCATGTTAATATATGGGCGTGTGCGCATTATCTACTTTATTTTTTTATTTTAAATATCTTTAGACTGGAAAGCTTGTTATAATACACAAGTCATGCTCTGATAACAAGTGATAGACCTCTTATACAAATATATTGTCCCTTCAACTGCTTTATTGGCCACCCATAGATTATGTAAAACACACTATCATCTCACAAGTGCATAGTAATTGAATACTAAATATTGCAATATTGTTTTCTTTACAATGCTTATGTTGATTCATGATATTTTTTTGCTTGCTGAGTTTCTGATCATACGCGCTTATTTCTTGAAAACATAGGCCGCAAATGCAAATGTTTAATATGTAATAATGCTTCAGCTAATTTTAATACATAAGAAATAAAAAAAATCGCAGCAAAAAGGAAAAATAAAAAAAAGAGAGGAAGAAACATACTCATATTCATATTCCACCTCCTGCTTCCTAGTTTCCACATCCACATAATCATTGAACCAATCTCGTATAGTAAAAGGAACCTGTAAAAATATTAGTAGGTCAAAAAGAAGCAAGGTAATCTTTGGATTTCGAAAATGATACAGGATACTTAGTTGAAGAAGGCCCATCTTTTGAACTTTTTCTTTTCAAAAATATCAAATTTATTCTCGGAAAAACATGAAAGATATTTTCTGCTTCAGTGAAAAATAATAATGTTTAGAGAGTATTAGTGAACGGAAATATTGTAAAGACTTACAGTACTTCATAAAATCTTTTCAGGTTCATATAAATTCAGTATACAAGTTATAAGTATGAAGTGCCAGAATTTGAAATAACGTTTACTTTGAGTGTATACCTATGCAGTTGTAAGCTCTTATTTGAAGGAGCATGATGAATTAATATTTGAACAGAAGCATTCATGATTTTTCTATTTGTAGTTCGGTAAAGCCATATGTTAACAACCAAATTCAAACACATGAATTCTGGGTTGGAATTTTGCTTTAAACAAGGAAATACAAGAGAACACCTCGTACAAAATAACTAATTCTAGCTACAAAAAATGAAGTGAAAACAAATCGTCGAACCTAATGTGTTATGTTTAATAAACTCTGGATGGTCTAGATTTGCCAGATCCTGGTTCAAAGCTCAGTAATTTTCGATCTTCATATTGAAAGCCAGAAGCAGTACCTGTATGCTTGGCTCATTTACAGTTATCACTTCGTGCTTTGGAAAATCACCCCCAGCTTATTAACTAAACTTGTTTCTTCTCATCAAATCTCTCACACGTGCATTGACAGCAGTTTCTATGATACTATTGCAGTAAGTTCTTTTGAACATATATAGGATTTATTTTTCAATACACAATATATATATATATATGTATGTATGTATGTATGCATGTGTGTAAGTTCAAGAAATAATCGATACTATACCTCTGTTGTTATGATTTCTTAATCGATTTCACCTTATATTTCTGTGTACCTTGGATATGATTGTTGAACACATACATTAACATACATGTATATGAATACATCATTATGAAACGCGTAAACATTCTAATTGCTTTATCACATATACATGTACCTGGGATCCATTTGCTTCAAGATTGATAATTCATTTTCGATTCTATAGTAATTACTTCATCACATAAACTTGTTAGGGGACTTGACTGAGAATCAAGAATGCATGTGCAAAGGGCTGTAGTTTGCTCAAGTCCTTCTGTCAGCGCTTGGACCACAACCATTTCTTTGGTCATATTCAATAGCAGTAGATAACTATTGAAGTGGTAAGTATAAGAGTCAAGTGGTGCGCCTGATTATGAAGGCCAGTTATGCTACCGATTCAAATGATTTAATTTCACATATTTATACCATCTTAGGTAACAATACTGAATATTATTATGACCTTACATAACACAATATCATTACCAGAAACACATACTGACAAAGATCATACGTCACATAACATCAACTCAAACTTCAATCTAAAATTTTATTCGAACTTTTTGACTTTAATTTACACTGACTTCCAGTTCTTCGCCATTAATCTAAGCCACATCAAGATGTTCAATCCAAACGTTACAACCTAATTTGATTCATGCACCCTTTAAGTTATACCAAACTAGCCAAACTAAACTCGAGTACATCTTTGTATTTTTTAATAAATCTAAATCAACAGATTATTATATTCCTGATCTAATCACCATGAAATAGCCTAACTAACTCAACAATTGAAAAATTAAAACATATGAAAATGAAAATCCAAATTAAACAAGACTTGCACCTTCAATTGAATTTTAGAATCTATGCGTTGGTTGTCAATTTGTGTTGTGCTCTAGCTATCGAGAAGATGGAGCCTTTTATTGTGCGGTTTTGCCTTTGCTGTTGAGATGAATCCTGCTGCGTGGAGGAGACGGAGAGACTATCTCATCGCCCACATGGAGTACAATCGCCATCGGTTGCTGGTGTGGAATGCTTGTAGATAGCTTCTTTCTCAAATTCTCGAGTGCCCTAGATTGAGTCGAGCTTCAATGTTGCGATGGAATCATGATATCCATTTTTTATTTTATATATGACGAATTGATTTTAAGCTGGAAGAAAAAAAGAAGGAAAGGGGAAAGAGTTCGTTGATTTGAGAACAAGAAGAAAAAATTGAAGGCAATAGCTTGAATTAGGTTGCAGCGGGAAAATGAAAATTTGGGGGTAAAGCAGCTGAGACGATGAAGGAAAATTAGAATGAAGTGGATCGGTAATGTGGACCGTTGGATCGTGTTGATGCGAATTGATAATTTTATTCATGCGATTACTACAACACATGGTTTATATCTTTGCTAAAACATTGAAGCGTGCGTTGCAATAGACAAAATTCAACATGGTTGTTGCAACATTTTAGCTGGAAACACCTTGGATTTTCATTGAAGTCGGCCATCTATGGCGTAGTGAGCGTTAAAACAAAATCCTTTTCGGATTATTAACCCTCCAATTAAGTCTCCTTTAATTGGAAATCATTTTATAAAATTAAATCTTATTCTCAAATTTGGTTAAGTTGTTTGACTTCCAAAATCAAATTTACAATTCTTTTTAACCATATAAAAAGGGTTACCAAAGGGTTAAATTGGTTTTAGGAATTTAAAACCCATATCGCAAAACGTTTCTTGAAAACTGTTATAAAAGGCATTGCAAAACAACATATTTCAAATCAATAGGATTTTATCATTCAGAACCATATATGTTTGGTTAGAACCTCTTTCAAATCATTTGTTATAATTTATAATAATTTTTCCCTATTTTTTTTTTTTAAAATAGTCCATTCCAATAAATTCTGATTTCAAGTCACTAATGGTCCTAGCGTTGTTTCTATTCAAATTTGATTTGGGAGTTTCTCAAAATTTAGCCGTTGGATTTCAAAACTCTACATATCATTTGAAAGCCCTTTTCATTTTGAACCAAACGTTTTTCATTTTAGGAAAATCCGATGTTCGGATCATCCGGTATGTCAGTTTGAAATCAATGGTCGAAATTCGCGAACTACCTCTACGCGACGAGTTTTATTCTGACCAAACTTCGATTCATATTATAAATTCAATCGAATTGCTTCTAAAATAATTTATTAGTTATATAAAACATGTATATTAATTTTCTAAAACTATATTTCCATATTTTTCTTCAAATTCAAATATTTCCATTAAATGAATATTATAATATTATTTTATTATTAAAATAATATTATTTTTCAAACTTCATTATTCTAAATCCAAATTTTCCTAACGTCCATTATAAAAATAAACAAGATAATTTTGAAAAGGAATTCTTGTTAAAACGTTTCCCATATACCCTAACCAAACTTCACTTTTTCCCGTTAGTATTCACTTTAAAATAAAAACTTCGACAGTCCATAACCTGCTTCTAATTTCTACAAAACCATTTTTTCTTTTGCAAAAGTTGCTCGAAATGGCCTTAACTTCACATCCATGTAAAATCGAATATCAAATTTGGAATTTATTTTTTGCCCATTATTATAATAATAAAATATTCATTAAAATCGTTTTAATGATTGGTGACTTAACCAATGAGCCAATAATCGTACTTTTTGGCCATATTAACTATGGTAATCACATACCATATTATCAACAACCGTGATATTTATCCACACATGTCACGACATAATTCAGACCATATAAGCCTTAAAGCCATATAAGCCTTAAACCATTAACGCTTATACGGCTTTGTTAATCAATGGATAAACTGCAATATACACACAATCATGAAACAACATAGACATTCAACACCAAATGGGGTTCATACCCATATCCACTAACCAGTATCAAGTTAATTTCCATTTCAATGACCATTTAAGGTTCAAACGCATTTCAATATCAACATATTCTATTCTATGTGTCATGTACTTAAGTGACTACATAAATATGACTTAAAATCATATCTTTTCTACCCCAAACATTTCCATATCATAACATGAACTCATATAATCAATCATAAGTCATGATACAACTCAATAGAGTTCATAAAAAATAATTAATAATTAACTAGTCTTAGTTCAATTCTACATTTCTCACCTAGTGTTCCACTCCTCCTAACTTTTATCGTAGGATGTCTTGGTGATCCCAGGCGATTTTGGTAGCCTCTCGGCATCACTAGGATTTTCTAAAAATAATTCGGATAGAGGTTCCATGCTATAAGGTTCTAGAATATAATGAGTATATAAGTGTGTATGCTTATTGTTCGAGGAGCAAACAGGGAAGGGTTTGGGTGCAAATGGATTTAGGTTTGAGGGGTGGAACCAGCTGGTCTGGGATGCACATGTAGTGGGGCTCGGTGGGGTTCACAGCAGCTGGTGTGGTGGAGGAGGGTGCGGGTTTGGGCTGAAATGGAGAGGGTGTTGGTTTATGAAGGGGTTTAGGTTACTTTAGAGGAGAAGGGGCCCACGGGTTTGGGGTTAGCCGGAGGTGAGTTAGGGGATGATGGCAGTCGATGGGCTAAGGGGGAGCTCGGTGGAGGAAGAGAGAGGAGGGGAGAGAAAAAGAATGGATGGAAACAAAGTGAACTAAAGGAGGAGAAAGCCTTGTATTTATAGACAAATGGAGATATCATGGAACACAGAGGTGTCGACGTCGGATGGAAGGGAGAAAGCACACCATGAAGGCTTCTTAGGTTGACAACTCAAGATAACTAGTTAGTTGTGAACTCTTAGCTTATGTTACGTGTAATTTATCTATGCATTTACTACTCGTACGACCACAAACAGATTCTGTTTGCTACGAAATTTAGAATCCTACCATGTTTTTCATATGCAGTTCCAATGAATAAGTCTCGTCAAATTTTGTGACTATTTGCTCAAAACGCTCCAGTTCGAGTTCAAATTATCAACCGATTCACATTTTTATTTCGCACGGCCACATGCTAACTTCGATGGGCATAAAATTTGAAATCTTATGATAATTTAACGTTCCAGATCCAAGAAAACTAGTTTTATTTAATTCCAAGATGGTTTGCAAAATGTTTATTTTTAAGCTTTAAATAAATATTAAATTATCGAAATTTAAATTGGCTAAAAATTATTATACAAATTATATGTACTTGGAATTTAAATTTTTAAATTTGGTTCCAAAATTTCAGGTCGTTACATAATTAATCGACGAATTAAGTAAAAATGGTACTAATCATTAGATATTTTCAAAAGTAAGGTTATGGTTTTTAAAAACCATATTTAAAAATAGAGATAAGATTTCATTGGTATTATAAGTAAGATCGATTTCTGAGTTACGAACTTTTGTCTATCTCAAGATAGGAACGTTGTTGATCAAGATTTGAGAGGTAAATAAAATACCCTAACTTGAATGACTTCACTATTATCAAGGGATGATATTAGTTTGTAATGGTAAAGGATGTTGAAATTAGTTTATTATTTCCAAGATTTTTAATATAATTAAACTATTGGACTATAAAGTAAACAATGTGTAATTTAATATTATTTAGGCTAAATTTGAAGAGTGATTTATTTATATCATTTGGTTAAATATATAGCACTATTTTTTAGACAATGGAAATGATATGATTTGAATACACTTATTATAAATAATTAGGAAATGGCGATGGTTTTCCGGAAGAAAGGGAAAGGCTTATATCGGCACGAGAATAGAACAAAATATTTGAAATTTAATTATATGTTTCCATAAGTGTTAGTGTTAAATTGTAATCTTCAAAGTTTGAAAAAACCGTTGGGTTTATATAATAAAAAATATTATTTTATCCCGTATAAGAAATGGTAATTGGATTTATACCATTGAGTAGATAATATGTATCGATATTCTCAAGGTAAAAGAAATACAAAGGAGATTTTTAGAATATTAAGCATTACTTCCAAGTAAAGGAAATGAAAAGGGTTTTCATGGAAATGTAGCTTTAGTTTCAAAGTAAAGGAAATTGAAAGGAGTTAAAATTCAAATATGAATTTTAAAAAAGGAATTGTAAACGTAGTGAAGTAATTGTCATTAGATATTTTGGAAGTTTTTCAAGTATGGATTTTAATAAGCGATTGGAAATCGTTTTGAAAAGAGAGTAATAGATTTTATTTTGGAATTCAGAATATAAACTGAATTAAGAAAAATCCAAGGGATATAAAATTCGAATCAGATTACGTCAAATTTTGTAAAATAACTTATTTCCAAAGGAACAGGAATTTAATATAGAAGTTGAGTTGTAAATGAATTTATATATGAGTTATGAGTTATGAATTTTGAAGGAAATAATCGACGGTTTTGGATAATCGGAATTTTTGAGTTAGATTTGAAACCCTATCTTAAGATATATTAAAATATGTAAGAATGGGGTTGGGATTTATTTAATAAACAAAGTTTAATGTTTATATTTCAGGTTTAAATAAAACAAACTTGTCGCGGAGCCTAGTTCATAATTTGGTGTTTTGAACTTCAACTCAGTATATGGAACTCAGTATAAGTCGGAATTCATTGTTATAATAATCGTATGGACCTACTGATTAATAATTTTCTAATGGAAGAGAAAAATCTGGATGATTCTGGTAGATTTTGATTTATGTCAAAATCAAATTTCTAGAAAAATAATGGTATAATTGTTTATAAACCATTAGTAAAATTCAGACTTGAGTTTTAAAATAAATATGGACTCAAGTGGAGTAAATGGGTTGATTTTTGAAAACAATTCCGTTTTTAATTATTGAATGAAGTTAACTAATTAGATAAAGGAATTTTTGTATCGAACTTAACTTTAATTAAGTAAATTGAAGTGGTGAATTTAAATTCGCATAGGAAACTCGAGTTAGAAATGGAATTTGATTGGTTTACAAGAGAATTAAAATATATTTGAACATGATATGTTCAAACTAAAGATGTACTAGGATAAAGGGCTAACTAGAGAATGAATTAGCGAATTGAGTTAAAAACAATTGGATTGAGTTGGAATAAATTGTAAATAGATGAACATGTGTTAAACAAGTATGAATGAAGTAATGGAAGGAATATAAATTGAATGCCCAACAAATGAGGTACATATTTATTTATTTTTGATGAAAAAGGTAGTGAATCAATTGATTCACGCCTTCATATATAATAGCAAAAGTCCATACATCATCCATATATTTACAATACATTTATAGTGCTATAACATTAGCTCACATGCAAGATAAAAAACGTGGTGCAACAAAAGACTATAGTAAATACATAATACATTTACTTAGTACAAAAGGATTATCAAGACTAAAGCATCGATCTTGGTAAGCATCCATATCAGAACCTTCAGTCATCAAGCGTTCCCATTTCTGCCTCGTACCCTATCTTGGATGCGAGCAGTTATGGAATCAGTGAACCTCTAAGTGCTGGTGCCTGTCCATGAGAAAACTAATTTAAGAATGCTATGGATAATTTGATTAGGTATTTTCATTTTAAATTTGAATTTCCTCGAGTTTCGTCCGTGCCATAAAATCCATACATAAGCAAAGTTGAGCAAAACAAAAGGGTCACGTTTTGGTGTCACCGCCAAAGAGGGTAAAGTGTGCTGCCATAAGCATAGTTAATCCTTGATAAAGACTTTCCAATCCAGATCTATGTATAGGGATACCAAGAATTTAGTCAAAACGTAAAAGGAAAAGTCACATTCCCAAAAAAGATGTTGATAATCCTCCTCATCCTCTTCACAGAAAACACATCCTCCATTCATGTTTAAGCCTTTGCGTCTAAGAATGCAAACTGTATTTAGTCTATTATGCATGACGATCCACATGTGTATCTTAACTTTAATTGAAACATGCTTTACTCTCCACATATTCGAAAAGCCTTGCCACATTGTCCTAGCAAAATTTATCACTTTATATAAACCGCCAACCCGAAACATTTCCTTTTCTCCATTCAACCTCCAATTGAATTCGTCTTTCTCGTCATTGAGAACAACATCTTCTAACAATTCATGTAGTTTACATAACTAGATAAGCGCACTTCCTTTAACAAGTATGCAAAAAGATAGTTTCCATTTAAAGTTCGTTGCCTCAGAATCGTATATCTCTATAATAGTTGAAAGCTTGTTACATGAAATTTCAAACAAGTCATCAAACTCCATTTTCAAAGGTGTCACAAGTAGCCAGCAGCCATACCAAAATGAAATGTTATAACCATTTCTCACCTTAATATTAGTGCCAATCTTGATCCATATCAAATCGCTCATTACCACTTACAAAAAGAAGGAACAATGTGAGAAATCCTTATGCCAATCAAATCTACCATTGTAGCAAGCATTAATAATTCTCTCTTTCCACTAAGCTTGCTTATCACTTATCATCGCCGCAACCATTTTCTAAGAAGAGATGAGTTCATGTTTTTCAAGTTGAGCACCCCTAGTCCGCCTTGATCCTTAGACATACACACCTAGTTCCAAGAGATTAGACAACTGAATTTCTTAGCCTCCTTGTCTCCAGTCCAAAAATAAAGTTTTGTTTTATTGCATCAATTTTGTTAATCACCCATCCCGGGCACTTGTAAAACGACATCCAGTATAAAGGGATTGTGGAAAGAACATAATTGACCAGCACCAATCTCCCATCCCTCGAAAGTGAGCATCATTTCCATCTTGCCAGCCTTGAGTCAACTTTGTCAATCAGCGGCTGCCAATCTCGCTTCATTAATTTCTTTGGTCTGATGCACGTACCCAAATAGTTGAGGGGAAACTGTTCATCTTTACAATTGAGTAGTTCAGCAAACTTCCTGTTTAAATAGGCACTAAACCCAAAAGTTTATACACTGCTTTTGTGGAAGTTAATTTTTAAACCTGACAGACTCTCAAAGGCGTACAATAAATTTTTTAGTGTATTAATGTATTTACAATCAGGACTACTTAAAATTATAGTATCATCAATATAATGTAAAGAATTGATAACCCCAACCACGTGATTGCCCCCGAAGCTTTTAATAATATCATTTGCACAACTTACTTTGAGAATTTGGCGAAACACATCAGTAGCTAAATCAAAGAGAAGATTGGATAAAGGGTCTCCCTACTGCAAACCTCTTTTAGAGATGATAGTACTCCTCGAACGGCCATTAACACAAATGTTAGACCAAATGAGGTACGTATTTAACTTAATATGAGATTTTATGAGCCTATCAAGCAAGCCACTACGCTTTTTGATTTTCTTTTTGAATGGAAAGGGCATTGAGAGGCGATTTGCAGTTGCACGATTGAGCCATACAAAAGAGACATTGGCGAAATTTTCTGAAAATTTAATGAGATAGAAAATTTTAAGAAAATTTGATTTGACAATAAACTTATAATGGAATTTTATAAGTAAAAAGGAATTTATAAAATTATGCCTTAGGAAGTTGGAAGGAGAAAGGTATACACGTTTAAAAGTGGATAATGCAGTATTTGGGTTGTCGTTATGATGTTTTACACAACATCTATTTTAACCCAAGTAAGTGTGATTTTCGAAATATAATAATGAATATTTCCTAGGTATATAAATGAATGGTTTCGTGGAAGGGATATGTAATTGGAAATGTTTTCCAATGGTAAATAGAAGATATTTTCAAAGTATAGAAATAAAAAAATGTGGGATATGGAAATGTTTTCCAAATATCATAAGAGGCTAAGTGATTTGAAGAATATTTTGGTAATATATATTGAATGGTAAGTAGGAAATGATTTAATTAATGAAATATTAATTAAAAGGGCTTAATGATTGTTTGATAGAATTTCCTTTTGGAAATAAGGTCTTTGGATGAATGGTTGTTTCTTCGGTAGTTAAATAACTGACTATCAAAGTGTTGACCAATTAAGTGATATCGTTATTCGTATGGAGAGTCCGGTTGGATTTATTATTCGAAAACCGCTCCGTATAGGCATAAGAATTGCGAATTAAATTATATGAAGATTATTGAAGACAGAGTGAAGTGCAAAGGCTGTTCTGTTAGTCATAGGTGGAAATTTCCTAAGATAGATTGATGGGATGGTGCCTTCAGTTTATCCAGTCCCAGGACAACTTTCATGCATGGATAAATGATAGAGTATACCCAAATGATCGTATACATTGATTTCCTCAAACGTACTTCCGGTTGGTGGCAGAGAAGACACCTTCCCTTAGCTTAAATCCCGGAATATTTATGGGGATGCCAATTAGCGATTGGTCGGACATGACGATGTGGCATTCAAAGTGAATGATGTTGTGATGTTATAAAGGTAAGACGTAGCCTCATGGCTCATCAATCAGGAAATGACATAAATCGGGCATGCATCATGGCTTTGTAGGTCATACTCATTTGGATGTAATGTCACCATCTAGAGAAAATTCATATGTTTCTTATTCTGCCATTTCTGTATGCTTAAGGGAAACGGTTGCTGATTACAACCGTGGGTGACAATATATTCGATACAATCAAGTTGAATGAGTGGTCGGTCATGTGTGGTCGGGTAGCAAGATGTTCTTGCTTAACCCAGTTTATTCCTTTCTATAGAGATACACTATCAGAAGGTGGTATGATACCTTGTCATAGTTGGAAATCCATTCTCCAATAAGCGCCCAGCGCTTTTTGACTATATATTATGTATGTGGAGCATGAGATGCAAGCTATCCGCTAGATTGTTATTTATTTGATTTAGACACTATTATAATGTCAAGATTGTTTTGATACAAAGAATATTTTGTATTATCGTAAGGTAAAAACAATCTGTGTTGATGTGTGGATTGATCTTACGATTATCTTTTCTTAACAGGATTTCCAAACTAAATCAAATGGTTGGAGTTTACTCACACTAGTCCCATGACTGGTCCAGAGTTCATTTTTTTAGTTTTACCCTAAACTCTTGGGTAGCCAAATTTGTACGGACTGTCAAGTAGTTCAAGTGTTTACAGATACCCTTAGAGGAACTTGGAGCAGGAGGCTTCAATGTTAGATATCTAGAGTTTATTCTATTGTGTCGTATATGTGATGTACTATGATGATGTATGTTAGTACAAATATAGTTTTTGTATTCTAAAGGTTATTATATATATTATAGTTTATACCGCTACGATGTAAGATTCTTTGTTGTTATTTATATTCTTCTTCTTCTTTACCCATAATGATTCGTATTTATGTGCAATTTGGTTTGGACATGTGGTGTATTTTGTCAGCTCAAATAGTACGGAAATTCGGGTTGTTATTGTTGGTATCAAAGCTTTGGTTGAGCGAGTACCTAGGCTTTGGTGGGGGTTTACTCATTAGAGATATGGTCAATAGTACATATAATGAGTTTAAGTGTGTATACGAGAGCGTGTATTTGTTTGTTGATATAACGATTGTTTTATATTGTGTTATTTTGTTTGTTGAGTGACTTATGAATTCTGGTTGAATCGTGGAGCAACACGATGTCGATAAGAGTTTCTAAATAATTGAACAGAGAAATTCGATATAATATTGTTTTAAACTGGTTGAATGAAATAATTTTACCCAAAACTATATTCTGATATAAAAGTAATAATTTCCTAAAATTATTATAATATATGGATGTGTTGGTTGTTATAATAAGCAAATGAGATTATAAAATTGGAAGGGATATATATATATAACCAAATATAATTTGTATATGAATAATATGTACAAATGAGATGAATTAAATTTTTATTCAAACCAGAATTTGAAATTTAAATCCCAGAATGTTGGAAAATGTGACACCCGACGTCTGTTAATGTCACTCATTAAGAGAATGCATTAAGTTTCGTGAAGCGTTATAGGTAAACAGACACAGAATATTACAAGACAGATATAAAAGATAGTAGCGGAATTTAAAGTTTTATTTAAAACATAATTCATAACATCATGGTCTAAAATATCACAAGTCTGGAACTACATAAAAACCATTATAATAACATAAAACATCTATCTTGTACCGTTAGAGAATAGAAATACATAAAAAAGCATTATTCCCTAAAAAAAAGAGACAAAGCCATAGTAGTAAAGAAGAGAACTTGAGCAATACTTCAAAAGCAGCTCCTAGCAAGATGATAACCGAGTCCTGATTAAGCCTGAGTATTCCCACCCTGATAACCTAGGGGGACAGAAGAAATAAGAGGAAACAAAAAGGGTCAGACATAAAGTCTGGCGAATCTAGTTACTTTTAGCATGTAATAAGTAAAAGTACCATGATAGGTATATAAAGTGGATGAAAGAGAGATAACAACATATAAGGCAGGCATGACAAGGTAAACATGATAGAGCATACATGCTTCACTAAAGATTCTATGATTCTCTGCACTAATACTAGTATACCCAGAAATGAGATGATCCCAACAACCATAAATTGGTAGACTTAGGCATACGTCCAAATGTACCCTTACTACTTCCCTAATCGATCGGCTCCCTACTCTGTAGATACTCTGTGCCAATCCTACAGTAGGAGGTATCACTTCCTAAAGTGTCAACCCTTCATTGATGTGCATAGCGATACCTATTGGTGTCATGGTCGTCTTAGTCCCCTCTGCCCGGCCAATGCAAACACATGTCCTCGGTCGGTTTGCGCCGCCCACACCGTCCTCTTCATTTAGATCTCTTACAATCAGCCCAGTAAGCGTGCCACAACTCCGACATAGTTCGGAGTACTCGTTTGATACCTATTAAGGGTAACTGACTGAAACGGGTCCCACAAAATATGATACAAGCTCTCCCCTTTGTCTTGTATCCCCTCTAGGATTTCCACTGGTTATGCTTACCACTAGGTGTCTTTAATTACATAACCCTATTATTTCCACAAGTTTTGCTTACCTAAAAAGGTGTATTTAATTACATAACTCCAACATTTTCATAGATTATGTTTACTACTAGGTGTCTTTAATTACATAACCCTATCAGGTTAAGTTCGTGGGCCTATATATAAATATCACCCACCCACTGTTCAACCAAATTTACTTAAACTCAATTTCTATTCATGTTCATACAATCCCAATGGATTTAACTAAGTTATATATTCAAGGCTTATTACCATATTTTCATTTATGGTTACAGTATGCTAGACCTACCACATTAAGCCTACCATTTGTGGATGTTGGACATGTCGGGCGGGTTCGGGCAGACTTATTCCACAAATCGGGCTTAACATTATGTCTTAGCTCGTCTCGTATTTGTACACCTAGGCCCCTCACGTTAGATTCACCACTTGTGGTCGCTGGATATGCCGGGCGGTTCCGGGCAGACTTCCACCACAAGTGTAATCTAACCTCGTGCCGTAAGCGCAGTTACAGTTTCTAATTACTGTAATCCTAGGCATTCCATAATTAGCCAATTTTACCTATATCGTCATAGGTTACAGGTTTCATGCCCCTTTTTTCCCCAATTATGTTCATAGTGAATTGTATGTCCAAATTCATATACATAAACATTATTCAAGTTATGCCAATTTCCCCCTTTTCAGGTTATGTCCAATTTTAACATTTTTCATCTCGTTCCCTAAACTAACGCATTCGCATAATTTTAGCGGCATGCCTAGGCTCGAGAACAGCCTGGCTATATAAAATAAAAGGGAAAGGTGAAGGGAAGATGACAGAGATGATTATTCTACCAAAAGTGACATAAGCGTATGATGGCATAATGTTAAGATGAACATATAAGAACAGATCAGGGAACTTGTGGTAATAATAAAGGTTCTAACATAGTAGGGATGTCATAATAGGCCTGATCAGATCTAAAAAAGGATTTAGATGTCCAACTAATGACAGATCTAAATTAATCATAACATGATAGGTAAAAATGATCTAAATAGTAAATTAGATCTATAATCAAGAATAGATCTAACGTGATAAAGGTTGAGATCCAAGTCATAGGTAATTCAGAATATCATGGATTCACAATTTCAATAGATCTGATATAATACAGTCACAGTGATAGATCCAAATTACAGTCATGTCTTGTTTTACTTTTAGTTATTTAAATCTAAAGGTAACTTAAACTCACAGTGTTTGGATCTAGAACAATAGAAGGAGAAAGGCAGTTGACGAATCATAGATCTACACTTGAATCTCTAAACTTTGATTGCAGAAGAAGAAAGAGATTTGATTCAGTCCAGGCACTGACAGCATTTAGGCCTCTATTTATTTTCAGTGAAGAAAACAAGAGAAATGATCCTGTATTCATTGCTGCCAGCCCCAGAATTCGACTGCCACCTCAGACCTAGTGGGTCAACTCCCCTGGGGCGGGAATTTTGCCGCCTCCAGAATTTTGATTTTTGAAAGATTTCTGATTTATTATATATATATAATTCTCTTACGCGTATACAAACTTCAAACCTTCGTAACTTCTTCATACGGTGTCCGTTGTACGCAAACCAAATGTCTATCTTGACTAGAATTTTGAGACAGACGCAATGGCAAAGTCCGTTTCCTCTAATTCTGAATATTAAATTAACTATTATTTAATTTATCCTCTTTAATGTTGTTAAAATTATAGGGTGTTACATTCTCCCCTGCTCACAGGAGTTCGTCCCCGAAATCTCCAAGCTATGAAGAATGTATATCCTACTATCCATCACCCATCTAATATCCACCATCACAGGCATCTATTGTCCTTAAAGACTTATAATGCTTATATGAACATATGCAAAGGGGTGTGTATATGTCCCAATAATAATGCGAAGATCAGGCGGTCTACTGATTCAGTCGACCTTCTTAATGCAATGTATGATAGTGCCATGAGTCCATCAAGTATGCAATAATCCTATTATAACATGTAAGTTCTACATGGGTACACAATCATCCGTCCAAATGCAACATCCATATAATGATACATTCAATTCCATCCATAAAAATAAGAAAAATGCACACTCATCCATATGCAGTATGAGAGTGATTGAGCTGATCTAGTGCCTAATGTGTGTATATGCATCCACGAGCAACCAATAGCATACACTTGCATCCACTTACATCCATCAAACATAACATGTCTCAAACACATGTTTACATCCATGGGATTCCTATCTAAAGGTCAGAAATTCAATCGATAGGATATACTTAAATGGTCGGAATAAGCACAGATAAAACTTTGGAAAAGGAGTTAAGAACATACCCTAAAAAAGAAAAGGGTACGAAGCACAAATCTTGCCTTCGGTCTCCCAAGTCGCATCCTTTAGGTTATCTCCCCATTGAACCTTCATCAACTTGATTTCTTTGTTGCGTAGCTTCTTAACTTCTGATCCAAGAATACGGGAAGGAAATCGTCTGACTGTCGCCTCCCATTCCACCTCCACTTCTTCTAATACACTCGCCTCAACTATTTCCGTAGTGTCATGCAAGCACTTCCGCAAACGAGAGACGTGGAAAACATCATGAATGCTGGATATTATCTCTAACAGCTTTACTCTATAGGCCATTTGGCCAATCCTTTCTGTTATGGGAAATGGCCCTACGAATCTTGGTGCCAATTTCCCTATAGATCTGAAGTGAACCACATTCCTCAAAGGTGACACTTTAATGAAAACAGTATCTCCTAATTCAAATTTAATGTCCGTCCTTCTCTTCTTTGCATAGGATTTCTTCATATTTTGAGCGGTCTTCATTAGTCGTCTAATAAGATCAATCTTCTCGGACGTTTCTCTAAACATACCTGGTCCAAATAATAGTCTTTTTGTAGATTCCCACCAACAAGTCAATGATCCACAGGGCCATCCGTATAATGCTTCAAAAGGTGTCATGCTAATGCTAGCTTGAAAACTATTGTTGAAGGTGAATTTCACTGAAGGAAGATGCTCTTCCCAAGTACCTCCGAAGTCTAGAATATACAGCCTCAAAAGATCATCTAGAACTCTGTTCACCCTCTCCATCTGTCCATTGGTCTGAGGATGATAAACGGTGCTCAAACATGATAACTGTGTACCTAATGCTTCTTGCAAACTCCTCCAAAATTCGCTAGTAAAGATGAGGTCATGATCGCTTATGATGCTGGAAGGTACTCCAGGAAGACGGACAATCTCACGAACATAAATTGCTGCCAACCATGTTGTCGTCCTCTTACTCTTAATTGGAATAAAATGAGCGCTGTTAGTAAGTCTATCTACTACCACACAAATACTGGAGTTGCCTTTCTTTGATCTAGGAAAACCATCTATGAAATCCATAGAGATGCACTCCCACTTCCGCTGTGGAACCTGCAAAGGATGAAGTAAACCACCAAGCTTCATTTTCTCAGCTTTGACTTGCTGACAATTGCTGACAAACTAAACATTGAGAAACAAACTTTGCCACATATTTATTTATCCTTGCCCCATAGAAAACCCTCTTCATGTCCCTTTACATCTTATCACAACCTGGATGAATAGTCATCTTAGAATGATGGGCTTCTTCTAGGACTGCCTTCCATCTCGTTGCAACCACCCTTTATCATCTATGGAATATCTACTGAGGTGACTAGAAGTCTCCCCTTTACTGAGTAAATCTAAGATGTCTAAAATCTGTGGATCATCTTGTTGTGAAGCTCCTATCCGATCCATAAGAGTGGGTCTTATCGCTAGCGATGCAAACAAACCAGGTAAAAACTCGATTGAGGGTCTATAGTCGAAAGTGAATATGAACTCCAAACTTTTCCTTTCCATAAATAGAGGACTTGAAGCCATCCTCTGCCTACTCAGTGCGTCCGCCACCACATTACCCTTGCCAGGGGTATAAGAAATCTCAAAATCATAAGAAGCTAGGAAATCCATCCACCTTTGTTGCCTTAAATTAGGGCTATTTACAACACGACTCGAAACTCGCACGGGAAATTAGCGGGTTGACCCGACCCGTTTAATAACGGGTTATTTTAGGGTCAACCTGACTTTGACCCGTTTATAAATAGGTGGGTTTAGGGTTGACCAGCGAAACCCAAATTTGACCCGACTAACCCGTTTATAGGCTCTATATTATTGTAGAATTCTCATCTTAGCTTGAAAATGAAGGATGCTATCATTAATCAATTATTCATACACACTAATACTTAACAATTTTTCACGTTTTCATGTTTATTCCCATATTAACAACTTTTTATATTTTTATTCTCATCTTAGCTTGCAACAAGTGAATGATGACAATAACCTTCTTTCATGTTTTCATGTTCATTCACATCTTTTTATACAAATGTTTTTCTTAACGGGTTACACAAATCAAACCCGAAACCCGCACGATTATAAATGGGTCAACCCGAAACCGACCTGTTTAAGAAACGGGTTGAACTGACCCGACCCGAATACGACTTGACCCGACCCGAAACCGACCCAACCCAACCCATTGACAACCCTACCTTAAATTGAGATCCTTCTGCGAGAATAAATACTTCAGAGAATTATGATCGGTGTACAACTCGAACTTCTCTCCAAACAAATAATGATGCCACATATTAAGCGTGAATACTATGGAAGCTAGCTCTTAAATCATGGGTAAGGTAATTCTTCTCATGAACTCTTAGTTGTCTTCCCCCATAACATACTACCTTCTCTTCTTGCATCAGAACCGCACTAAGCGTTGTACCACATGCTTCAATGTAAATTGTAAACATCTTATTTCCATCAGGCAAGGTCAAGACTAGGGATATAGTTAGAGCCCTCTTCAGTCGTTGGAAAGCAACATCACAATCTATATCCCATGAAAACGCCAAATTCTTCTTCGTCAGTCGGGTGTGTGGGGCTGGTATCTTTGAGAAGTCCTTAATGAACTTCCCGTAATAACATGCCACTCCGAGAATAATGCTCACTTACGTTGCATTCTTTGGAACTTGCCAATCTTGAACTACAACTACCTTTGCAGGATCTACTGCTATCCCTTCTTTAGAAACGACATGCACTAGGAATCTCACCTCTTTTCTCCAAAAATGGCATTTGGAGAACTTTGCCTTAAGCTGATGTGCATGAAGAGTTTTCAAAACTTCTCTCAAATGTTGGGCATCCTCTTCTTTGCTCTTTGAGAAGATCAAGATATCATCAACAAAGCCCACGATAAATTTATTTAGAAACTCCTGAAACACCCTACTAATCAGATCGAAAACATAGGCTAGTGCATTCGCCAACCCAAAAGGCATTACATGCCATTCAAAGAAACCATCTGGAGTCCTAAAAGAGGTCTTATCTATATTGTCCTCAGCCACCCTCAACTGATGGAACCCCGTGGCCAAGTATAACTGAGAGAATTTTGAAGCACCAACAGGCTGGTCAAATAAGTCATCTATCCTCGGAAGTGGGTGCCTGTTCTTATTAGTGAGCTTATTCAAAGCCCTATAGTCTACGCACAAGCGAAGTGAACCATCCGCCTTAGTCGCGAAAACTACTGGAGCAGCCCATTCAGATATGCTTCGACTGAAAAACCCTTTCTCAGGTAGCTCCCCTACTTGTTTGCAAAGCTCCCTCCTTTCCCTTGAAGCCATATGGCGCACAAACAATGCAATTGGCTTTGCATTATCCAATAAATATATACGACAATCGATCTCATGTGTAACACCCCGAAAATTCTATAACTGTGAAACTCACAAATTAAAGTATAATTAATTTCAAATCAAAGAACTAAGGGAAACGGGATACGCCATTGCGTTCGTCTCGGAAAAATACGCGAAATAGAGTCCGAGTTTTCAAAAAACGGATATCGTATGAAGAAGTTATGGACGAACGAAGTTGGGCGAAAAACCGAAAAAAAAGGGCCAGAATGCACTGGCGCACTTGGGAAGTGCGCCAGAACAAAAATGAACTGGCGCACCTGTGAAGTGCGCCAGTACATTTTTGACCTGGCGCACCTGCCAAGTGCGCCCAGGTCAAAAATGACCTGCTAGCCAGGTCTGGTCTAGCCCTGGCTGGCCAGGTCGGTGTGTGGCCGAATTTCTGTGGTCTGCTTTGTCATTAGGGCTAGGTGGCGGGTTTTTATTGGTCTCTCTTCCTAATGAATGGCTACGATCTAACCTAGCAACATCAATGGTCCTAATCAATTCCTAACCTCTATATAAACAACCCTAGACTAAACCCTAATCTATTCATTCAAAATAAGATTATAGCCGCCATGTTGCTGAGGAACGACAAGGATTAGCCGCCGACTAGAGAGAGAGTTAGGAAGAAAGTTCTAAAGCCTAAAGCAATTCAAGCAACCTAAAGCTAATCAATTCAACAAAGGAATCGTGTCTCTTAATTAGAGAATTCGCCGCAACCATTGTAAGTAGAGTATTACTTTGGTATAATAAACAACTGTGTTGATGTGTATGCTTGAATTGTGGCAATGGAAGTAATTCATGTTTATGCAAAAATTATGTTATTCATTATAAAGAACTACATGCGGTAGTTCTATGCAAATATACGTTTGGAATATTGCGCAAATTATGTAATCTATGTTGAAGCTACATGTATGTAGTTGAGTGAAATTTATGCAAGTTTAGGGCTTTGTTATTATGTCGTCATGATGTATACTTTGTGCATAAATCGTTTTGCAAGCAATTGAGACAAGTTTGGTTGTTATAGTTCATATGAAACTATGTTGGAATTTTGACACCATAATCCATGTATTAAGTCATGCTTATGAATATGGCTAGGCTATGAATGATATTTGGCATAATTGAAATCTATGATTAAGTCTATCTTGTTTAAAAGAATTATATGATGACATATGTGAGACATGGCTAGGTTAGACTCAAAAATCCCTTTTTGCAAGTTTAAAGCAAACACCATGATTAGGAATATTTATGCATAAGTATATTTATACCATCGTTATGTGATTAGACTTAAACCATGATTAAGTTGAACTATGCTTTTGTGTTAGTAACAAAGTATCCCCTTTGTAAACATGTAGAAACCTTATGAACATGACTTGTTTATGTTTATGCCATGAACAAATTGAACTTTACCTATGCCATGCTTATGTTTGACATTATGCCATGTTTATGCTAGAAGTATTTATGCCATGCTTATGTTTGACATTATGCCATGTTTATGCTAGAAGTATTTATGCCATGCTTATGTTTGACATTATGCCATGTTTATGCTAGGAATATTTATGACATGCTTATGTTTGACATTATGCCTAAATAAGAATATGGGTTCATGTTGTAGTTAAACCTATGCAAGTTCACATGCTTTGATTCATGTCACCTATGTTACCACTATGCAAGTACACCAATATCTATTTTGTATTTCCAACGTCGTATTGCAAGTTCATGCGCTCACCTTCCCCTCTTTGTGTATACGCCATAAGCCTCCCCTTTCGCATGGCTAAATTGGGCTTTAAAAGGCTAAGCCCAATATATATGAACGGACGTGTAAAACGGGAGAAAATAACGTTGGGTTAAAATGAATTAATGAATGAAAATATAAAATAGAAGGGCCCAAATTCAAGTATGGGTTGGGCCCGTGATTGGTGTAATCTTTACACCATTAACTTAATAAATGGGCCGCAAATATTTACATATAAATAAAGAAGAATGACAAGATATGTAAATGTAGAAAATACGATGTGTTTAACCCGAGGTTGGATTGAGTTGTGATGTAAACCTGCCCGGAACCGCCCGGCTGTCCAGTAGTCACAACAATACCTATCCAATGTGGGAGGTTAAACATGGAGCCCAGCAAGGACCCGAGGTTAGACTGAGTTGTGGCGTAAGACTGCCCGGAACCAACCGGCAACAGGCAGCCACAACAATACCTGTCTAATGTGAGAGGTCAGGGTCTTAATAAGACAATTAAGGCTGAGTCAGGATTGTTAGGATTAAGTGAATTAAAGACTTAATCAAAATGGAACATGCTAAACTAAAAGGACTGGTGGGGTTAGGTTAGGAAACACTTAACCAACTTAGCATGTTGGCTAGAGATAGAAAACCTAGTAACGGGGGACCCTTTTCAGCAGTAACCCTAAAAGGTGTATCAGGATACCCTGAAACTAGGCAGGGTGGGGCACGATTACTGGGCTGATTGTAAGAGGTCAAAGCGACGGCGGTGGTGTAGCAGTGTAGGTTCTAACGGAGTGCGGGCGTGCACACACTCCGGCGCAGAAAAATAAGGCACTGGACACCAGTAGCATACCTGTGCACTCTAAGGTTGTGTCGGGTTGCCACTATGGGACTTGATACACCCCATGGCGGGACCAGCATAGGTAACTACAGACATCGGGGGCCGTAAGACACATGTAACTATGCGAGTAGGAGCCGATCATCGTAGAATGGATCACATCACCCTGATTATGGGGTGCCAGTTGGAAACTAGTTTATATGGGTTCAGAGATCAACATGGGGTACGATAGTATATTCGACCCTAGACAACTTAACCAAGTTTATAGTGCATGCCCACTTCTTGTTTATACTTATCATACCCAGTTCTTTATTCATAGACAAAGTAGTACTAGACTTACTCAGGCTTTATGTCTGACTCTATTTTTCTTTCGTCTTCTTTCTTCCGTTCCCCCCCCCAGGTCCTCAGGGAGGGAACACAGCAGCTTGACCAACCTCAACATCCAGCTTGAAGAAGAGAAATGTATTGCTTGGACTTTCCTGTTTTGAACTATGGCTTTGGACAATCCACTATGGGCTTTTGCAGTTTATCTACGTTTTATTTATGCTTCTTTAAATAATGTACTCAAGACAGATTATGAAAGTGTTATGTTATGTTTTTGGAAAGGATGTTGTTGTAACACGTATTTGACTTATTGAAATAAAGTTTGTTGTTCTTCCGCTGTTTTCAAATATGTGTTCTTATATCTGTCTTGTATATCTGTGACTTGTACTTATAAACCTCCACCAAAATTAGGGCATTCCCTTTGAGAGTGACCCTAATGGAGGTGGGGTGTTTCACTTGGTATCAGAGCATAGGTTTACCAGATAAGATAAAAAGTTTTGAAAAATTATTTTCAAAAAGGAAATTTAAAGAAGCATTTTTAAAAAGAAAAATATTATTTTATTTTAAAAAGGCAAAAAGTCCACTCCCCAAAGCCATAGGTACTATCTCTTATCCTTCGTTTTGAATCTATCCTTTCTGTTTCAGCATGTCTGGAGACCTTACTCCCCAGCTGCTAACGCTTTCACTCCTCCTCCTCCACGTGAACCAGCAAACGGAAGAGTCCCAGAGTAGGAAGACGAATAATAGTCAAACAAGAAAGGATCGTAACAGTAATAATAAGAAACGAGAAAAAAAAGAAATGCAATTTTTGTGGTATGGAGGGGCACATAGCCAAGGATTGTAGAAAGAGGAAAAGAAGGCAAGGTGAATGTTTTCATTGTGGGGAGACTGGACACATCAGCAAAGACTGCCCTGAGAGGACAGACTTTGAGAAGGGCGGGAAAGACAACAAGTCCCTAGAGAAGAGGAAGTGTAATTTCTGTGGCAAAGTAGGGCACTTAGTAAAGGACTGCCGGAAAAAGAAGGCCAAGGAGAATGGTGGGTGCTTTTCTTGCGGTGAGACGGGCCATATGGCTAAGGACTGCCCAAAGAAACGAGGACAGGGGCAGAGGACCCCAGGGGCACAAGTTCATGTGCTGGAAGCGCCACCTCTGCAACAGCGAGGTACAAACACTTCTGTAGAAAGTGTAGTTTATCTTTAAGATCACCCCGTTCGCACTTTATTTGATTCTGGCGCATCACACTCCTTTATCTCGTCTGCTTTAGTAGAATCTCTGCACCTAAAAACTAGTATGGTAGAGGGCCCCTTAATTGTTTCAAACCCAATTGGGGGCCCAGCTCATTTGTCTATGATCTGTGTGGGATTGAAAATTTCTATTCTAAGTGTAGAATTTCAATGTAGTGCCTTTGTTTTGGGCTTTTCGGGGTATGGTTTGATTTTGGGTATGGATTGGCTATCCCGTAATGGGGCCATCCTTGATTGTGAGAAAAGGGTTGTTAGGCTCCTAACCCAGCTCGGTAATACTTTGGAAATTTCTTGTAATCCCTCGTATGCGGTTATGCTTAGTTATCTTGAATCGCTAGATGCCTCTGTTGAGAATTTGCAATCAGTTAGAGTGGTCCGGGAATATCCGGATGTCTTCGAAGAGGTGAAGGGCTTGCCTCCGAAGCGGGAAATAGACTTCCGCATATATCTTGTAGATAATGCAAAGCCCGTTGCGTTGCCGTTAGACATATGGCTCCACGAAAAAGGAAAGAGCTCAGTAAATAGATTAAAGAGCTTCTAGAAAAGGGGTTCATTAGGAGAAGCATTTCAGAATAGGGCGCTCCAGTAGTGTTCGCCACTAAGGCTGAAGGTTCATTTCGCTGATGCATGAGTTGTAAAGAATCACCTTAGTAAGTACATTTGGCAACATAGTTGACATTTGTTTATTTTCAAGAGATAATTCATCTATGTGGGATACCTTCTAGTAAGTGAACAAGATCCAAGATTCACTAGTGAATTTTGGAGAGCTTGCATGGAACCATAAGTACGCAGTTAGGCTTGAGCCAAGTATACTTGAAGGAGAATAAGTGAAAGAGGAACGAGAAATAGGTTCCAACTCATATTTTGGAAACAAGAATTAAGAAGCTACGAAATTGTGAAGTTAAAAACGGACAAAGCATAATGGAGTTAAGCTCAAGAAATGTGACTTAGAAGATTGAAGGCTAGATTCGTGCATAATATCTTTTATGTATATCCTCTCGGTCCCATTCTCAATCCAATTTCTGTTGCAAACCCCATAGGGAGTATGACTCATCTGTTAGTAACACATGTTGGGGCTCGAGGGTGTTCATTGGTTTGACTAAAGTTTTTGGGTTTTTTAGGATACAGATTGGTCTTAGGAAGGGACTCCCTTATGACCTAAAAGGAGTCCATCATGCTTAGTTGCCTAGAATCATATATGGTGGTTGGGTTGAGTAACTCTTTGGGTGTCAGTCTGATGTTGATTTCGGTCTTCGGGGCTGATGCTTAGGGAGTTCTTCTCCTAATCAATATATATGTGGCATAGGTTTTCAGTTTTGACATTGCCTAATGGGCACAAAGTTTTTACTTCGACTATACCTTTAGATAGGAACAATTGGGAAAATGTCCTATAGATTAGAGCTACCCGAAAAATTGGCTGGAGTCCACAACGTCTTTCACGTTTCACATCTCCGAAAATGTCTACATGAGTCTGCTGAAGTGGTAGAGCCAAATATACTCGAAGAGGCCGAAGTGGAGCGCGAAGCAACCATAAGGAAAGTTCCAACCCGCATCTTAGGAACGGAAGTGAAGAAGCTACGCAACCGCGAAGTCAAGCTCGTCAAAGTTCAGTGGAGCGACGCCGAGGAAGACGCGACTTGGGAAACTGAAGCTAGAATCCGTACAGCCTACCCTTTTCTGTTCGAGGGTACATCCTTGATCTTTCCTTTTCCTTAAGTTGCGCTTTTTATCTATCTTTTTAGGTATACTTCCTCGACCTTATCTTTTAGGTAGAATCTTTTTGGATGGAAACATGTAGTTGAAACATGTTATGGATGATGGTTGCAAGTGGTTGCAAGTGATTGCTAGTGGTTGCTCGTGGTTGCATATACACACACAATCTAGGTTTTAGATCGGCTCAGTCACCTCATATTGCATATGCATATATGTTTGCTTTCGTATGTGGTTGAACTATAATGTGTTGTCATGTGGATGCTGCATTTGTACTGAATGATTGTGCACTCATGTAGAATCAAAAATAGGAAAATTTGCATACATAATGGATTCATGGCACCTACATAATTCGCATTAAGGAGGTCAACTGAATCAGTAGGCCGCCTGATTTTGCATTAGATAAGTACATGTACACACACACTTCGCATATGATCATGAAGCATTAGAAGTCTTTTAAGGACAATGGATGCTCGTGTTTGATGGATGAGTAGATGGATGATTGGATGTTAGGATATACATTCCTCCTAGCTTGAAGATTTCGGGGACGAAATCCTTTTAAGTGGGGGAGAATGTAACACCCCGAAAATTCTATAACTGTGAAACTCACAAATTAAAGTATAATTAATTGCAAATCAAAGAACTAAGGGAAACGGGATACGCCATTGCGTTCGTCTCGGAAAAATACGCGAAATAGAGTCCGAGTTTTCAAAAAACGGATATCGTATGAAGAAGTTATGGACGAACGAAGTTGGGCGAAAAACCGAAAAAAAAGGGCCAGAATGCACTGGCGCACTTGGGAAGTGCGCCAGAACAAAAATGAATTGGCGCACCTGTGAAGTGCGCCAGTACATTTTTGACCTGGCGCACCTGCCAAGTGCGCCCAGGTCAAAAATGACCTGCTAGCCAGGTCTGGTCTAGCCCTGGCTGGCCAGGTCGGTGTGTGGCCGAATTTCTGTGGTCTGCTTTGTCATTAGGGCTAGGTGGCGGGTTTTTATTGGTCTCTCTTCCTATGAATGGCTACGATCTAACCTAGCAACATCAATGGTCCTAATCAATTCCTAACCTCTATATAAACAACCCTAGACTAAACCCTAATCTATTCATTCAAAATAAGATTATAGCCGCCATGTTGCTGAGGAACGACAAGGATTAGCCGCCGACTAGAGAGAGAGTTAGGAAGAAAGTTCTAAAGCCTAAAGCAATTCAAGCAACCTAAAGCTAATCAATTCAACAAAGGAATCGTGTCTCTTAATTAGAGAATTCGCCGCAACCATTGTAAGTAGAGTATTACTTTGGTATAATAAACAACTGTGTTGATGTGTATGCTTGAATTGTGGCAATGGAAGTAATTCATGTTTATGCAAAAATTATGTTATTCATTATAAAGAACTACATGCGGTAGTTCTATGCAAATATACGTTTGGAATATTGCGCAAATTATGTAATCTATGTTGAAGCTACATGTATGTAGTTGAGTGAAATTTATGCAAGTTTGGGGCTATGTTATTATGTCGTCATGATGTATACTTTGTGCATAAATCGTTTTGCAAGCAATTGAGACAAGTTTGGTTGTTATAGTTCATATGAAACTATGTTGGAATTTTGACACCATAATCCATGTATTAAGTCATGCTTATGAATATGGCTAGGCTATGAATGATATTTGGCATAATTGAAATCTATGATTAAGTCTATCTTGTTTAAAAGAATTATATGATGACATATGTGAGACATGGCTAGGTTAGACTCAAAAATCCCTTTTTGCAAGTTTAAAGCAAACACCATGATTAGGAATATTTATGCATAAGTATATTTATACCATCGTTATGTGATTAGACTTAAACCATGATTAAGTTGAACTATGCTTTTGTGTTAGTAACAAAGTATCCCCTTTGTAAACATGTAGAAACCTTATGAACATGACTTGTTTATGTTTATGCCATGAACAAATTGAACTTTACCTATGCCATGCTTATGTTTGACATTATGCCATGTTTATGCTAGAAGTATTTATGCCATGCTTATGTTTGACATTATGCCATGTTTATGCTAGAAGTATTTATGCCATGCTTATGTTTGACATTATGCCATGTTTATGCTAGGAATATTTATGACATGCTTATGTTTGACATTATGCCTAAATAAGAATATGGGTTCATGTTGTAGTTAAACCTATGCAAGTTCACATGCTTTGATTCATGTCACCTATGTTACCACTATGCAAGTACACCAATATCTATTTTGTATTTCCAACGTCGTATTGCAAGTTCATGCGCTCACCTTCCCCTCTTTGTGTATACGCCATAAGCCTCCCCTTTCGCATGGCTAAATTGGGCTTTAAAAGGCTAAGCCCAATATATATGAACGGACGTGTAAAACGGGGGAAAATAACGTTGGGTTAAAATGAATTAATGAATGAAAATATAAAATAGAAGGGCCCAAATTCAAGTATGGGTTGGGCCCGTGATTGGTGTAATCTTTACACCATTAACTTAATAATGGGCCGCAAATATTTACATATAAATAAAGAAGAATGACAAGATATGTAAATGTAGAAAATACGATGTGTTTAACCCGAGGTTGGATTGAGTTGTGATGTAAACCTGCCCGGAACCGCCCGGCTGTCCAGTAGTCACAACAATACCTATCCAATGTGGGAGGTTAAACATGGAGCCCAGCAAGGACCCGAGGTTAGACTGAGTTGTGGCGTAAGACTGCCCGGAACCAACCGGCAACAGGCAGCCACAACAATACCTGTCTAATGTGAGAGGTCAGGGCCTTAATAAGACAATTAAGGCTGAGTCAGGATTGTTAGGATTAAGTGAATTAAAGACTTAATCAAAATGGAACATGCTAAACTAAACGGACTGGTGGGGTTAGGTTAGGAAACACTTATCCAACTTAGCATGTTGGCTAGAGATAGAAAACCTAGTAACGGGGGACCCTTTTCAGCAGTAACCCTAAAAGGTGTATCAGGATACCCTGAAACTAGGCAGGGTGGGGCACGATTACTGGGCTGATTGTAAGAGGTCAAAGCGACGGCGGTGGTGTAGCAGTGTAGGTTCTAACGGAGTGCGGGCGTGCACACACTCCGGCGCAGAAAAATAAGGCACTGGACACCAGTAGCATACCTGTACACTCTAAGGTTGTGTCGGGTTGCCACTATGGGACTTGATACACCCCATGGCGGGACCAACATAGGTAACTACAGACATCGGGGGCCGTAAGACACATGTAACTATGCGAGTAGGGGCCGATCATCGTAGAATGGATCACATCACCCTGATTATGGGGTGCCAGTTGGAAACTAGTTTATATGGGTTCAGAGATCAACATGGGGTACGATAGTATATTCGACCCTAGACAACTTAACCAAGTTTATAGTGCATGCCCACTTCTTGTTTATACTTATCATACCCAGTTCTTTATTCATAGACAAAGTAGTACTAGACTTACTCAGGCTTTATGTCTGACTCTATTTTTCTTTCGTCTTCTTTCTTCCGTTTCCCCCCCCCCCCCCCCCCAGGTCCTCAGGGAGGGAACACAGCAGCTTGACCAACCTCAACATCCAGCTTGAAGAAGAGAAATGTATTGCTTGGACTTTCCTGTTTTGAACTATGGCTTTGGACAATCCACTATGGGCTTTTGCAGTTTATCTACGTTTTATTTATGCTTATTTAAATAATGTACTCAAGACAGATTATGAAAGTGTTATGTTATGTTTTTGGAAAGGATGTTGTTGTAACACGTATTTGACTTATTGAAATAAAGTTTGTTGTTCTTCCGCTGTTTTCAAATATGTGTTCTTATATCTGTCTTGTATATCTGTGACTTGTACTTATAAACCTCCACCAAAATTAGGGCATTCCCTTTGAGAGTGACCCTAATGGAGGTGGGGTGTTTCATCATGCCTCAGTGCTAATCCCTGTACCTCATCAAAAACATCAGAATAATCTCGGACTACTGGAACAGATTGCAAATCGTCGATAGATGCATCAAGAGACTGTATGAAACTAAGCATAACAGCCCTTTATGGGTCTGATGAAATCTCGAGGGTCCTCCCAGACAAGTCAGAAGCCTAACGACCCTCTTCTCACAATCCAGAATGGCACCATAAATGGTTAGCCATTCCATACATAGAATCAACCAATAGCCCATGAACTTAAGCACATACGCGTCGCATTCAAACTCGACGCCTAAAATATATATCCTCAAACCCCAACAAATCATGGATAAATGAGTCGAACCACCAATGGGATTTGAGAAAACAATGGGATCCACTACCATACTAATATTTAAGTGCAGTGATTCAGCCATAGAACTAGATATAAATGAATGTGAAGCGCCAGAATCAAAAAGAGTGCTAATAAGATGTCTGGAAAGAGAAATCAAACCTTCCACGAAAATTTTCCTATCTCTATCCGAAGCACTAGTCGTTAGAGCATGCACCTACCCTACAGAAGCTTCTGCAATTTGAACTTGTCCCTGTGGTCCCTGTTTCTTCGGGCACTCCCTAGCAAAATGTCCGACCTCTCCAATAAATGAAGCAAGTATTCTTCCTTCTTTTGCAGTTTTTGACCAAGTGACCCTCTCATCCACAACTGTGACACTTCCTCTTATCCATAGCCTTGTTATTCTTTTCGCGTTTCTTCTATTGTTATCGTTGTTGTCCTTTCTTGGGCCATACCTTCTTGTTTTGCGTTGTTTCCTCCACTTTAACTTCCTTCTTTTCTTCCTTGTCTTCCTCATGCATCAAGGCCGTATCAACAAGCCTTTCAAACATTGCCCCCATTGGAATGTAGGATATAGCTAACCCAAGAAGGGGTTCATTCATCCCTCTAGCAAACCGCAAAGCTTTCTTATGCGGAGTTTCTACCAATTCCAATCCAAACCTTGCTAGCTGGTTGAATTTGTTCACATATTCTTTAACAGACATGTTTCCTTGTTTGAGCACCAAGAACCTCTCCATTTACATGCTTTTCTCAGCTTGAGAATGGATCTTCAATTCAAACCTCTGTCTAAAATTGTCCCATGTCTCCACCGGACGTCCAGCTTAGGTAACTTCCCACCAGAACAAAGCTTCATCTTTCAGTAGCCAGGCAGCTAACTAAATCTTCCTTCGATCTTCCACATCAAAAGGTTATGAACAAGTCCTCGGTCTCCTTGAGGAAATTCCTTGCCTCTATGAATGTTTCGGTCCCACGGAATGGCTTCCCTCCCATGGCACAAAAATCTTTGTAGATCTTAGCGAAATTATCTGTACTTGGAGGAGGAGGAGGAACGACAGGTGCAGCTGTGGGAGGAATGTTAGCTTGACCTCCGGCAGGCGGCGTGGCCTCGAGATACCTACGGAACCAACCTGGTATCGTAAGGCCCTCAGGAATATTAGGTTCCCCAGACATGCTGAAAAGAAAAGGAAAGAGATTTAGACAAATGATCGAAGGGTATTACATATGGCTTGGGGGAATATGTTTTTCAAAATAGACTTTTCTTTTTGAAAAATGCTTTCTTAAAACCTTTTTGAAAATAATTTTCAAAAACTTTTATTCAATCAGGTAACCTTCAGCTTTGATACCAAGTGTGACACCCCACGTCCGTTAGTGTGACTCATTAAGAGAATGCATTAAGTTTTGTGGAGCGTTATAGGTAAACAAACACAGAACATTACAAGACAGATACAAAAGATGGTAGCGGAATTTAAAATTTCATTTAATACATAATTCATAACATCGTGGTCTAAAATATCACAAGTCTGGAACTAGATAAAAACCATTACAATAACATAAAACTTCTGTCTTGTACCATTAGAGTACAGAAATACATAAAAAAGGCATTATTCCCTAAAAAGAGACAAAGCCATAGTAGTACAGAAGAGAACTTAAGCAACACTTCAAAAGCAACTCCTAGCAATATGATAACCGAGTCCTGATTAAGCCTGAGTATTCCAACCCTGAGAACCTGGATGAAAACGGGAGAAAGAAGAGGAAACAAAAAGGGTCAAAATAAAGTCTGGCAAGTCTAGTTACTTTTAGAAAGTAAATAAGTAAAAGTAGTATGATATGCATAAAAAGTGGAAAAGAGAGAGATAACAACATATAAGGCAGGCGTGACAAGGTAAATATGATAGAGCGTATATGCTTCACTAAAGATTCTATGATTATCTGCACTAATACTAGTATATCCGGAAATGAGATGATCCCAACAACTATCAATTGGTAGACTTAGGCATATGTCCAGATGTACCCTACCCAAATCAATCGGCTCCCTACTCCGTAGATACCCTGTGTCAGCCCCACAGTACGAGGTATCACTTCCTAAACTGGCAACTCTTCATTGATGTGCACAACCATACCTATTGGTGTCACGGTTGTCTTAGCCCCCTTTGCCCGGCCCATGCACGCACATGTCCCCGGTCGGTTTGCACCGTCCACACCGTCCTCCTCGTTTGGATCTATTACAATTAGCCCAGTAAGCGAGCCCCAACTCTAACCTAGTTTGGAGTACTCGTTTGATACCAATTAAGGGTTATTGACTAAAATGGGTCCCGCACAATATGATACAAGCTCTCCCCTTTGTCTTCTATCCCCTCTTGGATTTCCACCGGTTATGCTTACCACTAGCTATTTTTTTAATACTTTACCCTATTATTTCCACAAGTTATGCTTACCTAAAAATAGGGGTGTAAACGGGTCGGACCGGACCGGACGGAGGTGTGTCCAAGCTCTGTCCTATAAAAATTCGGACGGACACGGACCGGACATCATATAGCTTCGGACCGAGCCGGACTGTCCTATCCAATATAGCCTTGAATAATAGAAAACCATCGAACATTTTATATCGGACCGAACACTATTGTGTCCAAGCTCTGTCCTATAAGATAATCGGACGGACACGGACCGGACACCTTATAGCTTCGGACCGAGCCGGACAACGGACTGTCCTGTCCGATATACAGCCCTACCTAAAAAGGTGTCTTTAAGTACATAACTCCAACATTTTCATGGGTAATGCTTACCACTAGTTGTCTTTAATTACATAATCCTATCAGGTTAAGTTCGTGGGCCTATATATAAATATTACCCACCCCCTCATATTTACTTAATCCACCCACTGTTCAACCAAATTTTCTTAACCCCAATTTCAATTCATGTTCACACAATCCCTATGGATTCAACTAGGTTAAGTATTCAAGGATTATTACCATATTTTCATTTATGGTTACTGTATGCTAGACCTCCCACATTAAGCCCACTTTTTTTGGATGTTGGACATCTCGGGCAGGTCCGGGCAGACTTATTCCACAAATCGGGCTTAACCTCGTGTCTTAGCACGTCTCGTATTTTTGCACCTAGGCCTCTCACGTTAGATTCACCACATGTGGTCTCCGGATATGCCGGGTGGTTCGGGGTAGACTTCCACCACAAGTGTAATCTAACCTCGTGTCGTAAGCACAGTTATAGTTTCTAATTACTGTAATCCTAGGCATTCCATTATTAGCCAATTTTACCAATATCATTATAGGTTATAGGTTTCATGCCCCTTTTTTCCGCAATTATGTTCATAGTGAGCTATATGTCCAAATTCATATACTTAAACATTATTCAAGTTATGCCAATTTTCCCCTTTTCAAGTTATGTCCAATTTTAACATTTTTCATCTCGTTCGCTAAACTAACGCATTCGCATAATTTTAGCGGCATGCCTAGGCTCGAGAATATTCTGGCTATATAAAATAAAAGGGAAAGGCCAAGGGAAGATGACAAAGATGGTTATTCAAACAAAACTGACATAAACATATAATGGCATAATGTTAAGATGAACATATAAGAACAGATCGGTGAACTTGTGATAATAAAACAGGTTCTAACATAGTAAGGATGCCATAAAATTCATACTCATACTCTTCTAGGGAACGTCTTCTCAGGTTATTATCATACAATTCTCTAAGGGATTTTTTTGAATCAGACATTTTAATGAAGCCAAAGCAAGACAGAAATTATTCTCACTTCAAAGTAGTATAAAATTATGAGTTGTGCTCTATTAATTAACTGACTCAATCAGAAGGGGAAGAGGGTCTTATATATGGTCGTTCACGTATAGTATAAATACTAAGGGATATGACCAATGTTTTACAAGTAGTATGCAACCACTTTTGCTAATAGTTCAATAAATTGAACTACTAAATATCCGCGATCCAATTATACGAGGCAGTCAACTTCACAAAACGACACTTTTTAATTATATTATCTTGCAATGTGCATTTCTATTGTTGAAAACAATGAGAATAAAGTTTAGTTATGAAGATATCAACCAACCACAACAATCAGATAATAATAACTGCAAAAATTTAAAATATTGTACAAGCAAGCCGTCGCCCTTGCAAAAGGGAAAGCTAGTCCCACTTTTCACGCTAAAATCAAACTCCCTCCTTTATTTCCTTCTTTTTCCAACAACAAGCAATTTTAAGTCTTCAATTTCAGGATACAAAATGAAAACACAAAAATTGGTCTCGAAATAATCAGTGCGAGACCGAATTTTCAGTTTTGGTAGCAGGTACGAATCAGGTTCTTGGGTTTACGAATCAGAGTGATTGTCGTTCGAATCGGCTACTGGTGCTTCGAATCGGTGGATTCTGTTTGATGATTCAAAATCAACTTATGTTTTGGCTAAGTTTTTTATGATCGAATTGGGTACGAATTTGACAGTGTGATGGTGGAGATTCTGTTCGGCAGGGATGTCGTGATTGGTGCCGTTATAGGATTATCGGTGCAGAGTTTTGATGATTAGAGGTTATCGAATCTGTTGGTTTGGAGTAGGCAATTTTCTGATGGATTGGTTGTGAGATGATGGTCAGAACTGTGATGAATGGTCAGCGTATTGTGGAAGGACTATGGATAAGTGGTTGTGTGATAGGATGATTGCAGTGGAACGAGTTATTGATCTAAGTTGTGCGTGATTGTTTGGCTTGTACGGTAGATGTGCGAAGATGGATTTCAGCTATAGATTTGGGAGCGTGGATGTTGTGTATGTGACGGAGATGGTTTTGGTGAATATGGATAGAGTATGGAGGGGTTTGGTTGATTGGAGATGAATGTGTGGTGGTATTGGCAACAGGCGAGAGGTTATGTGAAACTTGTTTGATGGTTTTTGTGTTAGTGAGAGGAAGGACGTGATGCTGGGGAAGAAGTAATGGATTTAGTGTATTCGATTTTTGGGTGGAGCAATTGCGAGTTGTGGTAGTTGATGGATGGAGGTTGTTATGGGATTGGGTTTGAATTGGTGAAGTATGGTGACTTGTGCAAACTGTAGTTTGGCTAGAATGTGGATTTGGTTGACTGTGGTGTATGGAATGAAGATGATGGAGGTGTTTGGCTTGAAAACTGGTGATGGATGATTCAGAGAAGAGTTGCAACAAACAAATAGAAGGAAGAAAAAGAATAAAAAAAGAAAGATTTTTTTAGACTTGTATAAAAAGAAAAGGAAAGAAAGCTATGTACTAGGATTGGAAAGAAATGAAGAAAAAGTTGGTGGTTTTTTTTTCTCTTGCTTAGAAGATTATGGTATCAATCAATAATAACATATCAACCAATTAAGATTTTTTTTCTATATATACAATAAACTAAAGGAATAAGCTAACAAGAATCGAAAATCAAATAAATAATAAAATTAATTATTGCCTCCCTGGTAATGGCACCAAAAACTTGATCGATGCTTTCCTAAGAACTAGAAAAGCGCGAATTATGTAACAATACTGCAAGCGCACAGATCGTGTAATATGCAGGTCGAACACAAGGAGGATTTAATTTTATTATTTTACATTTCTTGGGCGATTTAGACAAATCTTGGAGGTCGATTTTAAAAATAAACAAAACTGAGACTGCAATAAGACTATTATTGAATTGAATTAGATCTAAATCTAATCAAATCTTTATTCAATCCAATATGACCTAGGAAAGCAATAACAAGAACAGAAATTAAAATTACAGAAATTAAATAACAACAGAAAATAAAATTAGGATTACTGCTGAATCTAATCAGACGGTCAATCGCTAATGAAAATAAGTGCAAAATACAAATAGAACTATACCAAATCAAATTGTGTAGACAACACTAATTGCTAAGAAAATAAAAATGCAGAAAAGAGAAAAGAAGAAAACTAGATTAATGGCAGAAAATGGTACAACAGAAAGTATCTCTTTACATTGGGTATACATGTGTATTTATAGTAAAGTTGCAAAACCCTAACCATATAAATGGGCCTTCTCATCAAAGATTATGCTAGATCCCCCTCTTCTCCATGTATGACATGTGTCCAGCTGATTGATTTCTTAAGATCTTTTCTACCAATCTCCTTCCAAGATAAACAATGTGAACACAACTAGCCTCCAATGATGGCTTCTTATGCAAATCTTCATGTATATAGCATCAATTCTTCACTTTCCAAGTTGTATAAGGCTTGAACCACTCATTTGTAAAAACAACAAAATAATACCCAACGTAATATTTATTTATATACAAAAAGATAAGATATAAGAGCATAAAATAAACACATTCTATGCTAATCAATTTACAATCTATATTTCACCCAATTCGCCCTTTTTGTTGTGCTATGCACCCAAAAATGTTTACATTTGACTCATTCCAATTTATGAATGCGTTTACACCCAAATTAGGATCCAAACCCAATTCAACTATGTAACAAGTTCAAATCCAAACCTTTTTAAACAAAATCAAATGGTAATAACGGTGAATTGCATAAAATATAAATAATAATATAATACTCATTTTTACCTTCAATCCAATACAAAAACCACAATTCCACAAAACCAATTCAACTGGACAATTCCTACGTGATTATAAAGTTGCATATTTGGGGATTTTCCATGTTATATTATCGCATAACCAAATATTCATAGGCATAACAACTCATATAGCAAACTTATAATAATTTGAATATGCCTTTAAGAAAAACTAGATTCCACTCACAAATCATGTGGAGACGTGATAGAAATCTCAAGATCTATGATGGTTCTCAACTTTCAAGTGAGCTCTGATTGATCCCCTAACAATACAAACATAAGAAACATATAATTAGATTCTTATATATATTGTTTGCGCTAAATTCCAACTTCCTAAACTTATATAAATTGAAATAGAGAGATTTAGAATGGAGGTAGAGAAGTAGAAGGACCTTCACCCTTTCTCTGTTCATTTTTCTATGGAATTCAGCAGCATGGAGGCAAAGGTTTAGAATAATTAGGGTTTCTAGTGCGTTGTTTGAGGGGTTCTTTATACTTGCTCGTGTGTGCAGGAGTCGTCGGATTTATGAAAATTAATCTGAACCATTCATATAAACATAACCTCTTAGAAAACCCTAATCACATAGCCTCATTGGGTTGTTCGAACCGTCAGGGGGGTTGACCCCTAGCGGTCGACCCCCGGTCGACACCCCTTAGAGGGGCGGTTGACCTCCTTCAGGCTGGAACACCCAATTTGGCTCGTTTGCTGAGCTAGTAATTTTATTAAATACATTCTTAATTTGATTCATTCTTTTCCATATATCCAATATACGATGTCCCCTAAATCTTATCTCCATTTCAAATTTTCAATTTCCCTCTTTTCATTTTAAATTATTATTTGGATAATATATATAATATTTACACAATTATATATATTTTCTGCGTACACTGTCCAAATTCATTTGTTCATAACTTCTTTATACATTGACCGTTTTTAGCATATTATATATGAAAACGATTCAGAATTTCACCATGAATCCAAATAAAAGAATTATGTAGCCAAATTCCTAAGGCTACAAAGTCCCATTTTCCAGCCATATCATTTAATTGCTTATTTTTAATTATTTAATTTATTATTAATACTTATGAATTTTTACGAGGTGTTACAAATATAGTATTGCTTTGGAAGGATTTTTGGATAAAAATCAATTTGAATGATTTTGAGAGTGGTAAATCACTAAACTCACTTCAGTCACTGGAAAATATTTCAAATGATGATGGCCACATCATTTGTATTCATTTTCGAGTTTCTAAGTGATGGATTGCTGTCATAGTAAAATTTCCAGTGGATTTTTTTTTCAGAAAACGCGTTGTTTTTTATAATTCAAATGTTTTGAATTTGAGATAGTTATAAATATATGTATATTTATTTATATGATTTCAAAAGGTTTTGAAATAAAAACCCGAGAATTTGATATTTATGAATTTTTACGAGGTGTTACAAATGTAGTTTTGCTTTGAAAGGATTTTTGGAAAAAAAATCATTTTGAATGGATTTTGAGAGTGATAAAGCACTAAACTCACTTCAATAGCTGGAAAATAATTCAAATGATGATGGCCACATCATTTGTATTCATTTTCGAGTTTCTAGGTGATGGATTGCTACCATAGTAAAATTTCCAATGGAAAATTATTTCAGAAAACGCGTTGTTTTTTATAGTTCAAATGTTTTGAATTTGAGATAGTTATAAATATATGTATATGTATTTATATGATTTCTAAATGATTGGAAATAAAAACCCGAGAATTTGAATGTTGGAATTTTAATTTAACTTAAGCAATTTAATGGATTGAATGAATAAATTGATTAGAAATCAAATAAAATTAGCCAAAAATATAAGTTGCTATTTTATTAATTGAATAATACCAAATATGCATAGAAAATTTATCCTTTGTCACAAACAGAGTAAATAAACGGATTAGAATCAATTTGAATGCATATGAATGGAATATGAATTAAATGAAAATATATTGATGTAAATCATTCAAATTTGGTATGCAATTTGAATGAAATGACATATATACTACATATTGGAACTGGTATTAGCATGCACGTGCTAAACATGCATGATATGACTTGTTTGGTAATGAATTCATGTGTTAATCATCTAAATGAATGGAAGTTAATCAAATTTCACATATATAAGACTTATGTGTTTAAATTGAGTAAGTATAAGCGCATGGAGTTGCTTGGCTTAGTTTTGGGGCGTAGATGGCCTAAACGCTAAGCGAATGCACTTAATAAATGCTTATATAAGGTGGTACGCCTATGCAAAATACCAAATTAGGATATCTGACCATGTGGATCGATGTATATTTTTTAATATCTTTTGGTATATTGAGAAAGCTCCTCTATACTAAGGAGATTCTACCGAAATTTTCCCAAAATTTAATGAGTTGGGAAATTTTTCAAAATTTTTGATTGTTTTTGTAAGCTAAAAAGAGATGGTTTTCAAATTAGGTGCAATTTGAAGGGTTTTAAAATAGAAATAGGAAATTAATGGCATGTCTCAAAACTAAAAAGTTTTATTGGAACTAAATTTGTAGAAATGTGAAGAGTTGGGTTTCAACCTAAGTGGATTTTGAAAATATTAATGGGTTTGAAGCATTTTTCCTACCTTAGTTATTTCAGGGATGAAATTCTTTTAAGGGGGAAGAATGTACTGACATGGATTTTTAATCAATTTGTTTTGAACATTTAATATTGTTTTAAATGTTGAGTTGATATTATAAATGGATTTATATAGAATTTATCGATTTATAATCGAATGTGATTTAATTTCGAGTATATCGAATTATCGTAATACGAAAATGAAAAATAATCGAATTTGAAGTTAAAACTAAATTGAAACGATTACGATGATCGATATAAAATCTATTTGAATATACACAAGAATAATAATTTATTGAGGAGTTGATTGTTCTGAATGTATATTATTTTTCTCAATTTAAATTGATATGTGAACAGAGCCATTATTCAGACGACCTCGGATTTCAAAGAAACTAATTTTATAAAATCTGTAACAGTTAATTATGCCTAGATTTTAAACTTCGTGCTAATTGAATTTTATATGTCATCGTGTGCAATTTAAACGTGTATAGGTTCACAAAGAGAATTAAAAGAAAGTTTTACAAACGATCTCGGGATTCAGCGAAACCAGTTCCATCGTGTCCGAAATATTAAATTATTCTGAGATTACAAATTTCATCGCGATTGGAGCTCGTATGTGGTCGTTTAAGCGCGTTACTTTGGACCTAAGTTTCACGAGATTATTTTATTATTAAAATTCTCTATAAATATACATATAATCCCAATCTTTGATTCTAGTTTTCTTACCTCCCCATTCGTTCTTTTCCTTTTGAATGAACAAAAACCCAAATCGTTCCCCTTTAAAATTAAATCGAAAATCTTATAAAATCATATTCGAAATAAAAGCAATCGACGATCAATTCATTGACCTTGATTTCTCAAAGGCTTCACCCAAGTACTGTTCGTATATCGTGCGATTGAGTTCGAGGTCACGACAGCGACGCCTAGGCCATCCATTCTCAGGTGTTTGGGGAAGTTCTCATTCGATTGGAGGGTGAAGTTGTGTTTAGGGTTGTGAAACTCATCTGTACTGGGTTTTTGGTGCAATTATGGGCATAAGTTGTCGTAAGTATTGTTGTAGCTTGCATGGTAGAGTTCCAGTTCAAACAGAGGTGGAGGTTGTGAGTTTAACGTGCATATGATGAAATGATGTAGCTCGATATGGAAAGGAAGATGGTGAAGTCCATTCCTGGAATAGTTGAGAGATGAGTGTGAGGAAGCAGTTTGTATTTCGGCTATGAAATATGTACTGCATGTACAGGGGTGAGAAGAAGAATTAGAAGGGAAAGGAACTAAGAAATTAATTAGGTAACTGAAACTAGTTGTGTGGGATTTAGATTAACCTTAGAGGGAGCGTGAATGAGGTTTATTGCTGTTTTGAGGAATATAAAAAATATCATAGCTCAGATCGTAGTAGAGAAAATAAATGTAGAAAATAAATGACACAGATTTTACCCAGCTTCGACAAACCGCTGCCTGCGACTGCTTCTCTCAAGGTTTCTACCAGAATTAAAACAATTTCTATGGTTACAATTTCCCTATAAACTCACGGCATCCACTCCTATCTGTTCTAGTCCTGCGCTCAAAACTCGGCACTAATCTTTATCCCCAAGTTCAGGTTTCCCCGAATCACAAATCTGTAACTCGTAAACCCTTTATTAAACTGAACTAGAAAACTATAGGTCGTTCACAAAAGAAATACAAAAAAAAAATCAAAACCAAAATAAACAAAACCCCATTAAGTAATAAAATGGCCAACACCTTTTTCTTTTGTTTTCTTTGACTCTTCAAAGAGATATCGGCTTCCTCTTTTTCCATTGATAGCGGACGAAATAAAATATGATGGTTTTTCTCCCAAAATCGCGATTCTCGAATTCTGGAATTTGATGATGGATTGGATGGCTTAGTTATGCAATTTCTTCCTTCTCGAACCATTTTTGTGTTGATCGAAACAATAAATTGATGCCATGTGAGTTTCTCTGATCGTTTGATTTCTCTTAAGAATGAATTTAATTATTTTATTTTCGATGCATGCCGATGATGAAATGGTGTTATGTATAGGGTTTAAACCCTTAATCATCTCCGATTTCGATTGCGTTGATTTGGTCTATGATTTGCATGAGTGCTTGATTTATTGCCATGAATGATTGAATGATTTTCTTGGAAATAAATAATCGCACTTGTGATTACATGGATAGTGTTTGAAAAACATGAATCCATTATCACCAAAACATATTTCCTGATCGGCTGATCGTTTTTTTTATCTTGCATGATTTCAAGATTTGAATTCAGCCCATATATGCTAAATTGAATATTTGAACAAAGATTATTGCCATATTTTACTCATGTGAATTTCCTGAGTAGTCAATTATGCTGATTGTAACCCCTTGTGTTTTATGGATACTTGAAATATTCTTGCCATTAATTACCTCCTAGAAATAACCTTTTGTGCCAAATTTACATTTGCCAAGATCGAAACCTTTCCCAATTTTTAACCTGTGACTTTGCAAAAGAGAAAATCCCTTTATATTTTTATATCCATTCAAAATCTTTTTCACGGTAAATCTGTTGCACATATGCAACCTAAAACTTGGCTTGGTTATTTGCTTGCACCATGTAGATATGTCTTGCTTGTACTTGTTTCACTTGCCACATTCTGACTTGCTGCATGTGCATGTGTACTTTGCCCCTGATATATACATTGTGTATATGTGTGAATTTATGCACACACATATATACTGTGCATGTGTAATTGGTTGCCTGCACACTTTATTTGCTCTCTGCCATGCACTTGTACATGTGTCCAAATTTGTCACATGCTTGCTTTTTCTACTTGAGTTTCAAACTTTGGTCATTTTGAACATACTTGTTGTACCATTATTGTCCAGATTTGAGTAGTTGTCGTATTTGTAGACTTGACCATGACTAGAATCATGCATTGCAGTTTCTACCTTCTTGTGCAATATTAGTTCCTTTTATTTCTTGAGCTATGCCACTTCACCTGAGCTTGTATGCCACTGTGCTTCCTTGTGCTTTGCCATGTGACTTGCATTGAGTTCATGACCTGTTGTAACCTAATATATGAACTTTCCCTTTGTGTATTTTGCCACCATGTATACTTGTGCTTGAGTTTGCTGCCATACTAGAAATTTTATTTGTCACTTACTACATTATTCACTGTGCATCATTTTTGTGTACACTACTTCCTTGTGTGCTCATTGTTGAACCTTGTTTTTCCTTATCCACCACTTTGTATAAGAGTTATGCCAAATTTGGCCTTGCTGCATGCTCTTGTGCATGTTTTCATGCCTGATGCCTTGACCATGCAGTTGAACCTGCCATGCATATGTACTTGTCTTGTGTTGATTGTCTAGCTTATGTTGCACCTTGTGTTCATGGATGTCTGATGCTTGACTGGTGCATGTGTGGCTTGGCTACTAATCTGCTTCCAAATCCAGATTCATGTGCATTTGTTTATGTATCCAGAACTTACTTTCCCTTGCACCATGCACACTAGTGTACTTCCCTGCCTTGTTAAGTACATGTGTACATGCCATTGCTGGTCATTTGTTCTACCATGTCATGCGCTTGTATAACTGCTTTGCTTCATGTGTCTTGTACTTAAACCATGTATGCTTGAACCTGGGGCTACATTTCTGGACATAGCTTCTTGGCTTGTTGGCTCCTATGCTTGCATTTTTATTGGCCATGCACCATTTCTTTGGGCCCAGCTGGTCCTCTAGCTTGTATTTGTGGCTTCATTTGCTTGTTAGTTTGACATGAAATCCTAGCTTGGCATTATATCACCTGTGCATACTTGAACATGAATATGTTGTGCAATGCATTTGCTTTGAACTTGGTGTGTACTACTTGATTTGTGCTCACATGTGCATCATGTTGCTGGATGGTTTGAATTGCCACACTTGACATGTTGTTTAAATGCACGACTTATGCACCTGCACAAAATATATAAGTGTATATACATACACATGTATGTGTATACATGTATCGTGCGTGTGAAGATATAGTTTTTATCAACATCAGCAGACCACTATATGGCGAGTCGTGGATGGTCAAGATCAGTAGACCAGGATTGTAAGTTGAGGCTGGTCTTGATCAGCAGACCACTATAGTTGTGTTGAGGATGATATGCAGTCACAAGTTTTATAGTCTACCTTGTGGTATTTACAGTGAATCACTGTGAATTTTACAAGTAGTCTAGAAAAAAATAGATGTATATACATATCAGACCAAATCAAGAAATATGATGAGAAACACACCAAAATTCAAAGGCAAATAAAATTAAAAAAACATATTGCTAAAATTTAAATCTATTTTTGTTCTAGTTTACTCTGTGTGTTTCTGTGACAGGTATACTGGTGACTGGACTGAATATGAAGCCAACTGAAGATAAAGTGTGAGTCAGTATGTGTAACTGAGTGAATGTGTATGAGAGAGTGATGTATATGTGAGAGTGAATATGTAAAAGAGTGAAACTCTGAGTGTATTCCAAATGTTGAAATAAAATAATTATTTGAATAAAAATATTGTTTGAGTATTAAATTATATGTAATATTATTTTATTCAAGAAATAAATATTTATTTATGTGTATGATGAAATAGAGTAGTACAATTACAAACACATTTATATAATAAAGTATATGTTTGTTATCATCAAACAAAAATCATATTGTTATATACAACAATCTCCCCCCTTTTGAGGATGACAAAATTAATTCTAAATTAATTCAACCGTACTGGGATACTTGAAAAAAAAATTCTCTCTTATTCCAAAAAATAGTGTAGTCACATTTCCATCACAAATTTTGAAATTGTTCTTTCTTTAATTATATAAAAAAATTAAACTCTCCACATTAAATAAAACTATGATGAATGATAGAAGACGGTAGAAAAATAAAATATTCGTGAAATAACCACCAATTCAAAGATATTATAAAACATGTTCAATTACCATTGGAATTTAAATAAAAATCTCCCCTTGTTGTGAGATATACTATAGTCACGTCTTATCAAAATTTCATAAATCTAATATAATTTTGATGAGTTCCAAATATAGTTCAATCTGGTCAATGATTTCAATTTTGAGTAAATAAACAAAAATGATTTTAAAATTGAAAAATATCAATTACAATAGGGATTCTAAAAGTACTATACAAGTTGAAATTCAGTGCAAAAATAATCAAACAGCTGAGTGACAAATATTTCAAGACTTCTAATACCGATACCACTTGTAGCTCTTAACTGTCCATAGTGGTCAATGAAAACTAAACGTTGTATTTACCACGCTTAAATCAGGCAGCAGTAAACATTTGATACCAAATCAAGTAGTCATAAAAAACATTTACAAAACAATTTCTTTTATCAGAGCAGCAACATATCATTTTTCGAACAGAGATTCACAAGAGAATTTTTCAGAATATTTACATCAAGCCTAAGATACAATTCATGGTCCAAGATTAAAAACAGTTCATTTGAAATCACTTGAAGAGATGTGTAAATCTCAAGATCCAAAAATAAACACAATGATTTATAAGTCTTAACAAGAACATTGATCACATGGGATTATCAATTTCAAGTCCAAGAAGTGTGTGAGATTGAAGATATCAACAATTTCAAATGATTTCAAAAAATCAAATATCCAAGCCAAACCAAAAGGCTATGAAATTATCACATCATATCAAAAGAAGTTTTCAAGTAGTATGTTGTATTTAGTGTAGATTTTCAAGGCTTTCTAAGATGAATTAGAAGAGAGTCGAAATAGCTTAACGTGCGAAATTTCAATATCTATTCAGATCATTAAAAAATTTAGAGTTCCAAATAACAATGTTTGAGATATGTACAAGATACTACATTACTGTCAGGAATTTAGGAATCATAAAATATTAACTCCAAAAGAATTGCAAAATACGTACAATTTTAAATTCACAATCTGGAAATCAACAAGACATGAGAGTTTTAGATAAATGAATCTAATTTCCAGAAAATCAAGAGTTTTGCAATTTGAAGTTAAGAAGCTTTAGAAGTGTCAAAAAATACTATGATAGTGACAATACAAATCAGCATAAATAGGAAGAAGAAAATAAAAAGAATAGAAGGAGGAATGAAAAAAGGAAGAATAAAAAATAGAATAGAAACAGAATAAGAAACCTAAGTTTAGAGATCATATCTAATTTACTATTGATGACGTGGATCTCCAACTCATGCTAGTGGCTAAGGAACAAATATCGGATAGCTTCAGTTCAAATATGAAAAAATCTTTGATATTTCTAGAGAATCGTTCCTTGGCCAACCTCCAGTACCTAAGTATTTAAGGGATCGAGTGTTCTAACAAAAATAGTGAAACCGCTCCTAACATCGTTTACACGTTTTGGTACCCAAACTTGTTTGTATAACAACATGTTAGCATCAGCTCGGGTACCCTTGGGAACCCAAATTCATTTAGTTTTAGTCAAAACTATTTTTATTCTTTTTGGGACCCACATTCAATTAATTGTATTGTTTCTAGACGAGTACTCATCACAATTATGTTCAAAAATTCTTTTGAGATTATTAGAGTCCAAATTTCTAAATCGATCTTTCCAAATCTATATGAAGGAGTAAAACCAAGTCCATGTTTATTATTAATAGGTAACTGATTCTTTAATAACATATTCAACGTTTTTTCTCCATTTGAAAATCTCTGTAAACAGAATTTAAGACCGTTGATTTTAGATTTCAAAAGATTATACTTGTTTTTTGCTTAGAGAAATGGTTGATCACAATTTCACTTTTCTCAGAATCATTTCGTTTCAAGATCGACTTTTCATTTTCAAGCAATTTGAATTTAGCATTTGACTTAGAAATCTAAAATTCAAACTGTTTGCACTTTTCAAAAAACTTATGTTTGGAATTTTCAGTAATATTAAAATTTCCAATTTCTTTTACAAAAGATTGTTTTTAATCCTTTTCAAGCTTTTGAATATTTTCATTTAGACGAACTACATTATTTACCAAATTCAAACAATTTTTCAATCAAAGTTTGAAAAACTTTTAACGCTTCCAAGTTTTAGTTCCAAAACATTAATTTTTCCACTCAACTCACGGTTCTCAAATTTTAGATTTTATTCTTCAGTTTAAGTCTGTCAATAGTTTTAGTTAAATCACAACAGAAATAAACCAAACTTCATATGAAAAATCTCCTGTCTCATTGTCTTTTGTGTCTCAATGTCTAATTCATCTGAATCATCATCTATAATACCTGTTAAGCATAAATATGGATCTAAGTTGACTTTCTAGGGTTTTGAGCGTTTGTTGTCCTTTCTTCCATACGTTGAGTCTAGAGTACACTAAATATCCTATGTAGATAAGCAATAAGAGATGTAGTTAAACTATTCACTACTCATACAAGAATATATGATATCCATAGCGAGCGTTGATAACAATATTTTTTTTTGTCTAACATATCACCTCCATTGATAATAATATTCAAACATTTAATATTAACAGATTTTAACTAGAATTCCATTTTTTATTTCCAATTATAAATCAAGTTCCATTGAAAATAGGTGGAATATTACTCGACTGGCTCTTGCTAAACTGATAACTAGGGAAATCCATGACTCTAGAGTTAATGAAAAATACATACTCTAATACCACTTGTAGGATCTAGTTTAACACTAAAGGGGGTGAATAGGCTTTACTATAGTTTCGAGGAATATAAAAATATCACAGCTTAGATCGCAGCATAGAAAATAAATGCAGTAAATAAATGGCACAGATTTTATCCAGTTTCGGCAAACCCCTGCCTGCTTCTGCATACCCCAAGGTTTCCACTAGAATTAAAACAATCTCTACGCTTACAATTTCCATGTAAACTCGTGACACCTGCTCCCAACTGTTCTAATCCTACGCTTAAAACCCTGCACTGATCTTTATCCCCAAGATTAGATTTCCCCGAATCACAAATGCGTAACTCGTAAACCATAGTTTAAAGTAAATTAGGAAACTATATATTGTTTACGAAAGAAATTAAAAAAAACAACTTAAAACAGAAATAAACAAAAAACCCCTTAAGTAATAAAATAGTCGGCCTTTTTTCTTTTATTTTCTTTGACTCTTCAAAGAGATATAAGCTTCCTCCTTTTCCTTTGATGGCGGTCGAAATAAAAAACTAGGGTTTTGCTTCCTAATCCGCGATTCTCGAACTCTAGAATTTGATGATGGCTTGGATGCCTTAGTTATGCAATTTCTTTCTAGTCAAATCGATTTAATGTTGATCGAAACAATAAATTGATACCATATGAGTTTCTCTAATCTTTTGATTTCTCTTAAGCACAAATTTGATTTCTTTATTTTCTATGCATGTGGATGATGGAAATGGTGTTATATGTAGGGTTTAAACCCTTAATCATCTCTGATTTCATTTGCGTTGATTTGGTCTGTGATTTGCGTGAGTGCTTGGTTGACTGTCGTGAATGATTGAATGATTATCTTAGCTCTAAAAAAACGCACTTGCGATTATATGGAAAGTGGTTGAAAAACATGAATCCATTATTGTCAAAACATATTTCCTGATTTGTTGATCGAATTTTTTTATCTTGCATGATTTCCATATTTGAATTCTTTCCATATACGTTGAATTGAATATTCGAACAAAGCTTATTGCCATAATTCACTCATGCGAATTTTTTAAGCAATCAATTATGCTGAGTGTAACCCCTTATGATATTTGGACACTTGAAATATTCTTGCCATTACTTACCTTCTGGAAATAGCCTTTTGTTCTGAATTTACACTTGCCAAGATTGAAACCTTTCCCAATTTTTAATAGGTGACTTTGGAAAATAGAAAATCCTTTTATCTTTTTGTATCTATTCGAAATCTTTTCACTGTAAATATGTTGCACATATGCAACCTAAAACTTGGCTTGGTTACTTGCTTGCACCATATAGATATGCCTTGCTTGTACTTGTTTCACTTTCCACACTCTGGCTTGTTGCATTTGCATGTGCACTTTGCCCTTGATATATACATTGTGTATGTGTGTGAACTTACACACACACATATATATTGTGCATTTGTAATTGGTTGCTTGCACACTTTGTTTGCTCTCTATCATGCACTTGTACATGTGTCCAAATTTGTCACATGCTTGTTGTTTCTACCTGAGCTTCAAACTTTGGTCATTTTGAATGTACTTGTTGTACCATTACTGTCCAGATTTAAGTAGTTGCTATATTTGTAGACTTGACCTTGTCTTGAATCATGCATTGCAGTTTCTACCTTCTTGTGCAATATTAGTGCCTTCTATTTCTTGTTCTATGCCACTTCACTTGAGCTTGCATGCCACAGTGCTTCCTTATGCTTTGTCATGTGACTTGCATTGAGTTCATGACCTGTTGTAACCTAATATGTGAACTTTCCCTTTGTGCATTTTCCACCATGTATTCTTGTGCTTGAGTTTGCTGCCATACTAGAAAATTGATTTGTCACTTGCTACATTATTCACTGTGCATCGTTTTTGTGTACACTACTTCCTTGTGTGCTTATTGTTGAACCTTGTTTTTCCTTGTCCATCACTTTGTATAAGAGTTATGCCATACTTGGCCTTGCTGCGTGCTCTTGTCCATGTTTTCATGCTTGATTCCTTGACATGCAGTTAAACCTTCCATGTATATGTACTTGGCTTGTGTTGATTGTCCAGCTAATATTGCACCTTTGTGTTCTTGGACTTCTGATGCTTGACTGGTGCATCTGCTGCTTGGCTACTAAATCATCCTCCATATCCAGATTCAGGTGCATTTGTTTATTATGCATCCAGCACTTACTTTCCTTTGCACTATGCACATTAGTGTACTTCATTGCCTTGTTATGTACATGCCATTGCTAGTCATTTGTTCTACCATGTCATGTGCTTGTATAACTGCTTTGCTTCATGTGTCTTAAACTTGAGCCATGTATGCCTGAACTTGGAGCTACATTTCTGGACATAGCTTCTTGACTTGTTGGCTCCTTTGCTTGAGTTTTTATTTGCCATGTACCATATATACATTGTGTATGTGTGTGAATTTATGCACACATGTATATATTGTGCCTTAGAAATTGGTTGCTTGCACTCTTTATTCGCTCTCTGCCTTGCACTTGTACATGTGTCCAGATTTGTCACATGCTTGTTGTTTCTACCTGAGTTTCATACTTTGGTCATTTTGAACATACTCGTTGTACCATTATTGTCCAAATTTGAGTTGTTACTATATTTGTAGACTTGACCATGACTTGAATCATGCATTGCAGTTTCTACCTTCTTGTGCAATATTAGTGAATGTTATTTATTGTGTTATGCCACTTCACTTGATCTTGTATGCCATTGTGCTTCCCTGTGCTTTGTCATGTGACTTGCATTGAGTTCATGACTTGTTGTAACGCAATATATGAACCTTCCCTTTGTGCATTTGCCACCAAATTTACTTGTGCTTGAGTTTGCTGCCATACTAAAAATTTCAATTGTCACGTGCTACATTATTCACTGTGCATCATTTTTGTGTACATTTCTTCCTTATGTTCTCATTACTGAACCTTGTTTTGGCTTATCCACCACTTTGTATAAGAGCTTTGCCATACTTGGCCTTTTACATGCTCTTGTACATATTTTCATGCCCGATGCCTTGACCATACAGTTGAACCTGCCATGCATATGTACTTGGCATGTGTTGATTGTCTAGCTTTTGTTGCACCTTTGTGTTCATGGACTTGGGATGCTTGACTAGCGCATGTGTTGCTTGGCTATTGAATCAGCTTCCATATCCAGATTCATGTGCATTTTTTTTTATGTATCCAAAACTTACTTTCCCTTGCACCGTGCACACTAGTGTACTTCACTGCCTTGTTATCTCCATGTGTACATGTCATTGCTGCTTCATTTGTTTTGCCATGTCATGTGCTTGTACAGTTGATTTGCTTCATGTGTCTTGTACTTGAGCCATGCATGCTTGTACCTGGAGCTACTTTTCTGGACATAGCTTATTGACTTGTTAGCTCCCATGCTTGCATTTTCATTGGCCATGCACCATTTCTTTGTGCCCAGCTAGTCCTTTAGCTTGTATTTGTGGCTTTATTTGCTTGCTGGTTTGACATGAAATCCTAGTTTGGCATTATATCACTAGCGCATACTTGAACCTGAATATGTTGTGAAATGCATTTGCTTTAGACTTGGCGTGTACTACTTGATTTGTGCCCATATGCGCATCATGCTGCTGGTTGGTTTGAATTGCCACACTTGACATGTTGTTTACATGCACGACTTATGCACTTGCGCAAAATATATATATGTGTATATACATATACATGTATGTGTACACATGTATCATGCATGTACGTATTTTTTTTTATTTACATCAACAGACCACTATACGATGAGTCGTGGCTGGTCAGCATCAGTAGACCACAATTGTGAGTTGAGGTAGGTCTAGATCAACAGACTACTATAGTTGTGTTGAGGCTAATCTGCAGGAACAAGCTATATAGTCTACCTTGTGGTATTTATAGTTGATCACTATGAATATCACAAGCAGTCTAGACACAAATAGATGTATATACATATCAGACCAAGTCAAGAAATATGGTGATAAACAAACCCAAATTCTGAGACAAATAAAATTTAAAATAAATTTATGCTTTCTTGAATTTAAATCTATTTTTGTTCCAGTTTACTATGTGTGTTTCTGTGACTTGTATACATGTGAATGGAATGAATACGAGGCAGACTGAAGACAAAGTGTGAGTAGTTGTGTATAACTGAGTGCACTGAGCGAATATGTACAAGAGAGTGATGTATATGAGAGAGTGAATATGTAACTAAGTGAAATCTGAGTGTTGTAGTGCGGAACTAGTGTATATGAAATTAAATGTATTATATTATAGTGAAATGTACAATGATGGAGTTAGAAATTTGTACTATTCCAAATGTTGAAATAAAATATTTATTTGAATAAATTTAATGTTTGAGTATTAAATTCTATGAAATAGTATTTTATTAAAGATATATTTATTTTTGTATGTGATGAAATAGAATAGTACAATTACAAACACATTTATATAATAATATATATGTTTGTTTTCATCAAACAAAAATCATATTGTTATGTACAACAAGTTTTTGACTGTTTAATTCAATTCAAGCTCGTAAAAATTATATTTTTCTCATTTTAGGTCAGAAATAAAAGCTGTTAGTTGCGTTGTGATCGTGTCGACGATATCTACGCTATAGAGTCGAATTGGAGTAATATGAAGCCGACTGGAATTTTTGCTTAAATTAAATGCTTGTTTAATTTAATCAAAAGTAAGTCGTTATTTCGACAATAAAAATCACGGTAAGTAAACTCACTCTCTGTTCGTTTATACATTGTTATAAATGAATTTTTATTTAATATATAATTTTTATATTTTGTTTGTTGGTTGTTTGAATCATTGATAATTATTTATCAATTGCGGTTATTATATATATATTATAGTTATATTTAGGCTTGATAGTTGGATTTTTCCGTAGAACTATTAGAGGATGAGACCCAATGTGCCTTAAAATATATATAGTGGACGACCTTTTATTGTGCGATATTCCAACTTAAAGAGGATTGGTATAATTTATGTTGTCTAACATTTATGAATGCAGGTAAAACAAGTTGGAGGGATCAAACTGGATTCTTCAATTTTTTTTTCATATATTAATATAAATATAAATAAATATATATATATTATAACATGTGATGCGTTAGAAAATCCGTGATTGATGATTGTGTGATTTGGATGTTGAATGTCACTGGCCCTAAATATTGATATTTAAAAATATCATGAAAAATGATTTTGAGATTTTAAAAGGAAAAATTATTTTTCCAAATAGAAATTGAATTTCGAATGGGCTAGGAAGTATAAAACTTTTTTTTAATAATGAAAAACAAGTAGTTGAATTTATAAATGAAGTGGAATAATTATCACGGGATAATTTAAGAATGTAAATTAAAGTATGAGTGAAAACGATAAGAGGAATCGTTTTAGGAAAAGGAAAGAATGAAATTTATTTCGAGGTTCGGAATGGAAATTGAATTGATATAAATCCATATGGATTTATGATTAGAATTTGACTACGTCGAATTTATAATAATAAATTATTTCCAGAAAACATATTGGAATTGTATTAAATAAAAATTTAAATTTAAATATGAAAATAGATTCTATGTTTATATATATAGGATATAATATTAAAATATTACAAAATAAGAATTGAGTTTCAAATGGATTCGAATGGAAACTTGTTTTAATATATTATCGGAATATAATCTAAATTATAAATGGGGTTATATGAAAAGGTTTTTAAGAGAAAGGTTTGTGATCAGTAAACAATTTACTTAATCAACGAATTAAATAAAATGGTTATAATCGACAGAGATATTTAAAAATAAGGTTATGGTTTTTTAAAAACATATTTTAAAATTGAGACAAGATATGATCGGTATTATAAGTAATATTGGTTTTTGAGTTATGAACTTTTATCTGTCTCAAGATAAAAACATTGTCGATCAAGGTCTGAGGGGTAAATAAAATACCCTAACTTGAACGACTTCTCTATTATCAAGGGATGATATTATTTTGTAATGGTAAAGGATGTTGAAATTAGTTTATTATTTCCATAATAGGAATATTGCAATGTTATTTGCAAGATTTTGAAATGTGATTAAATATTGGACTTTAACGTAAACAATGTGTAATTCAACATTGTTTGGACCAGATTTGATGTGTGATTTATTATGTAGTTTGGTTAAATATATTGCACTATTTTGTAGATAATGGAAATGATATGATTTGAATACACTTGTTCTAAATGATTGCACCAAAAAAATGGTTCAAACACCAAAGGTATTAGAATTGTACTTCATCGATAAGGCAAGAAAATAAATGGAGCCGTACTTAATAACAATTGACAACAAAAATGCGAATAAGGAAAAATAGGGATGAGATTTAGAGTGGTTCAGCCTTGTGCCAGACCTACATCCATAATGAAGATTACTTGTATTCTTAAAATGGAAATTACAAAGTACATCAACTCTCTTTTTTCATACATCTTTATATTCACTCAACATACTCTCATTTATACATATCAATCCTGGGATTTTATGAGAAAATGGTAGAGTTTGACGAAGAGAAGGACGGATGAATGATTGAGAAGGAGGATGTCTTTGATTTCCCGATTACAAAGTTGTGCTGGACATCATGGCCAAATCGGTGATGAACTTCTAGAAGGAGAAGATGACCCAAATCTTCAAGGAATGATTGAAGATAGAATTTAGCAGCACTCCGTGATTCAAAAGATTCCATCCCCTTTATGTTGGCAGCCATGGCCTATTTAAAGGTGTGCCTTCTCAGAAAAGTGAGCTAAAGTTTGTATATGCAGGCGACGGGTCGCTCATCCCGTTATTTACATGTATGCCATCGCCTGACTGTAACCAACTGTTGATAGTTGTATCCATTTGTCATATGTGAGCAAAAGAGTGATCGATTCAAATAAGCAGTTGGACGATCTTGATTCTCTGACACAGCTATGTCTGTATATGAGTGAGCAGGCGATTTTCTCTGTAGTCTGGAGGCAACCGATCAAGGTTTGTGATTTGAGATGTAAGTGTGTTTATCCTAAGAGTGGGCATCGAACATATGCATGACCCTTAGGCCTCTGTTCTGTGCGGTTGCTTCTTACCTTTTGTGAGTTGTTTTGAGTGCCCCGAACAGGACTATGCACGACCGACCCTGATGACGTTCATTCCGCAGGCTTCTACTTAGATTTGATAGCTCAATCTGCGTGTGGATTTTTAGGGATCAACACTTGCCCCTCTAAGCTTGTGATTTTCTCACAGAAAGTTACTGGCTTCGACATAATTGATCGCAACATTGTTTGGTAGGTTTGATCTAGCTCATCGAAGGGTCGTCCGTGCATAATTTAAGATTGTTCCGTTGTGGAGGATTGATATCACCCCTTTCCATGAGCAAGATGCCTGATATATCTTTTCATTGTTGCAAACGACCAAATTGTGGGATGCTAGCTGGATCTTGACGGGACACTTATATGTGCAATTGAGCATTGAGTTGATGTGGTGAGAATGCTATGGGTACATGTCTTTTTATCTTCCCTTTTATTTACTTATCTGTATGCAACTGACTATCTTATCATGAATATCTGTAGACTAGTACATAGGACTTCGAAATGATTTGGTGGTCCAAGTAAAATGGCGACAATGTCTTTACAAGGCTCATATGTAAGCGTACGCTTGAATGACCCTCCAACTGCTCGAGTGCTAAATTTTTTGGCTTGAACATAATGTCGTTCTTTTGCGTATAAGCGATTGGGCCGACATACTATCTTGGTTTGCTAACCCTCTTGGTCTTCTCTTATATATTGTTTTCCCATTTTCTCCTTTTCTCAATAGAAGCTTTTTAATGGCGTTATTGTTCTAAGCAACCGTGTTCACTATTTCGATTCCTTTCGCAACATTCTATTATTCTAGTTCTTTCGTTGTTTTGATTCGCACCCGTACAGTACTCCCACCGAAGTTTTTGTAATCTCAAGATTGGTTTAGTGAGCCTATTCGCATCGATTTGAGGTTGTTCGCTCGTTTGTAAGTAACTTCTTCTTTTTGATCTTATTTTGTCACAATTTGAAGTATGAATTTGATACTTCTGAATGCGATTTTGGGATTTCCAAGTGTTAAATGAGATTGAATTTTGTACATCTCTTAAAGTTTCTCATGATCATAACTAAGTAATTGCAGGATTTACAAGTAGGGATTTTTTATGCAATAGTCATTCTTAAAATTGATATAAGCTTGGACGAAGGGTTCCCATTTGCCTTATAAACCCGGAATTTCAGGAACAAAGCCATGTTTGATCGAGCTAGAGGTTCTGATCAAGCGGGAAGTTCTGATCGAGACACTGCATCCACAACAAATATTCCTCCTTTAATAGATGTTGCTGTATATTTCCCGCAGCCTCGTGCATTTTCTGATGTAACTCGTGAGAGGCGAGGGACAGTGCTTTCCTTCATCTTGTTCCAAGAATTGTGCAATCAGTTCAGAATTTCAGAGAAAGAGGAGGCCAAGCTGCCTGGAGAGAAGGAGCTCGCAGATATTCCTCCCAAAGGACATGTCGCTATTAATCGTGGCATGCTGATAAGCGGAGCAATTCCTCCTTTTAATCCTTATCTAGAAATGTTCCTTCGGAGCTTGGCTATTGCCCCATACCAGTTACACCCCAATGGTTATGCTATTCTAATATGTCTTTATATCCTTTTTATGAGGGAAAAACATCGGGCCCTTTGTTTAAGGATATATGCTCGTTATATGCTTTTAGAAAAAGGAACCAACGTCCTTCGTTTATCTTTATTGAGAGCCGGGGCTCGAGAATAATCACTGGCTTAGTGGACAGTGTACGGGGATTCCCCAATCAATATTTCTTTGTCCAATGTCCCAACAATTTCTGTGGCTAATGGATGGAAGGCGGTGAGTATGTTTACTTTTCAAACTTCTTCTGGTCCTTTTTATTTCTCTAAAAATGACTTTTTCAATTATACTACAATGGTCCCTAATCAAAGCATAACCTTTGACCAAGATTTATGCAATTCACTATTAGCTGTTGATGAGAGCAAGAGAAACAGGAAATTTTTAATTACCGAAAGGTTCTTGCTTCTGATAAAAAAGATGTTACAAACAAATCCCCCGTTAAGATGCCTTCAAGAAAGGAGTGCTCCAGTCCTGTAGAAAGCAGTAGGGCATTTTTCAAAAACAAATCGGTTCCTGCCAAAACGGTAGTATCTAAGCGTCCAAAGCACAAAGGTCTTGCGACTTCGGCGATCCCATCTGAAAAGGAAAGGCCTCCTTAAGAGGAAGTCGTCTAGGGGAATGCGAGCGTGACTTCTACAGAAACCACCTTGGATCTAGGGCGGGAAGAGGAGCAGCCTGATGAAATTGCAGTGACTTCTAAAGAAACTCTAGGGGTAGGTGAAAGTTTTCCTGCTCAGGATAATCAAGTAGAGGGCGGTTCAGAAACTTTTAAAGGTCTTGATCCTCTTGATTTAGCTAAAGACCTTATCCAAGGTAACATCGTTGCTCGGACATTTATGGTCTGAACTGTCAATACAAGAGTTTATAAAAAAAAACCTTGTCTCTGGGCCAAAGAGATATCTCACAAGGCCAGGGACTGCTTTAGATCTTCTTTATTCATTCAGGTGCTAAAATTTTCTTTTCCTTCTTAAATTCAAGAATGGGGTCATCCTTATCAGACGGTTTTTTCCAGCAAGTTGGTCTTGTCAACTCGTAGAATATTTTATAGTCCAGTCTTTCTCATTGCTCCAAGCGTCCCCGATTGTCTTCAAATCCCGTAACCTAACATGATCTCGAAGCACCGTTGGCAAGTTTACGGAAGAAGAAGAAGCATGATCATTCTCAAGTATCTGAAAGAGAAGCCATGAATGATCAAGATGCTGAGGGGGCAAAAGGCAATGATAATCAAGATGAGGACGAGCCCTATGAGTTTCTTGAATCGGCCGAACTCTTAGGTCCTGGCTCTACAATTCCCTTGGAACCATCGATTACTCCCTCCAAGCCTATTATATCCACTCCCTACCAGATTCTGATGATTCTCGACAGGCCACCTTATGAAATTGCCCCTGATAATCCAAAACCGAAGGATAGGTTTGGAGGTCGGGATTTAAGGGGAATGGATCTCGACTTAGATTTGTTTCCATATGATGACTAGAGTACCGTTGGGGAGCTGACTACCATAAAAAATTATATGACCACCCAGCTCACCAGTGTTAAGGCTCAGCTAGACGAGGCCAAGGATACCACTAGAGGACGATTTGAGTTTTGGAACAAATTCTGCTTCAAATTCCAAAGACCGAATACTCAAGATCTTGAATGCATTGAGCTTCTTGAAAATGATAAGGCTGAATTGGTCCATGTAATTGAAAGTCAGGCGACCGAAATTGCATCCTTCAAGGATGGGAATAGTAGGATAAGCAACTTAGAGACTCATAATAAGAAACTACAGGAGGAGATTGAGGCTGTCAAAAAACAAATTTACGAAGCCCAAATCGACCACGATTCTACCGAACTCCGATTGATTTCCGCACAGCAGGCTATGATTTCACGTCAGTGGGAGAAGGCAGCTCTTGAAGGAAGACTTATTTCCTAAAGTATATCCGTCAAAACCTTGGAAGGAGATAAGCTGAGGTTAACCAATGACCTTGAGGAAGCCAAAATTAAAACTGATGAAACTCTTTCGATTTTAAGTCCTTAGTGTCATAAACCACGGGAGCCTGAGTTTCTGAACGCGGATTTCCCTCGCACATTGTCCCTCGTCTAGGAGCAAGTGCTTAAGTTTTCCAAGGGTGATGAAGACAGTGCTCTCCAAGAAGCCCTCCTAGAAGAAAAAGATCGTGATGCTTTAGAGAAAGGTAGGAGAATACTAATAGATGAACGAGCTCAACCCCCTGAGAAAGAGGCTCAGAACATTGTTCTTGCTTACACTCTTTTCCCTGTGAGTGTTGGAGTTTCAGGATCTCAGATTTCCCCGACGGATCCTTCCGCAATAAATGAAGATACTCCTGAGGTTCGCGCTGATGACCATGCTATCTCTGAAGACATCGTGGAATGATATGCTGGGAATGGTGAAGGAAAATGATGATTCTCAGACTGCTTGTATATGCGAGTGCCAGTCCTCGCTCGCTATTTTGCGTTTATGGTGACAACTTTATAGCCTTTTATCTTTGTGATGAATTTTTGTTTTAGTTTGTTACCTTTTTCATTAGTGTAGGTATGTTGTACTTCTATCATAGTTTTTATTTGCATTATGTTATGCTTTATTAGTTGTATGATGGTTACGTTTTTACGATATGCAACGTCAGTATTGCTAGTTTGTTTGATTTTAGAATATCATTTTTCCTTCTTTTTTTTTTGCTCCCTTTTTGAGGAGCCTTGTTCTTATTACGCATTTGTTCATATGCTTCCATTCTCTGAAAAGTGCAGGTGTCCTATTGTACATTTAATCGTGTTCCTTATTGACTTGGCATTCCAAGTCCTTTGGAGACTCGATTAAGTGCATCTTCGCCTAAATACATTGTTTTTTGTATGTACTCAACTCCATGTCTTACTAACTCGGTAACCTAAGCCCTTCGGAGATTGGTTTTGAGTATGTGCCCCCATGTGAGGACTTGGGTTATAAGCTTTCGACCCATTCTTGATCCTGCTTGATTTGATTTATTACAATCAAACAGAGACCCAAATTGGATACCCCCTTTTGGTTAGGATTTCTATTACGCCCTTTCGGCTAGGATTTCTGTTACCCCTTTTCAGCTAGGATTTCTGTTACCTCCTTTCGGCTAGGATTTCTGAATTGGACTTTTTTATTGTAACAGAGGGTGCAGCCTCTTGATTTTGGCGAGCTCTCCGTGACTTGGTTTGGAATGATTCTTTCCTTTTGAGCTTTGCAAGATGATGGGTTTGATTATCCTGACTGGTTTGACCGATGCTTTTGGCGCTTGATACTTTAATTGTCCTGGCCTAGATGCTTTTCAGAAACTTCTAGTTACAGATGGGCCGTGTCTGAGCGGTTGCTCATCATTTTTTCCAGTATTTAAGAGACCAATTTTGAGTATTAGCCTGCAAACAATTTTTATCCTACATGAGGATATGATCTGTGAGCAAATATCTTTTAGCTTGTAGAGTTTTTTGCTTAACACGGTACAGGTGAATCACAGATCGTTTCATGGAAACACATCTAGGCGTAAAACAGAGTATAGAAATAATAAAATAAAGACAGTAGGGGTCGCGCATCTCTAGTTCTGGATGTTGAATCGCAACTGGTGGTTGTCAGTCGATGATCAGCTATAGGTCTTCGGGTGCTCGGCTATCTCATGTGACCCGGGCTGACTGGCAACCTTACCTTGCCTCTGACTCCCAGACACATTTTGAGCATTCTTGACATATTGTTGTAGTTGTTTTTATCAGATGAGCTCCTCGATTAGACTTCTCAAGTGTCGACATTCATTCGTTTTATGCCCAGGTTGATTATGAAACCGACAAAACTTTCTGGAATTGGCCTACTATTCCGTAATCCTTTATGGATTTACCTGAGGGAATATACCCGAGTCCTTCGTAGAAGAGTATATTTTATTTGGGATTTCATTTAAAGGAGTCAACTCTGTTTGCTTAAAAAATCGCGACTTCTTGTATATTTTACTGTCCCTCTCATCGGACCCTCTCTTATTCCCAGATTCATCCTTCTGAATTACTTGAGACTTGTTACATTTCTTCTTTAGCAGCGCTACTTTTCATGTCCTTCCGAATATCTAGGGTATCATCTTCCATGATCATGTATTAATCGGCTTTCTTGTAGAATTTCTTTGGAGTTTTAGGTTTTTTCATCTTGAGCCACTTCCCAAATTTTGACTTCTTATCGATGGCTCCTTTCAGGGTTGCCAACAAGTACCAAGGCTCTGGCTCTATGACCCCTGCTGTTGCAGCATGGAAGCGTGTAAGGGAAGCTTTGATGGTTTTCCTAGGCATTTGTTCCATCTCGCTAAGTGACATCACGTCCCTTTCTTTGGTGGTTTGTAATCGGAATTGATCTTGAAACCTTCTTGCCAAATCGGCGAATTGGTCGATACATTTAGGTGGAAGTCTGGCGAACCATAGCGAGGCCGCACCTTCTAAGCACACAGGAAAGTACAAGCACTTTACTTCGCGGGTAGCCCTAGCTCCATTCATATGTTGGTCGTATTTGAATAGAAAGATGTTCGGATCTCCAACTCCGCCATAAGGTTCTATTGTTGGTGGCATGAATTTCTTGGGGAACTTTGCTTTATGGATCTTTCCTATAAACGAATTTTTGCTGGGTAAAAATTCCCATTCCCTTTCTTCATCCTCTCGGGTCGCTTTCTCCTGCATTATTCGTTGGACCATGTTTGTGATGTGCCTCTCGTCAATCACTTGTCCTATCGGATCGGCATCGATGTTCTTATCAGTGCGATCACAATTTGAGCTTCAATGCTTCGCACCTCTTTTGGGAGGTGTCCTTTTGGTGGGACTTGCGACAATTTGAGTCACACGCTTTTCTTTACACGGCAGGGATCTGGCCTTAGAATCCTCACCGCCGGCCTCTTCCTTATCTTCCATTAAGAAGTGGGATCGACTAAGGTATGAGGTTGATGAGTCCTCTTCTTCACCAACATTATTTGGAGCATTTGGTGGCTGAAGATTGGCTTGAGTATTAATCAGGACGTCAAAAATTTCCATCATCATCTTTGTCGTAGTGTCCATTTTCTCATTTAGATCTATTACAACCACATTCAACTCATCTCGTGTTACAAATAACCTAGGTGTTCCCCCAGCCTCTTGGTTCAATGTTTGCGGGGTAGCTCCATTAACATCATTATCCTCATTGGTTGCAATAACTTTAGTAGATTTTCCGCTTTTCTTAGATTCGACCATGGCTTTGAGGGAGAAAATGATTTAGGAATTTTATTGCTGAGACTGGAAGGAGGAACGAGGTAAGAAATTTCGAACATGGCCCCATGGTGGGTGCCAAAATGTTTGCACCAAAAAATAGTTCAAACACCAAAGGTACTAGAATTGTACTTCACCGATACAGTAAGAAAATAAATGGAGCTGTACTTAGTAACAATTGACAACAAAAATGCGAATAAGGAACCAGGGATGAGATTTAGAGTGGTTCAACCTTGTGCTAGGCCTACTTCCACTATGAAGATTACTTGTATTCTTTAAATGGAAATTACAAATTACATCAACTCTCTTTTTCATACATCTCTATATTCACTCAACATACTCTCGTCTACACATATCAATCCTGGGATTTTATGAGAAAATGGTAAAGTTTGAGGAAGAGAAGGACGGATGAATGATTGAGAAGGAGGATGTCTTTGATTTCCTTATTACAAAGTTGTGTTGGACGCCATGGCCAAATCGGTGATGAACTTCTAAATGGAGAAAATGACCCAAATCTACAAGGAATGATTGAAGATAGAATTTAGTAGCACTCCGTGGATCAGAAGATTCCATCCCCTTTATGTTGGCAGCCATGGCCTATTTATAGGTGTGCCTTCCCGGAAAAGTGAGCTGAAGTTTGTATATGCAGGCGACGGATTGCTCATCCCATTATTTACAAGTATGCCATCGCTTGACCGTAACCAACTATTGACAGCTGTATCCATTTGTCATATGCGAGCAAAAGAGTGAGCGATTCAAATATGCGGTCGGACGATCTTAATTCTCTGACGCAGCTATGTCTATATATGAGTGAGCAGGCGATTTTTTCTATAGTCTAGAGGCGACCGATCAAGGTTTGTCATTTGAGAAGTAAGTGTGTTTTTCCTAAGAGTGGACATCGAACATATGCGCGACCCTTAGACCTCTGTTCTGTGCGGTTGCTTCTTACCTTTTGTGATTCATTTTGAGTGCCTCGGACAGGACTATGCAGGACCGACCCTGATGACGTTCATTCCGCAGGTTTCTGCTCAGATTTGATAGCTCAATGTGTGTGTGGATTTTTAGGGATCAACACTAAATAATAAGGAAATGGCAATGATTTTCCTGAAGTAAGGGAAATGGCTTATATCGGGATGGGAATAAAAATAAATATTTGAAATTTAATTATATATTTGCATAAGTGTCAGTTTCAAATTGTAATCATCGAAATTTGAAGTTTGATAAAACTATTGGGTTTATATAATAAGAAATATGCCATTTGATTTTTTTTGGCTTATATAAAATTTTTTGATTGGATTTATACCATAGAGTAGATAATATGTCGATATTCCCAAGGTAAAAGAAATACGATGGAGATTTTGAGAATATTAAGCAATACTTCCCAGTAAAGGAAATGAAAATGATTTCCATGGAAATGTAGCGATATTTTCAAAGTAAAGGAAATTAAGAGGGGTTTAAATTCAAATATGAATTTTAAAAATGAACTGTAAATATTGTGAAGTAATTCTCATTAGATAATTTAGAAGTTTAAATTCAAGTATGAATTTTAAAAAGGGACTGGAAATCGTTTCGAAAAGGAAATAATAGATTTTATTCCGGAATTCAGAACATAAACTGAATTAAGATAAATCCAAGGGATTTAAATTTGGAATTTGATTATATAAAATTTTACAAAATAATTAATTTCCAAAGGATTAGGAATTTAATATAGAAGTTGAGTTGTAAATGAATTTATATCTAAGTTATGAATTTTAAAGGATATAATCGACAATTTTGGATAATCGGAGTTTTTGAGTTAGATTTGAAACTCTAGATTAAACTATATTAAAATATGGAAGAATGAGGTTAGGATTTATTTAGTAAACAAAGTTTAACGTTTATATCTAAATTTAATTAAAACGAACTCACCATGGCATGGTAGTTCGTAACTTGACGTTTTGAACTTAAAATTAAATTTAGTATACAGAAATCGATATAAGTCGGAATTCTTTGAAACAAGAAACATTCAGACCTACTGAGTAATAATTTTCTAACGAAAGAGAAAAATCTAGATTTAATCTTATAGATTTTGAGTTATGTCAAAATCAAATTTCTAGAAAAATAGAGGTAAAATCGTTAATAAACCATAACGTTTTTAATAATATAAAACGATTTTAGGTGTATAAAAATTGAATTTCCATTAGTAAAATTTAATATTAAGTTATAAAATAAATATGAATTTAAGTGGAGTAAATGAGTTGAGTTTTGAAAACAATTCAGTTTTTAATTATTGAATGAAGTAAATTAATTAGAAATTAATTAGTTAAAGGAATTTTTGGATCAAACTTAACTTTAGTTAAGTAAATTAAAGCTGTGAATTTAAACTCGAAATCGAATAGGAAACTCGAGTTAGTAATGGAATTTGATTAGTTTATAAGTGAATTAAAATATATTTAAACATGATATGCTCAAACTAAAGGTGAATTAGGTGAAATGGCTAATTAGAGAATAGATTAGCGAATTGAGTTAAAAACAACTGGATTGAGTTGGAATAAATTAGAAATTGGAGAATGTGTGTTAAACAAGTATGGAATGAATTAATGGAAGGAATATAAATTGAATGCCTGAAAAAAATGTACATATTTATTTGAATATAAGATTTTATGAGCCTATTGGGCAAGCCACTTGGCATTTTGATTTTCTTTTTGAATGGAAAGGGCCTAGAGAGCCGATTTGCAGTTGTACCGATAGAGCCGCACAAATGAGAGTTGGCAAAATTTTCCAAAAATTTAAGGTGATAGAAAATTTTAAGAAAATTTCATAACTAAAATTTATTTATTAATTATATATGGAATCTGATAAGAGGATAAACTTGTAATGGAATTTTATAAGTAAAAAGGAAGTTTATAAAATTAAGCCTTGGGAAGTTGGAAAAAGAAACATATACACGTTAAAATTGGATAATGTAGTACTTAGGTTGTTTTAACGATGTTTTACACAACATCCATTTTAACCCAAGTAAGTGTGATTTTCGAAATATAATAACGAATATTTCCTAAGTATTGAAATGAATGGTTCCGTGGAAGTGATAACTAATTGGAAATGTTTTCCAACGATAAATAGAAGATATTTTCTAAGTATAGAAAATAAAAGAATGCGGGGTATGGAAATGTCTTCCAAATATCGCAAGAGGCTAAGCGATTTAAAGAATATTTGGGTAATAGAGATCGAAAGGAAAATGGAAAATGATTCAATTAATGAAATATTAATTAAAAGGTCTCAGTGATTGTTTGATAGTATTTCCTTTTGGAAACAAGATCTTTATATGAGTGATTGTTTCTTCAATAATTAACTAATCGACAATTGAAGTGTTGACCAATTAAATGTTATCGTTGTCAATATGGAGAGACCGATTGGATTTATTATCCGAAAACCACTCTGTATAGGTGTAAGCATTGCGAATTAAATTATATGAAGATAATTGGAGACGCAGTGAAGTGCAAGGGATGGTTTGTTAATCCTAGGTAGAAATTTCCCAAAATGGATTGGTGAGATGGTTCCCTCGGTTTTTCCAGTCCCGTGACAACTTATATGGACGAACGTCTGACAGAGTATTTCAAAATGATCATTTACACCGATTTCCTCAAACATACTTCTGTTTGGTAGAGGGGAATACAACTTCTCTTAGCATTACACCTAGAGTATTTTTAGGGACGTCGATTAGTGATTAGACGGATTTGACGATGTGGCATTGAAAGTGAATAATGTTGTTATGTTATACTGGTAAGACATAGCCTCTAGCCTCATCAACTGGAAAATGACATAAATCGGGCAGGCTGCATGGCTTTGTGGTTCATATCCATAAGGGTGTATTGTCACCATCCAGAGAAAGTTCATTTGTTTCTTATTATGTTGTTTATGTATGCTTATAGGAAACGGTTGCTAATCACAACCATGGGTGACCATATATTCGATACATTCAAGTTGAATGAGTGGTCGTATGTGGCCGAGTTGCAAGATGTTCTTGCTGAACCCAATGTGTTCCTATCTAGAGATACACAATTGGAAGGTGGTCCCATACCTTGTCATAGTTGGAAATCCATTCTCTTGTATGCGCCCTGCGGTTTTTGAATATATACTATGTATGTAGAGCGTGAGACGCAAGTGTTTTGCTGGATTGCTATTTATTTGATTTAGACACTATTATAATATCAGAATAGTTTTGATACAAAAAATATTTTGGTTTATCGTAAGGTTAAAACCATCCGTTTTTATGTGTGGATCGGTCTTACGATTATCTTTTCTTTAAGATTTTCAAAGTAAATCAAATGGTTGAAGTTTACTCACACCAGTCCTATGATTGACCCAGAGTTTATTTTGTTTTATTTTACCCTAAACTCTTGGGTGCCCAAATTTGTACTTCCATTCAAGTAGTTCAAGTGTTTACAGATACCCTTGGAGGAGCTTAGAGCATAAGGCTTCAATGTTAGATATGTAGAGTTTATTCCGTTGTGTTTTATATGTGATGTACTCTAATGATGTATGTAAGTGTTAGACCAAAAATTGGCTCTAACACCCAAATTAGATATGAATCCAATGAAATAGAATCAAAAAAGCAGTAAAGAACACTCAATTTATATTGGTTTGGCGTTAAGGAGCCTACGTCCACTTTGTTTTCTTTTAATTGATGATTTGAATACAAGTACAGCAATGATTCTCACTCAACTTCACGATTACAATGCACAAACTCACTCAGATCTCTCAAAAATGGACTTTAAGAGATGATTTTGCTCTGAATATGCTTGTAGAATTCGGCTATGGAGGAAGTATGAACTGAGAATTTGCCAAAAGATCCATTCAAATGCCTCTAAGCGGTGTATTTATAGGTGAAAAATCTCCTCGAAGTGGCTCCGGTTCAGAATTGCGTGGCATTCATCCCTTGATAGCCAGGTTCGAAGGCTCCAAGATGGCTACAGCGCATTGGTTTAGTAGGAGTTCGTGGGAGAAATGGTCAGATCTTGTCAGAGTCTTCAGGGGATATGCGCAGCAACGGCTACAGATTCAAAGGAAAAAAGGTGTTCGGATCGGGGCCTCCGATCCGATCCGGTGATGCAACTCGCTGTTCCTTGATGCTGCTGACGTACTCATCTGATCCGACCCGATGGGATTGCTTGCTTTCTTCTGATGTCGCTGAAATGTTCCTCTGATCCGAACCGTCGAAGCCACCTGCTTTATGATGTTGCTGCCATACTCTTCCGATCCGAACCGATAAGGCCACTTGCTATCCTTTGATATTGCTGACATAATTCTGATCCGATTCGACATGACCTCTCTGTCTCTGATCTATACTCATGTCCTGCACTATCTTCCTCCGATTTGATCCGATTGGTGTCTTTCTCACTATTTGCTCTTTGTGTAGCCTAGTTCACAAAATAGGCTAACATTTTGCCCCCTCGAAGTACACTCTTATTTAAAATAAAGTGTGCTTCGAAGCAATTTACAGAGCATCCTTTGAATTAGAATCATTGAATGATCACCTCCATTTATTTGTAGTGTCGTGTCGCTTCATGAAGTCGTGGCTTTCGCTGCTTATATATATCCATAATCCACATGAATTACTTTCTTCATTTTCAAACAACTTTGAGAACTTTTATTTAACGTCCAGTGATTCTTCCAGGTAAGCTTTTTCTTTACTTTTCCTCAAATTCACCTTGTGTGTCAAATCAGTGTATATAGCCTCTTTCGGTTCGGATTCCGATCCTAATGGATTTCTTCCAGTGGTACACCCGAGCAGATACATCGAATCAACTCCCCCATGGATCAACGGGCCATAGGGCCTTAATGGGCTTAACTTCCGGTCCGAACGGGTTGAGGAAAATTGGGAACACGAGTGGTCACTGCGATTTCATATAAGTGCCCTCCTCGTCTCCTTCTTCCTCTTCCTTCTTTATTATTCTCTTCCAGCGAAACTCGCATCTAAACCCTAGAATTTTAATAACTTTGAAATTCTTCTCGTTTTAATCCCCGAATACAACACATAGGTAGTTTTATAATATTGAATCTCCTCTTTATAATTGCTTTTTAACTTAAATTCGCGGTTCCCTTGAACGATTCCAGCGATGTATTCGATAGATCTCGTGGCCATGACCTCCTCCACTCCGTCATCGTCGCTAATGGCGTTAAATTTCTCTCGAAGCGACAGTGGAGGGGGTTAAGATCCTTCGTTGAGCGTTCGAATGCATTAGTACTCGATTTCTGCTGGGACTCTCAACACAGGATCGATTTTGACCCCACGTATGAGGGAAAAAGGGAGAGGAGAAGTGCAGGGGATCGGTTCGGGTGACAAGGCAGAGACGAAAATGGCGTTCAACTAACCGGTTCGGGTCGGTCTTGTGAGCCATGAGAAGAACAAGATTCACTTGACTGGACCGGATCGGAATGTGAAACAAAGAAGGGGAGAAGCATGGCTGTTCAATCCGATCCGGACCGTCCAAGTACTCACCTCCGAGCCGATCCGACTTTGGTCACTAGGCACCAACTCTTGTCCCAGGCCAGCACAAGGCTTTCTCCCTGAACCGACCCTAGCGCATGTGTCCGAACCGAACCGAAAAACAGTCCAAGATTGCACATAAGAACTTGCTTAGTTGGTTAAACCAATTCTTAATATAATATTCAACTTAATGGACAGTTAGAATAGTGCCCTGCGAACATAAACAAATATCAAGAACTGTTTTGAACATCACTGCTTCCTTGGACCTTTACATTATGCTTTCATGCATTTACTTTGCATCGCTGTCACACGTAGCACACACTTTAGTTCACATACACACACGGGGGACACTGGCAACTTTACTCTAATCCTTGCCATTGTTTCTTCAATAGTCCAGCGATCATGGTCGAAAGACGTTCTTCTAGATTAGCAAAGAAGATGGAAATGGCAGAAATTTCTGAGAAATATACTCTCGATGACATATCTTCTCCTTCAGACCCTGAATGGGATGACGAGGGCTCAGATTATGAAATAGGAACGCATAACAACGAAACACCTTCGGACAACGAAGTTTCTCTGGGCTATGAGGAGGAAGGAGAGATTGGAGATTACCGAGCTCCTAACGAATTTGAGTCTGCCACTATCCTGGAATCACCCATGGACTCTGTTGAATCAACAATCGACGATGATAGACTTGCTCGCATATGTCTAAAGCACGGTATACTAAGAAGGGATACTCTGGTGCCGTCGAAAACTGACCGTCCTCACAGTCCTCCAGAAGGATTTACGGCAATCACCCGATTGATGTGCATGGTTGGGGCTATCCCACCATTTTTTCCTTTTGTTGTCGACTTCCTAAGACAGATGCGGATTGCCCCCATGCAGCTGCATCCTAACTCCTATGCTTCCCTATATACCTTATATGTAGCATACCGCGAGATCTTAGGTACAGAGCTCACTTTCGATGATGTTCATTTCTTTTATAACTTCAAGCATCGTACTCGAGAAACTCCTTCTTTCTCTTACATCGAATCAGTCCTAAAAAGGAAAATAATTTCAGCGCCGTTCAGCAGCAAGGCCGACGATTCCAAGCTGGAATGGTTTTATATAAGGCAACAGCCGGGATGTGCTAGGAGATGGACAAAATCAAGTAAAGCATTGGTTTTCTAAATCTCAACTCTGAATGTCCACACCAACACATTAATTCGTTTTCTTTTTGTTTACAGTTGATAATCCCAAACAAATATCAGGTCAAGTGTACTTTGATCGGATGCATCAGCTCCTTAATGGCGACCAAAAATTTCTAAATATCGATGAAGTCCTTAAGGATGAATACCTTCATCGTCACGGGATACTGTCCATTACCCGTAGCATAGGTCACGGGTCGGGTCCATATGTATACATCCCTCCAGTGGATGTAATTCCAGGAATGGGCGAGAGCTCAAAAAGCCCCACAATACCACTTCGAACTTCACCTTCTCCATCTTCAACTCAAGATGATGAGCTGGCCAACATACCCGAGAAACACCAAGAAGGGTACATCGCCCCTGGGGATGCTATTTCTCCTGCGAAATCACTTTCTCCTAAAGAACTGCCAACAGACGCTTCCCAGGGAGATGCTCCTAGTACTGATGATCCTACATTTCAGGGTTTGGGAGATCTCCCCCTACCTGAAACTATCTATACTTTTGAGGATTTTGGCACAAACACTTTAGTTTTTACTTCTTCAGAGAAGACTACTCCTATTAAGGCCAGAGAGTCCACTCACGCTGGCTCGGCTTCGGATTCGGGTTTGTCGGGGGGAACATCACTTAGGATGCACTTAACACAATAGCACTACACTTCACAACACTTACTCCTCATGAGAATACTGATTCTGAATTCCATTTGTATTATTGCGCAGGTACAATGTCTCGTGCTCACTGTGACATCAGGAAACTACGCCGCAGCATGACCAGACCCCCTTCTGATGTTGAGCACGATCGCCGCAAAAGTCAGGGTAGAGAGGATAGAAGGCCTTGTGATCTTATCAGTCGCGGACCTCGCGCTCTCGCTCTCCCATTTGGTCGGATCCAGAGCGATACAAAAGCTACCAAGGGCGTCGAGGAGATGACACGTCGTAGTCAAAAGATCAAACCTCTTCTCAAGAAAAATGCAGTAGGGAAAGGAGCCCACCGAGAGATACCGACTCACGAGGCAAGCATAAGGTTTCTGCTAAGCGTCCTAGGAAGGGTGAGGAATCCATTGTGCCCGCCCTTCATAAGGGTACTGAGCTAACATTCCCCGCACCTCCACCATTGGATGCTGAAACTAAAGTTAAGCGGGCATATCTGGAGGAGAAGTTCCCCGAACATTATTTTGAAAACCTGACTTTCTTACCTGCTCTCGAGCCCATTTCCTCGAGGTGGGCAGACGAGGCCAAAGCGAAGATTGACGCAGTCGAAAAACAATATTAGGAGATGTTCAAGTATTCATGTAACCTCTCCAGAATCATCCGAACTTTAATTACGGACACTAACTCGATGAAAATGACTACAGAAGCTGACGCAAAGGCCTTGAAAATTTTGGGGAAAGACCTTGAGGATACACAGGCCCAACTTGCCATCGCTCAACGGGATGCTGCTAGCTTCAAGCAACAATTTGAAGAGCTACAAAAATGTTATCATGACTCGAGTCTCATAGTCAAGAGCGCTCGGAGCTGAAGAAGCAAGTAGAAGACGCTAAGTCGGATAACGCCAAAATGCAACTTGCTTACGCTGCTCTTGAGAGAGAAAAGGTCGAGTTAGCGAGGAAGAATGCCGAATTGGAGAAGAAAAATGCTGAATTGGCTTCCAAGTTGATGGAGGCTGAAAGCAGGGCTGCCCTAGCGGAGGGTAATGTTGAAAGTGTCATTAAGTCGGCCGAAGAGACCCGCAAGCAGCCGTCAGAGGCCCAGGAGGATGTGCATGGTTTCAGTGAATTAATGATCGAATTTTTTGCACATATAATTTGTCACCGAAACATCTCTTGGATCGAAGATTATCTGACTACCTTGGTTCACGTGTGGAGCCAAATTATTGAATGGGAGAAGGAGGAACTCAAGGTAGATTCCGTCGATGAAGACAAGCTCATGTAAAAATATCTAAGAGATGATGAGCCGGCACGTCTGGTTGAGGGGCGTCGCCTCATCGCTGCTGCCATGGAGGAGGAAAAGAGGATGGCCAAACAAAAGCATATCTCCAAGGCTGGTTCTTCTTCTACTGCCGCTGAAACTCCTGAAGTCGAGGGATATGACCCCGAAAACCCGACAATCCCTCAGGCATCTCTTTTATCCCTCATTCCTGAGACGGCGTCAGAGACGGCAGTTACTCCAGTTGAGAAATCATCGGAAGGTATTTCTACCTTTTCACCCCAATTCATCAAAGCCGTCTCCACTTTCCATCGCATAATCGGGCAATCGATGAAGGACCCTTTATTTTCTCCGGAGTTGATAACTGTTGCTTCTCATTCTGTAGGTGCTGAACCGCCCGAGAAGACAGACGTGCCTCATGGGACCACCGCCGGAATAGAATCCGCGGAGAAGGCTGAAGGAGAAAAGTATAAGGCTGATGCTCCTCATGATGACAAGATGATAGCCGCCTTGAAAGATGATGGCGGTAGCGAGGGGCATGAGGAAGACCCTGATGTGGCTATAGTCGGGGATCCAAAAAGCGCTGATGACATCACTTTGGCTAAAATGAAAGCCGAGCAAGATAAACGTATGTAGATAAAGGTTGAAGACCTGGACCCCGAAAGCCTTAAGCCTCTTGCGGTGGTGGACCCTGGATCAAGGTTAGTCGTTAATCTTTCAACTAGATCTATTATAGAAGAGCTTGCTAAAAATTCTTCTCTTGATTCCAGCGCTCCTTCTCCTGGGAAAAAACCAACTGACTTTAGCACTTCGGCTACATGGAAGAAAAAGTTGAAACACATTATGACCGAAGCTGAAAAGGAAGCTAAGGCTGCTCAGAAAGCCGCTAAAAAATCCAAGTCTGACCCGAAGCCTAAATGATAAAGTGCTTCGTTTTATTTTGGGCATTTGATTGGTTCGCAATTGTTGTAGCGAGTGCGGCCCTCGCACCATCTTTTTTGCTTGTTTTCCTTGTACAAACTCACACATTTGTAAATAAAAATAACTTATTTCCTGCAATGCCTGATAGTAGTTAGTTCAACACTTATGTAAAAATACAAAAGCATGTCATACTAAAGTTATGTACTGAAGGCATGATGGAGGGGAATATGTGTGTACATGTATGCCCCCAGTCAATCTTGAATAACTGAGGGAGAACTATTCAAGATTAAATTAAAAAGTCCAAATGTCCCCGATTCTCTGATGGGGGTCATATTCCTTTCGTCATTGATGCTTGTTCTTTCTGGCATCTTTATACTCTCCTGTCTCATATCCAGGTTAGAGTTTTCGTTGAGGCGGTCTCTCATCTGGGTGCACCTTCACCCCTCAGAGGACGTCGTCTTCCCGTCCTTTATACTCTCTCTCGATTCTTGAGAGTTAGAGTTAAGAGTGTCGTCTTTCCATTCTTATATGTCTTATTATACAAATAGTCGCTTTGTTTGTTCCCGCATATAGGTCATCTCCAACTTTAATTTAACATTTCGTGTTTCACAGTCATAATAGAATAATAGTTGAAGATATAAATGATGCAGGAAAGTAAATGACACACGATATTTTTATAGTGGTTCGGCTAAGTCGTAGCCTACATCCACTTTATAATCTTTTGTTCACATAAACAGACTTTTTAAGGCAAGTCGTGCCTTTTTACATGGCTTATGAAAATAAAAGAAATGACATTTCACATTTAGCTCAGATATCGTCGTAGGTGCCGAGTGTTCCAGGCTATGGGAATATCTTCACCGTCCACGGTCGTTAGCTTGAATGCTCCGGTATCAAGCTTCCGTTGGATGGTGTACGGTCCTTCCCATTTTGGACCCAACTGGGTTGAAGGCGGGAAGAATCGCTTCAGTACTAGGTCTCCTGATTCAAAGGTTTTGAGGCGAACCTTTTGGTCATAATAACGTGCTACTTGATGTCGATGTCTTGAGGCACGCAAGTCGGCTTCATCTCTTTTTTATTCAATCATATCAAGAGACTCTAGGAGGAGTGCTTTATTCGTCATCCGGCTATAGTACGCAACTCGATGAGAAGGGACTTCCAATTCTACTGGGATCACCGCTTCAGACCCAAATGAAAGTAAATAGGGAGTATGGCCGGTAGTCGTCTTAAAGGTCGTCCTGTATGCCCAAAAGGCTAATGGCAACTCATCTACCCATATGGCTTTGGCCTGTTTCAGGCGCTTCTTTAGAATTGATTTGATGACTTTATTTATGGCTTCAACCTGTCCATTTGACTGCGGATGAGCTACTGCAGTGTATCGCTTATCAATTTTGTATTTCTGGCAAAAGTTTCTGAACTCTATGCTATCAAACTGCATCCCATTATCAGTTATGATGGTCTTTGGTATCCCAAATCGACAAATAATGTTTCTCACGACAAAACTGATCACTTTCCTTGCAGTGATGGTTGTTAGAGGTTCAGCTTCCACCCACTTCGTGAAGTAATCCACGGCAACGATCGCATACTTGGCTCCTCCTCTGGCAATGGGTAGTACTCCAATAATGTCAATTCTCCACATGGCAAACGGCCACGGACTTACCATTAACTTGAGCTGAGTCGTGCCATTTTTGAGAAAATTATTAATTGATGTCATCCAGGATTCTTTTTCTGGTTCAACTTTCAGGGCTAGCTCTGTTTCCATTAGATCGAAATTTGGTGAATCCAACACCTCTATCGGAACCATTTTGGATTCTTTAAGACTATCTGAACTTGCTAGCTTCGCCAATCGATCTGCTTTCTGATTTTCCGCTCTCGGAATGTGCGTTATGCTATAATGCTCCAAATCTTCCAACAATTCCTTCACGTTCTTGAGGTAAGTGATGAGTGGAGGTCCTTTAGCAGCAAATTCTTTCCGAACTTGACATACAACTATCTTGGAGTCGCAATATATATCTAGTGTCCTCACTCCCAAATCTTTGGCGAGTTTCAGCCCGGCAATCAGGGCTTCATACTCAGAGTCATTGTTAGTGGCAGCAAACTCTAACCGCAACGCATAATAGATAGATCGTCCTTCATGAGTTATTAAAACAACTCCGGCGCCGGACTTTCTATCATTCTTGGCTCCGTCTGCATATAATTTCCATGGACTAAGCTCTAATTCTTGATCCAAAGTAACTGTCTTGTCACCCACTGTTTCTTCTTTAGGAATTGTAAATTCAGCTATGAAGTCAGCCAAGGCCTGCCCTCGTATTGATCTTCGCGGCTGGAAGTTCAAATCAAACTGGCTCAGCTCCATATTCCATTTGAGTAACCGCCCTGATGCTTCAGGTTTCTGCAACACTTGTCTCAAAGGTTGGTCGGTATACACGACTATTGGGTGTGCCTGAAAATAATGGCGGAGTTTGCGGGAAGCAATCAGGAGGCTATAAGCAAGCTTCTCTATCTTTGGGTAGTTGCGTTCTGCAACAGCTAGTTTTTTGCTTACGTAATACACAGGTTTCTGGACTTTTCCTCTTCACGTACTAGTGTTGCACTGACGGCGTGAGATGATACCGCCAAGTCGACGAACAAATCCTCATGTTGCACGGGCTTTGATAATATTGAAGGCTTTTCTAAGAAGTCTAACAGATTCTGGAACGCCTCCACACAGTCGGGGGTCCACTCAAAATTTTGCTTTCCCCGTTTTATGAGATCGAAGAAAGGCACACACTTGTCAATTGCTTTGGAGATGAACCTGCCCAGTGCTGCAACCTTCCCAGCTAAGCTCTAAACATCCCTAATCTTTCGCGGCTCCTCTATATTCCGGATTGCTGCTATTTGGTCTGGGTTGATTTCAATTCCTTTGGAACTCATGATAAAGCCAAGGAACTTGCCTGATGCCATGCCAAAACAACACTTCAAGGGGTTCAACTTCATCCCATACCTTCGTAGTATGCCAAACATTTCTGCTAAGTCTTTCGTATGATCGGGAGATTGCTTGGATTTCACTAGCATATTATCTACGTAAACTTCCATAGTCTTCCCAATTTGATTGTAAAACATGTGGTTGACCAGACGCTGATATGTGGCTCCCGCATTTTTTAATCCAAATGGCATTACGACGTAACAATACAATCCCAAGTCTGTAATAAAGCTTGTATGCTCTTGATCTGGTACGTGCATGGGAATTTGATTGTACCTGGAATAAGCGTCCATAAAGGATAAAAGTTCGTACCCGGCAGTTGAATCTACTAGTTGATCAATTATAGGGAGAGGAAAACTATCCTTCGGGCAAGCCTTGTTCAAATCAGAAAAGTCGATGCACGTTCTCCACTTCCTATTTGACTTTTTAACCAGGACAGGATTCGATATCCAATCGGGATACTTCGAATCCTTAATGAATCCATTACCTTTTAACTTCTCTACTTCTTCTTTCAAAGCTACTGACCGCTCTGGGCCTAACATCCATCTCTTCTGCTTGACTGGTAGGTGCTTTGGATTAATACACAAGGAGTGACTCATGATGGCAGGAGAAATCCCACACATGTCAGCGTGAGTCCAGGCAAACACATCCAGATTTGCCCTCAAAAAATCAGCCAATTCTCTTGCTCCAACTGGATCTAGTTGCATGCCAATCTTTAGCACTTTTATTGGATCTGTTTCATCAATAGGTATATCAACTGTTATTTCATTGGGAGTTGCCTTCATGTCCCCAGGTTCTCTATCCTCTCTGGGATCTATATCCTCGAGCACGTCTGAAGGCGACTCTCTTGGGGCAGGACCCCTTAGTTGCTATGCTGAGGCCCCCTTTGGAAAGGCGGAATCATCTTTAGCATCTATATTCAGCCCCTTCATTAGCATCTTTAACTCTGCCACGTAACAAGCTCGTCCCGTAGCTTGGTCGCCTCTCATCGTCCCAACTCCCGAGTCAGTCGGAAATTTTAGCAGCAAACACCAAGGCGCAATACATGCCCTAAATTCGGCAAGGGCTGGTCGACCTAGGAAGGCATTATAAGGCGACTCCAAATCCAGAACTACAAACGGCAGGATCCTTACTCTCTGGCGATCCCCCTGCCCTAGTGTGACTGGTAATTCCACAAAACCCATTGGAGCTGTGGATACTCCGTTAAAACCACGTATCCATCCCTGGCACGGCTTTAAGTCTTTCGCTTCGAGCCTCATTTGTTCGAAGGCTTTCTTGAAGAGGATATTGGCCGAGCTTCCGTTGTCCACTAACACCTTATGAACTAGAGCGGGGCCAATTATCGTGGTTATCACTAGCAGATCGTCGGTTGGGGATTGAACTCCAAACTCATCTCTATTGCGGAATACGACCTCATCGAACATTGTTTTTTGCTGCTTTATTGGAGTGACGTCTTCAAGGCTGCTGCATTCTCCTACTTCATAATGCTTGGCGGCGTCGTACTGGTCCATTGCTTTAAAACTACGACCAACCAAGTGAGGCCCGCCTATAATGGAGTTAATGACGATTCTCTTACCCTTTTGCTGAGCTATGGGTTTCGAAGCAGGCTGTTCTTGGTTCGGGGCTTGTCCCCCTTGCCCCCTGTCCCTCGGGGTGGCTTTGTACTCATCCACCTTCCCTTCTCGCAACAATTTTTCGACGATATCCCTCAAATGACGGCATTCATTGGTGGAATGACCGTGTGTACCATGAAACAAGCAAAACCTTCCTATTTCAATCTCCTTCTCAGTAGAATCTCTTGGTGGTGGTTTTTTGTATTGCAATATGTTGTATGTGTCTAGATAAATGTTCTCTAATGTATCATTTAACGGCGTGTAATTTTCAAAACTCTGGAATCTGGGTCTTTTATTAGAGCTATTCCCACGGTTTCCGTTCCTTCTATTGTCGTTCCCATTTCTGTTACTATTACCACCACTCTAGTTGCCAACATTTACTTCAACTTTTCCTGAACTGTCACCAGACTGTTTCACAACGACATTACTCTGAACACCTTCCTTCGTAGTCCCTTCGGACTTTCTCTTCCGATTTGCCTTAGCTTCTTCTCGCCTTAGGCGAACATTAGCCTTTTCATAAAATAATTCTCTTGTTGGAGGTGGTTTTCCAGCCAAGTAATCCCCGAACTCTGTGTCGGGATCTACTCCTTCTATCAAGGCCATCAGGATAGTGGGCTCATGGGGATCAGTGATGGCCTGGTTGAAGCGATCCAAGTATGACTTCAAAGATTCTCCTGGGCCCTGTTTAATTCGTAACAATTCTATGATGGTCGTGGACTTTTGGGCATGGAGTCGGAACTGATTCATGAAACGCTCACTTAATTCTGTGAAATTTGACATCGACCAAGGAGGGAGTCGAGTGAACCAAATTAACGCTACATCTTCAAGATAAATGGGAAAATCATTGCATTTTAAGGCATCGGGAGCTACTGCCGCATTCATGAACCATGCATATCTCATCAGATGCTGCCCTGGGTCTGTTCTTCCTGAATATCGATCCATCTGAGGCAAGTTGAACCGTCGGGGGAACTGGAAATTCAGGATGTCATCTGTGAAGGGAGTATAACTTCTCTCAAAGCCCCAATCTTCATTGGTATATCGCCGGCTTTCAGACATAATATGTCGCACCATAGCCCATACATCGGCGTTGGTTAATGTCTGCACAGGTTCTCTAGTTCTTATGTTCGGATTACCCCTGGGTTCCTGATCAGGGGATAACCTTCTGTTTCTGGCGGCAGCCGCTCTACGTTGCTCTCTGTGCTCCCGGTCGACCTTTGGAGGTAGAGGTTGGAGAAGTTGTTGCTGCGTGGGGTTAGTAATATTGGGATCCTTAGGTAAGACGTGGGATCCGCGCATAGGTAGTAACATAGGCTGTTGCAGACTCGGGTCATCAGGGCCCAATACATGAGCAGCATCTTCTCAGGATCCCAAAGATCCGAAAGTCAATTGATCTATGTTCTGAGGTCGTTCAAGTAGCCTTCTCTCACGAGGACGTTCCTCCTCCGAAGAAGACGAATCATCTGTAGGAATGCGGCGTGGTGGGGAAGGAGTTCTCTGCATCCGGAGCTCCTGTAATTCTCTACCCATGGTGATCATGTTTTCCTGCATGCGAAGGTTGTCATGCCTTTGGGCTTCCAATGCTTCTTTAGTACTCTGAAGCATGTCAAGAAAACGTGAAAAATCTCCCTGTGTATTGGGTGCAGATGGATCAGGCTGGACATCAGTCATCGTGGCTGGAATTGGAGCATTGGATGTAGCTCGAGTAGAAGTCCCAGCTTCATTCTGATTCGGATCGGATCGGTTCACAACAGCCTGGTCAGTGCGGTTCGGATGGAGAGAGTGAGAGCCCCAACATCACCAGTTCGGATCGGATCCTCAGGTCGGATCGGTGTTAACACGATCCGGTTCATTTCCTCTAGGTTCAGATCGGCCCCACCGATCCGGTTCGGATCCTTCTGGTTAGAGTGATCTGCTCCAGAGCTTTGAGCGCATGACCTTGTTAACACAATGGCTTGCTGATTTTCTCTAGCATCATTTCCCCTAGCACCTAGCACTTTCTTTCCTTTGGTCTTAGCCATAATACTTGATTCTTCAACAGTTAGTCAACAAGTACTGAAAGATATCAGAGAGAAGGGATTAACTTCTTTGAACTTGAGGGTCCAAATAGTAGAATGGTAATCCCGAAAAAGCTAAGAATTCGAAGGCTCTCAATGAAAGCACCAAAATGTTAGACAAAAAATGGCTCTAACACCCAAATTAGATATGAATCCAATGAAATAGAATCAAAAAAGCAGTAAAGAACACTCAATTTATAGTGGTTCGGCGTTAACGAGCCTACGTCCACTTTGTTTTCTTTTATTTGATGATTTGAATACAAGTACAGCAATGATTCTCACTCAACTTCATGATTACAATGCACAAACTCACTCAGATCTCTCAAAAATGGACTTTAGGAGATGATTTTGCTCTGAATGTGCTTGTAGAATTCGGCTATGGAGGAAGTATGAACTGAGAATTTGCCAAAAAGATCCTTTCAAATGCCTCTAGGTGGTGTATTTATAGGTGAAAAATCTCCTCGAAGTGGCCCCGGTTCGGAATTGCGTGGCATTCATCCCTTGATAGTCGGGTTCGGAGGCTCCAAGATGGCTACAGCGCATTGGTTTAGTAGGAGTTCGTGGGAGAAATGGTCAGATCTTGTCCGAGTCTTCAGGGGATATGCGCAGCAACGGCTACAGATTCAAAGGAAAAAAGGGGTTCGGATCGGGGCCTCCGATCTGATCCGGTGATGCAACTCGCTGTTCCTTGATGCTGCTGACGTACTCATCCGATCCGAACTGATGGGATTGCTTGCTTTCTTCTGATGCCGCTGAAGTGTTCCTCTGATCCGAACCGTCGAAGCCACCTGCTTTATGATGTTGCTGCCATACTCTTCCGATCCGAGCCGATAAGGCCACTTGCTATCCTTTGATATTGCTGACATAATTCCGATCCAATCCGACGTGACCTCTGCGTCTCTGATCTCTACTCATGTCCAGAACTATCTTCCTCCGATCTGATCCGATTGGTGCCTTTCTCACTATTTGCTCTTTGTGTAGCCTAGTTCACAAGATAGGCTTACAGTAAGTATAAATACAGTTTTTTTATTCCAAAGGTTATTATATATATTATATTTTTTTCTGCTACGATATGAGATTCTATGTGGTTATTTCTGTTCTTCTTCTATCTTTTTCTTATTTACCCATAATGATTCGTATTTCTGTGTAATTTGGGTTGGACATGTGATGTGTTTAGTCAACTCAAATACTATGGAAATTCGAGCCATTACAAATGATGTTTTTATTCAAAAAGTTAATGACTTTCTTCGTGTCAATTGTACCAGAAGTTAAACGAAGCATCCTTTGTGAGTCTCTAATATGACCCCATCTCCTGAACATCACCATTCATCGAGCCATCAATAGTAGTCCCCATTTTGTAACCATAACTGACATCTCTTCTTCCTCATCATATCTAATCATAAATTATACTATGAAATCAGCTAACGCTTTCCTATTGATTTCCCTTTAGGATGATAAGTCACATCATACTAACTTAGCTTGAAGTTTTCTTTTGCATCGTAGGTGATGGGTTCTCCTCTGTTGGCTTCTACATGTACTGCTGAAGTTTTTTCTCTTCGGTGAGATCCTTTAAGTGATGACATTCATTAGAATTATGTATTTTCATTTTTTTGAAATGACAATACTCGCTGAAGAGCTTCTATGTTTCAGTTAGCCCTTTGATAATAGGTTTTGGATAATGCTCAATTCCCTTTATAGAGAAAAACATGTTTTCTAGAAAATCTTATAAGGGTGTATATTCCTGAGGGCTTAGCCCTTTGAAACATTTACTATTTGTTTCGTCTTTCCCTTCTTTTATTTTCTCTCTTTTTATTTCCAAGATTGTTTGCATTACTATAACCATTTTCTTTCTGTTTCCTTAAGTAACTTGATTTAGGCTCTCAAAAAGGGAGCTTGTGTTAGAGGCCTCCACTTTGTTAAGTCTCAGAAATTTGTCAGTTTTATGTAGAACATGTAACAGCCCGAATCCCGACAGACCGGATTTTTTTTCTTCAGAATTCTAATCCATAGAAACTCAAATTGGTTTGTTTGGTATCCTACAGAAAAGACAAAGATATAAAATATATCAAAGCTCATAAAACATCTCACGGCTGAATGGATAAATATAATATAACCAAAATATAGCCTTACCCAAATAAAAATATTGCCTAACCAATATCCAAAGCTATCATATCTCTTCCACAAATATAAACTACGAGTATGTTATGAGGAGGGGGTCAGAACACAAGTACTGATAACTGAACTTAAACTACACATTTTGGATAACCCTGTATATACCGTTCAGTTACGTTTTCTTATTTATTAGGTTACTTTAGGTAAATAGCACTCAAGGATTTACACACACGTCGTACACATCTACCTCCCAGTATATTAACCTAATATAGTATATGTAGCTACCGCCAATATCAAGGCACCTCCTATGGTACCCTTCTTGCACGGTCTACGCCTCATACTATGTTAGTGTATACAACTTTTCATCCTACGCCATTACGACATACAGATCTTCATATCCAAACTTCTCGGTCAAGCTCGGTCTTGACACGAAGTAATGCCCTATCGTCTATGATACACCACCCAGAGCAGACATGCATGTATATATACTTTATCACGTACGAATCATCAATCTTACTTGATGCCTTAACCGCACGTATTATCTACCGTATACCGAGTTCCGTAACAGCACTGTACAAGAAACACGGAACTCGGTCGGGAGCTTTTCCATATCTGTACAGGCCCGACATTATGGACCTCAAAATACAAATATTCAATATGGTCTTCTTTTCGCGGTGGTTATGGTCCCACCCAGGCCCCTCCCTCAACTAGTAAAGACTACAAGAGCTAAGTGACGTGCTCCTAACAAAAAATCTAAACATCCAGTTGGCGTGTCCCTCAACCACCGTGCCTCGATAGCGAATGGCTGATGGCGTCTTGGTTTTAGCTCTAGTCTTTTTGCATCCCACTGGCTGTCGATGATGGGTACTCGACGATCTACTATCATGTGTTGGTCCTTACCCAGCCTCCCGCCGAGGCGATCACCGAATCTCCTTAGTGTCATCTCGTCATAGCCTTCTGACTACAAAGCTACTTTTGCAGTCAAGGCATACTCACCGGGTAGTAATGTGCAGACCCAACCTCTGCTAGCACAGTTTGAGTGTTGTCACCACACAGAGGACTACCATGAGTATCCTCCACGTCCCTCGGAAGCTGCGTGCTTCTTCCGATCCCATCAAGAAATCAAGCCGTAAGTCGAGCCGAGTAATCAAGTGGACGTGCTCCTCCAGTGTCTCTAGACACTCCGATGATCTACCCCGTTGGGTACTACACCTTTAGACGTGTGGACTGGCCCAAGCGCATCATGCTAACATGTTATTAGTGCTTATGTCTAAACGTTAAAATACGCGCTTTCTCTGCCTTACATGATTTCCCATTAACTTGGTTATTTCCAATTATATTAACTTCAAGTTACCAAGTTCACTCCGAGCCCCTTATATCTCTAAGGAATGGACCCCTATTGCTTATTAATTTCAGTTATAACTTAATCCATTTGAGTTTATTAATAAGCCCATAACATGTTATTTTCTAGATTTTAATCCAAGGTATGTAATTTACAATCTCTTAATATTATTACCATGTAATTCACTGTCTAATTTCATAGTTACAATAACATGTTCTACTTAATATATAATTAAGTATATTTTTTCTCAATCCACATATATGATTAAATATAACCTATCCATTCCATAAGTTTACTTCATTTCTTATTTAATCATAATTTCATCTTACACTGTCACTACAGTTTGTTGTATTTACTTATTAACTTAGTTATCTTAACTAAAGTTTATTAATAAGTTTCCTTTCCATTTATTATAACTTATGTTATAATTTCCACTTATCCCTGGGACAAGCCTACCTATTATATAACATTCTCATTAATGTAGTAAATTATAATAGGTTACTATCATTCCCCGTTCATTCCAATTCTTATACTATTGTAATTTTGCTTCATTTCCATTAATCACAATCAGTGCCTTTTATTTCAATCATTTTATATACATATATATATATATATATATATATGTTTATGCACCATACCTCTCACATTAAGTCGACACTTGTAGATGCTGGATTTGCCGAGAGGTTCCGAGCAGACTTCTACCACAAGTTTGACTTAACCTCACATCTTAGCACCATTACATGTACATTTACGAACTAGACCCCTCACATTAAATTAACAACTTGTGGATGATGGATTTGTCGAGCGGTTCCGGGCAGACTTTTACCACAAGTTGAATTTAACCTCGTGTCTAAGTGCAGTTTTAATTTTCTATTAACTGTAAATTTAGGCATATTCATTCTTCCAAAGTTTATTGTAATCTATTTTTACATGTTACATTTAATATCATATTAATTCCAATTTAACTTATTATCATGTCGCATGTTCTTCCTAACATGTAATTAACTCCATTTTAAAATAATAACATGTAACCATCAATCATGTCATTATTCCAATCTAACAAATTAACATGTAATTATACCAATTCTTATTGTTAAGGGTTCGAAAACATAATATGTCACATAATAACATGTTATTATCCCAATTTGACTGTAACTTATCTTACAACATCTGATTAACAAGTTATTAGAACATGTGTGTATACAACATTAATTGTTTCCACATATTTTAACAGGTTTACATTTCAACATATTAATCATTCCAGCAGATTTACATTTCAACAGATTAATCATTCTAGCAGATTTTACATTGCATATTAATTGGGAATGTCAAATGATAAATATACCATTATAAAAAAGGTATAACTTAAATCCACTCACCTAATAGCTTTACAATTCATGAATCTGGTCCAGATCTAGCATTCCATAGTTCTCCTAACTGAATTTAGAACCTAAATAACCACAGATCCACAATTCTCAACTAAAAGAGAAAAGGAAGAAATAGGAGAAATTTAAATTGAACATATCCAAGATTTTACCTTTCTTCGAATAGAATTTGAACCACCTTCTTTATTAATATACATTCTTTTCCTCTAGATCTTGAATCAGAAGTTTCCTAAACTATTATTCTATTTTCTGAAGAGATTTGAGAAGGAAGAGGAATGGCAAAACTTAGGCGACCTCTTAGAAAATGTGAGATTTAGGCTAGGCTCTGCTAGCCTATTTATAGGTGTCCAGGATTTTACTGTACACATAGCGCTGAGTCAGCAATGAATGTGGTTAAGAAAACAGCCCAGATTCATCAATGAATCTGCCCAGATCTGAGGTGGGTCAACCTCTGCGTCAACCCCCCGAGGTCCCACGAGCTTTTTTGTTTTCTTTTCGCGCATGGTCTTCAGTTTGAATTGATTTGAATTATATTCATATATAAGGTCCTTATATGTATACAAAACTTCTAATGACCATTTAACATGTATATATATGCGCACAACTTCTATTTCGTTTTCAAAATTCAAACGGTGTTATGTCGTTATTTAATTCTTACCATATTTCTTTGATTGCGACCTTATTTTGAATTTCTCCTTTGTATATTTATATTTTTGCACATATATACGCATATATTTTCATATATATATATATATATGTATACATATATTTTTGTACTTCCTTATATGTATAATTTCCCTTGCATGTGCGTTTATACATATTTTCTCATTAGAACATGTATTATTTTAGCTGTTTCTCTAAAACAAAAATATAGCGCCTGTGGGTATCGAACCTGCACTACTTTCATGAAAGTCACATGCTCTAACCAACTGGACTACTTAGGCTTTTGTTAACAAGGCTTAAAACAATAGTGGTCGTTGTTCTTTTCTTTTACCTCCATTTCATATTTGTTGTAATCTTTCATTTAAAACATTGCATGTTACCTTATCATTTTGCATGCATCTTTTTCTTTCATTTTTCTTTTCTTACCATTGCATAATATTTGTAAATTATTGCATGTAACATAACTACACTGCATGCAACCAATTTCTTCTTTTCAATGCATGTATTTGTTACATGCAATCATATATAACCATTATTTTATTCTTCTTTTATGTATTTATGTCTATGCATATATATACACATATTCACTTTTAAATATTTAATTGTCATAAAATACGGGGACTTACAGAAAGTGGCAGGCTTCTTTATTTTTATTCACTTCTCAAAATTGGCCTCTTTGTTAATGGCCGGTAATAACGCAATAAAAATGATTTTTTTATCTAGGTTACCTACTTAAATGATAGCAATGTTGGATTTGTTTAACAAAGACATTAGTAATTCTCGTGGAATTTGGAACAATTTGGATAACAACCTAACATCCTTAGAACGAGAGGTGCACAAATTCAGTTATTCCTTGAACTCCCTCTCTAGTTTGTGGAATCGTGAGACAACTTTGGGCAATGTTAATTTGGCAAAACATATTGAAGTGACACCTTTCGAATAAATGGTGAAGTATCTAGTGTGTTTATCGCTCTTGCAATGTTCATGTGTATTTATACCTGTAAAATACAAGTTCGGGCCTGAGGTTTTATTATATGCGGGCATTATGAAAGCATTAAACTTTTTCATGTACTTCGCATATAGATACTCTTGGATAAATGAATTTCAACTTAGAGCGAAGGCCCAAACCTCATATGCATTCTTTCTACCTATACTTTCCTGCATCAACTTCTTTATCATTTTGAAGATGTACTCCTTTCTTGTATTATTCTCCATTGGGCGATCAACATTAGCACAAAATGTTTGACTTTACAAATGGTCTTGGTTAATTAGTTGAGATCTAAGTCCTCTAGTCTATGGAAGAACCATTCTAGTGGAGTTCAACATTCCTAGAGGAGAGTCTATCATTGGTTGAACGACTGTAGCCTATTTTCTTGTTTGAGCATTTACTTCAACTCTAAGGTTTTTGAAGTTATGATTTTGATCTTTATGTGGACATCCTATCTAAATCTTGACATCTTTTTGATGATCCTAGTAAGTTCGTAGTTAACCTTTCTACGGAGCACGGCTTTGTTTACATCAACTAAGTTTTGGTCTTCATCTGTGACACACACTCTATGTTCTAGAGTTTAATTCCTCATACATCTATCAAAAGAAAATGAATGTGTATGTTATTCTAAATTTATGCCTTCAATATTAATTCAAATATTGGTCCTAGGTGGAAGGGCAAGTAGTGTTGTCATCTCTCCATAAGAGATTTATTCGTAGTTTCCATCTTCATATTCATATTTTCAACCATTATGTCCAACTCCTTCTTTGTAATGGCATCTGCTTAAGAAAGTTTTAGGTCACGTTCTTTCATGTTACCAGCCCAGCGATAGTCGTAGAGAACCTTCCACAACCAGATTTGGTAAAATTTCTCTTTAGATGCATATTCTCTTCCAACTATCGAACAATTAGCAGCTTACCAGAGTTCATACTATATATCTAAGTTGTAGTCCTTTTTAGCATACAGTTTAGATTTCCTCATGTGTTCAAATTCTCAACAAAATCACTAAATGTTAACTTTAAAAATGATATCAGCCCCAAATATGATTGAAAGCACTAGATTTGTAAGAAATTTAGATTGATTAAAGATAGATCTTGACATAAACAGGTAAAATAAGAAGAATAAGAAATAAAAATAGATAAGAGATGTAGATGTGTAGTTGTATGGATGCTAACTAAGCCTACATTCACTTTATAAATTTTGTACATTCTCTTCTACCAATTATAATTTTTTTGTTATAATAGATTAAATAAATATAAACCACAAGTACAGAAGCTGATTGGAGAAGATCACAATATCATTTAGGTGGTGTGGTGTGGGAAGAAAAGGTTGAGGATATAATTCAGTAGCATAATGGCTAGGAGAGATCTAATTGAAAAGAAATGATAGAGTAGGAGCGACTAATATAGATAGATATGCGGAAGCTGTGATATATATATTATGTTTATACATTAGTTATGCAAGTAAAACTTGATGAAATTAATATATCAATGTCAAAGCAATATGTAAATGATGTAAAGTAAATAACACTATGAATTTTTATACTGGTTCGGAGCACCGTCCTACGTCCAATCCTAGATTTCTTATGGCTTTTTGCTAGCAACACCATCGCTTCACCCAGAGGAATATGTTTACAACAAACCCGCGCACCAACAATGGATTTCACGCCTGAGTAACTCGAATAAGACTTTGATCAACACACCCGCGCACTAACAACGGGATTACAATAATATAATAGGAGTGTTGACTTCTGATTGTGTTCTAAGTAACACTGATTAATCAACAGTTTGAGTACATCCTTCATATAATTTTCTCCTCAGATATTGGATGCGTTCGTGAAGATTTGAAGGAAGTAGATTGCATGTTGAATCAAGAAATATAAAATAAACTTAAAGATTCAATAGCAATTTGAATTTTCAGAAAGCTTTTAGAGTTTAAGAATGTTCAGAAATAAAGATGAAGATATAAAATGAGAATCGGTGATTTGTAAATCAGGTTTTCAATTTATATATAATGGTTGACGAGTAGTCACCTTTAACGAAGAATTACAATGAAAAGAAGTGGCCATTTCTATTTTGAAATGGACATAAATCTCTTTATGAAAGGAGATGACCTTTCAAAAAAATGACTGTTATTTTCTGGTCAATCGACTGGTTGAAAACTCACCAGTCAACTAGTCAAAATATAAAGCATATATATATATATATATATTTGGAACTTCACAAAACAGTCGTTACTGGGCTTTTTATACCCTAATAATTGACTGGTAGAATTTGAACCAGTTGACCAGTTCAGGGTTATTAGCCTAGTAATTGCTATTTTGTGCTATTAACATATATATATATATATATATATATATATAAGTGTGTGTGTGTGTGTGTGTGTGTGTCTATATATATATATATATATATCTACGATTTGTGTTTATGTGTTATAATATGTGAGGATGGATTTTGACAAGATTCTAACACAACTAAGCACACACATAAATATATTTACTAACTCTTCAATCGATCTTCATTTCTTTATTGTCGTAAATCAAAAATCTTATGAATCAACACTAATCCCCTTGATGTTGGAGATAGTTTGGTATTTAAAGGAGTTTGGAGTAAAGTTTAGCCAAATCGTTGCTTTATGAGGCTTGCATTGGGGACTGAAGGCCACACTAGAAGTTTTAGAGCCATATGACTCAACTTGATGGATCAGTGTTGATCCGTAGCTAATGGCCCGATCTAGATTCATAGCCTTGGGTCATATGACTTTACAGTTTTTTTATTGGATTTCCTTTCTACTTGTGATATCTCCTATTAGGTTTTATAGCTTTTGGACTTCTATTGCTTAAATTTCATAGTTGAGTGACTTCGAATTAAGGTATGTGCTTGATTATCCATTACAACTTGAACTAACCGAAATTGGATGAGGGTGTAACATCCCCCTTTATAAGGCCGGAAGCCAAACATTACAGAATCTATAGTCATTTATTGTTGCCTAACTTATAGTAATAGAAAACAGATATGTTGATGAATCATAACATCAAAGAACATGAAAATATGAAGAAAAAATATATCAAAACAACATTCATCAATAATAATCATTAATTAATAATAATTCATTACATTTCCTGATCGTAAAACCCATGTTTAGATAAAAATATTGTTATCATAAAATATCTCCAAGAGTATGAAGATGCCACTTTGGTTGATCAGAGTAAAATACAAGCAATAAACAATTTTTCCTTTATGTATTTCCAAATAAGAATAACACCCAGCGTAAAGAAACTATTAATATAGTTAAATGCCTCCTACACATCTCCAATAGCTCATTCTTTGAAGAAGAACATAAAAACTTTAACTCTTAATCTACTCAAATGAGTACCCGATAGTTTCTAGAAAAAAAAACTTTAGGTTAGTTAATAGGCTGTTGTGAAAAATAACTACCATCCCAAAACCAATGGATATCTAGTGAGACCATGCTGCATACCAGAAAAGGTTTCCTTCTCCCTAATACCTTGTTGTACAATAACTAATCCGGTGCTCTTGCATTCTTAATGGTTAGAGAAATAATAATGGTTACAATAATAAAATAATAATAATAATAATAATAATGTGCAACAAGCATCACAAAAGTGGACTCTCCGTCCTCCTTTTCTTGAATTGTCTTAACGGTTTGTGATTACCTATCATATGGATAAGTTACCTACCCATCCATAAGTTATCTACTTATGTTAAAGCATTTGAGATAACTAATACCTGACCATTTTGGTTAAAAACTCTCTTGGAATATACAATCCAAAATTTCTGAAGTAACCTACCATTGGATATAGCTAATCTAATGCAACCCATAGTTTTACCTTAGGCTAACTATGAACCTTTTATATATCCAATGTGAACTATATGTCGCACATCTCATAGTTTTACCATTTTCATACTGATGGGCCTGTAGTTTTATCCTTAGAACTATAAACCTTTAGTTTTGTCCTTAGTCTAACTCTAAACCTCTATTTTTGTCCTTAGGTTAACTACAAACCTTTCTAATATTTAATGTGGACTAACTATTGCACATCCTATAGTTTTACCACTTGAATGACTATAATCCATCATTTCCTAATATTATTCCAAAAAAATGTTTAGATCTATTGGTATCTTCAGACTATACATTGTTATTTAATTCCCAGTAGTGTCCCTAATATGTATAGTTATGTTTAAGCAAAACAAGTAACAATACACAAAGATGGTATCCCCATTATAACAAAAATACCATTACCCACCAGTCTTAAGGAATAGATGAAAACCTTATTTACTAAGTCGACATAGCATATAAGTGATATAAATGATTCCCTACTGACAACATAATGAATAATCAACGAGTGAGACAACCCTTGCCAACCATGTCCCTTATCGACTCTTTATCTATGTGTAGAAGCTATAAAGTGAATACAATGGTAGACAAAAGTCCATCGACCATACATGTTGGTTAATACCTATATGAATCCAAATAAACTAGAGTAAACCTCCTCTACATGATCGATGACGACAAGGTATGGAGGAAATAACCACATACTCTTTTAAAATAGGTTCAAAAAAAAAATACCTTGTCAAAATGGAAAAGTAATAGAGGCTACAACCTTAAAATATTTTGAAAGCTAGTTTGAAAACATGCTTTATTAACCAAAGAAATGATGATAAGGAATAGAGGTGCAAACTTAAAAGAATTTTTGAAAGCAATTTAACGTAATTCTTATCAACATGGACGATGATGCCAAGGTACAAGCGATAACCTCAAAGTACTTGAAAACCAACCTTGTTGACACAACCGATGATGACAAACGATAGAGGTAATAAGCCTCAAGCTTCTGGAAATAGGCAGGGAAAACAACCTTTGTCGACCACATCTGTTACAACAAGTTATTGAGGAAGTAGGTCTTAATCTTTAGAAAACAAGTTATGGAAATAGGCCTTCTCGACATAGTCGACAAGGTTTAAAGGTGATAAACCTAAAGCTTTTTAAAACATCATAGGCGGCAAGCCTCATACATCATATAAAATAATAGTCTTCACAACTAGGTACAATGGCGGTTCTCTCGTGTACGCAGGTGATAAGCTATTGTAGAGTGGGTTTTTTAGCTTAACAGTTATGTAGCGCGGTGCTAGATAGCCAAATAGTTAATATATTATAAATAATAATAATAATAAAATTTTAGCCAATTGACATGCCCAAATGGTAGCCATCATACATCAAAATGAGGCAACCAGGAAGGTAAGCATGCCACATAATTACATATATACATAATACAACCAAAAGTGTACATCAAAATAAAGAGCTATAAGCATACTACAAACTAGAAGAGAAGCAAGCTAAACAAGTTCATGGTTGGTGCTACCGACTGATTCTGCAAGACTATGAGCACGAGGTAAAGCCATTCTGAAGGGAGCTGCATGAGATGGTCCTGTCCAAACATGAAAAATATGATCGATACGATGGCAAATCCCTTGTACATTGTTCATTGGTTTGTTAAAAACCACAACATTTATTTCCTTCCATATACACAACAATATATAGCAAGAAAATCATCAACTTAAAATTGACATAGCCATACCGCCAATGATCGAACACCGATGTAATAGTTGGAATGAAGCCAAGAAGATGAATACTTGACGCTGCCCAAATCGGATATGTATAATCACAATCGAAGAATAGACGGTGAACAGATTCTTCATGTATATTGCGCAACACACATTTAGGGCTAGAAACCAGATTACGACGAAACAATCTCACTCTGGTGTTATTTATATCATGGATGAGACACCATTGAAAGAAAAGATTCTAGGCGATAGGTGACACTTCCAAAGTATGGCAAAAGAGAAAGCACGACCAGCATGGTTGAGAAAATGATAACATGTTGCAACCGAGAGGCCTTTCGCTGGAGATAAGGCCCACATGTAGCAATTAAGAGAGATGATAAGATGAGTCCTAAGAAGTAAATTAGAAGCAACTAAGAGATCCAAAAGACATGTACGTCAAAAATAGAAGAAGGAAAAAGGCCAGCTGGGACAAGGCCCATAATATCAACAACAGTAAGCTCCGAACGAGGAAAAAAGAGAAAAGAGATGGAAACAAGCGAGATAACGGAAGTTGACCATACCAAATGTCATGCCAAAAAAGGCAGTTAACACCATTACCCAAATTAACATGAAAAAGATTTTTAATACGTGGAATGGGAGAGAGAACACCGGACCAGAAAGGAGAGGTTCTTGCATTGCGAGGGAAATAAAGAACAAGTTAAGGGTTAAAGGAATAACGAAGGGATAGTATCTAGTCTTTCCATATGAAATTACCAGGGGAAAGAAGACGCCATATCCATTTAGCAAGTAAAGCTGAATTAAAAGAGGATAGATTAACCACCCTGATTACGATGCATACATATTATACACCAATTTAACAATCTTCTTATGTTATTACTATTCCATAGAAAAGAGCTTCTAATGGAATCAATTTGATTAATATCCTAACAAGTTTGTGAAATGAAATCCAGTAAGTAGGAATAGCTGAGAGTACAGATTTGACAAGCACCAAATGACCAGCCAATGAGAAGGAGTTAGATTTCCAACTAGCAAGTCTAGATTCAATCTTGTTGATAAGTGGAAACCAGTCTGCTTTGATGAGCTTAGTTGGTCTGAGGGGAATACCGAGATATTTAATGGGAAAATGTTCAATAGGGAAGTTGAGAATAGAAGAGATAAGAGTGCTCATGTGTGATGAATTGCCCAACATAATAATTGAACTTTTACTGAAATTGATTGGAAGTCCAGAATTAGATTCGAAAACGTACAAGAGAAAATGATGGTGTCATCAGCGAACTGCAAATTGGATACAACCAAATCTGAATTAGGTAAACGAATTCCCTCCAAAAATTCGTTGGTGATAGCCTTTTTAACCATTTGATCGAACACATCAGCAATTAACACAAAAATCAAAGGAGATAGGGGATCCCCTTGGCTTAGGCCACGTGATGATTTGAAAAGCCCGCCAGACTTTCTGTTGAAATAAACAGAAGAAAACTGGTGATAAGTATACATTCAATCTGTCTACACCACTTATCAGGAAAGCCTCTATTTTTCATTAAGTCGAGAATTAAGGTCCAGTTAACATAATCAAAGTCTTTAGAAAGGTCAAGCTTAAGAACACCAGGTGTGGAAGTGAAGTCGCAGAAAGAGATAATTTCTTGAGTGGCAACAACACAGTCCAGAATATTTCGACCAAGAATGAAGGTTGATTACTCGGACCCACCCAGCAGTGAAATGATAGATTAGAACGATTAGAAAGAACCTTAGTAATGATTTTGAAGGTGGTATTAAGGAGACTGGTGGGTCTAAACGAGGTTAAGGTATTAGCATCAGAACATTTTGGAAGAAAAATGATATTGGCATAGTTTAATCTTGCAATAGTTGATGGATCCTGTTGGAACTCCAAGCACATTTCTACAATATCATGTTTAACCGAGGCCCAAAAATGTTTAAAGAAAATGGGCCCAAAGCCATCAGGCCCAGAGGCTTTGTCGTCGGCCATGTCATTAAGTGCATCCCAAATTTCATTTTTAGTATAAGGATAATCAATATGAATATGTGAAGGATTAAGATAAAGGAGGTTCCGGTCAATGTCGGGTATAGTGGGTGGGGAATAGCCAATGATATAGCGGTAGTGGTCTATGAAGAGACGAAGGATATCATCTTGATTTATAAATATTTGATCATTATGAATGAAAGTCGATCTACGACGACCATTTGCCATACGATGTAAATATGAAGTGTTCTTATCTCCCTCATCAATCCATTTCGCTTTTGATCTTTGTTTCCATCCAAACTCCTCATGTTTAATTATTCTATCCAATTCGTTTCAAGTTCATTGAGATTGTTTTTTTTCATATCACTTAAAGGATTGGATTCCTCAAATATATTATGACTAAGATTTTCATTTTAAATGGCGGAAATACGAGATCGAAGAGAACCCCATATGGATTTGGCCTATGGTCTTATGATTTTTCTCAATGATCTGAGTTTCATCACCATTCTATGGGTGGCAGACGAAGAATGAATTGGTTGAGTCCATGTAGTCTTAATGAAGTTTTCGAAAGACGGTTTAAGAAGCCAAAGACGTTCGAATTGGAAAGGGCGTTTAGTAACCGATAGAACATCATAATTGAGCATGGTTGGGCAATGATCTTATAACGTAGTGGTAAGGCCATGCACCAACATAAGAGGATGTTGGTCTTCCCATGCAACATTGTAGAGAAACCGATCAAGTTTGGCAAAAGTTGGCATAGATCTATGATTGGACCAAGTGTAAAAATGATTGCTAATTAAAGGGTTGGGTAATGATCTTATAATGTAGTGGCAAGGCCATGCACCAACGTAAGAGGATGTTGGTCTTCCCATGCAGCATTGTAAAGAAACCGATCAAGTTTGGCAAAAGTTGGCACAGTTCTATGATTGGACTAAGTGTAAAAATGATTGCTAAAAATGATTGCTAATTAAAGGGTCGATCAAAGAACATTCAAAGATGAATGAGTTGAAGGATTCAGATTCAAGAGGGATGTTGCAAGAATTTCTCCCCTCCTATATTCTAGTTTTGTTAAATTCTCCGCCTATAACCCATGGACCAATGAATCTAGTGGCTAATTTTTGACAATCAGACCAAAGATGAACCCTCTTATGAACATCTTGAGGACTGTAAATGTTGAAAAAGAAATATAATGTTTTATATGGTATGTGACAAAGTGCAACATGTAAAGCTGAAGGGTTAGAAAAAGACCAACAAAGGGACCAAGATGATTCATTCCATGCCATAGTCAAACCACCTTTTGTATCAATTGCATTAACGTGCGCCCAACTAGTTAAAGAGGATCCACCAATAATTCTAAATTGATAAAAGAAGGATCTTCCAGTTTTTTTTTCTTGTAGTAAAAGAACATCGACATTGAGGGGTGACAAAATTAAATTGATTGCATGGAATTTAGATAAGTCCCCCGAGGAGTTGCAGGTTGAGCAACAAATTGAGGAGCAGGTTGAAGTGGGATCATGGCAAGTTGTGGTATAGGTGGAATGGAAGAGTCTTCATGCATAGGTGGATTGTTGAGATGATCAGTTTCCTGAACTACATCGAAATGAACTTGTTGTTCCACTTCATGCATTTGGTGGACATCTACATCAACGTGAACTTGTTGTTCCACTTCGTGTGATAAAGCTGGCAGAAGGGGAATGCAGCAGCTTCGTTCAGCATCACATCAAAACGTTCATTAGAGTTCAATTCTGTAATATGTTCGTGCATGCAAGGGACCACTTGTTCTTTAACATTTCCAAGAAATAGGGTATTCGGTCTTGTCCCTGGGTGAGCGTGAGTGCAAGGTTGTACATTGATGAGGTGAACAAAATCATTAAAGCGTGCAACGAAAGTGTTACGAGCACCAATACCTTCATAGAATTGCATCTTTAAAATAGAAAGTGTTGGTCAAAATGGGCCCAGTCAAAGTCATCAAAAGCCAAATCCCTACCCATCAGTTTCATAATCTCTCTTACTATTGTGGCATTATATCTTATGTAAGACCCCACATTTTTAGTTAAAGAAAATAAATTAGGGATAACTTAATATTTCGAATTAGGTGAAACCGACAGTATCGTTGCGTTTGTCTCGGAATTCTAGTTCAGATAGACCCCAAGTTTGCGTAAAACGGAAAACATATGAATAAGTTACGAACCTTAAAAGTTTTTGTGTGTGTATATATAAGAAGCTTATATATGAATCAATTCAAATTAATTCAAATCTAAAGACAACACGTATGGGAGGACCCAGTTTTTCTCGGGTCAACCTATGGGTCGACCTATGGTGTTAAGTAGGTCTACCCATCCCTTTAGGTCGACCCATGGGGGTATGTGGGTCAACCCAACCTTATGCAGTGTGTTTTTATGATATGTTTCTGAGGTTGTGTGCGGTTTGGATTTGATTCATTTGAATCTGATGGTTCAGAGCTTTCATGAACATCTAGTAGAGCCTAGCCCAAATCTCATATTTTCTAAGAGTTTGTCTAGACTCTTCCTTTCTTCTTCCTCCTCAAATCACTTTAGAAAATAAAATAATTATTCTAAGGAAATTCTGATTCAAGATCTGGAGAAAAAGAATGTATATTTGCAAATAGGTGTTCAAAATTCTGTTCGAATTAAGGTAAATTCTTGGATCTGGCCAATTTAAATTTCTCCTCTTTCTTCCCTTTTTCTTTTAGTTGAGAATTGCGGGTCCATGGTTATTTAGGTTTTAGATTCAGTTATGGGAGACATTGAATGCTAGGTCTGGACTAGATTCAGAATTAGAAAGCAATTAGGTGAGTGGATCTAAGTTATGCCTTTTTAATAATGGCATATTTATTGTTTGGCATTCCCTGTCAATATGTATAATAAGTCTGTTGAAATGTTTAACCTGCTGTAATCTACTGAAATGATTGATCTGCTAAAATGTAAACCTGCTGAAATCTGTTGAAATTAGTTTTTTGGAATATGACTGGAAATTTAGGGTTGCATGAACGTGTAAATCTGTAGGCCTAATTCAAGATTAAGTAAAACATGTTAATGAAACTGTAAGTAACATGTGGAATCTGTTAAATTTGTGGGGTTAAGCAAACCTGTTGAATTTGTGGGGTTAGTAAATATGTTTAATCTGTTGGGGTTATATGAACCTGTTAACCTGTAATGCTTAACCTGTTTAATCTGTTGGTGTTATATAAAGCCTGCTTCCATTAATCACCTGTCAGAATTAGGGATTTCTGTGAACACTGTAATTATGAAGTTTACAATGAACATTTGTTAAGAACATATTGTGCCAAAAGATTGTAAATAAGAATTACAGTAAAATTTGGAAGAATGAATATGACTAAATTTGCAGTGAATAGAAAATTGTAACCTCACTTAGACACGAGGTTAAATTCAACTTGTGGTAGAAGTCTGCCCGGAACCGCCCGGCATATCCAGCATCCACAAATGGTTAATTTAACGTGAGGGGTCTGGTTCGTAGATGTACATATAACGGTGCTAAGACACGAGGTTAAGCCCAACTTGTGGTAGAAGTCTGCCCGGAACCGCCCGACAAATCCAGCATCCACAAGTGGTCGGCTTAATGTGAGAGGTCTGGTACATAAACATATATATAAATATATGTATATAACAGGATAGAGAGAAATGGCATTGACCGTAACTAATGGAAATGAATTAAATTTACAATATTAAAATATTTGGAATGAACGGGGAATGATAATAACCTATTATAATTAATTGCATTAACAAGAATGTTATATTATAGGTAGGCTTGTACTAGGGAAAGTGGAAATTATAACATAAGTTGTAATAAATTAAAAAAAGAACTTATTAGTAAACCTTAGTTAAGAGAACTAAGTTAATAAGTAAACAACAACAAGTTGTAGTGACAATGTAAGATGAAATTATGGTCAAATAAGATAGAATGAAGAAAACTTATGGAATGAAATAAGTTATATTTAATCATACATATAAAAAGTGACGTGTTAACAGAAAACATATGGATTGAGATAAAATATACTTAATTATATATTAAGTAGAACATGTTATTGTAACTATGAAATCAGACAATGAATTACATGGTAATGATATAAAGAGATTGTAGATTACAGACCTTGGATTACAATATAGGAAATAACATGTTATAGGCTTATTAATAAACTTAAATGAATTAATTTATGTAATTGGAAATAATAAGCAAGAGGGGTCCATTCCTTAGAGATATAAGGGGTTCGGGGTGAACTTGGTAACTGGAATAAGAAATTAATATAATTGGAAATAACCAATTTAATTGGAAATCGGATGAGGTAGAGCAAGCGTGTAATTAAACATTTAAACATAGGGTCTAATAACATGTTAGCATGATGCGCTTGATCCCGTCTGAAGGTAAAGAACCCATAGGGATAGATCATCGGGGTGTCTAGAGACATGGGAGAAGCACGTCCAATCGATTACTCGTCTCGACTTACGGCTTGATTTCCTGATGGTACTGGAAGGAAGCACGCTGCTTCCGAGGGACGTGGAGGGTACTCCTTGTAGTCCTTTGTGTGGTGACAGTGCTTAGGCTGTACTCGCAGAGGTTGAGTCTGTGCGTTACTATCCAGTGAGCATACATTGATTGCAAAAGAAGATTTGTAGTCAGAAGGTTGTGACGAGATGACACTAGGGTGATTCCGCGATACCTCGGCAGGACGTTAGGTCAGGACAACCACAGGATAGTAGATCGTCGGGTACCTGTCATCGACAGTTAGTGGGATGCGAAAAGACTAGAGCTAAAACCAAGACGTTATCAACCTTTCACTATTGAGGCACGGTGGTTGAGGGATACACAAACAGGATGTTTAGATTGTTAGTTAGGGGCACAATACTTAGCTCTTGTAGTCTTTACTAGTTGAGGGAGGGGTCGGGTGTGACCATAGCCACTGAAAATGCAGACTATAACATCTGTGTATACAGATATCTGAAAAAGCTCCCAACCGAGTTCCGTGTTTCTGATAAAGCCCTGTTACAGAACTTGATGCATAGTAGATAATATGTGCAAATACATTCATACTATTTTCGGATGGTGTATCATAAAGGTTAAGGCATCGAGTATGACTGACGATACATACGTAAGAAAGTCTAGATACATGCATGTCTGCTATGGGTGGTGTATCGCAGATTCTAAGGCATTACTCTGTGATGGAATCTAACTCGATCGAAGGTGGCAGTACATACGCTTACGCGGCATGGTTACGGCGGTTTTATGCAGAATGTAGTGTTGTTATACAGAAATATGTACGTTGTTCCGGCATAGAATGAGGGACTGCATATACTTCTGTGGCGTTACGACGGAGAACATGTGAGTGGGGTACCATGGGGTGTATCTTAATGTTGGAGGTAGCTACATATATATTGTATTAGGTTAAACCACTGGGAAGTATATGGGTACGACAAGTGTGTAAGCCTTGAGTGTTGTTAACCCAAGTAACCTAGTGAATAAGAAAATGTAACTGAACGATACATGTAGGATTATCCAAAATGTGTAGTTTAAATCCAGTCACCAAAACTTGTGTTCTGAACCCCTCCTCATAACATACTCGCAGGTTAGATGTGTGGCAGAGATATGAAACCTTTGGATACTAGTTAGGTAGTATTATTATCTGGGTAAGGCTATATTTTGATTATATTACATTTTATCCATTTTGCTATGAGATGTTTTCTAAGCTCTAATATATTTTATATCTCTGTCTTTTCTGCATGATACCAGACGAATCAACACGAGTTTCGATAAATTAGAATTTTGGTAAAAAAAAAAAAAAATCATTCTGTCGGAATTCAGGTTGTTACATCTTAAGAATTCAGGAAAACCTTCTACTTTAGCCCAAGTTTCAACTTCCAACGCTGGAGGGGGTTCCAGCTCATTGTCAGATTATGGTTGAATGTAGACGGCAGCTCCAAGTTTAGTCAGAACTTTTAACAGAAGAGCATGATCCCGTTAGTTGCAATTCGGATAAGAAATGAGGAAAGAGTTGTTAGAGATGATCCAAAATGGCCAAGTTTGAGGATCTAAAGCCACGGTAAGGGAAAGTGGCCAGTGAGAACGGTGGCGGTGATATAAAGTGACGAATCCTCCATTGAAAGGAATTTCGGAGTTATTGAATTAGCTGATAAAATAGGTAATGAAGGGGTTTTAAGAGGAGGTGCGTGGTTAGTATGCTGACGGGTGGAGGAACGAGACGATGCTTGAGTTGAGTTTCTTCAGGGTGAATCGATGTTCGAGGGACCCACCATACTTGAGATGTAGTATTCCAAGCGATACCTTTACGCACGTAAACTGATGCACTTTGAACTTTCCATTTGGTAGGACAGCGTGGACACGAATGTCCATAGAAGCCGTATTTTCGGTTCCCTACAATCCTTTGTCACGTGTCCTTTGCATGCACACTGAGGCAACGTAGTTCCATCTTCAAAAAATTGACAGTATCGGAAATTGATTTGAATTGCGGTAAGGGGTTTCTTCTTTTCTTCAGAATAGGTTTTGGGGGTGTTATTGGTGGAGTGGCCGCCATCACAACGTAAAATTTAGCAGGAGGAACAAGATCGAGATCAGACAACAATGAAAAACGATTATGGTTATTAAAATGCGAAGGAGGGTTATCAGAAATAGACTTTGAGTGATCAAAAGAAGGATTAGCATGAGGTAATGAACGATTTGGAGGAAGTTCCATAGAACGGAGTGGTGCAAAACGATTAGAACGAGCGGATTGCGTTTTGAAAATTTGTGACTCAGAACGAGAATGCAAAAAGGACCGAGGGTGAATAGGGCGAAAAGAAGAAAATGTAATTATGAGTCAGGAGCGGGATGAGCAAAAGGACTCGAAGATGAACGAGGAAAATGAAAAGGACGATATCTGGAAGGAACGAAGGAGAGGGGGGGTAGGTTATGCTGGTATGGCCGCCATTAACGAGGAAGGAAGAAGATCGTATGGGGAAGTTATCATTCGATATATCATAATTATTGCAGAGTGGTTACCTTCAAAACATAATCATAGATACATATGATAAGGACTGATCCGACTAGGAAGACAGCGACAAACCTAGATATATCATATATTATGCTTCATGATATTACATGCATCAACAATTATTGACTCCGACGATGAACGATAAGGCTTTGTCGACATGCTCGATGACCCCGACAATAATTAAGTTGAAAACCAATTTTAAATCAAAAATTATTATTATTATTATTAATTAAATTTTGTAATCTTAGGTGAACAAACTCATTCTCCTAGCAAGCCAATGATTGAGTAGGTACGTACCCATGGTAGTAGGAATATATAGGAAGGGTGTTACATAGTAAAAAAAACCGTACGTGACCGTGGGATGGGTAACACGTAGGAAAGTTGACAACGATGGCACGTAACTCGTGGTACACCAATGCATCCACGAAGCACTTGCTTTCACATTAAAAAAGAAGAAGAGAAAATGAAGTATCCATCGTGGTGGTGTCAGTCGGGCAGCTAATGAATAATGGGATCCATTATTACTTGTTGTAAAAAATAATAATATCTGGCATGAGTCAGTGATGGATGGATCGCAGAGGAAAGAGAAAGCGCGCCGTATTGCAGAGCACACGTGATCATCACGTTCCTGTAGGGTTTCCTCCAGCGTGCTTTCTTATTAGTTTTTTTATTTTGTAGTTTGGGCCCCTATCTTTCTGACTTTTGCAGTGTCAGCGCTCATTTGTTTGTGTTTTCTCCATTACCGTTATGCTCTTCTTTTATTATTTATTTTAAGAGTTTCTACAAGTTTTGTTGAAGTCAAAAGCCCAAAAAAGTTGATTAAAAGATATGGACAATACTGGGCTACTTAGCCCGTTGTCACGAGAACCGGCCCAACTTCCGGAAAATCAAATTTCCAGAGTACAAACTCCTCCTTGCTGGTCTATCACCATTCAGGTTTGTTCTCTTAAACCTCGTTCAATTAGGAAGATAATCACGGTCTAAACGCTATAAATAGGCGATTATTTGGAGGTACGAGGATCTTCTTGAGCACAAAGAAAGAAGAATAAAAATCATATTATACTTTCCTATATTAGAACTCTCAAAACCTAATTGATGGAGGAAATGCTTATCCTAAGAGCAACTCCAACAACACCCCAATTCAACCTATAAATTCGTAATTTTGCACAAAATGGTCCCCAACGGTTCTTCGTCCCGTGAATATTCAGGAAAAAATTTAGGGATCAATCCTGAATTGGCTCCGAATGATGATTTTACCAAAGAGCTTTGTTAGACGCCTATTAAATAGACACCCAATGAAAACACGTTGGTTTTATCAACGCATAAGGTTAATCGAGAATTTTTTTCCTTCTTTTAATCAGTTTGGGCGCTGATTTAATTAGCGCACGACCATAACGCGTCGAATTAAACGACATCTTACCATAATTTAAAAAAAAATAAGACTTTTAATGGAGGGACTAAAGGAGGAGGAAGATAATGAAATTAGTTATTAAATCTCAAATTTAGAAGCCTATTTATAGTCCTCTAACAGTCAAAACCTTTCATAGAAGAATCGAAATCAAAAGACACTTCTTTTCAAAATTTGAACTTGAAATCCAACGGACACCATGTCAACATGCCTTCATGAATTTTGAAAAATAAAATTTTCAAATCAAGTCATGTAAATAAATTCTGGTGAATCTTGAGTTAAAACAAATTATTTTACTATATATTAAAATAGGGTATTTGAAGTAAAAATGTATATTAATAACATATATAAGAATGATTTAAAAAGATATAGAAATGATATAAAACTATAAATATAAATATAGGAAATACTTTAAAACTGAAGATATAAATATAAGTAAAGGGAACTAAAAGTTAAGTAACTATATTCAAACTTAATATAAAATAATAACAATCATATATATAAGAAATATTTGAACTAAGAGTTAAACCGTTTTAAGAAATAAAATAAATATTTTAAAATCAGGAGTTAAAATAAATTTAAAAGCATAGATATACAAATTTGAATTAAGGAAGTAATTTTGAAATCAGTTTGAAAATAAGATAAGAATAGTAAAAATAGTGAGAAATATTTGAAATAAGGATTCAGTGCTATTTCAGAGTTTTAACAAGAAATGTAGACTCTATTACTTTTTTTTCTTGAACTCTTGTTACGCATGAGTCTTCTATCTTGAACTCTTTTTATTTGAAATCTTGAATCTTTAAACTGTACAATCTTCAGTGATCAATACCAGCATACATTTCATGTGTGTGTGTGTGTGTGTGTGTGTGTGTATTCTAAAGAATAGTGTTAGTATATATTTTATAACAATAATAGTTAATTAAGGTTGTTGTCATCAAAACCATCATCACCACTATTCAATCCCTAACAATCTCCCAATTTTTTATGATGACAACCTTAGTTTATAAAATATTCATACCTGATGTCTTAATCCTCCAGTTACTCCCCCTTACTCCATTATCTCCATCTGAAACTACTAACTCCCCTTACTCTAACATCCTATTTTTAATTCTCCCCCTTTGTCATCAACAAAAACCTATGCATCTTTAATTACCCTATAATACTTCCCCTAAAACTATAGTGGAACTTACATATTATCAAACTAAGACGCAGTTATAATATCTAAAACTAATATAGTTCTAATATCTAATATTTTAAGCCAATCTAGACTAAGGAATAGTTCTAATATATAATACTTTCCTTAAATCTATAGAATTAATAAATTAGATAACTATCTTAATAATATTTCTAAGACTATAATCAAACACAAGAATATAAATTATATTTATAATTTTTGTTATAGATACAATACACGAGACCGTATAATGATTAATAATGAATAATAGCAAATATATGTACTATACAATGAATATTAACGAACATACGATACCTAACTACTATCTGTTTTGACAATTGGGGATTTGTGAATTGGACAATTGGGGTAATGGAGGCGGAATTCTCCATTTTGTCTGGTTACATTTCCTTCAATATCAAAACACACTTTACCAACACAAATAATTGGATCATCTTCATCCATTTCATGTTTTTCTTCTTCTTCAACTTCTTCATCATCTTCCATAGAATTATGAATTTGAATATTTAATGAATCATCCTCTATCACAATTGGATTGGACTGGTTATCCATTATGAACTTCTGTAAATTCCTAACGATCTTCCTCTATTTCTCGTTGTAACATCCCACAATTTTAACTATGTTTGATTTGTATTTTTATTTATTTAATTTTAGATTTTATGAATATAAATTGATTTTATTAGGTTTAAATATGAATTTTAACTTTGTATAAGTATTTTGTTTTTATTATGATTTTTATAAGAAAACTTATTTTGAAATTTTTTAATTATAAGATTTATGTTTAAGTAATGATATTTTCTGATTTTGATAATATTGATTGGTAAAAATATGAATTTGGTAAAGGATAATTTATTTTATGATTTTACAAGAATGATTATTAATAAGTTGGATTTACTGATATTATTTGTCGTTCGATCGAATTTGTCAAAAGATAACATAAATTAGTAGCATTAGTATTATGCGTTGCTCTTTGTTTTCATAACGTTTAAGGTAAATGCTACCAAAAACACATTCCTCCTTCTTTTAACAAGTGTTAAGACACTTGTAATTTTGCATGCAACATTCCATGCATGTAATACACATGTCCTATGATGTGTCACTCTCTCCTTACTCCTCTTTTCCTATAAATACCACCCTTTCCTTCCACTTTTTCATTCATTCTCACTTCTTTGCTTTCTCTCTTCTTCTTAAAGCTTATAGCCATGGTTTCCATGGCATAAGTCTTCCTCCTTTCCACCACCACCTTGCCAAAGTTCGTCATTTCTCCTCCTCCTCCTCCTCTTATAATATAAAGAGAGATTAGTATATATTATATTATATATATTTTTGTGAAGAAGACGCTGCGCCGAAATACTGTCCGACGATCCACTCAACTAGGCTCGCCTACCGTGAAGATTTGGAGAGCTGTTAGGTGAGAACTTATAATTTAAAATTATTTGTTTAAATTAGTTAATTATAATTAGCTGAGATAATTAAAATTTGTTGATGATGATTGTGTGATGGATGTTATTATGTGAATGGATGTGCATGTAGTTAGATAATACACTGAACACTGGTCAGCGTTATTTACCGTAACGCTTGTGCACCGTTAAACTGTTTGTTTGTGATGAATGAATTCGTATCCATCTGGTTATATGGTTCATTTGGATAAATAGGATTGCATTGCATGATATTACACACACACCCCGTGGTTGTGGAAATATATGGGTGATCGATTTAAAATCTCCTTCCTATATACGATTTTATTCAATCATTAAATAATATTTAAATTGTTAGTTTTGAATTAAATATTAACTTTTTAAATATTGAATTAGGATTGGAAATGATTTGAATTATGTATTGATTCTGTACAACGATCTTTATATCTATCTGAAACCAGTTTTGGTAAAACATATTATTTTCAATTTAAATTCGAAATGAGATTTTGAAATTTGAATATGAATAATGTCACTTTATATTAATAATAGAATATACACCAGAACGTTCTAGGATGACAGAGAGGATAGTGTCTAGGCTTGGGTTTGGAAATGAAGTTTCCTGCTCTCCCTAGCTATCCCTAACTGATCCGACGAATGGGAAGGTTAATTTGAAGTTATTTCAATTCAGAAATGAATTGGAATTTATGAAGTTGAATTTTAGATCCAAAATAATTTGAAAAGTAAATTTAAATGATTTTAAAAGGGTTATATAAGGATATAATGATTTTCTAATATATTTTGAAGTATCGTAGAATAATGGTTATTATGATAAAAATAGAGCTTGTCGCATAACGACAATTTACGTATTTTAGATGCAACTTTAAACGCTTATAACTTTTGCAATCTAAATCGGATTTCCATGAAACAAAAAACATTTGATTTATATAAACAAGAACTTTCAAATGAGTGAAAGCAGATTTTAAATTCGAGTTATAATTTTCAAGTTATGTTTGAAACCGTTTTGGAAAAGATCGATGTAAGAACAATTGTTGCCCATAACTATAAACAGCTATTTTTAAATTATTTAAAAATATGGAAAAAAATGTAAAATCATTACAAATTATGAAAAGGTGTTTTCAATTGTAAAGTTTAAGTTTTGGCTAAGATAAACGATCTTTTGATCAAAATAGTTAAGATAACTGTTTTGTAACACTTTTGGAACGCTATTGTAACGCTTTCTTCGAAAACAATCTATTTTGAAGTTTTAACCCTTAAATGATGTTCCGAACTATAAGTAATGATTTGTGGAATGTTTTCAAAGGTTTAAGAGTATTAGAAATATTTTATATGAAATTTAGATTTATACTAATACGGGTTTTTAATACTAAATAATTGGATATGGTTGGAGATAAATCTTCGGATGTTTGATATTGGTTCGGTAAATGAAAATTCTTATTATCTGAGGAATTTAAAAGGGTATTTCACCGTTATTCCGCTTATAATATGAGTTGGATACGGAAATTAATATTGAAGATAAGTTGATGGTATCTCTATCCAGATCTAATGTCAAAGAGTTGAATAAACCTTTCAATTAAGATACAGGTTCTCGCCTTGATTTAAATAAGCTAGATAGAAATAATCTTCGATATTTGGTATGAACCTCATGATGTAAATGTATACTATCTGGGGAATTTGAAAGATATTATTATATCGTTATTCTACTTATAGTATTCGTTGATTATGAGAATTTATATCGAATATAAGTGGATAAAATTTCTGTGTAATTTATGATTCAATGACGATTGATTTGGGTTCTGTCGTGAATCGTATCTTCAATAATACCATTCTTGAAACCCAATAAGATTAAGTTGTGGAAATTCGTATCGTAATTGGAATTTAGTCAAAATCTTCGATCCGAGGGAATTAAAAGTAAGAAATTGAAGCGAAGGTATACTCTTTGATTTCAAAGAAGAATTTAAGATGATAACGAGATGTATGAAATTATAGAAATTCAAATCTTTAGTTGTAAATGAATTGATAATTATGTGGAAGGAGATTTGAACTGAAAAGCCTGTGTGAACCATAGCTACCGTTTAAAGTACGCTTATTACTTGGAAAGACCGGGATCGAGCATATGTTCGAAAACCATTCCAAGTAATAATACGACGTTATGAAGCAATTCAGGACTTGGTAAACGACGAATGAAGACCGAGAATATTTGAATTGTTTAGATTGATTGTTGATTAATGTCTCAGTTGGGTAGGCCACCCGATACGAGATGTGAGTTGCATGAGACCTGAACAAATTTAAGTATTTTCGGGTTGTTCCGTTCAGACCTAGAACGGTCTTGTATGGATGGTGTGTCTGACATTGAAATTGACTGCATAGCACTGATTTCCGTTAATGAATATCGGATTTGTGGCAATATATTATCCTCGTCTCTAAGTCATATGAACTTAAAGGGTATGCATTGATTGAAATCAGTGATATGTCGTGAATTGTCAATGTGACATACCCAAGTTAGGAAACGAGCTAGTGATGATCAAAGAATGGCTTATCGAAGCATAGCTTTGTGTATGACGTGACATCGACAAACCTCACACCCCGGATGATGAGAAACTGGCGGTTAGGTTGTGTATATATATGAATTGATGATGACCGCTGCAGCAATGGGAAACTACTTATGACTTCTGGAACAGGGTATGTTTGGGGGGCCGCATCTGGTCGAAAACCGTTGATCTACCTCGCGATTTGTATTGGTGTCCGCGTCTGGATGAAAAACCCTTGATTACATTTCGTTTGTGTTCCGATTGATCTTTCGTGCCAGGAATCATCAAGTTGGAAACCAAATCTCCAATACGTACCACACGATTTTGGTTTGTGTGTATATATATATATATATATATATATATATATATATATATATATATATGGCGACATAATAGGATGGGGTATTATGCCGTCTAGGATTAATACATTTATTTGAGAAATGTTTTCCACACTATATATATATATATATATATATATTATGGCTTTGAAAGAGGATTTTACGTATGAAAGCATGTTTGGTTATCATAAGATAAACCTCGCCCATCTGGTGTGCGCTTGCATTGTGTGATGTGGGACGAGCTTATGATAACTTCATTTTAGAAAGGTCATTGCGTATTTATATGCACGGGTATTCACATGGAGTAAACCCGTTCCGCGTTAGCGGCGTGGTCCGGTGAAATTCCCAACTTTAAAATGAACCTAATAATAACTGTTTTGAGTTCTCACACCAGTCGCACGACTGACCTGGAGTTTATTGTTCCCTCACCTAAACTCTGGGTGCCCATAATTTTGCACGGGCAGCTAGTAGTTTAGTTTTGCAGTTTTAGTTCGCCGGAGCAAAGTTCGGAGCGCTTTCAGAGTTGGAGTTCATGCAAGAGATGGGAGCTTCTGCTATATCATATGATTTTCTTCCGCTGAGAGTATATTTTCTTTTCTTCCGCTGTATGTGTTGTAACTCTGATATTTTATGTAACTCTGATGTAACATTGTATTTCGCAATGAAAAATTCTGTTATTTTGTTCAAAATATGTATGCACCCATAACAATTCGTCTTTTTGAACGGTTTGAGTCGGTTTAATTACCGGCAAGAACTGGGCAAAAAGGCGGGTCGTTACAAGTTGGTATCAGAGCTTTGGTTATACAAAGCTATCGGGTACAACATATTTTGAACAAAGGATAGGACTCATCAGAGCTATAATATCTCATTAGAGATAGGGTTAGAAATGCCCTAGAATGAGATTTCGGAATATTATGATGAGAGAGCGTATTTTTGAAATCTATATAAGGTATTTTTGAACAAGTTAGTCATTTCTAAAATAATAATTATTTGAAATAAAATATTTTGAAGAAGATTTGAAAATAAGATTTTTAAAGGAAATACTTCCAAAATAAAAAGGGCTCTTTAAAACTTCGAAAATCCAGCGTCGATCTGTTCGGAGTTATCGAGAAATAAGCGATTAATGAATTGGCTTTAACAAGCGTATTGGAAAAAAAAACTTCGAGCTTGGTATGAGAATTTCAAAATATTTTGCAGCCTAAATATAAAAGATTTATATAAGAAGATCGTTAATTCAAAGCTATAAATTTGAAAGATAATCAGCGTGTAATAAAAACGGTTGCGAGTATTTATTTGACGTCAAGGTTGGACGATCAAGCATGTAAGGATTTTGCATATACGCCTAGCTAACGTATATATGAAGTCCAATATATACTAGATGGATATAGAATCACATTCTAGTCGCTTGGGGATAATTCTGGTGATTGATCTATCATCACCAGTCTTATTTTTGGGTTTCGAAAGTGGCATGACTATATGTTTCTGATTGAGACGTCAAGAAGTACTTAAAGCTGTATAGATAAACAATCGAAAGTGTTTTGCGACGTCCTCACAATTGTAAAATTGATTTTACAAATGACTTTCGAAGTATTGAATGTATTATGTTATGAAATGGGATATGCGAAAAAATGAATTTAACATAAGGTAGTTAAGTTAAATGCATACTTAACTGATAATTAGAAGCGTGAATCAGACTATTTTGTCAAAACCGCAAGGATATATTTTAAAAGCTAATCTCACTTGAAGAACTGAAAAGTGAAATTTTGAAAATGCATGTAAGCGAGCTTGGTTCACCCCATATTTCGATTTTGATGATACAATTTAATAAAATTATGGTAAATGTCTTAAGTGGGGGAGAAGACCGATTTTCCCACCTAAAGCTATACGAATTTTGAGAAACAAGGTTAATATGATAAAATGGGATATGTATTGAATAAATCGATTGAATTTTATATTTTCCCCTGTTAGGAGAAATCGGCATGAACGAGTGGGTCAAACGAAAATTTCTCAACAAGTATTCACTTGAAACACAAAGGAAGAAAATGAAGTTGTTAAAGTAAGATTTATTCAAGAGGAAAATTATGAAAATTTAACGAGTATCCCATGATTAAACTGTTAGAATTTGTATCCTTGTTTGCATGTGAGTTCCCATCTTGGGCTAGACTGTCCATTTAAATTCCAACCATCTTCTATTGAGTAGTGTCATCCGTACCTTTGTATCATGTGCATTTGGCCAAGTATTTGATTCGAACCTTCGCACCTATTGATGCTCATTAGATGTTGAATTTCTATTCCAAGCTCATGAAACCTGATTTGGTCTATGTATCCCTTTCATGCACAAATTAGCATGGAACTTCTATGCAGCTTTACTTGACTTAAGCACATGGAATTTTGACTTGATCCATGCATACTTCTTTGTGCCGTGTGAAACCGTGTAGATAACTTTAATTTGTCCAAGATATTTTGCAATAGAACCTCAATAAATGAGCTTTCTTTGAAATATAGAATCCACCTTATGCAAGAAAATTTGGATTTTTAAATACTAATTTTGAGAATTTGGTTCCAGAAATTCTGATGTTTTTACCAATACTAGTTTGAATATACGCATAATCAGAGTGCGTAGAGGAAGCGTGATGGTATTTTTAAATAAAACTGTTTTAAGAGATTGTACGGCTAGTTAAGTAAGAAAATGTTTCTAAACAAGACATGATATTTTAACAAGAATGAAAAAGAAATTTTATATATTTTGAATTTTAAAGTTCGATTAGGTGAATATGAAAACAAAAATTTGAATATTAAATGAGTATAAAAGTTAACTTATAAATGGGTTAATTTGGAAACGATTGAAATCAAAATTTGAAATAGAATGAGTATTTCGAAAATATAATTCTATCTCTTCCCTTGTCGCTGGGTTTTGCTCGACCCATTGTCATATTTTGAATATCACCCTGAATTGTCATTATTCAACTTTATTTCGGAATTCTTCCTTTTTCCCTGCTCAGATAAAGCCTTGGACAAGTGAACTAATTTAGATTTGAAACCGGTATTTTGAATTATCTCTAAAATTGAACTTGATTTGTGTTGAGAGCAATCGAATTTCCAATACTGAATTTAGCCAGGATGTTATATTGCAAGATAATTGAACGATTAGGGAAAATTTTATTTGAGAACTTGGATTTAAATTTCTAATTTGAGCGCTTAGTCTTATAATTGATAAGAAAACCATGGGTTCCGTAAGAGTAAGTTAGAAAGATAATTTTCTTAGGGTCATAGACCTCTAAGTACTAGATAGTATCTATCCCAGTTTCTCCTTAATGGTAGGATAGCAGCTCTGAGTCTAACTCAGAGGATGCGATTTTTAAACAAGACCCGTGACGACCCTAGTAATCACGAGATCATAGAAGTAACCTTAGACTCTACCTTTAGTGAGAATCAGACAGAGTACCCTGAGAATGATATGAGCCTTGGTTCTGACCATTACATTTCTGGTATGTTGAGAGAGAAATTGGAATTTAAAATTTAAGGAGTTTAAATTTACTCGACTTCCTTTTCGAGGACGAAAAGTTTCTAAGGGGGGGGGGGGGGGGGAGGGGTGAATGTAACATCCCAGAATTTTAACTATGTTTGATTTGTATTTTTATTTATTTAATTTTAGATTTTATGAATATAAATTGATTTTATTAGGTTTAAATATGAATTTTAACTTTGTATAAGTATTTTGTTTTTATTATGATTTTTATAAGAAAACTTATTTTGAAATTTTTTAATTATAAGATTTATGTTTAAGTAATGATATTTTCTGATTTTGATAATATTGATTGGTAAAAATATGAATTTGGTAAAGGATAATTTATTTTATGATTTTACAAGAATGATTATTAATAAGTTGGATTTACTGATATTATTTGTCGTTCGATCGGATTTGTCAAAAGATAACATAAATTAGTAGCATTAGTATTATGCGTTGCTCTTTGTTTTTATAACGTTTAAGGTAAATGCTACCAAAAACACATTCCTCCTTCTTTTTACAAGTGTTAAGACACTTGTAACTTTGCATGCAACATTCCATGCATGTAATACACATGTCCTATGATGTGTCACTCTCTCCTTACTCCTCTTTTCCTATAAATACCACCCTTTCCTTCCACTTTTTCATTCATTCTCACTTCTTTGCTTTCTCTCTTCTTCTTAAAGCTTATAGCCATGGTTTCCATGGCATAAGTCTTCCTCCTTTCCACCACCACCTTGCCAAAGTTCGTCATTTCTCCTCCTCCTCCTCCTCTTATAATATAAAGAGGGATTAGTATATATTATATTATATATATTTTTGTGAAGAAGACGCTGCGCCGAAATACTGTCCGACGATCCACTCAACTAGGCTCGCCTACCGTGAAGATTTAGAGAGCTGTTAGGTGAGAACTTATAATTTAAAATTATTTGTTTAAATTAGTTAATTATAATTAGCTGAGATAATTAAAATTTGTTGATGATGATTGTGTGATGGATGTTATTATGTGAATGGATGTGCATGTAGTTAGATAATACACTGAACACTGGTCAGCGTTATTGACCGTAACGCTTGTGCACCGTTAAACTGTTTGTTTGTGATGAATGAATTCGTATCCATCTGGTTATATGGTTCATTTGGATAAATAGGATTGCATTGCATGATATTACACACACACCCCGTGGTTGTGGAAATATATGGGTGATCGACTTAAAATCTCCTTCCTATATACGATTTTATTCAATCATTAAATAATATTTAAATTGTTAGTTTTGAATTAAATATTAACATTTTAAATATTGAATTAGGATTGGAAATGATTAGAATTATGTATTGATTCTGTACAACGATCTTTATATCTATCCGAAACCAGTTTTGGTAAAACATATTATTTTCAATTTAAATTCGAAATGAGATTTTGAAATTTGAATATGAACGATGTCTCTTTATATTAATAATAGAATATACACCAGAACGTTCTAGGATGACAGAGAGTATAGTGTCTAGGCTTGGGTTTGGAAATGAAGTTTCCTGCTCTCCCTGGCTATCCCTAACTGATCCGACGAACGGGAAGGTTAATTTGAAGTTATTTCAATTCAGAAATGAATTGGAATTTATGAAGTTGAATTTTAGATCCAAAATAATTTGAAAAGTAAATTTAAATGATTTTAAAAGGGTTATATAAGGATATAATGATTTTCTAAGATATTTTGAAGTATCGTAGAATAATGGTTATTATGGTAAAAATAGAGCTTGTCGCATAACAACAATTTACGTATTTTAGATGTAACTTTAAACGCTTATAACTTTTGCAATCTAAATCGGATTTCCATGAAACGAAAAACATTTGATTTATATAAACAAGAGCTTTCAAATGAGTGAAAGCAGATTTTAAATTCGAGTTATAATTTTCAAGTTATGTTTGAAACCGTTTTGGAAAAGATCGATGTAAGAACAATTGTTGCCCATAACTATAAACAGCTATTTTTAAATTATTTAAAAATATGGAAAAAAATGTAAAATCATTACAAATTATGAAAAGGTGTTTTCAATTGTAAAGTTTAAGTTTTGGCTAAGATAAACGATCTTTTGATCAAAATAGTTAAGATAACTGTTTTGTAACACTTTTGGAACGCTATTGTAACGCTTTCTTCGAAAACAATCTATTTTGAAGTTTTAACCCTTAAATGATGTTCCGAACTATAAGTAATGATTTGTGGAATGTTTTCAAAGGTTTAAGAGTATTAGAAATATTTTATATGAAATTTAGATTTATACTAATACGGGTTTTTAATACTAAATAATTGGATATGGTTGGAGATAAATCTTCGGATGTTTGATATTGGTTCGGTAAATGAAAATTCTTATTATCTGAGGAATTTAAAAGGGTATTTCACCGTTATTCCGCTTATAATATGAGTTGGATACGGAAATTAATATTGAAGATAAGTTGATGGTATCTCTATCCAGATCTAATGTCAAAGAGTTGAATAAACCTTTCAATTAAGATACCGGTTCTCACCTTGATTTAAATAAGCTAGATAGAAATAATCTTCGATATTTGGTATGAACCTCATGATGTAAATGTATACTATCTGGGGAATTTGAAAGATATTATTATATCGTTATTCTACTTATAGTATTCGTTGATTATGAGAATTTATATCGAATATAAGTGGATAAAATTTCTATGTAATTTATGATTCAATGACGATTGATTTGGGTTCTGTCGTGAATCGTATCTTCAATAATACCATTCTTGAAACCCAATAAGATTGAGTTGTGGAAATTCGTATCGTAATTGGAATTTAGTCAAAATCTTCGATCCGAGGGAATTAAAAGTAAGAAATTGAAGCGAAGGTATACTCTTTGATTTCAAAGAAGAATTTAAGATGATAACGAGATGTACGAAATTATAGAAATTCAAATCTTTAGTTGTAAATGAATTGATAACTATGTGGAAGGAGATTTGAATTGAAAAGCCTGTGTGAACCATAGCTACCGTTTAAAGTACGCTTATTACTTGGAAAGACCGGGATCGAGCATATGTTCGAAAACCATTCCAAGTAATAATACGACGTTATGAAGCAATTCAGGACTTGGTAAACAACGAATGAAGACCGAGAATATTTGAATTGTTTAGATTGATTGTTGATTAATGTCTCGGTTGGGTAGGCCACCCGATACGAGATGTGAGTTGCATGAGACCTGAACAAATTTAAGTATTTTCGGGTTGTTCCGTTCAGACCCAGAACGGTCTTGTATGGATGGTGTGTCTGACATTGAAATTGACTGCATAGCACTGATTTCCGTTAATGAATATCGGATTTGTGACAATATATTATCCTCGACTCTAAGTCATATGAACTTAAAGGGTATGCATTGATTGAAATCAGTGATATGTCGTGAATTGTCAATGTGACATACCCAAGTTAGGAAACGAGCTAGTGATGATCAAAGAATGGCTTATCGAAGCATAGCTTTGTGTATGACGTGACATCGACAAACCTCACACCCCGGATGATGAGAAACTGGCGGTTAGGTTGTGTATATATATGAATTGATGATGACCGCTGCAGCAGTGGGAAACCACTTATGACTTCTGGAATAGGGTATGTTCGGGGGGCCGCGTCTGGTCGAAAACCGTTGATCTACCACGCGATTTGTATTGGTGTCCGCGTCTGGATGAAAAACCCTTGATTACATTTCGTTTGTATTCCGATTGATCTTTCATGCCAGGAATCATCAAGTTGGAAACCAAATCTCCAATACGTACCACACGATTTTGGTTTGTATATATATATATATATATATATATATATATATATATATATATATATATATATATATATATATATATATATGGCGACATAATAGGATGGGGTATTATGCCGTCTAAGATTAATACATTTATTTGAGAAATGTTTTCCACACTATATATATATATATATATATATATATATATATTATGGCTTTGAAAGAGGATTTTACGTATGAAAGCATGTTTGGTTATCATAAGATAAACCTCGCCCATCTGGTGTGCGCTTGCATTGTGTGATGTGGGACGAGCTTATGATAACTTCATTTTAGAAAGGTCATTGCGTATTTATATGCACGGGTATTCACATGGAGTAAACCCGTTCCGCGTTAGCGGCGTGGTCCGGTGAAATTCCCAACTTTAAAATGAACCTAATAATAACTGTTTTGAGTTCTCACACCAGTCGCACGACTGACCTGGAGTTTATTGTTCCCTCACCTAAACTCTGGGTGCCCATAATTTTGCACGGGCAGCTAGTAGTTTAGTTTTGCAGTTTTAGTTCGCCGGAGCAAAGTTCGGAGCGCTTTCAGAATTGGAGTTCATGCAAGAGATGGGAGCTTTTGCTATATCATATGATTTTCTTCCGCTGAGAGTATATTTTCTTTTCTTCCGCTGTATGTGTTGTAACTCTGATATTTAATGTAACTCTGATGTAACATTGTATTTCGCAATGAAAAATTCTGTTATTTTGTTCAAAATATGTATGCACGCATAACAATTCGTCTTTTTGAACGGTTTGAGTCGGTTTAATTACCGGCAAGAACTGGGCAAAAAGGCGGGTCGTTACACTCGTTCTCTTTCCATACATGGTTGCATCTGTTGTATTTCAGCGAGTAATTGCAGGGTATCCTTCATAGATTCTTCTAATTTGATCACACATGCAAGCGTTGTACGTTGGAAAGGGCCTTGAGACAAAGAAGGAAAGGAAAGAGCATTGTTTTGTTTGGTATTTAATATCACTACGCCATAGATGACCTACTGCAACCCCCAAGAAGTGATGCAACCAGAGCAAAAAAAATGTTGTTGTAGGCAAAAAACAATCAAAGGAAACATTTCCCTGCTGATGGATTTTGCCGCGTTGCCCTAGATTCAAAGGCAACATCTTTACCATCCAATGTTTGACATTTTCATGGTGTTTCCACATATACTAATTTACTTAAAAGTGAGTCGCACATTATCTATTGTAACACTTTTACCATCTAACGGCAAAATTTTTACATTCGAAAAACGTTGCTATAGATATTTCATCTCTAACCGGATTAAATATTTATTTAACAAAATACTACTGCACATGATTTGAATTCAAACAGTGTTTTATTGAATAAAATATTTTATTTCAGCAACTAAATAATACAAATTTCTAACTTCAACTATTTACAATTCAATGATTTACTACAGCAATGATTATTCATATATACAGATACTCCTCACCACATCACACAGTTTACTCATTACATATGCAGTTTCAATTTATACAGACACTAAAACTGACAAATATATGACGAGCCGAGTGTCGAGCCGAAGGAGAGCCGAGTAGCGGGCTCGGGCGCAGCGCCAGTGGGGGATTGGGGCACCGTACGATTCATTTGATTTCGGAAGACCAGGCCTTCTTCCGTACACTGCACACCCAGTCCATTATCCTGTGTATAAACAAGAAAACAGGTATCCAAACTACAGGGAATTAAGAACTGAAATGAATGATCTGAATTAACAGAACGGATAAGAATAAATACAAGAATTAAGTGCACAAACTTAAAAACTGAAATGATGATAACAGATAATTTCATAGATCAAGATTTACAAGATTTAAACTAGAGTTTGAATTGGAATTTGCTAACGAAAGAAAAACTGGATTCAGGTAATAAGCAGGATCAATGAATTGGCAAAGAATTACTATATGAGTTATAATAGGAAATGACTGAATTGCTGAAAGGAACAACAACATATAAACTGATACAAATTGCTTAAAGAACAATAACGAAATAATGCAAGAAACAATAATATAAATGGCAAGAGGATTATGAATATCAAATCTGAAATGAGCTGGAAAAGATTGCTAACTTCTACCTATTACAAGCTGGAAATAAGTCGAATTATAATACAATTTTTAATTGAAAACCGAGTAGCATAAACTGGAACAAGATAGATTGCAATAGCATAGAAATGAATGGAATTATTTCAGAATTTCTTCACACGGTTTGTTACAATGGCACCCCTTATTTTTACAATTCTCACACGCATTACTATGGTTCAGATGAACCACAAAGTAAATCGAAAAATAACTCAGCTGACCATAGACTAACATAATAACAAGCCTGCTAACAATTGGACGCAAGTTACTCATGTTAACAGATCCAAGGACAATCTAATGTGTAGTAGTACTAATTATATTATTAATATCATGTAGTATCAAATATCTTTGATATAAAATATATAGGCATGATAAATGTGATATAACTTGTGAAATATGTTTCCAAAATCGCATCTCAGAAACATATCCTAAAAAACAGACTTCGATTCTGCTTGAAAGTTTAAGAAGTCGTTTCAGTGATTCTACAGTAAACCCAATCAACTTTCAAAAATGTGTTCCAGATTCTAACTTGTTACAAGCATCCTCTAATGTAAATCGGTATCTAGATTTCTGCAACAATCAGTGAGTGAAAATTGAACATTGAAACCAATTTTGGTTTTAAAAACAGCCAATCCGAAATGTATAGTAGAACCTCCATGGCTCAACAAAAAATCACCAAAGTCTTTACGAATAAAACCAATTTTAGTGATTCTTACCGTTGTATTCACTCGGTGACGCGACGTTTAGATTTCGATCTGCAATAAAGGATCAATTTTGAGAAAACGAGGCTCAGCTTGAAGATGTTGACCTTAAATTCGGTAACGCAGAAACTACTTTTTTCTTGGTTGCTCGATCGCTCGTAGATCGAACAAAGTCATTTATCCAGATCTGAACTAATCTAATACTGTGGAAGCAGACATCTAAAGGTGATTAAACAGATATCCAATATTTTGATTTGGGGAAGAGTTAAAAAACCCTAATTTTAATCAATTCGGCAACCGCTGAAGTTTAGAGGAAGCAATGAATGAAAATAGGCGAATTCTATTTGAATCCACGGGAATTTGCTAAGTTTACCCAGCAAATCCAAAAAAACATTATAAACCCAGCGTTTTGCTGAGTTTACCCATGGATTATTAAAAAAAAGACGATTTTGTCCTCCCTCGTAGGAGCTCTACGAGATTCTCCATCTTACCTCGTATGCGCTCTACGAGATTCTTCATCTTACCTCGTAGAGCCCCTACGAGGTGCCTTTAGGTCACCTCGTAGGGTCCCTACGAGGTAAGCTGAAGAATCTCGTAGGGACTCTGCTAGTTAAGCTGAAAATGATAAAAAAAAAAAAATTGTAAAACAAAGGTAGTTTGGTCATGCAATTTTCTGAGTTAACTCAGCAAATTCTTGGGTCCAAATAGAATGTGCCACGAAAATAAAAGTGGAAATGGAAATAGAGGCGTGAATTGATGGTTGAAATTTTGTTTTAAATGATGGTGTGGATCTTGAGGAGTATTTTTTTTTTTTTTTTTTAATTTGAATACATTTATAGCTACCGCAACATTTTGCTGATATCTATGCTAACACGTTGAAGAAAATGTTGTAATAGCCAAAAATAAGCATAACTATCGTTACATTGTAGCTAACAACGTCTTTTAACTTCATTGCAATAAACCATTTATAGCGCAGTGTGTGGAAGCCATTATTGTTTTATTTTAAAAGTTTATTTCAGAGAGAAATGAGTGAAAAGACAGGAATTTTCGAAGTTGAGAGTTTAAATAGGTACGAAAACTAATTTTGGAGGGAATTTAAATTTTGAATTTTGACTGTTACATGTCTGCGTGGGGGTTAGGCATATCGGTATGCCTTCTAATTTTTTTTAATTTTCCTATATTATATATATATATATATATATATATATATATATATTGGAAATGTTCCTATATTATATATATACTAATATACATATGGGGCCGGCTATTTGAACACAAAATTTGACACAAAGAGAGAGACACAAAGCCTCAACCGTTGGATCTTTTTGTCTTTATATGAAGAGGTGTAATTCATGAGGTGATGCAATGGTGCAAATCAACTGTGTCACCATTTGTGTCAAAATTTTGTGTCCCTATAAAATTTCCCTATATATATATATATATATATATATATATATATATATATATATATATATATATATATATATATATAGTTATTCCATTTCGGTTAATGAGCAAATACCTAGCTCTCTTCTAAATTTAGTAAATGTTGCTTCATTCAATAGTTTAGTTAAAATATCTGCAATTTAATTTTCTGTTTTAATGAATTCTAGTGAGATATTTTCTTTATTACATTATCTCTTCGAAAATGATGTCTAATATCGATCTATATGTTTTGTTTTTCGTTTTTAACAAAAAGGAGACGGATTGAGCGACGACTTCCATTAGTGAAAATGATGGCATCGTCAGTGAAGGATAAAGAAGAAATAAGAGGGTATCCACTAGAGATGCCAAATTTATGAATCTTCCTAGCTATCGTAAGTGAAAGCAATCCACGGATGAAAGCCTCGGCAGCTATGACAAACATTGAAGGGTAGAGGGGGCCTCCCTGATGAAGCCCCATGTCTGCCTTGATCGTTGGTTGATCCGTTGATCAGAACAGAGAACCGGTAGTTAGGGATCAACCTCTAAATAAGATCAATAAGGGGTTCCGGAAATCCAAAACCCATCAGGACCTTAATGGCGAAAACCAAGGCATGCAATCGTAGGCCTTAGCCGTATTGAGCTTAATGACCACATTTGAACCTCGAACCTTCCTGTTGATCCAAGAAATTGGCTCCTGGGATAAAAGTACATTATCTGCAATCAAACATCCTTTTACAAACCCAACCTGAGAAGAAGAGATAATATGATCGAGAAACGATGCTAGCCGAGAGGCTAATACCTCAGAAATAACCTTGTTCGAGAAATTGCACAAGCTGATTGGACGAAAATCCGTGCATGTATGAGGATTTTTGCACTTGGGAATTAGAACCAAATTGGTGGAAGTCCAACCCGAAGGAAGATCTCCACCAGAAAAGAAAAACTGAATAACAAGACAAAAATCAGCATGAATAATCAGCCAAACACTTCAAAGAAAATCCAGTTGAAGCTGTCGGGCCTACTCGTACTGTCCTTACTGAGAGAAAATACACAAGCATGTATTTCCTTCGGGGTAGGAGGTGAGGCAAGATTAGAACTTTTCGAAGGAAGAACCAGCCCAGATATGAAAGCAAGCAATGTTGGGTTAGAGACCGAGACTGGTGGAGTGCCCACACTACAAGAAAACTATGTTTTGACTGCATTCACTATCAGCGTTTCTACTTGGAATGTTGTGGGCGGACAATCTCTGTAGATATATTAGTAGGGTCAAACGCTGATAAAGCTGGCGCATCGTGTTTTTTTCGTTTGCCGCCAACTCAGATCTTCTTAGGAAAAAAAGGACTAGTTTTCCCTCTGTTAAAATTCATTTCCCTCTTCATCGGTTTTCATTCTCTCTCCCGTCCATTTCGATTTCAATTCGCCTGCTCCAAGAATCGCTCTTCCTTCATACTCTACTCCTAATCTCGATTGAGCGTGTCCCTGGTTGGCTCTTCTACACGCATCGAATCCGCGTTTGATTGTCCTAAACTCATCGAAATTGGTGAGCTTTTTATTTTTAACCCTAGGTTTTAATTTAGTTCGAAACCGCAAAGTATCATACCTGATTGAGTCTATAGTTTATCCTAGACCCCTTTTGGTTTGTGGCCTTAATTCTTGTAGATGTCTGACATTATTGCAGCTATTAACTAATAGATGCAGCTTAAGCTCTTCCTTTACACCTTTTTATTCTTCACTTCAGACAGATAAAAGGTAAAATTAAATTATGACTTTTTAATCTAGTAGTGCATATATTCATCTGAAATAAGATCGTGATGTACAGTGAATTCGAAGATTTACTTAACAGAAATAGTTTACAGATGTTATAAAAGATGATAGTGGAATTATTGAGAGGCTGCTTGATAAATAAAGATCAGTCAGACCATTTGTAAGAGCTCCTACATCCTGGTCAGAGGTATTAGTTTCTGAAATTTACATTAGATTTGTCGTTCTTACGTAAAAATTAAGTCAATTAACTAGATGTATTATTTAGTTTGTATTTTATTTATTCCTAATTTTAGATATGGTTTAATGTTTCATGACTGCTACAAGTTTTGACTATGTTTGCATAATTACAATGATAACCAGTAATGACCATGTACGATGTACGATGACAGCCTAGTTTCCACCATGGCATTGTCAAGTTTATATTTAACATACTCCCATGATAAGTACATGATAAGTATGAAGACTGGACATTCTCCGATCATAATTTAACATACGTGAAAACCATATCTTTATTATCGATACCATGATAGAAAAATTATAAAACTGCTTTTTTATTGTATTTTAATTATAGAAGAAACGAATGAATTGCTGATAATATTAGTATAGTATTTTGTGAAATGATTCGATGATAATACATTTGGCATACAATGCTGTGTTTATATAAGAAATATCGTGATGTTGGATTTATGGGTCAAAACAGGCTTTCGGGTGCAACCCGCATGCAATGGAAAATATATTGATATGTTGACCGAGTCATTCTGCTATTCTCATTTTAATCTTTTCCAGGTTGCTGTTAAGCTTATTAGTTTAACTAAAAACATAACTTCATAATTTTGGAATTTTTTTTGTGTTGTGCTTAATACAGAACCCATTATTCCAATTATATATTGCCTTTGATTAAACTACACATATTAGAAGGGTAGTGCACTAAATTCTTGGTAGACATCTACATACTGCTTGCTATCATATGCTTTCAGTGCAAGCAGGATGTCAAACTACTTTTTTGATGAGTCCTGATCGGATTATAATTAAAACTTTGGTTTATATAAACAACTATGTCATAACAAATAAGTATATTAAACCTGCAGCAAGCAAGACAAACATATGTTGGTTTTTCTAAAAGTTTCGCATAAACCAGCGAGTTCCCTGTTATTGAACCCCTTTTATTTGAAGAAACATGTATCAAGGTATATATTTATTTTATTTTATACTAGACAATGTATACAGATTCTAAAAACAATGCTACAAGTAATATACTTCCCACGTATTTTCATCACGAAATTGCTAGGAGATCCCTTGAGAATGAGTTGCACCTACAATATATATTCTACAAACGTATTTATGTTTCAACATTTTGTATTTATATGATGGAATCTGCCTTAGTCATTTTTGTGTATATTATACACATTAGCAATTCAGTACGTTGTTCTGATTATAACTGTCGTCTACTATTTAGCTTTTTTTTTTTTTTTTTTTTTTTTTTTTTTTTTGCAATGTCAATTTAGTCAAAACAATCCTATTTTTTTCTGTTGAACTATATTATGTTGAATTCTGGATGCGTCTGAAGAAACATTCGTATCATTTTGTTACTTTAGTTCGCTGCGAGTCAAAATTATTCAAATTGGTGGTGCAAGCTTGACAGAAGCTTGTACAGGTGAAAGCTTGCACAACAAGATTGCACATCCGCAATTTCTCTAGCGCAAAGCTTGCCAGTGCAAGCATGCATGTGCAAGTCTTCACTATAAAAACAACAGTAGATAGAGATAAAGCACAATGGTGGAGCATAGCGACGGCCGTCGATGGTTCGTCCATTTATTAGTGACGGCTACTGACGGTATATCAATCTTTATTATCAATTGTAACCATATATTTTGCGATTTTAGTTGCTTATCAGCTGAGACGACAATAATCATGAACAAGCCTTCAACAAAGTTTTAAGGTTTTGTCTAATTTTTTTTGGATTCAAATCAATTCTATAAATATCACCTAAGTTGTTATTTTTCATTAAATTTTAATTCAATTTAAGATTTATCAAAGCTAATAACAATGAAGCTGTCAAGGTATTCTCTATTGCAAGCATGTCCATATTAAACTGCCAAAATGTAGTCTACAGTCCACCAAGTTTAACCATTTTCATCTTTTCTAATTGGTTACAGGTGCAATAGGAAAACAAATAAAAGATGGTGGTAGGCTACTGGCCAAGGGTGCTATTCTGATTCGGTGGCCAGTTCATATCAAGTAAGTTCATGATTAGCTAAAATGTTTGGATCTTTAGATTCTATAGTGGTTGCTTGCATTATGAAAACATACATGAACACCCACCCAAACATATTAGTGTAGTATGTTGATGAGAAACTATCATGTCGATTATAAAAAATATATAGTTCAACTATCAAGGAAAATTTTGTCTCGTTGAATGTCTGCCGGTACTTTATATCCTCGTCTTTGTACAATCCGCAAGACTCAACTAATTATGGATGTCAGTTTGTCTTACTTAATTTTAGAAGGATTACTATTTTTATTTTGCAATGCCCAAGAACGCTAGAGTAGCACGGTCCTTTACTAAATTCCAGTGCCACAACTAATTCAATGTATGCTGGAGAATATGTTGATCCAAATTTAAGCTCCTCAAATCCTAATGCCTTCCAAACGTTTTGGTGATCCAATGCATATTAACAGTGATGAGGCATTCACTAAAGAATAGAACTTAAAAGATGCTAAGTGTAAGGATAAGGTATTTGATGTGCTGGAAAATGAACCAGAACTATTGTTGTACACAGAGGAGCAGGATCCGTGCCCCACCTGTTTTGAAGGTATATTTGTTTATTCACTGCCTGACTTTATTTATATCTTTTCAAAATTTGAAACGGTTGGAAAAATCAATTTTAGAGCTTTCCCATTTTAATTTGAATATTTTCCTTTTATGTGGATATTGACTTAGTAATATAATGCAGTGATATAAACAAACTAATTATCGTTTTTTGGTTTTTTTAATTGGATATTTAAATGATAGTACATAATATACAACATACTAAATGTATATCACTACAACAAAACTATGTCTTCACTGCATTCCTTATCATCGTTTATATTTTGAATGCAGTTAAATATATTTTGTGAAGAGTGAAAAATTCATTAAGTTATTACTGTTTTAAACTAAGACAAACTTTACTATGAAGCATCAAAAAAACCATCAAAAAGCAAAAGTAAGGTGGCACTCAGGGGGGTTAAAATATTCGTTGCAATGAAGACAACCGAATAAAGCATGTGGGAGGTAACCGGTCTAAGCATAAGGAACAAATGAAATAATTCTCTCAATTGTATAACGCAAATGAAGTTGAAACCAGTCTAAGCATAAGGAACAAATGAATTAATTCTCTCAATTGTATAACGCAAATGAAGTTGAACCATTTGATAAAAATTCAAATAAAAATAAAAGTAGACTAACAGAGTATGTTGATGTGGAAGAAGAGAGGAGACCAACATTTTATATGAAAAGTGACAGCAGTTTGGGCCACCGTAGGTTTAATACAGCATTTTACACAAAAATCACTAAGACTAAATAAAGGAGCAGTTACTATAAAAGGTATCTCATTCCTTCCCAATGTGGAAGTCTACTAGAAAAATGGATCACACATCTATCACCTTAGACTATCTTCAACAGTAAAAAGACTGCATATTAAAGAACTGAAACTTCAGCCCTCTAAATTCAAAGGGAAGTCTAACAAAAGAATGTCTATCGTCCATTGTCTCAACATCTATTAAATAAGCATTATTTTTTGAATTCTTTTTTAATAGGTGTCGAGGCATAGGATGCCCAATAAATAGTCACATAACTCTTTCTTTTTAAATGTTCTGCAATACGAATCAATACATTGAAGCAAAATATGAATCGATACAATGAAGCTATAAATGCTTTCCTAACAGCTTGATGAGCTATCTCATTTGAAGAGTTTACAAGTAATCTGGATTACTTCATATACTTGGAACACTAATATGGGGAAACGTTGCTGCAAATACAAATTTTTTCATAAGAAACGTTAATATGAGGAAATGAATAATTTCAGTACATCTATAATAAATTAAAATGCATATATTGCATTAAAAATTATAAGCTTAAGCAGAATCTCCAATTTCCTATCAGTATACACATAGATAAAAATAGCTATATTTTACTTTAATAGAAAGTTAAGAAGGAAAAGAAATAAAAGTTCATTTTGTCTTCCATGTTCAAAAGTTGCTGATAAAGAACCTGGCGTTTGCTCTGTTTTAGGTTGCTGTAATGGCTAATTATAATTTATAAGTTGGGCCGATCCACATATGTATCTAGCTCGTGCGAGATTTTACGGTTTGCGAGATTTTACGGTTTGTCCATGTGAAAACTTGTGAGAAAATATTAAGTTTGGAATTTCTACTATTTTACGATACTAAACTGAAAAATATAATGGAAAGAGGGTTTGAAAAACATTTGTTGAATTAAAATTTTGGAAAAAATACTCATTTTGAAATAGATGTATATTAGCTAACTGGTAACAAGTTGAATATATTTTGTAAAGAGTTGAAAATTCGTTAAATTATTACTGTTTTAAAATAAGTTCTAATCCGAAAGTCATTAATTTGAAACATTAAAAATAATGTGACTCTGGTTAAACTCTGGAAAACCATAAAGAAAATAATATTATTGAATTAAGTGATAAATTACAAGTGTTCCTTTATCGACAAAGTTGGCTATATCAGCATTTCGCAATTGTGGATCTTCATCATGATGCAATTTTAGCTATACATAGGAGATGTAATTTTAACTTATACATACGATTTAATTTTACATCTATTCTGATGCAATTTTAACTGCCTTAAATGGATGCAGTTTTAAGTCTTATTCAAATACAATTTTAACTACATCATTCAAATAATATTTCAAGTTTTAACTGCCTTTTAACTGCTTTAAGTGATGCAATTTTAACTACGCATTCATTGCGGTTTTTCCTGCATTCAAATGTGCAATTTGGACCATAATTTCATGTATATTTATTATTTACTTGATTGTACTAGTTGTCGCATCTCAGTTTCTTGCAAGTATTTACCAGCTTTAAGAGGCAACATTTTTTTTATTCATGTCGTAGACTCAAATGTAATATTAGCTAACTGGTAAAAAGTTGCACTGAAATACAAACAAATCTCTGTCAAAATCTCTTTGGGTCTAGCTGGTTACATTTTGAGTTCTGTTATTTGTTTTTTACTTTTGAAATTTAAGGCTGTGATGATGGTTTTTCTTGCTTTTGTTACATTTATCAAAATAGATTTTTTTTTTAATTTTAACTGTGAATGTATGGTTGGTTTTTTAATTTTTGTTTAGATGGATCTAAAACTTAAAAATGGTACTTCAAATGCAGTTTTGTTTTACACAAAGGTTTTGAATCTTCATAGTTATCCTAGTAATTTGTAGTAGTGATGGGCTGCAGGTTCATCTGTTTTGAAATTGGTAGGAAAAAAAATCTTAGAATCATGGAGCAAAAATGAAATAATAAGAATTGAAATTAGTAATTTTTTTAATTAATAAAAGTAGCAAAAAATCAACTTGGTTTTCTAATATTGAATTTAGTTGAAGTCTACACAGAAAGAAATAGACTTTTTAATGAATGGCAAAAACATAGAAGGAAGTACTTATGGTTTGGTTGCGAAAGATGAGAAGAGTATTTAATTGATGTGAGCAGTTCAACATTAAAATACTTGATTATAGTTTATACGAATCCACAGGTACATATCTTTTTGTTTATACTTGGTTGCAATCAATAAATTACGTTTATACTTCGTTGTTGTCAATAAATTGTGTGATCATTGGTCTTATTGCTGCTTTCATGTAATTTATGTAATATTGTTACCCGCTAATTGTGTGAATTTTGACGGTGAAATATTTACCAGTCAGTTTCAACTTAGTAAGAGTGTGTGTGTGTGTGTGTGTATTCAATACTGCCATCAATCTTATTCAATGATACATAGTTAATACATATTCAATGATACATAGTTAGTGCATATTGCCGACCACAAAACTGCAGCATACCCTAAAAACTTTGCCGACTGAAAAACCGCAGCAAGTAATCTTGTCACACCAACATAAACATGTTTCTCAATTCATTTAGAAATAAAAAACAGTAATACATAGCCAGTTAAGAAGCATTTCTTTATTAATGCAACCAGAATTTGCACAGAAGCATAGCTAAAATGAAACTTCATGCAGTTACCAAACCACCGCAACATACCTACCGACACCAAGCACGAAAACTCGAGTTCAACTTATCAAGAAGCATGTTAAAATCAACAGTGCATCCACTATTGACTAATTCATTGATTGCAACAACTACTTGCTCCCCTGGATAACCAATATCACTAGCTTTCTCAATTATATCCGCATAAGGATGAACCTGCATCATCTGTGCGAATCTGTTCGAATCCCTTGAATGCAACCGAGGATTCTACATACCAGAAGCATTATTTAGGTGCATGTATGTCTGACTCTTAACTCTTCTTCCATAGACCATACCAACGCTGCAAGGTGCCCCATAAGCAAAGGCTGTAGGGCACGTTTGTGCGGTCTGTGTCCTAACAATCAGGGCTTGTGGGGAAGGTTGAGGTTGGTTTACTACCTGAGGTTTAGGTTGAATGTAAATGTATGTAGGGTTATGAGGTTGATTTTGGATATGAGGCACAGATTAAACATAGTTTGGGTTGGTGTTCGTGTATGACTGATGCAGTGTTTGATTCGATCCTTGATGATGGTTAGAGTTGGGTAGGACGAACGACTGATATTTGGCCGGGCTGGAGTTTTGAAGCCTGGCTTGTATGTAGTAAGGTTCAGGCTGTAATGATTGTGACTGTTGAGAGTCGAATGGAACATGTTGGTTTATGATGTAATGTTGTTGTTGATCGTGTGAGTGGATGATTTGCCGGGGAAGAACTACAGTTAGTCATGAGAGATATGATGGCTGTGGATGGCTCATTTTAAGCTAAATAAAAAATAAAGATAAAGACTGAAGTGTCTTTTTTATATTTATTTGTTATTTATGCATTACATTATGTTTTCCTTATTGTAGATTCTAGCTCACATTATAAGTGCAAGGATCAACTATGGATCAGGCTGATTCAAAAATTCCCCTGAAAGCAATGAAGATGGCTTGGATTCCATGCATACCAATAGAAAGCAGGTGATTATTATTGGTCTATTACATTACTAGCGTTTACAGTGTAGTCTTCCACTTTTTCCATGCATAGACTTAGGAATTAGTGTGAATTTGGAATACTAAAAATTTAAAATGACATATCTATGGTCTAAAATATAATTTGACAACCTTTTGTAAGAGACTGGAGGTTTGAATAATAGAGTAGCACCTATTTTTTAACCTCTGTATGCTGGATATTAGATATATAATTGTTGTTATATATTGCTGTAGTTGATGTAGGCTGCTTCAAGTTGAACTACTACAGAAGAAAAAAACTGAGAAGTACTGAGAAAATTCAAATTTATAACTTGGATGCACCTACTTTCAATCCATTTAGTTGACACTTTCAGCTAAAATCAATCTCTGAAATCCACTTTCTTTTCCTATGATTGCATGAAAGTAAGAATTAATTCTTTTAACTATGCACTTACATGGAAATTTTTGGAACAAAGAGATTGTGCATATACACAATATTACTAACGTTTCTTAAAAATTTCAGTGAAACAAGTAAATAAACCAACTTTTCTTTATGTTGACAATAATATATTATATATAGTTTCAATTACATACAGACACATTTGCTGAAATTTGGCAGGAAATAGGATTAACGTGAGTTGTAAATTCTCCTTTGAAAGTCACAGTAGATGAATTCAAACACACACACTGAGAGTTTGTGATAGCCAGTTTGCACATAATTGTTTGGGGGATTTGATTTAGTGTACCGTGGATAATTGTGATTGGTTTGTGATTTTGGATAGTTCTATCAAACTGAAATTATGTCGCATGCATGCAATTGTTAGCTCAAACAATTATGTGCATCTCAGTTTTGACTAAAGCATCAGCTCAGTTTAAAATGAGCCAAAACCAAGCTGATGCTCAGTTTTGAGTCAAAACTTGGCCGATGCTCAGCTTTGTTTCAAAACGGAGGTCCCAGTTTTGGAACAAAACCGAACGCTCGCTCAATTTTGAGTCAAAACCGAGTTGCCAAGTCTGTTTCAAAATTGATCTCACTTGTTTCAATTTAAAACTTAGCGTTAACAACTTGTAATAGTGATAAAAAATATATTTTTACTGTATTCAATACTAAGCTAACGTTAGTGTAAATTCGTATTGCAATATTTTAGTAGTTGCAAACCAGATATGCTATTTCGAATGCGTTTTTGATCGCTAACTTTTAAATTTCATTGTTACATGTAGATGAAGTTTCTAATACAAGAAACGCACAAGATGCTCTTTTGGTTTTGGAGGTTCGACTGAATTAACATGTGAAAAGTTTTTGTTTGCATGTTTAATCATTAATATTTGATGCAAACTTTGTAGATATTGTGCCTTTGTCTAATGTTGTATGAAGATGATTTATAAATTTCATCATTATTTGTAAGTAAACATTGTTAATGGATATTGTTTTCAACTTATTTTATGAAAATGATTAATTGTTATGCTTTTAATTTATTATTTGTAGATTAATTTGTATATGTTCAATTGAAATATAATTAAATGCAATTAGGTTAATACGGTCAGTTTTCTAAGGAAATAAATTATGTTTATACGACAACATTTATGCCTTGCTGTGAGAAATAGTATATTGATACTTACAGCGTGTAGAAACTGCTGATGAAATAAGAAATAACAACGTTTATAAGTTGCTGTTACAAACCAACGAATAGGCTATAGACAGCGTTTTTTAAACCCTATTTTAGGTTTAAAACAACAAAATATAACCGCTGTAGAATTCAGTTTTACAGCAAGAAATCAACGCTGTGTAAAATTATTTTTCACAGCGTTTTTCTATTGCTGTTATAAATTGCACATCAACGACAGCATGTCGTTATACAGCGTTTCTAATAACGCTGTCATATCTTATTACAACAATTTTCAAACGTTGTGAAAAGCAGTTTTTGGTGTAGTGCCAGAAAGGATTGGAAATGGGAAAGAATGGTATCTTTGACTTCGCTCGGTGAGGAAGCCATAAAGAGATCAAGGAGATGGATTTGGAGAATAGTAAGAAGTTTATTCTTCTTACAGATGGAAGAGTGGAAGAATTTGGAGTTTGTATCACCTTCAACAATCCACTTGATCCTCGCCTTCTGACGAAGTTATTCATGCTCAATATCGATATTGTTTTGTTCTAGCATGATGTGTATGATTTTTAGATAGATTTATCACACTTGTATTATCACAGTAAATCAGTGACTTAGTTATATTTAATCCAAAAAAATTTAGTGTTTGTTGCATATATATTACTTGGGAACAAGCGCAAGCAGCAGAGATATGTTCTGCTTCAGTTGTTGATAAGGAAATGATATTTTTCTTTTTACTAAACCAGGAAACGAGGGAATGCCCCCAAAAAGTAATAGCTTGTACCTTTTTTGTTAGATTTACAGCTAGCATAGTCAACAATGCAATATGATATTAAGTCGAATGAATCTCTCTTATGATAAAATAAATCAAAATCTAATGTATGCTCTTGACTTATCGTAGAATACGTTTTATGGCTTTTAAGTGAGTTTACTTAGGTTATCATTGATATCTTGCACAACGACAAATGTTATGCATTGTATCTGGTCTACTTACAATTATATATAATAAAGAACCTATCATACCTGTCATATAATTTTGATTTACATCTTCTGATGAGTCAACTTTATTTAATGCTTCATTGGTTGCCATAGGTGTTGGTTTTCCTTTGGTATTAGCTATATTAAATTTATTTATCATGTCTCTTGCATATTTTTCTTGTTTAATAAATATTTCATTATCTAATTGTTTTATTTATAATCCTAAAGAAAATGTGAGTTCACCCATATGACTCATTTCAAATTCTTTTATCACGATTTTAGAAAATTCTTAATGCATTTTATTGTTTGTTGATCCAAAAATAATATCATCTACATAGATTTGTACTAATTGAATATCATTTTTATTTCTTTTAATAAATAGAGTATTATCTACTTTACCAATTAATTTTTTTGATTATAACAAATAAGTTCTTAGTCTACCATACCATGCTTTAGGAGCATGTTTTAATCTATATAAGGCTTTCTTTAATTTATAAACATAGTTTGAAAATATTTCATCTTCAAATAATGGGGGTTGTTCAACATAAACATCTTCTGTAAAAAATTCATTTAGAAAAGAACTTTTAACATCCATTTGAAATAGTCTGGAATTATTATAATTAGCGAAATCACATAGAATTCTAATAGCTTCTAATCTTGCTACGGGGGCAAAGTTTTCGTCATAATCTATCCCTTCTTATTGACAGCATCCTTGTGCAACTAATCGAGCCTTATTTCTAACGATCTCACAAGTTCAATCATTTTATTTTTATAAACCCATTTAATATCTATTATAGTTTTATCCACAGGTCTAAGAACAAGTTCCCATACATCTTTTCTCGTAAAATGATTCAGATCCTCTTGCATTGCAAGTATCTATGAATCAGCAAGTAATGCTTACTTTAGATTTTTAGGTACAATAGTTGATATAAATGCTATGTTACTCATGTTATTTAATTGGTTTCTCGTCCAAACTATAGATTCAGTATCTCCTAGTATATTTTTTTTACAGGAATATCTCTTAGAAGTCTAATTTTTTTTATTAAGTTGATTAATTTCATTAGATTCATTATAATTATCAAATTCATCTTCATTGTTTTTATTTATATCTTTACAATTTTTTTCAAAAGATACATTCATAGTTTCTTCGGTAGTGTTAGCTTTTAAATTGAAAACTCTATAAGTTTTACTTCTATTTTAATATCCATTGAAAATTCCTCTATCTGATTTAGAGTCAAATTTATCCAAATTTTCTTTTGTGCTTAAAATAAAACATTTACTTCCAAAAACTGTAACGTAAGATACTTTTGGTTTCTTATTATAAAGAAGTTCATATGGTGATTTTTTGTTAACGGTCTCATTAAAATTCTACTTGAGATATAACAAGTTGTAGCGACTGCTTCAGCCTAAAAATTTCTTGAAAAATTACTATCAGAAAGCATACTTGTCGCACACTCTTGAATCATTCTGTTTTTATGCTCAACTACTCCGTTTTGTTGTGGAGTTCTCGAAAAAGAGAAATTATGAGTAATTCCCTTTTTATTATAGAAATTCTCGAAATTTTCATTTTTAAATTCTCCACCATCGTCACTACGTATTTTTTCAATTTTGACATATAATAGTTTTTGAATTCTTTTAGCAAAAGTTTTAAAGAAATCAAAAAGCATCACTTTTACACATTTGAGAAAGAGAATCCAGATATATCTAAAACAATCATCAGTAATTATGAAATCGTATTTACTATGATTTATTAATTAAGTTTGAGATGGACCAAATAAATACATATGAAGTAATTATGATGAATTTGAAGTGGAAATCTCAACTTTTAATACAAATGAACTTTTTTCTTAATTTTCCTGATTGACAAGCGTCACATAAACTATTTAATTTAAAATTCATTTTGGGAAGCCCTCTTACTAAATCTAGTTTGGAAACTTTAGGTAGGCGTTTGAAATTTAAACGGCTGAACTTTCTATGCCAAAATCCAAGGATTATTTGTATTGGCCAAAAGACCTAGGTTATCATTTGACATTTTCATTCTTAAGATGTGAGTATTTTTCTTTTTAATTCCTCCAAAAATTATGTTTGAATTATTATCTTTGGTGAAGCACTTATCTTTTTCAAATTTGATTTTATAACCTTAATTGCATAATTGACTTATACAAAGTACGTTGCATTTCAAATTTCTAACCAATAAAACATCATAAATAATTGGAGTTTTAGAGTTACCGAAATTGCCGATGTCAATCACATATCCTTTGAGTTATCACCAGAGTTGACCATTCCTCCATCTACATATACTATATTATTTAGTATGTCTGGATTTTCCATCATATGTCTAGAACAAACACCATCAAGTATCCATTTATATTTCTTAATTTGCACCATTTATCCATCGAGTGTTGACTCATCAAGAACCATGTAACACATCTGCTCCTGTACAACACGCCAATTCGGTAGATAACTTGACTTTTCAATAAAATTAAATGCAGACTCATGAAACAACGACGAAATAAATATTTTTGAACTAATGTTATAATGAATTCAAAAAATTGCAATTTAAACTTTTCAAAAATTCAGATTATGAAAACCAATGCTTTGATACTAATTGTTGGGGAACGCGAATTAAGGATCTTAAGGCAAACTAAACACTAGAGAGATTGAATAGTGTTTAGTGGATTTTATAAATTTCTTGAGTTATTCAAAATGAAATGCAAATCACAGATATGAGATGATCACAGAATCAAGCACAGATGCTGATAGTAATAAATAAAAAGCAGTAAAGGGAAGAACATACCAGAATTTTATACTGGTTCAGAGTTACCTTACATCCAGTCCCACACAACTCTAGGTTGGTGCAGATTTCTTTTCAAATAATATCCAAATTTACAATCCTTGATTTCAAGGCCACGAGATACATCTTGCTTTTTTCCAGAGTACAGTGGGACTCAATTGAATTTCGATCTACAATCACACTCAATTGATTTGAACGGGCTATGACCATACCTTTTCAATAAAGTTTTAGTAGATAGACTTGATAGAACTTGAACTTGCGATATTTGATTACAAAAACTCTATAACTCTAGAGTAGCACTTGAATCTTTGAGAGAGTGTGGTCGAGAATCAAACTAGAAAGAGATTGATGTGATTCTCTTGAAATTCAGTAGAGTATAAGTATATAATTTAAGAAATTAAGAGTTTTAATGGATAGAGGATAAAGGAGGAAGAAGATAATGAAATTAGTTATTAAACTCTAATTTAGAAGCCTATTTTTGGTCCCCCAACAGTCAAAACCTTTCAGAAAAGATTTGAAATCAAAATACACTTCTTTTCAAAATTTTGAATTTGAAATCCAACAGTCACCACGTCGACATGAGGGGTTAGCCATGTCGACATACCTTCACGAATTTTAAAAAATAAAATTTTCAAATCAAAATATAAAGTTTAAATAAATTATGATGAATCTTGAGTTAAAACAAACTATTTAACTATACATTAAAAAACATATATAAGAATGATTTAAAATTATATAGAAATGATATAAAACTATAAATATAAAATATAAGAAATACTTTAAAACTAGAGATATAAATATAAGTAAAGGGAAATAAAACTTAGGTAACTATATTCAAACTTAATATAAAATTAATAACAATCACATAGATAAGAAATATTTGAACCACGAGTTAAATTGTTTTAAGAAATAAAAGATATATTTTAAAATGAGGAGTTAATGTAATTTTAAAACTTAGAAATATAAATTTGAAATAAGAAAGTAGAAACCAGTTCAAAAATTAGATAAAAATATTAAAAATAGTGAGAAATTTTCGAAATAAGGATTTAGTGCTATTTCAGAGTTTTGACCAGAAATCTAAACTTTGTTACTTTTTATTTCTTAAACTCTTAAACTCTTGTTACTTGTGAGTCTTCTATATTGAACTCTTCTTCTTTGAAATCTTGTATTTTTAAATTGTACTGTCTTCAATAATCAATACCTGCATATATTTCATGTATACACGCGCGCGCGCACACACACACACACACAAAAACACACACACACACACACACACACACACACATATATATATATATATATATATATATTCTAGAGAATAGTGTTAGCATATATTTTACAACAATAATAGTTAAAAGAAGTTTGTTGTCATCAAAACCATCATCACCACCATCTCAATCACTAACATAAAATTCAAAGATTCATGTTCATCCCATAAGAGAGTCACTATGAGTACTCAAAACGATGAATGCAAGAAATAGCTAAAAGATGAAAAAAGGATACTTAATCCCCTTAGTCAAAGCTTATCTAGAATCTTCTTAAAGACATGAAGACAGCTTCATTACCCTAATTATCTTTCATCTGCTACATAGGGCCTGAGAGGAAAGAATTATTTCATATACCATCATGTAAATTAACACAAAATAGATAAATGTTGGAAGTTCTCTTATGTGACTGAAGCGTTTATACAAGAAGGGAAGTTGGCTAAATTTATTGAACATTAATTTACTATTTAATCAAAAACTTAATTGGTTTGTTATAGAAAATTATAACATACCAAATTCCAATGGTCCAAGATTGTCCCTCGAAACGATAGTGTCGATTGTTGATTGTCCCTCAGGCAGAATGAGACAATTCATCAAACCCAACAGCATACTCAACCACTGTCATGTCTCCTTGCTTCAAATCAGCAAATTTTCTCATCATCATAGACTATGCATCTTCCAAAACATACCTTGTAATAAGCTTCGTTCGAAAGTTTTCCTAAGTGATATCTTCCTCTGGTGTCATAGTTGTAACTTGTTCCACCAATACAAAGCATTAAATTGCAGCTGTCTCGAAGCCAATCTTCTATTTTGCTCAACAATCAAGCCCAAGTCTTCTAATATTTTTTCACAATGCAACAACCAAGATTCTTTAGGTTGAAAATTTCCATCAGTCAGGTGCTTCCGCCACCAATATTCGGTCTTGTACTACTCTTTTTATCTTACTTCCTACTTTTATAGATAAACTTCAATAAGATACCAAAGGGTGACCATAAGACAGTAGGGGCATTTATGTGCTTATAATACATATACGTAACTATTTCGTTATCCCAATCTTTAGAATATTTCTTTGACTTTTGGTTTTAATTTGATAATCCTTATAGAGAAAAAGTTCTTTTAAATTTGCATAAACCTATGCTATGATACCATAAGACCGAAAGAACAACACTACAGATGCTGCAGTGATATCTAATATAAGATTTTAGTCATAGAAAACCGAATGTTAATAAACCATAACACCATAAGACACCAGAGATTTAAAAAATTCACAAAACATTCATAAATAATCGTTTGATTCGTGCATCCATTTCATATAACTCATTCAGAGAAAATATAAGTTATTACAAAATAAACTCCTAGAGAAACATATGATGATAACCCCTTGGTTGATCAGAGTCCATGTATATAGGTAATTGCAACTTTTCGATACATACATGAAAGTCCAAGAAGAACCTGAAAGACACTAACCCTCAGCCTGGTCAAATGAGCACCCAAGAGTCAAATGGGAAAGAAAAATCTTCTGGTCAGTTAATAGACTGGTGTGAATAATAATCCTTTATAACCGACACATAGATATCTAGTGGGACCACGTTGAATTGCGGAACGTGTTTCCACCTCGACAGTATCAAGCTACCTCCAGAACTAACCCCGGAATCCTTGCACTTCAGTGGTTAGTACGAAAACCACAACAACTGTAATAACCCAAATTTCGACAGATCCGATTTTTTTTTTCTCAAAAATCCAAATCTATCGAAGATTGAGTTTATTTGTCTGGTATCCTGCAGAAAGTCAAAATAAATGTATTGGAGCTCATAATATAAATCTCATAGTGGAAGAGAATAAAAATATAACAACAGGTAAACACTTACCAATATAATGAAACTATCTAACAATCATCTCTAGGATGCATAATCTTAATCACCTGTTTAACCTCCGGGTTTGTTATGAGCAGGGGGTCAAAACAAAATTTTTGGTGAATGGACAAATTATACTTTCTATAAATAATACTACATATACCGTTCCATCACTGATTCATGTTTACTAATTTATTTAAGTTTATCTCACAATATACTTTCAATTTTTCCACATAAATCATACCCATCTACTCCCAATTAGATTAACTTAATAAGTAATATATACGCATCTATATGCTCAATATATCGAGGTAGTTCCCATAGGGCCCTTCTCGAGTGGTCTCCATTGTCATACTACAGAAACATACTGGACCTCCAACGCTACGCCATGAAAGCATACTAGGCTACGCTACGAAAGCGAATAAGGCTCTACCAAGTGCCATAAAGGTGCCCTAATCCTTGATTTCCTCTACAGAACTCAGTTAGGGACTTTCTATATATCTGTAAACGACAGTCTCGTTAAGCCTACAATATAGATATCCAAAGATAGGCTATCTCTTTTGGTGGCTCTACAAGGCCCCACCCAGCCTACCCCTACCAATGAAAGATTATTCAAAGATCTAAATGACCGTCCTACCATCTAATCTAAATAAACATGTGGTCCCTCATCCAATGACCCGATAATAAAAGACTATTGGCCTCATGGCTTAGCTTCAGTCTTTTTCGCACACGCTCCGATTGACGATGACAGGCATCCGAAGACCTATTATCCTTTGTTGGGTCCCGAAAATGTAGCCTCCCCCTTAAGGCAATTGTCGAATCATCCTAAGATCATCTCCATCGGTCTTTAGGCTGCCTACCATCAAAGATGCAAGCAATGCATACTCACCGGATGGAACCGTACAGACCATGCGTCTTTGGGTATAACTTCATTAGGCCTACCATAGAAGGCCATCACGAAGTATCCTCATGTCCTATAGAAGTCCCACACTTCCTTCCAGTCCCATTGAAGAATAAGCTGGATGTTCTCCTCTCGTGTCTCCAAGCACCCTCGACGTTTTGCCCCGTTGAGCTCTTCATCCCAAATACATATGCACTGGTTCAAGCGCATCTCATCATTACGTTATTAGACCCTATGTCTAATCTTCAACTATGCGCGTGTTATACTTACCACATTGCTTGTTAACTTAAACATTCACTTGTTTATTCTGTATTCAAGTTATTTTTTATTAATAATAGGTATACTATACTCTTTCCTATTTAATTATAACCTCGTGTTATAATATTACCATAAGTATATTCGTGGAATTTTCTTATTAAACTTATTTCGCTTAGACTAGGTCCATTTATAATAAGCCTCTTACTTTCCATTTCATATTTTAATTATAACCTGTATGTTATAATCCTACTTGTCCCTATGACAAGTGTGCCTATTATATTACATTCTTGTCTTATATAATAGGTTACATTCTTCGTTTATTACATACTTCACAGGTTTCTTATTCGTTTTTCTATATATATGATCGTCGCCAATCTATGAATTAGAAAAGCGCGATATTTAAATTAAATTCTGCAAGCATACAGGTGTGTAGCATACAGGTCGAACACAGGGAGGCAGATTAAAATCTGTTGTATATAACGGTGTTGTATACACAATTATATGATTTTTTGTTTGATGATAACAACCAAATAAATATTATTTTAATGTGTTTGATTTTGATATTGTACTGTTATTATACATCACAGACTAGAATATAATATTTATATTTGAATAAAATACGACTGTACAGAAATTTAAATATTTACACAGTATTTTATTTAAATATAATATTTTATTTCATTATCAAAACAGTACAAATTTATAAACTCCACTGTTTATACATTTCTTTGATATTCACTGATATTCATTACATTCTTATACATTCACAGACTCATTTACAGACTTTGTCATATACAGACACTTTTACATTCACTGACACTGCCTCTTAGTCTTCTGTCTTCAGTCTTCAGACTTCCCAGCTTTCAGTCAATCCATTCATCATCTTCATACCTGTCATTCACAGAAACACACACACAGTACACTGCAATAGAAATAAAACAGAATACATGCAAATATAAATTTTATTTTTAAAATTTTATTTGCCTCAGAATTTCGGTGTGTTTCTCATCATTTTTCTGACTCGATCTGATTTAATCCAACTGTGTCTAGACAGCTTGTGATATTCACAGTGATACACTGTAAATACCACAAGGCAGTCAGTGTATATATAATATATTTGTGCAGGAACAGGAAAATCAGTCTGATAGCTGCATATACACACGTGTATAGATATACACGTGTGCACTGCCTCGCCAATCAGCGTGCATCTGAGGAGTTGTCACGTGGACCATCTCGACTCAGTGCAACAATAATCAATATGGTCGAGGCAACCCAAAAACATCAATGAATTCAAATCAACATCAATGGCCGAGCTAAATACAAAGCGCAACAAAAAGCAGTAATGCAAATGTGCCATGAATGGAGCAATGAAACTTGGTAGCATGGTTCAGTTGTTATTTGCAAAGAAGTGAAATCAGCAAATATTTGATTCATGAATGGTGCAGCATATGTATGAACAAGCAGGAAAATTGCAAATGAATAATGCCAACAAATGTGTCGAGCACAACACAGCAATTTCTAGCATGGCAATGTAGTATATATATTGTCAACATACACAGTGCAGTTGTGACATGTGCAGCATGGGGTCAGTATGAAGCAAGTTCAACATGTTACAAGTCAGGTTTTAAGTTCAAGGCATCAACAAAATGATAATCAAATACAGCAACAAGGCTGGTTGATACAGCATGTACAAGGTGCACTACACAGTTTTAAAGAAAGTGCCGAGCCATCAAACCAAATGTTTTTATGACAACCGCAAACAAATTCAAAATTCAGGTACAAGGTATACTATGGCACATGTATAAACAGTGGGTGTTTCAGTTTCTCATTTCAGTTTTCATGGACACAAAAAAAAAAAGGTTTCTGTAAAATCAGTTTCCAGTTTTTGGCAAAGCAGATAGCAAGTATACAAACAGGTGACACAGCAACTAAAGGGTATGATGCATGGGTGCATACACAATGGTGGTTTAACACAAGTTCAAATGATCTGTGAAACTGAATGAATATACATGGTGCAGAAGTTCTAAAAGGAAAACAATTTTTTTTTGTCTCAAGAAATGAAGACAAATATGGCAATTTTTTTTTCAAGAAATCAATATTCAATTGTGGCATGCAACAGAATATCCAAGACATATTTTTTGGGCAAGGCAGTAATTACATGTTTCCAGAAAAGAAAATAACTTTCCAGGTTTATTGAAACATTTTTTTTTTGGAAAAGTTTTTTTAAACTTCAGAAATTCAAGTGGAATTTTTGGCAAACATGAAATCAGTGGAGGTGACATCTTTATGGCAAAAATTTGAATTCCAGAAATGGCCGAGAGATGTGGAAGCAATGTTTCACATAAATATGGCAATGTTTTATTCAGAAATCAATCTGTGAAAATCAGACAATTCATATTTGGCAACAATTTCAACGTTGCTAGTATCACGCAAGAGCATTCAAGGCAAATGCAGCAAATTCATTTTCCAGTTGAAAGACAACAAATTTAAATTCCTTTTTTCAACCGAGAGGTTTCACTTTCAAAAGGGAAAATCCACGCAAGTATCATTTATTGCAAAAATTAAGGGCCAAGAATTTCAAAATCCAAAGAGGAAATACACCAACATATTTGGAATGCCACAATAAAAGAGATCAATTAGAAGCATAATTTCTTCTCAGCATTTTTTCAAGTTCACTCATGGGACAAGAACACGTCTAAAGTCATCAAGGAATTCACAGAAATTAAAAGCCACGCAAATCATTTTCAAAGCTGGGGAAAATCAGAGGGCAAAATCACGCAAATTTCTCTTTCAATCAAAGCCGAGAATTTCAATCGAGGAAAGCAGCGAAATCAGATCGGGTCATATATGAAATCAGTGATTTAGGGTTTTCTATTTCTAACCCTATATGTACACGCATTTCATCACTGGCAAATGAGAGGAAATCCCAAGCAACTGAAATCGAAAACCCACAGAATCAATTCAAGAGAAAAAAACTGAAATTAAGAGAACTCACAAATCGTTGTCGGTAGCAACCCAAGTCTGTGAATCGAGCCAGAGCAATTCTCAAATCAAAACATTGAAAGCATCCTTCGATTCAAGGCATCACTGAAACAAAATCATCATCAGATCGATCTGGATTTGGAGGATTTATCAGAAACCCTAGTTTCTTTGAAGCCGCCATTTTCTATTTCCAGAGACAAAGAGATCGGGCCAGAAAAATAAAGGGGTGCACAAATTAAAACATGGCTGGCCAAGAATAAAAGGGGATGACCCTCTTTGTTTAACTCCTAGGGTTTCAATTCTTTTTAATTTGTTTTTATTTTTGGTTTTAATTCGAGTTGTAAATTGTAAACAATCCTGAACAGTTTATAGAGCCTGCAAAACTCTAGGGGAGTTTCAGTTAGGAGTTAACTGACTGTAATAAAATCTGTAAAATCTAGGAATACAGGTTACGGGTTTGTAATCTGGGAAAATCTGATTCAGGGGTTTGAATCAGTCTAGGATTTTGAGCGTAGGGTTAGAATAGGAGCAGGGGTTTGCGAGTGTACATGGTCTTGTATGCGGGATCTGTTCTATCACCTAGTAGAAACCTTAGAAATGCAGCAGTAGGCAGGGTTTTGCCGAAGCTGGGTATATTTGTGTGTGATTTATTTTCTGCATTTCTATTTCTGCTATATTCTGTGATCTGTTTATTATTTTAATATCCTGTCAGTTTTTCAATTCTATTTAAAAACTATGAAAAACCCTATTCACCCCCCCTCTAGGGTTATTCTAGATCCAACAGTGGTATCAGAGCCTGGTAATTTCATTAACTCTAGAGTCATGGGTAACCCTTGCTGTCAGTCCACAGAAAGTCAGTCCAGTTCATCTCCAACTATTTTCACTGGAACAGATTTTTTAAATTGGAAATCCGAAATGGAATTTTATTTAAAATCTGTTGATATTAAATGTTGGGATGTTGTTATCAATGGGTTTGACATGGTAGATAAAGCTTCTAATTCTCGTGCTACACATATTTTGTATTCTCACCTTGATGATAATCAATACAGTCTGATTTCTCATTGTTTAACTGCGCAGGAAATTTGGACAGCTCTAACTACAAGATATGGAAACGACAGCAACTTCTCAAAACCCTCAACTGTCAACTCAGATTCAGATCTTTGTTCAACAGATGAATCAGCTGATGGAGACTCAACAGATGATGAGACAGGAGGTTATTCATATGAAGATTTAGTTCATTTTTGTACTGAATTAACAAAACCTGTTGATAGTCTCAAATTTAAAAATAAATCTCTAAAATCTGAAAAACTTGAGTTGATTACCAAAAATAACATTTTGGAATTAAAACTTGAAAATATCAAGAATTTAGAAAACTCCGACTGCAAAGATTGTTTCAAATTCAAAGCTGATTTAGTTCATCAAAATGAAGATCTCAAAAGACTTGAAAATGAAATCATAATTTTATAAGAAAATGAGAAAGAACGAATTTGTAAAAACAATTTTTTGCAAAAGGAATTGGATAATTTCAGGATGTCTGAAGATTCCAAATTTGAAAGAAAGAGCCTGTTGAAAACTGAATCTATTTTGAAAGAACTTGAAGAGGAGATTAAAAAATTCAAGTGTTCTGAAAAACAACAAATTGAAAAACAAATTCAGTTTGAATCTGAGATTTTTGAATCCAAGACCAAAATTAAACTCCTTGAAAATGAGAATTTGCTTTTGAAACAAAATGATACTGAAAGGAGAAAGATCAGTATTAATCGTTGTTCAGATCTAATGAAAGAAAATTCTGATCTTAAATCCAAAATCAACGATCTTGAATTGAGCTTAGAGCGTTTTTCAACCGGTGAAAAATCTTTTAATATGTTGTTGAAAAATCAATTTTCTACGGGAAATAAATGTGGTCTTGGTTTTGGGAAATCAAATGCTTCTGAAAATTTGAATTCATGTGAATTGAAAAATCCTTCAAACTGTTTTGGTAAAAATCGTTTTGAAAATTTAAACTCTGAAAATTTCAAAGGATTTTTGAATCATAATCAAAGTGAAAATTCGTTTGATAATAAACCATTTAAACAATCTTGGATCCCAAATAAAAGTAAAACGACTCCGACTAAATTCAAACAGTTTTGGGTCCCGAAGGGTACAAAGGTAAATTCGAATGGTTTGTTATATAAACAAGTCTGGGTACCAAAATATGTGAATAAAACTGTGAGTGGTTTTACAAACTTTGTTAGACCACTCGATTCTCTAAACTGTTAGGTACCTGAAGTGGCTGAGAAACAACTGTGCTAAAAAGAGAAAACGATTCAAACTGCTTCATGTCATTGAATCATTCAATGTTTCTTAGCCAAGTCCGATAAGTTAGAAATTATGTTTCTCATCATATGTCAGGTATGATTTCTAACTTCATCCTTGTAAATTTTTTTTCTTGGGTTATTTCTCCTTCTTCTACCCCTTCTATTTTATTTTTTCTTCTGGTTTTTTTTTTCTTTGATTAGTCACTACCATATCTCTTTGTTTATTTTGTGCTTCTTAAACTTCCAATTGCAGGTCTCATGACTTTCTGGAAATTCATTTTATTTGAATAGAACTCTCTTGTTTATAATCATTTCCGGATTCTGAATTTAATCTTGTAATTATCTGCAATTGTTTAAAAGTTTATTTTATTCTTGAATTCATAACAGTGCTGAAGAATTCATGTCATATCTTGAACATTGTTAATTTGAATTCTAAATTTTTTGAAGATCTGAATATTTAATGAAATGTCACACACCTTTGCTGTTCTGAGTTTATTCTAATTCATTTTAGAAAAGCTCAAAATATTATACTCATTACAGCACTCTGTTATTTATCAGTTGTGATAATTTCATTGATTTTCAGATTGGCTTGTATCAGTGATACATCTTGGAATTCATCTTTATTCATGATCATTATATTGAAATATGTTTGTTTGAAATCATCTGAAATTCTAGATATTTTGAATATCACACACCTCTTATTTTTTTGAAATTGTCAATCTTGTGTGACTGATTCATTATATCCCAAAACTTTACATTGATTCATGTGATTTCAAATAAATTATCCCGATCATGAATATTTTCAAATTTGATGTAAATGACCTGAAATTTCTCTTGGGCTTGTCAGAAATAGTTTTTGAGAAATTCTTGAAAATGTTTTTTTTAAAATGGTCTTTGAAAATCATTGTTATTTCATGATTATTTGATTTGAATATATGTTTGTTTAAAATCATTTGAAATTATTGATTTATTGGATCTCACACATATCTTGAATCTGAAATATAACCTGGTGTGATTGATTCATTAAATCCTAATACTTTTACATTTCTTCAAATGATTTAAAATAGAGTATATTTGCAAATCTTGGATCATGAACCACCTTATGTGACCAACATCTTGACAAGTCTGTTGTGATACTGATTTCTCTGTGCTGCTCTGATACTGTTTTTGAAAAATGTTTGTTTTGGAATCATGCTGCTCTGATTATAAGAAATTGATTTGTAAATATTTTTTTGAGGACTGCTTGATTTGGTATCAAAGGCTTATCGTGCTCTGATAAATGAAATTTGTGTGCTTGAGTTGCTTGCTTTGAAATTAAGTCTTTTCTGTTGACTGAGGTACCAATGTTAGCCACCGGGGTGTGTTTAAAATTCTCGAGAGCGAGATAACAAGTGGTATCAGAAGTGCTTATATTTATTTCATCCATCTGTTCTGAATTTTTACTTTGTAGAGACACCATGTGGTATCGGTTTAGAAGTGCTGCATATTTTTTGCTGTATTTTTTTTTGTTTCCCTCTTGTCGTGTATAGATCAGCATATTTCTCTTGTAATTGTTTTTCAATTTTAAAATTATTTATTGATTATTCATTCAGAAATTGAAATCTGTATTTATAATTCATCAAAATCATTATTAGATTTTGAAATTGTGATGAATTGTGACTGCAGTATATTTCATAACAAGAGGAGATTTTTATGTAGATTTTCATGATGGTTGAACATTTATTATAATATCTTTGAATTGGCAATAATTTCACGACCATCTTCTTTATCTATCATCTTTCTGACATCCATCATGTTTTATATAAATGTGGAGAGTTTAATATTTTTTAAAATCGTCTTGAATAAACAGTGAAAATATTTGTGATGGAATTGTGGTTATGTTATTTTTCAGAATTAGTGTCAATTGAAAATTTTCAATAATCCCGGTACAGTTGGTCATATTTCATCATAATATAATTAATTTAGAAATTTACTTCACAGTCCATTTCTATCATTCATATTGGCTGTATATATTGGGGAGCTTTTTTATTTAAAGCTGAAAATGATAAAATATATAATTGATACATAAGCGTGTCTCTAACCTCATTTAAAAATCCAAGCTCTGGTTATGCGTGGTCAGGGTGCTCTTAAATCAAAAGAAAAAGAAGAAAAAATAATTTGCAATAAATAATTTCTTTTGAAATTCTCCTTGGTGTATAATAACTAGCCTATCAATCCACTTTCTAATCTGTGAAATGTGTTGAAATTTTATGACGTATTATGATTTGTTGATTGATAGATATTGGGATTTGAGATTATACGATGTTTTCACTTAAATTGAATTATTAACTTTAGTCCAAAATCCATCACTGTTTTTGAATCTCATTTAAAAAAAAAATTCTTTGGAAAATAATTGGAACTCATTTTTTAACTCTCCCCATTTATATGAATTTCATCGTAAATCCGTCATTATCCACAATGTGAAATATGCCACTAGTTCTCAGTATATTATGATTTTTTTTTTGACTGAATGAGATTTATGATGACTGTTCTCTCTCTTAAGCTGAAATTATACTTTTAGTCAGTCTTCATCTAATTTTTAACCTCTGTATCCTTTTGATGATAACAAAAGGGGGAGAATGAGTTGCGATTTTGATTTATGAGTGAATATTTTATAAGTATTTTTAATTTTGAAAATTTATTATTACTCATACATTTCACTCATGCACAGTTATAGGGGGAGTTGTCTGTTATAGGGGGAGCTATAAATAGGGGGAGTTCAATATTCACTGTCAAACACATCTATTGTATACAAAATCTTTTATTTGTTTGTCATCATCAAAAGGGGGAGATTGTTGTATATAACGGTGTTGTATACACAATTATATGATTTTTTGTTTGATGATAACAACCAAATAAATATTATTTTAATGTGTTTGATTTTGATATTGTACTGTTATTATACATCACAGACTAGAATATAATATTTATATTTGAATAAAATACGACTGTACAGAAATTTAAATATTTACACAGTATTTTATTTAAATATAATATTTTATTTCATTATCAAAACAGTACAAATTTACAAACTCCACTGTTTATACATTTCTTTGATATTCACTGATATTCATTACATTCTTATACATTCACAGACTCATTTACAGACTTTGTCATATACAGACACTTTTACATTCACTGACACTGCCTCTTAGTCTTCTGTCTTCAGTCTTCAGACTTCCCAGCTTTCAGTCAATCCAGTCATCATCTTCATACCTGTCATTCACAGAAACACACACACAGTACACTGCAATAGAAATAAAACAGAATACATGCAAATATAAATTTTATTTTTAAAATTTTATTTGCCTCAGAATTTCGGTGTGTTTCTCATCATTTTTCTGACTCGATCTAATTTAATCCAACTGTGTCTAGACAGCTTGTGATATTCACAGTGATACACTGTAAATACCACAAGGCAGTCAGTGTATATATAATATATTTGTGCAGGAACAGGAAAATCAGTCTGATAGCTGCATATACACACGTGTATAGATATACACGTGTGCACTGCCTCGCCAATCAGCGTGCATCTGAGGAGTTGTCACGTGGACCATCTCGACTCAGTGCAACAATAATCAATATGGTCGAGGCAACCCAAAAACATCAATGAATTCAAATCAACATCAATGGTCGAGCTAAATACAAAGCGCAACAAAAAGCAGTAATGCAAATGTGCCATGAATGGAGCAATGAAACTTGGTAGCATGGTTCAGTTGTTATTTGCAAAGAAGTGAAATCAGCAAATATTTGATTCATGAATGGTGCAGCATATGTATGAACAAGCAGGAAAATTGCAAATGAATAATGCCAACAAATGTGTCGAGCACAACACAGCAATTTCTAGCATGGCAGTGTAGTATATATATATTGTCAACATACACAGTGCAGTTGTGACATGTGCAGCATGGGGTCAGTATGAAGCAAGTTCAACATGTTACAAGTCAGGTTTTAAGTTCAAGGCATCAACAAAATGATAATCAAATACAGCAACAAGGCTGGTTGATACAGCATGTACAAGGTGCACTACACAGTTTTAAAGAAAGTGCCGAGCCATCAAACCAAATGTTTTTATGACAACCGCAAACAAATTCAAAATTCAGGTACAAGGTATACTGTGGCACATGTATATACAGTGGGTGTTTCAGTTTCTCATTTCAGTTTTCATGGACAAAAAAAAAAAAAAAGGTTTCTGTAAAATCAGTTTCCAGTTTTTGGCAAAGCAGATAGCAAGTATACAAACAGGTGACACAGCAACTAAAGGGTATGATGCATGGGTGCATACACAATGGTGGTTTAACACAAGTTCAAATGATCTGTGAAACTGAATGAATATACATGGTGCAGAAGTTCTAAAAGGAAAACATTTTTTTTTTGTCTCAAGAAATGAAGACAAATATGGCAATTTTTTTTTTCAGGAAATCAATATTCAATTGTGGCATGCAACAGAATATCCAAGACATATTTTTTGGGCAAGGCAGTAATTACATGTTTCCAGAAAAGAAAATAACTTTCCAGGTTTATTGAAACATTTTTTTTTTTGGAAAAGTTTTTTTAAACTTCAGAAATTCAAGTGGAATTTTTGGCAAACATGAAATCAGTGGAGGTGACATCTTTATGGCAAAAATTTGAATTCCAGAAATGGCCGAGAGATGTGGAAGCAATGTTTCACATAAATATGGCAATGTTTTATTCAGAAATCAATCTGTGAAAATCAGACAATTCATATTTGGCAACAATTTCAACGTTGCTAGTATCACGCAAGAGCATTCAAGGCAAATGCAGCAAATTCATTTTCCAGTTGAAAGACAACAAATTTAAATTCCTTTTTTCAACCGAGAGGTTTCACTTTCAAAAGGGAAAATCCACGCAAGTATCATTTATTGCAAAAATTAAGGGCCAAGAATTTCAAAATCCAAAGAGGAAATACACCAACATATTTGGAATGCCACAATAAAAGAGATCAATTAGAAGCATAATTTCATCTCAGCATTTTTTCAAGTTCACTCATGGGACAAGAACACGTCTAAAGTCATCAAGGAATTCACAGAAATTAAAAGCCACGCAAATCATTTTCAAAGCTGGGGAAAATCAGAGGGCAAAATCACGCAAATTTCTCTTTCAATCAAAGCCGAGAATTTCAATCGAGGAAAGCAGCGAAATCAGATCGGGTCATATATGAAATCAGTGATTTAGGGTTTTCTATTTCTAACCCTATATGTACACGCATTTCATCACTGGCAAATGAGAGGAAATCCCAAGCAACTGAAATCGAAAACCCACAGAATCAATTCAAGAGAAAAAAACTGAAATTAAGAGAACTCACAAATCGTTGTCGGTAGCAACCCAAGTCTGTGAATCGAGCCAGAGCAATTTTCAAATCAAAACACTGAAAGCATCCTTCGATTCAAGGCATCACTGAAACAAAATCATCATCAGATCGATCTGGATTTGGAGGATTTATCAGAAACCCTAGTTTCTTTGAAGCCGCCATTTTCTATTTCCAGAGACAAAGAGATCCGGCCAGAAAAATAAAGGGGTGCACAAATTAAAACATGGCTGGCCAAGAATAAAAGGGGATGACCCTCTTTGTTTAACTCCTAGGGTTTCAATTCTTTTTAATTTGTTTTTATTTTTGGTTTTAATTCGAGTTGTAAATTGTAAACAATCCTGAACAGTTTATAGAGTCTGCAAAACTCTAGGGGAGTTTCAGTTAGGAGTTATCTGACTGTAATAAAATCTGTAAAATCTAGGAATACAGGTTACAGGTTTGTAATCTGGGAAAATCTGATTCAGGGGTTTGAATCAGTCTAGGATTTTGAGCGTAGGGTTAGAATAGGAGCAGGGGTTTGCGAGTGTACATGGTCTTGTATGCGGGATCTGTTCTATCACCTAGTAGAAACCTTAGAAATGCAGCAGTAGGCAGGGTTTTGCCAAAGCTGGGTATATCTGTGTGTGATTTATTTTCTGCATTTCTGTTTCTGCTATATTCTGTGATCTGTTTATTATTTTAATATCCTGTCAGTTTTTCAATTCTATTTAAAAACTGTGAAAAACCCTATTCACCCCCCCTCTAGGGTTATTCTAGATCCAACAAAATCAAATTATTTATTTAATCTCTTGGGCGAGTTGTTCTTTAAAACACGTCATTAAACAAAGAAGTTCATCAACCTGTCTATCTTTTTCACCAAGCTGTCTATCTTGCTTTTCAAACCTCTCTCTAAGAATGTTAAGATGATATTCTTCAGAATTGTTGATTTGAAAGCTCTCGTTTTGGATTTCTTGATTCTCAAAATTATAGTCCACATCAATTTCACAATCAATATTATTTCCAATGTGATAGTTGTTTGAATTTTCAGAAAATTGACAATGATATTGGAAATCATTTTGATCATAAAAGTTATGTTCGTAACCAAAACTGTTGAAATTTGGCAGAAAATTGCAATTTTTGTTATTTTCAAGATGTTGATATGAGCTATAACTTTGGAAATTTTGGTTTACAACCCCATATTGATGTTGATCAAAGCTATCTTGGGTTTCAAAGCTATTTTGATGTTGATGTGGCCCATAATCGAAATCATTGAAATTTGAATTGAAGTCGTCATTTCGATCATAATTTTGAAAATGTTGGTCATTTTGAAAATTTTTGACATTTGGCTCGCGAAATTTTGGAAAATTTTGCTTCATGAGTTGTAATTCAAAATCATACTCTTCAAGAGGATGTCTACTCCGATTATTATCCCACATATCTCTCAATGATTTATTTGAATCAGACATTTTAAAGAAGTCACGACAAGACATAAATTATTCTCGCTTCAAAATAGTATAAAATACTAAGTTGTGCCCTATTAATTAACTGACTCAATTGGAAGGGGGAAGAGGGTCATATGGCCGTTCACGTATAGTATAAATACTAAGGGATACGACCAATGTTTTATGGGTAGTATGCAACCTCTTTTGCTAAAAGTTCAATAAATTGAACTAATATATATATCCGCGATCCAATTATACGAGACAGTCAACTTCACAAAACACCACTTTTCAATTATATTATTTTGCAAATCAAATCAAGTTTCAGAATTGAAAAACGACGAGAGTGATGATTTTAGTTATGGAAATTCGTTCCACACAAACAGAATCCGAAATATCAGTCACAGAACAGTCACAGAATAATAGCAGAATAAAAAATTTGTACAAGCAAGCCGCTGCCCCTGCAGAAGATTTTTACACACAATTTCTATATTTTTTCTTTGCAGCAAAGCACCTGTAGAGTTTAGAAAATATTACAGCGGTGTATGGCAATCTGTCCAGAAAAATTGAGCAGTATTAATGATTGAAATCCATTATTTGCAAATCCGTTGACCTTTGAATCCTTGTTCGTTGCTTGAATCTGTTCCTTCCTTTGGCCTTTGATTTGAATTTCACCTCTTCTTCTTCTTCTTTTTTGAGAGAGAGAGAAAGGTAGAAAAATCAACAAAAGAAATAAAAGAGAGAAAAGAAAACGAAAAAAAAAATATGAAGGAGAGAGCTGGAAAGAAATAAATGAAATAATGGAAAGAGAGATTGTAGGAGGTGAATGAGAAATGCAATTGGAAAGAAATAAAAAAAAAAGAATGCAAGTTTTTTTTATGAAAATTTGAACAAGAAGAAAGGGAAAGAAATGAATAGTAAAAACCCAAACAAAAAAGGGAAAAAAATAAAAGAGGAAGGAAATAAGAGAAAAAAAGCAAGATTTTTTTAAGTAGAGAGGAAGGGTAGAAGAAATTGAGGAAAGAAATAAAAGAAGATAAAAACAAGAAAGAAATCAAAGTAGACAGAGAAGAAATTGCAAAAGTTTTTTTTTAGAAAGTTGTAGACAAAAGATGGAAACAAATAAAAAGAAAAGGAAAGAGAAAAGAAAAATGTGAAAATCAACAAGATGGTAGAAAGATGTAAAGAAAGATTAGAGGAAGTGAGAGAGAGTTGTAATTAGAAAGCAATCGATAAAAAAATGCAAGTTTTTTTTTTTGGTTATTGTTGTAAAAGAATGGAAACCAGTGTATTGACAATTGGAAAGAAGTAAAAGGAAGGAAGGAATAAATGGAAACCAATAAAAGAAAATTTGGCAAATTACAACAATAATGAACAATAAAAATAAAGTAAAAATTGGAAAGAAGGAATAGATGAAGAGGGAAAGAAAAAAAAGAAATATAAAAGGAAAAACAAAAATGAAAAGGAAAAAAAATCAAGAGAATTTGGCAAGTTCTATTTTTATTATTATTATTATTTGTCTAAAGTAGGAATGAATTTGCAAGAGGGAAACAAATAAATGAAAGAAAGGGGAAAGGGGAAAGAGGTTGAAAACAGGAAAGAAACAAAAGAAAAATGGCAAGTTTTACAAGAACAACAATGTAGAAAATAAAAATGCAGAATAAGAAGAACAACAAAAATAAAATTAGGATTGTCGTTGAAACTAATCAAACGACTAATCACTAATGAAACAAATGTAAAATACAATTGGTGCTCTTCCAAAACTAATTGTGAAGACAACACCTATTGCTAAGAAAGAAAAGTGTAGAAATAGTAAAAAGGAAGAACTTTTATTAATGGAGAAGAGAATACAGAATAATGGATAGGATAGGATACAATGACATTACAAGGGTATTTATAGGATAGATAGCCAAACCCTAACCCTAACCCTAATACAATGATAGATGGGCATTAGGGAATTTACACAAGAGTTTACAATGAGAATTTCAAATGGGCCTTAGTTAAATCTATTAAATTTTTGGCCTTTCTTCTTTTTCTCTTGGTTCTTTGACAAGCCTTCCTTGATTTGAGATGTGCATGGCCTTTTTATCAATCATTTTCTTGTCCAACAGCAACTAGATGTGGCATCTTCATATGCAAATCTTCATATGCAGATATTCAGCAATTTGATCTCTATTTCTCTACTTTTCTGGTTGCATGCGGGCTGGGTTGGGATATCTGTAAAAGTGACAAAACAATACCCAAGTAATATTTATTTATATACAAAAGATAAAATATAAGAGCATAAAATAAACACATTTCTATGTCAATCAAATACCCCCACACTTATCTTTTACTCGTCCTCGAGTAAAACAAGAAATGAAAGACTAAATTAGATAGGTCACACTTTCGTAGGAAACACGATTGCATTGAGCGTATGCAACAAGCCGTTAAACCTCTAGGTGTCCCTTGTAGGACGAGTGGTGTCTCGTGAGGGTTTTCAGTGGATACTACCCACAAAATCCAAATGCAGTATGCTATGATTCTAATGAAACCACATGAATGCAATGGACATATGCAAAATAAAAGCAAAAATGAAAACAAGACTTGTTTCTGAAGTGGTACAACAAATTAAATTAACAATTTCTAGTCAGTTGATTTTATTTTAGATACCTCAACTTGTCACAAATTTTCAATATAAATCAAGTTTTCAAATGTTAAATTCCAGTTTGGCCAGTTAGTTCGGTCGATAACATAGTGTAGCCATGAAATAAATTCTTAGTTTGCTTGGCACAGTTTGCAAAGTGGTGTTATTATTTTCTCATGTATGGCTAGTCAAATCAATAAGGTCAAGAAGTGTTTGGGCATCATCGCTTATTCTTTATTCTATAAAATTTTAAAATTTATGTTCAAGTACATACACCTAACTTAGAAGACCAAGGTTTACCACCCATGCACTGCCTCGCGGACTAACGGAGAGTGGGTAAAGAGCTTGGCGGATTGTGCAGGCCGACTTTGACTTTGTCAACAACGTGTCGGTAATCCTTAGGTGTCCAATCTCATAAAATGAGACCAAGATATTCCAACGCTGACTTTGTCAACAACGTGTCGGATAGAGCTTGGCGGGTTTGCACACCAACGCTTGATATACAAGAAATGTTGGATACCCTTGGATTACTATTATTATTATTGAAAATATAAGCACAAAAGAGAGTTACGCGAAATCACTTAACACAACTTAGTTTTAAGGATTTGAAAAGCCAATATAAGTATTTTAAGTTCTCCACTTATTTAAACAAAGTCTACAATATAGAATAGATTTCATGGCCATCACCTAAGAATCTCCCTATGTACCAGTCACACTATTATCCCTCAAAATTAAAATTTTCATTATATTTCTTATTCGATCTAAGTTGAGAGAAAAAAAATACTATCAACTGATTAATAATCCTTAACTTATTTTGCTGTATCAATCTAAAACGAGTCATGTTTCAAAAAAAAATGGCATGTTACTACAGTCTAAAATGCATGATGGTCCTATTTAAATGGATGAAATTGAAAAAGAAAGAAAAATAAAGAAAAAACGAAAATGAGTGAAATGCAGACTCCCCCCCACACTAGAACTAAAAAGTGTCCACACTGTAAACACGTTTCCTAAATGTGAAAGATCGTACCCAAAGATGAATTAAATGTAAAATGACTTGTAAAACGAAATGTAGTCTAACTATATGTAAGAATGGATCATATATACAGTGATATATGTGTTTACGATGCATGCGATGCAGAGAATGCCACCAACTTTTCCCCCCACACTTAGTTCTAGCCCGATGAGTTCTGTTCCCACTATGTCTAGGCATGTTTTCTAATAAGCAAAAGTTTTTGAAAACCATCTCATTTTTATACCTCGATTTATAGTCCAATAAATGAATGTTCAGGGTCGTCCTCACATGAAGTTTTTCAACAAAGCTAACATTCCAAAGATAGTTCATGTGTTCAACAAATTTATCAGTGTAATTTTTCAAAAATTTGTGATCGTATATAAATTCAGTGAAATTTGAATTTTGAGTGTTGTTCAAGAGTATTTGATCACCTTTCTCTATTGACAAGGTATTTTCGATACCGACAATGTCAAATTCGTTTGAAATTTCCTCAAAGTTAAAATTTTCGAACTCGTGACGTGAATCCACTTCTTCCTCATTTGGCAACTCATCCTCATACAATCCAAAGAATTCATGTTCGTTAAAATCCTTTTCCAATTTTGAGTTTTTGAAAAATTCAACATTTCTGTTCTGTTCAATTTCTAGAATTTCAAGTTTCTCATAGCCCAAAAGAGGAAGATCAAAATCCAAGCTTAAATCTTTTTGAAAAGAATCAAAATCCAAATCATTTATTGAATTTTGAACAACTTCATTTAGATCATCACTCTCAATTTCGAAAGTTGTTGTTTGAAAATTTTCACTATCAGTAAAGAATGGACTATTTTCTGATTCATCGCTTGTTTGAATTTGGTTCTGTTGCTCTCGTTGTTCTTTCAAAGATGTCAATCTATGAATTAGAAAAGCGCGATATTTAAATTAAATTCTGCAAGCATACAGGTGTGTAGCATACAGGTCGAACACAGGGAGGTAGATTAAAATCAAATTATTTATTTAATCTCTTGGGCGAGTTGTTCTTTAAAACATGTCATTAAACAAAGAAGTTCATCAATAAAACTGTACAAAATATTACCCCTTTTTATTTCCGTCATTACAATTTATTCTTTAGGAAATTAGACTTATTCCTAATTGATTGGTTATTAAAACTGTACAAAATATTTTTTCATAGCTTAAAGTAATTATCATAATGGAAACCAATAAATATGTGACATTTTTTTACAATTATTTTTAGACTATTGAATGGTGCGCAATACAGCAAAATCCATATTTCGCACTAATACACATTTCAAACTTGCAATTATGTTTTCCACTTCTTTTAAAACTAAACTATGAATATATATATATATATATCTCATTTTTTCTAACCAATTAATATAGGCTACCACTAACTTTCCAGTTAAATCAATTTACATTAATTCTTGTCTCTAGCTTTATTTTTCCCATTTGTTTTGCATAACTACAGTAAAATTAGACATAATTGGGTTTATACCATTTTTCTTTCAACCCACGCAACTTCTACCTTATTTTCATTTTAAACTTGAAAAGAGATTTCTTACAAATAGCATGAAAATTCTCAAACTTATCCTTTTTGCTACAAATTTACTGTATATAACCTTGTTTATGCCATATCAATCTTTGTCACATTAATGTACAAAGCCTTACCAAGTTTTCCTTCTTTCAATTTTTCTTTTTATTACACTTTTGGCACAATACGTTCATTTATCCCAAATCATCAAGTTTTCCCCTTTTTATTACAATTCTCATTAAATTGCGCAGAATGACAATTAACTTAATCGATGCCTAATCACAATTCAATTACTTCGCACGTAAGCACAATTCAAATAAATTTGCGCATAATCACAATTTAATTATTTTGTGCATAAACACAATTTTTTCATTTTGTGCATAACAAGAATTTTATTCATTTTGCATATAACTAAAAAATTTATTCATTTTGCGCATAACCACAATTTAACATAAACCGTCTATCCTGATGCAGAAGAGGGGAAAAGAAGATGAAGAAGAACATATTGTAAATTCCAAAAGGAATTAAACGATACAATATGCCATTAGCAGAAAATATAATTATAATCCACTCATCTGAGATTTGCGCTCTAATATTCTGGATCTGATTTGGATCTGCGTTGCTTTCTTTTCAATTCGGATTTATAGATATGTTTTAACTGATGATATGGGCATCTGTGACTTTAATCAACAATCTACTTTTCCAAACCTTGAATCAAAAATCCTAAAACTAATATATATATATATATATATATATATATATATTTCTGAAGAATTTGGAGGAGAAAGGAAGTGGCAGAGCTCTGGCACCCTCCCAGAAAATATAAGTTGTAGCCTAGTCCCTTGTGGTTTATTTATAGTTGCCCAAAAGAACGTTGATCGTTTGATCAAAACAAATAAAATCAGAACCGTTCACACAAAATAGATCACGCTACCTGGCACAAATATGAGTCCCTTCTGCGAGGTTTATGCTACAATTAAAACGTTCTCTTAACGTTATTTTTTTCATATTTCATTCATTCTACTATTTCAAATTTAAAATGCATTTGTCTTTGGAATTCTTGGGCGTATATATTTACGTACACTCCATAAAATTTCAACTATTAATAGCTGCGTAATTTTTGCTTATTAAATATTATTATTAACGTTATGATTCCCTAACCATTTCATTGACGCTTCAAATTTCAATTTTAAATCTACGTGTATATATTCACGCACAACCCCAATTATTTCAAAATCCAAACAACGTTATCCTGAAATTTATTTCTTACTTGTTTTGATTAATTACGTGTTAATTTTGAATTTCATGTCTATATATATATATCTGTGTGTGTGTGTGTGTGTGTGTGTCTGTAGACAAACACATACATACATATATTTATACACACTCACTCATATACATAATTTTTCCTTGTATATACATAAACATATACTTTTCTCTTGGAACATGCATCATTTTGGTTGGCCTTCTTAAAATTTAAAACATGACGTTTGTGGAACTCGAACTAGCATGTTACAACTTGGCAGGCAAGTACTCAACCACTGAATCACACTGCTTTTTGTTCACATAATTAGAACATTGAAAACTCCTAATTTTATGTGTTTTTTCGTGTTTATTCCGAAACTTTATTTAATGATATCTTCTTCGTTTTAAATCCATTTTCTGCAAACGATAGGTCTAAATTGATCAGAAAATCATCATGGATGCAATGACGCTGGTCCATGGCCAAATTCATAAAATTTTACGAATTGTATTTTATTATTTAATTTAAAATGCGGGGGGATACATTCTCCAACCTTTAGGAAATTTCGTCTTTGAAATCTAGAAAAGGTAAAATTAAGTAATTCCTCACATAATTTACAACCATCATGTGTACATCCAATTTTTGCAACCATTTATGCACATGTGCAAAGTGTGGCACAACATAAAAATACATGAATGTCTAAGCGTTACCTCCGATATGAATGCAAATTCTCTTGAAACCCTTTTGAAAATATGATGTACATATCCTAAATATATTAGCAATTTCTATATGAATGGAATATTTTGAAAATCAAAAATACATTTTCATCCAATTATTCTCACACTCTTACAGAATTAGAACGTAGTTCATCCAATTTGTGCATCCAAATTCAACCAACCAAATTTAAATTTGCAAATTTCGAAAAAGTCAAATTTTCTGAATTCAATTTCTTATGTTAGAAAGAGGTAGAAAGTGGAAAATTATATATTTTTCATCTTCTTTTATGCACTTTTTTCCTCATACTTGGAAACCATAGTTGTTAATCTTACAAAATAAATAAATCATATTTTCTATTCCAGGCACAGTTTATATAAGAAAATTTTCATTTCAGTTTTCCAAGCTTACTTGGAAGAATTCATTTTCTTTTATTATTCTTAATTTTTGCGTTTGCCATATTTTTTTCTTTTTCTTTTAGTTGTTCGTCTATTTCCTTCGTTTTCAATTTATTCACAATATTCTATGTTTTTGTTCTTACCTAGCAATCACCGCAAACATCTAGGAAGAAAATATCCCACTAAACTATTCTATTTTTTCTAAAATAGAACACCACATAGGAATGCAAAATCTATACAAAAAGAAAACTTTCATATTTCCTCAAGGGGTGCTAAAAAGGATTTCTATTAATTACTAACCATATTATAAATTTATTTACAAAAATCTCAACTTGTCTTTTCCTATTTATTTCCTCCTTATCATTTTCCCATAAATCACGCAAGTTTTAAATTTACTTTTTACTTCTTTCTATTAAATAGTAATCACTTGAAACATCTTTTCAAAATTTCCTCAGACCTTTACTTATTGTCCATGCACGCTAATGGGATCACTTCTCACTAAATTGTCTTTTATTAATTAAGATTAAGTTTCTATGAATCTTTTCTAAAGAGGACTTTTGCGTTGTCTTTTACTAAATAAGATTAAGTTTCTATGAATCTTTTCTAAAGAGGACTTTTTTTAGTGTAAAGTAACAAGAAAACTTCAAAGTTATTATTTTATTGAAATAGGTAGCACAAAATATGGTGCTTTACCTATATTTTGTACACCTCTTTTGCTGCACATTTCCTTATCGCTTTTATAGAACATGTTTACTTACAAGCTTATTGATTTATAAAAACTTATCTCACAATTCTTCTTATTTCAATAAGTTAAGTTGTTCCGCAATCCACCCTTTATGAAAATTTTAATATTTTATTTCACACAAGGTCACCTATGGAAACCCATATGGCCAATTCATTTGTTAATGCTTTCTCTTAACCACTTATATCGCTTAACCCCACAACTTACTTATGTATTCGATGCTTTTTGAAAACAAGTTTGCATAATTTTTTCAAAAATAATTTTAATGTAACTCTTAATATTACAAAAAAGTAAAATTTAAAACTTGTAAATTCTTGAAACTTGAAAACTGTAACATCGCGCATTTTACATATCAAAGGATCAGGATCATTCTTATATTTTAATATGTTGGTTATGGGGGAGTGAGACATATCCATAATTTTTACCAATTTTGTTTGTGACCATTTTGCTCTTTCCCGTCATGTACAGAGCATAAATTTTGACTCATGTTGAATCAGGTGTTGAAACATGTGCCATTGGAAAGGAAATGATGATTCTCTTTTCGTAGATTGGTCACATTAAAGATTTGGTTCAACGGTTTGGGAGGAATCGCTGTTTTAAGGTTTAACAGTTGGTTGTTCAGGTTCGGTAAGTCGTAATTGGCTGATTTGAGAAGGCCCATTTGTGGGCTGGTGGAAGGTTATAAATAGAGGGTAGGAGGCATGGAGAATAGTTTACTTTCTTCATTCTCTCATTTGAAAGAGTGAGAGCTCCTCCATTTTCTCCATTCTTTTTTACTTTTCCACCATTAAAATTTTAGATCCACATCGTTTGAAGCTAGATCTACATCATTTCAAGGGAGTGTCCATCAAATTGAAGAGTTTGGATCAAATTCTTCATTGCCAAGATCTAGATCTAGGAATTTTTGAGTTGTCTTGGAGAATTGGTGAGTGATATGCTTCTCTTACATTGATTCAATCAAGTATATGTGTGTTTGATCTTGTTTTTTCATCAAATTCAAGTCGTTTTCCTTAGATCTACATCATGGTAATTCTATTTTCATATGAATCTCCATAAGATATAATTTAGCAACTTAAAACCGGTCATTTACTTATATTTTATATGTTTATGCAAGTTAGATCCATAATTTTAGTTTATATGTTCATTTATCATGACTTTGGTGAATTTTACATAATTATTGATAAAATTGTTATCTTCAACTTGTTGTTGGTTTCATAACATGTTTGTGGTTGAATTGGATAAGCTAGATGAGTTGATTTCACCGGAATTGTAGTTTAGCAAAGATTTGGTCAAGTTTGGAGATGATTTGGGTTTACCAATGAATTGGATCGGTGTGCATGATCCGAGTTGGACCTGTATGCATGATCCGAGTTGGATCGGTATGCATGATCCGAATCAGATAGGTATGTAGGATCCGAATCAGATAGGTATGTAGGATCCGAACGAATCAGATAGGTATGTAGGATCCGAATAGGATAGGTATGTAATATCCGAGTCGAATAGGTATGTATGAACCAAATCGGATACGTATGTAGAATCCGACCAGATGAAGGATTTGACCAAATGAAGGATCTGACCTAGATAAAGGATCCGACTAGATGAAGGATTCGACCAGAAGAAGGATCCGACACAGATGAAGGATCCGACCCAGATGAAGGATCCGACCAGATGAAGGATCCGACCTGTAAGATCCGAGATGAAGGATCCGAGAGATGAAGGATCTGACCTGCAATATCCGAGATGTAAGATCCTACATGTAAGATCCGATCGGAATGGAATGATCCAGTCGAACGGACTTCGAAGCGAATTCAAGTGAGAATGTCGAAGTGACGTGACTTGTTTGTTGTTTATCGAAATACAATGAGTGGAGAAACGACTCAAGTTGGACTTGTACTTGTAGATAAGGATTGTTCGTTGATCTTGGAGATGCAACGAGTGGAGAAACGACTCAAGTTGGACTTGTACTCGTAGATAATGATTGTTTGTTGATATTGGAGATGCAACGAGTGGAGAGAAGACTCAAGTTGGACTTGAGTTTATGGAGAATGGAAACTCGAGACTGGGTCTAAGTTTGTGGGTAATGGTCGGCGATGTCAGTCTACCAGGTAGAGTTATGAAGGGATTATTGTTTTCATAAGTTTTAATGGGTTCAAAGAAAGGGTATAATAGGGGAACCTAAAAGGCTAGTTGGATTAGTCAAATACCCTGGACCCATTGGATGAGATTAGTTGTCTCTGGGAGGCAAATAGACGTTGGATGTGCAGTATTCTGTTTAGAACTAGGGTTACCATTAACCCTTGATGGATGACATGGTGACATGGCCATTCATACGACTAACGATAGTTTTCTAGTAGGATTAGTAGTGGTAGCCAAAGTCAGTTATGAGTGATTGGTTGCTTTGTTAAATCATCTCACGTAGATTGTCCAATGTCGAAGGAGACGTTTCTTGGGTGCTTGTATGATATTGGTTTTGGCATCTGGGGCTTGTGCTTGAGGGATGCTGAATTCGATTAGGATGGTTCATGTGAGATGTATAATTTGGATGTTGTGAGTGCTGTTGTTGGTTGCTTCTGTTTGCCATGATTGAATGGTCATTCTGGTTTCTATGGGTGTATGGTTGAAATGTTTGACATAAGGCTATCACTGTCTGATATTTGGAGTTGGGCTTGGAGTTTTTCATTGGTAATGCGATTGGTAGATTGATGGTTAAACTACCTTTTCTCATATACTTTAATGATGACGTTAGATAGTTGTTTTATCGCTCACTGAGACTGTTGTTTGACTCAAGGTTTTTAATTTCCCTCTTATTACCGTGGGTTGTTCATCCGATTTGGATGGGCATACTAGGTGGAAGGTGATAAGTGATAGCCTAGTGAGGACGACATAGCAGTTCGGAGGCAAGAAGGAGGCTGGCGTACTATCTTTCTTGCTATATATTATTTATATTTCCGTTGTTTGTTATTCTTCTCTGAATGCTATAGTGAGGCAAATTTGCACAGACATATGTTGCAGTCCTGGTGTATGGATATACTTTCTAGTTGTTTTGAAAGTTTGAAATTTCTGCTCAAATATGCTTTACTAATATTACCTGTTGTATATGTTCTATTATATTTTATCCTTACATTGTGAGATTTATGATAGGTTCCGCTTGTGTTTGTCTACTCTGATGATTGTCCATAACTGCCTGGCACACTTTTCAACGTATTATTCCCCTTGTTTAGTGCAGGGGTTATGCGCGGTCGTCACAAAAACTTTGTTTACAAATCTTTTTCTACATTTACATTTTTTCCAAGTTCTTTTTTAAAAAGTATTAACTGTGGGACTAAGTATAAAGTGGTTTCTAACTTTTGCATTTTTCAAACTCTTTGCGTTAAATTATATTTTTTTGTCCTAAATTTCTCCTTCACATAAATTCCTATAAAACTATATCTAAACTAAAAAAAGATACAAATGCCAATTTAGCGCCAAATGCATATATTTAAATTCCTAATCCATTTTTCTCTTTCTTAATCTTTTCCTACTTTACTAGGCTTTACTACTTAATCGGCTAATTTAAAATACCAAAATTTCAAATATTAACATATGGAATCTTCTTCTTTTTTCCCGAACATTTTGTACACTTTCAACCCTACCAACTCATAGGTCTATAATCCTTAAACTTTCATAACCATTTCCTTAGTGTACAAAACCAATACCTTAAAAAAAATTCCATGTGTTACATTACTTAATTAGTGGGCTACACTTTGGATATATATATATATAATATTTTAAAAATAAAAATACGCTCACTCGCTATCTATATAGGAATCCTAAATCAAAGCTCTGATACCAAATGTAGAAACCCGAATTTCGGCAGATTCATTTTTTTTTTCAAAAATCTAAATTTATTGAAGATCAAGTTGGTTTGTTTGGTATCGTGTAGAAAATCAAAGATAAATGTATCAGAGCTCATGATAGAAATCTCACGGTGAAAGGGAATAAAAATATAACAGTAGGTAAGTGCTTACCAATATAATGACACTATCTAACAATTGTCTTTAAGCTGTAGAATTTTAATCACCTGTCTAACCTACGGGTGTATTATGAGGAGGGGGTTATAACAAGAGTTCTGGTGAATGGACAAATTATACTTTCTACAAATAACACTACAAATACCGTTCTATCACTGGTTCATATATATTAAGTTATTCAAGTTTACGTCACAATATACTTTCGATTTTCCGAATAAACCGTACCCATCTACTCGTAGCTATATGCCTAATATATCGAGGTATTCCTCATAGTACCTACTCGAGTGGTTCCAATTGTCGTACTACGAAAACGTACTGGACCTCCAACGCTATGCCATGAAAGTGTATTAGGATACACCGCGAAAGAGAATAAGCCTTTACCACTGCGCCATAAAGGCACCATAGTCCTTGAGTTTCTCTACAGAACTCAGTCGGGGCTTTCTACATATATGTAAAGAACATCCTCGTTAGGACTACAATACAGATATCCAAAGATAGATTTGTCTCTTTAGGTGGCTCTCCAAGGTCCACCCAACCTACCGCTACTCAGTGAAATACTATTCAAATAGCTAAATAACCCCCTACCATCCAATCTAAACAAATATGTGGTCCCTTATCCAATGTCATGATAGTAAAAAAAATCATTGGCTTCTTGGCTTAGCTCTAGTCTTTCCTGCACACACTCTGACTAACGTTGATAGGTATCCAACGACCTACTATCCTTTGCTGGGTCCTGACCACGAAGCCTCCCCCTTGAGGCAACCTCCTAATCATCCTAAGATCATCCTCATTAGTCTTTAGGTTGCCTACCATCAAAGATGCAACCAAGACATACTCATAATATAGAATCGTACAGATCATGCCTCTGTTAGTACAACTTCATTAGGCCTACCACAGAGGGTCATTACGGAGTATCCTCACGTCCTGTAGAAGTCACACAATTTCTTCTTGTCTCGTCGGATAGTAAGCTGGATGTGCTCCTCTCGTGTCTCCAGACACCCTCGATGACCTTCCCTGTTGAGCTCTTCATCCCAAATACGAACAGATAAGTTCAAATGCATCTCATCATTATATTATTAGACTCTTTCTAATTTTCAACTACACGCCTGTTTTACTTACCAAATTTCTAGTTAACTTAAACATTCACTTGTTTATTTAGTATTCAAGTTATTTGTTTATTAGCTTTAGTTGGCCACTTATTTTCCCTAATCAACTCTCACTGCCGGAACGGACCACTGCTTATTATTATAGTCATTAAAATTAATTCCTCAATTGTAAGTTTATTACTAATAAGCGTGCTCTACTCTTTCCCATTTAAATATAACCTCGTGTTATAATATTACAACAACTATATTCGTGGATTTTGCTTATTAAACTTATTTATGGTAGACTAGATTCATTTATAATAAGCCTCTTACTTTCCATTTCATATTTTAATTATAACATGTATGTTATAATCCTACTATCCCTATGGCAAGTTTACATGTTATATTACATTCCTATCTTATATAATTTATTATAATAGGTTACATTCCCCGTTCATTGCATAATTCACAGGCTTCTTATTCATATTTCTCTGCATAATACTTTTCACGAATGTTACCCCTTTTTATTTCCGTCATTGCAATTTATTATTTAGGAAATTGACTTATTCCTAATTGATTGGTTACTAATACTATACAAAATCCCTATTTCCACAGCTTAAGGTAATTTTCATAGCTTAAGGTAATTATTTTTAGGCTATTGAACAGTGCGCAATACGAAAAAAAAATCCCTATTTCACACTAATACACATCTTTATTTATTTTTAAAATTGCAATTATGTTCTTCACTTCTTTTAAAAACAAAACTATGGAAATATATTATATAATTCCTAGCCAATCAATCTAGGCTACTAGTAACTTTCCAATTAAATTGATTTACATTAATTTCTATTTCTAACTTATTTTTCCTATTTGTTTTGCATAACTATAGTAAAATTGGACATAATTGGGTTTATCCCTTTTTCTTTCAATCCCTACAATTTCTTCATTATTTCTATTTTAAATCTAAAAAAGTGAATTCTTATAAATAACATGAAAATTCTCAAACTTATCCTTTTGCTACAAATTTACTGTATGTAACTTTTTTTATGTCATATTAATCTTAGTAACATTATGTAGTAAGTTTTTCCAAGTTTGCCTGCTTTCAAAATTATTTTTTATTACACTTTTGGCATAATACGTTCATTTAGCTCCAAACAATCAAGTTTTCCTCCTTTAATTACAATTCCCATTAATTTGCGCAGAACCACAATTAACTTATTCTGTGCCTAATCACAATTAAATTAGTTTGTGCCCATGGCTCCAGCACAATTCAAATAAATTTACGCCTAATCACAATTTAATTATTTTGCGCATAATCACAATTCATTCATTTTGCGCATAACCAATTATTCATTTTGTATATAACCAAAGTTTTTATTCATTTTGCGCATAACCACAATTTTATTCATTTTGCGCATAACTAAAATTTAACATAACTGCATATTCTGATCCGGAAGAGGAGAAAAGAAGAAGAAGAACATATTGTAAATTCCAACATGAATTAAACGATACAATATGCTATTATCGGAAAATATAATTTAAATCCACTCATATGAGATTTGCGCTTTTAATATTTTGATCTGATTTGGACGCTGCTTTCTTTTCAATTCAGATATATAGCTCTGTTTTGACTGAAGCTCTAGACATCTATAACTTAAGTCTACAATCTTCTTCTCCAAATCTACAATCAAAAATCCTAGAACTAATATATATATATATATATATATATATATATATATATATATGTGTGTGTGTGTGTGTGTGTGTGTGTGTGTGTGTGTGTGTGTATTACTAAAGAATTTGGAAGAGAAAGGAAATAACAGAGCTCTAGCATATATGAGTTAGATGTTAGGCCCTGGTGGTTTATTTATAGTTTCCTAGAAGAATGCTTTTTGTTTGACCAAAACAAATAATAGTCGTTCATATAAAATAGATCAACGCTGGCTGGCCCAAACATGGGCCCCTTCTGCGTGATTTATGCTACAATTAAAACGTTCCCATAACGTTATCTTCTTTCCTATTTTCATTCATTCTACTATTTCAAATTTCAGACGAATTTATTCTTGGAATTCTTACGCGTATATATTTACGTAAAACTCCATGAAATTTCAATTGTTAATAGCTGTTTAAATTTTTCTTATTAAATGTTATTATTTCCTAACCATTTCATTGTTTCTTTCCATTTTTAGTTTATGCTTTAAATTTAAATTTAAATCTATGCGTACATTTTCATGTACAATCCCGTTTATTTCAAAATTCAAACAACATTATCCTGAAATTGATTTCTTACTAGTTTTGATTAATTGCGTGTTAATTTTGAATTTTATGTCTATATGTGTGTGTGTGTGTATATATATATATGTGTGTGTGTGTGTGTGTGTGTGTGTGTGTGTACACACACACATATACACACTCATCTATATATGATTTATCCTTATATGTGCATACACATATACTTTTCTCTTAGAATATGCATTTTTTGGTCGGCCTTCTTAAAATTTAAAAACATGACGTTGGTGAAATTTGAATTCGCATGCTACAACTTGGGAGCCAGGTGCTCAACCACTGAACCACACTGCTTTTTGTTCACCAAATTAGAACATTGGAAACTCTTAGTTTTATGTGTGTTTTTTACTTCATGATTGTTTGAAATTTCATTTTATGATATCTTCGTTTTAAATCCGTTTTCTACAAACCATAGGTCTAAATTGATAGGAAAATTGCCACAATGACACTAGTTCCATTACCAAATTCAATTTTTTTTACAAATTCTATTTTATTATTTAATTTAAATGCGGGGTGTTACAACAACATAAATGATAGTATAAATGTGCAATATGTAACACGCAATGGATTCCCCATCCTAGTTATTTTTTCTTTCCCATCTTAACGGTTTCTGATGATTCCCCATCGTTATCGTTCTTTTAACTCGGTTCCCTTCCATGTTTTGCAAGTTAACCCCGGATATACATTCAAAACCGAAATACCTCCCGTACTACGTGAAACAATGGGTCGAGATCCCATTTCTTTAAGTTAAATTGGTAATCCAAATATACCTTTTCTTTCCTTTTGCATCTGCACTGCGCAATTCAAGGTAACCCCTTACTAGGAAACAAAATCTTTCCTTTTAGTATTTATTTGACTTCCGTACTGAGAGAATCAACAGAGCCAGTTTCTTATTATGGTTTCCGTACTATGCGAAGCAACTGAATCATCCCTTCTTACGATGCCTCTCCCATGCTTTGTAAGGTATCCCTTTATTAATAATGGGACCGTAGGCTTATCATTTTAGTTAATTGCTTTTCCAATTTATTTCACCCATCGGTTCCCCTATTGTTCACACAAATGAAAATATCATGTTCATGGTTACCTACCAATAATAAGTGCAGCTTTCAGTGGTGTCCTACCAAATACAATAATCAATCATCTCCGAAAGGTAATCCGTTCTAGCTCCATACGACAACAATTGTTTACTCTGAAGGAAAACCCCTCTAGCACCATACAATTCCCTCAAAAGGTACCCTTTTTGAATCCACACAATTAAGCAATCAATCAAGACCTAATGTCAAAATCATGATGTTAGGGTATAGAGGCAGAAAAATCTAACTCTATTATACAAACATTAAGTAAATCTCTCCTCATCATTATCTCAGTGCCGACAACTATGGAGGCAAAGCTCCAAATCTTTATTGGAAACACTTCCTTTTGGACCATTAACCACATCCAAGGAAATAAGTTTACAAAAACAAGTTTATAAAGGCTTGTCATCATAAGAAAAGGCATCAAGGGATTTGGAATCACAAGCTCCATGTTAGAAAATAGATAAGACTCCTTTCCGCTTCATTTAAAAGGTGTAAAGTCATTTATACAAAGCAATTCTTTCTTACAAAAGACTCCCCTTCGTCCCAACCAAAAGGGTGGAGGCGAAAGCATATAGTGGACCCGTTAACTTTAAAAATGTATAAATATCAATATCAAAGCTCCTCCAAAAGGTAAGAGATATATGTCTAAATATCTCATATACCACACGTATGATATTCCAAGTATTCAGCACTACCGAAAGGTGGCTTCCGAAAGTATCAGAACATTGCTTGCGAAAAGGAAATGTCCGTGACAGTTGTGTAAAGTTCACTTATTTCTTTATAAAATAATACTTTATACCAGTGGCCAAAGTATAAAATATTTATATGAATATATTAACATTTTTATTAACGAATGAGTTTTTCCTAAGTAATTCCAACTTAGAAAATTCCCAACATATTCATACAATCATAGAAAATTATGAAGTTCGAAATCCATCTCCAGAATGATACAACAAACATCATATCAAAATTTTGTGGTATTTGAAGATTTCTAAATATAGGTTTTGACCTAAGACCGATAATTTTCATGTACACTGAGACGACCCGATTTCCCGTTTTCACGGAAACAAGGTTATCTTTGGAATATAACACAGAAACATATAATAGCAGAACAGAATTAAATAAATACACCAGAATGAACAACAAAATATACTGGATAAAAGTAATCATCAGAGTTACACAGTATACAGGATCTTACTTAGTACAAATACAGTTCAGCTATACATAAATGTCTACAGCGGAAATAAACAAAATATGTACAATAGGAGCTGAACAACATAAAAAGAAATAAATGATAGAATCCATCTTCAGCTCCAGCTATCCAGAAAGAACCAGCTAAACCTGAATACAAGGCTGCCCGTGTAGAAAAAGGGGCACCCGAGTTTGAGAGTGAAACAAACTACGAGTCAGTCATGGGACTGGTATGAGAAATCCACTCAACACATATATAATTGGCTAATCACAGGACCACGCCACTTTCGTGGAACGGGTTTACTCCATTGGATTGCCAGTGCTCTAAAACAAATCTTTCTTTTAAACATCGCTATGCTTTTTATAAAAATGAAGCCATTATAAGACTCAGTTCCCATCACACAATGCAACGCAAACCGGAGGATAGAGTTTTACCTTATAATGGCCAAAATATGTTTGATACGAATAAAACAAAGGCATTTGATATTATTGCTAGTGTTTATATGTTTCGAAAACAATTTCAAATCATAACTATCAATCATAGACGACATGAGCGTCCCATGCCACTATGTCGCCAAATGTATATATATACAATCGAAACCGCACGATCACGTATTTGGAAATTGGATTTCCGTCATGAACCAAGGCAAAAGATAGTCCTTACCGAATTCGAGACAATCTAGCCCATGTCTCAGGATCAGAACGCATCAACCCTTTAGATCGTCAGGGCCGGTCCACCGATGTGGATTATTATGCCTGAACACTACGTTTCTCCGCCCTTTGGGGCGTAAACGAGCCAACGAATGACTCCATCGGACCCGGATCGTCCGATCAAACCGAGGCGCCTCGCAACAGCAACAACCACATAGGTGAAAAGTATATAAATGTCAGGGCTGGTAGGTCACTGACACCACCCTAGCTAGAAAGAAACGCAGGCCCTCCCTGATGTCCTCTCCCGTTTTAGGTTCATACCGAGGTGTGAGGCTCGCGAATTCACGTTATACACGAAGCTACGCCACACAGGCGGTGCTTTGATCATCACCACAAGACTTTGCTTTTCAACAGAAGTCCTGATCACTGCATCTTAGCATGCCACACAGGCAATTCACACCGTGCCACTGATGGCTATCAATCACACAGAACAAATTCCCATGTCGGACACACAGTCCATTTACAAGTCCGTTCTGGGTCTGAACGAAACCGGAGGCACTAAATACCTCGCAAACCCTTCGATCAACACGTATGTCTGAACGATCACCACTCATTATCCATATTTCGGGATGCCTCCCAATCAGGACCTCGGTTACCATCCAAACGAGGTGAAGATCTCCGGTCTTCGACCATCGTCTTCATCTTTGAATTTCAATCGTCGGTCGATTATTCGAAATGAGAATTAACTCGGCCTTTTCAAATAATTCACGTATATTTAGAATTTCAAATCGATTTATTTCAATGGTTAAATTATTCGACAACACCAATTGTGTTCTTTATATAGTTTTCACACCTAACACATTCAACCATCAAACATCACATAAATCAAGCAAATTCAGTTTATTTCCATTCCATATCGCTTACGATATTTTATAACTATTTATCGCTATTTTTATTTATTTTAAAATAGCCATTTTATTCAAAACGACGCTTCGGGCCATAAGGCGGCCGTGGCGCTGTTTTTCTTCAGATTTGATTTACACATATCTGAAAATCTAACCGTTGGATCTTCACAAAATTTACATCATTAGAAAGGTCTTTTCAAAACGAATCCAACGGTTCCAGTTTCGGGAAAATCCGACGGTCGGATCTCCCGGTACAATCGTTTGAATTTTCGATTTCAAAATACGAACTGCAGCGTCGTTATTCGATTAAATATATAATTATATTTATATATATATAAATATAATCGCTTCTGGCGCTGTTTTTCTTCAGAGTTGAATTAAACATTCCAGACAATCCAACCGTTGGATTTTTACAAGGTTGGTGCCGTTGGAAAGATTATTCCAAGGCGAACCCGACGGTTAAGATTTCGGGGAAATCCAATGGTCGGATTTCCCGTACTAGTCGTTTGAAATCACGGTTTCAAAATACGAACTGCACGGCTTCGTTTCGTTTTAATTTTATTTATATTTATATATTTATATAAATATAGTTCATTCAACAATTTCAATATCGTTTTCACTTCAAAAAAAATTTTCTAACACCTTAAATTTTGGAAAAATTTCGCCATAACCTCCCCTGCACCGGGAGCATCGGGAAATCGCAAATAGCGTCCCGGTCCTTCTAATCTCAAAAAGAAAAAGAAAAAGCCAAGCGGCTAGCCAACAGGCTCAAAATCATCACCCAAACAAATCAGTAAATGTGTACCTATTTGTCGGGCACAAATTTTATTCCTCTTCTCTAGCCCCTTTGCTATAACCTGTTCAATGAATATGCATGTACATATATATACAGTCCATATCATTTTTCATTTTCTATTCAACTTCATATTTGATTTCTATTTGGTTTAAAAACACCATTCATTCTAATGTTACATAAATAGGTGCAAATCATTTCATTAGCTAATTAATGAATATTTCAACTCATATATGTTTAGTTTGAACAAGTGGCTATTTTTAACCCTTCACATTTCAACGATTTATGCATACAATAAAAATGTGATTTTTATTGTAAAACAATTCATTTCAAAACACTATTTTTCTATATAGTTCATATAGGTGACAAAATAGGATTTTTATCGTAAAACAATTTATTTCAAAATATGAATACCATTCAACACATGAATTTCTAAACAACGAATGAATATCAATTCAACACATGAATGTTTTCAATAGTTTTTATATATAGATAAAAATGTGATTTTTGTTATCGAACAATTTATTTCAAAATATGAATACCATTCAACACATGAATTTCTAAACAACGAATGAATATCAATTCAACACATGAATGTTTTCAATAGTTTTTATATATAAAAATGTGATTTTTGTTATCGAACAATTTATTTCAAAATATGAATACCATTCAACACATGAATTTCTAAACAACGAATGAATATCAATTCAACACATGAATGTTTTCAATAGTTTTTATATATAGATAAAAATGTGATTTTTGTTATCGAACAATTTATTTCAAAATATGAATACCATTCAACACATGAATTTCTAAACAACGAATGAATATCAATTCAACACATGAATGTTTTCAATAGTTTTTATATATAGATAAAAATGTGATTTTTGTTATCGAACAATTTATTTCAAAATATGAATACCATTCAACACATGAATTTCTAAACAACGAATGAATATCAATTCAACACATGAATGTTTTCAATAGTTTTTATATATAAAAATGTGATTTTTGTTATCGAACAATTTATTTCAAAATATGAATACCATTCAACACATGAATTTCTAAACAACGAATGAATATCAATTCAACACATGAATGTTTTCTATACAATGAATAAATATAGTTTAAGCATATGAAAATAATTCAAACACACAAATATTATTCAAAATTTCGGCAGCATAACGGCAGGGTAGTTACACCGGCACCGTCCCTAGTACGGCTCCTCGTTCTACCTTAAAACCTCGCGGTTTTTGACAATGGGGTTCATGCATCTAGTTCGCACGCAGGCGGCATGTATATATTTATTTCATTTCCACCAACTAATCCTAAGTGGTTTCAACCAAATATTTCACAACCACAAACGGGTATTTTTCAACCACAACCAACCAATATCCATCACAAACAATCCCAAACAATCATTCAATTTTCACCACAATTTCAACCAATAAATACCGTCCATGGTTTGTGGACGAGGGGGCGTATATATATATATATTTATATATAGCAATTTATATATCTATCCACTTTCATTTCACACATATATAATATATTTTAAATCAGAAATCTCACCAATAGCTATCCAACTGCACGACACTTCACTTATAGAAATCTTCGCCTTTTGTCGCTTTCGCCCGTATTCTCTACATATGTAAAAATAGAAATTTTTACTATGCTATTCAATATATAAAAATCGAATTTTGACTTCGCTATTCAATATATAAAAATATGATTTTTACTTTTGCTTTCAACATATAAAAATATGATTTTTACTTTTGCTTTCAACATATAAAAATATGTTTTTTACTTTTAAACAAAATCCGTTTTCTAGTTTATAAATCATTTTAAAATCAGTTTTTATATTCTTTAAAATTTCAGTTTTTAACTTTTCAAGAAAACCAGTTTTTAAATATTTTTATAAATCTCAGTTTTAAACTTTATAAAAATTTCAGTTTTAATACTTTTCATAAATCAGTTTTATTCTTTTTACAATAAACAGTTTTAATTTTCTGTTTAAAAATCGAAATTCTTTTTTTTTGTTTTGCTTAAAAATAAAAATGAAATAAAATAAAGAACGTACCTGCGAAGGGGGAGGGGGCGACTCGTCTTCGTCGGCGGCTCGGCGGCAAGGCGGCGCTTCAGGGGGGGGGGGTTCGAAGTACGAGGGAGGGGGGGTACGGTGAGCGCGGCGGCTTCGCTTCGGGGGGGGGGGGGGTGAAGAAGATCGGAGCTAGCGCGATTGGGGGGGGCTTCGTCGTCTTCGATCGTCGGAGGGGGGAAGCGGCTTCGACGAGTTAGGGTTCTTTTTTTTTTTTTCTTTTCTTTCTCTGCTGATTTACTTTTGAAAAGGGGGGGCCAGTACGAAGATAAAGGGGGGGTGAAATTATTTTTTTAAATATTATTTAATTATTATTTTTGCAAATAGGTTGACTGTTACACTCGACCTCGAAACGAGGCCCACCGCCTGTCGCCCATAGCGTTTCACCCCCATTCCGAACACAATGGGATATGTATCGCAAGCTGATTTGATCGTTATAGTCAGTTTCCTTTTGAATTTTCATTTAAATCATTATATTGAATTTTAAACGCACATTTCAAATTACCGGGGTCACATACTAACTAGAAAAATTCCAGAAAAATATTTTCTAGCTTCGTATTGACGATACGGTCCTAACAAAACTAGTTTCATCGAATTCTGAGACCGTTTGAAAAATGGCCAATTTCCATTCGATTAAATTCAACAGAAACTGGTCAAACGCGTTTTCCTTTGCCACGCTCACATATTGATTCGAAAAATTATGAAATTTGAAACCTAGCAATAACCTGACACTGCGGATCTAACAAAAGTGGTTTCGTCGAAATCCGAGGTCGTATGCAAAATGTCCATTTTTAAGGGCCTGAATTCCATAGCGACTATTCATAATTTTCAACTGGACATATCTTTTGATTCCCGCTATCAAATTTCGATTGGTCGGATTCGTTAGAAAGTTATTCACTAACAGATTCTAATGTTTTTGGTTTCACTAAAATCCGGATTGTTTTGCACCCGGTATATTCAATTGAAGTTTGAAATCGAATTATCGAACTACCGCGCCATTTTCAATTCTATATATAATTATAATTAATTATATTCGTTTTCAAATGTCGATTCAAACTCAATTTTCATTGCCATTATCTAAAATATTTATTTTAAATATTTAAAATCCATTATTTTAGCCCATTTAAAATTTTTAAATTGGTTCAGATTTTCTAGGTCGTTACATACACTAGCCATATAAACATGTAAAATACAGCCATTGGTCAACGACCAAATAACATCATTTATATCATGAAAAACCATCATGAACACACATTATTTTCAGAAATTTACTCAATAGATGAAATATAAGAGTAAGAGTACATTTCACCTTGATTAATAGAGCCTGTGAGATTTGTTATTATTGCTTACAAGCTTTAAATTATAGCTTTCTTTTCTTTCTCTTCTTTCCTAGCTTTAATAGCAAACAACCTTATGTTTTATTTAATTTTTAGAAAAAGAATGAGAAGTGAAACAAATTTTGTAGGATATGAGAGGGCCGAAAGTCTACCACTTTTCCCTTCTCTTATACTATTCCTTATGCATTATTTGATTTGTTTCTAAGGCCAACCTACTATTTAATATATTAAAAAAAAATCTCATTTCCTCCTTCAACACATTATTCTCGTTTAATTTAATCAATTTAATATATGAATGATGTTATCTAATTTTTGGTGTATTACACCTTATGTCCACGTTTGGAGCATCATCCCCTTATAGCTTCTCTTCGTACTAGGAAGGTGCCTACCGATGTCAGTTGGTTTACCTAAGGCGAGACTCTTCTATTTCCTTTGGCTAATTCTTTATGCAACTGTATGACATCCTGGTTTTTGCTCCTTCTTTCCACCTCTTCTGTTTTGGCCAAATGTAGTTGAAGTATCTGGTTCTACTTTAGGAGTCTTTTGTCCCTCCGTTTTCTAGTATTTTAGTTTGGTCAAAGAATCTATCATCTTAACTGGGTCTCATTGGTTATCTACTATCTTCTGGTTAAGCTCGCATATCATCTTATCAAACTCTCCTTCATTAATAACTTCTTGTTGTGTGGAGGATCCTAATATTGCATGTTGCTTGTTGACTTTAATTTGTTGAGCATTCCCTACATCACCACCAACCACAACATTTGATGACTTTCCCGAACTCCATAGTGTTGTGGTTTGTGACATGAAATCACATATGTTGATGAAGACGATGCATGGATGTGCTAGGTGTTAGAGGAGATGGAGCAGCGGCAGAGAGAAGGCAAGAAGGAGCAGTTTTGGGGTGAGCTTCAGCTCAGACGTCCGAGTTGTGCCTGTCAGACGTCTAAGTATACAGGGTTTTTAACCCGAGAGCATTGACAGACGTCTGACCTATTTAGGTCAGACGTCTGAGCAGGTTTTTCTGCGGCTTGACTTGGTCTTTCTGTGATTTATTATGCAAGTATTGAAGGGGCAAATTGGGTATTTGCCTAGGGCATCTGTTCTCCTATAAAAGCAACATCTAGGGTTGGATTAAAAGCATGGGATTGGGACCGAATTAATTAATCCAAGGGTTAGCCGTCGTTCTTCATTGTTCTCCTTCTCCAATAAAAGTGTTAGTCATCTAGATATTCTTTCCCTTTCTCAATAAGGTTATTGATTCTTGTAGTTTGTTTATTGTTGGTTGTTGAACCAGTGTGTGTAAACAAAATTCATGTTGAGAATCAATAAAGAGGGTGGTTGGGTGGAATATTTTGTGTTTGCGCGTGTGATTTCATATCTGTGTTTGTTTCCACAGAAATCATCTTTAAGTAATTGGGTGAATAAGATCCTGGACGCTTCCGCAAAGGCGCAGTTTTTCACAACAGTTGGTATCAGAGCTAGATCACGCAAATCTTAGAGTGATTTTGGATTGGAAAAATCAATTTTTTGATGACGGATATGATGGCGTTTCCGAAGATGACTGTTTTTGATGGAAGAAATTGGGGGATTTGGAAGCCCAAGATGAAGGATGTGCTTTACCTCAATGATCTTCATGATCCGTTTGTTGGAAATGTGGAGAAGCCCTCAGGTGTGAATGAGGGAACGTGGAAGAAGATGGATAAGAAGTCTATTGCCTTGATTCGGCAATACCTTGATGATTCAGTATTCCATCATGTGGCTAATTGTGAATCCTCGAAGGATTTGTGGGACAAGTTGGTATCTTTGTATGAGTCGAGGAGTGCTACAAGTAAGGCTTTTCTGGTTCGAAAGCTTGTTCAACTGAGATTGGATGAGGAGAAGTCTGTTGCAGGCACCTGAATGAATTTCAAGATGTGATCAATCAATTGACAAATCTGAAGGTCAATTTTGATGATGAGTTGCAGGCTCTTTTGCTGATGAGTTCGCTTTCAGAAAGTTGGGAGACTTTGGTTGTTTCATTGAGTAACTCCAATGCTGGTGGAGCCATCTCTTTGGAAACGGTACGAAGCAGCCTTTTGAATAAGGAACTAAGGAGAAAAGGGTCGGGTTTTAAATCAGTTCAAGGTGAGGCCATGGTAGAAAAGGACTCGGGGAAAGATACAAGAAGAAAGAAGAAAGGGGCTAATGGTAAAGGTGCTTGTTATTATTGTGGTAAGGAAGGTCACATACGCAAGAATTGTTATGCTTATCACAGGGATAAGAAGAAGGTTGTGGATGGTGATGGAAGTAATGAGGCACAGGCACATATTGCTGAAAGTTCCATTAGCGATACTTCTAATGATGTCCTGTTTAGCGAAGTTAATCCTTGGAAGATGGATTCAGGAGCCATTTTTCACATTTGTAAGGATGTGAAGTGTTTTTCTTCTTATGAGAAGAATGTCGACGTGATTAGAACAACCAATTGAGTAGAGCTACCAGTTTGTGGTATTGGATCTATCCAGTTTCGTATGCATGATGGCGTGGTAAGGGAAGTCTCTGGAGTTAGGCATGTGCCCGTTAGTTCGCATAACCTCATTTCTCTCGGTCAGTTAGATCGTCATGGTTGCACTTATGAATACTCGAGGTGGAGTTTTGAGAGTGAGGAAGGGTGATCGTGTTGTGATGAGAGGTGTCTTGGAGGCAGGAAACCTGTATAGATTGGTTTGTTCTGTGGTCGACGATGGAAGGCGAGTGACGGTTGAAGAACCTAGCCCACAGCAAGGTGGAGAGGTTAATTTGGTCACTGCTGATGTGCTAGACATGGGTCTTCATGTTGATGATGCTCAAGGGATCCGGGGTGATCAAGGAAGGAGCTCAGATCAAGTGGTAGACGGGTTTCGATGCAGAAAATCCACAAGGTGGATATCCTTGTGGTATTACAAACTCTTTTAGACCGTTAGAGATGCGTGGTGCATCTTAGGCGGAAGATGCATCATTGGCAGGCGGTGGGTTGTGTTTGTAATGGTTTAATTGAGAGTAGGTGTCGTTGAAAGAGCTAGATGACTTGTGTGTTGGAAGTTTGTTTGATGTGAAGCGATTTCATATCAAGGTGGAGTGTTATGATTTGTGACATGAAATCACATATGTTGATGAAGACGAGGCATGGATGTGCTAGGCGTTAGAGGAGATGGAGCAGCGGCAGAAAGTAGGCAAGAAGGAGCAGTTTTGGGGTGAGCTTCAGCTCAGACGTCTGAGCTATGCCTGTCAGACGTCTGAGTATACAAGGTTTTCTAACCCAAGAGCATTGACAAACGTCTGACCTATTTAGGTTAGACGTCTGAGCGGGGTTTTCTGTGGCTTGACTTGGTCTTTCTGTGAATTATTCTGCAAGTATTGAAGGGGCAAATTGGGTATTTGCCTAGGGCTTCTATTCTCCTATAAAAGCAGCATCTAAGGTTGGATTAAAAGCATGGGATTGAGACCGAATTAATTAATCCAAGGGTTAGCCATCATTCTTCATTGTTCTCCTTCTCCAATAAAAGTGTTAGTCATCTAGATATTCTTTCCCTTTCTCAATAAGGTTATTGATTCTTGTAGTTTGTTTATTGTTGGTTGTTGATCCAGTGTGTGTAAACAAAATTCATGTTGAGAATCAATAAAGAGGGTGGTTGGGTGGAATATTTTGTGTTTGCGTGTGTGATTTCATATCTGTGTTTGTTTCCATAGAAATCAACTTTAAGTAATTGGGTGAATAAGATCCTGGATGCTTCCGCAAAGGCGCAGTTTTTCACAACACACAATACCATGGCTTATTAATTGCAAGCCTTCAAGTTCTTTAAGAAATTTTATGGATTTAATTCTAGATGTTTCCAATCTAAAAAAGAGAGCTACATCTAAACCAGAGTTTAGTTCTCAATGAAAGCATCAAAATGTTAGCATAAGAAATGGATAAACACCCTCCAAGAAAGGGTTATCAGGAACCTGTAAGACCTAAACCTACCAAATTATGTATAAAATAAATAAGCAAGGTGTAATATTTTTACATTAGCTCAATAATATTCGGCTTATGGCCACTTTACATCTTTCGCACTTGAAGATTGGAGAGCGCTATAGAGAATTAGTGTAATTGGCACACACAGTTAAATGAGTTTTTAGGCTTAGGACTATTAACAATGCCCCCTAGGTGACTATTGGTGTGCATATAAAAACGTATATTTTTACTCATACAATTATTAGTCTTTTATTTAAACAAATGTCATATTAGGATGTTTTGGCATGTTTAAAACAATTTTATAGAAAATATTTTCAAGTCATCATTTGTTCGTCTACATGAAGGTAAAACAGACATTTTTTGTACAAATATTTCGAAGATAATTTATTTCATATTCTAATTTTGTTTGTATAGGAAAACGAGTGCAGATGGAAGAAGATCCATGGTTACATGTATACACACGTTTTCATGGTTAAAACACGAAGGAAATAAATGATTTCACGCAATACAGTGGAGCCTACCTATGTTCATGTAGAAAATCCACTCTTTCTTTTATGCAAGTTGTAATCAAATTAACAAATAAATTGATCATTTTCTTTAATGATTTCCTAAGTCTTTTCTTTACTTTCACGTCTTTTATTCAATATTTTTGAAAGGCAAAGGAATTTCTTTTTATTATCTCAATGTACAAGTTACAATATATACAAAAATACATCAGCTAACAAGAGAAAATATTACAAGACACAACAAACTTCAACTCGTACAACATAACATTTTCCTTAGTAATTACCGCACTTCATAACGGGTGTTGAATCACATTCCACTGCCTACATGAAACCATCCATTATCGAAGCATAAATCTCCTTGTCAACCAAGCATTATCAGGCTTCCAAATCTTCCTTAGTGGCTCATCATCTACACATGCTTCAGATCTTTCAAAATTTTCATATGAATTACAGAATATAACTCATCAACATTAAGAACACCCAAACCAAAAAACTATATTATTCCTCTTTGTCCATATTATACAAATACACCTCTTCAAAATTTTCAGCAACATCCTTGCCTTATCACACTTCCACCTTGTTTCCTTGAAAATGTTAAACCATTTTGTTTTACTCTCCCTTGCGAGCCCATGAAACCCTCCATTTGCTAAAAGCCGAAAGTTAGAAAAGTGAAGATAGAGAAGATTGAAGAAACAGAACGGTAAAAAATGTATTGGTATGCAGAAATGAACTGAATTATTTTGTACAGTGGCACATAGCCTTTATTTATACATAAACACACGACAATGAATTGTAATGGGTAAAGCCCATTAGTACTAAGCCCAAAAGAGAAAATAAAAGATTGTAAACATAACGAAGCCATCATTTTTCTAATTCCCCCTTCAAACCCTAGTCAGGGTTCGCTCTCGAGACAAAAAATGGCGACTCCATTGGCAGGAAAACTATGATAGATGAAGGAAGATGTAGCAATGCAGATGGATTCAGAAAAATTCAAGCTTAATCAGCACTAGATAAAACGATTTGCACCTCCAACAGAGAAGTGAGCTCATCAGAAGTCAGGAATAAAGACGATTCTTTTCGATCTGTTAGCAGCATCTGCAGCATCGATGTTTAGCTCTTCTTTAAGCTTCAAAAAGCACGGTCTGGAGAGAGGCTTTGTAAAAATATCTGCTTTCTGATCCACTGACGGTATATAACCAATTTTATTTTCTCTTTTATTACTTGTTCTCTAATGAAGTAGAGATCCAACTAAATATGCTTTGTCTTTGAATGCAACACTGGATTAGAAGATAAGGATATGGCACTAACATTATCGCACCATACAGTAGCTTTTTTAGATGTAACAATCTGTAATTCACTCAATAATGATTCAATCCATATAACTTCAGCTGTTGTACTAGCAACACTTCTAAACTCCACTTCAGTACTTGATCTGGAAACACTATTTTGTTTTTTATCACACCAAGGCACTGGATTTTTTTCCTAGAAAAATACAATAACCTGATGTAGATTTCCTGTCATCACAATCTGTTCACCAATCTGCATTAGCATACGCATTTATATTCAAAGTGTTTCTAGCTTTAAGAATAAGACCATGATCAATAGTTCCCTTTAAATATCTGAGAATCTTTTTTACTGCCTTCCACTGATTGTCTAATGGACTTTGCATGTATTGACTAACTTTATTGACACTGAAGGCAATATCTGGTCTTGTTATTGTTGCATATTGAAGAGCACCAACAATGCTTCTATATAATTTGCCATTCTGAAAAGGTTCCCTCTTGTGCTTAGACAATTGTATATTTGTAATCATTGGTGTAGGTAGAGAACTTGCTTTATCCATTTGAGCTCTAAGCAGAATTTCTAAAATGTATTTTTTCTGATTAAGATGCATTTCAGAATTTGTAGTTCTGCTAACTTCAACACCCAAAAAATAATTGAGATCACCCAAAAACCTAATAGAAAATTCTAAGTTTAGCGTACTTGTAATAGTTTTTATTTCACTTTCACTGATCCCTATAATAATAAAATCATCTACATAAATAAGAATATATATGGATGAAATATCAGAAATTTTAGTAAAGATTGAGTTGTCAGATTTGAAAGATTTGTATCCATGTTTGACAGGCGTCGCTTTTAACTTGTCAAACCATACTCTAAGGGCTTGCTTTAGGCCATATATTGCCTTATTGAGTTTATACACCAAGTTTTTGTTAGTATGTTGAATAAATCCTTGAGACTGCTCCATATATACTTCTTCCTGCAAGTCACCATTAAGAAATGCATTATTAACATCTTGTTGTTTAATGCTCCAATTTCTGTGCAAAGCAATGGTTAATATAATTCCGATTGAGGTTGGTTTCACAACAGGTGAAAATGTTTCAGAAAAATCAAAACCATACTGCTATGAATACCCCTTTGCAACCAATCTTGCTTTGTACTTAGAAATTGAGCCATCAACATTTTTCTTTAATTTATAAACCCATCTGCAACTAATAATATTTCTGTTTTCTTGTTTTTCAAACAATGTCCATGTACCCTTGTTAATTAAAGCACTGTACTCCTCTTACATTGCTGCATTCCATTTTTCATGTTGGGAAGCTTCATTAAAAGATGAAGGTTCTTCATGTGAGAGTACAGTGTTTGAAATTTGGGTTTATAAATACCACATTTTGCCCTAGTAAGCATTAGATGTTGGTTTAAGGCAGTTCTAGCTGTAGCATCTTCAACAACATCATTATCATGTGAATTATTTCCATCTGATGCATGACTACTGTTTGTATTATCATTTTCATGACTTTGCTGGTCCATGACTTCACCACTGCTGGAAGAGAATTGATTTTCTTGATCTGGCCAACTTAAAGGCACACTATGATGAGAGCTAGTGTCTTGCTTCTTTTGATATGCAGGCCAGAATTTCCACCTCATCAGGTATATCAGATACAACCTGTCTTGAACTTGTAGTTTTCTCACTGCTACTTGCATTTATTTTGCTAAAAGGGTATACTTGTTCATTAAATCTAACATGTCTAGAAATATAATTTCTTCCCTTATTATCAAGACATTTATATCCCTTTTGTTTATTACAATACCCCAGAAATGTACATGATATAGACCTAAAATCTAACTTGTGATTATTATAAGGTCTTAAATAGGGAAAAATTGACATCCAATTTTTTTTTAAATGCTAGTAATCTGGTTAAATTTTTGTTAAGACTTGCTGAGGACATTTAAACTTCAATACCTTTGTAGGCATGATATTGATTAAATGTACAATAGTATAAAATGCATCAGTCCTATACTTTAAAGGCATAGATGCTTGAGCTAATGAAGTTAGACCAGTCTCAACAATATGGCTATGTTTCCTTTCTATAATACCATTTTGTTCTAAGGTATAGGGACATGTAATTCTATGATCAATACCCTTATTTTCAAAAAATGACTTTAGTGGTAAAAATTCTGTTCCACCATCAGTTTGCAAATTACCAACCTTATTTCCAGTGAGATTTTCAACCTTTTTAATAAATTGAATTACATAGTATCAGATTTAGATTTTAGCATGTAAATCCATACAATTCTTGAGTAAGCATATATAAAGATATGTAGTATCGGTAACCATGACTTGAACACACAGAAGCAGGACCCCATAAGTCTGTAGCAATTAATTCTTAAGGTCTAGTGTAACTAGTTTATGAATCTAGAAACGCATGTTTATGACTCTTTCCCAATTGACAAGCAGGGCATATATATGAATCAAGAATATTGCATATGGAAATTTTATTATCATTCATGACTTGTTTAACAATTTTAATACTGGGATGACCTAATTGGCTTTGCCATAAGTCAAATTCCATATGAGAAATAGAATCATACATCACAGACATTTTACAATTATTTTCAACATGTTCAGAATTCTTAGGGTTATTGAAATCAAATATATATATAACCGTATATGTTCTCTACCCTGCAAGATAATATCTTGTGTCAGTATGTCTTTAACAATGCAAGCATTTGGATAAAATTCAAAATAGTCATTGTTATCTTTACCAAATTTGGAAACACTCACTAAATTTTCTTAATTGATGGAACTCTTAATAAATTTTTTAAATATAGTTGTTTTGTTCCATCTATACTTGTATTTCCAATTAGTGTTATTTGTGCAAGTTTACCATTACCAATAGTAAGATTTTGTTTACCTTTATACTCCTTATTTACCAAGTTCAAATTGTTCAAATTGTTGGTGACATGGTTGGTAGCACCTGAATCTGTATACAGCAGTCATCTGACACATCATCAGCACTTGATGCTTCTGTATTTTGCACTTCTGCTTGATTTTTGTTGTTTTCTTTAGCCACATTCACCATGTTGACATTTGCATTGCTGTTTTGTTGTGGAGTATAATTGGTGTTGAATATAAAATAGCATTTAATTGCACTATGCCCAGCTTTATCATATATCTGACATTTGATCCTGTTATTGCAATTGTTATTGTTATAATTGTTGCTTCTGCCTCCTCTTCTGCCTCTATTAGACCAGCCACCCATTTGATTATTAAACTGATTTCTTGAACCTCCTCCTCTTTCTTATTTTTTCCCCTCTGCCAAAGTTAGTGTAATTGATAGATAAATCAAAATTGATGCTTTTCTTGTGCTCTATTCTCCCTTCATGAGATAATAGAATGGAATATACATATTTTAAGGAAGGTGTAGGATCCATAGACAGGATAATTGCAGAAATTACTTCATATTCATCATCTAATCCGCTTACAATAGCATTGACTTGCTCAGATTCAGGTATCTTTTATCCAACAGAACTTAACTGATCACATTTTTTTTATTAGCAAATACTCATTCATAGTAGAATCACCTTTTTTAATACTATGAAGTTGCCTTCTATGGTGCATAACTCTGGCAGATGATTGTGTAGAAAAATTTCTCTCGATAGTTTCCCAAACTTCTTGAGCATTTTTCACACCAATTAATTGTGGTAATATTGCTGGACTAATGCATGACATCATCCATGCACAAACTAGACCATCTTGTCTCTGATGCAAAGTGTATTCACGATTGGGAATTAGTTTTCCTTCATTATCTCTTATAAGCTTTGGTGGTACAATTTTTGTACCAAGAATGTGGTCATCTAATCCATATGCTCTAATTGCGGTTTCTACCTGTAATTTCCATAACAGGTAATTTGTTTCATCGAGTTGGATTGATATCAGTTGACTTTCAGGCTTGATGATGGATTTCATCAAATCTTGAAGTGGATCTTGCAGATTTGGATTAACCTGATTGCTAGATACTTGAGGGTTGGAATCACTTGTGTTGGTCATACTGAAGGACTTGATTGAAGAATCTTTAGCAAAAACTAAAGGTATGACTTTCCCAGAAACTTTGAATTGAGATTCAATTAAAAAATTGATCAGTTGCTGTGCAACCGAAATACCAAAATGATGAAAAACACCAATTAACTATTTCTGTTAAGAAACAAGAAATTATTCTGATAGTGTTTCAGGATGGCACTGATGCAACTATGAATTTTTTTTGATTATCTTGATCGGTTTCTTGAGGAAAAACACACAATCTCATAAAAAAAATTGATTGCAGCCACAATTTGTAGGCGAGGCAGATGAGTTTGAATGAGATAATAACTCTGAGAGGATAAGATTCAAGAAATCTTTGATGAGAGGGTCCAAGTTATGCAAATTCTCTGATGGACACCAAAAAATAACCACTCAGATCCAAGAAGTTGATCAACGGCAAGAAGAATAGATTCAGAAGCATGAGATGGCTCTGATGCCAAGTTAGAAAAGTGAAGATAGAGAAAAGATTGAAGAAACAGAACTGTAAAAAAAATATTGATATGCAGAAATGAACTAAATTATTTTGTACAGCGGCACATAACCTTTATTTATACATAAACACACGGCAGTGAATTATAATGAGTAAAGCCCATTATTACTAAGCCCAAAAGAGAAATATAAAAGTTTGTAAACATAACGGACGAGCCGTCATTTTTCTAGTTCCGAAACCATATTTGGTAAACATACGAACATTCAAAAAGCAAATGAATATTCGTTTTAGTTTCTGCTTTACACAACAAACAAAGATCATCTAGAATAAGAACAATACGATGTAGTTTATCTTTCGTATTCAAAGCATTCGCTATCACCTTCCACAAAAGAAAATTCTTTTTTTTCAGAACTAGATTTATTCCAAATTCTTGAAGACCAAGCAAACCCTTCTTTTTTCACCTCTTAGCAAGTTATAAACTTATTTAATGGAATGTACCTTATACTTCCAACTCAAACATTCATCTCCACTAAAATTAATGCTCCCAATTATTTCACTCCATAGTAACTTAAACTTATTGAGCTTATATAAGTCAATTCAATCTTATCATCATCCAGGAAGTCCTCAACTACAACCGTATTTGGGATGCCTGAGTTTAATCTTAAATTGTTATCAACCACATTACTTAGTATCAATCTAGACTTAGCCCAAGGGAAGTGCCAAAAAGATAGATGCCTCATAGCTTTGTAATTACACTGCATATAAGGTAAAAAGGTTCTCCTAAGCTTCAATATATTTCTCCAACTCCAGCTTGCATGTTGAGGAATTTGCATTGTCCAAAAGTTCTTCCTGCCAATTAGATTTACTCTAACCCACTGATTTCATAAGCAATTCTCAAAAGAGAAAAGTTTATGGATATATGATGAGATTACTGCCTTGTTCCACACATGCAAAATTGTAATGCCCAAACCACCAAATTTCTTCTCATCGTACAACTTCTGAAAGGAAATAGGAATCATTTTCCTTGAAAAGGGATCACCATGCCAAAGGAATTTGTTTAAGGCACTTATTATAGTATTAATTAATTTCACTGGTAAGATATAATGCCTTGTCTAGTATGTTGTCATGGAAACTGATATTGATTGAACCGTAGTTATCCTGCGTGCTTGAGAAAGTTTTAAGCATGGCCATTGCTTAAACTTTTCTATGATCTTTTCAAATAATTGCACACATTTTTCCTTAGTAATTCTGGAGTAGATAAGAGGAAATCCCAAATAGTAAGCATTTGAAGATAATTATTGCACCCAGAACTAGAAATAACCTCATGCTTTCTATCACAAGAGAGTCCAGCTATCATAATATGAGACATGCTAATATTTATTTGAAGACCAGTGATAACATGAAAGTTATTCAGGGTATCAATTATACAATGTATGTTATGGATAAATGGTTTAGTGAAAATTATCAGATCATCTGCAAATAATAATTGTGTAATTTGATGTGACTTACATTTACGACGCAACTCTAATTTCTTCCTCCGAACTTGTTCAGCCAGCATTGAATTCAACACTTCCATGACAACAATAAAAAGGTGGGTAAAATCGGGTCGCCTTGTCTGACTTCCTGAGTTCCTTTGGAAAAAAAACCATGAAGTCCGCCATTCCTAGAAATATAATAGTACGGTAAAGATATACAAATATAAATCCATGCAAGGAAGGGTTTAGGAAAATTCATTCTTGATAAAATATCTAGAATTGAGCTCCATGAAACAGTATCAAATGCTTTCTTTATATCCAATTTCAACATGCATCTAGGAGAGATATTTTTCCTTTGATAACCATGAAATAATTCCTAAGTAATTAAAATGTTATCACTAATTGATCTTCCTTTGATGGAGGCAGATTGGTTAGAATATATTATTGTAGGCAGCACCAATTGCAATCTATTAGCTATTATATTTGAAATCATATTATAGATTATACTGCAACACAAAATTGGTCTAAAATTAGAAACTGAACTTGGGTTGTCAACCTTTGGGATCATAGAAATTGCAGTTGTAGATAAGCTTGAAGGTAATAATTATGCATGAAAAAAAAGGAAATTACATTTGTTATGTCATCACCAACTGTAGTCGAACACTACTGCAAGAAATAAGCATTATAACCATCTGCCCCCCACAACTTGGAGCATCCAAATTAAAAACGACTTCCTTAATCTCCTCTTTTTAAATAGCACTAATCAACTTATTTGATTGATGCATTGAAAGAATAGGTAAATTAGTATTGAAGAGAGGTTGCACATTAGATTGACAGGCAAATGGATTGGCCAAAATGGATGAAAAATATTTATTAAATGCTTCATTAATATCAACAGTAGAAGTCTGAACATCACCATTCATATCCTTTATCATATATATAGAATTTGGTTCGTGCTTTACTTTTAGAGTGTTGTGGAAGAACCTGTATTCCTATCAGCCTCCACCTCTCTTATAAAATATGAATGCTGCCTAAAAGCTTGCATTTCCATGTCCATCACATACTTCAATTTATCCTTTATTCAAGCTCTTTCCTCTACAAACAAGCGTCATATCGATTCCTTTTAATATCTTCCTGAATTTTGACAAGCTCACCTCTTACCAGTGTTGATTGTTTGGAACCCTTGCCAAAATTATACGCTGCCTAAGTTTTAAGTTGAAATTTGAGCGGCTTCAATTTGAATAATAGATTAAGCAAAGGGTTATTTCCTGGTTGAATGGACCACACCTGCAATAAAATGTTAGAAAAATCAACATGTTTAATCCAAAAATTTTAAAAATTTAAAAGTGGACTTCCCTTTACCAATGGTTTCGTCACCTCCTCAATGGAAAATCAAAGGAAAATGATCAGATAGGATTGGAGAAAGGGTTTGATAAAAGGTTTTCGGCCGAAGATTTATGAAACTAAAGTTAGCAAAATTATGATCTAGTTTACATAGAGTTAGATTTGCTATTCGATTGCAATCCGATCAGGTGATGGATAAGCCAAAGCTATTAATTGGGATGAGATTAGCTTAATAATAGCTTGTTCAAAGGAGAAATATCAATGATTGATAATGGACAACCTATAAATTTCTAGTTGCTAGAATACATACAGTTAAAATCACCACCAATAACCCATGGCTCATTTATAGTATTCAGCAAGTTAATTTGGTCAAGAAATGATTGCCTTAAAGAGATGGAATTTTGTGCATATACAGAAGTCAAAAGAAATTTCAAATTTGATGGAATATAAACACAAGCATAATGGATGAATTGATCTGATGCAGAAATTTTTGATAATTTGAACAAAGATGGATTCCATATGGTCATCAACCTGCCAAAGCTTGCCTCAGCAAGATTATGATCATAATGCCAGTTTGGATAAATAAAAGCAGGAGCTCTCTCAGTTGAAACTTTGTCAAGTTTTGTTTTAGATAAACACATCAATTAGATGTTATTATCTCTTATCAACGCCTTAACTTCACTTTACTTTGAGGGCAAATTAGCTCCTCTAATATTCCAGAATGCTATGTTACTCATCATTTAAAAGAAAGTGGATCAATTAAGTTGGTAGGATTCCTCGTAGTATGTCTTGATGTTGATATTTTGTTATTATTAGATGGAGCTACCTCATTAGGTCCAAACTACTTACTATCATTCAAATCGTGGTTGTCAACATTATCAGCTGATCTCTTCCTTTTGGATTTCTTCCTACCACTCTTAACTGTTTTCCCTGAATCATTAATGGAAGAATCTAACTTTGTAGGAGGAAGTATGATATGAGGGTGTGGGGATAAATGCGCATAGGGAGATGAAGAGGATGGAGCAGAAGAGTTTGCATTGATAGTAGATGAAAGAGATCATGAGGAGGATAGGGCCTTAAAGCTGAAAGTTGACGCACAAGGCATAGTGTTGATTGTAGATGAAGAGTTGAGAGTATATGTTGCACCAGACATAGATGCACATGTCATGTTTTTAATTGAAGTAGATGGAAGTGATGCACTTGACATGTTATCAAAGAGTGAAGATGAGTTTCCAGACAAATTGGCGCATGACATGTTATTGAATGAAACTAAAGATGGAGATGACATAACATTTTGTGAAGTGGAAAGTGGTGCCTGAAAGGTAAAAGAAGATGCACAAGACATGGTTTGTAATGATGAAGAAGATATTTATGGTTCCTCCATAGAATCAAATTTAGAAAGCACAGAGAATGGATTATGAACAATAAGCTCACCCTCCTCAACATTAGATGACAAGATTTGATCTCCATCTGCATTTCTTACTTTAATTGTTGCATCTTGCATATCACTGTGCTTCACACCAGAGAGATGTACTTTGCCATTACTATCAATAATGATAACTTAATTCACCGTCTCCCTTGAATTTTCGCCAGCGTAATTATCCTTAAATTCATTACTCTCTTTATTTGCAACATTATCTTTGACATTCATTGTATCAGGTTGTTCTACATCAACTTTCCTTTTCCGTATTTTTCTTTTTTGAGATAACTTCATTCCATCCCTACTGATTCTTTACTTTTGATCCTTTTTCCAATATTGTTTATCATTCCTCCGTGTATTCACATACTCCTCCTCATACGAAACATGTTTCTGTGTATCATCTGCCTTGTCATCACTACCTTTAAGATCACACTCAACTGTGTTATGACCGAACACCTTACAATGTATACAAATACTTGGTTTCCAGTCATATAAAATCTTAACTGGGGGATAGTTTTCTCTAAACCAGCCACCTCAATATGCTCAGGTAATTCAAAATATAGGGAAATTTCTACAAGAGCTTTTACATATTTAAACCTTTTCATTTTCTCTGTGCTATCATCAAAACATATGAGTTTCCCAACATGACAGGCCTGCCAATTGAAACCAAACAGTGTCCATAGAATAACATGTATCCTATGTAAATGAATCCAAATAAGCACTCTTCTAATCTGAGACTGTGTACTGTCAATTGTAGGATCCTATCTAGTTATAATGAACATTCTCCCTCTTATAAAAAATCGGATCAACATGTAAAATTCTTTCTCGATCTTGTTCATTCAAAAAATTAAAGAAAAAATTGAACCTATCTGATTTAATATCAACTTCACTGTTCAATTTCCAATATCTATGTAGGAAATTAACAAAAACAATATACAGTAAGGTACCATCCAAGAAAAAACCAGCCAGGTGATTGTTCCAGTATTTCAGCCCTTCTTCTTTGATGGGATCTGGGATTTCTTTAGGTACTCCATCCCTGACCATACAATACTGTATTGGCTTGAAGATACCCACATTACGAGATAATGATTTGAAAAGCGATGTAAAATCGATTTAACTGAAGAATGATTGGAGTTAGTGTTATTTGACGAAATGGCATTAGAGATAAGAGTAGTGCCCGGCGAAATTACATTTGAATACTTCAAAGAATTAGGTGGAATGAAATTCACATTTACATCATTAGAGTTCAAAATTGAAGGATTCACAATATTAGCATTGATATTATCAGTATTTTCAAGATTCAGATTCAAAAAATTCTCAACAACTTTTGAAGTAACAGAATATGAAATATTACCAAATGAATTGGCATATGGAGGTGGATCAGAAGGGAAAGGTGGAATAGGACATGATGGAAGAGAAGGGAAAGCAGAGTCAAAGGAAGAAGAAGATGATGAAAAAAGAGAGGAGGACGTCGCCGTTATCATGATTCCAATATTTTGTGAAATTATCTACAAATCTTTATTCTATATTTTTTTCTTTTAAGTTCTTTTATTTTTTGTCAATAGCTAAGTTTAATTATATTCAAGTAGTTATATCTTGTTCTTTTCATTAATTAATTAATATTTTCTTTATGTTTATGCCAAAATCTTCATATATTGATATGTATTCAATTATGAGTAACTAAGCCACTTCAATTTAAGGGAAACCAAACTGTCATGAATTATAGAAAATAAACATAAATGATTGCTTACGATATTCACTTTTGTGCTTAATGGAAAGTTGGATATTTATATAAGTTGTTGTCTAATATTGAATTTGATAGCTTATGCTGCTCATAACAAATAGGCTATGCTTAATCCATGAATATACAAGTTGTTATTTCACCTAATCATGATTTGATAATGAAAGTGGAATTAGAATAAAAGATTTGAAGTTTTATGTTACTAATCCAGTAGTAAATCAATCATGTTATTGTAAGTTTTAATTTTAATTTCACATCATTTTTCGTGTGAGTTGAGAAGTGGATAAGATGTTGTATTATATTTTGATGGTTTAACTTGTGTCAGCAAATAATAAGTCAACCTGGACATGCTTAAAATAAATACATCCACTAATCACACAAATGATAATAATTAAAGATCATAAAATCATTTTATGTTGATTTATGATCATCGGAGAGGATTTGCCTATAAATTGGTTTCCCATTTTATATTTCTAAAGAGAGTTAGAGAAAATTAAACATAGAATTTTATTGATTAATAAGTTTAATACAAAGACCATGTATTTATACATAAAGATGTAACAACTAGTATAATACTTGCCGTATATAACATTATAACTGCTAATACTTGCTGATTATAACATTGCAACGGCTAGTATAGTACTTGCCGTATATAACATTGTAACGGCTAATACTTGTTGATTATAACATTGTAACGACTAGTATAATACTTACCGTATATAACATTGTAACGACTAATACTTGCTGATTATAACAATAGTCAAGCCCCAACCTGTAAATGAACCCAATACGATGTATATGAGATCTTATTCGACATGAACGACTGTGATGAATGATGACAACATCTTTATTATTTCGTACTCTCCCTCAAACCAAACTAGGGTTCCCATTTCTATCTCTGCCTCCATCAACTACTTTCCCATTTCTATCTCTGTCTCCATCAACGACTTTTAGATCCTCCCTCAGTCTTATAAAATTCTTAGTAGACAAAGCTTTTGTAAGCACGCTGATAATACGTGGGATATGACAAACCACCAGTTTTTCTATCTGAGTTTTGTCTCTAACAAAGTGAAGACCAATTTCAAGATGCTTTGTCCTCGAATGTTGAATCAGATTGAGTGATAGAGACACCGAACTCTTGTTATCACACCAAATAACAGGACTGCGGTTTAGGGTAAACCCTAGCTCCTCCAATAGTGACTGTATCCAAGTAACTTCCACCGTTGCGCTTGCCAAAACTCGATACTCTGCCTCCGTACTGGACCAGGAAGTTGTTTGTTGCTTCTTTGTGCACCAAGATACTATGTTGGAGCCAAGATAAACACCGTACCCTAAGACTGACTTTCGACCATCACTATCATTTGCCCAATCAGCATCGCTAAAGCACTATAAGCAAAGTTCTTTCTCAAATTTTATTATTATACCATGAAATTTTGTCCCTTGCAAGTATCGTTGTATTCTTTTAAGAACTGTCCAATGTTCTGATAGAGGATTTTGCATGTACTGACTTAATTTGTTAACACTATAACATATATCTAGACGAGTAACAATTGCATATTGAAGTGCTCCTACTATGCTTCTATATTCCTTGATGTTGTCGATGGCTTTACCTTTGTACTTAGAAAGTTTTAGATTGCTTGTCATTGGCGTAGGTAAAGAATTTTCTTGATGCATTTGAGCCCTTTGCAAGATTTATGAAATGTGATTTTGTTGAGATAAAAGTAGTTTTTTGTCATTTTTCTTGATAACTTGTATTCCAAAAAAAAAAAATTAGTCCCCCCATGTCTTTTGTAGCAAAGTTTTGATCCGGTTTTCGTATGATGCTATCTATTTCTTGGATGTTATCTCCTGTTATCAACATATCGTCTACATATACCAAATATTGACAGTTTCTTGTGTGCTTCTCTTCATATATAACGAATTATATGATTTAGATTGTATGAAACTCATGTTGGATAAGGTTAACATGAGTTTCTCATACCAAGCCCTCGAAGCTTGGTTTAAACCATATATAGCCTTATGTAACTTACAAACTTTGTTGCCATAGTTGTAACCTTCAGGTTGATACATATAAACTTCCTCAGTCAGCTCTCCATTCAAGAAAGCATTGTTGACATTCAACCGCCTTATGTTCCGTCCTTTTCTCATAGCAGTGGTTAATATGATTCTAATTATTGTATGTTTTATGACTGGAGAAAAAGTCTCATTGTAATCAAATCCAAATTGTTGTTCATAACCCTTAGCGATCAGTCTAGCTTTGTATTTGTCAATAGTTCCATCCTCCTTTCTCTATTTTGAATACCCATCTACATCCAATAATGTTATTATGTTTAGGTGGTGTCACCAAACTCCATGTATTATTTTTCACGAGACCCTGATATTTAACAGTTACAGCCTCTTTCCATTTCTCTGATTTTATTGCTTGCTCGAAGTTGATTGGTTCAGCTTCAATAACTGAGATGTTATACACTTTAGGTTTGTATATGCCACTCTTCGACCTTGTTGTCATATGAAGTCCTTGCTGTGTTTGTTGGTGTTTGTCAGTATTGCGTGTTTGTTGGTGTCTGTCAGTATTGCTGCTTGTTCCTGTGTCTCCAATACTGTTGGTTCTTGTAGCATCATTGCTTTGCATATCTTCATTGATTTGATATGTGTGCATACTTTCTGAACTGTTCTTTGATTCATTTGTATTTGCATTTATTACTTCCATGGAGTCATTCTGCATGCTAATGTCTAGGGGTCTTCACTAGTGCCATCAATAGGTGGCTCAGTAAGTAACTGTTTGAATTGGTATCCCTTGATAGAATCCTCTTCATAATTTTTACTTTCTTGTTTTCCTACAAGGGGAAAAGTGTTTTCATCAAAAACCACATGTCTAGAAATATAAATTCTTCCATTTTTGTCTAAGCATTTATATCCTTTGTGATTCTGAGCATATCCAATGAAAGTGCATGGGCTTGATTGCATGCTTAGTTTGTGTCTATTGTAGTCTCTTAAGCATGAAAAACACAAACAACCATAAATTTTTTAAAAATTATAGTCAGGTCTAACATTATATATCATTTCAAGTGGAGTTTTATTATATAAAACCCTAGATGGTAATTTGTTGATAAGAAAAACTGAAGTGTCGAAAGCTTCATTCCAATATTTCATTGGTTCCGAGCCTTGAGACATTAGTGTTAGACCAGTCTCTACACTTTGCTTGTGTTTTCTTTCAACCAAACCATTTTGTTCAGATGTGTGAAGACAAGTCATCCCATGTTTGATTCCTCTTTTAATAAAATAATTAGTTAATGGCTTAAACTCTCCGCCACCATCTGTTCGGATAGTTTTGACACAACAACTGGTTTGTTTTTCAACATGAATTATGAATTGTATCACAATATTACATGTTTCTGATTTGTTCTTTAGCATGTATATCCAAGTATATCTCGAATAGACATCCATAAAGGAAAGATAGTACATGTGTCCTTGATATGAGTTCAGTGGTGTTGGTCCCCACAAATCAGCAGCTATCAACCCGAGGGGTTTACTGTACTTTGTTTCAGAATCTCTAAAAGGAAGCTTATGACTTTTGTCAAGTTGGCAGTGTGTGCATGCGTGCTTAACAGGTATGCTTTTATTAAAAGAAATATTATTATTGCTTTAAAAAGTTTTGACAGTTTCAATGCTAGGATGCCCTAGTCTCATATGCCATGATTCAATATTTCCATAGTATCCATTATTACTGCTAACATTAGTTTCTATATTACAATCATTACTACTAATTTCTACGTTATTACAACAGAGTTTCCAGTCTTCAAGGTGTCAAACTTGTAAAGCCCATCATGTAGATTACATTGTAGTAATATTTCGTGATTTAATAAATCCTTAACTACACAATTTAGGATGAAATTCAAAAAATACGTGATTGTCATTAACAAATTTTGACACACTCAACAAATTTTTATTATAGAAGGTACTCTCAGCATTGTGTTTAATTTAAGTTGCCTTTTTCCTAAGATGGAACTCTTTCCAATGTGTGTTATACATGCAGTTTTACCATCACCCATATGTAAATTTTTCATACCTGAGTAGTTTCTGCTCCTAATGTTAAGATTTTGGAGATTTTTTTGTTATGTTATGAGTGACACCTGAATCTGGGTATCATTCTTCAAAACTGCTATCTTCATTCTTACTTCTATCATCATTACTTTTATTCTGACTATTATTTGCATCATTGCTGCTTCTATTTTAGTTCATCATAGCCATGTTGGCTTGTGGTGCCTTCTGACTCGAATTGCTTTGATTATACTGCTGCCCATTATCAGTATTATACCCGAAATAGCATTTGTTTGCCATATGACCAAACTTTTGACATATTTGGTTCTTTATCCATTTGTTATTGTTCCATCTGCCACGTCCTCGTCCTTTTTGTGGCTGAAAGACTCCCTTTTGTGGCTGGAATTCCCTTGAATATTGATTGTCTTGTCTGTTTGCATTAATATTATCGTTACTTACCTGTTTTTATTTACAACGTAATTAGCAGAAAATTCACCCTGTGTTGTTTTCCTTTGATTGATCCTTCCTTCATGATCAAGGAGTAGGGGTGAGCAATATTAGGTTCAAACCGAATTAACCGACCAAACCAGTTCATTTCGATCGGTTTGGTTTGGTTTTAAAACTGAATCGGTTTAAATTCGGTCTGTAAAATAATTTTTTTCGGTTATCGGTTTAACCGAATTAACCGAACTTTTAATTTATCATCTAATTTTACAGTATTGTAGTACTTTAAATAATTATTTTAGTTATATAGTACAAAGACATTTGTTGCAAATACATCAAATCTTATCATAAACATAAAATTTACTGTAAAAAATATCTCCAAACATGAATTTATGTTCTATTTTGAGTGAATCCTTCAGTTAAATTATAGTACATCCTTCAAGTTCGGTTAAATCGGTTACCGACCAAATTATCCGAATTCGGTTCGGTTTGGTTTGGAAAATTTTCGGTTTCAATTCGCTTTGAGTTTTTTTTACGTTCAAACCAACCGAACCGATCGAACGCTCACCCCTAGCAAGGAGTGCAGATCGAACGAACTATAGATCAGGTAACATTTGTTGAGTAGCAAAACAGTTACTAAAGACCCATATTCTTCATCAAGTCCTCCGGTAATAAAAATTATTTGATCATTATCACTAATTTTATATCCAAAAGCATTTAATTTATCGCATATGTTTTTAATTTTGCCCAAGTAATTTTTCATGCTTGTATCTTCCTTTCTGCAATTTTGAAGTTTCCTTCTATATTGCATGCTCCTTGCTTTAGATTGAGAGCTGAAAATTTGCTTTATAGTAGTCCGTATTTCGTATGATGAGTTGCATCCAACAATTTGTGATAATAGATTAGAACTGATAGAAGATAAAAGCCATGATGATAGTAAGCTATCTTGCTTCTGAAGTTTGATGTATTAAGGATTTGATACTGTTTTTCCTTCTTCATCGGTAATCATTACCAATGAAGTAATTAATGTTTCTTTTATGTAGCCTTGTAGACCATAGTCTTTGAGAGCAATTTCTATTTGATATTTGCATAGAATATAGTTATCTTCATCCAATGAAGTTGTAATAACATGACTTTTTTGGCTTAACCAGGTTCATGAGGGTTGGAGATGAGCCATTGGCATTGCTGCCAGACAGAGCGGAAGTAGCTTCATTACCATTGGCCATGGCGTGACAGTATCAAGTTGGCACAAGAAGAAGAATGCCTTTCGACAAATTAGAGCTCTGGTACCATAAAGAGAATTAGGGAAAATTAAACAGAGAATTTTATTGTAATTTTATTGATTGATATAAAGACCATGTATTTATACATAAAGATGTAACAGCTAGTACAATACTTGCCGTATATAACACTGTAACGGCTAATACTTGCTGATTATAACATTGTAACGGCTAGTATAATACTTGCCGTATATAACATTGTAACGGCTAATACTTGCAAATTATAATAATAGTCAAGCCACAACCTGTAAATGAGACTAATACGATGTATATGAGACCTTATTCAAAATCAACGAGTGTGATGAATGATGACAACATCTTTATTATTTCGTTAATTTTAACTCCAAAATCGTTTCTAGTTTCTAAAAAACTTAGTTATCAAAATTATCAAAATCTTTGATTTAATTTGATTAAGTGAAATTTAAAATTTAATGCTTTCCTTAGAGAATTATCTGTACTCGCATACATTCTACGATTATATATCATGCGTTTGCAGTTACTTATAACAGTATAACTCGATGGTTTTCTAAGTGATGGAAGTTACGTGTGAATCAACTATTGTGGGGGAGATAAGAAATAAAGAAAGTGAGCAATATAGGAAATAAAGTTTATCATAGACCTGACCAGAAAGGTTCTTTTTTAGTTGTAGTTGGGCCGATAATTATAGGAGAACAGTATCACAGAGTTGTAGGCCCGCAAGAAGTAAAGCCCATAAGCTAGCCTGATGTCATACAAAGTGTTCACATGGGCCTAAAAGCAATATAAACCCTACGGTACTGGGTAGTTTTTACTTTCGCAAATTTTCTTCTTCCATTTCTCCAATATTTCTTTGGTCTTCTATTTCATGTCTTAAATCTGTTTTTCTTTGGTCTTCTATTTCATGTCTTAGCTTTGCAGAACCACTACAAAAGTGCTTGTATATGCATGTTTACTTCTGGCCTTAGGCTCTTAGTTTTGTTAAAATAATCTCATTCCTAGAATCAAAATGAATAATCACCAGTAGGCGCTAATAGTGGTAAGTAAAGTTGGGGGAAAAAAATGTGGATTTCTCAGGAAATGAAGCAGTTCGTCTGAAAATGGTTAAAAGAAAGGAGGCATTCGCATTATGGCATGGTTTATGAAAGAATAAACAGGTAACTTTGTTTGAATAAGCCAAAAGATGTCAAATTGTACCAACTGAACATAATAAACTACCTATATTAGGGCTGTCAACGGATACTTTCGGATGCGGATAGTGCTATATCCGTATCCGCATCCGAAACCATTTTCGCATATCAGATATCTGAATCCGCGGATACGGACGGATATCGGATAATTATCCAGTCCGCTAACGATCGATAAATCAATGAACATTATTGAATTTTTTTTAGCTAAATATTAATTTTTTTTCAACCTAATTAATTACTAAAGTGATAAAAATAAATAAATGTGATGATAATATATAATTTTGAGCAATTAACATGTATTTAGTAGACTTTTAATTTTGCAAAACAATAAATAAGTATATTTAATTATGCTAAAATACACGTAATTTAAGCTGTAATCGTGAAAAAAAGCGGATGGATAATTTTCGGATGCGGATATGCCTATATCTGCATCCGTATCCGTTTTCCCGGATATCGGATATTTATCCGCTTTTCGGATGCGAATGCGGACGGATTTCGGATTTTTCGGGTATCCATTAACAGCCCTAACCTATATATCATGACTGCGTAGAAGTTAAATACAATATCCGGAAGTAATACTCTCATAAGACTAAGCAGCAGCAAATTTTACATCTTGCCAGTTCACATGTTGTCGCTAACTATCAAAGATAATTACTTAATTGTCACTCCAAACAACACAACCACCATTTAGCAGCAAATTTTCTAAATACATCGTGCCAGTTCACATGTTGTCACATAAACCTTGATCAATCACTGAACAAGTAACATGGACAGTCGCTTGAAAGCGACTGTGGCTAGAAATATTGGCCCATTTGACATCATTTCATATACCATAATAGGTAAAAACACTGCAGCAGTAAACAGAGGAGAACGTTTGGTTGGTTTGGTTTATCTGATGGTAAATTTGTCAAATCAAACTAAAACCAATAAAAATGAAAACCGAGACGTTTCTCTCGATACCGAGAGGTAAATCATGTCAGTGCAAATATGATTTTATTGCTAGAAAGTTAAAGAGGTTTCTCTCGATACCGAGAGGTCATTTCTCCTCTTTTAGGACTTTAAAAATTTCATACGTCTCGTTTACTACTCCAACTCGTCTTTAACTGCTTTTCTCACAGAATAATCAAGCAACTCTCAGTTTGATGAGAAGAAAGAAAGATGGATTAGGAAGTTCAAGTAGTATTGGAACAACCATTGAGCCAACCTGAAGCCTATGAAAAAGAGATTAAGACATCAAATAGAAGACCAAAGAAATATTGGACGATGGAAGAAGAAATTTTGCGCAAGTAAAAAGCACCCAGTACCGTAGGGTTTATATTCCTTTTAGGCCCATGTGAACACTTTGCACGACATCAGGCTAGCCTATGGGCTTCACTTCCTGCGCGCTTACAACTCTTGACATTGTTCTTCTATAGTAGTCGGCCCATTTACAACTAAAGAAGGGCCTTTTTGGTCTGGTCTCTTGCAAACTTTCTTTATTTCCTATCTCACCCAATTTCTTTATTTCTTATCTCCTCCACCATAGTTGATTCACATGGAATTTCCATCATTTAGAAAACCATCAAATTGTATTGTTATAAGTAACCCCAAACGCACTACATATAATCGTAATACATACACAAATCAATCCATAAGGAAAACGTTAAATTTAAAATTTCACTTAATCCAATTAAATCAAAGATTTTGATAATTTTGTTAATAAAATTTCTAGAAACTGGAAAATAATTTTGGAGTTAAAATATACAATGGGAAGTCAATTTATAGGCAAATCCCCTCTGATGGCCATAAATAAATATATAATGATTTTATGATCTCTACTTATTATCGTTTGTGTGATTAGTGGATGTATTTATTTTAAGTACGACTTTATTGTGTTATTTGCTAACACAACTTAAACAATCAAACTTTAATACAACCTCTAACCTATTTCTCAACCCACATAAAAAACGACGTGAAATTAAAATTAAAATTTACTCTAAACATGACCTATTTACTATTGGGTTAGTGCATAAAACATCGAATCTTTTTTTTTTTTTTTTTTAAATATGGGTAAACCGCCTCGTTAAAAAGCTGAAGTAGAACTCAACGTGAGAGCCAGACAGGAAAAAAGAGTGCGGTGCTTTAATAACAACGCATCAATAAAAAGTACATAATAGTACCTAATGGCCAGCAATACATCAAATAACCTTGTCGCCAACCCCAAAAACACAAAACAAAACCAACAAGCAAGTAAAAAGAAAAAAACCAACAGAACAATCATCCACGTGCCATCAACTGAACATAGAGCAGACATAATTAAAACTGAAATTAAGAAAAACACCACTTCAAAACCCAAAAATTCCCCAGTTGAGCTCTACGAAAAAACCTTCAATTTGCTACTTCCAGCAGTTCGAATCATCCCCCATCAAGGAGACTTGCCCTCACCTTTCACCTATCTCAATGTCCTGGTGGGTTTTGTTCTTTAATCTCCTCGAGTTTTTGAGTAAGTGCCTGATTTCGATTTCTAGGGAATTCCACCTTCAATATTTATTCCATTCTTGATTACTGTGAGTTCGTAGGTTTCTTTCATTCCAGATGTGATATCTATACCGTAGTTACAATGGCACAGAAAGCCGCATCTTGACCGAATCTTTTATTCTAATTCCACTTTCATTATCAAATCATGTTTAGATGAAATTGCAACTTGTGTCTTCATTGATTAAGCATAGCCTATTTGTTATGAGTAACATAAGCTACTAAATTCAATATTAGTCAACAACTTATATAAATATCCGATTTTCCATTAAACACGAAAGTGAAGATAGCAAGCAATCATTTATGTTTATTTTCTATGATTCATGAGAGTTTTGTTTCCCTTAAATTGAAGTGGCTTAATTATTCATAATTGAATACATATCAATCAACATATATAAAGATTTTAACATAGACATAAAAGGAAATATAAATTGATTAATGAAAAGACCAAGATCCAACAACTTGCATATAATTAAACTTAGCTATCAACATAAAACAAGAGAACTTAAAAGAAAAATTATTGAATAAAAGCATGAAAGCAAAGAAAAGACATAGGAGTCCATTAAAGAAAATGCTCACTTTATTTCTCAATTGATTACGACTTACATAAAAGAAATAAAGGATTTACTACATGAACATAAATAGGCTCCTCCATATTGCATGAAATCATTTATTTCCTTCATTTTTTAGCCTTGAAAACTTGTGTATGCATGTACCATGGAGCTTCTTCCATTTGCACTAGTTTTCCTACAAAAACGAAACTAGAATATGCATGTAGCCATGGAGCTTTTTTCTTTACTACCACAACTACAGAAGTTGGTGACAAGCAAAGGTCTGAGTGAGCTGAGGGTAAACAATAGGGGTTGAAAAGATGGAGGGGGCTTCGAATCTCAGAAGTACCAATTAGCGGTTGAAACCATTAGAATTAGTTTTATCAAGTGTTTCATGTTGAAGTAATTATATTCAGTTGTTAAAGGTGCATTTTTGCTAGAGAAATGCTAGCGACAGTCGCTTTCAAGCGACTGTCCATGTTACTTGCTCAGTGATTGGTCAAGATTTATGTATAATTATTTTTATGCAATTTTCTACGCTATATATTGGCCTCACTATCCCAATAACAATCAATTGCATGGCAAGTAACATAGACAGTCGCTTTAAAGCGACTGTCATTAGCATATCTCCTCTGGTAATCCTCCTCTATATTTAGGTCTTGCCACATGTTATTTGTTCATGGGCTTAATTAATTGTCTAAGGATCCTTGACGTGGGAACAAGTGGAAATTTCAAAACATAAGCGAGAACATTGAATTTCGTTTTAGGCGGAATTTTGAATTGGTTGAGTGGGGTTTGTCATTGGAGCCATGAATTATCTCGTGCTTGGTGGTTATTTTACGTCCATTGTTGCTATTTATTACATGTGAATTTGCAAGGTGTTTAATTTGTTGCTGCTATGTTTTATATTATATTTCCTTTTTGTGCAGCTCTTATTCAGAGGTGAGCGTTCGGTTGGTTAAGTCGGTTTTAAGGTAAAAAAACTCAAACCGAATTAAAACCAATTTTTTTTTTTCAAATTCCATGACCTTGCAGAGTTCAACTGAAGGACTTACCGTAGAATAATAAATTCAGTCACTGAATCAGCTAATTGGTGAAAGTCACGACGTGATGTTAATGTTAAGTTTCGGCATTCTCTGCGTACCGTGTCTAGATGGGGTCAACGGTCGAGCATTGAACATCCCCTATTATCACCCTTCGAGCATATAATTTGGTATTGGCAAAGAACATAATAAGAAAATGAGTCAACATAAGAGATTTTATTTCTCTTTTATTCTGTGTATAGCTATACTAGGCCGAAGCCCATTCTCCCTTTTTTTTCTTTTTTTCTTGATTTATAGCCGTTAGCCCAAGATGTATAAATACAACTCGCATGTACATTGTTTCATCACTCTAAAATAATACTTCTGCTTCCACTTTATCAATTTCTTCTTTCTGCAAATTCTCAAAAATCAATTTAGTATCAGAGCCAAATTTGCCTAACGGCATAAATTTCTGAAAAAAAAATGGGTGTGTATTTTTTTTTTTTTTTTGAGCAAGACGGATATGTAGCGCGAGACTACATAGCCGATTAATTAGTAATTAGTAATAGTTTTCCAACTGACATACCCAGTTGGTGGTCCAAAATACAACCATCACTCCAAGATTAAGACATATCAAGCAACATAGAGTACATATTACATATGCGACTACAGTAGCATGCAGAACAGAGTACCATCAGACATAATTATACAAATATAGCATAGAAAGCCGAAAACGCATTAGCATAAATCATGTAAGCTCCATACTGGATGCCGAGCCATTGCTGTCAACAGAGGAAGCGGGAGAAGAGGCCACCGGTAAAGCAAACCTGAACACCGCAGCATGATTGTCACCAGAACCTGACGATGACATGAAAATATGAAAGATGCGATGACAAATAAGCATGGTCGAACTAGTTTTGTTTTTGAAAATCCTTGCATTTCTTTCATTCCACACACACCAACTATAAACAGCCAGGAAGGTATCAAGCAGTGTACAAGATTCGTATTCCCAGTGATCGAAGAAAGAAGAAATGGTGGGGATGTAGCCAAGTAAGCGGGCACTCGATGCAGCCCAGATTGGGTAGGTAAAGTCACAAGAGAAGAAAAGGTGGTGAATGGTTTCAGCGTGAGAATTGCAGAATGGGCAGTTAGGGTTAGATACAACATTGCATTTGAACAGTTTGACTCTAGTATTGATCTTCTCATGAATCAAACACCATTGGAGAAAAAGGATTCTTGGAGCCAGTTTGCATTTCCAAAGCCTTGAGAATTTAAACAATCTACCCGAGAAGTTCAAATAGCTATAACATGAAGATACAGAAAAGCCTCGAGATGGAGCGAGAACCCAAACAAAATGATCATCCAAGCTATTTAGTTGGGTGCAGCGAATGAGAGCTAAGATGCTCAGTAGCTGCGAGAGAGTGCGCCAATCAAAAAGTGAACCTGGAACTAAACTAATATGGCCATTGTTAAAAGCATCAACAACAGAAAGCATAGAATTAGTTTGAAGAGAGAAGAGTGAAGAAAAAATGAGAGAAAGAGGTAACTGACCGTGCCAAATATCGTGCCAAAATAAACAAGACGTGCCACCCCCCAAAGAGACATGAAACAGAAATTTAATACGAGAAAGACAAGAAAGAATCCCATGCAAGAAGGGAGAGGGTCTAGAGGAGGGATGATGGTGCAAAACAAGGTGGGGGTTAGAAGAGAAGTAGCGGGCCAGAATCCAATCTCTCCAAATGAAATTTCCAGGGGTGAGGAGTCTCCAGACCCACTTGGCCAACAAAGCCATATTAAAATGGTTAAGATCAAGAACACCGAGCCCCCCCTGATCAAAATTCAGGCATACTGTTCTCCAATTAATTAATTTCTTGATGCTATGACCATTCCAAAGAAATGAACTTCTAATTGAATCAATCTTACAGATTACCCATTTAGGGAGTTTATGAAAAGACATCCAGTATGAAGGAATAGCGGAGAGCACGGATTTAACTAAAGTTACACGGCCCATAGAGGATAATGCATTTGCTTTCCAAGCCGCTAACCTGGTTTCAATCTTGTTAATAAGGGGGAGCCAATCGTTTTTGTGAAGTTTAGAGGGTCTGAGTGGCAAACCAAGGTAAGTCATTGGGAATTTCGCAACATTGCAATTGAGGGTGGAAGAAATCAAGTCTCATAGATAGTCAGACTTACCAAGCATGTATATGACACTTTTATTAAAGTTGATGGAAAGCCCCGATATCAATTCGAAGACGTATAGAAGGATTTTGAGGCAAAGGATATGGGAAGGCTCCGGGGAAGAGAAAATAATGGTATCATCAGCAAATTGAAGATTATTGATGCATAAGGTAGAATTTGGAAGAGAAATTCCAGCCAGGTAACCATGAGAAGAAGCTTTTTTAACCATTTGATTAAACACATCAGCAACAAGCACAAAAATCAGAGGAGAGAGGGGGTCCCCTTGTCTAAGCCCACATTTAGATTTGAAAAGGTTACCAGAAACACCATTCACAGAGACGGATGAGCAACTCGAATTAAGAATATTTTCAATCCATGAACACCATCTATCGGAGAAACCCCTGTGCTTAAAAATGTCCATGATAAAAGGCCAGCTTACCGAATCAAAAGCTTTGGAAAAATCTAACTTAAGAAGAACACCAGGGGTGGACGTGTAATGACAGAAGGAAATCACCTCTTGTGTTGCAGCAATGCAGTCTTGAATATTTCTTCCCAAAATGAAAGCAGATTGTTCAGGACCAACAAGCGTGGCTAAAGCAGATTGGAGACGATTAGCCAACACCTTGGTGATGATTTTGAAAGTAGTGTTTAGAAGGCTAATAGGGCGGAAGGAAGACAAAGTGTTGGCTCCTGAATGTTTGGGAATGAGGATAATATTAGCGTGGTTAAGTCTGGCAATTGAGGAAGGATCATTATAGAATTCATTACACATCTCGATAATATCGATTTTGACCAAGGCCCAGAAATGCTTAAAGAAAACTGGGCCAAAACCATCAGGCCCAGGGGCTTTGTCGTCTGACATGTCTTTCAATGCAGCCCAAATTTCTGATTCCGAGAAAGGATAATCAATATGGATAGACGCAGGATTAGGATAGAGAATATCCCACTCAACTACGGGTGAGCCTGAATGTGAGCGACCCAGCTGCGATCTAAAGTAATCAGAAAAGAGAGAGAGGATATCATTCTGATCAGAAAATGAGTGACCATCTTTAATGATTTCGGAAATGAATGTTGATCTACGTCTCCCATTGGCCAACCTGTGGAAATATGAAGTATTTTTATCACCCTCCTCCAGCCATTTGGCTTTGGATCTTTGCTTCCAACCAATTTCTTCTTGCTTCATCAGCCTGTCCAACTCTACTTCTAAAGCTCGAAGATTGTTGTGCTCAGACTCTAGAAGTGGGCGTCGCTCTTCCAGTATATTGAGATCAATGATTTCATTTTGAATATCGGAGATGCGAGAGCGAATAGAACCCCATATGTTTTTCGCCCATGGTTTAATGATTTTTCTAAGGGCCCTCAATTTAAGAACAATTTTATGGGATGCTGATACGGCGCCGAAGGATTGAGACCAAATTGAGTGAATAAAATTATCAAACGAAGGTTCAAGAAGCCATAATCTTTCAAATCTAAAGGGATGCTTGGTGCATATAGAAATGTCAGAATTCAGCAATATGGGGCAGTGGTCTGATATAACTGAAGCCAGTCCATATACTACAGTCATAGGGAAAAGCTCGTCCCAAGCACCATTATATAGAAAACGGTCAAGTTTAACCAATGTTGGGGACTCTCTATGGTTAGACCAAGTGAAGGAGCGGTTACTAATCGGGGGGTCAATCAGGGAACAGTCAAAAATGAAGGAATTAAAATCATCAGAATCCTGGGATAAACTTCCTGAATTTCTATCATAAAAAAATCTGAGTATACACTCATTATTTGAGAGTTGAAGCACCATATAAATCATTAGTGCCTTGCCTGAAATTCATTAGAACCAGGCTGCATCTGATCACTTACAATAAATCATCAGTGCCTCGCCTGAAATTCATAAGAATCAGGCTGCATCTTATTATTGCATGCTATTTCGTTTATTGTGTAAAATTGATCACCAGGAAAAGTTCAAGAAGATCAAGAAAGTCGTAAAAATCAGCTAAAGCCTTCCTAGAAATACATTCAGATTCAATCACTAAAGATATTACCTCTTCATCAATTATTTTTGGCGGCTCATACCTGATTTTATTGTTTCTTGCCTCATTTGATCCTATTCGGCATTCAATACACAACTACTATTGATTAATTTCGTTTATCCCAGTTCAAAGTTTCTCTGAAAACATGGGGGATCAATCCAGAGTTTTTGAATCCAAACCTCTAGTGTTAGTCCTGAAAATCCAACAGTAACACCTGCACAGCAATTCGTGAAGACAATAATCAGTCCCAAAAATCAATTGATTACCATTCATCTTGAGAAAGACAATTATTTTATATGGAAATTGCAAATCGAGACTGTAGTTCAAGGCTACGGTGTAGAAAGTTTCATTCTTGGTACTACAGTAATTCCAGCAAAAATTTTCACTGATCAGAACAATAAAACAGTTGCTAATGAAGAGTATTGCTCAATATCATAGACAAGATAGACTCATAAGTTCTTGGCTTCTTTAATCTATTAGTGCTAACTTGTTACCACTAGTTATTGGATGTAATTCATCAAACGAAATTTGGACAACAGTTGAAAAGGAATTTAACAACCAGTCATTGGCAAAAGTACTACATTACAAAAGACAACTGCAGAATATTCGAATGGAAAATCTTAGTATGAGGTAATATATGTCAAAAGTCAAGAAAAATTGTGATCTACACAATGCTACAAAAAATGTTGTTCAAAATTCAGATCTGGTACTTTATTATTAAATGGTTTAAATGAAGAATACAAAGTTGTAGTAGCTGTGGTAACTTCTCAAAGAATTGTTCCACCCATAGACAAGGTTCACTCAATTTTATTATCACATGAAGCAAGAATTAGTAGCAAACGAATTCACGAACCAAACTATAATGTCAATCTTGCTACTGGCTTTAACTCGAAGAATCAATCAAGAAACAAACCTGAAAACACTTACCAAAGAGGAGGTGGTCCATCCAGAGGAAGAGGCAGAGGTCGTTGGAATATTAATAACAGATCTAAATGCCAAATTTGTGAGAAAATTGGTCATACTGCACTCAAATGCTATTTTAGATTCAGCAACAACTATACTGGCAATTAGAATCAAGTGAACAATAACAATTCTAGTGCAAATATTGCACAAACCAATCAAGATACTAGTAGTAACAATACACAAAGAAGCAATAATGAAACTACAACTATAGAGCATTTACAGGATGATAGCTGGTACCCTGATTCTGAAGCAACAAATCATATCACACACAATCTGGATAACCTGAATCTTGGATGTAAGGAGTACAAAGGTTATCAATCTATGTAGATGGGTAATGGTAAAACATTAATATTTCCCATATTGGTAATGCTTATGTTCCAGGCAAAAGAAAATTATATTTGCATAACTTACTTGGGGTGCCAAAGATCACTAAAAACTTAATCAGTGTATAACAATTCGCCCATGACAACAAAATTTATTTCTATTTTTTTCCTAAACACTGCTTGGTTAGAGACATTATAACCAAGGATATCCTTTTACAGGTAATGTTGATCATGGGCTGTACAAGTTTAATTCTGTTGGCTGACAATGATGTTTGTGATGAAAAACATCATGATATGAATATATGTAAGAGATGTAATCTGAATGAGTTAGAAAGTACTGCTAATAATAACGATACATTTTATCTTTGGCACTGTAAGCTTGGACATCAAAATATTAAAACTGATACAAAAATTCTAAATGAAAACAAGAAAAAGTTTAATCCTATAAAGTTGCCTTATGTTTGTAAATTTTTTCAAATGAGAAAGAGTCACAAGTTACCCTTCAATGGTTCATGTACCGAATTTAATGAACCAACACAACTAATTGCCATAGATTTATGGGGTCCAACTCCTATATACTCAGATTTTGGCTTTGAATATTATATTTCTTTTGTTGATGCATTCTCAAGATTTACTTTGATTTATTCTCTTAAAAATAAATCTGAGACATACAATGCTGTCATAAATTTCATAACTATGATTGAAAAACAAGTAACCTTTTCTGTCAAAGTTTTACAAACTGATGGTGGAAGTGAGTTCAAATGTTTGAGCAATTATTTTCATAACAAAGGTATTGTTCATCGAACAACATGTTCATATACATCTCAACAAAATGGACGAGTTGATAGAAAACGTAGGCAAGTTGTAGAATCTGGTTTGACATTATTAGCTCAAGATAGTTTACCTTTAAAATTTTGGCCTGAAGCATTTAATACAACAGTACATATGATTAATAGACAACCAATAGCTGTATTAAATGGCTTAACACCTTTAGAAAAGCTATTTAATATCAAACCAAATTATCATGGTCTTAAAACTTTTGGCTGCCTATGTTTTCCATATTTGAGACCCTGCGATTCTAACAAGTTAAACTTCAGGTCAAAGCAGTGCACATTTCTTGGTTACACTACTAATCAAAAAGGTTATAAATGCAATGATGAAATTGGCAGAGTTTATATTAGCAGGCATTTTATTTTCAGAGAAAGATTTTACCCATTCTGTAACAAAAATATCAAAACTACAAGTAAGGTGGTTACACTACAACAAAAATACTCTATTACAACGTCCTTTTTACAACGGGCATATTCTGCCCGTTGTAATAGAATAATATTACAACGGTCATTTCTGGACCGTTGTAATAGATGTTCTATACAGCGTCCTTTTTACAACTAGCAATAGTTGTCTGTTGTAATAGAAAGCCATTACAACGGTCATTGCAGGCCAGTTGTAATAGATGTCAATTTTACAACGTTTGGAGAATGCCCATTGTAACAGACACATGTTTTACAACTATCACAAAGTGCCCGTTGTAATAAATATTTATTACCAATTTTCGACAATCAATAATTAGTAATTACAATACTTATTTAAAATTAACATCGATTATTTTTTATTATTTAATAATTAATCATTAATAACATTATATTAATCATATGTTGTTAATTAATAATCATTAATAATACTACATTATTTCACCATTAATAATTAATAATATTATATCAATCGTTTATTACTTATAATAATTAGTGATTATTAATTAATTATCACTAATTACTAGTTATTATATATAATAAGTGTTCCAACGGGCTTAAATTTATTTTCTAGTTATTAGTAAGTAATATTGAGTAATTAATACCAAATATATAATAATTTATAATTAACAATAAATATTAGTAATATATGATTATTACTATTAAAATTTAAAAAGTAACATACATAATTTTATTGTAAAAAGTAATAATATTATATACTGATGCTCGATGGTAGATTCGTTAATTTAAATGAAATTACGTTAAAGCAATTATATATAAGCAAGATACTCTACTTGTTTTCCAGATTTACAACGTGCTGAAAATATCATTGCAATAGGTGACAATCAATAATTGATAATTACAACGCTTTCTTAAAATTAATACTTATTATTTATTAATATTTCATAATTAATCTTTAATAATATTAATCATATGTTACTAATTACTAATTATAATAATATACTAATTATTAATCATTAGTAATATTATATTATTTATTAATATTTAATAATTAATCTTATACTAATTACTAATCATTAATAATTACTGTTAAAAATTAAAAATTAATAATGTATACATGTTTACCCTAACTATATTTTATAACTAATACAGGATTATTAAGCCATGATTCCGCTTAGCCGCTCCAATTTCCATTTTCCCCTCCGCTTCGCTTTCCATTTCACGCTTAACATTTCGTTTTCCCTCCTCTTCTCCAATGTATTTTTTCATTCTTTCATCCTCAACCCTAAAATTCAAATCCCCGCTACAACAAAAATCATTTCCTTGTCCGGTTTCCGAATCCGTCAACCACAAGTATTAGAGTCAGTGCCTCATAGAATCTTAAGCCTATCGTACCCGCTGCTATGGATGCTGTTGTCGGTTGCGGATCTGATACTGGCGCCTGGCTGCTGTAACGAACCAAGATTTTTAACGTTGTAAAATACGAAAGTTATTCGAATTGGTATTTATGTAATTTATATTTGTTCATAATTTTGGAATTCTAGTCTATTTAACTAGATTTTGAGTTTATTTTGTAAGTGTAAATTTAAATTTTAGTGTTTGAATCAAAATGATTTCGTTAATTTAACAACATTGATATTTTAAAACGAATTGAAATTATGTTGTTAGAGAAGTTATAAATTTTGATTTTTCTTTATTTAACTTAAGATTTATTTTAAATTTGAATTTTAATAATATAATTTAAGTTTGATAATTTAGACTAATTGAATTATAATTTAAATTTAAATAAATTTATTTGGAGTTTAAATTTGGTTTTAAAATTTTTTATTGGGGATTGTATTTGAAATTATTAAATATACTAGTATTGGGTAATATACATAGTATAACATAGGTTCATATACTTAAGAAAATATCTTGTTTTTATTGATAAATATTTTAAACACTTGTTAAAATTTGCTGAAACACATTCCACTTGTCCCTTTTGCATATTTTTCTTCTTACATGTGTCCTACCTTTTATATCTCACCGTCCCCATTTTATCTTTAGCCGTCCCTTTTGTATTTCCTATCCTTTTTATTTTTCCCGTTTCCTTCCTTTTCATTTGTTCCATCTGAGAAATCAAAATCCCTAAAATTGAAATAGTGGCAGCAGCGAAAAATTCATCTCCTCTTCGCGACGTTCTGAGCCGCCGCTGGTTCGACCACCCCAAGTCGCGCTTCTCCTCCACTGACCTCGGCGTCCCATCCTCCTTCTGTCGAACTACGTCTCCCTTTTTCTCATTTTCTCCACCGTAGTCCGCCTCGTTTCAAAGTCAGAAACCTGACTGCCTCCTCGCAAAAATTCGCCGCCTTGCCTCGAGCACCAGACCATCGCTCGCAACTTGGCCTCTACCCCTGCCGTTCACCGCTGCTCCATTTTCTCCACCATCGTAGTTTCACCAGCCTGTAGCTCTCGTCACAACCAAGTCACTACCGTTCGCCAGCACCTGAGCTACCCCAGTCAAGTCACCGACGTCGCGACTAAGTCCTGGCACATCTCTAGTAAGCCAAACCAAGTTGCTGTGAGGATTTCTTTGCCAACATCCCTATCTGCTGAGTGTGAGTAGCAACTCAAATCCGAGGCATTCTTCGCATAAAACCAGAAATTGTTGTCTTAAGACTTGGTTGATATCAATCCCGACACCAACGCTTCAGCTCCAAGCGAGCACCTTTCTCGCTGTTACCACGACTCAAAGCAAGTATACAGGTATACGATTAAAACTGGTTGCAAGTTTCCAACTTCGGTTTACACTAAGTATAATTAGTTGTGGGTGTTTTATTGCTTTCCAATCGTTGTCACATTGGCTGTCTTGAGTGAATTTAGCTGTTCATGACATTTTCTGTTCAGCATTTGGTTGCTTATATGTTTAATTCTACTCTTATTTTGGTTAATGACATTGCCCTATGAGTATGACCACAATTTGCCTTGACCCTGTAGCTTAAGCTCTGTTCCAACTATTGGTACCAAATTTCCTGTGTTTCTGAAATACTTGACGCATGAGATGGAAATATTGTTGTGGAGATTTAAAACTCAACTATTCTGACCACATCTTAAGACAAATATTAATGTCGGATAACAATACTAAATACATTTTTATGAGTTTGGTTACTTATATTCTGGTCACTCCGGGATTTCTTATACATTGGACATAGGACAATGGATGTGGATACTATTTCATCGTCTCCACCATCAGTCCTTCACTGTTTCGTCGTCTCCAATTGTCCTTCGCTGTTTCGTCGTCTCCACCATTAGGTCCGAACTACTTCAAAGCATCGAACTCCTCTGGCCGGCTCCGCGTCCAAGCAACAGTCCGCCGCATCACCGCAAATCAATCAAATACTCACCGCCTTCAGCCAATTCCTGTTTTTTTATCGCTAGCATTTCAAGGTAAGTTATCTCACTATGAAAATTCAAGTATTTCAACTCTGAAATTTATTCTTGCATATATATTGTTTTGTTGGTTTGGGTTGTATTGGATGTGGGTAATTGATTGCCGATTCTACCTGTTTTACAATTTCATTTAAGTGTGCATTACCTGTATGTTGATCACACATGAAATTGGTGAATTATTATAACTTGATAAGTATATTAATGAACCCAAAAACTTTAAACTATGGACGATTAAAGAGCAAAATGAACGAGGGTGCAGTAATGCTTGTATTAGGTTGCCTTACCATATAATGTTTAAATGAATATTGAATGTTTTTCTGAGCTTTGCGGTTTTTTTTCTCACTTGCGTATGTATGGACATAGATGGTCTGTTTACCCCTTACTAGTAGCGATCAACATTTGTTCAGTTGATTTTGATAAATGGTGATGGTTACATGTGCAACACCTTACGGTCGTGTATACATGCTTATGTGGTCGTGACTACTTAAACTCCTATGTAAACATTGTTCTACGCATAACAGTGGTCTGATTTGTGATGGGAGATGAAGTATGGATTCAGTCAGATGGGGGGTTTGCTGCATGGTGGTTAACTGGAATATTTTGTTAGGTAACAGGCTTTCCTTTTTCTTTTCATTTTATTTTCTTGTTCAAAGTAATATGAGGAATTTCAATAAAAATTAGAGTATGCTTGCAGATGGTGTATTCATGTGGGGTGAGCTTAACCAAAGCTCATTTACTGTTTTTAAAATCTTTAAATACATACATAAATAGCTGCATTGTGTCCTTTTTATATCTTTATGGCTATACTGTTTGTCATTTTTTTTTTTAACTATTTTACCTATTGGGTTAGATTACAGTACATTCAATTCTAATATCATAGAAGCAAAATTTGCATCTAAATGGTATGAAAGAGAAGATTGAACATCATGATAACATGCAATTGTAGGCACTACTGTTTATTTCATTACACTGAGATTAAAATGAATTGTTTGATCTTTTTGACATTTTGTATGATTCCATAAAATTGCTTTTGATAATGTTGATTGTTTAAGCTATAAATTCACAATATATATTCAGGTTTTGTGTCTAAGATGGTGCATGCTTATTGCGTTATCTTTGTTCCAGCATGTTAAAAAGAATGGTTTGTTTCATTTATTGATTGAATAAGATACAATGGATACGAAACTATTATATTAGTAATTTTGCACATAAAATGGCTATAAAATGTTCATAAACAATTGATATTAGTTCTGCTATTTAACATATATGTATCTTGAAGTTGCATCTTGTTGTTGTTATCTGCTATTTAACAACCATATGAACATGCAAAAAAATAGTTTCATTAATATGAACACTGTTGTATTATAGGCTGCAGGTTACCCATTTTTCATCTTAAATATTTTTCATCTTGAATGATTTTCATCTTAAATTGCAGGCTGTAGGTTTCCCGTTTTTCCGCTCTATGGGAAATAAATAGTGTTACCTGAATATTACTTTGTTGAATGAAAATTAATCCGTGCTCAGGATAAAACAAAGTGGAGACAAAATAGCGGTAAATGTACATTAATATGCATATTATTCGAAATAGCGGTAAAGTGAAGTAGGAAGACTATGGAACCAAAGGCTGTAAGGTTACAGCAATGCAAAGACTTAAATGTTGTATAATAAGTTTTGAATGGTGTATAATAATATATTCTCTCTATATTTGGTAACTTTTTTTCTTTTTTTGTAGTCACACCGTGCTAGTAAAAATATGCAGACTCAAGATCAACAGGCCGTTGGATATGCCGTCGCGTGGCACAAAGATTACATTTCCTTGGTCTAGTTTTGGTACTTATGAAACTAGTTATGTAATTTATGTTAAACCTATGTCGACTTGACTTGTCTAACCTTTTGGAATGTAAACTTATCTAGTCTTTTGGAGTGTAAACTTATCGAACTTTTTGAAATGTGTTGGAATTATATGATTCTTGCTTCAGTGTTTTAGTATGTGTTATTATGTGATTTTGATTGTTGCATTACAGTATTTATTGCATGTTAAAATATTCCTTATTATTATGGATGTATGTCGCAACAGTTATATTTAAATTTTCTATTACAATGGGCAAAAACCGTTGTAATATACTGTATTACAACGGGCAAAGGCCGCTTGTAATTTATAAGCTATTACAACGGGTTAATAACCATTGTCATAGAGTCATTGCACGTGACAGAGCAAGATATTACAACGGTCTTTTACAACAGTCATTGCCCGTTGTCAAATAGTCAGGAGCTATTACGACGGGACATATTAAGACGGGCATATGCCCGTTGTGAAATGCATATTACAACGGTTTTTGCCCGTTGTAAAAGGACTGTTTTGTTGTAGTGTTAATACCAAAACATCTATACCTGCTACACCCTTTCCTGATGAAGACTGGAAGCCAGTGGAAGGTGGTGTAATTACTGATGCTCAAGACACATTTACTCCAAACAATGAAGATAATGATACCATTGAGCCTCTCAGTCAAACACTAACACTACCAGAAGCAACACAAAACTAAAGTCAAAATGAAGATGAACAATCAAGCAATCAGAATACTAAAGAAACTTAAAAAAGCAATGAAGGGAATGACAACTCACCACAAGCTGAGCAACCAGTTCATTCTGGTCACCATATGATAACAAGGGCCAAAAGTGGTATCTTTAAACCAAATCTTTTTACTATTACATCCAGCCCTATTGAACCTGAATATTTTGATCAGACCATTAAAAACAAAAACTAGAAAATAACTATGGATGAAGAGTATGATGCTCTCATCCAAAATAAGACCTGGAGTCTTGTATATCCACCAGTAAACAAAAATATAGTTAGTTGCAGGTGGACATACAGACTTAAAAAGAATCCAGATTGTACCATTAACAAGTAAAAGGCTAGGTTGGTAGCTAAATGTTTTACACAAGAGTATGAATTTGACTTTAATCAGACATTTTCACCTATAGTAAAACCCACCACTATAAGATTGATTTTAACCATAGCCTTATATAAGAAATGACACATTAAACATTTAGATGTTAATCATGCATTCCTCAATGGTGTACTGGAAGAGGAAATTTACATGCAGCAACCACCCGGTTATAATCTCAGTCCCAATTATGTTTGTAAATTGAATAAAGCCATATATGGTTTGAAGCAAGCTCCTCGTGTCTGGTTTGATAGACTTAGAAATACACTACTAAAGTTAGGCTTCAACTCTACCAAATTTGATACATCATTATTAATTAAATAAGAAAACAATTCTGTCGTTTACATGCTAATATACACTACACCAAAACAGCAAATTTAGCGCACTAGGATGCAAAGATTTGATACGGCTTTAAGTCGTATTAAATTTGATGGTGCTCATAACCGTATCAAATTAAATTTGGCGATCCACATCACTGCAAACAATTTAAAACTTAAAATTCATTTTCATTGCTTCGGATCTTTTCCTTTGGTACGGGATTGCACCGTATCAAATATGCATCATATTTTCCTCCAAATAAAAATATCGGCTTCCCATACTCCAATTTACTTGGCCGCACTTTTCACTTTTCCTCTTGACTAAAATTTTGGATTTCCTCTTCCATAACCATAATCTGAGCTAAAGTCCGAAGAAGGAAAACTCATGAATCGAATGTAAAAAAAATTGATATCACACGAATGTGAATAGATGGTTGGTGACATCAATGCGAGCTTAGGTAAACCGTACGACTTGGTAAAGGCGGAGGACCATACGCGCGAGTGCATCATTGGTGTGGATGGCGCGATTTAGATATTGAACTTGAGGCGATTAGGATTGCCTCGTGCATGCCGATGCAACTTAACAGCAAGGCAGTCGTCAGCTCTTAGCAAGACGGCAGTGTTGGTGGCTACAGACGTACCAAGTCAAAATAGGGGATTGAAGATGTGAATTGTTGCTGTGTTGAGTTTCACGTAGTGGCTTCAATTTCTGAGCAGCGATGTTGATAAACTGGCACTAACTGTAAGGAAGGTATATTTTAATTTGTGGATTGCACTTTACTTTTAATTTTGATAAATTTCTAACTCACAGCTTTATTTAAATTTGATACGGCCATGTGCCATATCAAATTCTCAATTTGTTACGGTCATTAGCCGTATCAAATTGACAAAATGCCAAAATTTGATACGACCATAGTACTGCCAAATCGAATTGGATGCGGCCATGAGCACTGCCTAATTGGCATTTCTGGTGTAATGATATATAAATGACCTAATTGTAACTGACAATAATACTACAGAGCTTGAAAGAATAACCCAATACCTTGATCAGCAATTTTCAATCAAAGATTTGGGTGAAGTGAATTATTTTCTGGGCATAAAGGTGACAAGGGATAATAATAAAATAACTCTATGTCAAAGAAAATATATCACACAATTACTGATAAAAAAATGATCAATGCTAATCCCAACTTACCTCTATGATAACAAGCCAACATTACTCAAAATATAGGGGAAGGCAATATCAAACATTACTGAATATAGAAGTGTTGTAGGAGCATTACAATATGCTACTATAACCAGACACGACATTGCTATCAGTGTTAATAAAGTATCTCAATTTATGCAAAATCCTTTGGACACTCACTGGAAAACAGTCAAAGGAATACCGAGATATCTCAAGGGAACCATTAATCATGGATTAATACTCAAAGCCAACCAACATTTACATATAAATGCATAAGCATGTGCTGATTGGGCTTCAAATTCAGATACAGAAGATCAACAACAGGATACTGTGTATATATATATGTCAAAGCTTAATACCATGGTTCTCTAAAAAGCAGCCTACAACTTCTAGATCTAGCACAGAGGTAGAGTACATAAGCATAGCTAACACTGCAGCTGAAATCAAATGGATACGGTCTATTCTAGCTGAACTCAAACTAAAATAAGATCAAAAACCAACTATATGGTGTGATAATAAAAGTGCAGTGTACATGTTTGAGAACGCAATACAACATGCTAGAACTAAACATATAGAGATAGACTTACAGTTTGTTAGAGAAATGGTACAGAAGGGAGAAGTTTAATGTAACAACCCGTATTTTTGAATAACATGTTATAACATAAATGGAGGCAGAATTAAACTGTAAAATCTGAATCAAGAGAAACGGGCTGTGTCATTGCGTTCGTCTCGGAAAAATACGCGAAATAGAGTCCGAGTTTTCGAAAATCGGAGTCCGTATGACCAAGATATGGCCTCGCGAAGTTTCACGAAAAATTCACAAATTAAAGTATACTTAATTAAGTGAAATGGGTTGCGCAGAGAAATATATATATATATATAATTGAAAATTAAATAAATAAATATGCAAAAATGTTCAAAACAACGAATTGGGAGAGGGGAATAACCGAACCGGCCGATTTTTGAGGTCGACCCGAGCTCGCTGGGTCGACTAGGGGTTAATCCAGGGTATTTGGCTGTCAACCCGTGGGCCGATTCGCTCAAATGCAGATTTTACATTTGAATGGTTCTCATGGTTCAGCTTTAATCTAAAGGCCCTAGATGGTTCCTACACTTGACTTCTTCCCCAAGACATGCTTTGATGGCTTGGATTGAATCTAGGGTTAATCCTATGGCTAATACTATCCTAATCCTCTATAAAAAGACCCCTAAACCTAGCCTAAATCACCATTATTCAATCCTACAACTAAACTATGTCAAATTTGTTCCTCTCATGGCCTCCACTCTCATGCTAAAATTCCTAAGCCTATTTCTATGAGAGATTGTGAGTTCATACAAGTGCTTTCAAACTTGTATGAGTGTTCTTAGTTTGCATTCAAGTCAAGTTGCAACATTTCTATTTCAAAGCAAGGATTTTTATTGATTTGGCGCAAGGGTTTTTCAATTGGGGCTTTCATATTTTGGTGCTTGCATAAGGGCTTCGTCTCAATCTTTATAATAAATATTCATTTGTGTCTTCATAGCGTAGTAAGCCCTTTTCTACTTTCTTTTTATTGAACTCTAAAGTTAAATGAATGATGCAAGTTTGGTTGATCATTATATGCAAGTTTGGTTGATCATTATGCAAGTTATGTATGACACATGTTGCCATGTTATGCAAGTTTGGGTTGATCATGTCATCATGTTATGCAAGTTTGGGTTGATCATGTTATCATGTTATGCAAGTTTGGGTTGATCATGTTATCATGTTATGCGAGTTAAACTTGAGTTTATGACCTTAAAGCTTCAAGCTTTATGTTAAAGGTTGCATTTTGGCAACATGAAAGTTATCATATCCCTTATGATAACTTGCATGTGAGGCCAAATGCGAACTTCTAGCAACTTCTACATGTTATTTATCACCATGTATCACTCATATGCTAAGTTTGGTTTTATGCATGCTTTTGAAGCCTAATAATGCAATATGCAAGTATATGAACATATGTACATCTCATATGCCACCATGTTAAACTTGTGGCTTCAACACCTTTTTGTCATGATTATGCCAAGTTCCCTATTTTATCCTTTATGCGTTGTTGCGATTATGTAAACGATGGGATTACGTTGGGGTTGGGTAACATAATGACATGAACATGGTTTTTATAAAATAACGAGATATGTTAACTTGTAATTATGTTTTGGAAACATAATGGACATGACACTTAGAAAATATGAGTGTGGCCAACTCGAGGTTGGGTTGAGTTTGTAGCATAAATCTACCCGGACCCGCCCGGCTTAACTAGTGGCTACAAACAATAGGACCCAATGTGAGAAGTTGGTCATGTTGTGCACGAACTCGAGGTTAGACCAGGTTGTGGTGTAAAGCTACCCGGACCCGCCCGGCTTAACTAGTAACCACAACAAGGTCTAATGTGAGAGGTTAAAGCACATTAAGTTAATGAATGCCTCCTGATTATGGTTAAGTCATGGTCCACTTAATACTTAACTAATTTGGGCTTGATGGATTAATCGAGGTTAAGTCAGGAGCCTTGGGTACTCTTAACCAATTTAATCCACGTGTGGATCGGGTTAACCACATTTAACCCGTTAAGAAACCCTAGTTGCGTGGTCCTTTTCAGCAGTAACCTCCTTGGTAGTATCATAAGACCCTAGGACTAGGCTAGGGTGGGGCACGATTACTGGGCTGATTGTAAGAGACCAAAAGAGACGGCTGAATGATGCCCCAGTTGTTCAGGCGGACCATGGTCGTGCACATTAAGTCCGAAGTTGAACACGGGCACCGGTAGGTTTGGACTGTGCATCATGGTATGGTGTCAGAGGGTTACACCATAGGGCCTGATACACCCTAGGGTGGACCCTGCACAGTCAACTACATTACATGATTATGCCGTATGACACCGACACTTGACGAGTTAGGCTTATAGGGAGCCGATCGACTAGACCGAGTAGTTGGACCTTGATTTAGGTCACCTCATGATGTTGGGCCAAGCTTGGGCCAAGGGATCAATTCTTGTTTTTACTTGACATGTTAGAATGCTAGTACACCCGTGGTGCAAAACTTAACCTTGATTATGCGATGACACCTTTATCTATCTTGTTAGTTAATCACCATGCCAGTATGTTGTTATCCTTATGTTCATCTCAGCTTCTCACGACAGTTAACTTTACTAGTTCATAGACAGATAGTAGTAGGGCTTACCAGTCTTTTTGACTGACCTGTTTTCTTTCGCCTCTTTTCTTCCGTTCCCCCCCCTCAGGTTCTCAGGGTGGGAACATTGGAGCTTAGCTTGGATCTTTACAACTTGCTTACTGGATTTGCTCATGTACGGTTTTGGACATTGAGCTAGCTATGGTTTATCACTTCATTTTGGGGATAGTACTTTATGTATTTCAGTTTTTCAGTTTATGCTTTTATCTAGACTTTGTTGTTGGAAAATAATGACCAAGTACTTTGTTGTAACATGACTATGGTTTTGAAATGCTAAGTTTTATCCGCTGCTTTACTACTCTGTTTTACTTATATGTTCTGTCTTGTGATATCTGCATGCATGTTTACCTTGTTTAACGCCCCTCCAAAGCTAATGTCCTTGCAAGAGTGGCATTGGCGGAGGTGGGGTGTTACATTTGGTATCAGAGCATAAGGTTTACGAGATTGGACAAAAGGTTTTTTTTTTAAAACTTACCTTTTGAAGAACTATTTTCAAAACCAATTAAGTATTTTCCAAGAAAAGTCTAGTTTATTTTAAAAGGCTATTCCCCAAAAGCCATAGCACTATCCTTCGTTTCTTCGTTCTGAATCTATCTTTTTCTTCGTTTTAGTATGACCGATCGCTTTAACATCCCGGAAGGCGTTCAATTAACCGTCTGGTTCCGGAGATTTATGGAGGCAAGGGCGAATGAAGCCGGCCCCGCAACCATTCCTCCTCCTTCCCCCGTCGCTAACATCTCTCCTCCTCCCGTAGCTGAGGTTCCTCCTCCCCCTCAGCATACACAAGTGAATTTCGCGGAGCTTTGCAAAGACTTTAAGGCGATGGGTTGCAAGAATTTTGTCGGAACGGAGACTTCTGTGGAGGCAAGAAACTGGTTAAAGGAAACTGAAGACCTCTTTGCTATCTTTGAGGTGGAAGATCGTAGGAAAGTTCTGCGGGCGGTATGGCTATTAAAAGGGGAAGCTGCTTATTGGTGGGTAGTCACCACCACTACTAGACCCATTGAGACTTGGGATGACTTTAGGAGAAGGTTTGGACTAAAGTTTCTATCATTGACTGAAGAGAATCTTCAGATGGAGAGGGTCCTATCTCTAAAGTAAGGGGACATGACCGTTAGGGAATACGTGGATATGTTTAGTCAACTTGCTCCGTTCGGTCTAGAAATGGTAAACACAGCTCGGAAGAAGGCCTACACTTTGCTCTAGGATTGAATGAGCCATTGCGCGGTTTGGCCATGTCTCATATACCTATGGGGGCGACCTTCGAGAGTTTGGTGAATTTGGCCCTACTCCAAGAGGAAGATAAGAGTGGCAAGAAGGAGGTCAAGGCAAATGAGTCCCAAGGCAAGAAGGAAGATACCGAGAAAAGAGACAAGAACAATAAGAAGAGGAAATGCAACTTCTGTGGGATTACTGGACACGTAGCCAAAGACTGTAGGAAGAAGAAAAGGAAGTTGGGGGGATGCTTTCATTGCAGAGAGTCTGGACATTTTAGCAAGGATTGCCCCAAGAAGCAAGGACAAGGGCAAGGACAAACTCAGCAAGTAAGACCCTCTGGAGGGCAATTGCAAGCTCCCCTCGCTCTTCCAGCTTTTGATCGAGGTAGAGTTTTTATAGAAATTCATGTTTACATTTCTGATTTTCCTGTTTGCACCTTATTTGATTCTGGCGCATCGCATAGTTTTATCTCTTCTGATATTGTTGAAAGTTTGCACCTAAGTACTAGCTTAGTTGAGGATCCCGTTTGTGTTTCAAATCCAATTGGGGGTTCCGCCTATCTACCTGTGGTTTGTATGGATATGAAAATCTCTATCTTGAGCATAGAATTCATGTGTAATGTTTAGGTTCTCGGGTTTATGGGATACAGGTTGATTTTGGAGGTGGATTGGTTGTCCAGTTATGGAGCCATTCTTGACTGTGAGCATAGGGTAGTGAGGCTCATGACTCGCCTCGGTAATACCCTAGAAATTTCTTGTAACCCTAGAGGTCCCGTCATGTTATGTTATCTTGAATCTCTCGACTCGTCCATCGATGATCTGAAATCTGTAAGGGTGGCCCGAGACTATCCTGATGTCTTTGAAGAAGTTAGGGGGTTACCCCCTAAATGAGAGATAGATTTCCGCATTTATCTAGTTGATAATGCCAAGCCAGTATCATTGCCAGTTAGGCACATGGCTCCACGTGAGAGAAGGGAGCTCAGTAAGCAAATCAAGGAGTTGCTTGAGAAAATTTTTATTAGGCGAAGCATTTCTGAATGGGGTGCTCCGGTGGTATTCGCCACTAAGGCGGATGGTTCGTTTCGTCTATGTGTTGATTATCGAGAGTTGAACAAGCTGACAAAGAAGAATAGGCACCCGTTACCGAAGATGGATGATCTCTTTTGGTGCTTCTGTTTTCTCTCAACTCGGTCTAGCCACCGGATTCCATCAGCTTAGAGTAGCTGAGGATAGCATTGATAAAACTGCGTTTAGGACCCCAGATGGATTCTTTGAATGGCTTGTCATGCCATTCGGTTTGACTAATGCACCCGCATACTTCGTAGACTTGATGAGTAGGGTGTTCAGGGAGTTCCTTAACAAGTTTGTTGTTGTCTTCGTGGATGATATTCTGATCTTCTCAAAGGATGAGGAAGAACATGCAAGGCATCTCAAGGAAGTGATGGATACGCTTAGAGCGCATCAGATGAAAGCCAAGTTCTCCAAATGTCATTTTTGGAGAAGGGAAGTTCGGTTTCTTGGACATATAGTTTCTAAGCAAGGCATAGCGGTGGATCCCGCGAAAGTGGTTGTGGTTCAAGATTGGAAGACTCCTAGGAATGCAACCAAAGTAAGGAGCTTTCTCGGTTTGGCGGGCTACTATAGGAAGTTCATCAGGGACTTCGCTAAGATTTCGGCCCCTCTTACTAAGTTGACGAAGAAGAACTTAGTCTTTGCATGGGACTGGGAGTGTGAACTTGCTTTTCAAAGGCTCAAGAGAGCCCTTACCTCAGCTCTAGTTTGGCAACGTGGATTGGCACTGTTTTCAAGAGATAGCTTTCTGCGAGGGATACCGTGTAATATGTAAATGAGATCCAAGATTCACTAACGAATCTGGGAAAGCTTGCACGAAACCATGAGCACGCAGTTATGTTTAAGCCAAGTATTTTAGGCAAAGAATAAGTGGAAGTGGAACGAAAGGCAACGGTGAAATGAGTTCTAACTCATATTTTGGGAACAAGAATTAAGAACTACGGAATTGCGAAGTTAAAAGACGGTCAGGGCACGATGGGATTAAGCACAAGAAAATGCGGCTTAGAAGATCGAAGACTAGATACGCGCATTTAATCTCTTTCTAAGAGTATATCCTTGATCCCTATTGTTACGTAGAGCTTACTCGCATGCTATCTTTTAAGTATATCCTCTCGGCCCTATCCTCAATCTTAGATCTGTTGCAAACCCCCTAAGGAGTATGACTAGCCTATTTGTGATATATGGTTGGGGTGAAGAAGTTCGTCACCAAACTATTTGGGCTTTATGGGATATGGGTAATAATTGATAGGCTTACGAAGAGAACCCATTTTTCCGGTGAAAAGCAAGAGGACCGTATCATGGCTAGCATCTGTTTATCTTCGAGAGATAGTATGGTTGCATGGAGTTTCTTCTAGCATAGTTAGCGATCATGACCCAATTTTCACTAGCCAGTTCTGGAACAGTTTGCAAGAAGCGATGGGTACACGATTGAATCTGAGTACAGCCTATCACCCCCAAACGGATGGCCAAACCGAAAGGGTGAATAGAGTGCTAGAAGATATCTTGAGGCTTTGTGTTCTCGACTTCGGTGGTACTTGGGAAGACCACCTTCCTCTTGTAGAGTTTGCTTATAATAATAGCTATCAAGCCAGCATAGGGATGACACCATTTGAAGCTTTGTATGGGAGGCCGTGTAGGTCACCATCTTGTTAGTGGGAGACAACAGATAGACTTATACTTGGGTCCGATATGATATGGGACACATCCGAGAAAGTTGAATTAGTGAGAAGAAGGATGAAAGCGGCCCAAGACAGACAGAAATCCTATGCTGACAGACGAAGGGAAGATTTGGAATTCGAAGTGGGAGACATGGTTTTCATAAAGGTTTCTCCTTTACGTAATGTGGTTCGTTTTGGAGCAGTGGGGAAGCTGGCACCAAGGTTCGTAGGACCTTTCCCTATCACAGAGAGAATTGGAAAGATGGCCTATAAGGTGGAATTGCCCGAAAAGCTAGCCGGAGTGCATAATGTCTTTCATGTCTCGCATCTCCGAAAGTGCCTTCATGAGTCCGCTGAGGTGGTTGAACCAAGCATTCTTGAAGACATTGAGGTAGGGAAAGAAGCAACCTTGAGAAGAGCTCCGATTCGTATCTTGGGAACAGAGATCAAGAAGCTAAGGAATCGAGAGGTCAAGTTGGTGAAAGTTCAGTGGGGTGAAGCCGACGAAGATGCAACTTGGGAAACCGAGGAGAAGATGCGTGGGCTTTATCCATTTCTTTTTGAGGGTGCATTCTCGATCTCTTTCCTAATTAGCATATCTTTCTGTTTATCCGCGTTTATCATGTTTATCTTGTCATCTCGTTAATCATGTTATGAGGACCTTAGGTAGAAACCCTTTGGATGAAACATGTATTTGAAACATGTTATGCTTGATGGTTGCAAGTGGTTGCAAGTGTTTGCACGTGGATACTCGTGGATGCATGGTGCACATTAGGCACTAAGATCGGCTCACACACTTTCATACCGCATATGCATGAGTGTTTATGCTTATTCATGGATGAAACTTGTTATGCTATCACGTGGATGTTGCATATGGATGAATGTTATATGCACTCATGTAGAGACTATGAGTTATGTTAGGAATTTGCATACATATGGACTCATTTCACTAACATGCTTTGCATTAAGGAGGTTTACTGTATCAGTAACCGCCTGATTTTTGCATTAGATAAGTACATATACACACCTTTGCATATGATTATACAGCATTTAGAATCCTTTAAGGACAATGACTGCACGTGGATGATGTTTTGAGTAGATGGGTGATGGATGGTAGGATACGTTCTTCCTAACTTGGAGATTTCGGGGACGAAATCCTTTAAGGAGGAGAGAATGTAACAACCCGTATTTTTGAATAACATGTTATAACATAAATGGGGGCAGAATTAAACTGTAAAATCTGAATCAAGGGAAACGGGCTGTGCCATTGCGTTCGTCTCGGAAAAATACGCGAAATAGAGTCCGAGTTTTCGAAAATCGGAGTCCGTATGACCAAGATATGGCCTCGCGAAGTTTCACGAAAAATTCACAAATTAAAGTATAATTAATTAAGTGAAATGGGTTGCGCAGAGAAATATATATATATATATTGATATATATATATATATATATATATATATATATATATATAATTGAAAATTAAATAAATAAATATGCAAAAATGTTCAAAACAGCGAATTGAGAGAGGGGAATAACCGAACCGGCCGATTTTTGAGGTCGACCCGAGCTTGCTGGGTCGACTAGGGGTTAATCCAGGGTGTTTGGCTGTCAACCCGTGGGCCGATTCGCTCAAATGCAGATTTTGCATTTGAATGGTTCTCATGGTTCAGCTTTAATCTAAAGGCCCTAGATGGTTCCTACACTTGACTTCTTCCCCAAGACATGCTTTGATGGCTTGGATTGAATCTAGGGTTAATCCTATGGCTAATACTATCCTAATCCTCTATAAAAAGACCCCTAAACCTAGCCTAAATCACCATTATTCAATCCTACAACTAAACTATGTCAAATTTGTTCCTCTCATGGCCTCCACTCTCATGCTAAAATTCCTAAGCCTATTTCTATGAGAGATTGTGAGTTCATACAAGTGCTTTCAAACTTGTATGAGTGTTCTTAGTTTGCATTCAAGTCAAGTTGCAACATTTCTATTTCAAAGCAAGGATTTTTATTGATTTGGCGCAAGGGTTTTTCTATTGGGGCTTTCATATTTTGGTGCTTGCATAAGGGCTTCGTCTCAATCTTTATAATAAATATTCATTTGTGTCTTCATAGCGTAGTAAGCCCTTTTCTACTTTCTTTTTATTGAACTCTAAAGTTAAATGAATGATGCAAGTTTGGTTGATCATTATATGCAAGTTTGGTTGATCATTATATGCAAGTTTGGTTGATCATTATATGCAAGTTTGGTTGATCATTATGCAAGTTATTTATGACACATGTTGCCATGTTATGCAAGTTTGGGTTGATCATGTCATCATGTTATGCAAGTTTGGGTTGATCATGTTATCATGTTATGCAAGTTTGGGTTGATCATGTTATCATGTTATGCAAGTTTGGGTTGATCAAGTTATCATGTTATGCGAGTTAAACTTGAGTTTATGACCTTAAAGCTTCAAGCTTTATGTTAAAGGTTGCATTTTGGCAACATGAAAGTTATCATATCCCTTATGATAACTTGCATGTGAGGCCAAATGCGAACTTCTAGCAACTTCTACATGTTATTTATCACCATGTATCACTCATATGCTAAGTTTGGTTTTATGCATGCTTTTGAAGCCTAATAATGCAATATGCAAGTATATAAACATATGTACATCTCATATGCCACCATGTTAAACTTGTGGCTTCAACACACTTTTGTCATGATTATGCCAAGTTCCCTATTTTATCCTTTATGCGTTGTTGCGATTATGTAAACGATGGGATTACGTTGGGGTTGGGTAACATAATGACATGAACATGGTTTTTATAAAATAACGTGATATGTTAACTTGTAATTATGTTTTGGAAACATAATGGACATGACACTTAGAAAATATGAGTGTGGCCAACTCGAGGTTGGGTTGAGTTTGTAGCATAAATCTACCCGGACCCGCCCGGCTTAACTAGTGGCTACAAACAATAGGACCCAATGTGAGAAGTTGGTCATGTTGTGCACGAACCCGAGGTTAGACCAGGTTATGGTGTAAAGCTACCCGGACCCGCCCGGCTTAACTAGCAACCACAACAAGGTCTAATGTGAGAGGTTAAAGCACATTAAGTTAATGAATGCCTCCTGATTATGGTTAAGTCATGGTCCACTTAATACTTAACTAATTTGGGCTTGATGGATTAATCGAGGTTAAGTCAGGAGCCTTGGGTACTCTTAACCAATTTAATCCACGTGTGGATTGGGTTAACCACATTTAACCCGTTAAGAAACCCTAGTTGCGTGGTCCTTTTCAGCAGTAACCTCCTTGGTAGTATCATAAGACCCTAGGACTAGGCTAGGGTGGGGCACGATTACTGGGCTGATTGTAAGAGACCAAAAGAGACGGCTGAATGATGCCCCGGTTGTTCAGGCGGACCATGGTCGTGCACATTAAGTCCGGAGTTGAACACGGGCACCGGTAGGTTTGGACTATGCATCATGGTATGGTGTCAGAGGGTTACACCATAGGGCCTGATACACCCTAGGGTGGACCCTGCACAGTCAACTACATTACATGATTAGGCCGTATGACACCGACACTTGATGAGTTAGGCTTATAGGGAGCCGATCGACTAGACCGAGTAGTTGGACCTTGATTTAGGTCACCTCATGATGTTGGGCCAAGCTTGGGCCAAGGGATTAATTCTTGTTTTTACTTGACATGTTAGAATGCTAGTACACCCGTGGTGCAAAACTTAACCTTGATTATGCGATGACACCTTTATCTATCTTGTTAGTTAATCACCATGCCAGTATGTTGTTATCCTTATGTTCATCTCAGCTTCTCACGACAGTTAACTTTACTAGTTCATAGACAGATAGTAGTAGGGCTTACCAGTCTTTTTGACTGACCTGTTTTCTTTCGCCTCTTTTCTTCCGTTTCCCCCCCCGGTTCTCAGGGAGGGAACATTGGAGCTTAGCTTGTATCTTTACAGCTTGCTTACTGGATTTGCTCATGTACGGTTTTGGACATTGAGCTAGCTATGGTTTATCACTTCATTTTGGGGATAGTACTTTATGTATTTCAGTTTTTCAGTTTCTGCTTTTATCTAGACTTTGTTGTTGGAAAATAATGACCAAGTACTTTGTTGTAACATGACTATGGTTTTGAAATGCTAAGTTTTATCCGCTGCTTTACTACTCTGTTTTACTTATATGTTCTGTCTTTTGATATCTGCATGCATGTTTACCTTGTTTAACGCCCCTCCAAAGCTAATGTCCTTGCAAGAGTGGCATTGGTGGAGGTGGGGTGTTACATTTAAGCTAATCACATACCAGACACTTATATACCAAAGAGCAAACGTAGTAACAAAAGCCATTTCTGTAACCAATTTTACCAGATTTAGATCTTAAATGAATATCAGAAGTAAGGAAGAGCCAGAGCTTAAAAAGGACAAATCGCAATTCAAATCTGTAAAGGAACAAGAAGAAAGACAACAAAAAGGAAATGAAAACCCTAAAAATCATCAACTTGATAATTTAGGGTTTTCAGACTTCTCAAAAACTCAGATTTGTGGTATAAAGTGATGAAGCTAAAGCTGCTAAACATCCGCAAGCTCTCTCATACATTATTGGTCACTTAGATTTGAAGATTTTATGGAGCGCCGGCATGGATTGTTCAAAACTAGGGTTTCATCACCTTAGTTTCGAGGGGGCTAATAAGGAAATAAGTCAACACGAGAGATTTTATTTCCTTTTATTCTGTGTACAGCCGTACTGGGCCGAAGCCCACTTTCCCTTTTTTCTTTTATTTCTTGATTTATAGCTGTTAGCCCAAGCTGTATAAATATAGCTCGCATGTACATTGTTTCATCACTTTGAAATAAAACTTCTGCTTCCACTTTATCAATTTCTTCTTTCTGTAAATTCTCAAACTTCAACTCACATGTTGTAACAAAAGGAATTCCCAAGGTTACGTGCCACCAATACCATATATATAACACGATCTTTTCCAATTTCTTGCGATGTGGGACTATTCGTCCGTTCAGTCCACACACCCACTCCATCCTAATGCGAGCCACACCTAACAGTTAGAGAATCTCCACTGGTGGAGAGCTGATCATGTTTCACAATTTGTACACTATGAAAATTCCAACTTGGGGTTTTCCCAAAGATTTTGAGTTAGGAGAGTTAGGAGTATGTTCAATGTGCATCTAAAAATTAAGAAAATATACATTATTACCGCAAGACATCTGTTGAAAAGAAGCCGAGATCTCGGATCTCTATTCAATTAACGTCCCATAATTTTACCAAATGAGATGTTAGCTGAACAAACGTCTGGATTCTATGCGTTTGTTAAACCAGTATCTCATTGAATCCTGAATCCCTGCACTATCAGCACTCAAATCCACAGTATAAAATAATTTGTACCTTATTGGAGAAGAAATTGGAGGCCAATATCACATAATGCGATATATTATCTCCTATTTGAGATGCCCTTACTGATATAGTGGAAATGATCTATATTATACCATATATACAAATAAATTTTACTGCTTAGATAATATAAATAATTGTTATAAAGAAAATCAAACCAGTTTTTTTATCTTGGTTCCCAGCTCCAACTCCAATTCCAAAGCCCCCGACCATCTGGATTTTCACTAAAATAAAATTCCTTGCTTATTCCGAAGGGATAGGTGTATAACAACCAAAATAACTAGATTGAACTTTGATATATTCTCAAATATCTCTAACAAGACTTCAACTAAAAAAGAAATATTTCGAATTTTGACATAGGTGAGTTTTTTTTTGCAATATAGATAAGTCACTCTATAATAACCTGCCTAGAATGAGCCTAAATCCTTATTTTTAAAGAGCCCACCGCATCTTAGAGTCATTTTAAACAAGTCATTAGTTTCTATAAGAAATAAATTACATAGCCAAACTAAAACGAAATCAAAATCTCACAGTGGATGAGACAAAAATTAATAATCAAAATAAATGTACCCTTTCATAAAAGACACCATAATGTCGGTCACATCAAATTTTCCATAAATACAAATAAATGCTGCACATAATAATAGGCTAAGAAAAAATCTCCATCGCTAAACACCAATCTTCATCACGTCATTAATCAAACATTACTATCCTGTGTTGTTAAGAGGAGGAGAGCCAGAACAACAATGTTGTGGTAAAAGAAAATAACATAAGTTTAAGGGAAACCATTTCTTGTACTTGTCAGTGTAAATTTGTTAGGTTATAGCGAATTAAACACACAATACAATTTAACATTAATTTGGCGGACTATTCAAAAGTCACTTAAGACTTAACATGCATTACGGGCGGATTTCTACTATCACTTAGTAACCTTTGAGATAGATTATGATCTGGTTTCTTAAGAACATTTTTATATTTATTTATGGGTGGATTCCTACGATCACCTAATATCTTATGGCAGACCCTATTCACTTAAGAACTAGTTTTCTAATCTTCAGATATATTAAATATATTATCAATGTAAATCGAGAGATGGTAAGCATTCACTTATTACCTACAGGATAGGTAGACAACCAATCATCATTTATTATCTTTCTCCGATGGGCTTCTGTGTTACTATCTAACTGTCATTACAGGTAAACTCCTAACCACTTAATAATTATCTTAGGAAGACAGTTTCTCTTACATGATCAGCGTAACTCTTAATAGCTCATTCCTAGGTTAGCCCTCACATAGTCTCCCTAGATAAGAAGCGGATAACTTCTGGAAAACTAGCTCACTCAAACGTTATTGCATTCATTTGAGACCATTCAACACATCATAAGTTTATAAGAGAAAGACAGACCTAGTGACCACTTAAAACTTAATAAGGGTGGGTTCCATGACTTTGGTCCAGAATCAAGGAGTGAACCTTAAGAATGGGGCTTTGTCCTAATCACTTTTTTAGACCGAATTCTGGGCCTAACACCCAAAAATCTATGTGAAAACCTCACAATCACAGACTAATGCAGAAAAAGCAGTAAAATAAGAGGAGACACACAGGATTTTTATAGTGGTTCGGCTCAATCCAAGCCTACGTCCACTATATAGTTTCTTAAATCCTAAGAAGCTATTACCACTACAACAAAAAACACTTTTCGCAACAGGCAATATCTGTTGCAGTAGGGCTATTGCAACAGGCCCACGCCCCTCGCTATAGCCGGAGTTGCAATAGGTCTGCAACAGATTTTGCCCGTTGCAATAAGTAGTTGCGGCATACTTTTTTGCAACAGGCTTTTACCGTTGCAACCGATCCTTTTGCAACAATAAATGATTGTTGCAAAATAGTTGTTACAAAAGAATTTTTCACAACTGTTTTTGTCTGTTGCTATTGAATCTTTTACAAAATGTTTTACAATTTCCACTATTATAAAATCATAATTTAAAATACATACAATTTAAATACTAGCTCAAAGATAATACTACTCTAAAATATTTCATTAAATATCCACAAAAATTCAAATTTTATTACAATATCTGTAAATACAAGCAAAAACAATACACTGACAAACATGGTTACAGACATATATATCAACATTTCTCGTCAAGATTACAATTATTTTCAATTTAAATTAATCAAAAACTTAACAACACAAGCATTAACTATTACTCTTTTTCGCTGGCAAATTATCGAACGGACTAAAACCTTCATCTGCCCTGCACTGTATATATCTAAACACACACATATATATACATACCAAGTTAAACAAAATAGTTAAATTAAAATAAAACCATCAAATTAAAAATAATACCTCATTGCATTTTGTATTGGACTTTGACTGGTTAAGAAGTTTTATCTTCATGAATAAATTAAAAAGAAAACACACTGTCAATTTTTTTGATCTATGAGAAACATAAAAAAGGCAGAAAGACACAGCAAATAAAAGATAATGCATCAGAAATAAAAGATAATGCGCTATATGTTAATACTGCAAATAAAAGATTTTGCACCGGAAACTTACTACGTAGTGTATCACAAGTAGTCTGATCGATCCCATGTACTATTTAACTGTTCAATGATCCTACCCTTGTGAGTATATTATTGTTAAAAGACAACCTTCACTATGGTTTTCCCAAGAAAAAGCCACAAGTCATTGCATTTTCATGGCCAAACTTTTAGCTCTTATCTGCACTTAAGTGCGTATAATTGAAACACATAAAGCGTATTCAATGCAAAAAAAAAAAAAAAAAACATAAATGACAAGTGTTTTGTACCTTGCTGTGCTCAAAACCGTTGTTTTGCAATTAAGGACAACGCTTACAAACCAAGGTGGGAGATTATAATGGATACCATTAAAAGCTACAGTTGCATAAGAACATGAATCATAGTTGGAAAAAAGACTTCACCAGATGATTTAGATCAATACACATGAGCCTGCATAAATAAATAATTTTGCGTTGTATCAACCTGTGTGATTTCCTTGGACTGAAGGGATTTTACCTATGTCAAAAAAATGACATAAATACATCTAACCATCACGTGCATCGGTTGTACTGATTGTACAACAAATTTTGGAATTATTACACTATGTGTGCATGTGCACAAGTCTAAGAAGCTATATTTCTAATGTGAAATTATATTTGGTTGTCCCATAACATTAAGCAAATGTCATATATTGATGGAGTTTTGTAATGTTGCAACATAAATATGGTGCTTTCTAAATTTTAAATGGAGGTTACGATCATGTGATGATTTTACACACCATTACTCTTTCAATTGACTGAAATCAGCAAAGTATAGTACTTTAAGTATTTAATTTGACCAATGTTTTTCCTTTATTTACTTTTCTATTTTGTGCAGCATGGATATTCTTTATGAAGAATGGAGTAACTACTTTTTGGAACATGGCCGTATGCAATTGGTATTATGTTTGAAACTTGAGTGCTTTTAGCCATACACAAAATCAATTCAATCAGTACTATGGTACTTCCCTATTCCTTAATTAGTTATATTCTGCACTATTTTTGATGTATAATAGTAATATAAAATAATGAAATGAAACCTACCGGTCAATAGCGCAACTTTAGGCCGAGGACCAAAACCAGGGTCTCCAAATACAGGATAAAGGAACAGTGACGTCCAGTCCAACCTAGCAATTTCAAGACAAGGGCCTCCAAACATACCCACCTACTGCTATTTCATATCATCAACAATTTTTATAATATGAACATGTATGCTACAGTCTGCACGTCCAGTCCAACCTAGCAAAAAGATTAATAAAAAAACATTCTAATCAGCATACACAAATAAATATGAAGACTTATTATTATTTTGTATGTAAGCACACAGCCAAATTGTATGTAAGTTGTACTACTATTTTGTAAGTTGTACTACTACTTTGTAAACATGCCATGTAGAATCCTTACAGGCAGCCTCAATTTTCAAAATTGTACATATACTATCCACAAAAACCGCACTGCACTTCACTTACATTGGAAATCTCAATCAATAAGTTATATAACATTTCTACCAAAAGACAAGTAGTAAATAGTGTTTTTTTATTAATGAACTATTTGTACATATGTATATAAAAACTGATTGAAAAATATGGGCTTTCAATTCAGCCAAATAACATATGTCACAACCTCATTGTTTTACTACTAATAAATGCTTCTATGTTATATCTATTCATTCTATTTAATTTTGGATCTAGTTTCACCTTTCTTCGTCCTCTACTTTATCAACAAAGTTATCCTCGCATGCTACAGATAAATGTAGTAATTATACTAGAAACCAGCCACAATAATGCAGGATAAGTATTTCCAAACAGCTTCAGACCATGTTTATATAACGAGAGAAAAATATACTATATCCTCCAACATCATTAGTGAAACGTTATATTGTATTTGAATAGCATCCCTGACTATAAACAAAAAATATGCTCGTGCACTACACATGCTTGGAAATATTATCCAAACAGACACTAAGGATAAAAATAAATATACCCAATGGAAACGGAAAAAACCCACAATTGATTCAAAGAAAAACTGAAAATGGAACGTGTTCACTTAAGCAAATGAATACTTAGCGGAATTAATATGCAAAAATATGTACTGATATATATTTAAATACGCAGGTTCTACTTAATACTGAACTAGACTGAAATCCTATTCAAACAAGATGGACATATGCTACTGAACTAGATATTTGAAAAATAATCAAAAAGTGTATTAATATATGTATATGTAACACTGGACTGATAGGAAGTGTTCTAAATTAAAACCGCTTATTACTAATTAAACTCAAGCCTCATCCATCGGTTTCTTTTTTTTCAAATCAAGAATATAACAAACATAGGATGTACATCATGTATATCAATATAAGTGATCCTGACAAGATGGAAGTCATTTTAACATTGAGTAGAGGTAGGCAGTAGTGAGACAGGTTCATTAGGAGCCAGCAGAAGATGTTATATAGTAGATAATTGCTTTAGACTCTCGCCCACTAGTGGGTAGTAGAGGTAAATGACATAAATACATCTAACCTGTGTAATTTCCTTACACTGAAGGGGTTTTATCTATGTCAAAAAATTGACATATATACATCTAACCATCAACTTTATTAACATTGGACACACTACACCGGACGCATCACAAAAAAGCCACATCAAACCACTGCAAACTGACATCGAATGTGCTACCAAACTAATTGAAGAAGCAAAACTCTACTCACCGGACGCATTGAGAACCCCCTTCAACAACACAAACATTCAATCCACAGCAGCAAACCTCTACAGGTTGCAATTCCACCACAGCACCTATATCATTAGCAAAAGATGATAAAACAGAATTTACATTTGAAAATGAATCAAGCAGAACACCTCCATAGTCAACACTACCCAAAGCATGAACCACAACATCAAACTAAGAAGAATCGGGCAAGGACACATAACCATCCACACTCCTAGTAACACAGTCAGTAATATCACCTTCAAATCCAATAAAAACCAAATCAAAACAGCAGTATTCAAGAGGGGATCAGGAATTCCATCATCCCCAACAAAATAAGAATAAGTAGCATCATAGAAGTGCATGTCTTCATCTAAGAAAACAAGAGATAAACATCTGAGAGAACATAATTAATATAACCATCTCAAATTGAATTATGAGAAACAAACTAACTGTAAATGATTGGCAGCATATTCCTAAATTGAATTCTAAGAAATAGAATTAACATAATCATCTCAAGCCATGATACATGCTGTAGCATTTTAACAAAAAAAATATAAGACGTCTTTTTTTAACCAAAAAAACAGAATTTACGAAATTATTTCTTAATTGCAAGAATTTTAAACAAAAAAGAAAACTGCGACCTTTTAAATCTGAACGATCAAGAAAAGGAGGAAGAAGACAATTAGTTAACAATAATCAGGAAAAGCTTTTATGGCCAAAACGCTACACTTAAAACACCAAATCGGAACTCTGCAATCGGCATCTCACTTGTTCACACCAAATCAATTACACAAGTATATACTGAAGCATATTTTCTTTCATGCCTGCTCACTTGTTCACTCTAAAAGAAACCAAAGGTCATAAATTTGTTTAACTATTAATCGTAGTCACCACTTACCTCGCCTTCTTTCCCTACGCTGCACCACTTCAAACACCAGAGCAACCTTGCTTCTGTCGTCATCGCGAAATAATTCCCGACATTATTATAACTCCAAACGTCATCATCAACAATCAAGAGCGACTAAAACAAAAGGTAGCCGTGTAATTAAGTGAATTGGGAAGGAGTCGAACGAATATGAAGGGCAGTAGGCTGGACTGGAAGAGCGAAAAAGGAGGAGGGAGGCGAGATTTAGGAGGAAAGAACTAGGGCATTCGTGGATGGAGAGAAAGGGAATGATTTTGATTTTAGGGTTGGGGAATTTTGACAGGTTAGCAGATTAATGTGGATGAGGTGTTTAGATAAAAACAGAAGGTGGACAAATGAAAAAAAGCGGGCGGGCATATGAAAAACAAGGCGGACAGATGAAAATCAAAGGCGATACTGTTTAATTTTCAACGAGATTGTATTGCAACGAATAGTAATAGAAAGTGATACATTTTCTAAAAATATAGGTATAACAATTGCCAGGAAATGTCGTTTGTAAAAAATATAGTTATTGCGACTGAAAGAATAATACAATTGCTAAAAATATTTTTGTTGCAACTGGCACAGAAGCATGGTTTTTAATCATTAAATAAATTTATAGCTATTAAATTATTACTAAATATTAACTGTAATTTACTAGTTATTAATAATTAATTGCAATAAGTTATTAAATAGAAGAAATAATAATTGATTATTATATTAACTAGTAATCATAAATTATTTAATCCTCTATTACAATAATAGTAATATTAATCAATTATCGTTTACTTATTAATTATTTATTTATTAATTATTAGTTATACATATTCATATTTCAACTTAATTATTAATTTTTATCCATTATTTCTTTATTACTAACTAATTATTATTATTTTATAATTATCTAATAATTTTACTATTTTTTAACTATTGATTATTATAATTTGTTTATTATTAATTATTATTATTTGATTATAAATTATAAATACTAATAGTAATTACTAAATAATATAATTTTTAATGATATAATGTTAATTATATTTTCCAATTAGTAATTATATTATATATATATATATATATGTATATATTAACTATTATGTTTATATTTCTTATATTATAACCGAATATTACTTGGGGAAAAATAATTTTTAAAAGTACGTTTTTTGCAAGTGGCTTTACCTGTTGCAAAAAAATTACAGTTATCGCAACTGGTGAAAACGGTTGCTAAATATATAATTTTTGCAACTGGCTTGAAAGCGTAGTTGCAAATAATATGTCTATTGCAACAGGAATGAAAGAGCAGTTGCTAAAAGTATGTTTTCGCAACAGACATGAAAACACTGTTGCGAAAAATATGCTTTTCGCAACAGGAAGGAAAAACCTGTTGTTAAATCTTATCTATTGCAACAGCTACGAAAGGTCTGTTGCTAAATATCATTTACTGCAATTGACATTTGAGGCCTATTGCAAATAGCTAGTTGCGATAGGGTATTTTTCTTGTAGTGTACAATGTTGTTTGCTTGCCGTTTATACACGAAATTCTCGTGTTTACAATGAAAAAGAGGAGATTAGAGAATGAATTTATACACGAATTCCTCGTGTTAATATGATGAGCAATGTCCTTGCTCGGTAGTAATGGAAGCCAAGTGTTGGAATCGCCAAAAGGTCCCCTGAAATGACCATCTCGTGGTGTATTTATAGGCGTAGAGGAGCCCTAGGGAGCTCTAGAGCGGTCCGGTTCGGATATGACACGTGTCACGACCGGAGTTAATCTCGAAAAGTAGTGGAAGAAGTCCCTCTGTTCGGGTTTTGCCAAGTAGAGCCAGATCCATGATAGTAGGAGCGGTTACCCCTTAAGAAGCGGTCAAAACAGTTGTGTAGCAGTAGGTAAAGGGGGATCGGATCGATTCTCCGATCCGAACAGGGGCGAAGCCTTTGAACTGAAGACGTTGTGCTCTCCTGAGCAACTGATATGAGGCGGGTCGGATTCTCCTTGTTCCGAACTGAGCCGTCATTTCCGATCTGAACCGAGATGGAGTTTCCGAACGGTAGACATGATGTGCATTTCTGTGCAGAGCAAGGCGGTTTGGGTTTTGATGGTCCGATCCGAACCGAAGTGAGCTGGAGTTGAAGTCTGAGCGTCTTTGAAGTATGGGGTCGGAGCGGGTCCGATCCGATCCGGGGTTCTACTTAATGCTAAATCCCAGGTTTCCGGTTCTGCATGCGTTCACGGAAACGGGTGTAACTTTCAAACCGTAAGTCCGATTAAGCCAAACCAAAGCTCAAACTGAAGCTGATTCAGAATCTACAAGAGTTACAGAGCTTAGCTCTGTAATCGCTGTTTTCGGGCCCAAAAGAGGCCGTCTGGTAGGAGTTCCGGGCCTTTCTTTGTTTGTGATGCGATTGGGATTGCCTCGTGCATGCTGATGCAACTTAACAGCAAGGCAGTCGTCAGCTCTTAGCAAGACGGCAGTGTTGGTGGCTACAGACGTACCAAGTCAAAATAGGGGATTGAAGATGTGAATTGTTGCTGTGTTGAGTTTCACGTAGTGGCTTCAATTTCTGAGCAGCGATGTTGATAAACTGGCACTAACTGTAAGGAAGGTATATTTTAATTTGTGGATTGCACTTTACTTTTAATTTTGATAAATTTCTAACTCACAGCTTTATTTAAATTCATTATTCATATTATCTCGAAACTGGTTAAATTGCTTTGTGAGATGTATGCTTGAGAATTGATTGGATTACTTGGATGAATTATCAATTAGGATGTTAAAAAAAAAAAAAAAAAAAAAAAAAAAAACTAGAGCAGAGCATTTCTTCCCTTTCCATGTTCATATCAGTCTGGTCCTTTACCTCTACCTTATCTTTATGTCCACTAGGCCTCTATCAACACTCCAGATTCATTTGTTCAATGGAAGCATAACTCTTGAACTACGAGTTCACTGAGTTTGGAAAAGTATGATATCTAAAATCTTACTTTTTATTGCAAAAGTTTGGAAAAGGTGTTATTTCTTTACTCTACATTTACAATGGTTAATGAAGTATTACAAGGCATACTTAGCCTGAATTTCTGTTTAGTTAGTTAGATCAATGCATTTGGTACATAAGCATGTAGTTTCAACGTCAACTGAATATCAAGACTTACTAAATTGCATAAAAATTGTTTGAAGTTGCATAATAATCTACTTTAATGACATATTTTATGATTTATATCCTTCAAGTTTTAGTTTTATACACGTATCACATTTCTATATTTATATGCATCATATTGGTATGTGATAATAAGATTACATTATTCTACCAAACACATACATATGCGTGACATAATTTTGAAATTAACAGAGACTTGAGGCGGTTGTGACATTTACAACAAATCGAGGAGTCAACATTATCACTTATGCATGTCAAATTTATTTAACAGGTCTTCTACTCCGCATTTAATCCCCTCTTCCATCCAAAAAGTTGTTACCGTTTTTTCTTCTATGTGCATTTCTTTATACTGTGCTACAGATGCTTGTTCAACATGATACATGTTTCCTAAAATAGAAAATAAAATATGCTCATTAATTCAAAACAAAAGCTTTCAAGTATTACTATTCCCTATGGTATGTGACCATTTCAACTTTTTTTCTACCATAAAAGTATCTTTGCGTATAGTTGATATTATGATACAGAAGCTCTCAAGTTTCATGAAATAGAAGAATTTGTGGTACTGCAACGTTTGTTCAGAAAGCAATTTTTCCATTACGGATATGCAAACAAATGCTGGCTCTACAAAATATCAGTCAGTGTATATATGCTTTTTCATTGATCATGTTGTACTTAACTATTTTTATGATAATTTCCATGGCATTGATGACTCTTTATTCATGCCTACATATTGGTTGGTTGTGGTTATGGCAGTAAATTGGTGGAGTACATTTAACCGATTTCGATAGTTTTAGGTGCATGTATGAGAGACTAGGAGCTTTTGAAAAAAATCAATAAAAATGGTTGATATCTACTTCAGGTAGATATGCTTACGAAAAGGAATGAAAGATACAATTAAGTACAACCATGCAAGGCTATAAAATTCGTGGACATAAGCTCAGCCGACTACTCTCCTGCACAAAATAAAGGCCTTGATTATGAAACTGCATGTCGTTGGTAAAGTAACTTTGAAATTTAGCTTTCTATGAAGTCATGGCTTAATCTAATTAAAATTCCTCCATTTTTTAGGCTATGGGATGAATTCATGCGATTCTTTCTGATGGAACAGTGGTTAAAGATGTTGAAGTATGATGCAATTTTTCTTCAAAGTCCATTATTGTTTGTCTTTCATAATTTTTGCGAAAAAGATAAGTTTTCTAACCAAATATGAACATGTTTGCGAAAAAAATGTAGTACAATGGAGACATAAATGATAATATGATAGGTAATTAAAGTACGATTTATTGACATGGTCGTTGTCATATGGTACAACAATATCAATACTGAGAAAAAATGAAATGCTCACAATGCCATATATCAATACTGGTAGTTCCTTTTCTTTTAATTTTTTTAGAAATACAGCTAGACCCAAGTTTGCAAGGAAACTTTGTAGATTGCATTAATTGTAGACTAATTTTTTATTGAAAAATAAAACTTGCATGAATTTACTTGTTACTTAGGGTCCGTTTGATTTTGAGCGGGAAAGAGCATTTGGAAGAGGCATTTGAAGGGGAATTGTTGAGAACGAGGAATGTGTTCTTTTTACGAAAGATACATTTTGGAAGGGGCAGAGTTATTACTTTATTGTTTTTGTATATATTATTTTTAATTGTTTGTGTTTGTGTGTGTTTATTGTTGAACAAAATAGTAAAATGCAGAATACAAATTGCAGAAATAAAAATACATAATTGTGGAATACAAATTGCAGAATTTAAAATGCAAATATAAAATACTTAATACAACGAAACTTCTTAATGCATTCCCGCGGCAACTAGTTCGTTTCGTATATTGTCTCGTACTATCGTCATGGTGGATGTTGTTCTGGTTTTTTGAACGGGTTCCCGATCTCTGTTTCTGCGATTTGATATACTGTAATATTCTTCGAGGTATTCGTCTGGCACAAAATCAGGGTCGTCAACATACGGCATAAAATCTGGATCGCCAGCGTTGTATTTTCTGATGTAGTTGTGAATAGCCATTGTTGCAGCAATAATTTGTACTTGAACATGATATGGATACGTCTACATGTTACGTAAGATGACAAATTTTTTCTTCCAAATACCAAATGTTCTTTCAATAGCCATACGCAAACTAGAGTGATGATAGCTGAAAATTTCATTTTCTGACTTCGGTTCATTCCGTGTGTCATTAAAGTCTGATATATGATACCTCACGGATCGATAAGGAGTTATATATCCTTCTATTAGTGGATATCCTGAATCCACTATATAATACTGTCCAGCTGGAGGATGAGTGAAATTAAGATCCGGATTATTTATAGCTTCCCGAAATACTTTGGCGTCATGCGCAATTCCTTCCCATCCCGCTCTTACAAACGTAAAAGTTAAATCAAACGCACAAACAACCATAATATTTTTGTAGCAGATCCTTTCCGCCCTATAAAACGTTGCATGTCTTCTTGACCCACGTGAGCCATCACATGTGTCCCATCAATAGCCCCAATACAGTTTTTAAAGAAAGGATAATATCGGGGTGAAGAAAGAATTTGTTCTGGGATTCGGTTAAAATGAGAATCGGCCGGTCTAATAATATTGACTGCTAATAAGAGAACTGAATGCAAAACTTTATGAAAAATAACATTAATTGTACCATTTGATCGTTGAAACCGCTCAGCAACCTGCCTTGTAGGGAGGGCCAATGCATTAGTATATAGGAATACAACCACTCTTTCTTTGACCGTTATGTGCATTGAGCGCTCCAACCTGTAATTTTCTAACCGTTCACACAAGGATCTGAAACATAATCGCTTCATTCGAAAATTGCTATGACAACGATCTGTGTGTCCTGCTAGTATTTCATGAACCCAAGCGAGGGCGGAACTTAAGGAATTGTGTATTCTTCTCCTTTCTCGTGTTTGATTAGCCATAATTTCTTGAATATCTAGCACATCTTGCAAATCTTCAATATCAGATTCGTCACTATCTGCCATAATTGGTTGAAGAAGTAGAGGAAAATGAACAATCACCATGGTGATGTAGTGTTGATATGGGTGGAATATATATAGGGAGAGGGAAGAGGGAAGGGGCAAAAAATATCTGTCGCGTCGGACGTGCGTCAGACGCGTCGGACGTGCGTCAGACGCGTCGGACGTGCGTCAGACGCGTCTGACGCATCTGACGCGAAAGCTAATTTTTCAGTCATTCCGCTGGAAGGGGCAAATGCGTGGGTCCCACTGTTGATGCGTCCGACGCGTCTGACTTGTCGGACGCAGACGCGACCTTCAACTGCCCGGTTGGAAAATCAAACGCTACCTTAGAATATGGTCAAATTTTGAGTCAGTGAATTTTTATGAATTTGTCGGGCTAGTAGATTGTGTTATAGTCGACAATTGTCTTTTATTATTTGCAATTATGAATTTATCGGCCAAAAGACGTGTTCTTACATATTCATATAACTATTTTTTATGCAATCCTAAAAAACGGCAAGTTTGCTTGCTATTTAACACAACAAGCTCAAGCTTGCTGAAACAGCAAGCCGACTTGTTGTTTGACACAGCAAGCCAGAGCTTGCTGTTTCAAACAGCAAGAGCTTGCTTGCTGCTTAACACAATAAGCTCAAGCTTGCGGAAACAACAAGCCGACTTGCTGTATCAAACAGCAAGCCAGCTTGCAGTGTAAAACAACAAGCAAGCTTGCTATTTTAGCAAGCCCGACATGACTTCTTAGAAAACTATATTCCTTTGTTTTGTTGCTTACAAGTTGGTTTTTTTTTTTTTTTTGGGTAATGCCTTTGTTTTGTTGCTTGCAAGTCGCATCTTCTTCTTTTTTGTAGGTTTCGATGACATGTGTGAACCATACAAGTTCTTATGCTTTTGCAAGCATGTACTGGTTTGTATTTGTTAATTTCACCAACTTTGTGAAAGATTTTAGGTGGTGCTGAAGATGTAGTAAATTGTTACAAAGGGAATATTGATGAAAATTTATGAAATGTAAATGCAATCTCTTGATATTCATTTGTGATATTCTAAAATAAATGCTTGTGTTGATCATTGATATTCTAGTAGGATAATGTATTTATTTATTTATTTTTTGCATTTTTTTAAAATTAGACATGGCTCATGGTCGTATCTAATTTAAATAAAGATATGGCTATTAGCTGTATATTTTTTTAAATTTGAAACGACCTTGAGTCTTATCAAATTGAGAATTTGATATGGCTCATGGCCTTATCTTTTTTAAATTTGATACGGCCATGAGCCATATCAAATTCTCAATTTGTTACGGTCATTAGCCGTATCAAATTGACAAAGATGCCAAAATTTGATACGACCATAGTACTGCCAAATCGAATTGGATGCGGCCATGAGCACTGCCTAATTGGCATTTCTGGTGTAATGATATATAGATGACCTAATTGTAACTGACAATAATACTACAGAGCTTGAAAGAATAACCCAATACCTTGATCAGCAATTTTCAATCAAAGATTTGGGTGAAGTGAATTATTTTCTGGGCATAAAGGTGACAAGGGATAATAATGAAATAACTCTATGTCAAAGAAAATATATCACTCAATTACTGATAAAAAAATGATCAATGCTAATCCCAACTTACCTCTATGATAACAAGTCAACATTACTCAAAATATAGGGGAAGGCAATATCAAACATTACTGAATATAGAAGTGTTGTAGGAGCATTACAATATGCTACTATAACCAAACACGACATTGCTATCAGTGTTAATAAAGTATCTCAATTTATGCAGAATCCTTTGGACACTCATTGGAAAACAGTCAAAGGAATACCGAGGTATCTCAAGGGAACCATTAATCATGGATTAATACTCAAAGCCAACCAACATTTACATACAAATGCATATGCATGTGCTGATTGGGCTTCAAATTCAGATACAGAAGATCAACAACAGGATAATGTGTATATATATGTCAAAGCTTAATACCATGGTTCTCTAAAAAGCAGCCTACAACTTCAAGATCTAGCACAGAGGCAGAGTACATAAGCATAGATAACACTGCAGCTGAAATCAAATGGATACGGTCTATTCTAGCTGAACTCAAACTAAAATAAGATCAAAAACCAACTATATGGTGTGATAATAAAAGTGCAGTGTACATGTCTGAGAACCCAATACAACATGCTAGAACTAAACATATAGAGATAGACTTATAGTTTGTTAGAGAAATAGTACAGAAGGGAGAAGTTTAAGCTAATCACATACCAGACACTTATATACCAAAGAGAAAACGTAGTAACAAAAGCCATTTCTATAACCAATTTTACCAGATTTAGATCTTAAATGAATATCAGAAGTAAGGAAGAGCCAGAGCTTAAAAAGGACAAATCGCAACTCAAATCTGTAAAGGAACAAGAAGAAAGACAACAAAAAGGAAATGAAAACCCTAAAAATCATCAACTTGATAATTTAGGGTTTTCAGACTTCTCAAAAACTCAGATTTGTGGTATAAAGCGATGAAGCTAAAGCTGCTAAACATCCACAAGCTCTCTCATACATTATTGGTCACTCAGATTTGAAGATTTTATGGAGCGCCGGCATGGATTGTTCAAAACTAGGGTTTCATCACCTTAGTTTCGAGGGGGCTAATAAGGAAATAAGTCAACACGAGAGATTTTATTTCCTTTTATTCTGTGTACAGTCGTACTGGGCCGAAGCCCACTTTCCCTTTTTTCATTTATTTCTTGATTTATAGCTGTTAGCCCAAGCTGTATAAATATAGCTCGCATGTACATTGTTTCATCACTTTGAAATAAAACTTCTGCTTCCACTTTATCAATTTCTTCTTTCTGTAAATTCTCAAACTTCAACTCACATGTTGTAACAAAAGGAATTCCCAAGGTTACGTGCCACCAATACCATATATATAACACGATCTTTTCCAATTTCTTGCGATGTGGGACTATTCGTCCGTTCAGTCCACACACCCACTCCATCCTAATGCGAGCCACACCTAACAGTTAGAGAATCTCCACTGGTGGAGAGTTGATCATGTTTCACAATTTGTACACTATGAAAATTCCAACTTAGGGTTTTCCCAAAGATTTTGAGTTAGGAGTATGTTCAATGTGCATCTAAAAATTAAGAAAATATACATTATTACTGCAAGACATCTGTTGAAAAGAAGCCGAAATCTCGGATGTCTATTCAATTAACGTCCCATAATTTTACCAAATGAGATGTTAGCTGAACAAACGTCTGGATTCTATGCGTTTGTTAAACCAGTATCTCATTGAATCCTGAATCCCTGCACTATCAGCACTCAAATCCATAGTATAAAATAATTTGTACCTTATTAAAGAAGAAATTGGAGGCCAATATCACATAATGCGATATATTATCTCCTATTTGAGATGCCCTTACTGATATAGTGGAAATGATCTATATTATACCATATATACAAATAAATTTTACTGCTTAGATAATATAAATAATTGTTATAAAGTAAATGCAAACCAGTTTTTTTATCTTGGTTCCCAGCTCCAACTCCAATTCCAAATCCCCCGACCATCTGGATTTTCACTAAAATAAAATTCCTTGCTTATTCCGAAGGGATAGGTGTATAACAACAAAAATAACTAGATTGAACTTTGATCTTTTCTCAAATATCTATAACAAGACTTCAACTAAAAAAGAAATATTTCGAATTTTGACATAGGTGAGTTTTTTTTGCAATATAGATAAGTCACTCTATAATAACCTGCCTAGAATGAGCCTAAATCCTTATTTTTCAAAGAGCCCACCGCAGCTTAGAGTCATTCTAAACAAGTCATTAGTTTCTATAAGAAATAAATTACATAGCCAAACTAAAACGAAATCAAAATCTCACAGTGGATGAGACAAAAATTAATAATCAAAATAAATGTACCCTTTCATAAAAGACACCATAATGTCGGTCACATCAAATTTTCCATAAATACGAATAAATGCTGCACATAATAATAGGCTAAGAAAAAAAAATCTCCATCGCTAAACACCAATCTTCATCACGTCATCAATCAAACATTACTAACCTGTGTTGTTAAGAGGAGGAGAGCCAGAACAACAATGTTGTGGTAAAAGAAAATAACATAAGTTTAAGGGAAACCATTTCTTGTACTTGTCAGTGTAAATTTGTTAGGTTATAGCGAATTAAACACACAATACAATTTAACATTAATTTGGAGGACTATTCAAAAGTCACTTAAGACTTAACATGCATACGTACGGGCAGATTTCTACTATCACTTAGTAACCTTTGAGATAGATTATGATCTGGTCTCTTAAGAACATTTTTATATTTATTAATGGGTGGATTCCTACGATCACCTAATATCTCATGGCAGACCCTATTCACTTAGAACTAGTTTTCTAATCTTCAGATCTATTAAATATATTATCAATGTAAATCGAGAGATGGTAAGCATTCACTTATTACCTACAGGATAGGTAGACAACCAATCGTCATTTATTATCTTTCCCCGATGGGCTTCTGTGTTACTATCTAACTGTCATTACAGGTAAACTCCTAACCGCTTAATAATTATCTTAGGAAGACGGTTTCTCTTACATGATCAGCGTAACTCTTAATAGCTCATTCCTAGGTTAGCCCTCACATAGTCTCCCTAGATAAGAAGCGGATAACTTCTGGAAAACTAGCTCACTCAAACGTTATTGCATTCATTTGAGACCACTCAACACATCATAAGTTTATAAGAGAAAGATAGACCTAGTGACCACTTAAAACTTAATAAGGGTGGGTCCCATGACTTTGGTCCAGAATCAAGGAGTGAACCTTAAGAATGGGGCTTTGTCCTAATCACTTAGTATCCAAACAAGATAGAACAACCACTTATTTGTTGGAGAAAGGAGTTTTGATGACAACAACCTTATTTTAATTATCATTGATTATAAAATATATGCTAAAACTTTTTGTATAGAATATATATATATATATATATATATATATATATATATATATATGCGTGCAGGAATTATATACAGGAAATATTACTGAAGATTGTACAGTTATAAAGATGATAGAGATTCAAAAATCAGAGAAATTTCAAGAATCATGAGTAATCAAGATTTCAAGAGTTCAAGATTAATATATTTATAGAGTCCAGATTTTGTAAGACTCTAAATAGCACTCCAGGTTCAAATTCAAATTCAAATTTTCAAATTCTATTTTTCAAATTCTGATTTTCAATACTATCCTCAATTTCTGATTTTCAATTCTATCCTCAATTTTCTCCACTTTATTTTTCTATTTATCCTCAATTCTCACTGTTTTGTTTTCGTATTTTGTTTCTATTTTTATTCTTCTTGGTTTTTCGAACTTAATTTTTTTATATACTTTATATTTATACTTTATATAGTTTAAAAACTTATAATTTTATAAATATATTTATTTAGTTTAAAAGTATGTTTTAATATGATTTTCTATCATATAATATCAATTTACAACACTAGAATTTTACTCAAGAATTTCCAGAATTAGTTTTATATCAAAATACTTGAAAAATGTTTTGAAAATGAAAAATACACATGAGTATGTCGACATAGCAAAAAGTGTATGTCAACATATAACTGCTATTTTTTCTAATATTGAAGGGAAGTGTCTTTTCATTTTTTGAAACGCTTCAGAACCATTTGAACCCTTCATACTCTATAAAAAGAGTTTAAAACCGAATTTTTTAACACATCTTCTTCTCTAACTTCATACTCGTTCATCCCACCATTATTCTTAATCATTTTTATGGTTTTTACACTTATACTCTGCCGAATTCACTTCTGTTTTGATCAAACTTCTTCTCTCTACACTCTCTAGTCTCTAAATCAAATGCTATTGAAGAGTTATAGGGCTGTTTTGTAATTGCTTGGGTTGAATAAACCCTGTTTTTAAGTCAAAGAGGAATCAGTGTATCCTCGTAGCAGTGAAACCAAGGAATAAGAGTCAGTGTGCCCTTGTTGAGCCGTGAAATCAAGGGGTAGGAGTCGGAGTCTCCTTGTTGAGCCTTGAAATCAAGGAGGTTGTATTTGACTATTGGAAATAGTAATAAAACTCTGCACAATCCAACGTTGTGCGGGACTGGACGTTTGAGTGATCCGAACCAGTATAAAATCTGGTGTGTTCTTTTCTTTTTCTGCATTTTTATTTCTGTTTATTTTGCATCTGTTTTTGAATCTGTGTCTGTGATTATGTTTGTGGTGTTTGATTCATTCCATAATTTTCTTTAGTTTTAAGTTTTGTTTAAATTCTTACAAACACTATTCATCCCCCCTCTAGCGTTTGCTTTTCCTGAACAATCCATTCCGCAGTCCCTAACATTATTACCTTCTCGAGGCAAGCCTTCTTCACACAAATATATATAAACATTAAATGTCCCATATTAGACTAGCTACTTGTAGATGCTAGATTTACCTGGCATTTCGGACAGGCTTCTACTACAAATGGGCTTAACCTCACAACTTCGTTGCACGGAAAAGTGGAACCCTGAGCGCGTTGCTAAGGAGGAGGTAACGTTGACTGCGACTTTCTTTTTCTGAGCTATCTCGAGGAATAAGGAGGTGAATTTGGGATTTAGGCAAGGAAGAAAAATCGGCAGAAGACTTTGAAGAAAAATTGGGGGAAATCGGCAATGTATCCATTATTGTTTATGTAAATTTAGTGTATATTTTATGGTGTGTTACAGACTCTATCATATACCCTTTCTATAATAATCTTTGATGATTGTAAACTGATCATGAAGAAAAATAGGAAGTAGAAAGTTGTTTTTGAATGCCTTTTAAATCTCATATAATACAAAACGTAGAAAATAAAAGCAAAAAAGTTTCGAATGAGATCAAAAGCAATGCTTTGTTTATGGTTTTTGAATAGTTTTATTGAAGAAAAATCACCATTAGAACATATGCAACTTTTAATAAAAGAAAATACCTCGTTAAAAAATTGTCTATTCATGCAAAAAGCCCATTATATGTGTTCAAACAACTGAATTCAAATTCAAAAGTTTTGTATATAATTTAAACAAAAACGAATCAATACAAAACTACTACACTCACTGTAACACCCTACATCCGTTAGTGTCACTCACAAAGGGAATGCACTAAGTTCTGTGGAGCATTTAGTGTAAAAGATGCAGATAAATTACAAGACAGACAGAAATTAAACAGCAGAACATAAAACTTTACTTTATTGATAAGATAGTTTGTACAACAATTGTTTTCCAATATCAGAATATCATCTGTCTTACAAAAAAAGAAGCATAAAAATACGTTTATATTCCCCAATGTAGCAAGAGCCAGCCATAGCATCTGAAAAGAGAATCCAAGTAAAACTTCGACAAACCTTCAAGCTGGGAAAGAGTGACAGTCCAACTTAACCTGAGTTATACTATTCCCTCCTTTACTACCGAAAGGGGGGGGGGGGGGGAGGGGGGAAACGGAAGAAAAGAAGACGAAAGAAAAACAGAGTCAGACATAAAGCCTGAGTAAGTTCAGTTACTTCTAGCATATGAATAAGGCAAACGAAACGACATGAATTAACTGAATACAAGATAATACCATGATGACAGGACCAACAAGATAAGATAAGATTAACACAAGATAGACTGGATATGCTCTAATACTTTCGTCACTTCGCTGTTTCCTTGTTATACTGGTTTCTATATCTCTGCACCACCTAACTAGTGCCCCAACTAGTAATGATAACATGATCCCAATCCCAATAATTTCGGTTGCCTTCAGGCATACATTTATTATTTATTACCTAGATCTAATCTAGGGTTTTCTATCAAGTGCTTCCTAGATTCAACCAGGGTTTATGCTATCTACTAAACGTTTCTCGAATTCAGGGTTTATGCCACCTAGGTCCAACTAGGGATTATGCTACCTGTCGAACGATGCCCCTAGTCTAAGACACATTACCCAGAGCGAAAAGTGTCCCTAGACTTTACGTCCCAATCGTATCGTAAACGTGCTAGATATCTAGTTGCATATGTCCTCTATATGTGCGGTCCGAGTCCCGTGGCAGGGCTAATCAAGAAACACAGAACTCGGTCGGGAGCTTTAAGTTATCTGCCGATGCAGATGCTAAGGTCTGTTTTTCCAGTGGCTATGGTCCCACTCGACCCCTCCCTCAACTAATGAAAGGCACACCTTGAAAAATGAGAACTATACGCAGGCCCTCTATGCCCCACTAACCTATGGCCATCCTCACCCATAACTAGATAGCAAGTATATGGTCTTTTGGAGTTCTCCGCCTTTCCGCTTTACGTATCTCGACTGACTCAAGATGGTAGGTAGACGACGAGTCGCTATCACAGGGCTACTGGTCTCGCCGAATCACGCTGGTCCATCCTAGTCTTTAGGTTGCCATATATTGCAACCGAGGCATACCCTTGGTTCTTCTCACACAGACCTTAACCTCTGTGAGCCCAGGCGGATCATCTGCATTCTCACAGAGGGATACCAAGAGTACCCTTACGTCCCCTCGAAGCCTCGGGCTTCGTAACCCAATTCGTTGTAGTTTTCTTTAAAATTGGATGGACGTTCGCTCCTTCCCGTGTTATACTAAGAATTACTACTTAGTTTTGCTAACTAAGGTTTACCACTTAGTTTCCAGAATCGTTGTTTTCTTAACTAAGGTTTACTACTTAGCTCCTTTTAACTAAGGTTTACTACTTAGTTCTCTTTCTCGTCAATTTGGATTGGTTAAGTGTCATTAGTCAATTCAAGCTAGCTCAACCCTCTTCATTTATCCTGATAAACTGGTTAAGTGTTATCAGTAATTCATGTTGACTTAACCCTACCACAAACCAAGTTATATTGGTTAAGTATTTCTTATTACTTAACCCTATTCATTCATCCTGTATTGGTTAAGTGTTCCTTTTTAACTTAAACTTGCCGATCTATTTTAACTAACATTTTATTAATGGTTAAGTATTATCCCTTCATGTTTTAGACTTAACCCCATTCATTTATCACAATCTGATGGTTAAGTGTTCAAGTTTACTCAACCCTACGGTCTAGTCCAGCTAACATATCAAATTGGCTAAGTGTATTAAATTTTACTTAACCCCAACCTCTAGTCTAGTTAACGTGTTAATTTGGCTAAGTGTATTAACCTTACTTAACCCCACCTTCTAGTCTAGTTAACATGTTAATTTGGATAAGTGTTCTCTTAGTTAGTTAACCCCTACAAATTTTGTCTTGTTACGATGTTAAGTTTGGTTAAGTGTCCCTATGGACTTAACCCTCCCATTCTAGCTTAACTGTGTTAAGTTGGTTAAGTGTTCCTATGGACTTAACCCTCCCATTCTAGCTTAATTGTGTTAAGTGTCTGTATGAACCTAACCCCACCCGTCGGTTTGGTTATCATGTTGAATTGGTTAAGTGTCTTAGTTAACTTAACCCTACCATTCTTATTCTAGCTTTAACTAAATAAATTAAAGCCGCGACCACTCACATTAGACAGATATTGTTGCGAATACTGGATGTGCCGGTTGGCTCCGGGCAGGTTTACATCGCAACTCAGTCTAACCTCGGGTTAGGCATATTCGTGTTTTCTAAGTTCAAAGGGTTTTGATTAATTTTCAAATCAGGTTTTGAAAGTAACCATCCCGTCCGTCGGATCAGTTAGGGATAGCCAGGGAGAGCAGGAAACTTGTATTTTCCAAATCCAAGCCTAGACACTATCCTCTCTGTCACCCTAGAACTTTCTAGTGTATGTATTATTGAAAGAGGTGTCATTAATAAACCTTTCTTTTGTATATATATAAATTGTTAACAATTTATCCTCAAAGTTTAACCATTTATCCTCAAAGTCCATTTTCCCTTTATAAATAAATTTGGCCTATAGCATATACATTTGCCATGCCCGCTAATGGACATATATTCTAGGCCCAAATCTTGATTTGCTTATCTTACAGTTTATAGCAATTTAGATCCAACATCCTCATTTACAGTTCATGCCAAAAACTAGATTTTATATTCTAGTTTACAGTTTAGGCCAAACTAGATTTCATATTCTAGTTCGCCGTTTATGCCCAAAACTTAATTTGCATACCAGCTACCTACTTTGTGGCCCATTTAACCATTTACCATTTACGCCCAATGTATGTAAATTATTCACAATTATGCTAATATACTTGTCATGCCTAATTTAGCCACCCAATTCTGATTTCGTATTCTAATTTCAGTTCATGTCAAAACTAGACTTGTTATTCTAATTTTCATCTTAATAGTCAAGCTATAATGCATGTTCCCAAATTATGCCAATTTCCAAGTTTAGTCAATTTCATGTTTTTTCCCAAAACGTATTCCCATCGTTCGTATAATCGTGATTCAACCTATATTATAAATAAATCTAGATTCATGGATAAAAGGGAATGAACCAAAATGCCCTGAAAGAATAAACATAATAACTGGCATAAGATGATAATTCACAGGCGTATAGATCTGGTAATATTACGACATGAAAAGGGTTGCATAGTATAGGTTCAAGAACATGGGTAGACCTAACTTAATAGGTAAATTCCCAAGATCAAGATCCAAGGATAACAAGAAATAGAAAGTCAAGCCTAGATCCAATATAATGCCGGTTTGGGGTACAACATGGTTTTGTAACTACAGTGTCATGGGCATAAATAATAACCTTATATCCATAGTCATAGGCAATAAATCCTCACAGTTAATGAATTGCAGTCATAGGCGATGTTCATAGTCAAAGGAAAATAATTCTCGCAGTCATGAGTCATAGTCGTAGGCAATGTTCATAGGCAATGTTCATAGTCAAAGAGGCATATGGTTTTAAGGTCCATAGTTTCATAGTCACAGTCTTATTGGTCATCGAATCATAACAGTTCTTAATTAGGTCCCAGGGATATAAGCACTGATTCGAACAGAAGGATTTGGCATATTCTTTTATTCCTTTAATTTCATGTCACGAATAGAGAAAACGTTCAAATCTAAAAAGTAACCGACTTACAGAGATTATATTAGATTCGTAGAAAAACAGTCGTTGAAGTCGTTTGAATCTTCACTTGAATCCTAGCTTGTTTTGAATCTCCTTTTGAAAGCCTTGAGCAGCATTTCCTCGTCTTGATTTATTTTATATATATTATTTTATTTATTTATACATTTTCTCAGAGGCAGCATAAGGATAGAATGAAATTGTGAATAGTGAAGGAGACTAGGGGCTGTTTATATAGGATTAGGCGGATGAATCTAGGCAGAAAACGAGACCAGGTACATCAGAATGCACCCAGGCCCAAAAGTGGGTTTTGCACCCAGGTCGACCCCCAGGTCGACTGGGCAGTCGACCTGGTCAGCGGGGGTCGACTACCCAGTCGACTCCCCAGTCGACCTGGGTCCTGGGCGGGAATTTTCCCGCCCAACCCGCTTCTGGGTTTGAATTCGAATTTCGAATTCGAATTTCGAGCTGTTTTCTGTTCTGAAAATTCCTGAAACTTCGGAGAGCCATAACTTCTTCATACGAACTCCGATTGAAACACCCCACCTCCGTTAGGGTCACTCTCAAAGGGAATGCCCTAATTTTGGTGGAGGTTTATAAGTACAAGTCACAGATATACAAGACAGATATGAGAACACATATTTGTAAAACAGCGGAAGAACAACAAACTTTATTTCATTAAATCAAATACGTGTTACAACAACATCCTTTCCTCAAACATAACATAACACTTTCATAATCTGTCTTGAGTACATTATTTAAAGAAGCATAAATAAAACATAGATAAACTGCAAAAGCCCTTTAGTGGATTGTCCAAAGCCATAGTTCAAAACAGGAAAGTCCAAGCAATACATTTCTCTTCTTCAAGCTGGATGTTGAGGCTGGTCAAGCTACTATGTTCCCTCCCTGAGGACCTGGGGGGGGGGGGGAACGGAAGAAAGAAGACGAAAGAAAAATAGAGTCAGACATAAAGCCTGAGTAAGTCTAGTACTACTTTGTCTATGAATAAAGAACTGGGTATGATAAGTATAACAAGAAGTGGGCAAGCACTATAAACTTGGTTAAGTTGTCTAGGGTCGAATATACTATCGTACCCCATGTTAATCTCTGAACCCATATAAACTAGTTTCCAATTTACAACCCATAATCGGGGTGATGTGATCCATTCTACGATGATCGGCTCCTACTCGCATAGTTACATGTGTCTTACGGCCCCCGATGTCTGTAGTTACCTATGCTGGTCCCACCATGGGGTGTATCAAGTCCCATAGTGGCAACCCGACACAACCTTAGAGTGCACAGGTATGCTACTGGTGTCCAGTGCCTTATTTTTCTGCTCCGGAGTGTGTGCACGCCCGCACTCCGTTAGAACCTACACTGCTACACCACCGCCGTCGCTTTGACCTCTTACAATCAGCCCAGTAATCGTGCCCCACCCTGCCTAGTTTCAGGGTATCCTGATACACCTTTTAGGGTTACTGCTGAAAAGGGTCCCCCGTTACTAGGTTTTCTATCTCTAGCCAACATGCTAAGTTGGTTAAGTGTTTCTAACCTAACCCCCACCAGTCCGTTTAGTTTAGCATGTTCCATTTTGATTAAGTCTTTAGTCCACTTAATCCTAACAATCCTGACTCAGCCTTAATTGTCTTATTAAGGCCCTGACCTCTCACATTAGACAGGTATTGTTGTGGCTGCCTGTTGCCGGTTGGTTCCGGGCAGTCTTACGCCACAACTCAGTGTAACCTCGGGTCCTTATTGGGCTCCATGTTTAACCTCTCACATTGGATAGGTATTGTTGTGACTACTGGACAGCCGGGCGGTTCCGGGCAGGTTTACATCACAACTCAATCCAACCTCGGGTTAAACACATCGTCTTTTCTACATTTACATATTTTGTCATTCTTCTTTATTTCTTATATGTAAATATTTGCGGCCCATTATTAATGGTGTAAAGGTTACACCAATCACGGGCCCAACCCATACTTGAATTTGGGCCCTTCTATTTTATATTTTCATTCATTAATTAATTTTAACCCAACGTTATTTTCCCCCGTTTTACACATCCGTTTATATATATTGGGCTTAGCCTTTTAAAGCCCAATTTAGCCATGCGAAAAGGGGAGGCTTATGGCGTGATTACATACACAAAGAGGGGAAAGTGAGCGCATGAACTTGCATATGACGTTGGAAATACAAAATAGAAATTGGTGTACTTGCATAGTGGTAACATAGGTGACATGAATCAAAGCATGTGAACTTGCATAGGTTTAACTACAACATGAACCTATATTCTTATTTAGGCATAATGTCAAACATAAGCATGTCATAAATATTTCTAGCATAAGCATAGCATATTGTCAAACATAAGCATGGCATAAATACTTTTAGCATAAACATGACATAATATCAAACATAAGCATGGCATAAGAAAAGTTAAATTTGTCCATGGCATGAACATAAACAAGTCATGTTCATAAGGTTTCTACGTGTTTACAAAGTGGATACTTTGTTACTAAAACAAAAACATAGTTCAACATAATCATGATTTAAGTCTAATCACATAACGAACTTATGCATAAATATTCCTAATCATGGTGTTTGCTTGCAAAAAGGGATTTTTGAGTCTAACCTAGCCATGTCTCACATATGTCATCATATAATTCTTTTAAACAAGATAGACTTAATCAAAGATTTTAATTATGCCAAATATCATTCATAGCCTAGCCATATTCATAAGCTTTGCAAAAGCATGACTTAATACATGGATTATGGTGTCAAAATTCCAACATAGTTTCATATGAACTATAACAACCAAACTTGCTTCAATTACTTGCAAAATGATTTATGCATAAAATATACATCATGATGGCATAATAACAAAGCCCAAACTTGCATAAATTTCACTCAACTATATACGTGTAGCTTCAACATAGACTACATAATTTGCGCAATATTCCAAACGTATATTTGCATAGAACCACCGCATGTAGTTCTTTATAATGAATAATATAATTCAAGAATATACAAACGTATATAAATTAATAAGAACGCACAAATATAAATTACTTCCATTGCCACAATTCAAGCATACACATCAACACAGTTGTTTATTATACCAAAGTAATACTCTACTTACAATGGTTGCGGCGAATTCTCTAATTAAGAGATACGATTCTTTTGTTGAATTGATTAACTTTAGGTCGCTTGAATTGCTTTAGGCCTAGAACTTTCTTCCTAATTCCCTCTCTAGTTGGCGGCTACTCTTTGTCGTTCCTCAGCAACATGGCGGCTATAATCTTATTTTGAATGAATAGATTAGGGTTTAGTCTAGGGTTGTTTATATAGAGGTTAGGAATTGATTAGGACCCTTGATGTTGCTAGGTTAGATCATAGCCATTCATTAGGAAGAGAGACCAATAAAAACCTGCCACCTAGCCCTAATGACAAAGCAGACCACAGAAATTCGACCACACACCGACCTGGCCAGCCAGGTTGACTGGGCTCGACCAGGTCGATACCCCTGTCGACAGGGCTGTCGACAGCCCTGTCGACATGGGTAGCCCAGGTCGACAGCCCAGTGACCTGGGTGGCTAGGCGGGTGTTTTATCCGCCTGGCCCATCGGGCCCCATTTCAAATTATTATTTTATTCTGTTTGAATTTTAAATTTAATTCAAAACTTCCGAAGGCCATATCTTCTTCATACGGACTCCGTTTTTCGAAAACTCGGACTCTATTTCGCGTATTTTTCCGAGATGAACGCAATGGCGTATCCCGTTTCCCTTAGTTCTTTGATTTCAGATTAATTATACTTTAATTTGTCAATTCCACAGTTATAGCATTTCCGGGGTGTTACATTCTCCCCCACTTAAAAGGATTTCGTCCCCGAAATCTTCAAGTTAGGAGGAATGTATATCCTAACATCCAATCATCCATCTACTCATCCATCAAACACGAGCATCCATTGTCCTTAAAAGACTTCTAATGCTTCATGATCATATGCAAAGTGTGTGTGTACATGTACTTATCTAATGCAAAATCAGGCGGTCTACTGATTCAGTTGACCTCCTTAATGCGAGTTATGTAAGTGCCATGAATCCATAATGTATGCAAATTTCCCTATTCTTGATTCTACATGAGTGCACAATCATTCAATACAAATGCAACATCCATATGACAACACATTAAAGTTCAACCACATATGAAAGCAAACATATATGCATATGCAATATGAAGTGACTGAGCCGATCTAAAACCTAGATTGTGTGTGTATATGCAACCACGAGCAACCACTAGCAATCACTTGCAACCACTTGCAACCATCATCCATAACATGTTCCAACTACATGTTTCCATCCAAAGAGTTTCTACCTAAAAGATAGGGTCAAGGAAATATACCCAAAAAGATAGATAAAAGCGCAACTTAAGGAAAAGAAAGATCAAGGATGTACCCTCGAACAGAAAAGGGTAGGCTGTACGGATTCTAGCTTCAGTTTCCCAAGTCGCGTCTCCCTCGGCGTCGCTCCACTGAACTTTGACGAGCTTGACTTCGCGGTTGCGTAGCCTCTTCACTTCCGTTCCTAAGATGCGGGTAGGAACTCTCCTTATGGTTGCTTCGCGTTCCACTTCGGCCTCTTCGAGGATGTTTGGCTCTACCACCTCAGCTGACTCATGCAGACATTTTCGGAGATGTGAAACGTGAAAAACGTTGTGGACTCTAGCCAACTTCTCGGGTAGCTCTAATCTATAGGCCATTTTCCCAATCTTCTCGATGATAGGGAATGGCCCTACGAATCTTGGTGCTAGCTTCCCTGTGGTTCCAAAACGAACAACGTTCCTTAGCGGTGATACCTTGAGAAAAACTCTGTCTCCAACTTCAAATTCAAGGTCGGTCCTCCTCTTGTCGGCATAGGACTTTTGTCTGTCTTGGGCCGTCTTCATCCTTCTTCGTATTAAGTCTACTTTCTCTGAGGTCTCTCGGATCATGTCTGGTCCAAGTATGAGCTTATCAGTAGACTCCCACCAACAAGTGGGTGATCGGCACGGTCTTCCATACAAAGCTTTGAAGGGCGCCATTCCGATGGTTGCTTGATAGCTGTTGTTGTAGGCAAACTCCACCAAAGGAAGGTGGTCTTCCCATGTCCCACCGAAGTCGAGGACGCATAGCCTTAAGAGGTCTTCCAAAACTCTGTTCACTCTCTCTGTTTGGCCGTCGGTTTGGGGATGATAGGCTGTGCTTAAGCATAACTGCGTTCCTACTGCTTCTTGCAGACTCCGCCAAAACTCACTGGTGAAGATGGGGTCTCGGTCACTAACAATGCTAGATGGTATTCCATGGAGTCGAACGATTTCCTTAAGGTAAAGTGATGCTAGGGATGAGGCAGTTCTCTTACTTTTGATAGGTAAAAAGTGGGCGCTTTTAGTAAGCCTATCCACTATTACCCAAATACTAGTGTTGCCTCTCCTAGACCTAGGCAGCCCATCGATGAAGTCCATTGAGATGCTATCCCACTTCCACTGCGGGACCTCCAGAGGATGTAGTAGTCCGCCAGGCTTTTTCTGTTCCGCCTTAACCTGTTGGCACACCATACACTTAGAAACGAACTCTGCCACGTCCTTTTTCATGCCGTTCCAAAAGAAAGTCCTTTTTATATCTTTGTACATTTTATCTCCGCCTGGGTGTATCGTCATCTTGGAGTGATGTGCTTCCTCTAGAACCTTCTTTACTAAATCTTTAATCTGTGGGACGCATAGTCTTCCGTCTCGCCTTAGCAAACCCCTATCGTCGATGGAGTATCGGTTGAGGTGACTTGAAGTCTCACCCCTAATTAGCCTATCAATTATTTCCACGAGCTGAGGGTCTTCGCGTTGTGCTGTCCCTACTGAATCCACTAAAGTTGGGCGCACTTCGAGAGATGCTAGCAGGCCCGGTACGAAATCGGAGGAGGGCCTAAAGTCGAAGCTGGCTATAAACTCTAGGCTTTGTCTTTCAACAAACAACGGGCTTAGGGTCAATTTCTTTCGGCTCAACGCGTCTGCCACTACGTTGCCTTTGCCCGGAGTGTAGGAGATTTCGAAATCGTACGAGGCAAGAAACTCCATCCATCTTTGTTGCCTCAAGTTAAGATCTTTCTGCGAGAAAAGATATTTCAACGATTTATGGTCAGTGTAAAGTTCGAACTTCTCACCTAGGAGATAGTGTCGCCAAGACTTGAGTGCAAAGACGATGGCGGCTAGCTCTAGATCGTGGGTTGGGTAGTTCTTTTCGTGCACCTTCAACTGCCTCCCGCCATAAGCTACTACCCTTCCTTCTTGCATTAAGACGGCGCCTAGCCCTGTCCTACATGCATCCGTATAAACAGTGAACATCTTGCTCCCATCTGGCAGCGTCAAAACTGGGGCTGTTGTGAGAGCCCTCTTCAGTCGTTGGAAAGCAAACTCGCAATCCAAATCCCAATTGAACACTAGATTCTTCTTAGTCAATTTCGTGAGCGGAGCTGAGATTTTCGCAAAATCCCTTATGAATTTTCGATAGAAACCTGCTAGTCCTAGAAAGCTTCGGACCTCAGTTGCATTCCTTGGTGTCTTCCAATCCTGTACCGCCACTACCTTCGCAGGGTCCCCGCTAACCCTTGTTTGGATACTATGTGCCCAAGGAACCTCACCTCTTCTCTCCAAAAGTGGCATTTGGAGAATTTGGCTTTTAGTTGATGGACTCGCAAAGTTTCCATGATTGCCCTTAAGTGCTGAGCATGTTCCTCTTCACTCTTTGAGAAGATAAGGATATCATCTACGAAGACCACTACGAATTTGTTGAGGAAATCTCTAAATACCCTACTCATCAGGTCCACGAAGTACGCAGGTGCATTTGTCAAGCCGAAAGGCATGACAAGCCATTCAAAGAAGCCGTCTGGGGTTCTGAAAGCCGTTTTATCGATGCTATCTTCAGCCACCCTTAGCTGATGAAAACCGGTTGCTAAATCGAGTTGGGAGAAAACAGACGCTCCTACAAGCTGGTCAAATAAATCGTCAATTCTAGGGAGAGGGTGCCTATTCTTTTTCGTTAGCTTGTTGAGCTCCCTATAGTCAACACATAGTCGGAGTGAACCATCCGCCTTTGTAGCGAACACCACCGGAGCGCCCCATTCTGAAATGCTCCTCCTAATGAACCCCTTCTCTAGAAGCTCTTTAATCTGTTTACTGAGCTCTTTCCTTTCTCGTGGAGCCATATGTCTAACGGGCAACACAATGGGCTTTGCATTATCTACAAGATATATGCGGAAGTCTATTTCCTGCTTCGGAGGCAAGCCCTTCACCTCTTCAAAGACATCCGGATATTCCCGGACCACTCTAACTGATTTCAAATTTTCAACAGAGGCATCTAGCGATTCAAGATAACTAAGCATAACTGCATACGAGGGATTACAAGAAATTTCCAAGGTATTACCGAGCTGGGTTAGGAGCCTAACAACCCTTTTCTCACAATCAAGGATGGCCCCATTACTGGATAGCCAATCCATACCCAAAATCAAACCATACCCCGAAAAGCCCAAAACAAAGGCACTACATAGAAATTCAACACTTAGGATAGTAATTTTTAATCCCACACAGATCATAGACAAATGAGCTGGGCCCCCAATTGGGTTTGAAACAATTAAGGGGTCCTCTACCATACTAGTTTTTAGGTGCAGAGATTCTACTAAAGCAGACGAGATAAAGGAGTGTGATGCGCCAGAATCAAACAAAGTGCGAACGGGGTGATCATAAAGATAAACTACACTTTCTACAGAAGTATTTATACCTCGCTGTTGCAATGGTGGCGCTTCTAGCACATGAACCTGTGCCCCTGGGGTGGATCCAGTGCCCTGCCCCTGTCCTCATTTCCTTGGGCAGTCCTTAGCCCTGTGGCCTGTCTGACCGCACGAAAAGCACCCACCATTCTCCTTAGCCTTCTTCTTCCGGCAGTCCTTTACTAAGTGCCCCACTTTGCCACAGAAATTACACTTCCTCTTCTCTTTGTTGCCTTTTCCGCCCTTCTTAAAGTCTGTCTTCTTAGGCTGCAAACCCTCTTTCTTCCCTTGAGAGCTTTCTGCCTTTGTCTCCTTCTTGCCCTTATCCTCCTCATTCAGCAATGCCATTTGCACCAATCTTTCATACGTGGCCCCCATGGGTATATGGGTCATGGCCAAACTATGTAATGGCTCATTTAACCCCTTGACGAAACGGAGAGCCTTCTTGTGCGGGGTGTTGACTAGGTCAAGCCCAAACCTAGCCAGCTCATCAAACTGATTCACATACTCTCTGACTGTCTTGTCCCCTTGTTTAAGAAATAAGAATTTTTCCAACTGCAAACTCCTTTCTGCATCTGAGAGAAATTTGGTCTCAAACCTTGCCCTAAAGTCCTCCCATGTCCCCACTGGTCTTTCAGCATTAGTGACTTCCCACCAGTAGGAAGCCTCGCCCTTCAATAGCCATACCGCCAATTGTACTTTTTGTCTATCCTCTACCTCAAAGATGATGAATAGGTCCTCCGTTTCTTTCAGCCAATTCCTAGCTGCTACGAAGGACTCAGTTCCATGGAAATCCCTTCCTCCCATAGCTTTAAAATCTTTACATATCTTAGCAAAAGTGTTTCCCCGAGGAGGAGGTGGAGGAAAAGGTGCTGCTGCAGCTAGATGATTTCCTTCTGCTGGGGGAGGAGGAATGGTAGGACCTGGCTGAGTGGCCCTTGCTTCTAAGAACCTTCTAAACCAACCAGGTATGGGTACCCCTTCAGGCAAGTTAAGTTCTTGGGACATGCTGAAACAAAAAAGGATAGATTCAAAACGAAGGATAAGAGATAATACCTATGGCTTTGGGGAGTGGACTTTGCCTTTTTAGAATAAAATAATATTTTTCTTTTTTAAAAATGCTTCTTTAAATTTCCTTTTTGAAAATAATTTTTCAAAACTTTTTATCTTATCTGGTAAACCTATGCTCTGATACCAAGTGAAACACCCCACCTCCGTTAGGGTCACTCTCAAAGGGAATGCCCTAATTTTGGTGGAGGTTTATAAGTACAAGTCACAGATATACAAGACAGATATGAGAACACATATTTGTAAAACAGCGGAAGAACAACAAACTTTATTTCATTAAATCAAATACGTGTTACAACAACATCCTTTCCTCAAACATAACATAACACTTTCATAATCTGTCTTGAGTACATTATTTAAAGAAGCATAAATAAAACATAGAGAAACTGCAAAAGCCCTTTAGTGGATTGTCCAAAGCCATAGTTCAAAACAGGAAAGTCCAAGCAATACATTTCTCTTCTTCAAGCTGGATGTTGAGGCTGGTCAAGCTACTATGTTCCCTCCCTGAGGACCTGGGGGGGGGGGGGGGAACGGAAGAAAGAAGACGAAAGAAAAATAGAGTCAGACATAAAGCCTGAGTAAGTCTAGTACTACTTTGTCTATGAATAAAGAACTGGGTATGATAAGTATAACAAGAAGTGGGCAAGCACTATAAACTTGGTTAAGTTGTCTAGGGTCGAATATACTATCGTACCCCATGTTAATCTCTGAACCCATATAAACTAGTTTCCAATTTACAACCCATAATCGGGGTGATGTGATCCATTCTACGATGATCGGCTCCTACTCGCATAGTTACATGCGTCTTACAGCCCCCGATGTCTGTAGTTACCTATGCTGGTCCCACCATGGGGTGTATCAAGTCCCATAGTGGCAACCCGACACAACCTTAGAGTGCACAGGTATGCTACTGGTGTCTAGTGCCTTATTTTTCTGCTCCGGAGTGTGTGCACGCCCGCACTCCGTTAGAACCTACACTGCTACACCACCGCCGTCGCTTTGACCTCTTACAATCAGCCCAGTAATCGTGCCCCACCCTGCCTAGTTTCAGGGTATCCTGATACACCTTTTAGGGTTACTGCTGAAAAGGGTCCCCCGTTACTAGGTTTTCTATCTCTAGCCAACATGCTAAGTTGGTTAAGTGTTTCTAACCTAACCCCCACCAGTCCGTTTAGTTTAGCATGTTTCATTTTGATTAAGTCTTTAGTCCACTTAATCCTAACAATCCTGACTCAGCCTTAATTGTCTTATTAAGGCCCTGACCTCTCACATTAGACAGGTATTGTTGTGGCTGCCTGTTGCCGGTTGGTTCCGGGCAGTCTTACGCCACAACTCAGTCTAACCTCGGGTCCTTATTGGGCTCCATGTTTAACCTCTCACATTGGGTAGGTATTGTTGTGACTACTGGACAGCCGGGCGGTTCCGGGCAGGTTTACATCACAACTCAATCCAACCTCGGGTTAAACACATCGTCTTTTCTACATTTACATATTTTGTCATTCTTCTTTATTTCTTATATGTAAATATTTGCGGCCCATTATTAATGGTGTAAAGGTTACACCAATCACGGGCCCAACCCATACTTGAATTTGGGCCCTTCTATTTTATATTTTCATTCATTAATTAATTTTAACCCAACGTTATTTTCCCCCGTTTTACACGTCCGTTTATATATATTGGGCTTAGCCTTTTAAAGCCCAATTTAGCCATGCGAAAAGGGGAGGCTTATGGCGTGATTACATACACAAAGAGGGGAAAGTGAGCGCATGAACTTGCATATGACGTTGGAAATACAAAATAGAAATTGGTGTACTTGCATAGTGGTAACATAGGTGACATGAATCAAAGCATGTGAACTTGCATAGGTTTAACTACAACATGAACCTATATTCTTATTTAGGCATAATGTCAAACATAAGCATGTCATAAATATTTCTAGCATAAGCATAGCATATTGTCAAACATAAGCATGGCATAAATACTTTTAGCATAAACATGACATAATATCAAACATAAGCATGGCATAAGAAAAGTTAAATTTGTCCATGGCATGAACATAAACAAGTCATGTTCATAAGGTTTCTACGTGTTTACAAAGTGGATACTTTGTTACTAAAACAAAAACATAGTTCAACATAATCATGATTTAAGTCTAATCACATAACGAACTTATGCATAAATATTCCTAATCATGGTGTTTGCTTGCAAAAAGGGATTTTTGAGTCTAACCTAGCCATGTCTCACATATGTCATCATATAATTCTTTTAAACAAGATAGACTTAATCATAGATTTTAGTTATGCCAAATATCATTCATAGCCTAGCCATATTCATAAGCTTTGCAAAAGCATGACTTAATACATGGATTATGGTGTCAAAATTCCAACATAGTTTCATATGAACTATAACAACCAAACTTGCTTCAATTACTTGCAAAATGATTTATGCATAAAATATACATCATGATGGCATAATAACAAAGCCCAAACTTGCATAAATTTCACTCAACTATATACATGTAGCTTCAACATAGACTACATAATTTGCGCAATATTCCAAACGTATATTTGCATAGAACTACCGCATGTAGTTCTTTATAATGAATAATATAATTCAAGAATATACAAACGTATATAAATTAATAAGAACGCACAAATATAAATTACTTCCATTGCCACAATTCAAGCATACACATCAACACAGTTGTTTATTATACCAAAGTAATACTCTACTTACAATGGTTGCGGCGAATTCTCTAATTAAGAGATACGATTCTTTTGTTGAATTGATTAACTTTAGGTCGCTTGAATTGCTTTAGGCCTAGAACTTTCTTCCTAATTCCCTCTCTAGTTGGCGGCTACTCTTTGTCGTTCCTCAGCAACATGGCGGCTATAATCTTATTTTGAATGAATAGATTAGGGTTTAGTCTAGGGTTGTTTATATAGAGGTTAGGAATTGATTAGGACCCTTGATGTTGCTAGGTTAGATCATAGCCATTCATTAGGAAGAGAGACCAATAAAAACCTGCCACCTAGCCCTAATGACAAAGCAGACCACAGAAATTCGACCACACACCGACCTGGCCAGCCAGGTTGACTGGGCTCGACCAGGTCGATACCCCTGTCGACAGGGCTGTCGACAGCCCTGTCGACATGGGTAGCCCAGGTCGACAGCCCAGTCGACCTGGGTGGCTAGGCGGGTGTTTTATCCGCCTGGCCCATCGGGCCCCATTTCAAATTATTATTTTATTCTGTTTGAATTTTAAATTTAATTCAAAACTTCCGAAGGCCATATCTTCTTCATACGGACTCCGTTTTTCGAAAACTCGGACTCTATTTCGCGTATTTTTCCGAGACGAACGCAATGGCGTATCCCGTTTCCCTTAGTTCTTTGATTTCAGATTAATTATACTTTAATTTGTTAATTCCATAGTTATAGCATTTCCGGGGTGTTACACCGATTCTCGCAAACTTGGACTCGTTTCCAAGCAGAATTTCGAGACGAACGCAATGGCGCAACCCATTTTCCTTGATTTTGATTTTAAAATTTATTTCTGCCTTGATTTGTGAATCTTAGTGTTATAAAATTACGGGGTGTTACATTCTCCCCCACTTAAAAGGATTTCGTCCCCGAAATCTTCAAGTTAGGAAGAATGTGACCTACCATTCCGTCATCCATCTAATCAACCACTCAATCACAGGCATTCATTTTCCTTAGAAAGATTTCTAATGCTTTCATATTCATATGCATAGTGTGTGTATATGTCTCTATCTAGTGCAAAATCAGGCGGTCTACTGATTAAGTTGACCTCCTTAATGTGAATCATGTCAGTGCCATGCATCCAATCATGTATGCAAGCACCCCTAGTTATGTAAATACTACATGTGTGCATAGCCATTCATCCATATGCAACATCCATATGATAACATATCAAGTTCAACTTACAAACAAATATATATCTGTAAATGCAATATGAAAGCGTCCGAACTGATCTAGTGCCTAATACGTATGTATATGCATTCACGAGCAACCATTAGCAACCACTCGCAACCATCAACCATAACATGTTTCAAATACATGTTTACATCCAAAAGAGTTTCTATCTAAGGATCGAAGATACGACCTAGAGGATATACTTTGGAAAGAGAGAAACAATTATGCGTAAAGCTCCTAAAAAAAGAAATCAAGGATGCACCCTTAAGGAACAGGGTATGATGCTAGTATCTAGCCTTCTTGAGCTTTACTCCACTGTATCTTAACTAATTTAACTTCACGATTGTGAAGTTTCTGACCTCCATTTCCAAAATAAACAGATGCCAATCACGGTACCAAGTGTATGTACCAATATGATCAGAGGTCTCCCTCTTATCCACCATGCCATAACTATAAGGGTCGAAAGGTCACTACGTGCTTTTTAGAGTGCCTGCCACAACTATTCATCTCTCACGCAAACCATCCTAGTCGAACTCGACATTCCTCAAGTACAAGCCCCAAAGGCCTAAACCAATATCAGACAAGCACCCAAGGAATATCTCCTCCGAATTTAGACGATCTACGTGAGATGATATAAGCAAACTCGATAGCTATTCTCAAATCCCTAAAAATAAACTGGTCGGACCACCAATTGGATTTGAGACTCTAGTGGGATCTTTCTACTATACAAGTACTATGGTGCATAGACTCAACTATGGAAGTGGATATGAACAAATGCGAAGCGCTAAAACCAAAGGAAAGAGTACGAACAACAAAACTAGATTCTCCCAACAGAACTTTACTACCTTTCTCTTAGGTACGCTTGGTGGCGAAAGTAGGTACTTGCCCTTCTGAAAATCTTGTCCTTTGCCCTTAAATACATGCCCTCTTACACCATAATAAAGATACTTCCTCTTGTCTTAGGTTTTATAATTCTTTCCTCCTTTGTGAGCTAAATCTACATCCATGAATTCCTCATCCTCTTCCGTGCGTAGTCATGTTGACAAATCTCTCAAAAGCTGTTTCCATCGTACAGAAAACCCTATAAGCTTGAAAGAAAACTGGCCGTAGGTGAAACAACTACGACTATGGATGGAAGCGAGGCACGACTTCGCCCATCGATGAGGTTACCTTCCAGAAAGCCAGGAGCCGCAGAGACTCAAGAAAGAAGGAGACAAGAATTCAAACAGAGGAAGAGAAGAAAGTGCGTATGGCTTTGGGGAATATGCCTTTTAAACAATTCTTTTCTCTTGAAAATGCTTCCTTTAAAACCGTTTTGAAAATAATTTTTCAAATCCTTTATCTGATCTGGCAACCTTCAGCTCTGATACCACGTGTAACACCCCACATCCATTAGTGTCACTCACAAAGGGAATGCACTAAGTTATATGGAGCATTTAGGGTAAAAGATGCATATAAATTACAAGACAGACAGAAATTAAACAGCAGAAAATAAAACTTTACTTTATTGATAAGATAGTTTGTACAACAATTGTTTTCCAATATCAGAGTATCATCTGTCTTACAAAATAAAGAAGCATAAAAATACATTTATATTCCCCAATGTAGCAAGAGCCAGCTATAGCATCTGAAAAGAGAATCTAAGTAAAACTTCGACAAACCTTCAAGCTGGGAAAAAGTGACAGTCCAACTTAACATGAGCTATACTATTCCCTCCTTTACTACCTGGGGGGGGGGGGGGCAACGGAAGAGAAGAACAGAGTCAGACATAAAGCCTGAGTAAGTTCAGTTGCTTCCAGCATATGAACAGGGCAAATGAAACGACATGAATTAACCGAATACAAGATAATACCATGACGACAGGACCAACAAGATAAGATAAGATTAACAAAAGATATGCTAAGACAAGATAAACTGGATATGCTCTAATACTTTCGCCGCTTCGCTATTTCCTTGTTATACTAGTTTCTATATCTCTGCACCACCTAACTAGTGCCCCAACTAGTAATGATAACGTGATCCCAATCCCGGTAATTTCGGTTGCCTTCAGGCATACATTTATTATTTATTACCTAGATCTAATCTTGGGTTTTCTAACAAGTGCTTCCTAGATTCAACCAGGGTTTATGCTATCTACTAAACGTTTCTCGAATTCAGGGTTTATGCTACCTAGGTCCAACTAGGGGTTATGCTACCTATCGAACGATGCCCCTAGTCTAGGTCTCACTACCCAGAGCGATAAGTGTCCCTAGACTTTACGTCCCAATCGTATCGTAAACGTGCTAGATATCTAGTTGCACATGTCCTCTATATGTGCGGCCCGAGTCCCGTGGCAGGGCTAATCAAGAAACACGGAACTCGGTCGGGAGCTTTAAGTTATCTGCCGATGCATATGCTAAGGTCTGTTTTTCCAGTGGCTATGGTCCCACTCGACCCCTCCCTCAACTAATGAAAGGCACACCTTGAAAAATGAGAACTATACGCAGGCCCTCTATGCCCCACTAACCTATGGCTATCCTCACCCATAACTAGATAGCAAGTATATGGTCTTTTGGAGTTCTCCGCCTTTCCGCTATACGTATCTTGACTGACTCAAGATGGTAAGTAGACGACGAGTCGCTATCACAGGGCTACTGGTCTCGCCGAATCACGCTGGTCCATCCTAGTCTTTAGATTGCCATATATTGCAACCAAGGCATACCCTTGGTTCTTCTCACGCAGACCTTAACCTCTGTGAGCCCAGGCGGATCATCTGCATTCTCACAGAGGGATACCAAGAGTACCCTTACGTCCCCTCGAAGCCTCGGGCTTCGTAACCCAATTCGTTGGAGCTTTCTTTAAAATTGGATGGACGTTCACTCCTTCCCGTGTTATACTAAGAATTACCACTTAGTTTTGCTAACTAAGGTTTACCACTTAGTTTCCAGAATCGTTGTTTTCTTAACTAAGGTTTACTACTTAGCTCCATTTAACTAAGGTTTACTACTTAGTTCTCTTTCTCGTCAATTTGGATTGGTTAAGTGTCATTAGTCAATTCAAGCTAACTTAACCCTATTCATTTATCCTGATAAATTGGTTAAGTGTTATCAGTAATTCATGTTGACTTAACCCTACCACAAACCAAGTTATATTGGTTAAGTATTTCTTATTACTTAATCCTATTCATTCATCCTGTATTGGTTAAGTGTTCCTTTTTAACTTAACCTTGCCCATCTGTTTTAACTAACATTTTATTAATGGTTAAGTATTATCCCTTCATGTTTTAGACTTAACCCCATTCATTTATCACAATCTGATGGTTAAGTGTTCATGTTTACTCAACCCTACGGTCTAGTCCAGCTAACATATCAAATTGGCTAAGTGTATTAAATTTTACTTAACCCCAACCTCTAGTCTAGTTAACGTGTTAATTTGGCTAAGTGTATTAACCTTACTTAACCCCAACTTCTAGTCTAGTTAACATGTTAATTTGAATAAGTGTTTTCTTAGTTACTTAACCCCTACAAATCTTGTCTTGTTGTGATGTTAAGTTTGGTTAAGTGTCCCTATGGACTTAACCCTCCCATTCTAGCTTAACTGTGTTAAGTTGGTTAAGTGTTCCTATGGACTTAACCCTCCCATTCTAGCTTAACTGTGTTAAGTGTCTGTATGAACCTAACCCCACCCGTCGGTTTGGTTATCATGTTGAATTGGTTAAGTTTCTTAGTTAACTTAACCCTACCATTCTTGTTCTAGCTTTAACTAAATAAATTAAAGCCGCGACCACTCACATTAGACAGATATTGTTGCAAATACTGGATGTGCAGGTTGGCTCCGGGCAGGTTTACATCGCAACTCAGTCTAACCTCGGGTTAGGCATATTCATGTTTTCTAAGTTCAAAGGGTTTTGATTAATTTTCAAATCAGGTTTTGAAAGTAACCATCCCGTCCGTCGGATCAGTTAGGGATAGCCAGGGAGAGCAAGAAACTTGTATTTTCCAAACCCAAGCCTAGACACTATCTTCTCTGTCACCCTAGAACTTTCTGGTGTATGTATTATTGAAAGAGGTGTCATTAATAAACCTTTCTTTTGTATATATATAAATTGTTAACAATTTATCCTCAAAGTTTAACCATTTATCCTCAAAGTCCATTTTCCCTTTATAAATAAATTTGGCCTATAGCATATACATTTGCCATGCCCGCTAATGGACATATATTCTAGGCCCAAATCTTGATTTGCTTATCTTACAGTTTATAGCAATTTAGATCCAACATCCTCATTTACAGTTCATGCCAAAAACTAGATTTTATATTCTAGTTTACAGTTTAGGCCAAACTAGATTTCATATTCTAGTTCGCCGTTTATGCCCAAAACTTAATTTGCATACCAACTACCTACTTTGTGGCCCATTTAACCATTTACCATTTACGCCCAATGTATGTAAATTATTCACAATTATGCTAATATACTTGTCATGCCTAATTTAGCCACCCAATTCTGATTTCGTATTCTAATTTCAGTTCATGTCAAAACTAGACTTGTTATTCTAATTTTCATCTTAATAGTCAAGCTATAATGCATGTTCCCAAATTATGCCAATTTCCAAGTTTAGTCAATTTCATGTTTTTTCCCAAAACGTATTCCCATCGTTCGTATAATCGTGATTCAACCTATATTATAAATAAATCTAGATTCATGGATAAAAGGGAATGAAACAAAATGGCATGAAAGAATAAACATAATAACTGGCATAAGATGATAATTCACAGGCGTATAGATCTGGTAATATTACGACATGAAAAGGGTTGCATAGTATAGGTTCAAGAACATGGGTAGACCTAACTTAATAGGTAAATTCCCAAGATCAAGATCCAAGGATAACTAGAAATAGAAAGTCAAGCCTAGATCCAATATAATGCCGGTTTGGGGTACAACATGGTTTTGTAACTACAGTGTCATGGGCATAAATAATAACCTTATATCCATAGTCATAGGCAATAAATCCTTACAGTTAATGAATCGCAGTCATAGGCGATGTTCATAGTCAAAGGAAAATAATTCTCGCAGTCATGAGTCATAGTCGTAGGCAATGTTCATAGGCAATGTTCATAGTCAAAGAGGCATATGGTTTTAAGGTCCATAGTTTCATAGTCACAGTCTTATTGGTCATCGAATCATAACAGTTCTTAATTAGGTCCCAGGGATATAAGCACTGATTCGAACAGAAGGATTTGGCATATTCTTTTATTCCTTTAATTTCATGTCACGAATAGAGAAAACGTTCAAATCTAAAAAGTTACCGACTTACAGAGATTATATTAGAATCGTAGAAAAACAGTCGTTGAAGTCGTTTGAATCTTCACTTGAATCCTAGCTTGTTTTGAATCTCCTTTTGAAAGCCTTGAGCAGCATTTCCTCGTCTTGATTTATTTTATATATATTATTTTATTTATTTATACATTTTCTCAGAGGCAGCATAAGGATAGAATGAAATTGTGAATAGTGAAGGAGACTAGGGGCTGTTTATATAGGATTAGGCGGATGAATCTAGGCAGAAAACGAGACCAGGTACATCAGAATGCACCCAGGCCCAAAAGTGGGTTTTGCACCCAGGTCGACCCCCAGGTCGACTGGGCAGTCGACCTGGTCAGCGGGGGTCGACTACCCAGTCGACTCCCCAGTCGACCTGGGTCCTGGGCGGGAATTTTCCCGCCCAACCCGCTTCTGGGTTTGAATTCGAATTTCGAATTCGAATTTCGAGCTGTTTTCTGTTCTGAAAATTCCTGAAACTTCGGAGAGCCATAACTTCTTCATACAGACTCCGATTCTCGCAAACTCGGACTCCTTTCCAAGCAGAATTTCGAGATGAACGCAATGGCGCAACCCGTTTTCCTTGATTTTGATTTTAAAATTTAATTCTACCTTGATTTGTGAATCTTAGTGTTATAAAATCACGGGGTGTTACACTCACACATCTAAATTTTATCCAGTCATCCAGTTTGAAGTTTTAGGTGTGTAATTTAACAGTCTACTAAAGAGTTCTACTAGGCGTTTTGATGTCTGAACTATTCATCATTGTCTAAAACTGTATAACCAAATGCATCTAGAGCTCAAATGTAATATGTGTAAATTTATGCGTCATGACTCAAGTTTGAATCTTGATTTTGCATGTACTTTTAGTCTATCGCCTTAATAACATTATCAAGTATATGAGAACCTAGTATCAAAAGTGCTAGTAGCTCATTTGGTATGAAGTGATGAAGCGAAATTGAGATCATTATGACTTAAGTTTGATTCCAATACATTGACTCTTTTAGAGAAAATCTATGTTTTTTATTTTAAATATTACTTTAATAATATGTGCGAGTATATAATACATGGTTTTTGTATATTCTCATATATGACTAATCACCCGCGATACGATTTTCATTAATCTAACATGTCAGTTTAGTTATTTTCCCTTGGTTTACTCATCAAGTGTAGTCGTTTGTTGTGTCTTCATAGTTTGAATTTCCCTAAAGTAATCAAACTGTACAATATAAAATGAAATGTGAAATTGTTGCCTTGAAATCTAAAATGGAGATTTTAACACTCGTTCCCTTTCAATGATGACAAAATGTAGCATAAGAGTGAAAAACAAAAAGCAAGAGAGTGACAAACAAACTGTTCATTTATTGTACTCTAGATGTAAATCTATCTTATTTATAATATTTAGTTTATAGATTAGGTGTTGTTATTGACACTCCAACTATTGTTAAGGGGGAGGGGGGGGTCATTTTTTAAAAACACTTCACTCTTTGAAAAACTGTTAAGGGGCTTCATAAACAAATTATTTCACACTACTCGATATTCCCGGATTGCCCCATCAAATTAGAATAAATAAAAACTTATTCGACAAGGAAAACCGAATTAAAATAAGTAGTTCATCACCACTGCATCGAATGCAGCACGTAATCAATTATTTATGTATTTGACAGTGATATGTCAAAAATTAATAATCATTTGGGTGCACTTCCTTCGTAATTATAAAATTCGGCATATTTATGTCAACTAAAAATAATAATTCGATCCTATTCCTCCGAAAACGCTTATCCATTAGGGTTTAAAAAAATCGATATATACAAATTGAAAAAAAAATTACTATGGCCCTTGCAATATTTGTTACGGTAAATTACCTTTATTTGTTAAGGGGCTAAATGGGTAATAAGGTAAAACTACCTTTATTTGTTAAGGGGCAAAAAGGGTAATAAAAATAAAGTGTTTATTCATTTCTAACACTTGTATTATTTGATTTTTGAACCCAAATAATAAGAGTCTTAGAATTTTTTGACTGCGGGTTTGAATATCTTCGGGTTGTCTAAAATTCGAAATACATGTTTGTTTTTAAAGCTGAAATTACAACATTAGAAGTTTTAAATCCCAAACCATTTTTGTTAAAGGTGAATTTTATCTATTGAAGTAATTACTTGATTTTTAGAAATATTAACAGATGATCGTAAATTACAATTTTCAATTGGAAGTTTGACATTCTCATTATTATAAATCTTTAGCTCGTTTTCTAAAGCTAGAATTTATGAAGTCATTTTTTTGCTAAAGTTTTGTGTTTTCTGTGATTCTTCATTTCTGTTATCTTTTAACATCTACTTTTAAATTTTCTCCAACTAGCTTAGCAGTAGCTTCTTGTCTTAAAATATTATTATTATTGTTATCTTATAAATTACCTACATTGATTTTAAGTGAGTCATCATAAGAATAAATATAGCAAACCTTATGTAACAACCCGTATTTCAATAACATGTTAAAACGAGAATCAAGGCAGAATTTAATTTTAAATTCTGAATCAAGTAAAACGGGCTATGCCATTGCGTTCGGCTCGGAAAGATACGCGAAATAGAGTCCGAGTTTTCGAAAATCGGAGTCCGTATGACCCGGTTAAGGCCCAAAGAAGTTTTCGGGAAATTTGAATTTCGAAACATGCAGAAATGGGGCCAGGCGGGAAAATTCCCGCCCAGACATGTCGACAGGCATGTCGACATGCATGTCGACAGGCATGTCGACAGGCATGTCGACAGGGCTGTCGACTTGCCCTGTCGGCTGATTCTGGTCTGGAGCACCTATTTTCTATCTTGGCTAGGTTTTTGGGCCTGGTTTGAAATCTGACGGTTCAGGTTGGTCCTAGGGTTAATCTAAGGGCCTAAAACTATCCTAATCTCTATAAAAAGACCCTAAACCTACCCCTAAACCCTCATTATTCACTCATGTAACTAAACTATGGCCAAATTTCTACTCTCATGGCCTCCATCTCAAATCTCTAGAGCCTATGCACTCAAATCAAGTTCAAATCAAACGGTGCAAGCTTGCTACACCAAATCAAGGCCAAATCAACATTGCTATGCGAGTTCCATGACGATTCTTCTACAAAGGAGGCACCTTTCTTAGCCAAGATGATTCATGCTCCTTTCCCTAGGCCTAACTATGTAAGTTCTAGCTACTTTTGGATCAAAACGGTATTTTTAATGTTGACATGGGATAAAATGAGGCTAAACATGATTATGCGAACCTATATGAACCTTACCATGCCTCTTGTGTTCATATTTATGATCTTAGGCCATGTGAGTGACTTAATCATGCCTCTCATGCTATGCATAACCTAGTTTAACTTGCAAGTTTGGATCTTTATGCATGAAATGCTAGCATGAACCTTTAGGAACCACTTTACGTGTGAAACATTGGCTAAGACAAGATTTTGGGGCTTATGCATGTTTATGAACCCAAACCCCTTATGCTAACATGCAAGTTTGTGGCCAAATCCTTTATGAGATTATGCATGCTCGTGGCCAATCCCCCCTTTTAAGTTGTGCATGTTTATGGCCAAACCCCTTTTGATAATATGTACGTTTGTGGCCAAATTACCTTATGACACTATGCATGTTTATGGCCAATCCCTTTATGATGTTATGCATGTAGAAGCCAAGCCCTTTTTGGCATCATGCATGTTTTGAGACCAATATGTGACATGGTATCCTTACTATGTTGACTCGCTTTGCTTGCGTTGGGAAAACACGATTTTGGGTAGTTAGATAAACATGAACATGTGTTTATACTTGAAAATATGACTTAAAAGATGACATGGAAGTTGACATGTAAGTATGCATAAAAACATGAGCTTGGGAATTTACCTATTAAGTTAGGTCTACCCTTTAGGAATTTACCTATTAAGTTAGGTCTACCCAAATGCTTGAAAACTTGTAACATGTTTTGGAAACATGATGAACTTAGATAATATAAGTATGGCCAACTCGAGGTTGGGTTGAGTTTGCAACGTAAAACTACCCGGAACCGACCGGCCTAACTAGTAGTTGCAAACAATAGGACCCAATGTGAGAAGTTGGTCATGTCGCGCTTAAGACCCGAGGTTAGACTAGGTTGTGGTGTAAATCTACCCGGACCCGCCCGGCTTAACTAGTAACCACAACAAGGTCTAATGTGAGAGGTTGAGGGTGCATTAATTAAATTAATGCCACATAATAGGGTTAAGTTAATTTGATTAATGAGGCTTAACCAAATATGATATGGACAAATGGGTTAAGTAATTTGATTAGGCTAATGATACTTAACAAAACATGATAAGCTTGGGTAGGTTAAGTAACTTGATTTGCCTAATGACACTTGACCATTTTTATACGACTAGTGGACGGGATTAAGTTAACCAACACTTAATCAATCCAACACGATAACGTGATAAGGTTAAGTAAATTTTCTTAATGACACTTAACCGTATAATACAGTTAATGGATGGGGTTAAGATTAGGCTTAACTAATCTAAACATAGTAATCGGATGGGGTTAAGTTAGCCTAGACTTAACTAATCCAACTTGGTAATTTAATGGGGTTAAGTTAAACACTTAACTAATTTAAAACGATGATTTGATGAGGTTAAGTGACCTATACTTAACCAATCTAACTCGTTAATTTGATGAGGTTAAGTTAATCTATACTTAACCAATCTAACGTGAAAACATGATAAGGCTAAGTCACGAATCACTTGAATATGCTTGACCGATTTGATGACAAGGTCAAGTTAATTTATATAATTAACCAATCTAAAATGATAATTAGACGAGGTTAAGTCATGGATTCCTTGATATACTTAACCAACTTGACACATGGTTTGTAGGGTTAAGTCTTGGACTTGTATACTTAGCCAATTTTGACATGGTTTGTAGACGGGCTAAGTTATGAACTTAAGTGACACTTATAACCCATTAGATAAACCCTAATTCGGAGGATTAGGTAAATAACCATAGTTAACAAGGATTATGGAAATAAGGCTAAGTGGTAAACCTTAGTTAAGGGAAACTAAGTAATAATTCTTAGTCAAGGAAATTTGGACCATTTCTTAGATAGATTAGTAACCCGATACGTTAGGTCAACGTTTAAGTATGCGTGTAGGAGCAGGCTATCTGATTTAGATAAAGGCTCCAACGAACTGGGTAACGAAGCAGCGGCTTCGGGGAACGTGAGGATATTCTTGGGATCCCTCTGTGAGCTGCCAGGTCATTATACTAGGCTCACGAGAGGTTGAGGTCTGCGGTAGAAGAACCAAGAATATGCCTTGGTTGCTATGCGAGCGACCTAAAGACTGGGGTGGATAGCAGTGAGTCGACGAATACATAAGGTGCCCGAGATAGCAAGTTCGTCGATCATCTACCATCTTGAGTCAAGCGTGTACGTACGGAAAGGCAGGGAACACCCAACAGACCATGATTTGCTATCTAATTATGGGTGAGGTAGGCCGTAGGATGTGGGCTGGCCGGAGTGTAGTTCTCATGCAAGATTTTCTCTTGTGTTGCCTTTCACTAGTTGAGGGAGGGGTCTCGTGGGACCATAGCCACGTGTAGAAAAGCAGACCTTAGTATCTACATCGGCAGATAAATCTAAAGCTCCCGACCGAGTCCTGTATTTCTTGGTTTGCCCTGTGACAGGACTCGGATGGAACGATGTGATACATGTGCATACAGTTATAGAAAAACGATTCACGATGAATGCGTGGGAAAAGGGCGCGGTCGAGGGTTAGCGTAATCCCTAGTGGCCTAGGTGGTTTAACCCAAACCGAAATACGAAAGCGTGCAATAGGTAAGCGTAATCCCTAGTGGTGCTAGGTGGCGTAAGTCCTAGTAGTTCAAACGATGATTCATATGGAAGAGCCTAGCTAGAACAAGGGTGACAGTCCAAACGATTCCAAGGATAATACGACATGAGGAAGCCCGTACGAGGTACGGCAAAGGACTGAACTTATATACATGGAAAGAAACATATGATTTGAGTAACCTATATATGCGATATATTAGGTTGACATGGACCATTACACGACCTTGAGCAAGGGACATTCATGGTTAACACATGACGCGGGTAGGGATACTAGTACGAGAGGTGCAGAGCAAATATACATGTTAGAACTAGCAAGAATATACATAATAGATACCGTGGGATGTGAGACGGGGTAGATACCTTGGGATAATGTACTCGATAGAAATCTGACGACGTGATACCTTGACTTATCATAACACCGTAATTTTTCATGATACCTTAGTTTACCTTGCCGCAGTAGTTTAACCGGCTACTCTGGTTTATCTATCTTGTAGTTATCCTTATGTTTACTTTCAGTTTATGCATGTCATGTTACCTTTACCTGTTTTTATACTGGAAGTAGATAGGACTTAGTCTTTTTGACTGACCCGTTTTGTTTCGCCTCTTTTCTTCCGTTTCCCCCCCAGGTTTCAGGGAGGAAACAATGCTGTTTAGTTCGGACTTCTTCTGCTTGAAGGTCATCATGGATGGCTTGGACTTCTCTTGGCTATGGCTACTTTACTGTTTTACTTGGGGAATAATTTAAGAAAAAGTCTTTATGCTTCTTTACTATTGCAAGACAGGTTTTGATGTACTCTGATGTAAAAGGCTTTAGACCTTATTTATTCATGTTATGAAAGTTTGATTTTACTTCCGCTATTTATATATATATGTTCTGTCTTGTGATATTTCTGTGCATGTTTACCAATAATGCCCCTCTAAAGCTAGTGCATTCCTTTGCGAGTGACCCTAGCGGAGGCGGGGTGTTACATTTGGTATCAGAGCAGAAGGTTACTAGACTGGGCAAAAGTTTTTAAAGACCTTCTGAATTTTTTTTGAAAAACCGTTTACAAAGAAGCATTTTTCAAGAAAATTTTCTTTTAAAAAGAAAAAGGCTATTCCCCAAAGGCCATTACCATCATCCTTGTTTCCTTGATTTAATCTCTTTTCCTTTCTTTCCTCCATCTGTAGTCACAGTGGTTTTGACTGCGACTAGTCTTTCTAGCTGCGTAAGTGTTTCCCGTACGATGGAGGTGGTTCTCGAGAGACCGTTGCAGAGTTATGCATGAAAGGATAGTAAGAACAAGGATAAAGGATACGAGCTCAGGGATAAGCAACATGTTGGTATGGCTGAGTCCTAAAAGGAGGGAGAAAGATGAACAATGAAACCCATGACGAGAGGGTACCTTTGGCATAGTGAAACGGGATAGATAGTTAAGTATCATGGGACAAGGACAAGATCATTGGGAGGGCAATAGTATGCTCTCATTTCTAGGGTACCTCAGAAGGAGGGTAACGATCTTGTTAAAGGTTTAGCTTTTCTTCTCTATCATCCTGTCGGGACTTTGTTTTGATCACCGCATCTTTTAAGTCCGCTTCGATAGTTGAGTCTCTGCACCTTAAGTACTAGCGTAATAGAGAATCCCATTTCTGTCTCAAAGTCCTATTGGAGAATCAGTCCATTTATGCATGACTTGTTTGGATTTGGGAATGTCTATGCCAAGTGTTGAGTTTGGAAATAATGCTTATGTTTATAAGCTATGGATGGATTCTAGGGATGAAGTGGTTATCCAGTAGGGGGTGCCACTCTCGGTTTTGATAGGAGGGTAGTTAGACCTTTTGACTAGCCTTGGTAATGCCCTCGAAGTACCGGGTAACCTTTTTGAGGGTCTGTCATGACTAGTTACTTAGAATCCCTTGATGCCTTTATTGGAAATTTGAAGCCCGATCGAGTGGTGTTCGCCGATAAGACGGATGGTTTACTTCACTTATGCGTGGGTTATAGAAATCACCCTAGTAAGTGCGCTTGATAACCTGGTTGGCATCTGTTTACTTTCAAGAGAAAGTTCTTCTACGTGGAATACCTTGTGGTACGAGGTCCGAGATTCACTAGTGAATTTTGGAAAGCTTGCATGAGATCATGAGTACGTAGTCATGTTTGCGCCAAGTATTATAGAAAAAGGATAAGTGCAAGTGGAATGAGAGGCGACGAAGAAATGAGTTTCAGCTCATGTTATGGAAGCAGGAAATAAGAAGCTACGAAATCGCGAAGTTAAAGGGCGGTCCAGGCACAATGGAAGTAAGCCCGAGGAAATACGACTTTGATGGTCAAAGACTAGATACGCGCATGATATCTCTTTTTGGGAGTATATCCTTGATCCCTGTTTCTGTAGAGCTTACTTGTAGGCTATCTTTTGTGGACATCCTCTCGGTCCTATTTTCTGTTACAAACCCCGTAAGGAGTTTGTCTTGTTTATCTTCTCGACCCTGTTTTAAGGAATCTTAGGTAGAACCCTATGGATGTAAACATGTATTTGAAACATGTTATGGTTGATATGGTTGCAAATGGTTGCAAGTGGTTGCTCATGGATGCGCGAATTTACATTAGATATTAGCTCGACTCGGTCACATTTCATATTGCATATGCACGAGTATTTATACTTGTTTATGGATGAAATTGAATGTGTTATCATGCAGATGTTGCATATGGTTGAATGTTTGTACACGCATATAGTGTATATGACTAGGACTATTTGCATACACGATGGATTCATAGCACTAAACATATTTTTGCATTCAAAAGATTTTTCAGGCCTGATCATTAGCATTAGCTAAGGAACATGTACACACATGTTTTGCATACATTCATAAAGCATTAGGAGTCGTCTAAGGACAATGGTTGCTTGTGGACGACGGTTTGAGTAGATGGATGATGGATGGTAGGATATGTTCTTCCTAACTTAGAGATTTCGGGGACGAAATCCTAAAAGGTGGGGAGAATGTAACAACCCGTATTTCAATAACATGTTAAAATGAGAATCAGGGCAGAATTTAATTTTAAATTCTGAATCAAGTAAAACGGGCTATGCCATTGCGTTCGGCTCGGAAAAATATGCGAAATAGAGTCCGAGTTTTCGAAAATCGGAGTCCGTATGACCCGGTTAAGGCCCAAAGAAGTTTTCGGGAAATTTGAATTTCGAAACATGCAGAAATGGGGCCAGGCGGGAAAATTCCCGCCCAGACATGTCGACAGGCATGTCGACAGGCATGTCGACATGCATGTCGACAGGCATGTCGACAGGGCTGTCGACTTGCCCTGTCGGCTGATTCTGGTCTGGTGCACCTATTTTCTATCTTGGCTAGGTTTTTGGGCCTGGTTTGAAATCTGACGGTTCAGGTTGGTCCTAGGGTTAACCTAAGGGCCTAAAACTATCCTAATCTCTATAAAAAGACCCTAAACCAACCCCTAAACCCTCATTATTCACTCATGTAACTAAACTATGGCCAAATTTCTACTCTCATGGCCTCCATCTCAAATCCCTAGAGCCTATGCACTCAAATCAAGTTCAAATCAAACGGTGCAAGCTTGCTACACCAAATCAAGGCCAAATCAACATTGCTATGCGAGTTCCATGACGATTCTTCTACAAAGGAGGCACCTTTCTTAGCCAAGATGATTCATGCTCCTTTCCCTAGGCCTAACTGTGTAAGTTCTAGCTACTTTTGGATCAAAACGGTATTTTTAATGTTGACATGGGATAAAATGAGGCTAAACATGATTATGCGAACCTATATGAACCTTACCATGCCTCTTGTGTTCATATTTATGATCTTAGGCCATGTGAGTGACTTAATCATGCCTCTCATGCTATGCATAACCTAGTTTAACTTGCAAGTTTGGATCTTTATGCATGAAATGCTAGCATGAACCTTTAGGAACCACTTTACGTGTGAAACATTGGCTAAGACAAGATTTTGGGGCTTATGCATGTTTATGAACCCAAACCCCTTATGCTAACATGCAAGTTTGTGGCCAAATCCTTTATGAGATTATGCATGCTCGTGGCCAATCCCCCCTTTTAAGTTGTGCATGTTTATGGCCAAACCCCTTTTGATAATATGTATGTTTGTGGCCAAATTACCTTATGACACTATGCATGTTTATGGCCAATCCCTTTATGATGTTATGCATGTAGAAGCCAAGCCCTTTTTGGCATCATGCATGTTTTGAGACCAATATGTGACATAGTATCCTTACTATGTTGACTCGCTTTGCTTGCGTTGGGAAAACACGATTTTGGGTAGTTAGATAAACATGAACATGTGTTTATACTTGAAAATATGACTTAAAAGATGACATGGAAGTTGACATGTAAGTATGCATAAAAACATGAGCTTGGGAATTTACCTATTAAGTTAGGTCTACCCTTTGGGAATTTACCTATTAAGTTAGGTCTACCCAAATGCTTGAAAACTTGTAACATGTTTTGGAAACATGATGAACTTAGATAATATAAGTATGGCCAACTCGAGGTTGGGTTGAGTTTGCAACGTAAAACTACCCGGAACCGACCGGCCTAACTAGTAGTTGCAAACAATAGGACCCAATGTGAGAAGTTGGTCATGTCGCGCTTAAGACCCGAGGTTAGACTAGGTTGTGGTGTAAATCTACCCGGACCCGCCCGGCTTAACTAGTAACCACAACAAGGTCTAATGTGAGAGGTTGAGGGTGCATTAATTAAATTAATGCCACATAATAGGGTTAAGTTAATTTGATTAATGAGGCTTAACCAAATATGATATGGACTAATGGGTTAAGTAATTTGATTAGGCTAATGATACTTAACAAAACATGATAAGCTTGGGTAGGTTAAGTAACTTGATTTGCCTAATGACACTTGACCATTTTTATACGACTAGTGGATGGGATTAAGTTAACCAACACTTAATCAATCCAACACGATAACGTGATAAGGTTAAGTAAATTTTCTTAATGACACTTAACCGTATAATACAGTTAATGGATGGGGTTAAGATTAGGCTTAACTAATCTAAACATGGTAATCGGATGGGGTTAAGTTAGCCTAGACTTAACTAATCCAACTTGGTAATTTAATGGGGTTAAGTTAAACACTTAACTAATTTAACACGATGATTTGATGAGGTTAAGTGACCTATACTTAACCAATCTAACTCGTTAATTTGATGAGGTTAAGTTAATCTATACTTAACCAATCTAACATGAAAACATGATAAGGCTAAGTCACGAATCACTTGAATATGCTTGACCGATTTGATGACAAGGTCAAGTTAATTTATATAATTAACCAATCTAAAATGATAATTAGACGAGGTTAAGTCATGGATTCCTTGATATACTTAACCAACTTGACACATGGTTTGTAGGGTTAAGTCTTGGACTTGTATACTTAGCCAATTTTGACATGGTTTGTAGACGGGCTAAGTTATGAACTTAAGTGACACTTATAACCCATTAGATAAACCCTAATTCGGAGGATTAGGTAAATAACCATAGTTAACAAGGATTATGGAAATAAGGCTAAGTGGTAAACCTTAGTTAAGGGAAACTAAGTAATAATTCTTAGTCAAGGAAATTTGGACCATTTCTTAGATAGATTAGTAACCCGATACGTTAGGTCAACGTTTAAGTATGCGTGTAGGAGCAGGCTATCTGATTTAGATAAAGGCTCCAACGAACTGGGTAACGAAGCAGCGGCTTCGGGGAACGTGAGGATATTCTTGGGATCCCTCTGTGAGCTGCCAGGTCATTATACTAGGCTCACGAGAGGTTGAGGTCTGCGGTAGAAGAACCAAGAATATGCCTTGGTTGCTATGCGAGCGACCTAAAGACTGGGGTGGATAGCAGTGAGTCGACGAATACATAAGGTGCCCGAGATAGCAAGTTCGTCGATCATCTACCATCTTTAGTCAAGCGTGTACGTACGGAAAGGCAGGGAACACCCAACAGACCATGATTTGCTATCTAATTATGGGTGAGGTAGGCCGTAGGATGTGGGCTGGCCGGAGTGTAGTTCTCATGCAAGATTTTCTCTTGTGTTGCCTTTCACTAGTTGAGGGAGGGGCCTCGTGGGACCATAGCCACGTGTAGAAAAGCAGACCTTAGTATCTGCATCGGCAGATAAATCTAAAGCTCCCGACCGAGTCCTGTATTTCTTGGTTTGCCCTGTGACAGGACTCGGATGGCACGATGTGATACATGTGCATATAGTTATAGAAAAACGATTCACGATGAATGCGTGGGAAAAGGGCACGGTCGAGGGTTAGCGTAATCCCTAGTGGCCTAGGTGGTTTAACCCAAACCGAAATACGAAAGCGTGCAATAGGTAAGCGTAATCCCTAGTGGTGCTAGGTGGCGTAAGTCCTAGTAGTTCAAACGATGATTCATATGGAAGAGCCTAGCTAGAACAAGGGTGACAGTCCTAACGATTCCAAGGATAATACGACGTGAGGAAGCCCGTACGAGGTAAGGCAAAGGACTGAACTTATATACATGGAAAGAAACATATGATTTGAGTAACCTATATATGCGATATATTAGGTTGACATGGACCATTACACGACCTTGAGCAAGGGACATTCATGGTTAACACATGACGCGGGTAGGGATACTAGTACGAGAGGTGCAGAGCAAATATACATGTTAGAACTAGGAAGAATATACATAATAGATACCGTGGGATGTGAGACGGGGTAGATACCTTGGGATAATGTACTCGATAGAAATCTGACGACGTGATACCTTGACTTATCATAACACCGTAATTTTTCATGATACCTTAGTTTACCTTGCCGCAGTAGTTTAACCGGCTACTCTGGTTTATCTATCTTGTAGTTATCCTTATGTTTACTTTCAGTTTATGCATGTCATGTTGCCTTTACCTGTTTTTATACTGGAAGTAGATAGGACTTACTCAGTCTTTTTGACTGACCCGTTTTGTTTCGCCTCTTTTCTTCCGTTTCCCCCCCAGGTTTTAGGGAGGAAACAATGCTGTTTAGTTCGGACTTCTTCTGCTTGAAGGTCATCATGGATGGCTTGGACTTCTCTTGGCTATGGCTACTTTACTGTTTTACTTGGGGAATAATTTAAGAAAAAGTCTTTATGCTTCTTTACTATTGCAAGACAGGTTTTGATGTACTCTGATGTAAAAGGCTTTAGACCTTATTTATTCATGTTATGAAAGTTTGATTTTACTTCCGCTATTTATATATATATGTTCTGTCTTGTGATATTTCTGTGCATGTTTACCAATAATGCCCCTCTAAAGCTAGTGCATTCCTTTGCGAGTGACCCTAGCGGAGGCGGGGTGTTACACCTTATCTTGAATGTCATAAACAACATTTGCTTGCTCAGATTCAATTTCCTTATTAGATGAAGAAGAATCAAAACCTTATCACCGACATGAAATGTCTTTCTCCTTAGTTTTATCGCTTGTTGATTGTTGGACTTGTTTTCATTTTTCAGCTTTGGGCAATTCCTTTTATTTGACCTATCTTGTCACATTTCTAAGTTGATGAATTGTTCATTTTGTTGTATTTTTATAACCTTTTTTTTATTTTAAGTATTTTTTTTAAAATATTTTATAAGGAAAAATAGATCTTTAAAATTAGCTCGTGAATCATCTTTGGCTTGAAAAGTAATTAATTGACAATCAAAACATCAATATTTAGATCCTAATCTATATGCCATAGTGTTAGATCCACTTTTCTTTTGATGACTTGATCATGCATTGCTTGATGATTTTGGATCTTGAATCCATTCATTTCGATGATTTCGTGTTTGTTGTTATTGGCTTAGTTAGAGTTATATAAAATTTTTACACGTTGTTAGTTGCATTTGATTATGTTAAGCTATTTGACTCATTTGGGTTTACGTTTGTCGACTTTTGACAAAATCGATACCTTAAGCTTTGATGGTTATTCAGTGTTGACACTGGGTATCTAGTCCATCACTAGGATACACGTAGGTGTAACCTTCTCCTTGGTGCTTTGTTGATCACATACATCTGTGTCTCTATGGTTCCCTCTCGAAAGGGAAAGAATCTATATTTGTCGATATTCCTTATTACCCCTTTATTATACTGATTTGTAAGCTTGACTGACCCGTTTGTATATTCCTCGAGTTAGACCGAGTTGTTTAAGGTTTAGTTGATGTGCTTAAGGTTTAGCTGTGTCACCGCTAGACTACCTCTTCTGTTGTTGCTTTCTAGTTGTGAATACTTGAGTTTTAAGTTTATTCATTCATTTGTATCATGCTGTATGAGTAATAGTTGTGTAACCATTTGAACTTGTAGTACAAGTATTCATTGTATTATATTGTTGTAATAATATGTAATTTGTTCAATGAATTGTGATTGTGTATATAAATGTAGTGCGTTCTGAGCTAATCTTATAGCCATTGTGGAGCTATATTATACCCGTATTAAGTTTGTCAAGCCACATAAAAAAAACGGAGAACACGTCATCGATGTACTTAAGACATGTTAATGTAAATCTAAGAATGGTCGCTCCTAACAAGTCATATTCTTTGCTCTAATGGACGTTATTACTTGTTAATGCTCTTTATTAGGGTAAGTATGGGGGTGGAGTATTACAAAATGGTATCTTTTTCAGTTTTTTCCTCACATACAAGTTTATTTCATAGAACATATGATTTCCGATTAACTCTTCAACTTTGAGTTTGGAAAGTTCATTGCATGTACTTTCCTTTTCCTACCACTCTTTCAAGAGTTTAAAGCTTCGAAATAATGTAAAATTCAGCTATATTCTCTTCTAACTAGATGAATGCGTGTGTGATATCCTACAAGGGTTCGTAAATATCAGAAACTAACTCATTATCATTCGCCTTAAATAATGGTAACTGATTTTTTCAATATGGATATTTTACTCCGTTTCACTATGCTAGTACTCTTATTTGTAATCTGTAAAGTCTTTCAAATTTCACAAGCATACTTACATACATTATTCCTATTGAATTCATTTTTATCTAATGCAAAAATAAAATTCAAGGCCTTGAATGTTTTTCCAGCTAAAGAACCCTGTTAATTTAGTCCATAAGCTAAATTCAAATGTGAGTTTTATGTATTCGGCTTTTGTCATATTCCATATGTAAAACTATTGGACTGCAAATAAATTCTCATTCTCATAGCCCAAAATGCATAATTTGTACCAGTAAAAAGTGGGCATCATGCGGCCAGTTGATCTTCTTGGAAAGTAGTGAACCATGATGCCATACAGTTTTCAAAAATGATTTTACTAATTTTTAATTATTAAACTCTAATACTAAATTAAACTATGTGATGTGACTCATATTGTAGAAATGGTCTATAATATGGAAAATATATAAATAACTATGAGTGTTGTTATTGCCACTCCAACTATTGTTAAGATAGGTCATTTTTTAAAAACACTTCACTCTTTGAAAAACTGTTAAGGGGCTTCACAAACATATTATTTCACACTACTCAATACTGCCGGATTGCCCCTTCAAATTAGATTAAAAAAACTTATTCGACAAGGGAAACCAAATAAAAATAAGCAGTTCGTCACTACTACACCGAATGCATCACACAATCAATTATATATGTATTCGACAGCGATATGTTGAAAATTAATAATCATTTCGATGCACTGACTTCGTAATTATAAAATTCGGCATATAATTATGACGACAAAAATAGAATAAAATAGTTCGATCATATTTCTCCGAAAACGCTTATGCTTTAGGGTTTAAAAAAAAATCAATATATGCGAATTGAAAAATAAATAAATTATTATGGCCCTTACAATATTTGTTAAGGTAAAATTATCTTTATTTGTTAAGGGGCTAAATGGGTAATAATGTAAAGAGGATTTTCTTTTAAAAGACAAACTTTGGAAAAAATTTGGTGAAAAGTATGGAAAGTTTCAAAATTAGGAAGAATGACACATTTACATTAAAGGTGGAATTCAGGGGACCCACTAACCATTTTCCATTTACATTATCATTTCGCTTTCTCACTAAATTCTAAACTTTCCATACTTTTTACCAACTTTTTTGTTAAGTTTGTCCTTCTTCCTAACCTTTATTTGTTAAGGGACTACTTTCCTCATTGGTACCCTCCTTTCCTCATTGGTACCCTCCTTAACAATTTTCGAAAAAATAAAAAATTGGCTCTCTCCATTAACAATATTTGGAATGTCAATAACAATGCCCATAACTATAGCAAAGCAATAATATTAATAATTTTGTGGAGAAAATATTAAACAACTGAATTTGTCACTGCTAAAACAACTAAATTTGACGTCAATCGTTTCTTGAAGATCTTTAATAAGACTTCAACTTTAAAAGAATATTTCCAATTTTGACTTTAATTTTTCTTTTACAACATGATAAGTTATTTTTCAGTAAAGACTACTTATAGTACCCTTTGATGATTATGAACTGATCGTGTAAAAGTTTAAAAGTAGAAAGTTGATTTTTTAACGCTTTTGAAATCTCAAGAACATAGAGCATCTAAAGTAAGGAGGAAAGAAGTTAGAAAAGTGATGTTTGTGATAAAACGTCATGCTTTATTTATAGTATTCAAAGCATTAAGGAATTATCACAGGAATAGATGCAACTCTTGAGAGAGGAAGAAGTCTCTTCAGAAGAGAAATATGTGTTTATAAAAAAAGCACATTATAGGTATTTGTACGTTTGACTTCAAATTTAAGCATCTGATTTTGTCTAAAGTTTAAGTAGATATGAATCAGTATAAAAACATATATATTCATACATTTGAATTTATTGTGTCTTTGGAATTTGAATTTCCTTAATATATTAATTTTTTACAACGTATATCGAAATATGTAGTTGTCACTTCAAAATTAGAGTAAGTGGTTTTAACAAGAGGTATAAGGAAAATTCTATTATGATTTACTTGATTTGTTCACCTCCATACCATCTTTATTTTTTATCATATATAGTAAGGTTTTGACAAGCTTAAAGGGAATTTTGTAATCAAAGGAAAACGAGTTCTACTTTATTAAGTTTGTAGACTAAGGAGACTATGGGAGTATATCTGCAAAAGACCCTTATTTCTAGGATAAGAAGCTAATGCTGACAAACATATTATCACCTAACCTGAGCCCATTCCCAGAGAAATTTTACAATCCTTTATGGTGTGGGTTTGTTTCCAGGGGTTAAAATGAAAATTATGGTTAGAAGAAGATATTAGTGGACATGCTCTAGTCTTTGGCAATCCATTAAAAAGGTTTAATACACTAATGATAGGATTAACATTTTGCAAGCCAAGGTTCTCATAAAAGTCAATAATGACTTTAAATTCTAGAATGAACTAACCACAATTAACAAAAACAATAGGTGCTCATTCAACTGGTAGAAGATTAACAATGACATAATGCTTCTCGAAATAGCAATTATTTTGACCACTCATTGAAGTAACGTTCACTGAAAAGTGAAAAGGTTTTGTATTCTAAAAACAACCACAACCCAGGGTTGTACAATGACTACCAAAACAGTACATAACAAAATAGTACATATAACAAACAATAATAAGATCGTCAACAAAATAAAATGAATAATAAGTATTTTATTATTATATTTTATTCTATGCGCTGTGAGACATTCTACAGGTTCTTTGTATGTTCATTTCTTTTTTCCCTTTCCTTCTGATGACCCGTTCCGTGCTAACTGGACATGTGTACAGCGCACCTTTGGAGTAAATGTCGGTTGGTGCGGGGCGGGCCGTCACACACACTCTTATTGGTCATCGAATCATAACAGTTCTTAATTAGGTCCCGGGGATATAAGCACTGATTCGAACAGAAAGATTTGGCATATTCTTTTATTCCTTTAATTTCATGTCACGAATAGAGAAAACGTTCAAATCTAAAAAGTAACCTACTTACAGAGATTATATTAGATTCGTAGAAAAACAGTCGTTGAAGTCGTTTGAATCTTCACTTGAATCCTAGCTTGTTTTGAATCTCCTTTTGAAAGCCTTGAGCAGCATTTCCTCGTCTTGATTTATTTTATATATATTATTTTATTTATTTATACATTTTCTCAGAGGCAGCATAAGGATAGAATGAAATTGTGAATAGTGAAGGAGACTAGGGGCTGTTTATATAGGATTAGGCGGACGAATCTAGGCAGAAAATGAGACCAGGTACATCAGAATGCACCCAGGCCCAAAAGTGGGTTTTGCACCCAGGTCGACTGGGCAGTCGACCTGGTCAGGGGGGGGGGGGGGTTCGACTACCCAGTCGACTCCCTAGTCGACCTGGGTCCTGGGAGGGAATTTTCCCGCTCAGCCCGCTTCTGGGTTTGAATTCGAATTTCGAATTTCGAGCTGTTTTCTGTTCTGAAAATTCCTGAAACTTAGGAGAGCCATAACTTCTTCATACGGACTCCGATTCTCGCAAACTCGGACTCGTTTCCAAGCAGAATTTCGAGACGAACGCAATGGCGCAACTCGTTTTCCTTGATTTTGATTTTAAAATTTAATTATGCCTTGATTTGTGAATCATAGTATTATAAAATTACGGGGTGTTACACTCACACATCTAACTTTTATCCAGTCATCCAGTTTGAAGTTTTAGGTGTGTAATTTAGCAGTCTACTAAAGAGTTCTAGTAGGTATTTTGATGTCTGAACTATTCATCATTGTCTAAAACTGTATAACCAAATGCATCTAGAGCTCAAATGTAATATGTGTAAATTTATGCATCATGACTCAAGTTTGAATCTTGATTTTGCATATACTTTTAGTCTATCGCCTTAATAACATTATCAAGTATATGAGAACCTAGTATCAAAAGTGCTAGTAGCTCATTTGGTATGAAGTGATGAAGCGAAATTGAGATCATTATGACTTAAATTTGATTCCAATACATTGACTCTTTTAGAGAAAATCTATGTTTTTTTTATTTAAATATTACTTTAATAATATGTGCGAGTGTATAATACATGGTTTTTGTATATTCTCATATACGACTAATCACCCGCGATACGATTTTCATTAATCAAACATGTCAGTTTAGTTATTTTCCCTTGGTTTACTCATCAAGTGTAGTCGTTTGTTGTGTCTTCATAGTTTGAATTTCCCTAAAGTAATCAAACTGTACAATATACAATGAAATGTGAAGTTGTTGCCTTGAAATCTAAAATGGAGATTTTAACATCCGTTCCCTTTCAATGATGACAAAATGTAGCATAAGAGTGAAAAACAAAAAGCAAGAGAGTGACAAACAAACTGTTCATTTATTGTACTCTAGATGTAAATCTATCTTATTTATAATATTTAGTTTATAGATTAGGTGTTGTTATTGACACTCCAACTATTGTTAAGGGGGGGGGGGGGGGGGTCATTTTTTAAAAACACTTCAGTCTTTGAAAAACTGTTAAGGGGCTTCATAAACATATTATTTCACACTACTCGATATTCTCGGATTGCCCCATCAAATTAGAATAAATAAAAACTTATTCGACAAGGAAAACCGAATTAAAATAAGTAGTTCGTCACCACTGCATCGAATGCAGCACGTAATCAATTATGTATGTATTTGACAGTGATATGTCAAAAATTAATAATCATTTGGGTGCACTGCCTTCGTAATTATAAAATTCGGCATATTTTTGTCGACTAAAAAAATAATTCGATCCTATTCCTCCGAAAACGCTTATCCATTAGGGTTTAAAAAAACCGATATATACAAATTGAACAAAAAAATTACTATGGCCCTTGCAATATTTGTTACAGTAAATTACCTTTATTTGTTAAGGGGCTAAATGGGTAATAAGGTAAAACTACCTTTATTTGTTAAGAGGCAAAAAGGGTAATAAAAATAAAGTGTTTATTCATTTCTAACACTTGTATTATTTGATTTTTGAACCCAAATACTAAGAGTCTTAGAATATTTTGACTTCGGGTTTGAATATCTTCGAGTTGTCTAAAATTCGAAATACATGTTTGTTTTTAAAGCTGAAATTACAATATTAGAAGTTTTAAATCCCAAACCATTTTTGTCAAAGGTGAATTTTATCTATTGAAGTAATTACTTGATTTTTAGAAATATTAAGAGATGATTGTAAATTACAATTTTCAATTGGAAGTTTGACATTCTCATTATTATAAATCTTTAGCTCGTTTTCTAAAGCTAGAATTTATGAAGTCAATTTTTTGCTAAAGTTTTGTGTTTTCTGTGATTCTTCATTTTTGTTATCTTTTAACATCTACTTTTAAATTTTCTCCAACTAACTTAGCAGTAGCTTCTTGTCTTGAAATATTATTATTATTGTTATCTTATAAATTACCTACATTGATTTTAAGTGAGTCATCATAAGAATAAATATAGCAAACCATATCTTGAATGTCATAAACAACATTTTCTTGCTCAGATTCAATTTCCTTATCAGATGAAGAAAAATCAAAACCTTATCACTGACATGAAATGTCTTTCTCCTTAGTTTTATCGCTTGTTGATTGTTGGACTTGTTTTCATTTTTCAGCTTTGGGCAATTCCTTTTATTTGACCTATCTTGTCACATTTCTAAGTTGATGAATTGTTCATTTTGTTGTATTTTTATAACCTTTTTTTTATTTTAAGTATTTTTTTTTAAAATATTTTATAAGGAAAAATAGATCTTTAAAATTAGCTCGTGAATCATCTTTGGCTTGAAAAGTAATTAATTGACAATCAAAACATCAATATTTAGATCCTAATCTATATGCCATAGTGTTAGATCCACTTTTCTTTTGATGACTTGATCATGCATTGCTTGATGATTTTGGATCTTGAATCCATTCATTTCGATGATTTCGTGTTTGTTGTTATTGGCTTAGTTAGAGTTATATAAAATTTTTACACGTTGTTAGTTGCATTTGATTATGTTAAGCTATTTGACTCATTTGGGTTTACGTTTGTCGACTTTTGACAAAATCGATACCTTAAGCTTTGATGGTTATTCAGTGTTGACACTGGGTATCTAGTCCATCACTAGGATACACGTAGGTGTAACCTTCTCCTTGGTGCTTTGTTGATCACATACATCTGTGTCTCTATGGTTCCCTCTCGAAAGGGAAAGAATCTATATTTGTCGATATTCCTTATTACCCCTTTATTATACTGATTTGTAAGCTTGACTGACCCGTTTGTATATTCCTCGAGTTAGACCGAGTTGTTTAAGGTTTAGTTGATGTGCTTAAGGTTTAGCTGTGTCACCGCTAGACTACCTCTTCTGTTGTTGCTTTCTAGTTGTGAATACTTGAGTTTTAAGTTTATTCATTCATTTGTATCATGCTGTATGAGTAATAGTTGTGTAACCATTTGAACTTGTAGTACAAGTATTCATTGTATTATATTGTTGTAATAATATGTAATTTGTTCAATGAATTGTGATTGTGTATATAAATGTAGTGCGTTCTGAGCTAATCTTATAGCCATTGTGGAGCTATATTATACCCGTATTAAGTTTGTCAAGCCACATAAAAAAAACGGAGAACACGTCATCGATGTACTTAAGACATGTTAATGTAAATCTAAGAATGGTCGCTCCTAACAAGTCATATTCTTTGCTCTAATGGACGTTATTACTTGTTAATGCTCTTTATTAGGGTAAGTATGGGGGTGGAGTATTACAAAATGGCATCTTTTTCAGTTTTTACCTCATATACAAGTTTATTTCATAGAACATATGATTTCCGATTAACTCTTCAACTTTGAGTTTGGAAAGTTCATTGCATGTACTTTCCTTTTCCAACCACTTTTTCAAGAGTTTAAAGCTTCGAAATAATGTAAAATTCAGCTATATTCTCTTCTAACTAGATGAATGCGTGTGTGATATCCTACAAGGGTTCGTAAATATCAGAAACTAACTCATTATCATTCGCCTTAAATAATGGTAACTGATTTTTTCAATATGGATATTTTACTCCGTTTCACTATGCTAGTACTCTTATATGTAATCTGTAAAGTCTTTCAAATTTCACAAGCATACTTACACACATTAATCCTATTAAATTCATTTTTATCTAATGCAAAAATAAAATTCAAGGCCTTGAATGTTTTTCCAGCTAAAGAACCCTGTTAATTTAGTCCATAAGCTAAATTCAAATGTGAGTTTTATGTATTCAGCTTTTGTCATATTCCATTTGTAAAACTATTGGACTGCAAATAAATTCTCATTCTCATAGCCCAAAATGCATAATTTGTACCAGTAAAAAGTGGGCATCATGCGGTCAGTTGATCTTCTTGGAAAGTAGTGAAACATGATGCCATACAGTTTTCAAAAATGATTTTACTAATTTTTAATTATTAAACTCTAATACCAAATTAAACTATGTGATGTGACTCATATTGTAGATATGGTCTATAATATGGAAAATATATAAATAACTATGAGTGTTGTTATTGCCATTCCAACTATTGTTAAGATATGTCAATTTTTAAAAACACTTCACTCTTTGAAAAACTGTTAAGGGGCTTCACAAACATATTATTTCACACTACTCAATACTGTCGGATTGCCCCTTCAAATTAGATTAAAAAAACTTATTTGACAAGGGAAACCAAATAAAAATAAGCAGTTCGTCGCTACTACACCGAATGCAGCACGTAATCAATTATATATGTATTTGACATCGATATGTTGAAAATTAATAATCATTTCGATGCACTGCCTTCGTAATTATAAAATTCGGCATATAATTATGACGACAAAAATAGAATAAAATAGTTCGATCATATTCCTCCGAAAACGCTTATCCTTTAGGGTTAAAAAAAAAAAATATATGCGAATTGAAAAATAAAATATTATGGTCCTTACAATATTTGTTAAGGTAAAATTATCTTTATTTGTTAAGGGGCTAAATGGGTAATAATGTAAAGAGGATTTTCTTTTAAAAGACAAACTTTGGAATTTTTTTGGTGAAAAGTGTGAAAAGTTTCAAAATTAGGAAGAATGACACATTTACATTAAATGTGGAATTCAGAGGACCCACTAACCATTTTCCATTTACACTATCATTTGGCTTTCTCACTAAATTCTAAACTTTCCTTACTTTTTACCAACTTTTTTGTTAAGTTTGTCCTTCTTTCTAACCTTTATTTGTTAAGAGACTACTTTCCTCATTGGTACCCTCCTTAACAATTTTCGAAAAAATAAAAAATTGGCTCTCTCCGTTAACAATATTTGGAATGTCAATAATAATGCCCATAACTATAACAAAGCAATAATATTAATAATTTTGTGGAGAAAATATTAAACAACTGAATTTGTCACTGCTAAAACAACTGAATTTGACGTCAATGGTTTCTTGAAGATCTTTAATAAGACTTCAACTTTAAAAGAATATTTCCAATTTTGACTTTAATTTTTCTTTTACAACATGATAAGTTATTTTTCAGTAAAGACTACTTATAGTATCCTTTGATGATTGTGAACTGATCGTGTAAAAGTTTAAAAGTAGAAAGTTGTTTTTTTAATGCTTCTGAAATCTCAAGAATATAGAGCATCTAAAGTAAAGAGGAAAGAAGTTAGAAAAGTGATGTTTGTGATAAAACGTCATGCTTTATTTATAGTATTCAAAGCATTAAGGAATTATCACAGCAATAGATGCAACTCTTGAGAGAGGAAGAGGTCTCTTCAGAAGAAAAATATATGTTTATAAAAAAAGCACATTATAGGTATTTGTACGTTTGAATTCAAATTTAAGCATCTGATTTTGTCTAAAGTTTAAGTAGAAATGAATCAATATAAAAACATATATGTTCATACATTTGAATTTATTGTCTTTGTAATTTTAATTTCCTTAATATATTAAATTTTTACAACATATATCGAAATATGTAGTTGTCACTTCAAAATTAGAGTAAGTGGTTTTAACAAGAGACATAAGGAAAATTCTATTATGATTTACTTGATTTGTTCACCTCCATACCATCTTTATTTTTTATCATATATAGAAAGGTTTTGACAACCTCAAAGGGAATTTTGTAATCAAAGGAAAACGAGTTCTACTTTATTAAGTTTGTAGACTAAGGAGACTATGGGAGTATATTTGCAAAAGACCCTTATTTCTAGGATAAGAAGCTAATGCTGACAAACATATTATCACCTAACCTGAGCCCATTCCCAGAGAAATTTTACAATCCTTTATGGTGTGGGTTTGTTTCCAGGGGTTAAAATGAAAACTATGGTTAGAAGAAGGTATTAGTGGACATGCTCTTGTCTTTGGCAATCCAATAAAAAGGTTTAATACCCTAATGATAGGATTAACATTTTGTAAGCCAAGGTTCTCATAAAAGTCAATAATGACTTTAAATTCTAGAATGAACTAACCACAATTAACAAAAACAATAGGTGCTCATTCAACTGGTAGAAGATTAACAATGACATAATGCTTCTCGAAATAGCAATTATTTTGACCACTCATTGAAGTAACGTTCACTGAAAAGTGAAAAGGTTTTGTATTCTAAAAACAACCACAACCCAGGGTTGTACAATGACTACCAAAACAGTACATAACAAAATAGTACAGATAACAAACAATAATAAGATCGTCAACAAAATAAAATGAATAATAGACTTAGACCAGTCCAATAAAGCAATGCAAGAACAAGATATAGTCAATACAAAATGATAAGAAGAACAAATTTCCAAGACATGATCAAAATTATTAATTGTTTTATCAAAAGAATATTTTTATGCAATTTGTAAAAACGAGCATGCTAAACAAAGTATTGACTTGCAAAAATATACAATCTCCTTTTATCTCAAGATTCTTTGCAAAATACAAATAAATTCAATGCATTACAACATGATCAGTCAGGCTCCTCTTCTCATCGCTTCTCTTCGTCCACTTCAAGTTGTGATCCTTACTTGCGCACAAATATAAACCACATGATGTAGATGATGTGGGCTTCACTCTTGTCAAAAATAGGAAAGAAATGCCTCTGTTTCTTCTTATAAAGCATCAGCCTAAGTTGCACAAACGAATCGTACATTTTCAATCAAAAAAAGGGCAAGAACTCAGTGTAGAAACTGAAAACACACCTGAACTTGAATCATAATTCAAATTCAAGAATGGACAATGTCTTCACATAAGCCAAGTGGTTTAAAAAAAAAAGTTCTGATTCAAGAACTAAACTAATTCAAAATCAAATTCCCAGAAAATTCATTGAGAAATCATCTAGTTTGATTGATATAATCAAAACTGAGCAAATCAGATCAGAATGCGACTTATAGTTTGTTGCCTCTGTTTCTTTAAATGAGATAAAAAAAATCATTTCAATGAAGGTGGTTATAAACAAACGAACTAAGAACAAATGGGCTCAGTCTATAATTTATACATGTATTCCACACTAAGACAACATATCGTTACTTCAAGACTTACATATCAAGAATTGTTATGAATGACACAAACAAATCCAGCCAAATGCACCACAATCACCAATGATTAATGCAAATAATCAACAGAACAAGAGATAATAATAAAGTAAGAAAACACGACTTTTTAACATGGAAAACCTCTTCGATGTGAAGAGTAAAAACCACGGGACCAATGACGGGGTCCTCCCAAACTTCTCTTACTATGAAAATGGAGTAGTACACAAATCCAAATGCAAGTCACAAAGTGGATACACAAATTATCCAACAATAGCTAACAATAACAGCATCAAAACAAAAGCGAGAAAAATAAAAAATATCACCGGGAAACAAAGCTTAGAAAAGCTGAGAGATCTTGCAATAACACTTCAGCAAAGGGCAATCTCAAAGAAGTAGAAGCAGCCCACAAAGTTTTGGAGAAACTGACAAAGTTTTGATGTTGTAGACTTGTATATTTACGTATGTTTGCTACCCAAGAATGGATGTATATATAGCCACCAAAGATGCACCTTGAAGTCTCCTTTCAACCACCATGTTTAATAAGATGACAATTCCCATAAAGGTGCAATTAACAAATCACACCAAAAATCAAATAGTCACCTATTCAAATAAAAGCACGAAATACCGTAGCAACACTTATTACTCCAATAAGTATGAGTTTTTCCACATAGGTTGGGACCCATTTCCAACAAATCTCCCCTCCCGACTATGTGGAGGTGGTTGCCATTCCGGCAATTGAACGATAAGTCTCAAATTTGTCTTTTACCAAAGCTTTAGTCATCATGTCGGAACCATTGTCATCGGTATGAATTTTCTCAAGCTCAATTAACTTATCATCAAGAACATCACATATCCAATGATATCTCACATCAATATGCTTCGACTTTGCATGAAAAGTGGAATTCTTAGCAAGATGGATTGCACTTTGATTATCACAATACAACACATACCTCTTTTGTGTAAATCCAAGCTGACGAACAAACTGCTTCATCCGCAATAATTCCTTACATGCCTCTGTCACTACAATAAACTCTGACTCAGTAGTAGACAAAGCCACACATTTTTGTAGCCTAGATTGCCAAGACACTGCTCCCCCTGTAAAAGTGATCAAATAACCCAAAGTAGATTTTCTTGAGTCAATATCACCTGCCATATCGGAATCTGAATAACCAACAAGACAAAGCTTGTCACTCCCAAAACAAAGCTTCATATCAGCAGTACACTGTAATTATCTCATAATCCACTTCACAACATTCCAATGCTCTTTACCTGGATTAGAAAGAAATCTACTAACTAAACCTACAACATGATCTATATCAGGCCGAGTGCAAACCATTGCATACATCAAACTACCCACGGCGGAAGCATAAGGAACATGCATCATTTTCTCCTTCTCTTCAGTTGTAGAAGGACACTGTTGATAACTCAACTTAAAATGCATAGCAAGTGGAGTACTCACATGCGTTGCTTTTTCCATATTGAACCTTTTAAGCACTCTTTGAATATATGCTTCCTGTGATAGCCATAACTTTCGAGCCTTGCAATCACAAATAATTCCCATTCCTAAAATGTTCTTCGCCGGACCAAGTTCCTTCATGGAGAATGTCTTGCTCAATTGTTGCTTCAAACAAGCAATCCGATCTGCATTTTGCCCTACAATAAGCATGTCATCAGCATAAAGTAGTAAAATGATAAAATCATTGTTAGCAAATTTCTTCAAGAAAACACAATGATCATTATATGTTTTTTTGTAGCCTTGCTCCCCCATAAAAGAGTCAAATTTGCGATACCATTGCCTTGGAGCTTGTTTTAGACCATATAAACTCTTCTTCAATTTGCACATGTATTCTTCCTTCCCTTTAACTTTGAAGCCCTATGGTTGTTTCATGTAAATGTCTTCTTCAAGCTCACCATGAAGAAAGGTGGTCTTCACATCCAACTGCTCAACTTCTAAATTTAAACTAGCAGCAAGACCCAAAACAACTCCGATGGAAGACATCTTGACAACCGGTGCAAATATCTCTTCAAAGTCAATTCCCTTTCTTTGGTTGCATGCTTTTATAAAAAGCCTTGCTTTGTAGCGAAGCGTCTTTTGCATTTTCATCTTGCTTCAGCTTGTAAATCCAACGATTCTTCAAAGCCTTCTTTTCCTTCGGTAGTTTCACTAGATCAAAAGTTTTGTTATCATTCAACGACTTCATCTCTTCTTTCATTGCATCCAACCAAAGTTGCTTATCATCGCTTTCTATAGCTTCCTTAAAGGTCTCAGGTTCCCCTCCGTCGGTTAAGAGAACATACTCGGAAGAAGGATACCGAGTGGAAGGACGTCGTTCCCTGGTAGATCGCCTTATAAAGGTTGTTTGAGTTTCAGGAGAAGCATGATGATCAATTTCATCATCTTCATTATGAGGATCATCTTCCTCAGGTACATGACCTTCATTGTCATTTTCTTGTACATGTTCAGTTGGAGCTGGTGTAGGAGTTGTAGGAGTCAAAGGAGGAAGATCTAGATCAACCAGATCATAGCTACTATGTGATGCAGCTTCTTGTGGTTTCTGAATATGTTCAATTGTTTGGTCTTCAACAAAGTGTGCATCCTTGCTACGAATCAATTTCTTCTCTATAGGATCATAAAACCTATAGCCAAACTTGTTAAGACCATAGCCTACAAAGATGCATTGGCGAGTCTTGGAATCCAGCTTCGATCTTTCATCATTAGGTACACGTACAAACGTTTTACACCCAAAGACGCGTAAATGACTGTAAGAAACCTCCTTACCAAGCCAAACCTTATCTGGAACATCATCATTCAAAGAAAAACAAGTTGACAAATTAATCACATGTGTAGCTGTGAATAAAGCTTCACCCCAAAAGTGTTTTGGTAACTTACCCTCTGAAAGCTTGCACCTCATTCCCTCTAACAAAGTCCTATTCATTCTCTCTGCTACACCATTCAGCTGTGGAGTCTTCTTTGGTGTAATCTGATGCCGAATAACTTGAGCCTTACAATATTCATCAAGTGGACCGATGTACTCACCACCATTGTCAGAACGTAAACACTTTAGCTTTTTACCAGACTGCCTTTCAACCAAGGCTTGAAACTGCTTAAAAACATCAAGTACCTGGTCTTTTGTTTTTAAAGCATATGTCCACAATTTCTTTGAACAATCATCAATAAAAGTAATAAAGTAAAGTGCACCACTAAAGGTCTTAACTTTTAACGGACCACAAAAGTGCACCACTAAAGGTCTTAACTTTTAACGGACCACAAACATCAGAATGAACAAGATCAAGCAAACCTGATTTTCTTGAAGGAGGATGTCTCTTAAAGGAGTCCTGATTCTGCTTTCCCAAAAAACAATGAGAACATTTGTCCAATTTTATATACTTCAAATCAGGTAGTGCATTTTTCTTCATCAAACAACTTAGCCCCTTTTCACTTATATGACCAAGTCTTCTATGCCAAAATTTTGCAAGATTGTCATTTGCCACATTTACAGAATTAGTCGGATTTGAGGCTTGCAGCAAGTACAGGCTTATGTGCTTCTTCCCACGAGCTAGCACCATGTTTCCTTTAGTAAGCTTCCATTGACCGTAACGAAAAGTGTTGCAATAGTCATCATCAACGAGTTTTCCAGTAGAGATCAAGTTTAATCGAATTTCTAGAACATGCCTGACATTTTTAAGCATTAACTTTGCTCCAATGTTGGTCACCAAACATACATCTCAAATGCCCACAACCTGAGCCACACCATCATTACCCATTTTCAATACCCCAAAGTCACCAGGTGTATAAGATGTGAAGAATTCCTTCCGCGATGTCACATGTAGTGATGCTCCACTGTCAATTATCCAACTTGACTGATATTTAGCAAGGTTCATGTAGCTCTCATCATGTACAATAATAAGATCACCGCTAGTTGTAGTAGCAGATCTATCATCATTATTGCAATCTTTTTGATCTTGCTTCTTATCTTCCATGCCTTTACCACCCTTGTTGTCTCTTTTCCACTTGTAGCAATATTTCTTTATGTGACCGGATTTATCACAATAATGGCACTTCATATTTGCGTATCTTCCACGAGATTTGCTTCTGCTTTTGTCTTTGGAAAATGGACCTTTACTCTTGCTTCTTCCTCTATTTTCAACAACATATGCTTCCTCGGATGAAGAAGACACGCCGTGAGATTTCTTCCTCATCTCCTCATTCAAAATACCAACTTTGGTAATATCCAACGTAATTTTGCCATGTGGTGCTGAGTTGCAAAGTGTCAATCTAAAAGTGTCCCATGAGTCAGGAAGAGTTCCAAGTAACAAAAGTCCCTGAATTTCATCATCAAAATTTATATCCATAGCTGATAATTACTGAATAATACCATGAAAATCATTCAGGTGATCAGAAAGTGACTTGCTTGAATTGTACTTCAAGCCCATCAGTTGCTTGATAAGGTACAATTTATTATTTCCAGATTTATGAGCATAAAGAGATTCAAGTTTTTGCCATAGTGATCTAGCATGAACATCATCATTTATATGATTCAAAACTTTATTATCAACCCACTGACAAATAAATCCACACACCTGTTCATGTTCAAATTGCCATTGATCATCAGTTTTACCTTCTGGTTTTTCATCACTAAACACAGGTAAATGCCAATTTTTGACATACAACAAGTCTCTCATTTTTCTCTTCCAAATATGATAGTTAGCTCCATTCAGACTAATCATTCTACTAGTGTTGATATTACTAGAATCCATCAGGCGATACTACAAATTAACCAACCTTTCTCTGATACCGGGTTGTTATGAATGACACAGACAAATCCAGCCAAATGCACCACAATCACCAATGATTAATGCAAATAATCAACATAACAAGAGATAATAATAAAGTAAGAACACATGAATTTTTAACGTGGAAAACCTCTTCGATGTGAAGAGTAAAAACCACGGGACTAATGACGGGGGTCCTCCCAAACTTCTCTTACTATGAAAACGGAGTAGTACACAAATCCAAATCCAAGTCACAAAGTGGATACACAAACTATCCAACAATAGATAGCAATAACAGCATCAAAACAAAAGCGAGAAAAGTGAAAAATATCACCGGGAAACAAAGCTCAGAAAAGCTGAGAGATCTTGCAATAACACTCCAGCAAAAGGCAATCTCAAAAAAGTAGAAGCAACCCACAAAGTTTTGGAGAAATTGACAAAGTTTTGATGTTGTAGACTTGTATATTTGCATGTGTTTGCTACCCAAGAATGGATGTATATAGCCACCAAAGAGGCACCTTGAAGTCTCCTTTCAACCACCATATTTAATAAGATGACAATTCCCATAAAGGTGCAATTAACAAAGCACACCAAAAATCAAATAGTCACCTATTCAAATAAAAGCACGAAATACCGTAGCAACACTTATTGCTCCAATAAGTATGAGTTTTTCCACATAGGAAGGGACTCATTCCTAACAAGAATGTGGAATCCCTCAAGTGAATTTGAAATTTTTGCAAGAACCAATGGATGTTTTATTATCTGATTTTCAAAGAAAAAGGACCGTGAAAAAGTATTAAATGAAGGTCCATATTTTATAAATGCCAAACTTATTATCTTGAATAAACAGAGTAACTCTATTAAACTTGATAAACATTTACTTTCAACAATGCCAAATTGGATAAGACTCGCTAATTTAAATCCCAAATTGTGGGATAAGAAGGCTTTTAGTGTTATTGCTAGCATTGTAGGAAAACTATTAAAATTTGATAAACATACCTCTCGGAAAAAAGATTAAGTTTTGCTAGAATATTAGTTGAAATTAATGTTGATACTGATCTTCTAGTGACACGTTTATTTCAATGTATGATGGGGAAGTAATCACTTAATCAATTGAATATGAACGGGTTCCGCGAAGATGTAAGCTCTGTAAATGCTTCAGTCATGATATAGAAATATGTGAAGCAAACAAAAAATAGTAGAGAAAACAAATCTCAAACATTAAATGTGAAGATAACCGTAGAATAAAATGGCAATTTAGAATACTCTACCGACAGTTCTAAAGGAGTTTCAAAAGAAAGTGAAAAAGCAAGGAATTCAATACTGATATGCAGGTAGCTAGTGATCAAACAATATCTCAACAAGAAAAAAATATTAGTTTAGTTTCTTCAGTTGGATCTGCCTTTAAATATAGATGAGGAAGCACTCAAAATTGGCATTGAAAAATCTATTTCTATGGAAGAAAACAAGGCAACTGCTAGTAAAGACATGGATAGAAGGTAGTAGTGAAATTGCAGAAGAATAAACATTTCCTCAAAACAAAACAACAAATTCAGGTTCAGTTATAAATGAGGAGGATCATTTAATTGAATAAGGAGAAATTATCTCGGATTCTTCTTCTAGAAAAAGGTCAAAGCACAAAAACAAGAAGAAAAGTATTATCAAGAATTTGAGTAAGATTCATCACAGCAAAAATGAAGCAGATATCAGTAACATCAACACCACAACTAAAGATGATTTCAAAAACAAATACATAGCAGAAAATCAAAATTGGAAGTGTTAATGGTGAAGCTTCATATAAGAAATTGGAGAAAAAATATGGAAATGAAGCAAAATTTAGAGATTCTGTGTGATGTATACCCTTTATTATTTTATGACGATAATTTCTTGGAATCTTAGAGGGTTGAATTCCCTTGAAAGCCAGTAAGAATTGTCAAATTTGCTTTATTCATATAAACCGAGCAATATAGGTTTATTGGAATATAAGTTAAGTGATAATAGTATAACTTCCCTTTAATTTAAATTGTTGAATAACTGGAAATTACTTAACAACAATTTTTTGGGAGGTAATGGTAAAATAATTGTGTCTTGGGATCCCAATATTTGGGAATTGAAAAAACATTTCATAGACTTCCAATACATCTGATGTATAGGAAACAAAGGTAGATTTCAAATAAATGCAACTTTTAATTATGCTTCTAGTAGTGAAAATGAAAGGAAAATCCTTTAGAATCACTTTAACAATAACATCACCAATGCTTAGATAATCATTCGTGATTACAATATTTTGGATGCATATTTTTTAAAAAAGAGGGGGGAGGGGTAATGTTATTCCATCTAAAAATTGGAATTCTTTTCTGTTTTTCTATTAAAAAGTGGTTTAATTGATCTCTATATTCTTGGAAATAAACACACTTGAAAATCGGGAGAAAAAAATATATTCGCTGCAACTTGGATAAGTTAACTGTTAGTCAAAATTTTGTTAACAATTTTCCCAACTTTAATTGTTCAACTCTAGCTCAAGGCACTAGTGATCACACCTCTTGACATTTAGTTTTGCCTTCAGGTATCAAATTTAAGAATTGGCTCAAGGCATGAGTGATCACACCTCTTGACATTTAGTTTTGCCTTCAGGTATCAAATTTAAGAATAAGCTCAAGGCACCAGTGATGACACCTCTTGACATTTAGTTTGCCTTCAGATATCATATTTAAGAATTGGTGTTGTTAGACCAAGAAATGGTTCTGACACCCAACAGACTATGAATTGAAGAGATTAATGAAAAATATAAATTAAAAATGAGAAATAATATTGAAACACATAAGATTTATAGTGGTTCGGTGTTAATGAGCCTATGTCCACTTTGTAATTCTACTATTAAACAAAGAATTACAATTACAACACTTGAAATCCTTCATCCCTCAAGATACAAATCAAGCTTCTCTATAAAATATGGATATTTGCTCAAGTATTGTTGAAATAGAGCTTGGGTTGAAACTTAATGGCGGTTTGTATATAGAGCTTCAATATTTCTAGTGGCTAAAAGTCATATTTCTGGCTCTTGGGTTGAGTATATCTAGGATTAGGCGAGGAAACATGAGCGGGAATAGTTATTGTACAGGTGGTGAGCAGTCCAAGTTCATAGAACATAGTGGGAGTAGTTTTCTGGTGAATAGGGGTTCAGGTAGTGGCCACGTGGCATTAGCTCCGTTTGATACAGAGGAAGTGGTAAACGTGGACTGCTTGCCTTCGTGGGTTTGAAATACAGATCGGGTCAAGTCATTTGATCCGAGATCATTCGACTCGGGGTCGATCCGACCGGAACCTTTGTTTTTTAGCTTGATATGCGGTATGTAAAGCTATCCGAGCTGTTACGAGTTCGACCCGACCTCGAATCTACTTCCTGGGTGGGCATGATTCCTGACATCATAGACTCACAATCGTTATCATTTGAACCTTGAACGACCTTGCTACAAGACAGGCTAATACTTTTCCTCTCAAAGTACATCTTATCATAGATGAGATGTGCTTTGAACTTGTCAATCCATCCATTTTTGAATAAGCCACATTCAACAGTCGTGTCTCTTTGTGAAGTCATGACTCTTGATTCTCTGTCCTATGTATAAATAGGAACTTACACCTATGTTTTTCTTTGTTGCAGTTGGCAATTCAAGATCTTCAATTGGAGCATAGACAGATTTAAAGGTAAATCCTTCAACCTTTATCGAATCAAAAGATTAAATTTATCTATTTGAATCGTGTTAATTTGTTGGTTCTCGTATATGATCACACACACACACAGAAGTCGTTCTGAATAATTCCTTTCGATTATTGAAAGTCAATAATAACACATGACTATCATACATCGCTACGAACATGAAGTGGTTTTTGAGAATGTCCCTCTTTTTCTTTGTTTATTATTATAATTTTCAACTCTTATCGGTTTGTAACTATTCGGGTCGAACCATTTATTGTACTCCGGATCGAATAATTCGATCCGATGAATACACGACCCGACCGGTCCCTATATCTATCTCAAAGAATGCGGTCGAGCCATTTCTTCAAGGAATTCAAATGGCCTCTTTCATGTAGTATATAAATCAATCCACTTCCTTTTCCCTTTATTTTATTTCTATCACCAAACCTGTAATGTCCCGGATTTTTAAGCGATTGAATAATCAATTTATTTAATGGTTTGGTAATTTAACCGGTTTAATTCAAATATTTTAAATATTTAATTAATATAAATAATGGAATTATAAATTTAATTGCATTATAGTTAGAAATAGTTGGATTTTCAAGATAGAGTAAACTGGAAAATATAAGATATTTGTGTTATAATAACAAATTTATTATTTAAACAAAATTTGAACGTACTAATTTTAATGTAATTATAATTGAGCTCGTAACGTCGCGGTAGTTCATAGTATTACATTTTGAACTTCAACTGAATATAGTTAACTCGTTATAAGTTAGATTTCTTTGAAACAAGAAACGTTTGAATATGTTGAACTATACTTTTCTAGTGAAAGTGAAAAATCAAAATTTCGTCTTATAGATTGCAAGTTACATTTAAATTAAATTTTCAAAAAGTCGCCATGGAATCGTATATAAAATATAACAATTTATTTAATAAATAAAAAGGATTTTTAAATAAATTGGACATCGTTTTAACCTGAAAATTGAAATATTGGATTTAAAATTCAAGGTAGATTATTTTGGAAGTTGTATAGAATTCAGTTTGAATATTGTTGACATCAAAAGTTGGTTACTATGACGGTCAGCCGCCAATCTTGTGTATAACACATGAGTAATAAATATAGAGTACAGAAAAGTAGTTAAAACAGGGAACACGCAAGATTTTTATAGTGGTTCAGCAAAATCGGTGCCTACGTCCACTTTATATTTATTGATTTTTGATGGATTACAGAGTACAATTGATTTTTCTCAATGGAAGAGAAGATTACAATATCCTTGTAATGTTCAAAATGCATGGTTGAAAATTTTCCAGTATACCGAGCTTTGGTTGATAGTGGAGAATTAAGCGTACGAAATTAACACGCCTTTCAATTTTTTAGCAATGGGGTATTTATAGTTGGAGGAGTGGGATGAACTATGTGCCATTTGGCTTGCCTCTTTTTTGGAGCTTGGACTCGTGGAGCCCTATCTATTTGAATAGTTACGACAGTGGGACCCAGTCCACCGCTGAGTAATAGTTATCTCGAGAATTTCGGCTGGCATGGCACTCGAACTGTGGTGTATTAAAAGCAGTGTTTTGGTTGGAAATGCTTGATCGCCTTAAATGCCTTGAGAATCAGACATCTTTGGAGATTAAATGAGTTATCTGGATATTTTCAAGCAAATTTGATTGACCTTAGTTTTGAGGGGAGATTGACTCGGTCAGCCGGAAGACTGATTATGCAAGGAGAAGATATCCCACCATTCGATGGAAAATTGTGTAACAACCCGGAAAATCAGAACCAATTTAATTTTTTTATTTTAGTTATTTTAATGAATTTGGAATATTTAAAATGATTTATTTTAAATAATAACAACTAAAAATTTATTTAAATCGAAGTTAGAACAAATAAATTTATTTTAATTATATAACGAGCTTGAAATGGCGCGGTAGTTTGAAAATTCGATTTCAAATTTCAATTTTCAAATGAATGTATAGGATTCAAAATAAACCGGATTTTTAGTAAAACCAGAATCTGTTTGAAAATATCTTTCAAACGAATGTGAAAAATCTAGATTTCATAATGGGAATAAAAAGTTATGTCTAGTTGAAAATTCAGGATAGTGGCTATGGAATTTTATATAAAATATAACCCTTAAAAATAGCGATTTTGCAAACGACCTCCGTTTTCAATGAGACCACTTTTGTTGGATCCAGAATGTCAAATTATTGCTGAATTCCAATTTTCATAAATTTTGGAATCAATGTGTGAGCGTGGCAAAAGAAAACGTGTTTTGACAATTTCAATTGAATTGGATCGACCAGAAAATGACCATTTTTCAATTTGTCTCCAAATTTGACGAAATTAGTTTTGTTAGGACCGTATCGTCAAAACATAGCCAGATTTATTTTTTTGGAATTTTTGGATTCAGTATGTGTCCTCGATAAATTAAAATGTGCGTTAAAATCAATTTTGAACGTTATATTAATTTATACTTTAATTTAGATGAAAACTGATCGTAACGGTCGAATTTGCTTGCCGGACATATTCCACTGTGTTCGGAATGGGGGTGATTAGCTAGGGGCGACAGTCATTGGGTATCGTTTGGAGTTCGAATTTAAAAAGTAACCTTACAGAATTAAATAATTTAATAATATAAAAAAAGAAGTCAACTCTTTCTTTTAATTCTCTCTCTCCCAAACCCCTCCGTCAGTTTTCAAAATTGAAAAAGAAAAAGAAAAAGAAAACGACGAATCTCATTGCCGCTTACCTCTAGAACGTGCCACCGCGCTACTCCGCCGCCGCCGGGGCTGACGCACCTCCTCCGACCCCCCTCTCTCTCCCCGCCGCTCTCCACTTTCTATGTGAACCCCCAAAATCCTCCACGAACGGCGCCGCCACAGCCCACCTGGCCCACCAATCCAGCCACCCGACCACCTACCTCGCCTGCCGCGACGCAGCCCCTTTAGCGAGATCGACAGAAAAATGTGATTTTCAGTTTTTAAAATCAGTTTTAATTTTTAAAATCAGTTTTTACATATAATAGTTTATATTAAAAATGTGATTTTTATTATTAAAGAGAATTTATAAAAATATGATTTTTATATAAGTAAAGAGTTATAAAAATATGGTTTTTATTATATGAAGAACAATATAAAAATATGATTTTTATATATGTTGTAGCGAAATAAAAATTCGATGTTTTATATATATGATAGCGTTAAAAATATGATTTTTGTTTGTTTAAAAATATGATTTTTTATACGTATAGTAGCGATATAAAAATGTGATTTTTAATGTAAACTTCGTGGAACAGACTGCATTGGAAGTACGGTGAAGAACATAACGCACTGGAAATAAATCCAAACCATCATCCACTAAAGAATGGAGGAGTGGAAACCAAAGGTGAGAACTTCTCACTCTAATTTTATTTTCTAGTTAAATATATATGCTAGGATGCAGACAGTGCTTAGAAGCACCCGACACCTTTGTTCGAAATCATGGATGTTTGGTTGTTTGTTTTGATTGGTCTATTTGTTTGAATGTGGTTGGGATGTGAATGAATTGATTAGAATTGGTATGTGTATAGCGCGAGCCAGTATTAGGCTAAAGATAAGGCTAGACCTTATTACGGTTCTAGTATCGCGCCGTTATGCTGCCGAAATTTTCTTAAAATGTTAGAACAATAAAAATATCATTTTTATTGTATAAATGAACTGTATAAAATATTCATGTGTTGAAATAAATATTTTATCGTTAAAAATATAAATTTTATCGAGTACATGAATGAAAATAAATAATCATTTACAAATCGGACGATTTGTTTATGTACACACATTTGACTGATATTGATTGGGACGATATATTTTACACATCGCCCAACTTCACAAATAAAATAGGTGTGTGTAGATTGAAACCCCACACGGGTATTCAGATGATATTTGACGTACACTAATCCCAATTGTTTAGTTGTATGTCAATCGATTGGTTGACAGGCTGTTGTAAGCGTTAATTATTTATAATTAACGCTTATGCCGTTGTGTAATGCACTCTGGATGATGGTTGACTGTATTTGATTATTGTTGTGTACATGTGTGTATAAAATCCATATAAATAAAATTATATGGTAATTGACTGTGTCTGATTTCAATTCGTAAAGAACGAATATTTTAAATTAACGAATATTTTGAAATGACGAATAATGAATATTTTAAAATAAGTAATATTTTAAAATAATATTCAAAAGTGGATCAAAATATGATTTTGATGTCCGATTTGGGATGGACATGAAATATTGAAATATATGAAGATGTGTTGATAAGATATGCCCCATTTTGACGCGAACGATATTTATATTGATTTTATTCATTTTTATAATGAATATCGAAAAGGAAATGATTTCAAAATCTAATATTTTGAAAATATTATAATTTATATATTGTAATGATAAGGAAAAATTCAATTTTGATTTAAAATTGAAAATGAAGTTGGAATCGTTTTAAAATGAATTTATAAACGATTTATAAAATACGTTTTAAATGGAAATCGATGATAATATATATATATATATTATATATTAAATGGCCTAAATAGAACGCGCCACGCCACGACAGTTCGCGAATTTGACCATTGACCTCGAATTGATATTACGGGCGATCCAACTGTCAGATTCTCCAAAAACCGGAACCCGTTGGGTTCGTATCGAAAAGAGCTTTCCAACGAATATAAGAGATTTGAAATCTAATGGTTGGGTTTGAAATTGTGTCCAAATCAAATTTGGAAAAGTTCGTTGTAAGTGCAGCTCGATGGCCGTTTATGGAAATCGACTGTACGGACCTTGATAAAATTATTAAAAATATTAATAATTTGTGTAAAATCATAATAAATGATTTGGAAAGAATTTGGATGAAAAATTCCATGTTTGTAAAGAAAAATATATTTTTATCAAAATGAACTAGTTATGAACTAGAATTATAATCCAATATTTTTAAATAAATAAATTGGATTTGAAATGGTTTTAAAATAACCAGAATTTCCAATATATGAATTGGAATGGATTTGAATCAAAATTATCTCGGAATATTTTGATATTGAATTTTGTGATTATACTGATATTGTGGAGGAATTTGGAAGATATATATTATATATATATATATATATATCGTTATTCCCAATACGGTATTTGTTAATTTCAGAATTTGATATTGAATATAAGCCGATATAATTTCTATTCAGAGCAAATGCCAAAGTATAAGAATTGATATCCGAATTTGGTTTAGAATTTCCCAATCCTAAACCTAATTTGGTTTAGAATTGATATCCAAAGGAGGATTAAAAAATAAATTTAAAAGAATTTATCTTTGATAAAATTAATGGGAATCTTTCCCAAAGTATAAGAATATTTGAATAAAAGAATATTCTGGATTGGAATGAGGCGTATGTTATGGTTTTATAGCACTTGTTTATTATATACGCGAGTTTATTCGGAAAGGCCTTGTTTATACCCATTCCTGAATAACTGATTCGACGATAAGTCGACGATGAAGACGGTGGTTGAAGACCTGATGTGGTGACCCGAACTTCCCGGTGAAGGAAAGCCCGAATTGCTTTGAGAACACGACCAATCAGAACACGAACAGAAGAACATTTCATTGCTTATTACAACAATTTCATCAGAATACAAGAATATACAGGAGTATGAATAAATATTACACATTTACTAAATATCAAAGATTTACAAATTACAATGCAGCGGAAATAATACAAAACACAACTGAAAAGAATATAAAGATACAAAGCTTTCTGAATATCATTCCAACTATAAACCAGGATTCTGTGAATATAAATCTGTAAAACCAAAACTACTAGCTGCCCGTTTGGAAAATAAGGGCACCCGGGGTTTAGGTTAAAACAATAAACTCCAGGTCAGTCATGTGACTGGTGTGAGAACTAAAACAGTTATTAATCTTTATTTTAAAGTTAGGTAAATCAAGGGACCACGCCGTATAACACGGAACGGGGTTTCCTCCCAAGAAAACCAGTGCAATAAACAAACAGCGCAATGCTAAATAAAGAACAATGAAGCTATTATAAGACCTCCCATCACACAATGCAACGCAAGCCGGAGGATAGAGTTTTACCTTATAATAGCCAAATAATGCTTGATATGTGAAATTTAATCTTTTATTATTACTATAAATGAAGAAATCAACTTAAAATATAAATGTATCAATCATAGGCGGCATAAGCGCCCCATCCCACTATGTCGCCATATATAGGATTACAACAAAAACCGAAATGTCACGTATTGGAAATTAGATTTCTGTCATGAGTCGAGGCCAGGGATTACTCCTCACCGCTTCGAGACACTCTAGCAAATGTCTCAAGACTACACACTCTAGGTAACCCTTGGATCTTCTGGGCCGGTCCACTCAAAGTGCAAAAAGCGAATTAGTTATACCTGAACACACGTTTCTCGGTCCTAAAGGACTAATATGTCGGCTCCGTAGAGAGCAATATATCCGAGGAGCCTTGCTTTCCAACAACCACATAGGTAAAAATAATATAAATGTCAGGGCTTGTAAAACGCTGACACCACCCATAACTAGACAGAAACGTCGTGCACTCCCTACAGTCATGATCCCGTTTTTGACTCATACTGAGGTGTGAGGCTCACGAATTAACGCTATACACAAATCTATGTTGTATTAAATTCGTGCTTTGATCATCAACCACAAGACTCTGCTTTTCAACAGAAGCCTTGATCATTGCATCTCAGTATGCCACACAGGCAATTCATGCCATGCGACTGATACCTATCGATATATAGCCTCTGAGCTTGTACGTCTCAGAGAAGGGCGTTATGCAAGAGAATAAATTCTCTACCGCCAAACAGATATATATTTAATAGAAATCAATTAACACAGAATAAAATCCAATGTCAGACACACAATCCATTTACAAGTCCGTTCTGGGTCTGAACGAAACCAGAGGCAACTTATTCCTCTCTCGTATGTCCAATACAGGAGAAAGGTCCTCGCTTATCCGTTGATCTCCAAGTACGTCTGGACGATCACCACTTATTACCTCGTCTTGGGTGTACAGCCCAATCAAGACAGTAATCATCCAAACGATGTGAAGACCTCCGATCTTCAACCGCCATCTTCATCGTCGACATATCGTTGAATCAGTTATTCAGAATTGGTATAGACCCGGCCTTTCCGAATAACTCGCGTATATAATAAACAAGTGTTGTTAAAACACAACATACGCCTCATTCCAATTCAGAATATTCTTTTAATCAAATATTCACATCATCAGGGAATAGGTTCCCATTAATTTTATCAAAGATAAATTCTTTTAAATTTATTCTTTAATCTTCCTTTGGATATCATTCAAACCATATTAAGGTTTTCCAAACTAGTCGGGATTAACACACCTTACCGAAGTAATCATTTATTTAATTTCCCAATCCCCAACCTATTCATCCCATGGAGCAAAACTGGTACTACCCCATAACTAACACTACGGTGTTATCAGTAAAATTAATTACCATTTCCCGTTCAAATCTAATTAAAGATTTAATTATCGCTAGGAGAAAAACTGGCGATACTCCATTCTCGATCATTTCCCAAATTTTATAATTTAAATTATCAATTCACATTTTCAATCTAATTAAAGATTCATTAAAACTCCGCTTAGTCTTAATCTTCCCAAAAATCAATATTTATGATTATTTAACTTTGGAAACACCAACATGTCACATCGACAATCTACACCGTACTATTGATTTCTGCCGATATATAACCTCTAAGCTCGTACGTCTCGGAGAAGGGTGTTAAGCAAGAGAATAAATTCTCCGCCACCAAACAGATATATATTTAGCAGAGATCAACCATACAGTTCGAAATACAATGACAGACATGTAATCCTGCCTTTAACTGGGTTAAAGAACTAATGTTATTTAAAACACAGTTCACGATAAACCCAAATCACATTCCATTAATTATGGAATCTTCACGGAAAAACAAATCAATATATAATCAATATCAATTTCTGTATCCGACCAATAACATAAATGGAATAACGACAAAGCCTTTTAAATTCCATATGTATTAACAGTCTTCCTCCATAGAAGTTCATTTCGATTATTATCAAATCGAATTCCATTTAATTCCAATTTAATATATTAAATTGGAAATGGTTACTTTGGAAAATTCCTAATAAATCTTAATAAAAAATTAATAAATTCCAAATCTCATTTCACAGTAAATCGGGTTAAAAACGAATGTCGTTAAAAACACAGTTCACAACAAACCCAATTCACCTTCCATTATTTTTCGGGTTAATGAACAAGTGTTATTTAAAACACCGTTCACGGTAAATCCAAAAATCAATTCCATTTTAATTCTAATTAAATATTAATTAATTGGTATACTTCATTAATCTAAATAAAAAGATCTAATCTTTTCCCAACTGGGTTTAAGAACAGTGTTAATGAAGACACCATTCACGACAAACCCAAATCCTATTTGATATTAAATACAAGGCTCTGAATAGAAAATATATCGGCTCATATTCAGTATCAAATTCTGAAATAAACAAATATCGTATCGGAATAACGATATATATCTTCCAATTTCCTTCACAATACCCATATAATCACGGAATCCAATATCGAAATATTCCGATGATAATTTTGATTTAAATCTATTCCAGTTCATATATTGGAAATTTTGGTTATTTTTAAAACCATTTCAAATCCAATTTATTTATTTTTAAAAATATTGGATTTATTATTCTAGTTCATAACTAGTTCATTTCGATAAAAATATATTTTTATCTTTTCAAATATGGAATATTTCAACCCAATTCTTTCCAAATCATTTATTATGATTTTATACAAATTATTAATATTTTTAATAATTTTATCAAGTCCCATACAGTCGATTTCCATAAACGGTCATCGAACTGCACTTACAACAACCTTTTCCAAATTTGATTTGGAGATAATTCCAAATCCAACCGTCAGATTTCAAATTTTTCATATTTGTTAAAAAGCTCTTTTCAATACGAACCCAAAGTTCCGGTTTTAGGAGAATCTGATGGTCGGATCTCCCGTAATATCCGTCCGAAGTCAATGGTCGAAATTCGCGAACTGCTGCGGCGTGGCGCGTTCTATTCAGGCCATTATATATATAATATATAGATATTATATATATTTTGTCGATTTCCATTTAACACATATTTTATAAACCGTTTTAAATTCGTATTCAAAACGATTTCAACTTCATATTCAATTTCTAATCAAAATTGAATATTCCCTATCATCGATATATAAATGATAATATTTTCAAAACATTATTTTTGAAATCAATTCTTTTCAATATTCATTATAAAAATGAATAAAATCGATATAAATATCGTTCACGTCAAAATGGCGTTAATCTAATCAACACGGCTTTATATATTTAAATATTTTCGTGTCCATCCCAAATCAGACAACAAAATAAGATTTTGATATTTTACTGAATATTATGTTAAAATTTTCATTATTTTAAAATATTCATTCTTTTCTGAACTGGAATCAGACACAGTCAATTACCATATAATTTGATTTATATGGATTTCATACACACATGTACACAACAACAACCAAACACAGTCAACCATCATCCAAAGTGCATTATACACTGTATAAGCATCAAATATAGATATTTAACGCTTACATAGCTTGTCCATCAATCGATCGACATACAACTAAATATTGGAATTAGTGTATGTCATATATCATCCCAATACCCGTGTGGGGTTTCAAATAATCAAACACAGGTTTTATTTGTGCAGTTGGGCGATGGGTAAAATTTATCGTCCCAATCAATATCAGTCATAAGTGTGTACATAAACAAATCGTCTGATTTGTTTATAAATATTTATTTTATTCATATACACGTTAAAAATTATATTTTTAACTATAAAATATTTATTTCCATTCCGCATCACACAATCAATTTTCACAACACAATCAATCAAACAAACAAGTCGTCCATGGTCTGCTTACGACGGGTGTCGGGTGCTGCTAAGCACCATCTGCATTCTAGTATATATTTTAACTAGAAAATAAAATAAAAGTGAGAAGTTATCACCGAGGGTTCCACTCCTGCATTCTTTAGCGGACGATGGTTTGGATTTACCCGACTTTCCAACGCCCTCTTTCCACGCTGTTCATAAATAAAAATCACATTTTTATCACTTCATTCCAACAAATGAAAATCATATTTTTATTTCTACTTCATATATTTTTACAACGCTTCTTTCTATAAAAAAATTATATTTTTATATTTCTACTTCTTATATAAAGAACGAATTTTTATTTTGCTTCATATAAAATAAAAATCGAATTTTTATCTTAATGATCTCCATATAAAGATCGTATCTTTATCATAATGAAAACATTAAAAATCGTATTTTTATCTATAAAAATCACATTTTATAATTCTTCCTAAAAAAAATAAAAATTATATTTTTATCGCCATTATACATATAAAAAATCGAATCTTTCTATCGCTAATGAATATATAAAAATCACGTTTTCACATTGCCATTCAAACGATAAAGTTCATATTTTTAATCCGCTATATATATGATAAAAATCACATTTTTATATCGTCACTTCACATATAAAAGTTGTATTTTTATCCTATCGCTACATATATAAAGATCAAATTTTTATTATCTATATAATATAAAAATCATATTTTTATTGTTCCTATAATGTAAAAATCATTTTTTTTCAAAACATTACATGTAAAAATCGTATTTTTATTTACCTTAATTAAAAATCGTGTTTTTACTCTAAAATGGTATATACAAAAATCACATATTCAATGTTATAACATTTAAATTAAATTGAACTGAAAATAAGTAAAGATAAAACAAATGAAAACTTGCATTTTGGATTTTGAAGGAGGTGCTGTGAATTGAAATGGAGGGGGGGCGTGGGGTGGCATAGGGCTGAGGGGGTGAGGCGGCAGGTCGGTGGTGGAGCCCAGGGCGCTGCGCGAGGCGGTGGAGGTCTGGGCTATTGGGTCGCGCTATTTTCAGATGAGAGGGGTTTGGGTTCTTCGATCGGAGGAAGGGGGTGGGCTGCGGCGAGAGGTTGGGTGGCCAGAGGTGATGAGGGAGGCGGCACAGTGGACGGTGAGGCTCCTGGAGGGACAGAGACGGGGAGCGGCTTCGTGGTTTTTTTTCCTTTTTTTTATTTAAATCGATTTGGAGACTGAGGTCAACGGGGGAAAAGAAAGGGGGTATAAGGGGTTTACATATATATATATATATATTATTTAATAATTTATTTGCATAAAGTTACATTTTAAATTCGAACTCAAAATTGAGCCCACCGACTATCGTCCCTAGCTAATCACCCCCACTCCGAATACAATGGACTATGTTTCATAAGTCAATTCCATCGTTTCGATCAGTTTTCATTTAAATTAACATTTAAATAATTATATTGAATTTTAAACGTACATTTCAATTTACTGGGGTCACATAAGGACTCTAAAAATTCCCGAAAAATATTTTCTAGCTTCGTATTGACGATACGGTTCTAACAAAACTAATTTCCTCAAATTTGGAGACCGTTTGAAAAATGGTCATTTTCTGGTCGATCCAAATTGACTAAAACTGTCAAAACACATTTTCCTGTGCCACGCCCACATATTAATCCCAAAAATTATGAATTTTGGAATTTAGCAATAATTAGACATCCCAAATTCAATAAAAGTGGTTTCGTCGAAAACGGAGGTCATTTGCAAAATTTCCATTTTTAAGGGCCAAAATTCCATAGCGACTATTCTTAATTTTCAATTGGGCATAACTTTTTATTCCCGCTATGAAATTTTGATTTTTCGAATTCGTTGGAAAGATATTTTCAAATAGATTTAAATATTTTTGGTTTCACTAAAATCCGGTTTATTTTGAATCCTGTACATTCATTTGAAATTTGAAATCGAAATTTCAAACTATAGCGCCATTTTCAATTCCTTTTATATTTAAAGTAAATATTTATATTCTAACATCGATTTAAATGAATATATACATTCCAATTCTATTAAAAGTAAATATCTCGTTGTTATTATTTAAAATAATTCATTTTAAATATTCAAAATTCATCAAAATTACCAAAATAAATTTTTTAAATTGGTTCGGATTTTCCAGGTTGTTACAATCTCCCTCACTTAAAATCTTTTTGTCCCCGAAAAGGAACGGAGCTGAAAGTTGTTTAACTAATCAACTCAACTTTCATTATTTTCATTATGGCTTTAGTTCTTCAACTTTTCAGTTTCTAAGAATCTTTCAAATTTTTCAAAAATTTGGCTAATGCCCTAAATTTTCGAAAAATTTCGCCATAGCCTCCCTTTATACGGGAGCACCGGGAAAATCCCCAAACCGCCACACAGGCCCTCTCATCTCAAAAAGAAAAAGAAAAAGCCAAGCGGCTAGCCAATTGGCTCATAAAATCATCCAAAACCCAAGAAATTAGTAAATATGTACCTATTTGTCGGGCATACAATTTTATTCCTCTTCTCTAGCCTCCTTGCTATGACCTGTTCAATGTATACACATGTATATGCATGCAATTCCAAACAATTTTCAATACAGTTCAATGTTTGGTATAATTTGGTTATATGAACCGTTCTTTCACATGTTGATTTAAATAAATAATCACACAACACAATCATCAATCAATTAGTTGATTAGCTTTTCAAATTCATAACTTTGATATATAGTCCAAAAATCAGATTTTTGATGCCAAATCACAACAATAAACCCTATCTAGTTTTGGTTCTCACACCAGTCAATTGGAAATATACTGACATCCCACTTTCGTCCCTCGAACATAAATTCTGATGACGAGTACTCAATCATCAGAATCATCTTCGGGCTACTAGAGTTTGATTCTATATCTATCCAGTATATTAAAACATCGAATATACGTTTGCAAGGTGTATATGAAAAATATTTATATATTGGATTGTCCAAATTCAATACAAATAAATATTCAAATACGTTGAATAAGGTTTAAATTTTCAAAACAATAATGGTTTTCGTTTAAAAAAAAACTCTTCACACTCGTTCTAGGATACTACTGATACTATCTCTAACAAGTCATTCTCATGGGAAATTACTAATCCAATCTCTGATGAATTCTTTCGTATGGTTCTAATGTGCCTTGTTCTCGAGCTCTGTAAACCGAAGCTCTGATACCAAATGTGGCGACCCGAACTTCCCTGTAAAGGAAAGCCCGGATTACTTTGAGGACACGACCAATCAGAACACGAACATAAGAACATTTCATTGCTTATTACAAAAATTTCATCAGAATACAAGAATATACAGGGTATGAATAAATATTACACATTTACTAAATATCAGAGAATTACAAATTACAATGCAGCGGAAAATAATACAAAACACAACTAGAAAGAATATACAGATACAAAGCTTTACGAATATCAATTCAGTTGTAAACCAGGATTCTGTGAATATAAATCTGTAAAACCAAAACTACTAGCTGCCCGTGTGGAAAATAAGAGCACCCAGAGTTTAGGTTAAAACAATAAACTCCAGGTCAGTCATGTGACTGGTGTGAGAACTAAAACAGTTATTAATCTTTATTTTAAAGTTAGGTAAATCAAGGGACCACGCCGTATAACACGGAACGGGTTTTCTACCAAGAAAACCAGTGCAATAAACAAACAGCGCAATGCTAAATAAAGAACAATGAAGCTATTATAAGACCTAGGTCCTATCACACAATGCAACGCAAGCCGAAGGATAGGGTTTTACCCTATAATAGCCAAATAACGCTTGATACGCGAAATTTATTCTTTTATTATTACTATAAATGAAGAAATCAACTTCAAATATAAATGTATCAATCATAGGCGGCATAAGCGCCCCATCCCACTATGTCGCCATGTTTAGGATTACAACTAAAACCGAAATGTCAAGTATTGGAAATTGGATTTCCATCATGAGTCGAGGCCAGGGATGGCTCCTCACCGCTTCGAGACACTCTAGCAAATGTATTAGAACTACACACTATGGGTAACCCTTGGATCTTCAGGGCCGGTCCACTCAAAGTGCAAAAGCGGATTAGTTATACCTGAACACACGTTTTTCGGTCCTAAAGGACCCCATCTATCGGCTCCATAGAGACCGATATATCTGATGCGCCTCACTTTCCAACAACCACATAGGCAAAAATAATTTAAATGCCAGGGCTTGCAAAATGCTGACACCACCCATAACTTGACAGAAACGTCGTGCACTCCCTGCAGTCACAATCCCATTTTTGACTCATACCAGGTGTGACGCTCGCGAATTAACGCTATACACAATGTTACGCTGTATTAAAGCCATGCTTTGATCATCAACCATAAGACTCTTCTTTTTAACAGAAGCCTTGATTATTGCATCTCAGCATGCCGCACAGACAAATCATGCTATGCAACTGATACCTATCGATATATAACCTCTGAGCTCGTACGTCTCAGAGAAGGGCGTTAAGCAAGAGAATAAATTCTCCACCGCCAAAAAGATATATATTTAACAGAAATCAATAAACACAGAATAAAATCCAATGTCAGACACACAATCCATTTACAAGTCCGTTCTGGATCTGAACGAAACCGGTGGCACCTTATTCCTCTCCCGTATGTCCAATACAGGAGAGAGGTCCTCGCTTATCCGTCGATCTCCAAGTACGTCTGGACGATCACCACTTATTACCTCGTCTTGGGTGTACAACCCAATCAAGACATCAGTAATCATCTAAACGATGTGAAGACCTCCGGTCTTTAACCACCATCTTCATTGTCGACATATCGCCGAATCAGTTATTCAGAATGGGTATAGACCCGGCCTTTCCGAATAACTCGCGCATATAATAAATAAGTGTTATAAAAACACAACATACGCCTCATTCCAATTCAGAATATTATTTTATTCAAATATTCACATCATCAGGGAATAGGTTCCCATTAATTTTATCAAAGATAAATTCTTTTAAATTTGTTCTTTAATCTTCCTTTGGATATCATTCAAACCATATTAAGGTTTTCCAAACGTGTCGGGATTGACGCACCTTACCGAAGTAATCATTTATTTAATTTCCCAATCCCCAACTTATTCATCCCATGGAGAAAAACTGGTATTACCCTATAACTAACACCAAGGTGTTATCGGTGCAATTAATTACCATTTCCTGTTCAAATCTAATTAAAGATTTAATTATCTCTAGGGTAAAACTGGCGATTCTCCATTATCGATCATTTCCCAAATTTGATAATTTAAATTATCAATTCACTTTTTCAATCTAATTAAAGATTCATTAAAACTCCGCTTAGTCTTCATCTTCCCAAAAATCAATATTTATGATTATTTAACTTTGGAAACACCAACATGTCACATCGACAATCTACACCGTACTATCGATTTCTACCGATATATAACCTCTAAGCTCATACGTCTCAGAGAAGGGTGTTAAGCAAGAGAATAAATTCTCATCCACCAAAAAGATATATATTTTGCAGAGATCAACCATACAGTTCGAAATACAATGACATACATGTAATCCTGCCTTTAATTGGGTTAAAGAACTAATGTTATTTAAAACATAGTCCATGATAAACCCAAATCACATTCCATTAATTATGAAATCCTCATGGAAAAAAAAATCAATATAATCGATATCAATTTCTGTAATCGACCAATAATATAAATGGAATAATGACAAAGCCTTTTAAATTCCATATGTATTAATAGTCTTCCTCCACAGAAGTTCATTTCGATTATTATCAAATCGAATTCCATTTAATCCAATTTAATATATTTAATTGGAAGACATTACTTTGGAAAATTCCCGTTAAATCTTAATAAAAAGATTTATAAATTCCGAATCTCATTTCACTGTAAATCGGGTTAAAGAACGAATGTCGTTAAAATCAAAGTTCACAACAAACCCAATTCACCTTCCATTATTTATCGGTTAAGGAACAAGTGTTATTTAAAACACCGTTCACGATAAACCCAAAAATCAATTCCACTTCAATTCCAATTAAATATTAATTAATTGGTATAATTCATTTATCTAAATAAAATGATTTAATCTTTTCCCAACTGGGTTTAAGAACAGTGTTAATGAAGACACCATTCACGACAAACCCAAATCCCATTTGATATTAAATACAAGGCTCTGAATAGAAAATATATCGGCTCATATTCAATATCAAATTCTGAAATAAACAAATATCGTATTGGAATAACAATATATATATATCTTACAAATTCCTTCACAATATCCATATAATCACGGAATCCAATATCGAAATATTCCGATGATAACTCCGATTCAAATTCATTCCAATTCATATATTGGAAATTTTGGTTATTTTCAAAATAATTTCAAATCCAATTTATTTATTTTTAAAAATATTGGATTCATTATTCTAGTTCATAACCAGTTCATTTCGATAAAAATATATTTTTATCTTTTCAAATATGGAATATTTCAGCCCAATTCTTTCCAAATAATTTATTATGATTTTACACAAATTATTAATATTTTTATTAATTTTATTAAGGCCCGTGCAGTCGATTTCCATAAACGGTCATCGAATTGCACTTACAGCGACCTTTTCCAAATTTGATTTGGACATAATTCCAAATCCAACCATTAGATTTCAAATTTCTCATATTTGTTAGAAAGCTATTTTTGATACGAACCCAATGGTTCTGGTTTTAGGAGAATCCGACGGTCGGATCTCCCGTAATATCCATCCGAAGTCAATGGTCAAAATTCGCGAACTGCTGCGGCGCGGCTCGTTCTATTCAGGCCATTATATATATATTATGTATATTTCGTCGATTTACATTTAAAACGTATTTTATAAATCGTTTTAAATTCGTTTACAAAATGATTTCAACTTCATATTCAATTTCTAATCAAAATTGAATATTCCATATCATCGATATATAAATGATAATGTTTTCAAAACATTATATTTTGAAATCAATTCCTTTTCGATATACATTGTAAAAATGAATAAAATCGATATAAATATCGATCACATCAAAATGGCGTTAATCTAATCAACACGGCTTTATATATTTAAATATTTTCGTGTCCATCCCAAATCGAACATCAAAATCAGATTTTTGATATTTTACTGAATATTATTTTAAAATATTCATTATTTTAAAATATTAGTTATTTTAAGATATTCATTCTTTTCTTAACTGGAATCAAACACAGTAAATTACCATATAATTTGATTTATATGGATTTCATACACACATGTACACAACAACAACAACCAAACACAGTCAACCATCATCCGAAGTGCATTCTACACTGTATAAGCAGCAAATATAGATATTTAATGCTTGCACAGCTTGTCAATCAATCGATCGACATACAACTAAATATTGGGATTAGTGTATGTCATATATAATCCCAATACCCGTGTGGGGTTTCAAACAATCAAGCACAGGTTTTATTTGTGTAGTTGGGCGATGTGTAAAATTTATCATCCTAATCAATATCAGTCAAATGTGTGTACATAAACAAATCTCTGATATGTTTATAAATATTTATTTTATTCATATACACATTAAAAATTATATTTTTAACAATAAAATATTCATTTCCATTCCATATCACATAATCAATTTTCACAACACAATCAATCAAACAAACAAGTCGTCCATGGTCTGTGGACGATGGGTGTCAGGTGCTGCTAATCACCGTCTACATCCTAGTATATATTTTAACTAGAAAATAAAATAAAAGTGAGAAGTTCTCACCGAGGGTTCCACTCCTGCATTCTTTAGCGGATGATGGTTTGGATTTACCCGACTTTCCAACGCCCTCTTTCCACGCTGTTCATAAATAAAAATCACATTTTTATCACTTCATTCCAACAAATAAAAATGATATTTTTATTTCTACTTCATATATTTTTACAACGCTTCTTTCTATATAAAAATTATATTTTTATATTTCTATTTCTTATATAAAGTTCGAATTTTTATTTTGCTTCATATAAAATAAAAATCGAATTTTTATCTTATTGATCTCCATATAAAGATCATATCTTTATCATAATGAAAACATTATAAAAATCATATTTTTATCTATAAAAATCACATTTTTATAATTTTTCCTTAAAACACTACAACAAAATGACCCTATTACAACGGTGGAACACCGTTGTAATATACATTTTACAACGGTGGGCAAACCGTCGTGTATTAAGAAGTTGTAATAGACTCATATCTTTTACAACGTTTTTACACTGTTGCAACACCGTTGTAATATGTATATTTTACAACTTTTTTCCACCGTTGTAGTAATACATATTACAACATTTTTGCACCGTTGCAGTAATATATATTACAACTTTTTTCCACCGTTGTAGTAATTCCTACTACAATTAATTATAACAATATATTTTTGTTTCCTTATACATTACATTTCATATAAAAATAAATATTTATATTACATAAAATGATACTACACAGATCTGAAATAATCAATTAAATATTTTATTTCAATATTTGAATTAGTACAACTTTCTGATCCACTATCGTACAACTCACTTTTACATAATACAGTCATAACAATACATACATTCCTCACTACAAACTGATCACTCAATACACTCAATTACATACACACTTTCGTATAAATATACATACACACTGACATACACCAAGTCTTTATGCTCCAGCATCCCCAATCGATCATCCATTTCAACATCATGCTCATCGTCAAATATCCTTATTACTCTGTGTCATTCATTCATGAGTACAGTGATGCCCAAATGCATATATATATTTTGCATTTCATTTATTTTTGTGTCGAAAAAAATCAATTTATATATATATACACACATACATATTTATATATATATATATGCATGCGCACGCATACACACACACACACACACACATATATATATATATATATATTATCGGTTTTGTGGACAGAATTATATATCTTCCCGGACAGACATAGCCTAAAAACTGCTACTTTACCCAGAACTATGGAAAAAAATAGCATGCAAAACCTTATTTCTGAGGTAGAAACCTTACTTGATTTTGGATTCTTTAGCCAAACCAATGAAATTTTCATACTTTTTTCCATGCTAACTCCCACTCGAGTATCTATTAGAAAAAACATTTTGCCTTGCATTAGTCGCATATTAATAACAACAGATGGCACCAATAAAGCATAGATATCAACGTTTTATTTCAGCAATTTCGGCTAAAAATATGGTCTGACATGGTTCCCACAAATTATTCAACTGAACCATGATCTATATTATACACATTTACTAACCCAACATATCGTTTGATAGTGAATTAGTGGTATCAGATATTGAAAACTGGATATTCCATCAGCTAAAACTTGTTGGTAGCAAAATTTAATTTAATCATAAGCATGAATCAAAATCAAATGAAATCCTGTCAATACTTAGATGCATGCTACTAACATCTTTGCAACTCCTAATCCAAAGTGGGATCAAAGGAGAATTATCGGGCCTAGATAACGTTATCTATTCCAATATATAGACATAAGAGTTTTGTGTAACAATTATAAATTGTCAACAACAGTGCATTTACGCAAAACAAACAAGCTAGTTACTTGGACCAATGAAGAACATAAGGATAAGGAAAATTGGCAACCATCTATTTCTAAGTGTATTATTCACTAAGAGTGAGGTACATAGTTCTAGACAAACATATTAACACTTCAAAGACTAATATGAAATCGAAACAATTTAACACAATTTAACATTTCAAAGACAATCAATAAGAACTCCGACAAAGCACAACCGACCAGCAACCCAAAACCACCGAGCAATACCAACAAATCCTAAAGCTAACCAAAGCACAGACAACTCAAGAACGACCACACTAACACCCAAGTCAAAACACTCACTGCACAAATGACATATCCAAGTTCCAACCAAGTCAAACAAACAAACCAACAAAATCCACCACAGTCACAGTACCTTAAATTCCAATAGTGATGCTCCAGTACAATGAAGATATTGACAACATCTGGCACACTGGAATAAGTTTAATCCACAGCATATAGTAACTGCGAGATCTGAAAGAGGATTAGTGAGCTACGAACAAGGCCAAGACGTGCGTTCCCCCAAAACTTTTAAGGTGGGAAATAGCAAATCCAAAACTTACCGTATTCAGCAAATCCAAAACAGATCCACAAAACAGATCGACTAAGAGGAGAAAACCAGAAAAGAGGCGGCCGATTAAGTAGAGATAGAGGAAGAAAGGCGAGCTCCTATCCACGACGTTGAAAGCTAGGGCTAGAGGACGGAGAAGAGAGGGGACAAGGGGAAGGGATACGACGAGGAAAAGAAGAGCAGAAGAGCGGAAACTGAGGAAGAGAATGGGGCGGCGGAAACCCTAGTCACCATTGTAGGACAGGAAAGCTCGATTGCGTTTTAGTTTTTGATTTGGGGAAACGAATGGTTGGAGGCAGGTCAATATTGATTTAGGGGAAGAATGGGTGGACGCAACTGTTAAAAAAAATACGAAGTAGGTCGGTGCTAATTTTTCGGTTTCCCGCTTAAACTTGAAGTAGTTGGAGCCAATTTTTTTGGTTTTCCGCTTAAAATTTGGATTGAACTATTAAATTGTCCCTAAAAATAGCTGCAACGCGGAGCTATTACTTATTTAATATATGTTTTTATCATTAATTTCAATTATTATTTTAGTTAATTATTATTATTATTTACTACTGATTTTTAACTTACAATTGTTACTTAATTAACGATTATTGTTAAATTTTGAGTAAGATTCAAATTCAACAGTACATAAAATGTACCGTTTCGGATGGGGCGCCGGGGGCGCTGGCCCCTGGACTCCCGCGACCTGACCGGGCAGGTCGAACTCCGTTAGCGGGGGCGTTGCTCCCGCACCCCCACCTTGGGGGGTTGCCACCCCTCTGGACCCCCCTCCGTAGGGATCATATTTGACAAAAGATTTTGGAAAAACTTTCAACAACGATTACTTATTAAAAAATATTATATACTAAATATTAATTACTACTAATAGTCATGATTAATTAAAAATTAAATATTTATTAATTATTATTTACTTATTGATTATTAATTAATTGATTATTAACCGCTCATTAGTTATTACTTACTAATTAATTACTAGTACTTAATAATGAAGTAGTTATAAATAATTATTTTTAATTAAATATTTAATATTTATATATTTATTATTATTAAATAATTACTAATTGGTTGTTAATTAGTAATTATTAGTAGGAATTATTTATTTATTGATGTATTTTTAATTAAATATTTAATATGTATTTATTGATTATTAATTAATAATTACTAATTGGTTGTCAATTACTAATTATTAGCATGAATTATTTATTTATTGAAGTATTTTTAATTAAATATTTAATATTAATATATAGGTTATTAATTAATAATTACTAATTAGTTGTAAATATTAATTATTAAAAATTATTTAATGAAAATAATTAATATTATAATATAGTCATATATTACAATGAAAATAATTAATATTATTTAATGAAACTAATGAAAATTTATTACAACATTTCTGGAAAAAAGTTGTAAAAAACATTTATTACAACAGTGCTTTAACCACCGTTGTAAAATTAAAGTTGTAATATGGTGTTTTTGTTGTAGTTACAACGGTGTTTATACCACCGTTGTAAAAAACCATTTATTACAACGGTGCTTTTACCACCGTTGTAAAAACCCATTTATTACAACGGTGCGTTTATCACCGTTGTAAAATTAAAGTTGTAATATGGTGTTTTTGTTGTAGTGAAAAAAATAAAAATTATATTTTTATCGCCATTATACATATATAAAAATTGAATCTTTCTATCGCTAATGAATATATAAAAATCACGTTTTCACATTGCCATTTAAACGATAAAGTTCATATTTTTAATCCGCTATATATATGATAAAAATCACATTTTTATATCGTCACTTCATATATAAAAATTGTATTTTTATCCTATCGCTACATATATAAAGATCAAATTTTTATTATCTATATAATATAAAAATCATATTTTTATTATTTCTATAATATAAAAATCATATTTTTATTATTCATATAATATAAAAATCATATTTTTATTTCAAAACATTACATGTAAAAATCGTATTTTTATTTACCTTAACTAAAAATCGTGTTTTTACTCTAAAATGGTATATATATAAAAATCACATATTCAATGTTATAACATTTAAATTAAATTAAACTGAAAATAAGTAAAGATAAAACAAATGAAAACTTACATTTGGGATTTTGAGAGGAGGTGCTGTCAATTGAAATGGAGGGGAGCGTGGCGGTGGCGCAGGGTTGAGGAGGTGAGGCGGCAGGTCAGTGATATAGCCCAGGGCGCTGCGGGAGGCGGTGGGGGTATGGGCTATCGGGTCTCGCGATTTTCAGATGTGGGGGGTTTGGGTTTTTCGATCAGAGGTAGGGGTGGGCTACGACGAGATGTTGGGTGGCCAGAGGTTCTGGGGAAGGCGGCGCGGTGGACGATGAGGCGTCTGGAGGGATAGAGACGGGGAGCAGCTTCATGGTATTTTTATTCAAATCTATTTGGAGACTGAGGTCAACGGGGGAAAGGAAATGGGAGTTTACATATATACATATATTTTTATTATTATTTAATTATTTATTTCCATAAAGTTACATTTTAAATTCATACACAAAATTTAGTCCACCGACTGTCGTCCCTAGCTAATCACCCCCACTTCGAATACAATGGGCTATGTTTCGTAAGCCAATTCCATCGTTTCGATCAGTTTTCATTTAAATAATTATATTGAATTTTAAACGTACAATTCAATTTATTGGGGTCACATACGAACTCTAAAAATTCCCAAAAAATATTTTCTAGCTTCGTATTGACAATACGGTTCTAACAAAAGCAATTTCGTCAAATTCGGAGACCGTTTGAAAAATGGCCATTTTCTGGTCGATCCAAATTGACTGAAACTGCCAAAACACGTTTTCCCGTGCCACGCTCGCATATTAATCCCACAAATTAGGAATTTTGGAATCTAGCAATAATTAGACATCCCGGATCCAACAAAAGTGGTTTCGTCAAAAACGGAGGTCGTTTGCAAAATTTCCATTTTTAAGGGCCAAAATTCCATAGCGACTATTCTTAATTTTCAATTGGGCATAACTTTTTATTCCCACTGTGAAATTTTAATTTTTCAGATTCATTGGAAAGATATTTTCAAATAGATTCAAATATTTTTGGTTTCTCTAAAATCTGGTTTATTTTGAATCTTGTACATTCATTTGAAATTTGAAATCGAAATTTCAAACTACCGCGCCATTTTCTGTTCCTTTCATGTTAAAATAAATATTTATATTGTAACGTCGATTCAAATGAATATGTACATTCTAATTCTATTCAAAATAAATTTCTCGTCGTTATTATTTAAAATAATTCATTTTAAATATTCAAAATTCATCAAAATTGCCAAAATAAATTTTTTAAATTGGTTCGGATTTTCCGGATACCTCCTCCGGAGGTCTTCACATCGTTTGGATGTTTACTGATGTCTTGATTGGGCTGTACACCAAAGACGAGGTAATAAGTAGTGATAATCCAACGTACTTGGAGATCGACCGGATATGCAAGAACCTGTCTCCTGTATTAGACATATGGGACGAGGAATAAGGTGCCTCTGGTTTCGTTCAGACCCAGAACGAACTAGTAAATGGATATGTGTTTGACATTGGATTTTACTCTATGTTAATTGATCTCTATTAAATATATATCTATTTGGCGGTAGAGAATTTATTCTCTTGCTTAACGCCCTTCTCTGAGATGTACGAGCTCAGAGGTTATATATCGATAGACATCAGTCGCATGGCGTGAATTGCCTGTGTGGCATGCTGAGATGCAAATGATCAAGGCTTCTATTGAAAAGCAGAGTCTTGTGGTTGATGATTAAAACACGGCTCTAATATAGCATAGCTTTGTGTATAACATTAATTCGTGAGCCTCACACCTCGGTATGAGTCAAAAAGGGATAAGGGACCCAAGGAATGCATGACGTTTCCCTCTAGCTATGGGTGGTGTCATGGTATGGAGCCCAGACATCTATTTATTTTTACCTATGTTGATGATGGATAGCGAGGCGCCTCGGATATATCGGTTACTAAGGAGCTGATGGATAGGTCCTATAGGACCGGGAAACGTGTGTTTAGGAATAACTAATCCTCAAACATTAGGGAGGACTGGCCTTAGAGGATCCAAGGGTCTAATGCGGGAGATCCTGAGGCATTTGCTAGAGTGTCTCGAAGCCGGCGAGGAGTGCATCCCTTGCCTCAACTCATGACGAAAATCCGATTTCCAACACGTGACATTTCTGTTTTAGTTGTAAACCTATATGGCGACATAGCAGCATGGGATACTATACCGTCTATGATTGATACATTTATATTTGAAGTTGTTTTGACACTATACATTTATTATAGTATCAAATGATTTGTTTTAAACGTACCAAGCATGTTTGGCTATTATAAGGTAAAACTCTACCCTCCGGCTTGATTTGCATATTGTGATGGGACCTGAGTCTTATAATAGCTTTATTTTTCCAAAAAGCATTGCGCTGTTTATAACTGTTTATGCATTGGTAATCTTGGGAGGAAAGCCGTTCCGTGTTATATGGCATGGTCCCTTAATTTACTTTATTTTAAATTAAAGATTTAGATAACTGTTTTAGTTCTCACACCAGTCACATGACTGACCTGGGGTTTATTGTTTTAACCTAAACTCTGGGTGCCCCTATTTTCCACACGACAGCTAGAAGTTTTGGTTTTGCAGATATTATATTCACAGGATCCTGGTTTACACCTGGAGCTATATTCGGAACGCTCTGTATCCGTGTATTTCTTCAGTTGTGTTTTGTATTATATTCCGCTGCATAATAATTTATAAGTCTCTGATATTTATCAAATGTATATTATTTGTTCGTACTCTATATAGTCTTGTACTCTGATGTAAATTATTGTAATAGCAATGGAATGTTCTTCTGTTTGTATTCTGATTTGTCGTGTTCTCAACTCAATCCGGGCTTTCCTATAAAGGCGAGTTTGGGTCGTTCCATCGTGGTATCAGAGCTTTGGTTTACAGAACTCAACAACAAGACACATTAGAATCGAACGAAAGAATTCATCAGAGATTGGATTTGTAATATCCAATGAGAATGACTCGTTAGAGATGAGATCAGTAGTATCCTAGAACGAGTGCGAAGAGTAAAATTTTTTAAAATAAAATTTAGTTTTAAAATTTTATATCCATTATTCGTATGTGAATATTTATTTTAAATTGATTTTGGACAATCAGGTATATGAAGATTTTGAATATACGCGTAATTAACATGTATTCGAAGCCCCAAATATACTGGATAGATATAAAATCACACTCTAGTCGCCCGGAGATGATTCTGATGATGGCATGTCATCACCAACATTTATGTTCGAGCTTCAAAAGTGGGATATCTATATATTTCCAATTGACTGGTGTGAGAACCAAAATTAGATAGGGTTTATTGTTGTGATTTGACACAAAAAAATACGATTTTTGAATGTATTAAAGTTATGTGTTTGAAAAGCTAATCAACTAATTGATTGATAGTTGTGTTGTATGATAATTGGTGTGACTACATAAAAACATTGGATTAATAAAACCAATAGGAAAATGTAAGGCAAATTGAGCCAAATTGGATCAAAATTTGAACTGAATTGAAATTATTTGAAACAGCATTCATGCACATGTATATACATTGAACAAGTCATAGCAAGGAGGAAAGAGAAGAAGAATAAAATTGTGTGCCCGACAAATAGGTACACGTTTACTATATTTCTTGGGTTTGAATGATTTTACGAGCCGATTGGCGTTTTCTTTTTCTTTTTGGATGATGAGGGGCCTGCGTGGCTAGTTGCGGTTTTAAATGTCTCCCCGTACAAAGGAGATTATGGCGAAATTTTTCAAAAATTTAGGGTGTTAGACAAATTTTTGAAAAATTAGAAAATGCTTAGAAACTTAAAAGTTGAAGAATGAATGCCAGAATGAAAGTTGAGTTAGTTAGTTAAAAAACTTTCAGCTTTGTTCCTTTTTGAGGACGAAAAGATTTTAAGTGGGGGAGATTGTAACAATCCGGAAAATCAAAACCAATTTGAAAATTTTATTTTAGCTTTTTTAATGAATTTTAAATTTGAATATTTAAAATGATTTATTTTAAATAATAACGACTAAAAATTTATTTAAATCGAAGTTAGAACAAATAAATTTATTTTAATTATATAACGAGCCTGAAATGGCACAGTAGTTTAAAAATTCAATTTCAAATTTCAAATGAACATATAGAATTCAAAGGAAATCGGATTTCAGTAAAACCAAAAATAATTGAATCTTTTTGAAAATATCTTTCCAACAAATGTCAAAAATCCAGATTTCATAACGGCAATAAAAAGTTATCTCCAGTTGAAAAATCAGAATAGTCGCTATGGAATTTTATATAAAATATAGTCCTTAAAAATATCGATTTTGCAAATGACCTCCGTTTTCAATGAGACCACTTTTGTTGGATCCGGAATGTCGAATTATTGTTGGATTCAAATTTTCATTAATTTTAGAATCAATATGTGAGCGTGGCAAAAGGAAACGTGTTTTTTCAATTTCAATTGGATCGACCAGAAAATGACCATTTTTCAAATGGTCTCCAAATTCGATGAAAATAGTTTTGTTAGGACCGTATCATCAAATCATACCTAGATTTATTTTTTTGGAATTTTTGGACTCAGTATGTAACCCCGATAAATTAAAATGCTTTAAAATCAATTTTGAACGTTATATTAATTTATATTTTAATTTAGATGAAAACTGATCGTAATAGTCGAATTGGCTTGCCGAATATATCCCTTCGTGTTCGGAATGGGGGTAATTAGCTAGGGGCAACAGTCGTTGGGTATCGTTTGGAGTTCGAATTTAAAAAGTAACTTTATGGAATTAAATAATTAAATAATACAAAAAAAGGAAGTCAACCCTTTCTTTTAATTCTCTCTCCCCCCAAACCCCCACATCAGTTTTCACAATTGAAAAAAAAATGATGGATCTCGTCTCCGCCTACCTCCAGACCGTGCCACCGCGCTGCTCCGCCGCCGCCGGGGCTGGCGCACCCCCTCCGACCCCCTCTCACTCTTCGCCGCTCTCCCCTTTCAGACGTGAACCCCCAAAACCCTCCACGAACGGCGCTGCCACAGCCCACCTGGCCCACCGCTCCGGCCACCCGACCACCCACCTCGCCTACCACCACCCCTACCACCAACGATGCAGCCCCTCCAGCGAGATCGACAGAAAAAAGGTGATTTTTAGTTTTTAAAATCATTTTTAAATTCATTTATTTAAAATCAGTTTTTACATATAATAGTTTATATTAAAAATGTGATTTTTATAATGAAAGAGAATTTATAAAAATATGATTTTTATATAAGTAAAGCATTATAAAAATATGGTTTTTATTATATGAATAAAAATATAAAAATATGATTTTTATATATGTTGTAGCGAAATAAAAATTCAATCTTTTATATATATATGATAGCGTTAAAAATATGATTTTTATTTGTTTAAAGATATTATTTTTTATATGTATAGTAGCAATATAAAAATGTGATTTTTAACGTAAACTGCGTGGAACATACTGCATTGGAAGTACAGTGAAGAACACAACGCATTGGAAATAAATCCAAACCATTGTCCGCTAAAGAATGGAGGAGTGGAAACCAAAGGTGAGAACTTCTCACTCTAATTTTATTTTCTAGTTAATATATATAATAGGATGCAGATGGTGCTTAGAAGCATTTGACAACTTTGTTTGAAACCTTGGATGTTTGGTTGTTTGTTTTGATTGGTCTATTTGTTTGAATGTGGTTTGTGATGTGAATGAATTGATTAGAATTGGTAGGTTTATGGCACGAGCCAGTATTAGGCGAGGGATAAGGCTAGACCTTATTCCGGTTCTAGTATCGCGCCGTTATGTTGCCGAAATTTTCTAAAAATGTTAGAAAAATAAAAATATCATTTTTATTGTATAAATAAACTGTATAAAATATTCATGTCTTGAAATAATATTTAATCGTTAAAAATATAAATTTTAACGAGTATATGAATGAAAATAAATATTCATTTACAAATCGGACAATTTGTTTATGCACACACATTTGACTGATATTAATTGGGACAATATATTTTACACATTGCCCAACTGCACAAATAAAATCAATGTGTGTTGATTGAAACCCCACACGGGTATTGGGATGATATTTGACGTACACAATCCCAATTGTTTAGTTGTATGTCAATCGATCAGTTGACAGGCTGTTGTAAGCATTAATTATTTATAATTAATGCTTATGCAGTTGTGTAATGCACTCTGGATGATGGTTGACTGTGTTTGATTATTGTTGTGTACATGTATGTATGAAATCCATATAAATAAAATTATATGGTAATTGACTGTGCCTGACTCCAATTCGGAAAGAACGAATATTTTAAATTAACGAATATTTTAAAGTAACGAATAATGAATATTTTAAAATAACTAATATTTTAAAATAATATTCAGAAGTGGATCAAAATATGATTTTGATGTCGGATTTGGGATGGACACGAAATATTGAAATATATGAAGCTGTGTCGATAAGATATGCGCTATTTTGATGCGAACGATATTTATATCGATTTTGTTCATTTTTGTAATGAATATCGAAAAGGAATTGATTTCAAAATCTAATATTTTGAAAATATTATCATTTATATATTGTAATGATAAGGAAATATTCAATTTTGATTTAAAATTGAAAATGAAATTGGAATCATTTTAAAACGAATTTATAAACAGTTTATAAAATACGTTTTAAATGGAAATCGACGAAATATATATATTATATATATTAAATGGCCTGGATAGAACGCACCACGCTGCGTCAGTTCACGAATTTCGACCATTGATTTTGAATTGATATTACGGGAGATCCGACCGTCGGATTATCCTAAAACCGGAACTGTTGGGTTCATATCGAAAAGAGATTTCAAGAATATAAGAGATTTGAAAATCTAACGGTTGGATTTGGAATTATGTCCATATCAAATTGGGAAATGGTCGTTGTAAGTGCAGTTCGATAACCGTTTGTGGAAATCAACTGTATAGGCCTTGATAAAATTATCAAAAGTATTAATAATTTGTGTAAAAGCAAAATAAATGGTTTGGAAAGAATTTGGGTGAAAAATCCCACGTTTGTAAAGAAAAAAATTATATTTTTATCAAAATGAACTAGTTATGATCTGGAATTATAACCCAAATTTTTTAAATAAATAAATTGGAATTGAAATGGTTTTAAAAATTACCCGAATTTTCAATATATGAATTGGAATGGATTTGAATCGAAATTATCTTTGGAATGTTTTGATGTTGAATTACATGATTATACGGATATTATGGAGAAATTTGGAAGATATATATATCGTTATTCCCAATACGATATTTGTTGATTTCAGAATTTGATATTGAATATAAGTCGATATAATTTCTATTTAAAGCTTTATATTTAATATTGAATTGGATTTTGGGTTTGTCGTGAACTGCGTTTTAAATGACACTTTTCTTAAACCCAGTTGAGAAAAGATTAAATCTTTCAAATAAGATTTAGAAGAGTTTACCAATTAATTAATATTTAATTGGAATTGAATTGAAATTGGATTTTGGGTTTGTTGTGAATGGTGTCTTTAATAACACTGTTCTTAAACTCCGTGTGAAATGGATAAATCTTTTAATTAAGATTAATAGTGTTTCCAATTAACTAACGTTTAATGGGAATTGAAAATGGAATGTGAATTGGGTTTATTGCGAACTGTGTTTTTAACGACATTTGTCCTTTAACCCGATCTACATTAAAATGTGATTTGGAACATATAAATCTTTTATTAAGATTTAATGGGATTTTCCAAAGTAAAGTTTTCCAATTAATTAATATTTAATTGGAATGGAATGGAATTCGATTTGGTAATAATCAAAATGAACTTCTGTGGAGGAAGACTGTTAATATATATGGAATTTACAAGGCTTTGTCATTATTCCATTTATATTATCAGTCAGATATAGAAAATGATATCGATTATATATTGATCTGTTTTCCGTGAAGATTCCATAATTAATGGAATGTGATTTTGGGTTTATCGTGAACTGCGTTTTAAATGACATTAGTTCTTTAACCTAGTTAAAGACTAGATTACATGTCTAACATTTTATTCCGAACTTTATGGTTGATCTCTGCTAAATATATATCTGTTTGGTGGCGAAGGATTTATTCTCTTTCTTAACACCCTTCTTTAAATTGTACGAGCTTATAGGTTATATATAAGCAGAAATCAATAGTACGGTGTAGATTGTCAATGCGACATGTTTGATTTCCCAAAGTTAAATAATCATTAATATGGATTTTTGGGAAGATTAAAACTAAATGGATTTTTAATGAATCTTTAATTAGATTGGAAAGAGAATGAGACAATTTAAATGATCTAATTCGGGAAATGATCGAGAATGGAGTAGCACCGGTTTTGCTCCAAGCGATAGTTAAATCCTTAATTAGATTTGAATGTGAAATGGTAATTAAATTTACCAATAACACCGTGGTGTTAGATATGGAGTATTACCAGTTTTTCTCCATGGGATGAATAGGTTGGGATTGGTAAAAATAAAACAAATGATTACTTCGGTAAGGTTCGCTAATCCAGACTAGTTAATAAACCTTAACGTTTAGAATTGATATCCAAAGGAAGATTAAAGAATAAATTTAAAAGAAATTATCTTTGATAAAATTAATGGGAACCTTTCCCAAAGTATAAGAATATTTGAATAAAAGAGTATTCTGGATTGGAATGAGGCGTATGTTGTATTTTTATAACACTCGTTTATTATATATGCGAGTTATTCGGAAAGGCTGGGTTTATACCCATTCTAAATAATTGATTCGATGATAAGTCGACGATGAAGATGGTGGTTGAGGACCAGAGGTCTTCACATCGTTTGGATGATTACTGATGTCTTGTTTGGGCTATACACCCAAGACGAGGTAATAAGTGGTGATCGTCCAAACGTACTTGGAGATCGACCGGATATGCGAGGATCTCTCTCCTGTATTGGACATATAGGACGAGGAATAAGGTGCCTCCAGTTTCTTTCGGACCTAGAATGAACTAGTAAATGGATGTGTGTCTGACATTAGATTTTATTCTGTGTTGATTGATCTCAATTAAATATATATCGGTTTGGCGGTGGCGAATTTATTCTCTTGCTTAACGCCCTTGTCTGAGACGTACGAGCTCAGAGGTTGTATATCGATAGACATCGTCGCATGGCGTGAATTGCCTGTGTGGCATGCTGAGATGCAAATGATCAAGGCTTCTGTTGAAAAGCACTTGTGGTTGATGATCAAAGCACGGCTATAATATAGCATAGCTTTGCGTATAGCGTTAATTCACGTGCCTCACACCTTGGTATCAGTCAAAAATGGGATAAGGGACCCAAGGAGTGCATGACGTTTCCTCATATCTATGGATGGTGTCATGGTATGGAGCCTAGACATTTATTTATTTTTACCTATGTGGATAATGGATAGCGAGGCGCCTCGGATATATCGGTTACGACGGAGCCGATGGATAGGTCCTATAGGACCGGGAAACGTGTGTTCAGGAATAACTAATCCTCAAACATAAGGGAGGACCGGCCTTGTAGGATCCAAGGGTCTACTATAGGAGATCCTAAGGCATTTGCTAGAGTGTCTCGAAGCCGACGAGGAGTACATCCCTTGCCTCGACTCATGACGAAAATCCAATTTCCAATACGTGACATTTCTGTTTTAGTTGTAAACCTATATGGAGACATAATAGCATGGGATACTATGCCGTCTATGATTGGTACATTTATATTTGAAGCTATTTTGACACTATACACTTATTATAGTATCAAATTATTTGTTTTAACCGTACCAATCATGTTTGGCTATTAAAAGGTAAAACTCTATCCTCTGGCTTGAGTTGCATTGTGTGATGGGACCTGAGTCTTATAATAGCTTCATTTTTCCAAAAAGCATTGCGCTGTTTATAACTGTTTATGCACTGGTATTCTTGGGAGGAAACACATTCCATGTTATACGGCGTGGTCCCTTGATTTACTTTATTTTAAAGTAAAGTTTTAAATAACTGTTTTAGTTCTCACTCCAGTCACATGACTGACCTGGAGTTTATTGTTTTAACATAAACTCTGGGTGCCCCTATTTTCCACAAGGGTAGCTAGTAGTTTTGGTTTTGCAGATATTATATTCACAGGATCCTGGTTTACAGCTGGAACTATATTCGGAACGCTCTGTATCCATTTGTTTCTTTTAGTTGCGTTTTGTATTATTTTCCGTTGCATAATAATTTGTAAATCTCTAATATTTATCAAATGTATATTATTTGTTCATACTCTGTAGATTCTTGTACGCTGATGTAAATTGTTGTAATAGCAATAAAATTTTCTTTTATTTGTGTTCTGATTTGTTGTGTTCTCAATTCAATCCGGGTTTTCCCATAACGGCGAGTTTGGGTCGTTTCAAATTGGTTCGGTCCGACCCTTAGTTGGACTTTTTGGAATAGAAGGCCGTTTGTTGGGATCGGTCGGTACTGGATAGCGAGCCTTTTAGTGTTGGGCTATGATCCATCGAATCGTGACAACATTTTCCAAAGAGTTGGTCAACACTTTGCCCCCTAGAACATACCTTTTTTGGTAAAGGAAGGTATGTTCTGAATGTTGTATAGGAGCTTAGTGTCAGATATTTTATGGATGCGCCGATCCATATTAAGACCAAAAAACCGACGATCGCCATGGTTGCATTAAGGCCTGAAGTCCAGCGATCAGTGTAGATCGGATTAAGGCCAGAAAACCAGCAACCTTTGATGACCGTATTAAGGCCGAGAGATCGTGAACGCCAGAGGAGAGATCGACCATTCTGAATTGGTCTTGTTAGGAGCAGAACCAGAATTTCGTTGATCATTTAATATTTGGCTTTCGAAGGTGGCGAGTATTGACCATACTCGATTGATGGAGTTAGCGAGTATTAACCATACTCGGCTTATGGAGTTGGCGAGTATCAGTCATACTCATCTTATTGAAGTGGCGAATATTAACCTAACTCGGCTTATGGAGTTGGCGAGTATTAACCATACTCGGCTTATGGAGGTGGCGAGTATTAACCATACTTGTCTTATGGAGGTAGCTAGTATTAACCGTACTCGGCTTATGGAGTTGGCGAGTATCAACCATACTCGGCTTATGGATGTGGCGAGTATTAACCATGGTCACCTCATGGAGTTGGCGAGTATAAACCGTACTCGATTATGGAGGTGACGAGTATTAACCATACTCAGCTTATGGAGGTTAACCATACTCGACTTATGGAGTTGGTTTGGATATGGTAGCAGGACTCAATCGTAGCTTAGATCAGTGGCTAGTACTAATCATATTTGAGTCAACGAGCATCAATCATGCTCGGTTTAAATCGTTCAAACATAATTCATGTTCGAAAAAGATAGTTTATTACAACTAAGGAGCTATTACAAGGGAATAAACAATAAGTGAGTGACAGCTGAATCCAGATCACGCCCAGGAGCTAAATCTTAACTCTGTACATGTGTACTTCAACATCCCCATATTATTGAAAAAAGTGAAAATAAATTTCTTAAAAGAAAGAAAATCTGATTTTAATCAATTGATGATGATGCAGTGATTGCTAGACTCAGGGTCCTTTTCGTTTCTAGGAGTTCGAGGATCGACCTGAGGAGCTTAGGCAAAATATTGTGGCGGCATAGCCGGTGTCGTTTTCTTGACATACTCTGACAGTTCTCCACAACTAACCCAATCCTCAACGAGATCGCGCAAGTGCCTGCATTCACTGGTGCTATGACCTGCCATAATGTGATACATGCAGTACTTTCTAGAGTCGAGTTCTTTTGGGTTGGCTCCTTTCGAGGAGGTTTTGGGAAGGGTAGAGATCCTCATATGTCAAGATAGATATAGAGTAAGGAGGAGTTAAGATCAGTGTATTGATCATACTTGTTCTCTCTCTGTAGTCGTACGTTGCTATCATTCTTTTCCAAGACTTTTCCCTTTCCTTTGTTCTGGCAATTTGTGTTGGATGGACTTCCGTCCTGGGTGGCAAGCACCTCGAGGCTTTCCATCTTAATGCCGGCATCTTCTTGTCAGAGGAATCTATCGGCTTCAGCACAGAAGTCTTCGATGTCTTTGGGGGATCTCTAGTTAAAGATATCCTAAATTCTGATCTGTTCAGGACACCTACAATAGTGGCCATATGCACCATCTATGGCTTGAGTCGATCGACTGATGCTACGACCGCGTTGAATTTTTCAAGGAAGGATCTGTGGGTCTCGCCAGACCACTGTTTCATAGAGGTTAGAAACACGACGCTCTTTGGTCTGGCGATGTGGGCTCTGAACTGCTCGATGAAACGAGTGACCAACATGTTCCAGCTGTTGATCGACTCATTTGTTAATTATCGGAACCTCATGCTAGCTATGCCAGTGAGGAAGAAGGGGAAGCAATTGGTCATGACGTTGGTCGATGCCGAGAGTACTTCCATGTGGCGCATGTATCGCATGAGATGAATGGTCGGGTCGGTAAACCTGTTGTAGGGCTCCAGGACCGGAAGATTGAAGTCCGAAGGATTTACGGAGTTTCTGATTTCCCTGGTGAATGGACTGCGATTGATGTCATCCACGTCCTGCTGCGAAGATGTTCCCCGGGTGAAGCGTCTGATGATATTTGCGTGCTGGCTTCCATCTCCGAGGAGTCGTTGCCACGAGTGAAATTCTACATTGGGGACATTGGTGAGAATCCTAGGATTAGGGTCGGCCGAAAGCTTGTTCGAAAGGGGAACGGTTGGTAGGGTTCGACCTCTAAGAATTGAGAGAAGGTGAGGGAAAGGGTGAATCGTAGCCTCGTGGCTTGGTTCAACCGCTACTAGAGTCACCCGGTTGTTTTTGTACTGAACCATACCCATTCCTTTTGGGAGTAATGGGCTCAGGCGAGTGGTACCCATCTGGAATTCGCATTGCCCCCACTCGGATCCATGTTAGAAGGATTTACGTTAGTGTTTCCCTCCATCATGTTGGAGACCGGTATGGTAAAATGGTCATGGTGACGCGGGGGGTTGCCGTCACTAGATCTTCGTTGGAGGGGAGGTGGCATAAGGCGGGTTTGTAGTTAGATGTTGGGTCGGGCCGGATGTAACACTATTCTTGGTTCTGGCCAACCCATCGGTTGGACTAGTTCTGGAGCTAATTGTCCATGGAGTTGCATTGTTTCTAGAACTGGAGGAAGACCGGACGATTGGTACTGAAATTGGCTAGGGTCGACCTATGTCTCTACAGCTACCAAAGCTCCAGTTGAACCTGGAAGTGATGTTTCTGACTGTGACAATCAGGTAGTGAAGTTGATCTAGGAAGAAGCAAAGGTATGGACTAATTTGGGGCTTGGATTTCTGCAGACCGAAGATCAATTGCTTCCCCAGCCTCACATGGTGGAGGTAATAATACTTGAATGTGAGGTCCCTTTTCCATCCGAGCGAGGAGGTTGTTCATCGCTCCCTGCTGATGTTGGAGAAGTTCACTCTGAGATGCCATCTGATTTCTGAACTCGGACAAGATTTTATCAATGTTGTCCCTTGGTGAGGTATTGGGATGTGTCTTCGTGGGAGGAAGCCTCATGGCTTGCCCCCGTTGCTGCCGTTCCAGCTGCATCGGCAGGTAAAGGACGAAAAGTCGAAGCATCCTTCTTCCTCTTGTTTGCCGTGGTCGGCTTAGAAATTATTGAAGGCGGTCGAAGGTTGTAGAGTATGTTTGGGCGCTTCCAGCGCCAAAGTGTTGAAGTCAAAAATTGGTCACTAGTGACGGTCAATCCCCAATCGTGTGTAGAACACACAAGTAATAATCACAGAGTACAAAAAAGTAGATAGAACAGGGAATACACAAGATTTTTATAGTGGTTCGGCAAAATTGGTGCCTATGTCCATTATATATTTATTGATTTTGGACGGATTACAGAGTACAATTGATTTTTCTCAATTGAAGAGAAGAGAAGATTACATTATCCTTGCAATGTTCGAAATGCACGGTTGGAAATTTTCTAGTATACCGAGCTTTAATTTATAGTGGAAAATTCGGCGTACGAACTCAACATGCCTTTCCATTTTTAGCAATGGGGTTTTATAGTTGGAGGAGTAGTATGAACTGCGTGCCACGTGGCTTGCCTCTTTTTCAGAGCTTGGAAGCGTGGATGTAAATACATTGGAATAGTTGCGGCAGTTGGACCCAGTATATTGCTGAGTAATAGTTATCTCGAGAGTTACGGCTTGTATGGAACTCAAACTATGGTGTATCAAAGGCAGTGTTTTGGCCGGAATGTTTGACCGCCTTAATTGCCTTTAGAATTAGACTTCTCTAGAGATTAAATGAGTTATCTGGATATTTCCAAGCAAATCTGATCGACCCGAGTTTTGAGGGGAGATTTGTTGGATACAACAATGTGCTGTATGATTTTATTTTGATGATAACAAACATTTAATATTATTTAAATGTGTTTGTAATTGTACAACTTTATATTTCATTTCAAAGAAACAAATATTTATGGAATAATATACTATTATACACAATTGAATATATTCACAGTATATTTATTCAATTAAACATTTTATTTCACAATCTGAAATAGTCCAACATTCTAACTCCATTATTATATATTCATACTTATAATATTTTATATGTAATTATACTACTGAATTAATTTGAGTACAATAGACAATTTGATTTGAACACAATAAAATAATATTTTATTTCAATCAAATTTGTTTATTACAAGTACAAGTACAATTTTCTCATTCTGTACATTCGTTCCTCACTACAACACTCTGACACTCATATACAGTTTACAGACTCATATACATTTGCTAACACTATTGCATACACTCACCGGCTCAATACTTATCTTCTGTCATCTTGCCTTCACAGCACTTCACAGTCAGTCATGTCACAGTCTGTATACCTGTCACAAATAGAAAAACACACAAAGTAGACAGCAATAGAAATAGAACTGAACGCATACAAATCAAAATTTATTTTAAATTTTCTTTGCCTCAGAATTTCAGTGTGTTTCTCATCATTTTTCTAGACTTGGTCTGACATATATCAAGTGCTCACATCTGTTTAAGTGTATAGTGAAGAAACTAGTATTTCAACTGAGGAGCAGCCTCAACTAAGGAGTAGCCTCGTAGACTAACTCAACTCAGTGCATCTCGACAAAATTGTACAAGCTAACAATTCCAGGATTTCAAATTTAAACTAGCATGCAAAAAAAAAACAAGACTATAGGCAGGGAGGTTCAAGTGTACAACAAGCAGCAAAGCTCAAGTCAACATGAATGGCGCTCAAGCATAGCAATAGTTCTAGAAGTGCAAGCAAGTTCAAGTATGGGGCTAAGCAAACATGACATAGCATGATAGTACAAGCTTCAGTGTCAAACCATTTTCATATATCAAACAGTGAATCCTTTCAGATCCACTCAACACATAAGGTGAAGCAGCAAGCATAGATGAAAACATGTGCAAATGCATGCACAAAAATAGGCAGAGCAATTGAGTTCAAGTGACACAGTAATGGAGCAGCTAATATGTACACAATGAAATGGCCAAGCAGCATGTTAAGTCCCGTAGCAATATCAAGCAACTTCATATGGTCATGCTCGATAAAATACATAAAACAATGTACAAAAGGTTTCAAGTTTAAATGTAACGAGTAGCCCAAACGATCACAAGACAGTGTGGCACAAATGACCAAAATGACCAACCAGGAAATGGATTTTCAAACTGACAAAATGCAAAGACGGTACCACAAGGTCATGGTACAAGTCCAAGCAGTAAGACAGTGCAGTGCACAACCAAATCAAGTGCAGTATCAGTTCTGGTTGTAACAGTATATGCATGTTCATGTTCAAGCTAAAAGGTTGTGCAAGCCCAAGACATAAATACAAAGCTAGAGAAATGTAGAAACAGTGATGAACAAGGAAATGTCAAGCATAGTATCTTTTCAATCCAAGTAGTCAAATAATGCTTGCTCAAATTTGTTCATATCACATTTTTAAGCTAGTATCATTATAAAAACAATAAAGCAATATTAAAGGTTCAGAAATGATCAAGAAAAGCATTTGTTTAACATCATCGGTGAAGCACACGGCAAAGTTCAAAGAGAAGTACTTGTGTTAGTCAGTTCAAAGGGAAATAGTGTGGCATGTTTTTTGAAATCAAAGATGGGATTAAATACAAGTTAATTCACCAGAATTTATAAGGGCTAAAAGATGGCAGAATTGAAGATTGAGAAAAAACTGTCCAAAAGTTTTATTTCCAGAAATCAAGGGAAGAAAATTTCAAGCCAAAAAATCACGTAAGTTTTTTATTCCCAGAGTGTTTGAAAAGTTCAAACTATAAAATTTCAAAGTCAATGATTTCATCTGGCTGTATATTCTAGAAATCTTGGATATTTCAAACTTAACAATTCGAGGAAATGAAGATTCAAGCCCGAAATCACACAATATACATTCAAAGTTTAAATCAAAGAACTCTCTAGGATTTTAGAAGATTTCAACACCAATATTTTAGCATATATCCAAGTCGAACGTATATGAAATCAGAGCAAAATTTTAGGACTTTTAATCATATAAATACACCCATCATCACTGGCTTTTAATTTATCCAAGTTTAAACAAATCAAAGAAAAATTCATATTAAAATTCATACCAGAAAAATGAGACAACTTGGATCGAATCATTTCGCAAGCATACAGAGAACCACAAATTTCAGTAGCCATCGAAATCAAGTTTTGGGACGAGAAGCACAAACTTTATAAAAATCGCCAGCCCCATTTTTTCCAGAAACAAGAGGAGATCAGGCCAAATTAAAATGGTGAAGCAAGATTAATGTGGCCAGCCAAGAAAATAAAGGGTTAGGAGATTTGGAGTTTATTATTTAAACTAGGGTTTAATATTTTAAGGGTTTTTGTTGTTTGTTTTTTATTCGTTTTAGTTTTAATTTGTAATCAAATTTAGAGTTTTCTAGTTTGTCTCTAAAACTAGGGAGACGAATTACAGGTTTGTATGATAGAAATCAGTGCAGGGTTTTGAGTGTAGGATTAGTGCAACTAGAGTGAGATTGTGAGGCCTTTTGTGTAGCTCCTAGAAGAAACTGGGGATAAGTTTTGAGCGTAAGGTTAGGACAAGTAGGCTCGGACAAGTAGGCTAGGAAATCTGTGTGCTGTTTATTTTCCACATTTACTTTGATTATTATCTATGATTAATATTATTTAATTACTCAGAAAAAACTACAATAAACCCTATTCAACCCCCCTCTAGGGTTAATTTAGATCCTACAAGTGGTATCAGAGCAGGTATTTTTTATTTTTATTTTAACTCTAGAGGCATGAATCTGTCTAATAACAATTTTTCAAAGGGTTAGCCCATAGCTAGGCCACCAATGTTTAATGGAACTGATTATGCTTATTAGAACGCTAGGATGAAAATTTATTTGAGTTCAGTCGATTATGATGTTTGGGATATTATCGAAACTGGTTATAGGACTCTCACTGTTATTGTTAATGGTATTGATGTTCCAAAACCAAAATACTGGTGGGATGTTAATGATAAAAAGTTATTTTCAACTAATGCCAAAGCATGAATGCTTTAATCTGTGCTCTTGATAAAACTGAATTTAATCGAATCTCTCATTGTGAAACTACGCAGGAAATATGGCATACGTTGGAGGTCACACACGAAGGAACATATGAAGTGAAGGAATCTCGTCTCGCTCTGCTCAGTAATGAATATGAAAATTTTTCTATGAAAAAAGATGAAGATATAAAAGAGATGTTTGGATGCTTCTCATCACTGGTTTACATTGCAAAGGCTCTTGGCAAAATTTATGTCAAAGTGGAATTGATCAGAAAAATATTTAGAGTGCTACTGATGAATTTTGAAGCTAAAGTGAGGCGATTCAAGAATCAAAAGATCTAAATAAAATAAGCATGGAAGAGTTGATTGGAAATCTGATCAATTACGAGATGGAGCTTAAAACAAGGGAAGAATGAAAGAATTCTGAATCAAAGAAAAAGATGATTGCTCTAAATAATACCGTTGAAAGCGATGACGAAGACCCTGTTGGAGAGCCAACCATGGTTTTTAGAAAGTGGGCAAAAAGAAATTACAAGCCACGAAAGAAGAATTCAAGAAACAACAAGTTCGAAAGTTCAGATAGTTCCGACGATGAAGTGTTTTGCTGCAATTGCAAGAAACCCGAACATATCAAACCAGATTGCCTACAACTTAAGAATGAAAAGAAGAAGAAGTTCAAAAGAAAGAAGCAGGATTTTGCTGCTACATGGGATGACGAGGAAGGAGAAGAAGTTTCTGAAAGTGATGAAGAGGAAGATAATTTATGTGTTATGGAAAAATCTAATTCGGAAAGTAGTGAAGAGGATTCAAGTGAGGTATCAAATTTTATTTATAAAGTTAACGTGTCACGATCTCACAGAAACCGTTGATTCTTTTGAATTAAAAGTTAAGAAATTGAAATCCGATAGGTCAAAACTAGTTCAAGAAAATAACCAATTAGAAAGAAAACTTGAAAAAGTTAAGAATTCACAATTTTCAGAATGCGAAAAATGTCAAATTTTGAGTGATGAATTTTTGAATTTCAAAATTAATTTTGAGTTGCTTGAAAGTGAAAATATGAATTTGAAGAATGTTAATCGTGATTTTAAGAAGGAGATTGAAAAGCTTAGAGAATCTGAGAAACTTGATTTTGAAAAGCGAAAACAATTTGAAACTGAAATTTCAAAGTCAAATGCTAAAATCAAAGCACTTGAAAACGAAAATTTGGTCTTAAAACAAACTGATGCTGAAATGTGGAATATCTCTATTAATCGTTGTTCAAATTCAATGAAAGAAAATATCGATCTTAAATTTAAAATTCAACAACTTAAGTCAACTTTGAGTAGATTTTCTAAAGGGGAGAAATCGTTGAATGTGCTGTTAAAAATCCAATTTTTTGTTAAGATTAAAAAAGGACTTGGTTTTGGAAAAATTGATCCAGTTGAAAAACAAAATTTTAATAATTTTAAAAATCCTTTAGATGGTTTTTAAAAAGATCGTATTGAAAATTTGAACTCTAGTAATTTCAAAGGGTTATAAATCATAAACGAAATGAAAACCCGTTTATAAACAATTCAATAAAATGAATTTGGATCCCAAAATATAATAAGATGAATTCAAATAAGATTAAACGAGTTTGGGTTCCAAAGGGTACTTTAGTGGATAATAATGGATTGTTATATAAACGGGTTTGGGTACCAAAAAGTATAAACGAAGCTAAGAGTGGTAAAATAGTTTTTTTAGGCCACTCGATCTTATAAACATTTAGGTACCGAGGAGAGTCCAAGGAACAACTCTACTTAAGAGAGATAAAATTCAGATTGTTCCATATTATTGAATTATTTGGAGTTCCTTAGCCATATATTTCAGAGTTGTAGATTCATTGGTTCACATTGATTACGGTAAGTCAGGTATGATCTCTAAACTCGTGAATTTTATTTTCCTTTCTATTTTATATTCTTTTATGTTGTTTAGTATTGACACTTCCATGATATTTTTGACATATCTTGAACATTGTTAATCGAAAATTTAAAATTTATGATCTTCGGGAAAGCTAATGAATTTTCACACATCTTTGCTGTTTTGAATGACTTCTAATTCACTTTCGAAAACATTGAAAAACTGAATTCAATACAACGGACTACTTGAAAGCCATGATTGATTATTTGTGAAAATTTCATTTTTTTTACTTGGCTTGATTATATTGTTTTTGAAATCATTCGTGATTGATTGTTGAATTTCTTGGATTATAAATTTTTGATTTTTTTATCAAAGTGATTTCAAATAATTTTGTTTTGATTCGAATCATTGACCGTCCCTTGTGCTTGTAAAGATACACTGAAAATTCTCTTGTGACTCTTGCTTCGAAACTGATTTTGTGCTGCTCCGATAAAGAAAATTGATTTGACTTGTTTGAATGCCTTGGTAATTGGATGATGAGTTAAAAAATCAGTGACTAGATTTCTTTAAATACCTTAGGCAATTCATATTATATATACAAGAGTTTTTTATAACTGTCTAGGAGAAATTTGACTTAGAAATATTAGATAATTTCACATTTAACTGATTGATTTTTGAAAACTGATTTTCAACTTGCATTAACATTTTAAAAACCCCTCATGAAATTGATATTTTCAATTTTTAAAATTATTTTTTATTATTTATTCAAAAGTTGAAATTATTGATTGATTTGAACCGTTTTTGGAACTCATAATTTTTTTAATAGATTTATGAAGTTGTGATGAGTTATGACTATTATATATTTTATAACAAGAGAAAATATTATTTAAATTCTCATGATGATTGGACAGATTTTATAATGTGAATATTAGGCTCACGTCCCTATTTTGAAACTTAATTAGGCTCACATCCTCCTGTTTCAAAACATATAAATTACATCCCTAATTTCAAACAGCGGCTGATGTTTTTACAAAAGTGCCCTTTTTCTTAATTCACGCCGTATTTACCTAGGTCACTCCAACTCATTACATAATCAGTTTTTTTTTCTTTTCCAGAAACCTAATTTTCATTCTCAATGGCGGCGGCGGCTCCAACGAAATTCATGGTCTCTAATCGGTGGCTGCTTCCTCCATCGCCGCTTGAGGTGTATACCGTCACCGCCTTCAACCTGCATCTCGTCCTCAATATCTCAGCCTCCAGCAGTTTTGGTTCTCGTTCAGCAATCTCGTTCTCAATCTCCTTCTCAATATCTCGTTCAGCAGTTTTGGCCTCCAGCAGTTTTGGTTTCAGCAAACCAGATCCGACGCTCGGCCTCCAGCAGCCAAATCTGACGTCCCAGATCAATCGCTCGGCCTCCAACAGCCAAATCCGACGTCCCAGATCAATCTCGTTCTCAATATCTCGAAGTTTCCTAGATCCGGTCCCAGATCAATCGCTCAGCCTGGTGCTATAATTGTCAGGCAGTGAGGAACTAAGGTACCATAATACTTTTTTTTATTGATTTGCGTAAATTTTCTGTCTGGTAATATGTGTTGTTTAATGTTGTTATGATTATGAGAAGGAGCGATTGGACGACGAACTTTTTTTTACTGTTATGCCTTCATATTCTTTGCTCAATGTATAAACCATGACTTCGTATTTCTATGGGTAGCAGAGTAGGATAAGAGGAGTAGGGGTATAGTACCAAACTTTGTGCATTTTGGCAAAAAGGTGTTCACTTTAATCATAAACGTGGCAGTCGATTGTGCTTAATTGAATGTCGCTTGTGCTTCTACATATATCCCTATGTGTTGCAATTGCAATGTTCAACCCAATACCTTCGCGTTCCTTGTTGCTGATAGGAAACAAATAAAAGTCATAGGATGCTGAAGAAGACTATTTGTTGTATACATTCATAATGTTTTCTATGTATAAACCAGTATCTTCATATTCCAATTCTCATGTTCTTATTTGGATGTAATATGTGTGCAGTTTGGTGTTTGTTATGATTATGAAAATGGTAGGAAAGGAGTGAAAGTTATAGGACGATAAAGAGACCAGATCCGTCGAAGTTTCAGCAACCTGCATATTTCAAGTACATTATTTCTGGTTATATCACTTCAGGACACTAATACTCATTTGTGGTATGTGTAATTTTTTTTAATTATTTTATTTTCAAGTTGGTTCTTACAAAACCGTTTAGTCAAAGTATTTTGTGATTTTGATAATAAGTAGATTTTAGCTAGCTTCATAGCATTGCTTCTTACACCTCTTTGAACTCATATATGATAAAGATTTTCGCTGAACTTATGATAAAAAGTTGTGGACAAATATGCAGCTATTCTTAATATATGCATATATGTATGCAATTTTTTATCAAACAAACAGCAAAGCATATTATTTTACAAATATATTCATATTTCTATGCATAAATCTGGAATACTTGCATATAAATATTCAGAAATTATTGTGTAAGATGTAGGAAAATATCTTTGATTTTTGCTGAACTTCTGAATAAAAGTTGCGGACAAATATGCAGCTATTTTTGATATATGCATATATGTATGCAATTCTTTATCAAACAAACAGAAAAACATATTATTTTACAAATATATTCATATTTATATGAATATATTTGGAATACTTGCATATAAATATTCAGAAATTATTGTTTTTGCTGAATTGTACGCATGTATTTATATTATTTTGAAGCAGTGTTTGTAATTTAGGTTACTACACATTAAGCTTATTAATGTTGATTTTTTTTTTGATAACAGTGTTCCAGTGGATATTGGTGTAGTGGTGTTGTTGAAGCTTGGTCCTCCATCCTTTTCCAAATAATTGAAATCTGTAGTTGTTTCTACAGGGACTACTAGATGTGGTTTGCGCAATAAGCTGGGTCTTAACAAAATTATTTATTTTTCAAAAGACCATCATCTCTGCTTTGTAAATGTTCTGTAATTTTTGATGTAGTACATGTAAATGTGGTCTGTACTAATTTTTTGATGTGGTACATGTAAATGTTATGAAAATTTTCATGTAAGTATGCACATATTTCTGTTATTTGCGTATATATATACATCTTGTTAAAATCATATGTATTTATTTTTTTGTCATTTCGTTTGTTTCAGCAATTATGCAGTACAGTTCTGTATATGTATGCAATTATTTCACTTTTTTGCATAAATGTATGCAATTTTTCGTAAAAATCAAATCTTAAAAAAAAATTGTAGTCACTACATTCAAGTAAGAATTTATTTCTGTATAATATTAATATATGTATGCAATTATTTTACTTAGTTGCATAAATGTATGCAATTTTACATAATATTTGAATTTAATTTTCCAGTTTTTCGTTAAAAAAAAAAAAATTGTTGGAATGCTTGACGGTTTTCCAAAATTGTAGGATTAGATTTTTGAGCGAGATTATAGGAGCGGTGGACTGAGTAAATGAGGACAAGTAGTTGTTGGATAGTTTTTTAGGTGCATAAGGGTAGATCAGGAATTTTTTTAGCGGAAATTCAAAAATAGGGATGTATTTTATAAGTTTTTTATCACCGGGTTTTTTTTATATTTTGAAACTTAATAGGGACCTGTAAAAAACGCACCCTTTTATAATTTCTTTGAATTAGAGCTTATTTCACGACCATCTTCTATGTCGACCATATTTCTGTCATTCATCATGGTTTTATTTAATTTAGAGAGTTCAAATTATTTTTAGAAAGAAAAATATCTTGGAAATAAAAATAAAAATAAAAAAAAGAAAAAAGAAAAATATGTATTATATTATTTATCCTTGGTATTCACTCCCATTTAAAAGTCCTTGCGGTTATGCATGTGTAAATTACCTTAATCTCTATGTGCTTCCATTCTCCCTTAAAAGACCATTGGGCTGTGCATGGATGGAACTCATTAGAGAGGATAAAGTTAAGTTACTACTAACCCCATTTAAAAGACCTTTGGGCTATGCGTGGTTAGCAAGTGCTTAACACAATTTGAGCTTATTTAAAATCTTTGAAATTCATGTTCAAATATTCAATTTTATTGAGCTCTCCTCATTCTATAAAATCCATCGTAAATCCATTTGTTCTAAAAGCGAAATTTGCTTCAGATTTGAAGAATATTATGATTTTTGTTTGATTAAATGAGATTTATGATATAATTCCATTCTTGATTTGAATTTATATTTCTAGTATATATTCATCACTATTTCGATTTCTATTATTCTTTTGATGATAACAAAAGGAGGAGAATGGTCAAGATTTTGAGTGATGAGTATTTAATTCAAGAATATTTTAAGATTGGAAATTAAATATCTAAGGGGAGAATGGTTAATTGAATTTCATTGTTTATATTTTCGACATATATAGCGGGAGTTCAGTTGTAGGGGGAGCATACGAATAGGGGGAGTAATATATTTTACATTCAAACAGATTTAACACATTCAAAATCTTGTATATGTATGTACTCATCAAAATGGGGAGATTGCTGGGTATAACAATGTGTTGTATGATTTTTGTTTGATGATAACAAACATATAATATATTAAATGTGTTTGTAATTGTACTATTTTATATTTCATTTCACAGAAATAAACATTTATTGAATAATATACTATTATACACAACTGAATATATCCACAGTATATTTATTCAATTAAATATTTTATTTCAAAATCTGAAATAGTACAACATTCTAACTCCACTATTATATATTCACAGTTATAATATTTTACGTGGAATTGTACTACTGAATTAATTTGAATACGATAGACAATTTGATTTGACACAATAAAATAATATTTTATTACAACCAGATTTGTCTATTACAAATATAAGTACAATTTTCTCATTTTGTACATTCATTCCTCACTACAACACTTTGCCACTCATATACAGTTTACAGACTCATATACATTTGCTAACACTATTGCATACACTCACTGGCTCAATACTTGTCTTCTTGCCTTCACAACACTTCATAGTCAGTCTTGTCACCATCTGCATACGTGTCACAAATAGAAAAACACAAACAGTTGACTGCCATAGAAAAAGAATTGAACGCATACAGATCTTTTTATATTAAATTTTCTTTGCCTCAAAATTTCGGTGTGTTTATCATCATTTTTCTAGACTTAGTTTGATATATATCAAGTGCTCATATCTGTTTAAGTGTACAGAGAAGAAACCAGTATTACAACTGAGAAGCAGCCTCAAAGACCAACTCAACTCAGTGCATCTCGACAAAATTGCACAAGCGAATGTTTCCAGGATTTCAAATTTAAACCAGCACGCAAAAAAAAAAAAAAAAAACAAGACTACAGGCAGGGAGGTTCAAGTATACAACAAGCAGCTAAGCTCAAGTCAACATGAATGGAGCTCAAGCATAACAACAGTTCCAGAAGTGCAAGCAAGTTCAGGTATGGGGCTAAGCAAACATGACATAGCATGATAGTACAAGTGTAACACCCCGGATTTTTGAATAATCGAATTAACTAAATTAAAGAATAATTAATCTCAGACGTGAGAATTAAGGGAAACGGGTTGCGCCATTGTGTTCATCTCAGAATTCTGGTTGAGATAGAGTCCGAGTTTGCGTGAATTGGACTTCGTACGAAGAAGTTATTGCGATCGGAAGTTTCCGAAAATTCAAAACAGATTTTCAAAAAATTCAAATTTCGGAGTCAGACAGGCTAGGCGGGAAAATTCCCGCCAGGGCCAGGTCGACCATAGGGTCGACCTGGGTGTCGACCTGCCTTAACCAGGTCGACCATAGGGTCGACCATAGGGTCGACCTGCCCCCCCGGGCAGATTTGATTGATGACCTGTTTGTGACTATGTGCTGACTCATTAGGGTTTCTGATCTGCTCTGATTGGCTGGGATTAATTCTGGGTTGATCGGACAGCTTAAACTAATCCTAAACTCTATAAAAAACCTATAGACCCAAACCCTAAAATCAAAACAAATTGGATTCATGGCCTCTATGCTGTCACCTTGCAACTCAGAATAGCCGCCGCCCATTAGAGAGGAAGAAAGCAAATCAAATTCAATCCTTTTCAACTCTAACAGCGAATCTTCTTCAAAGGAGCGCTAATTCAACTCCAGAAATCAGAATTCAGAACTCAAGACTGCTTTTGAGTTGTGAGTTCGATAGTTTTAACAAAATAATTAATAAATGAATTGGATTGAGTTATAATGCGGATAAATTGGATGTGATATGAATTGTTGATTTCACGTTGTAATTATGTTGTAGAATTATGTTGTAATTTCTATGATATTATGTTATGATGCTATCATCTACGATGCAAAGTTATGATGCTATCACCCATGTTATAATCCTATGATTGGCTTATGTCTAGTTGAATCATCATGTTTCTTATGCTAGTTTGTTATATTGACTCATATGATAAATCATATGTATGCAAGTTTAGATGTTGATTCAAACATGAACCATATACAAGTTGGGTAGAATTATATGTGACCTTGCATAGCTATGACACTTAGTTTACGTGAGAATTTAATCAAAAGTTAGGCTATGACATATGCTAAATTCTACATGATACTTTACATATTAGATACTAGTTTACACCAATGTTGCGATGTATAAATCACCTATGTAAGTTTATGAGTTGGATATGAATCATGTTATGCAAGTTTGGGATTATTACCTATGCAAATATAAATCTATGAAATATGTTATTTATGCAAGTTTGTGGCCATTATTTCATCAAGTTCACACCTTTAGATTTGGATCCATGACATATGATGTTTATGTAAGTTTATGGCCATTATCTCATCAAGTTCACACCTTTAGATTTGGATCCATGACATATGTTATTTATGCAAGTTGTAATTTGGGCCTATGCAAGTTTTAGATGTAGAACATCATTCACATATGCAAGTTCACCCCTACGTTAGATTTATGTTTTAATTATGTGTATAAATTGTGATGTTTTCTTTTATTTTATAAGTTAGACTATTCGAGTCCAACGTATATTTTTACGTTAAACGAACAAATGTACTACATGGGGAAAAAGGGGATAATATTAAAAATATTTAAAAGGCATAAAATATAATTGTGGTGAAAATTGGTATGATTTTACATACCATAAATGGATGGACATAATTGAGTCAATTATGGACATCGTTAAATTTGGAATTGATTGATAATTTGAATAGGGAAAGTAATTCAAATTTGGGGAATGATTAATTAGGAGTAGGCTCTTTTGTGGTGTATGACTGCCCGGACCCGCCCGGCAAATCCAGCTGCCACAAATGCCAGTCTAATGTGAGAGGTCTTAGGCACAAACTAAATACGTAATAATTGTAAAGACATGAGGTTAGGCTCTTTTGTGGTGTAAGACTGCCCGGACCCGCCCGACAAATCCAGCTGCCACAAATGTCAGTCTAATGTGAGAGGTCTTTATGAGGTTACGGTCTTAATGAATTAAGAAACACTTAACCAGATAAGCATGTAATGGGACATGACGGGGTTAAGTGGGTGCCTTGGGTGGCATGTGGAATCTAATGGGTGCCTTGGGTGGCATTTGGAAATACGATTAGAAACACTTAACCAAAATTGAAACATGTAATTGAAACATGAATAAGAAGTGGGTTAAGTGGGATGTACTAGAGGGGACCAAGCTTAGGTGGATAGCTTTTGTCAAGTAATGGGGGCCCGTTTCAACCAGTAACCCATACGTATCTTTGTGGGCTCGACCCAAGTCGAGGACGGGACACGCATATTGGGCATGACTGTAAGAGGCCAAACCAGGTTAGCGGTGGCAACGCAAGTCCAACGGGTTCATATGCGTGTGTGGACCCGGGCTGGTAGGTAAGACGTTGTTGCATCGTGTAGGTATAAGCCGTGCATTCTTGGTGGTATCGGGTTGCCACTTTGGGGAGTGATACACCCGACTGTGGGGCCAGCACGGGTATCTACGAGTTAGGGAGCCGATCGCTTGGGAGTAGTGGGTACACCTAGTAGATATAGGGGCAGACGACACCTATGAAGGCAGCTAGGGGTGCTAGAAACTACCAATATCATTATTGAGTCTATAGGCGGGATCAACCTTAGGGTGACTAGTGGTGGTGCAGTATACTAGTGGCGGTGCAGTACAGCAATTATCCTATAGTGTTGGTGTAGTTTAGTAAATTTATCTTAGTGGGTTAGGTGCGCTTTAACGATATTGTTGTTCATCTTGTTTCCTTGTTTACTCTGTCATACTCAATGGTTCATGATCATTTCCTTATTTTCCAACTTATGCCTTAGCCTAGTTACTTCGTTAATTATATTGTTAGAATTATCGCACTCGCCAGACTTTATGTCTGACCCCCTTTTTTTCATCTCTTTCCTCACCCCCCCCCAGGTGCTAAGGTTGGAACTAGCACCAGTGGAGCTTGATTTTGGACTGATTTTAGAAGATTGCTTGGATCGCTGAAGTAAAGTTCAGCTTCTCTTTATTTATGGCTATTTTTATGTTGGGGATTATGTCTTTCAGTTTATGTACTTTGTTTTATCAAGATGGATATGATGTGCTTGACTTTGGTTTATGGTTTTGATGATGTAATCAAACATATGTGTTTTCCGCTGCAATGAAATAAAGTTTTAAATTTCCAAGTACTGCTTTATATCTGTCTTGTTGTGATTTTCTTTTCTATATTCACTTAAAATGCTCCACGGAAATTAATGCATTCCCTTTGTGAGTGACATTAATTGATGTGGGGGTGTTACACGTGGTATTAGAGCTGAAGGTTACCAGAACAGATATGAATTTTTGAAAAACTATTTTTCAAAAACAATTTTTATAAAGGAGTACTTTCAAAAGTATGATTTAAGGAAAGTATTTTCAAGAGAAAAGTATATTTTGGAAAGCATAACCCCAAGAGCCATATATCTTTCCCTCGGTTCTTTTATATTGAATCTTTCCTTTTTCTTTTCAGCATGTCTGAAGCATCTGAGATACTAGAGGGCGTTCATGTGCCCGGTTGGTTTCATCAATATCTTGAGGCTAGGGCCGCCGCCGCAGGTCCAGCAAATGATCCTTCTCCTCCTCCTCCCTGTGTCGATAATTTCGCAAAGATATGTAAGGACTTTAGAGCAATGGGTGGAAAACCTTTTCACAGGACGAACACATTTGTTGAAGCTCGTAACTGGCTTAAGGAGGTGGAAAAATTGTTTGGAATCTTTGAAGTGGATGATGGAAGAAAAGTCCAGCTAGCTGCTTGGCTAATGAAGGATGAGGCCTCGTTTTGGTGGGAGGTCACTAATGGGGGACGTCCAGTCGATACATGGCCAGATTTTAGGCAAAGGTTTAAGGCGAAGTTTCTCTCACGGGCTGAAGAGAATCTATACATGGAAAGATTTTTGGTGCTGAAGCAAGGGAATCTATCGGTGAAAGAGTATGTTAACAAATTCAACCAATTGGCAAGGTTTGGCTTAGACTTGGTGAACACTCCAGAAAAGAAGGCTCTAAGATTTGTTAAGGGTTTAAACAAGCCGCTTCATGGGTTAGCTATGACCCACATTCCCATGGGGGCTACCTTTGAGAGGTTAGTTGACATGGCACTCATGCATGAAGAAGAGAAGGGCGCCAATGCTAATAAGGCACCCGAGAAGAAAGGGTATCAAAAGAAGCCGCAACAGCAACAACAGAACAAGAAAGGTGGCAAAGGCAACAATACTAAGGGGAAGAAGAAATGCTTTAACTGTGGGACACTCGGCCATCTAAGCAAAGATTGTAGGAAAAAAAAGAAGGCTGGTTGTTTCCACTGTGGCGAAGCGGGACATCTTATTAAGGACTGCCCAAAGAAAGAGCAGAGGGCAGGGTCTACCTCAGGAGGACAAGTGCAAGCTCTTATGGCACCCAGGCAGGCAAGGGGACAAGTTCAGGATCTCGTGGTCCCACCACTGCAAGAACGAGGTAGAGCAATTTTCGTTGAAAGTTTAGTTTTTCTGTTTGATCATCCTGTCCGTACTTTATTCGATTCTGGCGCATCGCATTCGTTTATTTCTACATCATTAGTTGAAACACTGCACCTAGATACTAGTCTATTTACTGATCCCTTAGTAGTCTCAAATCCTATTGGTGGTTCGGGTCATCTTTCTATGATCTGTCGGGATTTGAGAGTGTTTATCTTGGGCGTTGAGTTTGAATGCAACGCCTTTATTCTGGGCTTTATGGGCTACGACTTGATTCTAGGTATGGATTGGCTAACTAGATATGGGGCCATCCTAGATTGTGAAAGAAGGGTAGTTAGATTGTTGACTTGTTATGGAAGGACCCTTGATATTTCTTGTGACCCTAGAGGTCCGGTAATGCTTAGCTACCTAGAGTCACTTGATGCATCCGATGATGATTTACATTCAGTTCGTATAGTCCGTGAATATGTTGATGTCTTCGTTGAGGTGAGGGGTTTACCCCGAAAACGTGAGATAGACTTTCGAATATATCTACTAGATAATGCAAAGCCAGTTGCATTGCTAGTACGCCACATGGATCCAAGAGAGAGAAGAGAACTCAGTAAGCAAGTGAAAGAATTGCTTGAGAAGGGGTTCATCATACGTAGTATATCGGAGTGGGGTGCTCCAGTAGTATTTTCCACAAAGGCAGATGGGTCCCTTAGACTTTGTGTGAACTATAGAGAACTCAATAAGCTTACTAAGAATAATAGACACCCACTGCCGAGGAATGACGATCTCTTCGATCAGTTAGTTGGCGCCTCAGTGTTTTTGCAATTGGACTTAGCCACTGGTTTCCACCAGTTGAGAGTTGATGAGGATAGCATAGACAAGACTGCCTTTAGGACTCCAGACGGTTTCTTCGAGTGGCTGGTGATGCCCTTCGGTTTGACAAACGCCCCCGCATACTTTGTTGATTTGATGAGTAGGGTGTTTAGGGAGTACCTTAATAAATTCGTGGCAGTCTTTGTAGATGTCATCTTGATCTTTTCTAAAAGCGAAGAAGAGCATACCCTACATCTTAGGGAAGTGTTGGAGACTCTTCGAGCGCATAGCCTTAAAGCTAAATTTTCTAAATGTCACTTTTGGAGAAAGGAAGTGCGATTCTTAGGGCATGTGGTTTCCAAAGAAGGGATAGCCGTGGATCCCACGAAGGTAGTGGCCATCCAAGAATGTAAGGTTCCTAAAAATGCGACCGAGTTGAAGAGTTTCTTAGGGTTGGCTGGCTACTATAGGAAGTTCATCAAAGACTTCGCAAAAATATCAGCTCCATTAACACGCTTGACGAAGAAGAACTTAGTTTTCATGTGGGACGTAGATTGTGATGATGCGTTCCAACGTTTAAAGAGAGCTTTGACCACAGCCCCAGTCTTAGTGTTGCCGGATGGAAGTAAACCATTTACCGTTTATACTGACACTTGTGGGACAGGACTAGGCGCAGTCTTAATGCAAGAGGGAAGGCTAATAGCCTATGGTGGAAGGCAGTTGAGAGTGCATGAAAGAAATTACCCTACACATGACCTAGAGTTGGCCGCTATTGTTTTTGCGGTTAACTCTTGGCGTCATTATCTTCTTGACGAGAAATTCGAATTGTTCACTGACCACAAATCGCTAAAATACTTATTCTCTCATAAGGACTTGAACTTAAGGCAGCAACGGTGGATGGAGTTCTTAGCATCCTGCGACTTCGAGATAGCATATACCCCTGGCAAGGGTAACGTGGTGGCAGATGCCTTAAGTAGGAAAAGATTATCCTTGAGTCCGTTGTTTGTTGAGCGACAAAGTTTAGAGTTCATCTCTACGTTTGACTTTACACCTTCCATGGACTTCGTACCTGGGTTGCCAGCATCCTTAGAGGTCAGACCTACGCTTTTGGGATGGATTGGCGAGGCACAGCGAGACGACCCACAATTGGTTGAGTTAGTAGAAAAGCTTAAAGGAGAGGAGTCATCGAGCCATCTCTGTAGGTATACCCTAGATGATAAGGGTTGGTTGCGTAGGGACGGTAGACTTTGTGTACCACAGGACGAGAATCTGAGGAAGACCATTCTTGATGATGCCCATCGTTCGAAGATGACCATTCATCCCGGCGGGGACAAGATGTACATGGACATGAGACGAGTTTACGTTTCGGTCGGCATGAAGAAAGATGTGACTGAGTATGTCGCTAGATGCTTGGTGTGCCAACAAGTAAAAGCGGAGCAAAAGAAGCCCGGTGGATTACTTCACCCATTGAAGGTCCCACAATGGAAATGGGAAAGCATCTTGATGGACTTTATTGACGGATTACCAAGATCAAGGAAGGGTAATACGGGGATTTAGGTCGTGGTAGACAGACTTACTAAGAGCGCCCATTTCATTCCCGTGAAGAGTAAGAGGACTACTCCATGGTTAGCCTCCGTATACATTCGAGAAATAGTTCGTTTGCATGGTGTTCCTTCTAGCATAGTGAGAGACCGCGATCCCATCTTCACTAGAGAGTTTTGGAAGAGCTTGCAAGAGGCGGTAGGGACTCAGTTATGTTTGAGCACCGCATATCATCCTCAGACGGACGGCCAAACCGAGAGGGTGAATCGTATTATAGAGGACCTATTGAGATTATGTGTCTTAGATTTCGGAGGTACATGGGAGGAACAACTTCCGTTGGTAGAGTTCGTATATAATAATAGCTTTCAGTCTAGCATTGGCATGGCACCGTTTGAAGCTCTTTATGGACGACCGTGTCGTTCACCTACATGTTGGTGGGAATCTACGGATAAGATCTTGCTTGGACCCGATATGATTAGAGAGACTTCGGAAAAGATCGATTTGATTCGAAGGAGGATGAAGACGGCGCAAGATAGGCAGAAATCTTATGTGGACAATAGGAGGTCAGATCTTGAGTTTGATGTTGGGGACATGGTCTTTGTCAAGGTGTCTCCATTACGGAGTGTCATTCGCTTTGGATCCGTTGGGAAGTTAGCACCAAGGTTCGTAGGACCGTTTCCTATTAATGAAAGGATTGGGCAGATGGCGTATAGAGTGGAGTTGCCCGAGAGACTTAGTGGTGTACACGACGTATTCCATGTATCATATTTGAGGAAGTGCTTGCACGAGACCGCGGAAGTGGTAGAGCCGAGCTTGCTTAGAGAGGTGGAGATCGAGCGTGATGCAACGATTCGACGAGCTCCTACGCGCATTCTTGGGTCGGAGATTAAGAAGTTGAGGAATCGAGAGGTCAAACTAGTCAAAGTGCAATGGGGAGATGATGAGAGCAACGCTACTTGGGAGATGGAAGCGAAGATGCGTTCATTATACCCTTTTCGTTTCGAGGGTATGTCTTTTAATTTCTCCTTTATCGCTTATCTCGTACTTATCTTATCTTTAGTATGTCCTCTCGTTAGTATCTTTGACCTTTAGATAGAATAGTCTTATGGTTGAAACATGTGTTTGAGACATGTTATGTATGATGGATGCAAGTGGATGCAAGTGTTTGCTAGTGGTTGCTCGTGGATGCATATACACACACTTCAGGCACTAGATCGTCTAAGTCACTTCATATTGCATATTGCATATAAATGTGTGTACATATTTAAGAAATGGATGTATAATGGTTGTATCATCATTTGGATGTTGCATTTTGGTGAATGGTTGTGCATACATGTAGAAGTAATATGTATCGATAAGGTTCTTCGCATACATAATGGACGCATGGCACTATCATGGTTTGCATTAAGGAGGTCAACTGAATCAGTAGACCGCCTGATTTTGCATTAAATAAGGAACATATACACACACTTCTTGCATATGTTCATACAACATTAGGAATTTATAAGGACAATGGATGCCTGTGTTTGATGGTTGAGTAGATGGTTGTTTGGATGTTAGGATATGCATTCTCCTTCACTTAGAGAATTCGGGGGCGAAATCATTTAAGGAGGGGAGAATGTAACACCCCGGATTTTTGAATAATCGAATTAACTAAATTAAATAATAATTAATCCCAGACGTGAGAATTAAGGGAAACGGGTTACGCCATTGTGTTCGTCTCGGAATTCTGGTTGAGATAGAGTCCGAGTTTGCGTGAATTGGACTTCGTATGAAGAAGTTATGGCGATCGGAAGTTTCAGAAAATTCAAAACAAATTTTCAGAAAATTCAAATTTCGGAGTCAGACAGGCTAGGAAGGAAAATTCCCGCCAGGGCCAGGTCGACCATAGGGTCGACCTGGGTGTCGACCTGCCCCCCAGGGCAGATTTGATTGATGACCTGTTTGTGACTATGTACTGAATCATTAGGGTTTCTGATCTGCTCTGATTGGCTGGGATTAATTCTGGGTTGATTGGACGGCTTAAACTAACACTAAACTTTATAAAAACACCTATAGACCCAAACCCTAAAATCAAAACAAAATTGGATTCATGGCCTCTATGCTGTCACCTTGCAACTCAGAATAGCCGCCGCCCATTGGAGAGGAAGAAAGAAAATCAAATTCAATCCTTTTCAACTCTAACAGCGAATCTTCTTTAAAGGAGTGCTAATTCAACTCCAGAAATCAGAATTCAGAACTCAAGACTGCTTTTGAGTTGCGAGTTCGATAGTTTTAACAAAATAATTAATAAATGAATTGGATTGAGTTATAATGCGGATAATTTGGATGTGATATGAATTGTTAATTTCATGTTGTAATTATATTGTAGAATTATGTTGTAATTTCTATGATATTATGTTATGATGCTATCATCTACGATGCAAAGTTATGATACTATCACCCATGTTATAATCCTATGATTGGCTTATGTCTAGTTGAATCATCATGTTTTTATGCTAGTTTGTTATATTGACTCATATGATAAATCATATGTATGCAAGTTTAGATGTTGATTCAAACATGAACCATATACAAGTTGGGTAGAATTATATGTGACCTTGCATAGCTATGGCACTTAGTTTATGTGAGAATTTAATCGAAAGTTAGGCTATGACATATGCTAAATTCTACATGATACTAGTCTACACCATTGTTGCGATGTATAAATCAACTTTGTAAGTTTATGAGTTGGATATGAATCATGTTATGCAAGTTTAGGATTATTACCTATGCAAATATAGATCTGTGAAATATGTTATTTATGCAAGTTTGTGGCCATTATTTCATCAAGTTCACACCTTTAGATTTGGATCCATGACATATGATGTTTATGTAAGTTTGTGGCCATTATCTCATCAAGTTCACACCTTTAGATTTGGATCCATGACATATGTTATTTATGCAAGTTGTAATTTTGGCCTATGCAAGTTTTAGATGTAGAACATCATTCACATATGCAAGTTCACCCCTATGTTAGATTTATGTTTTAATTATGTGTATAAATTGTGATGTTTTCTTTTATTTTATAAGTTAGACTATTCGAGTCTAACGTGTATTTTTACGTTAAACGAACAAACGTACTACGTGGGGAAAAAGGGGATAATATTAAAAATATTTAAAAGGTATAAATATAATTGTGGTGAAAATTGGTATGATTTTACATACCATAAATGGATGGACATAATTGAGTCAATTATGGACATCGTTAAATTTGGAATTGATTGATAATTTGAATAGGGAAAGTAATTCAAATTTGGGGAATGATTAATTAGGAGTAATTAATCGTCTAAGACACGAGGTTAGGCTCTTTTGTGGTGTAAGACTGCCCGGACCCGCCCGGCAAATCCAGCTGCCACAAATGCCTGTCTAATGTGAGAGGTCTTAGGCACAAACTAAATACGTAACAGTTGTAAAGACACGAGGTTAGGCTCTTTTGTGGTGTAAGACTGCCCGGACCCGCCTGGCAAATCCAGCTGCCACAAATGTCAGTCTAATGTGAGGGGTCTTTATGAGGTTACGGTCTTAATGAATTAAGAAACACTTAACCAGATAAGCATGTAGTGGGACATGAGGGGGTTAAGTGGGTGCCTTGGGTGGCATGTGGAATCTAGTGGGTGCCTTGGGTGGCATTTGGAAATACAATTAGAAACACTTAACCAAAATTGAAACATGTAATTGAAACATGAATAAGAAGTGGGTTAAGTGGGATGTACTAGAGGGGACCAAGCTTAGGTGGATAGCTTTTGTCAAATAATGGGGGCCGGTTTCAATCAGTAACCCATACGTATCTTTGTGGGCTCGACCCAAGTCGAGGACGGGACACGCATATTGGGCATGACTGTAAGAGGCCAAACCAGGTTAGCGGTGGCAACGCAAGTCCAACGGGTTCATATGCGTGTGTGGACCCGGGCTGGTAGGTAAGACGTTGTTGCATCGTGTAGGTATAAGCCGTGCATTCTTGGTGGTATCAGGTTGCCACTTTGGGGAGTGATACACCCCACTATGGGGCCAGCACGGGTATCTACAAGTTAGGAAGCCGATCGCTTGGGGGTAGTGGGTACACCTAGTGGAGATAGGGGCAGACAACACCTATGAAGGCAGCTAGGGGTGCACGAAACTACCAATATCATTATTGAGTCTATAGGCGGGATCAACCTTAGGGTGACTAGTGGTAGTGCAGTATACTAGTGGCGGTGCAGTATAGCAATTATCCTATAGTGTTAGTGTAGTTTAGTAAATTTATCTTAGTGGGTTAGGTGCTCTTTAACGATATCGTTGTTCATCTTGTTTCCTTGTTTACTCTGTCATACTCAATGGTTCAAGATCATTTCCTTATTTTCCAACTTATGCCTTAGCCTAGTTACTTCGTTAATTATATTGTTAGAATTATCGCACTCGCCAGACTTTATGTCTGACCCCCTTTTTTCCATCTCTTTCCTCCCCCCCCCCCCAGGTGCTCAGGTTGGAACTAGCACCAGTGGAGCTTGATTTTGCACTGCTTTTAGAAGATTGCTTGGATCGCTGAAGTAAAGTTCAGCTTCTCTTTATTTATGGCTATTTTGATGTTGGGGATTATGTCTTTCAGTTTATGTACTTTGTTTTATCAAGATGGATATGATGTACTTGACTTTGGTTTATGGTTTTGATGATGTAATCAAACATATGTGTTTTCCGCTGCAATGAAATAAAGTTTTAAATTTCCAAGTACTGCTTTATATCTGTCTTGTTGTGATTTTCTATTCTATATTCACTTAAAATGCTGCATGGAAATTAATGCATTCCCTTTGTGAGTGACATTAATGGATGTGGGGTGTTACAACAAGCTTCCGTATCAAACCATGTTCATATATCAAACAGTGAACACTTTCAGATCCACTCAACACATATAGTGAAGCAGTAAGCATACATGAAAACATGTGCAAATGCATGCACAAAAATAGGAAGAGCAATTGAGTTCAAGTTACACAGTGATGGAGCAGCTAATATGTACACAATGAAATGGCCAAGCAACATGTTAAGTCCCATAGCAATATCAAGCAACTTTGTATGTTCATGCTTGAAAAAATACATAAAATAGTGTACAAAAAGGTTTCAAGTTTAAATGTAACTAGTAAGCAAAACGATCACAAGACAGTGTGGCATAAATGACTAAAATGACCAATAAGGAGATGGATTTTCAAACAGACAAAATGCAAAGATGGTACAACAAGGTCATGGTACAAGTCCAAGCAGTAAGATAGTGCAGTGCACAAACAAATCAAGTGCAATATCAGTTCTGGTTGTAATAGTTTCAAAAATGGTATATGCATGTTCATGTTCAAGCTAAAAGGTTGTGCAAGCCCAAGACATAAATACAAAAATAGAAAAATGTAGAAACAGTGATGAACAAGGCAACGTCAAGCATAGTATTTGTTCAATCGAAGTACCCAAATAATGTTTGCTCAAATTTGTTCATATCACATTTTTTAAGCCAGTATGATTATAAAAACTGCAGAGCAATATTTAAGGTTCAGAACTGATAAAGAAAAACATCTATTCAACATCATTAGTGAAGCACACGGAAAAGTTCAAAGAGTAGTGCTTGTTTTAATCCGTTCAAAGGAAAATAGAGTGGCATGTTTTTCGAAATCAAAGATGGGACTAAAGACAAATTAATTCACCAGTTTTTATAAGGGCTAAAAGGTGGCAGAATTGAAGATCGAGAAAAAACTGTCCAAAAGTTTTATTTCCAGAAATCAAGGGTAGAAAATTTCGAGCCAAAAAATCATGCAAGTTTTTATTCCCGGAGTGTTTGAAAAGTTCAAACTCCAAAATATCAAAGTCAATGATTTCATCTCGTAGTATATTCCAGAAAGCTTGGATATTTCAAACTTAACAATTGAAAGCATTGAAGATTTCGAGCCCAAAATCACACAATATACATTCGAAGCTTAAATCGAAGAATTCTCCAGGATTTCAGAAGATTTCAACACCAATATTTTAGCATATATCCAACCCTAACGTATATGAAATCAGAGAAAATTTTTACGACTTTTAATCCTGCAAATACACCCATCATCATTGGCTTTTAATTTATCCAAATTTAGACAAATCAAAGAAAAATTGGTATTAAAATTCATACAAGAAAAAGGGGAAAACTTGGATCGAATCATTTCGCAAGCATACATAGAACCAAAAATTCTAGAAGTCGTCGAAGTCGAGTTTTGGGACGAGAAGCACAAACCCTAGAAAAGTCTCCAACCCCCATTTTTTTCCAGAAACAAGAGGAGATTGGGCCAAACTAAAAAGGTGAAGCAAGACTAATGTGTTCGATCAAGAAAATAAAGGGCTAGGAGATTTGGAGTATCTAAACTAGGGTTTAATTTTTTAAGGGTTTTTATTGTTTGTTTTTTATTCGTTTAAGTTTTAATTTGTAATCAAATTTAGAGTTTTCTAGTTTGTCTCTAAAACTAGGGAGACGAATTATGGGTTTGTAATTCAAGGAAATCTGGTTTCACGGATAGAAATCAGTGCAGGATTTTGAGTGTAGGATTAGTGCAACTAGAGCGAGATTGTGAGGCCTTTTGTATAGCTTCTAGTAGCAGCTAGGGATAAGTTTTGAGCGTAGGGTTAGGAAAAATAGGCTAGGAATTGTCGCGGGTTTACGTGTGTTGTAAGCGTTGTAATTGTTGACTAATACCTAGTAGAAACTTTGGGGAATGTAGCAGTAGGCACAGTTTTGCCGAAGCTGGGTATATCAGTGTATTATTTATTTTCCGTATTACTCTAATTATTATCTGTGATTGGCATTATTTAATTACTCAGGAAAAAATGCAACAAACCCTATTCACCCCCCTCTAGGGTAAATTTAGATCGTACAAGATTGACTCGGTCGGAAGACTGATTATGCAGGGAGAAGGTATCCAACCATTTGAAGGATAATTGGTTCTGTCCGACCCTTATTTGGATTTTCAGGAATAGTAGGTCGTCTGTTGAGATCGGAAGGTACTGGATGGCAAGCCTTTTGGTGTTGGGCTATGATCCATCGAGTCGTTACAACTTTTGCCAAAAAGTAGTTCAACAAATATATATAAGATAACAATATTTTATTATTAATAGATTTTTTATTTTTGAATCGATTAATATTATATTGATTTAATATGATATTTAAGAATAACCAATTTTAAAATGACCTCCATTTTCGATGAAACTAATTTTATTAAATCCGTAGTTACTAATTATTGTAAGATTACCAGTTTCATATTAATTTGATTTATTTTGTGATCGAATGCAGTTTAAATGCGTATTATTTAACTATTTGAAATTAAAAAAGAGTGTCTACAAATGGACTTGGAATTCGACGAAACCAGTTCCATCGTGTCTGAAATATTAAACTATTGTAGGATTACAATTTTTATCACGTTTGGAGATCGTTTGTGTTGGTTTAAACTTGTTACTTCATACGAAAGTTCTGTAAAAATTTAAATATTAATAAACATGAGAATATATATATATATATATATATATATATATATATATTCCTTTTTGCCTTGCATGCCAAGAAATGGTACAACCTCTATGAAAGCTACCTTATGTTAGAAGGCCTAAATGAAAAGAAAACACCGACCTAAACCCATCCTTCTCACATGCCTACTGCTGACTAACCTGTATCGCAAACTTCTTGGCCATCACATTGTTGTAAACTATAAATATACAATGCCCCCATTATGTTTCTTCTTTCAGAAATTATGCCGAAGCTTTCCATTACATTTGAAAAATATTTCCAACCTCATTCCACCAAAAAAATATGAAACAAAGATATTTGGACTCGTGATGGCCTGGGCTTCTAGCTGGTACTTATCGTTTGGGGTGCTATTCATGTTACTGAAGTCCTAAACGTTGTAGAGCAGCCTAGGGTTAGGGATTACACGACATACAAGCATTTATGCATGAATTAATTATTTTATTTGGACTAAGGGAGAGAAATGTCACATGTGCGCGATGTTTGGAAGGATTCTGGAACGAAAAGTGTCGTTCGAAGAATGTAGGTAGCGTGGAAGTGCTGTTACGATGCATTCAGGATAGAGATGCGAATTATTAGAACTATACTTTTCTAATGAAAGTGAAAAATAGATATTTTGTCTTATAGATTGTAAGTTACGTCCTAGTTAAATTTTCAAAAAAATCGCTATGGAATGGTATATAAAATATGATAATTTATTTAATAAATAAAAGGGATTATAAATAAATTTAATATCATTTTAACTTGAAAATGAAATAATGGATTTAAAATTCAAGTAAGATTATTTTCGAAGTTATATTTGATTCGGTTTGAATATACATAAGATAATAATATTTTATTATTAATAGATTTGTTTATTTTAGAATCGATTATTATTATATCGATTTAATATGGGATTTAAGAATAGCCAATTTTCGAATGACCTACGTTTTCGACGAAACTATTTTTATTAAATCCATAGTGATTAACTGTCATAAGATTTTCAGTTCCGCGTTAATCGGATTTATATTGTGACCGTACGCAATTTAAACACGTATTACTTAACCATTTGAAAATAAAAAGGAGTTTTAATAAACGAACTTGTAATTCGATGAAACCAGTTCCATCGTGTTAGGAATATTAAACTATTGTAGGATTACAATTTTCATCACGTTTGGAGATCGTGTGTGTTGGTTTAAACTTGTTACTTCATACAGAAGTATCATAAAAATTTAAATATTGATAAGCATAAAAATATTGAATATATATTCCTTTTTGCCTTGCATTACATGAAATGGTATAGCCTCTATGAAAGCTACCCTATGTTCGTAGGCCTAAATGAAAAGAAAACGCAGACATAAACCTAACATACTCATATACCTACTGCCGACCAAGTTGTACTAAAAGCTCTTTGGCCATCACGTTGTTGTAAGCTATAAATATACACTGCCATCCCCATTCTGTTTCATCTTCCGGAAACTATGCCGAAGATTTTCATGGAATTCGAAAAATATTTCCAGCCTCATTTCACCATAAAAAAAAATCTGAAACAAAGATATTTGGACATGTGATGTCCTGGGCTTTAAGCTGGTACTTACCGTTTAGGGTGTGATTTATGTTACTTGAGTTCAAAATTTTGCAAATTAGCCTAGGGTTAGGGATGACATGACATACAAGAATTTATGCATGAATTAAGTATTTTATTTGGAACGAGGGAGAGGAATGTAACCTATGCGTGAAGTTTAGAGGGATTCTAGAACAAAAAGTGTCGTTCAAAGGATGTAGGTAGTGTGGAAGTGCTGTTACGACACATTCGAGATAAAGATGTGAGCTAACCAATATGGGGATGAGGTTAAAACTTGTGCGAAGAGATGGATTAAGGTGGTGACTTCGTTGATTTTCATGAAACATGGATGAAGAATGTGGAGAATGAAGACGTGTTAATGGGGAGAGTGTGACGGCCCACCCTGCACCAACCGACATTTCCTCCGAAAGTGCGTTGTACACATGCCTAACTAGCACGGAACGGTCGCCAAAGAAAGGAAAGAAGAGAATGAACTAATCGAAAACCTATAGAATGTCTCACAGCGCATGGAACAAAATGTAATAATAATATATTTGACATAAAACAGGCGAGACAGTGCATAAGCTGATAACTAAAACCAACATCAACATCATCATCAGAGTAGCGGAAATCCAAATACAGCTTATTACAACTTTCCAAATTGTTGTCTCTAAACAAAAGGAAGAAAGGTACACCACTAATGCCCAAAGTAGTGATAGCAGCAACACAGGGAGAATATCTATATATATGTATCATATGTGGAAGCCTCCTGCTCGTCTCCGGTACAGCTATTCGTGCATACCACCTAACTTGTCTCTAGTCTGCTCGTGAGAGCACCCAGAGTAATAAGAAGAGACATAAAACTCTGGGTCAGACAAAAAGTCTGGTATGAGCGATAAGCAGCTAAACAGAATAATAACAGGTATACTAAACCATACCTGAACCTGTACCTGCAACCAAAGAGTTAGCACTACATACCGTACAATACTCTAAGGTTCCACTAACATATGGTGTAAAGAATGCGGGGGTGGGGGTGTGCATGTCATAATGATGGCAAACAAGTCAAACATAGCAACCATCCTCACATCTCTCGCTCAGTGCGTAAAGCATACGATGTCCACCACTGTCAATCACTAGACCCATCGAAGTAGTGACGAAGTTTAATTTGTACAACCACTGCTACTACCAAGCTTACCCCATGGAATCATGACCAAACCTTTTCAATGATTCCACTTCATTGGCCTATAGCCCACTAGTCGTACCAAGGCCACTGTGGCCTTGAATCCATTCACGTACCCCTACACATAGTGATCCAAAGTTACAGACATCGACAACCCCTTTGCATACGTCCCGCAGCAAAGCCCAATCATGAAGCTTACTCACTGGTTCCCATCTGGATCCTGAGTCAAAGCTCCTCATTTGGACCTCCTTTGCATCTCGGGTTTTGGTTGAATTGGAGTTGGTATTTAAAAGAGTCGTCGCGGATCCAATCCGGTTCGGTTCGGCTTACTTCAGTCAGTTCGATTCGAATACACCACTCCTAGGCCTCCGTTCGGTTCGGTGTTCCACTTCAGGTTGGTTTGGTTCAGTAGTTCCCATCATTCCACATCAGTTGGTTCGGTTCGGTGTTCCCCTTTTTCATTCAGTCGGTTCGGAGCTCATGGATCCCGATCCGGTTCGGTGCTTCAGTCCAACTCCAGCTCCAAGCTTGGTCCTCCGATCCGATCCCGCTCCCTAGCTCTAGTCCGATCCGATCTCCACGCCCTTGCCTCCGATCCGATCCCCTGCTCAGCTCTGATCTGATTCCCAACCCAACTCCAACTCTTTGCAAATGGCCCTCCTTCTTGCCAAAGCTCAGCTTGTGCCAAGTTCCGATCCGAATCAAATCCCCTTTTTCCTGGTTCCCTTATCCGATCCGAGCCCAATAATCCGATCCGATCCGGGTTGAAACCCTACACATTTCCTGCAACTTTCCAGCGACTGTTTTACGCCATATGACGGCGTTTTCGACCATTTTAACTGTTCTAATCAATCACAAAGCATACCATACAGTCATAGCAACAAAGAGAATCAACCATAAACATCAAAACAACAACCATAGCATGTAAATTGGATCAAATATAGCCAAAAACCCATATTTTCCCTTAATCATGTTTAGGCATAATTAATGATAGGATTAGTAAAACTTATACAAATTAACCCAAGTTTCTAATAGAGGTTTAAAACATCATTTCGAATTTTATAAATATTTTTCTAGATTTTTAACAAGTTTAAATTTGCTAATCTTCACTAATTACCCTTAATTAACCGTAATTAGTGCAAAACTATGCAAATCACTCACCTTGGCTATAAATAAAATACCAAATCTGAAATGAATCTCTATTTGGCGCTGCTCCCAATGCAACTCAGCAGCTCTAACCTTGCTTTGGTGCTAATCCTCTTTGATTTGATGTTGCTAAGCTTAATCCTTGATTAGAAAGTGATTTGGGGATGTTTTAGAGGTTGGAGGCCATTATTAGGGTTCTTAGGTGGTAAATGGCGGCTAGAAAACTGAAATGAAATGAAAACCTAACTCATTTCAGCCTCCCTATAACCCCAATCCCGAAATGGGTTATGGGCCCATTTACTAATCACTTCATTTGGCCCGATTAAGCAGTTTTTCACCTTCTGAAACTTGTTTCAGCCATATCTCCCAAACGGTGAGTCCGTTTGGCTAATGTGACCACTCTACGGAATTGTAAACCATTATCTGAAGCCAATGGAAGTGGTTTCAAGTCAAAACTCCTTTACAATCAAAAGTTATGGCCACAACAAGATCAGCTAGGGCAAAACGGTCATTTAAAAATCGGGAAAAATCATGAACATGGGATGTGTCCCCAATAGTCGTCTCCCAAAGTTACATGACCATACGAGTTCGTATGTGAAAGAAATAAATATTATACAATCCTTCGATGCGTAGAATGCGGGTCGTTACACTCCCCCCCCCCCCTTAAGAAATTTCATCCCCGAAATTCCTTAACCCAAAACATATAAAGGATCCCGCATGCCTATCAATCATATACAACAATCAAACATGCAAAACAAATAAAACAAACCTATCCTAGCATGCGGAAAGACTAAATCGACACTGAAATCTTACCAGGAGAAGAGTTCTGGATACGTCTTCCTAGTGCTCTCCTCTGTCTCCCAAGTATAGTCATTCTCATTCTCGCCCCATTGAACTTTGACTATTTTCACCGCTTTCCTTCGAAGTTGCTTCGTATCGTTCCCAATAATACGCATAGGCTTGCGGTTCCCAACCGCCTCGGGTTCAACTTCGATATCATCCAAATGATCAGGTGAAATACCCACATCGGGGTCATGCACGAATTTACTTAACTGGGAAACATGAAATACTTTGTGAACTCCTGCCTTCTTCTCTGGTAATTCAACTTTATATGCCAAATTCCCAATTTGCTCAAGAACTGGGAATGGACCAACAAATCTTGGTGCTAACTTGCCTCTCCTGCCAAATGATATCACGCTCTTCAACGGAGAAATCTTGACAAACACCAAGTAGCTAATGGAGAACTTTAATTCTCTCCTCCTCTTATGAACATAACTTTTCTGCCTATCTTGGGCAGCTTTCATTCGCTGTTGAATGATCTTGATCTTGTTTGAAGTTTCTCTTATCACATCTGGTCCAAGCACAAACTTCTCACCAGATTCTAACCAACATGACGTTGAGTTGCACATTCTTCAGTACAAAGCTTCAAATGGAGCCATACCAATACTGGATTGATAACTATTATTATATGCAAACTCTACTAGATGCAAATGGTCATCCCATGATCCACCAAAATCCAATACACAGGCTCTCAAGAGATCTTCTAATACTCGATTCACCCTCTCTGTATGTCCATCGGTCTGAGGATGGTATGCAGTACTGAGATGTAATTCTGATCCTAACGCCTCCTGTAAGCTCTTCCAAAATCCACTAGTAAACAACGGATCTCGGTTACTCACAATGCCTATGGGTATTCCATGAAGTCTCACTACCCACTTTATATACAGTTCCGCTAACTTAGCTGCTGTCCTGTTTGACTTGATGGGTATAAACATTGCAATTTTAGTCAATCGGTCCACAATCACCCAAATGCTATCATGGCCCGACCTAGTTCTTGGTAACCGATCGATGAAATCCATTGAGACTTGTTCCAATTTCCATTCTGGAACTTCTAATGGTTGCAACAACCCACTAGGCTTCTTTTGCTCAGCTTTAACTAGCTGGCAATTCATGCATTTTGATATAAACTTCCCAACGTCTCTTTTCATCCCTTCCCAGTAGTAGGTCTGCTTCATATCTCGGTACATCTTGTTACCACCGGGATGTATAGTCAGTTTTGAGTGATGACATTCTCTAAGCACTTCATCTCTCAATCCATTGACATTGGGTACAACAAGTCTTCCATTCTTTCTAAGCCATCCATCTCGATCAAGCCCATAATTGTTCTTCTCCTCATCGATACCCATCTCTAACTTGGAGCTGATTTCCAATAGGTTAGGATCGTCCCTCTGACTGGAACCAATCCGCTCAATCAAAGTGGGTCTAATTGTCAAACTTGCTAACATTTCTAGATCCAATTCGCACTTTGGTCTGAAATCATACCCAGCGATGTACTCCAGTTGCTTCCATTCAAGAAACATAGCCCCTAAACTGGCATGTCTTCTACTCAATGCATCAGCCACCACATTACCCTTTCCTAGTGTATATGCTATGTCGAAATCATAGGAAGCTAAGAATTATAACCATCTTTGCTGCCGAAGATTTTGATCTTTCTGAGAGAAGAGATACTTTAATGACTTATGATCAGTAAACAACTCGAATCTTTCTCCCAAGAGATAATGTCTCCACATCTTCAGTGCGAACACGATCGCTGCCAATTCCAAATCATGGGTAGGGTATCTTTTCTCATGCGGTTTCAGTTGCCGGCTTGCATAAGCTACAACTCTACCTCCTTGCATCAATACAGCACCTAGTCCGGTACCACATGCATCTGTATATACTGTCATCTCTTCATTCCTCTTAGGAATGACTAACACTGGTGCACACGTCAACTTTTCCTTTAGACTCTTGAATGCATTCTCACACTTTTCGTCCCAAGCGAAAGCTTGATTCTTCTTGGTCAACTGAGTCAACGGTGCTGCTATCTTGGAAAAGTCTTGGATAAACTTATGATAATATCCAGCTAATCCCAAGAAACTTCGTATGTCCATTGCATTCTTGGGCGTAGACCAATCTTGTACCGTAGACACCTTCGCAGGGTCCACGGCTATACCATTCTCTGAAACAACATGGCCCAAGAATCTCACTTCCCTCCTCCAGAAGTGACACTTAGAAAACTTTGCCTTCAATTGGTGTTTTCTCAACACTTCCATCACTATCCTCAAATGTTCCTTGTGTTCTTCCTCTGTCCTTGAATAAATAAGGATATCGTCCACGAACATAAGAACAAACTTATTCAACTGATCTCTGAATACACTATTCATAAGATCCGCAAAATATGCTGGGGCATTGGTCAACCCAAATGGCATGACCAACCCTTCATAAAATCCAGACGGCGTCCGAAATGCCATTTTAGCTATACTCTCAGCTTCCACTCTAAGCTGATGAAAACCTATCGCGAGATCCAACTGAGAGAATACTCTCGCGCCACTCAACTGATCAAACAAATCATCTATCCGCGGTAGAGGATACTTGTTCTTCCTCGTCACCTTATTCAACTCGCGGTAGTCTACACACAAACAAAGGGAACCATCCGCCTTGGTAGCAAACACAACTGGTGCTCCCCATTCAGAAACACTCCTTCTGATAAATCCCTTCTTCAAAAGATCGCTGACTTGCACCACGAGCTCTCGCTTCTCTCTTGGTGCCATACAACAAAGTGGCATCACTATAGGTCTGACATCTTTCACTAAATCAATACGGAACTCAATCTCTCGATGTGGTGGAATCCCGGTCACTTCTTCGAAGACGTCCAGATACTGGCCAACCACGGGCAAACCTGACAACTCACCTTGCGGGATGTCGAGGGAATTTAGAAAACTAGCCATTACCCCATCACTAGGTAGACCACCAAACACTACCCTCCGCCCATCATCCGTTCTAGCTGTCACCAAAAAGCCCTCACAGTCTACCACTACCCCATATCTTTAGAGCTAATCGACTCCTAAAATAATGCCAAACCTAGTAAAGCCCAAAACAAAGCAATCACAAACATACATCCATGACTCGATAAGACCACATTACAACAAATCATGCTAAGTTAGTCGAACCACCAATCGGGTTCGTCACTACTAAAGGTCTATCGACAATCTCGGGTTCCAATCCCAACCTATCTACTAGGTCACTAGATATGAAAGAACTGGAAGCTCCGGTATCAAACAAAACTCTAACAGAAACATCATAAATAGAAAGCATACCTTGAATAACAACATCCTTTACTTTCTCCGCCGCAGTTAGGGCATTCGACGAAGAAGGAATAACATTAAGGGCATATGCTCTCACCATCTTCTTTTCTTTAGGGGGTTGCGGACACTTGTCCTTGTGATGTCCCACTTGGCCACAGTTGAAGCACTTCCTATCCGCTGGCTCGGCCCGACAATTACTAGCATAATGGACCTTCTTACAACAGCTGAAGCACTCAACATCCTTCATATTCTTTTTCTTCTGGCCATCCTTAGTCTGATTCTGCTTTCTCTTATTCTAAGAACCATTCTTGCCTCCACCGCCTACTTGCAGCTTTGGCTCCTCTGCAGGTGCAACCTCAGTCTTCGACTTAGGGTAAAGACTCTCTGACCTCAATGCTTTCCCCATAATCGATTCAAATGTCTCATCGATGTGGTTAATAAGAATTTACCCCAAGTACTGATCCAACCCTGTTATAAAATTAACGTTCTTCTTCTCGGCAGTATCTATTAGGGAGAACCAATATTTCGATAAAGCGTCATATTCGGCAATATACTCCGAGAAATCTCTGCCATTCTGCTTGAGCTCCAAAAATTTCTTAAATAGCACTGACTTCTGAGCAGCTGGAATGAATTTATTGCTAAAGCGAACCTTAAATTGATCCCAAGTAATCTGATCCTCTGGAGTAGCAGCCTTTACAGCATTCCACCAATTCATTTCCCGTCCTTGCAGCTGACGGGATGCTAGCCATCTCTTCATCGCATCCTCGATACCCAATTCTTCGAAGATACGCTCACAGCTATCCAACCAATCTTGAACATCCATGACCGATTCTGTTCCTTGGAACGGCTTTCCACCAAGACTAGTGTAATCTTTGTTCAGCTTGGCGAAATCGGCCCTAGGCGCCTGCACTATTGGACCATCACAATTACCAGCATTAGGAGCTGCCCTCTGAACATCTCTTAGCATCTCTCTCATGAGGTCAGTAAACATCGTCCTCATCTCAGCAACATTCCCAATATTGGCTCCTCTACCGGTACCCCTTGCGTATCGGCTCATCATTTAATCTGCACAGAGAAAACGATTAACCATCTCCATAGTGGTGCCAGTGCAGTGCGACTTCATCCTTAGCTATACTAAATATATATATATATAGCTTTTGAAAACCAAAATAATCACAAATACGCGCTCTCATATATGTGTTATCTCTCCCTGGTGTCTTTCCCTAGGTTAACTATGCAACCTAGAGCTCTGATACCAAGTGTGACGGCCCGCCCCAGCTGACATTTCCTCTGAAAGTGCGCTGTACACATGCCCAACTAGCATGGAACGGTCGCCAAAGAAAGGAAAGAAGAGAATGAACTAATCGAAAACCTGTAGAATGTCTCATAGCACATGGAGCAAAATATAATAATAATATACCTGACATAAAACAGGCAAGACAGTGCATAAGCTGATAACTAAAACCAACATCAACATCATCATCAGAGTAGCGGAAATCCTAATACAGCTTAATACAACTTTCCAAATTACTGTCTCTAAACAAAAGAAAGAAAGGTACACCACTAATGCCTAAAGTAGTGACTGCAGCAACACAGGGAGAACATCAATATATATGTATCATACGTGGAAGCCTCCTGCTCATCTCCGGTACAGCTATTCGTGCATACCACCTAACCTGTCTCTAGTCTGCTCGTGAGAGCACCCAGAGTAATAAGAAGAGACATAAAACTCTGGGTCAAACAAAAAGTCTGGTATTAGCGATATGCAGCTAAACAGAACAATAACAGGTATACTAAACCATACCTGAACCTGGACCTGCAACCAAGGATTTAGCACTATATACCGTACAATACTCTAAGGTGCCACTAACATATGGTGTAAAGAATGCGGGGGTGGGGGTGTGCATGTCATAATGATGGCAAACAAGTCAAACATAGCAACCATCCTCACATCTCTCGCTCAGTGCGTAAAGCATACGATGTCCACCACTGTCAATCACTAGACCCATCGAAGTAGTGACGGAGTTCAAATTGTACAACTATTGCTAATACCAAGCTTACCCCATGGAATCATGACCAAATTTTTCAATGATTCCACTTCATTGGCCTATAGTCCACCAGTCGTACCTAGGCCACTGTGGCCCTGAATCCATTCACGTACCCCCTACACATAGTGATCCAAAGTTACAGACATCGACAACCCCTTTGCACACGTCCCGCTGCAAAGCCCAATCATGAAGCCCACTCATTGGTTCCCATTTGAATCCTGAGTCAAAGCTCCTCATTTGGACCTCCTTTGCATCTCGGGTTTTGTTTGAATTGGAGTTGGTCTTTAAAAGAGTTGTCGCGTAGTCGCAGCTCCAATCTGGTTCGGTTTGGCTTACTTCAGTCAGTTCAATTCGAATACACCACTCCTAGGCCTCCCGTTTGGTTCGGTGTTCCACTTCAGGTTGGTTCGGTTCGGTAGTTCCCATCATTCCATTTCAGTTGGTTCGGTTCGGTGTTCTCCTTTTTCATTCACTCGGTTCGGTTCTGAGCTCATGGATCCCGATCCGGTTCGGTGCTTCACTCCAACTCCAACTCCAAGCTTGATCCTCCGATCCGATCCCGCTCCCTAGCTCTAGTCCGATCCGATCTCCATGCCCTTGCCTCCGATCCGATCCCCTGCTCAGCTCTGCTCTGATCTGATTCCCAACCCAACTCCAACTCTTTGCAAATGGCCCTCCTTCTTTCCAAAGCTCAGCTAGTGCCAAGTTCCGATCCGAATCAAATCCCCCTTTTCCCAGTTCCCTTATCCGATTCGAGCCCAATAATCCGATCCGATCCGGTTTGAAACCCTGCACATTTCCTGCAACTTTCCAGCGACTGTTTTACGCCATACGACGGCGTTTTCGACCATTTTAACTGTCCTAATCAATCACAAAGCATACCATACAGTCATAACAACAAAGAGAATCAACCATAAACATCAAAACAACAACCATAGCATGTATATTAGATCAAATATAGCCAAAAACCCATATTTTCCCTTAATCATGTTTAGGCATAATTAATGATAGGATTAGTAAAACTTAACCAAATTAACCCAAGTTTCTAACAGAGGTCTGAAACATCATTTCAAATTTTATAAATATTTTTCTAGTTTTTTAACATGTATAAATTCGCTAATCTTCACTAATTACCCTTAATTAACCGTAATTAGTGCAAAACTATGCAAATCACTCACCTTGGCCACAAATAAAATACCAAATCTGAAATGAATCTCTGTTTGGCGCTGTTCCCAATGCAACTCAGCAGCTCTAACCTTTCTTTGGTGCTAATCCTCTTTGATTTGATGTTGCTAAGCTTAATCCTTGATTAGAAAGTGATTTGGGGATGTTTTAGAGGTCGGAGGCCATTATTAGGGTTCTTAGGAGATAAATGGCGGCTAGAAAACTGAAATGAAATGAAAACCTAACTCATTTCAGCCTCCCCATAACCCTAATACCGAAATGGATTATGGGCCTATTTACTCCACATAGTCATTGGGCTAATGTGACCACTCTACGGTATTGTAAACCATCATCCGGAGCCAATGGAAGTAGTTTCAAGACAAAACTCCTTTCCAATCACAAGTTTTGGCCACAACAAGATCAACTAGGGCAAAACGGTCATTTAAAAATCGGGAAAAATCATGAGCATGGGAAGTGACCCCAATAGTTGTCTCCCAAAGTTACATGGCCATAGGAGTTCGTATGAAAAAGAAATAAATATTATACGATCCTTCGATGCGTAGAATGCGGGTCGTTACAGAGAGGTTGTAACAAGAAGTGGGTATGTTTTCATGATGGAAGAAAGAGCTACATGGAGGTGCGGTGATATGGGTATGGGCCGGGTAATATAAGTGAGGCCCAGTTGTAATATAATTTTAGTTTAGTTTAATTTAATAAGATATAATTTGTAAAATACGTATCTCTTCCATACGTTATCCGAATCTGATGAATTTGGTGCCGTTGGAATCGTATAGATGTAGGCAAGCCTTGTGTTAGTTCGCCTCCCCTTCGCCCCATTTCTTTTAAATGGAGGACGGGCTATCCTTCGCCTCTTGGAGGTACTTTGTTGCTTTCCCAAAGCCGCATCCTGATTGATCGATGTCCGCGAACACATTGAAATTAGTTTGTAGAGTTTTGGAGCATACTAAAATTTCTGGTAGAATAAAACGCCTGATTTAATCAACCGACACTAATCGTTATTCTACAATTAACGATCAAGGTGAGTACACGCACTAATTCTGTCTAGTTTTATAATTTTATAAACATATTTTAGAATTGATAAGCAATGATTGAATGTTGTGTGATGGTTGTTTGGATGAATTTAAAATAAATTGGTTGAAATAATATTTGTGGTTATATATATATATAAATTGTTAATTGAATACTGATTCTGTTTACTATTGTATTTCATATTGATATTAAATTGGTATTATTTATGTTGATTAACATGTGTGATTGCAAGGAAATAAGTTGGAGGAACCCAACTGGATTCCTCAACAATAATATTGTTGTTTTTCATATATTGCATTAAATGATGTGACAATTAATCTAAGATTGATTATTGTATGTTTAGGATGTTTGAATAACACTAACCCTAAAATAATTGATATTTAATATCGTAAAAATATATTCGAAAAGATTTTGGGTTTTGAAAAGGAAAAATCTATTTTTACAAAAATAGAAATTTATTTTCGAATAGCTAGAAAAAAATAACTGTTTTGATAATAAAATCTAGTGGTTAAATTTAGGAATGTAAATTCAAGAACGAATTTAAAAGGGAAACGGGAAATCATTCCAAAGGCAACGGCGAAATTATTTCGATGTTTGAAATGTATATAAAATTGAAATAAATCCATAAGGATTTATAGTTAGAAATTCTACTATGTTGAATGTTATACAAATTAATTTATTTTTAGAAATTATGTAATAACCCGGAAATCTGGGCCAGTTTAAATTTTTTATTTTGGAAATTTTAGCGAATTTTGAATATTTAAAATGAATTATATTAAATAAAATCGACGAGTAATTTATTTTGAATAGAATTAGAATGTATATATTATATACGCCGTCGTTAGAATATAATAATTATATATAATTATAAATAGAATTGAAAATGGCGTGGTAGTTCGATAATTCGATTTCAAACTTCAATTGAATGTACCGGGTGCAAAACAATCCGGATTTTAGTGAAACCAAAAATAATAGGATCTAATTGATGATATCTTTCCAACGAATCTGAAAAATTGAGATTTCATAGCAGGAATCAAAAGAAATGTCGAGTTGAAAATTCTGAATAGTCGCTATGGAATTCAGGCCTTTAAAAATGGGAATTTTGCAAACGACCTCGGATTTCGACGAAACCACTTTTGTTGGATTCGTGATGTCAAATTATTGTTAGATTCCAAATTTTATAATTTTTCGAATCAATATGTGAGCGTGGCAAAGGAAAACGCGTTTGACTAGTTTCACTTGATTTTAGTCGACTGGAAAATGGCCATTTTTCCAACGGTCTCGGAATTCGACGAAACTAGTTTTGTTAGGACCGTATCGTCAATACGAAGCTAGAAAATATTTTTCTGCAATTTTTCAAGTTAGTATGTGACCCCAGTAAATTGAAATGCGTGTTCAAATTCAATATATAGAGTTATATGTTGATTTTGACGAAAACTGATCGTAACGACCGAATCAGCCTGTGATGCATATCCCATTGTGTTCGGAATGGGGGTAAAACGCTATGGACGACAGGCGGTGGGCCTCGTTTCGAGGTCGAAATAAAAAGTCAACTTTTTTTGAAATTAAATAATTAAAAAATAAAATCCTCTCTCTCCTCACCCTCTTTATTTCTCTGCCCCCCCCCCCCCCTTCAGTTCGATGCAGAACAAAAAAAAAAAAAAGAGAAGAAGAGGGAGACGGAGAAGGAAAGGGGAGGAGCCGCCGCTCCTCCCATCGTCGCCGCCGCTCCTCCCATCGTCGCCGCCGCCAGGAGGCGCGCCCCCCTGTCTCCCCCTCCTCTCGCGCAACCCCCTCCCCTCCTCTCGAGCGACGCCCGAACTTCCCTCCCAGACCCCCAAACGACCACCGCAGCTATCCCTCCCCCTGAGCCTCACCGCACCGCCACGGATCCCCTGCCACCACCACGGCCGCGCCTCCACTGGCCTCCACTGCCACCAGCCTCGCTCTCCTCCCCGTTCAACATTAGTACAGTAAGTTTTTTTCCCTTTTGATTTTATTTTGTTTTATTTTATCATGATAGGAAAATCTGAATTTCTATATAGCGAAAAGTTTGAATTTTTAGAAAAGAAAAAGCTTAGAATTTTTGTATGAGGAAGATATAATTTATATGTGATGAGAAGATTAAAAATATAATTTTTACTATAGTAGAAGAGTAAAGATATAATTTTTATATAATATAGGAAAGTTAAAAATATGACTTTTAGCATATGTGAAGAATAAAAATATAATTTTTATCGTATGTAAAGGGTAAAAATATATTTTTCATATTATATAAATAATAAAAATATAATCTTTTATATGGTAGAAGGATAAAAATATGATTTTTACATAGCAGGAACTATAAAAATATAATCTTTATAAGATAGAGAATATACAAATATCATCTTTGTATATGTAGCGAAATAAAAATCTGATTTTTATTATATATACGTTGAAATAAAGAGGTGATTTTTATAACGATGAAATCTTTATATTTGAAAAGGCAAAATCTTTTTTATAGCAGAGTAAATATAGAATTTTTATCTATATGATAACGATGTAAAAATAGAATTTTTATCTATATAGTAGCGGTGTGAAAATAGAAAATTTATCCATATAGCATGATTATAAAAATAGGATTTTTATATACATAGCAACGAAGTAAAAATTCGATTTTTATATATTGAATTGCAAAGTAAAAATTCGATTTTTATAAATTGAATAGCGAAGTAAAAATTCGATTTTTACATATGTAGTGAATGCGGGCAACGAAAGTGACAAAGGGAGAGAACGATGATGATTTCTATAAAGGAAGTGTCGTGAAGTTGGATAGCTATCGGTGAGAACTTCTCACTCTTCAATTTCTTTTTCTAGTTATATATATACTAGGATGCAGACGGTGCTTAGCAGCACCAAAACCCCGTCATCCACAGACCATGGATGGCTTGTTTGTTAAATTGTTTGGTTGTGTAGTTGGTTAGTTTATTTAGGTTGAAATGAATTGTTTGGTGAAATGGAATGGATTTGATTGATGTGTGAATGGCGTGGGCCTTCACTAGACCGGGGATAAGGTTAGGCCTTGTCCCGTTTCTAGTATCGTGCCGTTATGCCGCCAAAATTTTCTAAAATAAGTTAGAAAAATGAAAATATCAATTTTATTTTGTAAATGAACCGAATAAAAATTCATGTGTTAAAATAAAATATTTTATCGTTAAAAATATAATTTTTAATGTGAATGTGAATAAATAAATATTCATTTACAAACCGGACAGTTTGTTTATGTACACCTATTTGAAGGACATTGATTGGGACGATAAATTTTACACATCGCCCAACTGCACGAATAAAATCAGTGTTTGATTGTTTGAAACCCCACACGGGTATTGGGATAAAATACAGCATACACTAATCCCAATAATTAGTTGTATGTCGATCGATTGATTGACAGACTGTTATAAGCGTTAGTTATCTATATTTGATGCTTATACAGTGTAGTGCACTTTGGATGATGGTTGATTATTTATCGTTGCTATTATATACATGTGTTGTATGGAATCCATATAATTAACTTTATATGGTAATTGATTGTGCCTTATTCCAATTTAGAAAATAAAGAACATTATAACATAAAGGTTCGTGTGTTGACTGTACTCATCCGTTGAGATTAGTCATGTGTTGAACGAAATATTTTGACAATAAAATTTACATCTTTATTTTTATAAAATATATTAAATAACAAAAATAGTCACACGTGGACAGTACTCATTCGTTGAGATTAGTCGTGTGTTGACAAAAATATGGAGTCATGTATTGAAAGAAATAAATATTCATTTGTTGAATAGAATAACGGAATTATTGAAATAGACAAAGCCTTGTTGATTAGAGATGCGCTATTTTGACGCGAACGATATTTATATCGATTAGATTTGTTTTGAATTTGAATTGAATTGAATATAAACCAATCTCGAATTGAATAGAATATAAACCAATTTCGAATTGAATTGAATATAAACCAAATTCGAATTGAATTGAATATAGAATGAATCGAATTTGAATTGAATAGAAAACGAATCGAATTTGAATTGAATAGAAAACGAATCGAATTTGAATTGAATAGAAAACAAATCGAATTTGAATTGAATAGAAAACGAATCGAATTTGAATTGATTAGAAAACGAATCGAATTTGAATTGAATAGAAAACGAATCGAATTTGAATTGAATAGAAAACGAATCGAATTTGAATTGAATAGAAAAAAAATTTGAATTAAATTGAATAGAAAACAAATCGAATTTGAATTGAATAGTAAACGAATCGAAATTGAATTGGATAGAAAAACGAATTTGAATTGAATAGAATAGATAACGATTTCGAATTGAATTGAATAGATAAAGAATTCGAATTGAATTGAATAGATAACGAATTCGAATTGAATTGAATAGATAACGAATTCGAATTGAATTGAATAGATAAAGAATTTGAATTGAATTGAATAGGAAACGAAAATGAATTGAATTTGAATTGAAAAGAAAATGAATTCGAATCGAATTAAAATCGATTTGAATTGAAATCCAATAGAAATGAATTTTAAAACGAATTTATAAGGAAAAATCTAATTTTGATTTGAATCGAAATGGAAGTTGAAATTGTTTTGAAACGAATTTAAAAACTAATTATAAAATTCGTTTTAAATAGAAATCGACGAAATATATATTATATATATAACATAATGGCCTGAATAGAACGCGCCGCGCCGCGGCGGTTCGTGAATTTCGACCATTTATTTCAAACGGACATTACCGGAGATCCGACCGTCGGATTCTCCTAAATCCGGAACCGTTGGGCTCGTATTGAAAATAGCTTTCTAACAAATTTTTGAAATTCAAAATATAACGGTTGGATTTGGAGATACGTCCAAATAAAATTTGGAAAAGGTCGCTGTAAGTGCAGTTCGATGGCCGTTGATGGAAATCGACTGTACGGACCTTGATAAAATTATTAAAAATAATAATAATTTGTCTAAAATCATAAGAAATGATTTGGGAAAAATTGGGACGAAAAAATCCATATTTGAAAAGATAAAAATAGATTTTTATCGAAATGAACTAGTTTTGAACTAATATTAAAACCCGTTTATTTTCAAATAAATAAATTGGATTTGAAAGGGGTTTTAAATAGAATTGATTTGTGGGTTTATCGTGAACGGTGTTTTAAATAACACTAGTTCTTTAACCCGATAATAAATAGAATGTGATTTGGGTTTGTCGTGAACTGTGTTTTAAAGGACATTAGTTCTTTAACCCAGTAAAAGGAGTTTTAATGAATCTGCCATTAAATCGGAATGTGAATTGATAATTTAATTTATCAAATTTAGAAAGTGAGCGAGGATGGAGTATCACCAGTTTTGCTTCAAAGCGATAGTTAAATCTTTAATCAGATTTGAACGTGAAATGGTAATTAATTTTACCAATAACACTGTGGTGTTAGATGTGGAGTATTACCAGTTTTGCTTCATGAGATGAATAGATTGGGATTGGGAAATAAAATAAATAATTACTTCGGTGTGGTTCGCTAATCTCGACTAGTTTAGAAAACCATAATTTGGTTTGATACGACATCCAATGGAAGATTAAAGGATAAATATTAAAGAATTTATCTTGGATAAAATTAATGGGAACCTTTCCCTAAGAATTGGGATTTAGAAATTAGCTGTAGGTTAGTTAAGAAGAATGGCTTCCTGGGTATTGATCTGATGTTGGTTTCGGCCTTCGGGGTTAATATTTGGGGAATTGCTCTCTTACTTATTTACGGTTAGTGACTAATGAATTGGAATGAGGCGTATGTTGTGTTTGTGTAACATTTGTTTTTAATATACGCGGGTTGTTCGGAAAGGCCGGGTTTATACCCATTCTGAATAACTGATTCGACGATATGTCGAAGTTGAAGACGGTGGTTGAAGATCGGAAGTCTTCACATCGTTTGGGTGATTACTGATGATCTTGATTGGGTTGTACACCCAAGATGAGGGAATCAGTTGGTGGTCGTCCATACGTACTTGGAGATCGATGGATATGCGAGGAAAGTGCCTCCGGTTTCGTTCAGACCCAGAACGAACTTGTAAATGGATTGTGTGTCTGACATTGGATTTTATTCTGTGTAGATTGATTTCTGTTAAATATATATCTGTTTGGCGGCGGAGAATTTAATCTCTTGCTTAACACCCTTCTCTGAGACGTATGAGCTTAGAGGTTATATATCGATAGATATCAATCACATGGCATGAATTGCCTGTGTGGCACGCTGAGTTGCATGGATCAAGGCTTCTGTTGAAAAGCAAAGTCTTGTGGTAGATGATCAAAGCACGGCCTTTGTGGCGTAGCTTTGTGTATAACGTGAATTCGCGAGCCTTACACCTCGGTATGAGTTAAAAACGGGATACGGACCGTTGGGAGAATATGACGTTTCTTTCTAGGTTTGGTGGTGTCAGTGACTTACCAGCCCTGACATTTATATACTTTTCACCTTTGTGGTTGTTGGAATGAGGCGCCTCGATTATAGGTCTGTAAGGACCGGGAAACGTGTGTTCAGGAATTACTAATCCTCAAACGTAAGAGAGGACCGGCCCAACCGATCCAGTGGCTGCCCAGAGTGTGTAGTCCTGAGCATTTGCTAGAGTGTCTCGAAGCGGAGAGGAGCTTGCCCCTTTCCTCGACTCATGACGGAAATCCAATTTCCAATACGTGTATTGCGGTTTTAATTGTAGAACTAGAATGATGACATGATATATGTTACCCATGCCGTCTATGATTTACATTTATGATTGAAACTGTTTTGACACTATACACTTATTATAGTATCAAATGATTTGTTTTAAACGTACCAAGCATGTTTGGCTATTATAAGGGAAAACCCTATCCTCCGGCTTGCGTTGCATTGTGTGATGGGACCTGGGTCTTATAATAGCTTCATTTTTCGAAAAAGCATTGCGCTGTTTATTCTATGCACTGGTATTCTTGGGAGGAAACCCGTTCCGTGTCATACGGCGTGGTCCCTTGAATTACTATCCTTTAAAGTAAAGTTTTAAATAACTGTTTTAGTTCTCACACCAGTCACATGATTGACCTGGAGTTTATTGTTTTAACCTAAACTCCGGGTGCCCCTATTTTCGACACGGGCAGCTAGTAGTTTTGGTTTTGCAGATTTATATTCACAGGATCCTGGTTTATAGCTGGAATGATATCCGGGAAGCTCTGTATCCGTATATCACCTTCAGTTGTGCTTTGTATTATTTTTCCGCTGCTATGTAATTTATTGTAATCACTGATATTTATCGAATGTAATTTATTCATTTATACTCCGTATATTCTTGTATCTGATGGAATTGTTGTAATAGCAATGAAATGTTCTTCCGTCAGCGTTCTGTTTTGTCGTGTTCTCAAACAGTCAGGGGTTTCGAACGGTCTAGGTCGGTTTAACGACTGATTCAGATCGAGCGAAATTCCAGGCCGTCACAAATTATATATTGTATAATTTAGAATTTGACAAGATAGTTATTATTTTGTTTGAAACCAGTAATTTATAATCGAAGGTTTAATTGAGATTAAGTTATAAAGTGGATATATAATTAACAAGAAGTTGACTTGTAAACGGAGTTTATAAAGTATGAATTTATGAAATAACTTGATAGATCGAATTTTTACATGTAAAGGTATTTACAAATAAAATCAAGATTTATTTAATAAAATGAGTCCAAATTTATACAAAGGAACAATATTCATGTTTAAAAGTGAATAATGATTTAGAAGCAGACGTTTTACTGATTAAAATGGTAATAAATGGAAACTGGTAAATGTTTTGAAGCGATAAATTCAAAAATGAATCAGAAATTTAGTTGTCCTGAAATAGTAAATTATTTCAAAGTTTGGAACGCTAATCGAATATAGTTTATTCGTAAGAGAGTTATCGAATAGAGATTATTAGAAAGAGAGTTATATATTGAAATTCAATTATATCAAATTCAGGAAAGTACTATTTACTTCCCGATTTTAATCAAGATTTATTATTTATTTATTCAAATTAATGAATAAAAGTTATATTTCAAAGTTAATATTTCGGAGGTAGGGATTATGACGCTATCGTTAAAATCAATGTTTTCCGTAAAAGAAGTGGATTCGTAAACTGAATACAAGAGTTACGTAATGACTATTTCGAAGGTAAGAATGTCGTTCAATTAAGGTCTGAAAGGTAATTATACCCAGCTTGATTGATTTCATTTTTGAATAAGGAATGGCTAAGGTTCGTTAGCGAGGATTGGTTAAAGATACGGTTCGTTAATGAGTAATTAATGGGTTAAGTTTTCGTAACGGTGTTTGTATAAAACATTTGTTTAAATCCAACTAAATGAGTTTGGGAAACGTTTTCCAAATATAATCAGAAAGGTTTTTAAGCATAGAAAATGAAAAGATTTTGTTGATAAGAAGTCAAGAAATGGAGTTAAGAAAATTAGAAACTAGATGGAGATTAGTCAGTTAAATGGCTACCTGAGTGTCGATCTGATATTTGTTTAAGCCTTCGAGATTGATACTTAGGGAGTTTTTCTCTTACTAGTTTACGGTTAGGGATTGATGAAGAATAGTGATGCTTGAATGAGAAATGGAAATGTTTTCTAATCTTAATAAAATATAATTTCTAAGTATAGAAAATTAGAAGTTGTGGATATATGGATATGGAAATGTTTTCTGAGAATCGTGAGTGGCTAAACGGGTTTAAAGAAATATCCGAAAAATATATGGGGAACGAGAAATTGGGAAATGGATAAATTAATGTGAAAATTAGGTACACATCCCTAAAACCAAACTTAATTAGACTCACATCCATCCCTACTTTTCAATGCAAACCCTTTCCCTCTTTTTGAAAGTTATTCCTTTTACGTTTTTCAGCCCAAAAAAGCACTATCAGGTAAAAAAAGTTTTCAAAATTCTGGAAATATTTCCGGTAGTCCATGAAATCAAAAAAAAAAAAAAAAAAAAGTTGCATACATGTATGCAAGTTTTGCCAATAGTTGCATACATGTATGGAACTATCTGAATACACATGCACTAAAATGTGCTCGTTTACTGAATAATTGCATACAAGTATGCAATTATTCAGACATAACTGCATACTTGTATGCAAGAATGTTTTGCAGAATGGAGGCATGGCAGTATGCAAATATACGGTGCTACATGTTTTCTATGAAGAAATTGAATTGTTGCATGAAAACATGCACGTATTTCATGAAATCTGCATGCATGTATGCAACTGTTTGATGTAGAAAATGAAATAGATGCATACTTGTATGCAACTATTTTGAAATAAGTGCACTTTCAATGCATTTTACTGCATTTTTGCTGTTTTACTGTTTTCTTCTTTTTTTAATGAATTTTTGAAAAATAGGGATGCATTTTATAATAAATTTATGACCAGACCCTAAATTAATTTAAAGGGCTCAGTGTTGTTTGATGGTTGATCGGTAGAATTTTCATTTGAAAATAGGATCGCTGGTTGTATGGATGTTTTCCTTTGATAGTTAAATAACTGGCTATCAAAGTTTTTGATTGTTTTTCTGTTGTCAATAGGAAGAGATCAGTATTGGGTGTAACAACCCGGAAAATTCGAACCAATTTAAAATTTTTATTTTAGCAATTTTAGTGAAATTCGAATATTTAAAATGAATTTTTTTAAATAATGACGATGAGAAATTTATTTTGAATAGAATTAGAATGTATATATTTATTTGAATCGTCGTTAGAATATAAATATTTATTTTTAATTATAAAAGGAATTGAAAATGGCGCGGTAGTTTGAAAATTCGATTTCAAATTTCAAATGAATGTACAAGATTCAAAATAAACCGGATTTTAGCAAAACCAAAAATATTAGAATCTATTTGAAAATATCTTTCCAATGAATCCGAAAAATTCAAATTTCATAGCGAGAATAAAAAGTTATGTCCAACTGAAAATTCGTAATAGTCGCTATGGAAAATATAGTCCTTAAAAATAGCGATTTTGCAAACGACCTCCATTTTCGATGAAACCACTTTTGTTGGATCTGGAATGTCGAGTTATTTCTAGATTCCAATTTTCATAAATTTTGAAATCAATATGTGAGCGTGGAAAAAGAAAACGTGTTTTGTCAGTTTCAGTCAAATTTAATCGACTGAAAAATGATCATTTTTTAAACGGCCTCCAAATTTGACGAAATCAGTTTTGTTAGAACCGTATTGTCAATACAAAACTAGAAATATTTTTTTGTAATTTTTGGAGTCAGTATGTGGCCCCGATAAATTAAAATGTATGTTAAAATGCAATATATTGATTTATATTTTAATTTAAGGAAAAACTGATCGAAACCATCGAATTGGCTTACGGGACGTATCCCATTGCGTTCGGAATGAGGGTAGTTAGCTATGGGCTAAAGTCGTTGGGTTCGATTTGGAGTTCGAATGAAAAATTAACTTTTTAGAAATAAATTATATTAATATATATATATATATACTTGGTAAACCCTCCCTCTCTCTCTTCTCTCCCATCATGAAAAGGAAAAAAGAAAGAAACGCTCCCTCCTATCGCTGCCACCACCACTACCCCAGCACCACCGTCGGTCTCCTCCTCCTCCCCTCCTCCTCCTCCTCCTCTTCCTCCTCTCCTCTCTCTCCTCTTTCTCTCTTCAAATTTGAAAACCCTAAGCCCCAAATTGCAAACCCTAGCCGCCGTGGGCCCCCACTACCCTAGTGCCACCACCTGCACCTTCCCCACCACCAGCAGGTCCTGCCACCGCCCTCTGGCCACCCAGCACCGGCCGTGGGCCCCCCGTCACAAAAAACCCATTTTTCATAAAATTCCCATTTTTACATAAAAACCCCCATCACTATTTCGCCAATAACTCTCAAACGGTGCGCTTCTGGCTTAAACACCAGTATCAAATTCAAAGAGGATGATTTTCTCTTCGATTTGGTATATGATTGTCCTATTTTGGATTGCGGAGCTGTCGGGAAAAAGCGTCCAAAGTCTGTTGTCCAATCACTGTCAAAATACTGTCTTTTCGCGATTTCCGGTGAAATGGCACATTTCGGAAGGAAGACCACTAGGAGAAAGTTGTCCGGAATGGCACGTTTAAGCTAGAAAAAAGATGGTGTGAAGATTGGAGCTTGTTTGCATATTCTGGAACCAGAACAGCAAATTCGAGCGATAGAAAATATGTGAGTTTTCTCCACTTTAAAGCTTCTACGGTTTTTGACATATGAAGTATGTAAAGTTATGATTTTTATTTATATAAAGTTATGATTTTTATTTATTTAAAGTTATGATTTTTATTTATATAAAGTTATGATTTTTAATTACATAAATATGATTGTTAGTTATGTAAAAATATCATTTTTGGTTAGTTAAAAATATGATTTTTATCGAAGGAATGAAATATTTTTGGTAAGGTTAAAAATACAATTTTTAGCGAAGTAAAAATATAAATTTTAGAACTGAAATAAAAATGTGATTTCTACTATGAACAGCGGGAAGAAGATTGCGTTGGAATTTTAGGCAAGTCAGGACTATTCTGAAATTCAAAAATAAAAATGGTGGAGTGGATCCCAAAGGTGGGAACTCCTCGCCATATTTTCTTGTACAGTTATTTATTTTATAACTGCATATATGAACTGTTCCCCGTTGTCTACAGACCATGGATGACTTGTTTGATTGTTTGGTTTGGTTGATTGGATTGTTTGGTTGAATTTGGTTTGGGAAATGGAATTGATTAGATTGGTATGTGCATGGCGCAGGCCATTATTAGACTGGGGATAAGGCCAGGCCTTATCCCGTTTCAAGTATCGAGCCGTTATGCCGCCAAAATTTTCTAAAATATTTTAGAAAAATAAAAATATCATTTTTTTTATATAAATGAGTTGAATAAATATTTTATAGTTAAAAATATAATTTTTAACGTGTATATGAATAAAATAAATATTCATTTACAAATCGGACTATTTGTTTATGTACACACATTTAACTGATATTGATTGGGACGATATATTTTACCCATCGCCCAACTGCACAAATAATATTCAGTATTTGTTGGTTGAAACTCCACACGGGTATTGGGATGATATTTGACGCACACTAATCCCAATTGTTTATTTGTATGTCAATCGATTGATTGGAAGACTGTTATAAGCGTTAAATATTTATATTTAATGCTTATGCAGTGTAGAATAACCTCTGGATGATGGTTGGTTGTTTATCATTGTTGTACTATACACGTGTTGTATGAAATCCATATAATAAAATTATATGGTAATTGGCTGTGTCTGATTCCAGTTAAGAAAGAATGAATATTTTAAAATAACGAATATTTTAAAATAATGAATATTTTAAAATAATGAATATTTTAAAATATTATTCAATAATGGATTAAAATGTGATTTTGATGTCCGATTTGGGATAGACACAAATATATTTAAATATACATAGCCGTGTTGATTAGATAACGCCATTAAGACGTAAACGATATTTATATCGATTTTAGTCATTTCTATAATGAATATCGAAAAGGAATTGATTTCTAAATATAATGTTTTGAAAATACTATCATTTATATATCGATGATATGGAATATTCAATTTTGATTTGAAATTGAATATGAAGTTGAAATCGTTTTGAAAATGAATTTAAAACAGATTATAAAACACAATTTAAATGGAAAGCGACGAAATATATGTGATATATATATTATATATATATATTGGCCTGAATAGAACGCGCCGCGCCGCGGCAGTTTGCGAATTTCGACCATTGACTTCGAACGGACATTACGGGAGATCCAACCGTTCGATTCTCCTAAAACCGGAGCCGTTGGGTTCGTATCGAAAAGAGTTTTCTAACAATATTAGAGATTTGAAATCTAACGGTTGGATTTGGAATTATGTCCAAATCAAATTTGGAAAAGGTCGCTGTAAGTGCAGTTTGATGGCCGTTTATGGAAATCGACTGTACGGGCCTTGATAAATTTATTAAAAATATCAATAATTAGCGTAAAATCATAAGAAATGATTTGGAAAGAATTGGGATAAAAAATTCCATATTTGTAAAGATAAAAATAGATTTTTATCGAAATGAACTAGTTTTGAACTAGAACTATAATCAAATTATTCTTAAAATAAATAAATTGGATTTGAAATGGTTTTATAAATAACCAGAATTTCCAATATATAAATTGGAAATAGATTTGAATCGAAAGTATCTTCGGAATATTTCGATGTTGGATTTCGTGATTATACATATATTGTTATGGAAATTTGAAAGATATATTTATATCATTATTTCCAATATGATATTTGTTGATTGTAGTCTATTCAGACCCTTGCATTTAATATCAAATGGGATTTTGGGTTTGTTGTGAACGGTGTATTCAATAACACTGTTCTTGAGCCCCATTTGAAGAGAATAAATCTTTTAATTAAGGTTATTAGAATTTTCAATTATATTTAATAATTGGAACAAAATGGAATGTGAATTGGGTTTATGGTGACCTGTGTTTTTAACGACATTCGTTCTTTAACCCGATTTACAGTGAAATATTATTTGGAATTTGTAAATCCTTTGTTAAGATTTGAAGGAGATTTTCCAAAGTAAAGTTTTCCAATTTTACATATTAAATTGGAATTGAGTGGAATTCGATTTGGTAATAATCGAAGTAAACTTCTGTAGAGGAAGACGGTTAATATATATGGAATTTAAAAGGCTAGTCGTTATTCCATTTATATTATCAGTTGGATATGGAAGTTTGTATCGATTATATATATCAAATTGTTTTCCATGAAGATTCCATTGTTAATGGAATGTGATTTTGGGTTGTCGTGAATGGTATATTTAATAATACTGTTCTTACACCCAACGGAGTTAAGAAAATCAGAAACTAACTGGAGATTAGTTAAGTTGAATGGTTCCCTGGGTATTGATCTAATGTTGGTTTCGGCCTGCGGGGTTAATACTTAGGGAATTGTTCGCTTGCTAATTTACGGTTAGAGGCTGATGGAATGGAATGCGATTTTAGGTTTATCGTGAACCGTGTTTTAAAGGACATTGGTTCTTTAACCCAGTTAAAGACAGAAATAAGATTTTGGGTTGTCGTGAATGGTATCTTTAATAATACTATTCTTAGACCTAATGGAGTTAAGAAAATCAGAAACTAACTGGAGACTAGTTAAGTTGAATGGTTTTCTGGGTATTGATCTGATGTTGGTTTCGACCTTCGGGGTTAATACTTAGGGAATTGTTCACTTGCTAATTTATGGTTAAAGGCTGATGGAATGGAATGTGATTTTGGGTTTATCGTGAACCGTGTTTTAAATGACATTGGTTCTTTAACCCAGTTAAAGGCAGGATATGATTTCCCAAGTCAAACAATCGTTAATATTGATTTTTGGGAAGATTAAAACCAAGTGGAGTTTTAATGCATCTTTAATTAGATTGAAATGATATCCAAAGGAAGATTAAATAATAAATCTAAATAATTTATCTTTGATAAAATTAATGGGAACCTTTCCCAAAGTATAAGAATATTTGAATAAAGGAATATTCTGGATTGGAATGAGGCATTTGTTGTGTTTATATAGCACTTGTTTATTATATACGCGAGTTGTTCATAAAGATTGGGTTTATCCCATTCTGAATAACTGATTGGACGATATTTCGAGGATGAAGACGGTCGTTGAAGACCGGAGGTCTTCACATCGTTTGGATGATTACTAATGTCTTGATTGGGCTGTACACCCAAGACAAGGTAATAAGTGGTGATCGTCCAGATGTACTTGGAGATCGACCGGATATGCGAGGACCTCTCCCCTATATTGGACATATGGGGGAGGAATAAGGTGCCTCCGGTTTCGTTCAGACCTAGAACGAACTTGTAAATGGATGTGTGTCTGACATCGCATTTCACCCTATGTGATTGATAGACTTCAGTTGCATAGTATGGATTGCCTGTGTGGCATGCTGAGATGCAAATGATCAAGGCTTCTGTTGAAAAACAGAGTCTTGTGGTTGATGATCAAAGCATGGCTTTGATATAGCGTAGCTTTGTGTAGCGTTGATTCGCGAGCCTCACACCCCGGTGTGGACCAGAAACGGGAGAGGACTTCAGGAAGGACATGCGTTTCTTTCTAGTTAGGAGTGGTGTCAGCGTTTTACTAGCCCTGGCATTTTACTCTTGTGGATGATGGATAGCGAGGCGCCTCGGTTATATCGGTCGTTCCGAGGCCGATAGTTTGGTCGGGATATGATCAAGTTAGGCCCCATAGGGTGGGGAAATGCAGTGTTCAGGCATTTTAATCCACATTGAGTGGACCGGCCCTGACGATCCAAAGGCTTGACTGAGTACTTGCCTAAGACATGGTAGGCTAGATTGTCTTGAAGAGGTACAGATGATCCCTTGCCTTGGTTCACAGATGGAAATCCAACTTCCAATATGACATTTTGCGGTTTTAATTGTAAATCTATATATGGCGACATAGTGGTATAGGGCACTTATGCCATCTATGATAGATACTTATGATTGAAATTGTTTTGACACTATACACTTATAGTAATAATAAAACATGAAATTTTACGTGCCAATCATTCTTGGCTATTATCAGGTAAAAACTCTATCCTCCGGCTTGCGTTGCATTGTGTGATGGGACCTGAGTCTTATAATTTCTTCATTGTTCTTTGTTTAGCATTGCCTGTTGTTTTATGCACTGGTATTCTTGGGAGGAAACCCATTCCGTGTTATACGGTGTGGTCCCTTGATTTACCTTACTTTAAAACCAAGATAATAACTGTTTTAGTTCTCACACCAGTCACATGACTGACCTGGACTTTATTGTTTTAACCTAAACTCTGGGTGCCCTTATTTTCGCACGGGCAGCTAGTAGTTGGGTTTTACAGATATTATATTAACAAGATCCTGGTTTACAGCTGGAATGATATTCGAAAAGTTCTATATCCATTTATCTTTTTCAGTTGTGTTTTGTATTATTTTTCCGCTGCTATGTATTTAAATGTAATTTAAATCTCTGATATTTATCAAATGTATTTTCTTCATTTAAACTCTGTATATCCTTGTATTCTGATGGAATTGTTGTAATAAGCAATGAAATGTTCTTCAGTTTGTGTTCTGATTTGTCATGTTCTCAACTCAATCCGAGCTTTCCTTTACGGGGAAGTTCAGGTCATTTCAGTTGGTATCAGATCTTTGGTTTACAGAGCTCGAGAACAAGACACATTAGAACTGAACGAAAGAATTCATCATAGATTGGATTAGTAATATCCAATAAGAATGACTCGTTAGAGATAGGATCAGTAGTATCTGTTAGCCTACTTTGTGGACTAGGCTACACAAATTTAGATGATCAAGTAATGAAGAACATTCACTCCAAGGACCGGATCAGATCGCAGATCATTTGGTCAGAGCAAGTCAGCATAAAGTAGAGAAAGAAGGGACTTGGGTCGAACTAGATCGGATAAGACAAACCCAATCCGTCCCTTCAACCGAAGGACTCCGATTCGAACCCATGCTCTCAGAACTCCAACTATCACACCCACGTTCCCTTAAAGTTCGGAGCGGTTAGAAGGCCACATTCCCACGTTCATCCACTAACTCAATGTGCTGGCACCATCTTGTGATATCCGAACCCGCAAGTGATGAAATGGAGGCCACGTGGATCCGAACCGGAGCCATCCCAGGAGCATTTTTCACCTATAAATACACCATCAAGAGACATTTGGAAGGATCTTTTAGCATTTTCAGAACTCAAACTCTATTGCTATCTAAATATCACCAACTTATTCAGATCATAATCATCCTTCGAAGCATACTATGAAGGAGATTGAGTGAACCAATACATTGTATAAGTGAGAATTGAGTGAAAATCATTGTTGTACTTGCATTCAAGACATCAATTGAAAGAGTAGAAAGTGGATGTAGGCTATTTAACGCCGAACCACTATAAATTGTGTGTTTTCTCCGTTTTTTGATTTCATTTCAGTAGAATCATTACTTGTTTGGGTGTTAGAGCCAATTTTGGATCTAACATTTTGGTGCTTTCACTGAGAGTTCTTTGAATTCTTCGCTTTTTGGGATTATCATTCACTATTTGGACCTTCAAGTTCAAAGAAGTTAATCCTCTGTTTTCGACATCTTTAAGTACCTTTTTGTGAACCGTTGAAGAATTGAACACTATGGCCAAAATGAAAGGAAAAGAAGTGCAAGGCGCTAGGGGGAACGATGCTAGAGAGGATCAACAAGCCATGGTATTGACGAGGTCGAATGGACAAGACTCTAGAGCAGGTCGCTCCGGTCAAGATGGTCCGATCCGAGCAGGTGACTATGATCCGAGCCAAACAGAAGACGTTGAGGTAACTCGCTCCACCCATCCGAACCGGTCCGGTCCTACTACCTTGCTCTGATCCAATCCGAACCAGAATAAAGCTGGAACTTCTACTCGAGCTCCCACCAATGCTCCGATTCCAGACGCTATGACCAATGATCAGCTTGACCCATCTGCACCCGTCACCCAATGAGATTTTTCACGCTTTCTTGACATGCTCCAGAGTATTAAGGAGGCATTGGAAGCCCATAAGCGTGATAGTCTTCGCATGCAAGAGAACATGATCACTATGAGTCAGGAACTCCAGGAGCTCCGGAGGCAAAAGACACCTTCCCCAACAAGCCGCCTTGTTGTAGACGATTCATCTTCCTCAGATGAGGGACGTCCTCATGAAAGAAGGCCACTTGAACGACCTTAGAATCTTGATCAGCTAACTTTTGGATCTTTAGGATCCCGAGAAGACGCTGCTCGTGTGTTAGGACCTGATGACCTGGGCTTGAAAGAGCCTATGTTGTTGCCCATGCGCGGATCTCATTTTCTACCTAGGGATCCTAACATTACTAATCCTACGCAACAACAACTTCTCCAACCCTTTCCTCCTGAGATCGACCGGGAGCATAGGGAGCAGTGTAGAGCAGCCGCCGCTAGAAACAGAAGTTATCCCCTAATTAGGAGCCCAGGGGTAATCCAAATATCAGACCTAGAGTACCTGTGCAGACAATAACAAATTCCGATGTATGGGAGATGGCGCGTCAGATTATGTCCGAAAGCCGGCAGTACACTAATGAGGACTAGGGTATTGAGCGAAGTCATACCCCCTTCATATATTATATATTGGATTTCCAGTTCCCTCGGCGGTTCAACTTGCCTCAAATGGATCAGTATTCAGGAAGAACGGACCCAGGGCAGCATCTGATGAGGTATGCATTATTCATGAATGCCATAGAAGCTCCATATGCTATAAAATGCAATTTATCTTGAAGATGTGGCGTTAATGTGGTTCACCCGACTCCCTCCCCGGTCGATATCAAATTTCACAGAATTGAGTGAGCGCTTTATGAACCAGTTTCGACTTCACGCCCGAAAGTCCAAGAGCATCATAGAGTTGTCACGGATTAAACAGGCCCAAGGAGAATCTTTGAAGTCATATTTAAACCGCTTTAACCTGTCCATCACCGAAGTTAGTGACCCTCATGAGCCCACTATTCTGATGGCCTTGATGGAAGGGGTTGACCCTGACACAAAATTTGGGGATTACTTGTCTGGGAAACCGCCTCCTACTAGAGAATTGTTTTACGAAAAAGCTAACATTCGCTTAAGACGAGAAGAAGCTCATGAAAATAGGAAGAGAAAGTCCGAAGGGGCCTCGAGCGAAGATGTCCAAAGTAATGTTGCTGTGAAGCAATCCGGTGATAGTTCGGGGAAAGTTGAGGTAAACGTCGGCAACCAGAGTGGAGGTAGTAGCAATAGGAATGGGAACGGCAATAGAAGGAACATGAACCGAGGGAATAACTCTGGTAAAAGTCCCAGATTCCAGACTTTTGAAAACTATACGCCGCTAAGTGATACGTTGGAGAATATTTACTTGTATACATATAGCATATTGCAATACAAAAACCACCACCCAGAGACTCCACTGAAAAAGAGATCGCAACGGGAAAGTTTTGTTTGTTCCATGGAACCCACGGTTATTCCACCAACGAATGCCGTCATTTAAGAGATATAGTTGAAAGATTGCTACAGGAAGGGAAGTTAGACGAGTACAAGGTTGCCCCAAGGGACAGGGGGCAAGGGGGACAAGCCCCGGACCAAAACCAGCCTACTTCAAAACCCACAGCCTAGCAGAAAGGTAAGGGGATCGTTATCAATACCATTATAGGCGGACCCCACCTAGCTAGTCCTAGTTTCAAAGCAATGGACTAGTACGTCAACTCCGCCAAGCATTTTGAGGTAGGAGAATGCAGTAACCTCGAAGACATCACTCCAGTAAAACAACAAAAGACGATGTTAGACGACGTCATATTCCATAGTAGAGATGATTCCGAAGTTCAATCCCCAACTGAAGATCCACTGGTAATTACCACGACCATCGGCGAATTATCCTCTTCAAGAAAGCTTTTGAACAAATGAGACTCGAAGCAAAAGATCTAAAGCCCTGCGAAGGATGGATACGTGGCTTCAATGGGGGCATTGACGGCTCCGATGGGCTACGTAGAATTACCAGTAACATTAGGACAGGGAGATCGCCAGAGAGTGAGGATCCTGCCATTTGTAGTTTTGGATGTAGAGTCACCCGCCTTCCTAGGCCGACCGGCCCTTGCCGAGTTTAGGGCATGTATTGCACCTTGGTGCTTGCTGCTTAAATTCCCGATTGATGCAGGAATTGGGGTGATGAGAGGCGACCAAGCTACGGGACGATCTTGTTACATGACGAAGTTGAAGATGCTAATGAAGGGGTTGAATATATAAACTAAGGACGATTCTCCCCCTTCGAAGGAAAACTCAGCATAGCAATTAAGGGGTCCAGCCTAAGAGATTCGCCCTTAGATGTGCTCGAGGATATAGATCACAGAAAGGATAGAGATCCCGAGGATAGGAAGGCGACTCCCAACGAGATACCAATAGATATACCTATTGATGAGACAGATTCGACAAAAGTACTAAAGATCGGCTCGCAACTAGATCCAGTCCGAGCGAAAGAGTTGGATGATTTTTTAAGGGCTAATCTGGATGTGTTTGCCTGGACTAACGCTGACATGTGTGGGATTTCGCCCTCCATTATGAGCCACTCTTTATGTATAAATCCAAAGCACCCACCAGTCAAACAGAAGAGACAGATGTTAGGCCCAGAGCGATCAGCAGCTTTGAAAGAAGAGGTAGAGAAATTAAAGGATAATGGATTCATTAAGGATTCAAAATATCCCGACTGGATATCAAATCCTGTCCTGGTCAAAAAAATCTAATGGGAAGTGGCGTACATGTATCGACTTCTCTGACTTGAACAAGGCTTGCCCGAAGGATAGTTTTCCTCTTCCCAGAATTGATCAGCTAGTAGACTCAACGGCTGGGCACGAGCTTTTATCCTTTATGGATGCCTATTCGGGGTACAATCAAATTCCCATGCATATACCAGATCTGGAGCATACAAGTTTCATCACAGACTTGGGGTTATATTGTTATGTACTAATGCCATTTGGATTAAAGAATGCAGGAGTCACGTACCAGCGTTTGGTCAACCGCATGTTCTATAATCAAATCGCGAAAACCTTGGAGGTTTACGTGGATGACATGCTTGTGAAGTCTAAACGATCTTCCGACCATACAAGGAACTTAACTGAAATGTTTGATATTCTTCGAAGGTATGGAATGAAGCTAAACCTCCTAAAATGCTCGTTTGGAGTCTCATTTGGAAAATACCTTGGGTTTATCGTGAGTTCTCAAGGAATTGAGATAAATCCTAGTCAAATAGCAACAATAAGGAATATTGAAGAATCACGAAAGATCAAGGATTTTCAAAGCCTAGACGGAAAAGTTGCTGCATTGAGCAGGTTTATCTCCAAAGCCACAGATAGGTGTGTACCATTCTTCGATCTAATAAAACGAGGAAAACGAAATTTTGAGTGGACCCCTGACTGTGTGGAGGCATTCTAGAATTTATTAGACTTATTAGAAAAGCCTCTAATATTATCAAAACCCATGGAACATGAGGATTTGTTTGTCTACCTAGCAGTATCATCTCATGCCATCTGTACAACATTGGTACGTGAAGAGGATAAAGTCCAGAGGCCTGTATACTACGCGAGCAAGAAGCTAGTTGCTGCAGAACGTAATTATCCGAAGATAGAAAAACTAGCTTATAGCCTCCTGATTGCTTCCCACAAACTTCGTCATTACTTTCAGGCTCACTCGATAGATGTATACACCGATCAACCTTTAAGACAAGTGGTGTAATATCCGAAGCATCGGGGCGGTTACTTAAATGGAACATCGAGCTGGGTCAATTTGATTTAAATTTTAAACCATGGAAATCAATAAGAGGGCGGGCATTGGCCGACTTTATAGATGAATTCGCAATTCCCGAAGAGGAAACAGTGAGTGACAAGGTAGTTACTTTGGACAAAGAATTAGAGCTTAGTCCATAGAAGCTATATACGGACGGAGCCAAAAACGATCGAAGGTCCAACGCCGGAGTTGTTTTAATAACTCCTGAAGGATGATCTATTTACTATGCATTGCGATTAGAGTTTGTTGCTACCAATAACGATTTTGAGTATGAAGCCCTGATTGTCGAGCTGAAACTCGTCAAGGAACTGGGGGTGAAGACACTGGATATATGTTGCGATTCCAAGATAGTTGTATGCCAGGTTTGGGAGGAATTTATTGCTAAAGGGCCTCGACTCGTTACTTATCTCAAAAAGGTAAAGGAGTTGCTTGGTAGTTTGGAGCATTACAGCATAACGCATATTCCAAGGACAGAAAATCAGAAAGCAAATCGGTTGGCAAAGCTAGCAAGTTCAGATAATCCCAAAGAAACTGAAATGGTTCTGATAAAGGTTTTGGAATCACCGAGTTTCGACCTGATGGAAGTGGAACTAGCCTTGGAAGTTGATCCAGAGAGAGAACATGGATGACAACAATCAAGAATTTTCTCAAGAATGGAACCCTCTCATTGAAGAACAACGAAAGACGAGCTGTAAGACTTAAGGCTGCAAGATGCATTTTACAGGACGACGTCCTTTATCGCCAAGGGGAATTGATATTATTGGAGTTTTACCTATTGTCAGAGGGGGTGATAAGTACGCGATCATCGCCGTGGACTATTTTATGAAATGGGTGGAAGCTGAACCTTTAACAACGATCATGACAAGAAAGGTGATCAATTTTGTGGTCAAAAACATTATCTGTCGATTTGGGATACCGAAGACCATCATAACTGATAATGGGACACAGTTTGACAGCCTCGAATTCAAAAACTTCTGCCAGAAGTACAAGATTGATAAACGGTACACTGCTGTAGCTCACCCGCAGTCAAATGGCCAGGTCGAAGCAATAAACAAGGTTATTAAATATATTCTCAAGAAGCGGTAGAAGCGGGCCAAAGCCAAATGGGTAGATGAGTTTCCACTAGCTTTGTGGGCCTACAGGACAACCTTTAAGACGACCACCGGCCATACTCCCTATTCACTTTCCTTTGGGTCAGAAGCAGTAATCCTGGTAGAATTGGAAGTCCCTTATCATCGAGTCGTGTACTATGACTCGATGACAAATAGAACACTCCTCCTAGAGTCTCTTGATATGGTTGAAGAAAAAAGAGACAAAGCAGACTTGCGTGCCTCAAGACATCGACATCAAGTAGCACGTTATTATGACCGGAAAGTTCGCTTCAAAACCTTTGAACTAGGATACTTAGTACTGAAGCGAGTCTTCCCGCCTTCAACCCAATTGGGTCCAAAATGGAAAGGGCTATATACCATCCAACGGAAGCTTGATACAGGAGCATTCAAGCTAACGACCGTGGACGGTGAAGAGATTCCCAGAGCTTGGAACGCTTAACACTTGCGATGATACCTGAGCTAAATACGAAATGTCTTCCTTTTTGTTTTTATAAGCTATGTAAAAAAGGCACGACTTTCCTTAAAAAGTTTGTTTATATGAACAAAGGATTATGAAGTGGATGTAGGCTACGACTTAGCTGAACCACTATAAAAATATCGTGTGTCATTTACTTTCCTACATTATTTATATCTTTAACCATTATTCTGTCATGACAATGAAACACAAAACACTAAATTAAATTTCAAAAATTGGAGGCAACCCATGTGCAGGAGCAAACAAAATGACCGTTTGCATGATAAGATGCAAAGGACGGGAAGACGACGTCCCTTGAGGCGTGAAGGTGCACCCCGATAAGTGACCGCCTCAGTAATACTCTAACCTCCTTTCGAGACAGGAGAGTATAAAGATGCTAAAATGAATAGGCATCAATGACGAAGAGAATATGGCCCTATCAGAGAATCGGGGACAACTAAATTTTGAATTTAATCGTTCTTGAATAAGTCCTAATCAGTTATCCAAGATTGATTGGGGACATATATATACACCTGTTCCCCTTAATAACAACTTTACTATATAATTGTGATATGACATGCTATTCGTTTGCATTTTTACCTAAATGTTAAATTTACGGATATTAAACATTGCAGCGAACAAACCACTTTATTCATAAATATGTGAGTTTATACAGGAAGACTAAGCAAAAGACGCGAGGTCCGCACTCACTACAATAATAGCGGACCAGTGGAATATCAAAATAAAATAAAACAAAGCACATTATCACTTGGGCTTTGGAGCAGACTTGGATTTTTTGGCAGCCTTAAGAGCATTTCTAGCTTCTTTTTCAACATCAGACATGAGACGCTTTGGCCTTTTCTTCTTTGTAGTTTAAGTACCAGAATCGGTAGATTTCTTCCCAGGAGTCGAAATACTGGAATCAAGAGAAGATTTTTTAGCAAGCTCTTCTGTAATTGACCTATTTGAAAGCTTAACAACTAACTTCGACCCAAGATCCACCACTGCAAGGGGCTTAAGGCTTTCGGGGTTTAAGTCCTCGACTTTCAGCTGCATGCGGTTGTCTTGTTCGGCTCTCATTTAAGCCAAAGTCATGTCATCAGCACTTTTCGAATCCCCATTTATAGCAACATCAGGATCTTCTTCGTGCCCCTCATTACCATCGTTGTCTTTCAAGGCATCTATCATTTCGTCATCATGAGCAGTGTCAGCTTTAGACGGTTCAGCTCCCCCTCCGGATTCGATGATGGTAGCCTTATCCTGTCCTCCCTGAGTCTTTTCCATGGATTCTTCCCCAATGGAGGATCCCCAAGGCTCATCAGTCTTCTCGGCTGGTTCAGCACCTACAGAATGAGAAGCAACAATTATCAACTCAGGAGAAAATAAAGATCCTCGATCGATTGCCCAATGATGTGATGAAAGGTGGAGTCGGCCTTGACAAATTGTGGTGAAAAGGTAGAAATACCTTCTGATGATTTCTCAATTGGGGCGGCTACCGTCTCTGATGCTGATTCAGGTATAGGAGATAAAAGAGACGCTCTAGGAATTCCCAGATTCTCGGGATCATATCCCTCAACTCCAGTAGTTTCGACGGTAGTAGAAGAAGAAAACTTCAAGGTTATTCTTTTGTTTGGCCAGGCGTTTCTCCTCCTCCATGGTAGCAGCAATAAGGCGACACCCCTCGGCCAGACGTGCCGGTTTATCATCTCTCAGATACTTCTCCATGAGTTTGTCTTCATCAACAAAGTCTACCTTAAGTTCCTCTTTTTCCCATTCGATGATTTGACACCATACGTGAACTAAGGTAGTCGGATAGTCTTCGATCCAAGAGATGTTTCTGCGACGGATTATGTGTGCAAAGAATTCAATCATTAGTTCGCCAAAGCCATGCAATTCTTCTTGAGCCTCTGATAGCTGTTTATGGGTTTCTTTAGCAGACTTAATAGCGATGTCCACATTCCCCTCAGCTAAGGCAACCCTAGTCTTGGCTTCCATTAACTTGGACTCTAAGTCAACATTTCGTTTCTCCAGCTCGGCATTCTTCCTCGCTAACTCGGCCTTTTCTTGCTCAAGAGTATTGTAAGCCAGTTGCATTTTGACACTGTTTGACTTAGCGTCTTCCGCTTGTTTCTTCAATTCCAAACGTTCTTGACTATGAGATTCCAGCATGTCATGATAATGCTTTTGTAATTCCTCAAATTGCTGTTTGAAGTTGTTGGCATCTCGTTGAGCAATGACGAGTTGAGTCTGTGTATCTTCTAAGTCCTTCTCCATATTTTTCGAAGCATTCTCATCGAAGTATGCAGCCTTCTTCATTGAATCAACATCTTTAATTAAGGCCCGAATGATTCTGGAGAGAATGCGTGAATACTTGTACATCTCCGAGTATTGTTTCTCAACTGCGTCAATCTTTGCTTTAGCCTCATCTGCCCACTTCGAAGAAATAGGCTCAAGTGCAGGTAAGAAAGTTAGGTAGTGTTTGGTTTACCATTTTAAGTTTTGGGTTTTCGTCCATACAAAAATGTGCACAACGCATGTGAATCATGGAAAACAACAATTTTAGAAAACAAAGTTAACACACAAATTAAAAAACAACTTTTATCCATTTTTCATGTTTTGAGAAATAAAAGAAATATGGAGACCAAATCCTCATTTCATGATTGCTACATCCCCTCCGCGGTCCCCTCCATTTTGCTTTCATTTTACCATTCCTTCTTCTACACCTTTAAAGTTTTGTAATTAATTTTGAAAACTAAAACCCAAAACTCATTTTTAACCAAACACACCCTTAGATTCTCAAAGTAGTGATCTGGGAACTACTTCTCCAAATATGCCAGCTTAGTTTTGGAATCAGCATCCAGTGGTGGGGGTTTGTAATATGTCAGTTCAATGTGTTTCCGCTTAGCAGGGACGACGGTTGCATCACCTTTTTCAGATCGCTTCTCAGAAGCTTTGTGCTTGTTTCGTGAATCAGTGTGTTTCGGTCGACTTTTTTCCCGATTATATTTGTCTTGAGGAGAAGTTCGATCTTTGGATTGCGATGTCTTCCCCACGACGACTTTGGTGGCTCTTATACCTGTCTGGATCCGACCAGACAGGGGAAAGAGAGCGTGAGGTGTGTGGTCAATGAGAATCATGAGGCCTTCTGTCATCTCTGCCCCGGCTCTCACGGCGATCATGCTCGGTATCAGAAGGAGGTCTAGACATGCTATGGCGAATTTTTCTGACATCATAGTAAGGGCGAGACATTGTACCTGCACAACAATATAAGTGGAATTCAGGATCAGTGCTCACATAAGACATGAGTGCTGTAACGTGCAGTGCTAATGTGTTATGTGCATCCTAAGTGGTGTTCCCCCAACAAACCCGAGTCTAAAGCTAGACTAGCACTAGCGGATTCTTTGGCCTTCACGGGAGTAGTTTCCTCTGAAGAAGTGAAGGTTAAAGGATTTGTGCCAAAGTCCTCTGAAGTATAGGTGGTTTCAGGCAGGGGAAGATTTTCTAAACCCTTAAATGTAGAATCGTCGGTAGTAGGTGCATCTCCTTGAGAAGCGTCTATTGGCGGCTCTTTAGGGGATGTTGGCTTCTCAGGAGAAATAGCGCCATTAGGGATGGTATACCGTTCTCTATGCTTTTCAGCTATGTTGGCTAACTTATCGTCCAGAGTTGAAGAAGGAGAAGTCCGAAGAGGTATTTTTGGACCTTTCGAGCCCTCGCCTATCTCAGGAATAATGTCGACCAGGGGTATGTACACATATGGACTCCTCCCATGACCTATACTACAGGTAATAGATAGTAACCCGTGATGATGGAGATACTCATCCTTAAGAACTTCATCGATGGTTAGGAACTTTTGATCGCCATTGAGAAGCTGATGCAAACGATCAAAGTTTAATTGATTCGATATTTGCTTTGGGTTATCAACTGCGAATGAAAAAAAAAGCAAGTTTATGTGTTGGCATGAGCATTTAAAATTGAAATCTAGAAAGTCGGTGCTTTACTTGATTTGGTCCATCTCCTGGCGCACCTCGGCCGCTGTCTGATACAAAACCATTCAAGTTTAGAATCGCCAGCCTTGCTGCTAAATGGATCGGTAATAATTTTCCTCTTTGGGACTGATTCAAAATATGAGAAGGAGGGAGTCTCTTGAGTCCGATGCTTGAAATTATAAAAAAAGTGGATGTCATCGAAGGTAGGAGCTATACCTAAAACTTCTTTGTATGTTATATACAAGGTGTATAAATAAGCATAAGAGTTGGGATGTAATTGCATGGGGGCAATCCGCATCTGTCTCAGAAAATCGACAACAAAAAGCGGAAACGGTGGAATAGCCCCAACCAGACACATCAATCGGGTAATTGCCATAAATCCTTCTGGTGGATTGTGGGGGCGATCTGTTTTCGATGGCACCAGGGTATCTCTTTTTAGTATTACATGCTTTAGACATATTCGAACGAGTCTATCATCATCGATCGTCGACTCAATAGGATCTTTGGGTAACTCCAATATAGTGGCAGTTTCAAACTCATCGGGAGCACAATCATCTCCTACCCCTCCTTCCTCTTCATCACCAAGAGAAACTTCACTATCAGAAGGTATTTCACTATTGTTTGCTTCCACTTCATAATCTGGGCCCTCATCATCCCGTTCAGGGTCTGAGGGAGAGGATATGTCATCAAGAGTGAGTTTCTCGGTAGTTTCAGCAACTTCTCTCTTTTCTGCTAACCTTGATGAATGTCTCTCTGCCATGATCGCTAAACTACTGAAGAAGCAATAATATAAGTAAGAGTAAGATAGCACGTATCCCCCCGTGTACGTGTGTGAACTAAAGTGTGTGCTATGTGTGCAAAGGATACAAAGTAAACACATGAGAGCATAATGCAAAAGTTTGACGAAGTAGTAATATGTTCACAATAGTCTTAAATGTTCGCTCATGTTTATAAGGCACTATCCTAACTGTTCATTAAGTTGTAGATCACGGCAAGCAATGACCGAGCCAGTTGAATAGATTTTTGTGCATTAGGTTAGATGAGTTCGGTTCGGTTCAGATATGTATTTTGGGATCGGATCGGGGGCAAAACCATGTTTCAGTTTGAAGCAGAAGTTAACGCCCTATATGGAAATTGGATCAGTCCGGGAATGTATATTCTGAGTGATCCGGATCGGCTTGAGTGCCCATGCTTTTCTCTCTTTGCTTTTCATTCCAACCCGACCCGGTTGAGTAAGCCTTGTTTTCCTTTTACCCTTCACTTTTCAATCCGATCTGATCCGGTTAGATGAAACCCCTATCCTCTTCACTCTTATATCTCTCCACCTGAACCAATCCCAAATCCTCCTCTTTTCTTCTTCTTCTCCATCCTTCCTCTTCCTCAGTCGACACCGAACCCAACTTTGTGCCAAGAACTAAGTCAAAACCGAATGTTCGTACATTGGCTTGGCCAGTATTAGGCTCTGGTCTCCCCTATAACTGCCTCAAGATGGTGACAAGGCCATCGACGATGATGGCAATGGGAGGAGGTCGTGATGTCAAGTTCAAACAGACACCATACCCAAATCGTCCAAATTAACCACAAACCTTAACTGAAAACAGCTATTACGAAGTTATTTGAGGTTATAAACCTACTTATTTGTTTGATTCGAAGATTAGCGTGAAAATTCCCTAAGTTTTTGAGAAATAGGGTTTCGACATAAAACGTAGAAGATGAGAATGATTAAAGAAAGGGAGGTAGAAGAAGAAGAGCGGCAGACTTATATAGGTTCAAGATGGCTCTTTGTATTCCTATCCTTTAACTCCGTTCGGACTGGAATACAAGCCCATGTATGTATATATGGCCCATTAATTTAGTAGTAGAGGGTTAAAAGAGGAGTCGTTCGGACCGTTGGTGCTTCCCCCTTGGCTTCACCCTAGGTTCGGACCAGAGATCGAATCCCAATGGAATCATGCACGTTAACTTAGCATGCGAATTTAACTCAAAGAAAAGTATACGAGAGGTTTACCTGAAAGGGTCACTAGAAATCAAGAAGAAATCTCAGAAATATGTAAAATGAAGAAAATAATTTGCGTATTACATGGTGTATATATAAGCAGCAAGAAACACAACTTTATGGAGCAATGCATCCCTACACACAAATGGAAGCGACTGTTCAACAGTTTGAATTCAAAGGTTAATGGGCAAATAATGTCAAAGCACACTCCATCTCAATAGAAGCGTCCTTTGAGTAGGCAAAATGTTAGCCTACTTTGTGAACTAGGCTACATAAAGCTAAATGATCAAGTAATGAATCACATTCACTCCAAGGACCGGATCAGATCGGATATCGTTTGGTCAGAGCAAGTCAGCATAAAGTAGAGAAAGAAGGGGTTTGGGTCAAACTGGATCGAATAAGACAAACCCGATCCGTCCCTTCAACCAAAGGACTCCGATCCGAACCCATGCTCTCAGAACTGCAACTATCACACCCACATTCCCTTAAAGTTCGGAGCGGTTAGAAGGCCACATTCCCACGTTCATCCACTAACTCAATGTGCTGGCACCATCTTGTGATATCCGAACCCGCAAGTGATGGAATGGAGGCCACGTGGATCCGAACCGGAGCCATCCCAGGAGCATTTTTCACCTATAAATACACCACCAAGAGACATTTGGAAGGATCTTTTAGCATTTTCAGAACTCAAACTCCATTGCTATCCGAATTTCACCAACTTATTCAGATCATAATCATCCTTTGAAGCATATTGTGAAGGAGGTTAAGTGAATCAATACATTGTATAAGTGAGAATTGAGTGAAAATCGTTGTTGTACTTGCATTCAAGACATCAATTCAAAGAGTAGAAAGTGGAAGTAGGCTATTTAATGTCGAACCACTATAAATTGTGTGTTTTCTCCATTTTTTGATTTCATTTCAGTAGAATCATTACTCATTTGGGTGTTAGAGCCAATTTTGGATCTAACAGTATCCTAGAACGAGTGTGAAGAGTGTTATTTTTAAAATAAAATTGAAAACAAGTTTTGTTTTGAAAATTTAAACTTTATTATTCGTATTTGAATATTTATTTTAAATTGATTTGGACAATCAAGTATATAAAGACTTTGAATATACGTCTGATCCACGTGTATTCGAAGTTTTAATATACTGGATAAATATAGAATCACACTCTAGTCGCCCGGGGATGATTCTGATGATCGTCCAGACATCATCAGAATTTATATTCGAGTTTCGAAAGTGTGATGTTTATATGATTCCAATTGACAGGTGTGAGAACCAAAATATAGTTAGAATATATTTTTGTGACTTGGCGTCGAAAACGTGATTTTTGTATATATGTCAAAATTATGATTTTGAAAAGATAATCAACTAATTGATTGCGGATTGTTGATTGTGTTATGTGATTATTCATTTGAACCATTATATGAAAGAAAGGTAAATTTAGACAAAATTGAACGAAATATTGAACTGTATTGAAAATTATTTGGAATTGCATACATGTACATGCATATGCATTGAACAAGTCATAGCAGGGAAGCTAAGCAGAGGAATAAAATTGTTTGCCCGACAAATAGGTACATGTTTATTGTATTTCTTGGGGTTTTTGATGATTTTATGAGCCGATTGGCTAGCCGCTTGGCTGTTTCTTTTTCTTTTTGATTAGAGAGGCCTATGTGGCAGTTAGAGGATTTTCCCAACGCTCCCATACAAAGGGGGCTATGGCAAAAAAATTCGAAAATTTAGGGTGTTAGCCAAATTTTTGAAAAATTTGAAAATTCTTAGAAATTGAAAAGTTGAAGAATGAACGCCAAAATGAAAGTTGAGTTAGTTAGTTAAACAACTTTCAGCTTTCCTTTTTGAGTACGAAAAGATTTTAAGTGGGGGAGACTGTAACAACCCGGAAAATCCGGACCAATTTAAAATTTTTATTTTGGCAATTTTAATGAATTTTGAATATTTAAAATGAATTATTTTAAGTCAAAATTAGGCATACATCCCTAAAAGCAAACTTAATTAGGCTCACATCCAGTCATAAACTTATTATAAATTAGGTCCCTATTTTTCAAAACTTTACAAAATAGTAATTAAAAAAATTTAAAAAATTTCGTATATTAATAATAAAATAAATTATGCACTATACAAAAAATTCGGTTCAAAAAACAACAAAAACCATGGCAGAAAGAAGAAAACAGCAAAAAAAAAAAAGAAAAGAAAAAACTGTAGTTAAATGCATAATATTATGCACATATTTGGTTTTATTGCATGCATATATGCAGGTATTCCAGTTCTTACATCCGCATTGATTTATTTGCATATTTATGTGCTTGTATTGCACATTTCTTGCATAGAAGGATGCAATATTTCATAACAGTGAAACTCAGTTCATTTTTATTTGCTTCCAACTATGCATATAACCTGAAAAACATGCACACATGTGTGCAACATATCTAAAGGCTAAAACGGTAGCTGAATTCGCTGTATGCAATAGTTGCATACATATATGCAACTATAGGCAATAGTTGCATACGCGTATGCAACTTTTTTTTGATTTGCGTGGACTTCTGGGATTATTTTATGATTTTAGAATTTTTTTAACGCAGTGGCGCATTTTTTTTTTGTTGGAAATGGAGGAGGTGAAGGGCAAGCAACAGGAGGCAGAAGTTTCAAGTTGGATGAGGCGGTTGTACAAAATAAGGACTGGGTTTGGATAAAAAATATGGGAGGGACGTGGAGTTTATTTCAAACCTTAATAGGGACCTCTAAAAAACGCACCCTTATTTTAAATAATGACGATGAGAAATTTATTTTGAATAGAATTAGAACATATATATTTATTTGAATCGTTGTTAGAATATAAATAATTATTTTTAATTATAAAAGGAATTGAAAATGGCGCGGTAGTTTGAAAATTCGATTTCAAATTTCAAATGAATGTACAGGATTCAAAATAAACCATATTCTAGCAAAACCAAAAATTTTAGAATTTATTTTAAAATATCTTTCCAATGAATCTGAAAAATCAAAATTTCATAGCAAGAATAAAATGTTATGCCCAATTGAAATTTCGGAATAGTCGCTATGGAAAATAAAGCCCTTAAAAATAGCGATTTTGCAAACGATCTCCGTTTTTGACGAAACCACTTTTGTTGGATCCAGAATGTCAAGTTGTTGCTAGATTCCAATTTTTATAATTTTTGAAATCAATATGTGAGCGTGGTAAAAGAAAACGTGTTTTGTCAGTTTCAGTCAAATTTAATCGACGGGAAAATGACCATTTTTTAAACGGCCTCCAAATTTGACGAAATCGGTTTTTTAGAACCGTATCGTCAATAAAAAACTAGAATTAATTTTTCTGTAATTTTTGGAGTCAGTACGTGGCCTCGGTAAATTAAAATGTATGTTAAAATGCAATATATTGATTTATATTTTAATTTAAGGAAAAACTAATCGAAATAATCGAATTGGCTTACGAGACATATCCCATTGCGTTCAGAATGGGGGTAATTAGCAGGGGGTGACAGTCGTTGGGTTCGATTAGGTGTTCGAATGAAAAAATAACTTTTTGGAAATAAATTATATTAAAAAATATATATATTATTATACTTGGTCAACCCTCCCTCTCTCTCTTCTCTCCCATCGTGAAAAGAAAAAAAGAAAGAAAGAAATCCTCCCTCCCGTCGCTGCCACCACCCCCTAGTACCACCGTCGGCCTCCTCCTCCTCTCCTCCTCCTCATCTTCCTCCTCTCCTCTCTCTCCTACTCTTTCTCTCTTCAAATTTGCAAACCCTAAGCCCCAAATTGCAAACCCTAGCCGCCGTGGGCCCCCACTGCCCTAGCGCCTCCACCTGCACGTCCCCTACCACCAGCAGGTCCCGCCACTGCCCACTGGCCATCCAGCTCCGGCCGTGGGTCCACCATCACCAAAAACCCATTTTTCATATAATTCCCATTTTTGCATAAAACCTCCTATCACTATTTCGCCAATAACTCTCAAACGGTGCGCTTTTGGGAAAAACTGCACAATACTAAATTCGAAGAGCATGGTTTTCTCTTCGATTTGGTATATGATAGTCCTATTTTGGATTACAGAGCTGTCGGGAAAACGCGCCCAAAGTATGCTGTCAAAATACAGTCTTTTGGCGATTTCCGGCGATATGCTACATTTTCGGAAGGAAGACCACTAGGCGAAAGTTGTCCGGAATGGTGCGTTTAAGCTAGAACGTAAGATGGTGTGAAGATTGGAGCTCGTTTGCAAATTTTGGAACCAAAACAGCAAATCCGGACGATAGAAAATATGTGAGTTTTCTCCACTTTAAATCTTCTATGGTTTTTGATGTATGAAGTATGTAAAGTTATGATTTTAATTTATATAAAGTTATGATTTTTATTTATATAAAGTTATGATTTTTATTTACATAAAGTTATGATTTTTGATTACATAAAGTTATGATTTTTAGTTATGTAAAAATATCATTTTTGGTTAGTTAAAAATAGGATATTTATCGTAGGAAGGGAATATTTTTGGCAAGACTAAAAATATAATTTTTAGCAAAGTAAAAATATAAATTTTAGAACTGAAATAAAAATGTGATTTGTACTATGAACAACGTGAAGAAGATTGCGTTGGAATTTCAGGCAAGTCAGGACTATTGTGAAATTCAAAAATAAAATTGGTGGAGTGGATCCCAAAGGTGAGAACTCCTCACCATATTTTATTATACAGTTATTTATTTTATAACTGCATATATGAACTGTTCTCTGTCGTCCACAGACCATGGACGACTTGTTTAATTGTTTGGTTTGGTTGATTAGATTGTTTGGTTGAATTTGGTTTAGGAAATGGAATTGATTAGATTGGTATGTGCATGGCGAAGGCCATTATTAGACAGGGGATAAGGCCAGGCCTTAGCCCGTTTCAAGTATCGCGCCGTTATGCCGCCAAAATTTTCTAAAATATGTTAGAAAAATAAAAATAACATTTTTATTGTGTAAATGAGTTGAATAAATATTTTATAGTTAAAAATATAATTTTTAACGTGTATATGAATAAAATAAATATTCATTTACAAATCGGACGATATTTTTATGTACACACATTTAACTGATATTGATTGGGATGATATATTTTACACATCGCCTAACTACACAAATAATATTTAGTATTTGTTGGTTGAAACCCCACACGGGTATTGGGATGATATTTGACGTACACTAATCCCAATTGTTTAGTTGTATGTCAATCGATTGATTGACAGACTGTTATAAGCGTTAAATATTTATATTTAATGATTGTGCAGTGTAGAATACACTTTGGATGATGTTTGATTGTTTATCATTGTTGTATTATACACGTGTTGTATGAAATCCATATAATCAAATTATATGGTAATTGGCTGTGTCTAATTTCTGTTTAGAAAGAATGAATATTTTTAAATAACGAATATTTTAAAATAACGAATATTTTAAAATAATGAATATTTTAAAATAATATTCAGTAATGGATCAAAATATGATTTTGATGTCCGATTTGGGATGGACACGAATATATTTAAATATATATAGCCGTGTTGATTAGATAACGCCATTTTGACATGACCAATATTTATATCGATTTTATTTATTTCTATAATGAATATCGAAAAGGAATTGATTTCAAAATATAATGATTTGAAATTAATATCATTCATATATCGATGATATGGAATATTCAATTTTGATTTGAAATTGAATATGAAGTTGAAATCGTTTTGAAAACGAATTTAAAACGATTTATAAAATACCATTTAAATGGAAATCGACGAAATATATATACTATATATATAATGGCTTGAATACAACGCGCCGCACCGCGACAGTTCGCGAATTTTGACCATTGACTTCGAACGGACATTACGGGAGATCTAACCATCGGATTCTCCTAAAACCGGAACCGTTGGGTTCGTATCGAAAAGAGCTTTCTAATGAATATTAGAGATTTCAAATCTAATAGTTGGATTTGGAATTATGTCCAAATCAAATTTGGAAAAGGTCGCTGTAAGTGCAGTTCGATGGCCTTTTAAGGAAATCGACTGTACGGGCCTTGATAAAATTATTAAAAATATCAATAATTAGTGTAAAATCATAAGAAATGATTTGGAAAGAATTGGGATAAAAAATTCCATACTTGAAAAGATAAAAATAGATTTTTATCGAAATGAACTAGTTTTGAACTAGAACTATAATCCAATTATTTTTAAAATAAATAAATTGGATTTGAAATGGTTTTATAAATAACCAGAATTTCCAATATATAAATTGGAAATGTATTTGAATCGAAAGTGTCTTCGGAATATTTCGATGTTGAATTTCGTGATTATACATATATTTTTATGGAAATTTGAAAGATATATTTATATCATTATTTCCAATACGATATTTGTTGGTTGTAGTATTTGATATTGAATATAAGCCGATATATTTTCTATTCTGACCCTTGTATTTGATATCAAATGGGATTTTGGGTTTGTCGTGAACGGTGTCTTCAGTAACACTGTTCTTGCACCCCATTTGAAGAGAATAAATCTTTTAATTAAGGTTGTTAAAATTTCCAATTATATTTAATAATTGGAACAAAATGGAATGTGAATTGGGTTTATCGTGAACTGTGTACATTCGTTCTTTAACCCGATTTACAGTGAAATGTGATTTGGAATTTGTAAATCTTTTGTTAAGATTTAAAGGAGATTTTCCAAAGTAAAGTTTCCCAATTTTACATATTAATATGGAATTGAATGGAATTCGATTTGGTAATAATCGAAGTAAGCTTCTGTAGAGGAAGACAGTTAATATATATGGAATTCAAAAGGCATAGCCATCATTCCATTTATATTATCGGTTGGATATGGAAGTTTATATTGATTATATATATATATATATCGATTTGTTTTCCATGAAGATTCCATTGTTAATGGAATGTGATTTTGGGTTGTCGTGAATGGTATCTTTAATAATACTGTTCTTAGACCCAATGGAGTTAAGAAAATTAGAAACTAACCAGATATTAATTAAGTTGAATGGTTTCCTGGGTATTGATTTGATGTTGGTTTCGGCCTTCGGGATTAGGGAATTATTCACTTGCTAATTTACGGTTAGAGGTTGATGGAATGGAATGTGATTTTGGGTTTATCGTGAACGGTGCTTTGAAGGACATTGATTCTTTAATCCAGTTAAAGACGGGAATAAGATTTTGGGTTGTCGTGAACGGTATCTTTAATAATACTGTTCTTAGACCCAATGGAGTTAAGAAAATCAGAAATTAACAGGAGATTAGTTAAGTTGAATGGTTTCCTTGGTATTGATCTGATGTTGGTTTCGGCCTTTGGGGTTAATACTCAGGGAATTGTTCACTTGCTAATTTACGGTTAATGGCTGATGGAATGGAATGTGATTTTGGGTTTATCATGAACCGTGTTTTAAATGACATTGGTTCTTTAACCCAGTTAAAGGCAGGATATGATTTCCTAAGTTAAACAATCGTTAATATTGATTTTTGGGAAGATTAAAACCGTTAGATCCAAAATTGGCTCTAACACCCAAACTAGTAAAGATTCTAAGGAAATGAAAACTAAAACGAAGAAAACACACAATTTATAGTGTTTTGGCGTTAAATAGCCTGCGTCCACTTTTCTTCTTTTTCGATTAATGTCTTGAATGCGAGTACAATAATGATTTTCACTCAATTCTCGCTCATTTCATACGTTGATTCTCTCAATTTCCTTCACAATATGGCTTCAAAGATGATTGTAGTCTGAACGAGTTGATAAAATTCGGGTTGCAAAGGAGTTTCAATCCTGAAAGTGCCAAAAGATGCTTCCAAATGCCTCTGGATGGTGTATTTATAGGTGAAATTTTTTCCTGGAGAGGGATCGGTTCGGATCCACGTGGCTCCAATCCCGCTACAATCGGGTTAGGATAGAATCTGGTGATGACAGCACAACAGGTTAGTGGCAACATGGGTAGAACGTGGGCATAACCGCTCTGAGTCTTCAGGAGTCGTGGGGTGTAATCGTAGCAGTTCTAGACAATCGGTTCGGATCGGACATGCCATAGCCGAACCAATCCGATTATGTTTCAGCCTCCTCGTTCTCTGTTTCTTCATACATTATGTTTCAGCCTCCTCGTTCTCTGTTTCTTCATACTTTGATTTGGCTGGGAGAAACCTCCGATCCGCCCCGGTTTTTTGAAAGAATCTCCCGATATTCTATACTCTTTGTCACTTGATCTTCTAACTTTGTGTAGCTTAGTTCACAAAGTATAATATTTTGCTGCCTCAAAGGTTGCTTCTATCGAAGATGGAGTGTGCTTTGACATTGTCTGTCTATTGGCTTCTGAATTTGGGACCGTTGAACAATCGCTTCCATTTGTTAGTAGGGACACATTGCTTCATAAAGTCGTATCTCTTGATGTCTTTATATACCATAGAATGTGCAAATTATTTCTTTTTGTTTCAAACAATTCTGAGAACTTCGTTTAATATCCGGTAACTCCTCCAGGTAAACTCCTTGCATATTTTTCCTTGATTTCACCTTGTGGGTTGAATTAACTCCTTAGGCTCTGTTTGGGTTCGGCCCCTACCCGAACAACTTCAGCTTTGTTGTGTTAACAAGCCTAATGTCTATGGGCCAACTTTCCGGTCCGAACAGAAAGAAGTGCCACGTTAATAGGAATACCAAAGGCCAGTTCAAACTAATATAAAGTCATCATTTCCTCATTTCTCTTCTTTGTTTCCACCGCCCTCTGTAACTTGCTTCGAAGAAAGAAACCAAACCCTAACTCTCGAAATCGCAAAAATTCTCTTCAAATCATCAAATCGATTACATAGGTGGGTTTAGAACTTCTATCATCCTTGTAATAACCGACTTCAGTTAGATTTTGTAGTTAATTTGAACGATTTGGTCATGGCTTCTGCTCAGCTTCGACGCCGTGGCCTCCTCTTCCCTCGCTATCGTCGTTGGTGACTCCGTGATCACCTCGAGGAGTTGGGGAGATGGGATTTGTTGGGACAGGGGATAAATTGGTCCATGGAGATCTCATCATGACAAATTTTCAAAAATGAATGGTTTTTTTTATTTATTTATTTTAGAAGGAGATGGGTTCGGTGCTGATGGAGAAGAGGAAGAAGAGGAGAGTGTATGGGGTCGGTTCGGGTGAAGAGACATGGAAGTGGAGATGGGAATGGGATTTGCCTGACTGGATCTGGTCGGGATGAAAAACAAAAAGAAAGGGAGGCATGGACAATCAAGTCAATCTGGGCCTCTTCGAGTGCATACTTCCGAACCGATCCGGTTTTGCTCGCTGGATGTTGATGTCTGCTTCACACCAACACACAGCTTAGCCCCCCGATCCGATCCCAACGCATGCACCCGAACCGAACCGAAGCAGTTCAACTTAATGCACAAGAATTTGTCCAATTGGTTAAATCAATGTTTGACATAACCTTTAACTTGAAGAACAGTTAGGATAGCGCCTTACGAACATAAACGAACATCAAGGACCATTATGGACATTACTGCTTTATTGAACCTTTGCATCACGCTCTCATGTGTTTACTTTGCATCTTTTGCACACAAAGCACACACTTTAGTTCACACACACACACACAGAGGTGGATACGGGCTATCTTACTATAACTTATGTTATCGCTTCTTCAGTAGTTTAGTGATCATGGCAGAGAGACGTTCATCTAGGTTAGCAGAGAAGATAGAAGTTGCAGAAACTTCCGAGAAATTTACTCTTGATGTCATATCCTCTCCCTCAGACCCTAAATGGGACAATGAGGGTCCATATTATGAAATAGAAGCACATAATAGTGAAATGCCTTATGATAGTGAAGTTTCTCTTGGCGATGAAGAGGAAGGAGGGATAGGAGATAATCGAGCTCCTGATGAGTTTGAGTCTGCCATTATATTGGAGTTACCCAAAGATTTTGTTGAATCGACGATTGATGACGACAGACTTGTTCGAATATGTCTAAAGCATGGGATACTGAAAAGAGATACCCTGGTGCCATCAAAAGAAGATCGTCCTCGCAATCCTCCGGAAGGATTTATGGCAGTTATCCGATTGATGTGTATGGTTGAGGCTATTCCACCGTTTCCGCCTTTTGTTGTCGACTTTCTATGACAGATGCGAATTGCCCCCATGTAGTCACATCCCAACTCTTATGCTTATTTATACACCTTATATATAGCATACAAAGAGGTCTTAGGTATAGAGCCTACTTTCGACGATGTCCACTTTTTTTATAATTTCAAGCATCAGACTCGAGAGACTCCTTCCTTCTCATATTTTGAATCAGTCCCAAAAAGGAAAATTATTACAGCTCCGTTTAGCAGCAAAGCTGGCGATTCTAAGCTCGAATGGTTTTATATCAGGCAGCAGCTAGGGTGTGCCAGAAGATGGACCAAATCAAAGCACCGATTTTCTAGATCTCAATTTTAAATGCTCATGCCAACACATTAACCTGCTTTCTTTTTTATTCGCAGTTGATAACCCAAAGAAAATATTGGATCAATTGTACTTTGATCGTTTGCATCGGTTTCTCAATGGCGATCAAAAGTTTCTAACCATTGACGAAGTTCTTAAGGATGAGTATCTCCATCATCATGGGTTACTATCCATTACTCGTAGCATAGGTCATGGGACGGGTCCATATGTGTACATACCCCCAGTAGACATTATTCCTGAGACGGGCGAGGGCTCGAAAGGTTCAACAATACCTCTTCGGACTTCACCTTCTCCATCTTCAACTCAGGACGATGAGTTAGCCAACATAGATGAAAAGCACAGAGAAGGGTATACCGTCCCTGATGATGCTATTTCTCCTGAGAAGTCAACATCTCCTAAAGAGCTGCCAATAGATGCTTCTTAAGGAGATGCATCTACTACCGACGATTCCACATTTAAGGGTTTAGGAGATCTCCCCCTGCCTAAAACCATATATACTTCAGAGGACTTTGGCACAAATCTTTTAACTTTCACTTTTTCAGAGGAGACTACTCCCGTGAAGGCCAAAGAGCCCACTCGCGCTAGTCTGGCTTCAGACTCAGGTTTGTCGGGGGGGGGGACACCACTTAGGATGCACTCAACACATTAGCACCACATATCACAGCACTCACTTCTTATGTGAACATTGATTCTGAATTCCACTTACATTGTTGCGTAGGTACAATGCCTCGCCCTTACTACGATGTCAGAAAAATGCGTCGTAGCATGTCTATACCTCCTTTTGATATCGAGCGTGATCACCGTGAGAGCCAGGGAAGAGATGACAGAAGGCCTCATGATTCTTATCGACCACATACCTCGCGCTCTCGTTCCCTCATCCAGTTGGATCCAGACAGATATAAGAGCTACTAGAGTCGTCGAGGAGAAGATACGTCGCAGCCTAAATGTAACACCCCACCTCCGTTAAGGTCACTCACAAAGGGAATGCGTTAACTTTGGTGGAGCATTTTAGTAAACAGAACAGAACACTTACAAGACAGATAAAATAGTACTTGAAAAATTTATAACTTTGTTTCAACAGAACTGAAATAAACTTGGTTACATCCTTTCAAATCACAATATCAGAATTCAAGTACAAAATATCAGTCTTGTACAAAAGCCTTTAGAATGCATAGTTTAAACTCATAATCCCCACAGAAGAAGACAAGCCATACTTTAAGCACTGCAAGCGGAAGAAATCTGGATCAAGCTAGAGTATCCACTTCTACAAAACCGGGAGGGGAATGGAAGAAAGGAGGCGAAACAACAAGGGTCAGACAAAAAGTCTGGCAAGTCCAGTGATTTTCAGTTATGAACAGATAATAATAACATGACATGATCATAAAACTGGATGAGAGATAACTGTAACAGATGTAGCAGATATAACAGAAGAACAGAATGACATGAGCTATTTCTTTACTCTTCTCTGCACTAATACTAGTATAACAGAATTAGGTGTCACCCTAATGTCTAACCTCAAACAGAAACGGTTATAGAATAATTTCCACAGAAGAGAGTGCTAGTAATGGGCCTTTACTACCCGAACAGAAACAGACAGAAGCATAAACAGATTAATCCCTACGGAAACAGAATGTAGAATTAGGTGTACACTAGTAATTGGGCCTTTACCACCCGAACAGACGGTACCACGCAGAAACAGACAGGTGTTGCCACCCAACAGAAACAGACGGTACCAACAGAAACAGACAGAACTAAGTGTACCCTAAAACCCTACCCCAAGCGATCGGCTCCCTAAACATAAATACCCTGTATCGGCCCCACAGTAGGGTGTATCACTCCCTAAAGTGACAACCAATTGGCACAGACCTATTTACAGATGTCACGGCGTCTTACATCCTCAGAGGCAGACCGGGATCCATGCACGCACATGACCCAGTTGGAACGCACCATCAACACCCCTCTCCATTATCAGAATGAACCGCTTATAATTAGTTCAGTAAGCGTGCACGGACCCTACCTACTGTTGGGTCAAAGTTTTAATACCAGAAAGGGTTACTGACTAATATGGGTCCCAAACAACAGATGATACAAGTAATTCCCCTCCTAACCTTGTGTCCCCAAACTAACAGATTTCTCAGATTAGGCGACCTAACGAATTTAGCAGATTAAGCAAACTTGCAGATTTAGCAGACAACAGATTAGGCATCTCAACTGATTTAGTTTAGCAGATTTGGCATTTTTAACAGACTTAGCAGATGACAGATTTGGCAGGTGAACAGATCTAGCAGACTAGGCAGTAGAGCAGAACTAGCAGATTAGGCAATATAACAGAACTAGTAGATTAGACAAATATAGCAGAACTAGCAAATTAGGCAAATATAACAGATTTGATCATTCCTTAAAGTTTCCCAAACATATCTTGCCTAATTATAAATCTTGCCTAAGTTCACATGCATAAATAATAGTCATGATTCACAATATGATCATATACCCCATGTTTGCATTAAATTTACATAGCACAGATTATGGTCATAATTTACCATATATCATATGTTTCAATTTTTATTAAACTTGCATAGTACAGAAGATCCATATATAAATTATACCAAATATAGCCATTGATTACTATGCATGTCATATATCCCAAAGATCCCTTACTTAGGTGTTTATTTACATTAATAGATATCCTACTTTCATGTAAATCTTTATACCTAAGCCATATTTTCTTTATCTCAAATCATATGTTCAATACAGTCTATATTTATGTCCAATTATGTGTCCTCAAATCATATGTTCAATACCCCTTTTTGTTATAAATATAACATGTCCAGTCATATGTCTCAGATTTATATTCTAGCTACAGTCCATGTTCTTTCCTCAAATCAGTCACCTATTGGTCATGCCCAATTTATGCATCATTCATTTTACTGTCCCAAACATTTTAGCGTATGTTAATCTCTTATGAGATTGGCTCAGGCTCGTGGTAGCCTGGCTATAGAACAGAAAGCAGAAAGAAAAACAGAATAAGGTAGATCTAAACAGAACAGAACGGACATAATCTCAGATTCAAATTTACAATTCATGTCACAATCAGAATTAACGTTTATATCGGAAAATAACTGCACTTGCCTTGGTTGGATTAAAGAAAGAACTTTAATTGTTGTAGAATCGTTGGAGAAGCTTTAATCTCTAATTTGAATTGAGTTTCTTAGGTTGATGTTGGTTAGCTTCTAGTTTTGATTTCAGCAGAGTAGCGACGCCATTTTTATTTTTATTAGAACAGAGGTAGAGTAGAAGCAGAATAGAATTGTGTGTAGAGAAGGCTAGGTCTTAGGCTGTATTTATAGGTGTAGGAACTCATTTAGGCCCTCAGATTAACCCTAGAACTCATCAGGACCGTCCAAACATGTCACAGCCCACAAAATCGCACACACACGCACCACGTTCGACCAGGGCTCGACCCCCAAGTCGACTGCCCAGTTGACCTGGTCTGGGGGTTCGACTGCCCAGTCGACCTAGGTCCTGGGGGGTCGACTACCCAGTCGACTTGAGCTCTGGGCGGGAAATTTCCCGCCCAGCTCGCTTCTGGTTTTGAATTCGAATTTTGAATTCGAATTTCGAGCTGTTTTCAATTCTGAAATTTCCTGAAACTTCGGAGGGTCATATCTCCTTCATACGGACTCGGATTCTCGCAAATTTGGACTCGTTTTCATGAAGAATTCCGAGACGAACGCAATGGCGCAACCCGTTTACCTTGATTCTTATTTTAAAAATTAATTATCCTCTGATTTGTTATCTATACGTTCACAGAAAATACGGGGTGTTACACTAAAGACTGAACTTCTCCTCAAGACAAACACAGTTGGGAAAAAAGTCCACCGAAACATAACGATTCACGAGACAAACACAAGGTTTCCGAGGAGCAATCTGGAAAGGGTAATACAGCCATCGTCCCGACTAAGCGAAAATACATTGAACTAACATACTGCAAAACTCCACCACTGGATGTTGAGTCCAAAGTTAAGCTGGCATATCTGGAGAAGCAGTTCTCAGATCATTACTTTGAGAATCTGACTTTTTTACCTACACTCGAGCCTATTTCCTCAAAGTGGGCAGATGAGGCTAAAGCAAAGATTGACGCAGTTGAGAAGAAATACTCGGAGATGTTCAAATATTCACGCAATCTCTCCCGAATTATTCAGACTTTAATTATAGATGTTAATTCAATGAAAAAGATTGCAGATTCCAATGAAAAGGCCTTGAAAAATTTGTAGAAGGACCTAGAAGACACACAGGCTCAACTCGTCATCGCTCAACGAGACGCCAACAACTTCAAAACGCAATTTGAGGAGTTACAGAAGCGTTATCATGACTTGCTGGAATCTCATAGTCAAGAGCGTTTGGAGTTGAAGAACTAAGCGGAAGATGCTAAGTCGGACAATGTCAAAATGCAACTGGCTTATAACACTCTTGAGCAAGAAAAAGCCGAGTTAGCGAGAAAAAATGCTGAATTGGAGAAACGAAACGCTGACTTGGAGTCCAAGTTAATGGAAGCCGAGAATAAGGCTGCCCTTGCTGAGGGGAATGTGGAGAACGTCATTAAGTCTGCTGAAGAGACCCGTAAACAGCTATCAGAGGCTCAGGAAGAAGTGCACGGTTTTGGCGAATTACTGATTGAATTCTTTGCGCACATAATTCGTCGCCGAAACATCTCTTGGATTGAAGACTATCCAACTACCTTAGTTCACGTATGGAGTCAAATCATCGAATGGGAGAAATAGGAAATTAAGGTAGACTTCGTTGATGAAGATAAACTTATGGAGAAGTATCTGAGAGATGATGAACCGGCACGCCTGGCCGAGGGGCGTTGCCTCATTGCCGCTGCTATGGAGGAGGAGAAGCGGATGGCCAAGCAAAAGAATTTTCCTAAGGATGGTTCTTCTTCTGCTACCGCTGAAACTACTGAAGTCGAGGGATATGATCTCGAGAACTCGGGAATTCCTAAGGTGTCTCTTTTATCTCCTATACCTGAATCAGTGTCAGAAATGGTAGTCACTCCAATTGAGAGACCATCGGAAGGTATTTCTACCTTTTCACCTCAATTTGTCAAGGCTGTCTCCACCTTTCATCACATAATTGGGCAATCAATGGAGGACCCTTTATTTTCTCTTGAGTTGATAAATTTTGCTTCTCATTCTGTAGGTGCTAGATCAGTAGAGAAGATCGATGAGCCTCAGGGATCCTCTATTAGAGAGGAATCCTTGAAAAAGGCCCAGGGAGGACAGGATAAGGCTACTACCGCCGAATCCGGAGGAGGCACTGAACTGTCTAAGGCCAACACTTCTCATGATGACGAGATGATAGATGCCTTAAAAGACGATGGTGGTAATGAGGGGCATGAAGAAGATCCTGATGTGGCTATAATTGGGGATTCAAAAAAGGCCGATGACATTACTTTAGCTGAAATGAAAGCCGATCAAGACAAACGCATTCAGCTAAAAGCTGAAGACTTGAACCCCGAAATCCTTAAGCCCCTTGCAGTGGTGGATCCTGGATCAAGGTTAGTCGTTAAGCTTTCAACTAGATCTATTACAGAAGAGCCTGCTAAAAAATCTTCTCTTGATTCCAGTGTTCCGACTCCTGGGAAGAAATCCACCGATTCTGGTACTTCAACTACAGAGAAGAAGAGGCCAAAGCGTCTTATGACTGATGCTGAAAAAGAGGCTAGGGTTACTCATAAGGCTGCCAAAAAATCCAAGTCTGCTCCATAGCCCAAGTGATGATGTGCTTTGTTTTATTTTGATACTCAATTGGTCCGCAATTTTTGCAGCGAGTGCGGCCCTCGCATCTTTTGCTTGATTTCATTGTACAAACTCACATGTTTGTAAATAAAAATAGTTTATTTCCTGCAATGTCTGATAGTTATTAGTTTAGTACTTAAGTAAAAATGCAAATAGACAGCATGTCATATTATAGTTATATAATAAAGTCATTGTTGAGGGGAATATGTGTACACATATGTGCCCCGAATCAATCTTGGAAAACTGAGCAAGAATTATTCGAGATTGATTAAATTCAAAATCCAATAGCCCCCGATTCTCCGACGGGGCCATATTCCTTTCGTCATTGATGCCTATTCTTTTTAGCATCTTTATACTCTCCTGTATCATAAGAAGGTTAGAGTATTGTTGAGGCGGTCTCTTATCCGGGTGCATCTTCACGCCCTAAGGGACGTCGTCTTCCCGTCCTTTATACTCTCTCTCGATTCATGAGAGTTAGAGTTAAGAATGTCATCTTCCCATTCTTTTGCATTCTATCATGCAAGCGGCCATTTTGTTTGCTCCTGCACATAGGCTATTTTCAATTTTCCAGATTTAATTTAATGTTTCGTATTTCATGGTCATGATAGAATGATTGTCAAATATATAAATAATACAGGAAAGTAAATGACACACGATATTTTTATAGTGGTTCAGCTAAGTCATAGCCTACATCCACTTCATAATCCTTTGTTCATATAAACAGATTTTTTAAGGCAAGTTGTCTTTTTACACAGGTTTTAAAAACAAAATCGAATACATTTCATATTTAGCTCAGATATCGTCGTAAGTGCTGAGCATTCCAAGCTCTGGGAATCTCTTCACTGTCCACGGTCGTTAGCTTGAATGTTCCTGTATCGAGCTTCCATTAGATGGTGTATGGCCCTTCCCATTTTGGACCCAACTGGGTTGAAGGTGGGAAGACTCGTTTCAGTACTAGATCTCCTGGTTCAAAGGTTTTGAAGCGAAATTTCCGGTCATAATAACGTGCTACTTGATGTCGATGTCTCGAGGCACGTAAGTCTGCTTCGTCTCTTTTTTCTTCAATCATATCAAGAGACTCTAGGAGGAGTGTCCTATTTGTCATTGGGTCATAATATGCGACCTGATGAGAAGGGACTTCCAATTCTACCGGAATCACTGCTTCTGACCCAAAGGAAAGTGAATAGGGAGTATGGCCGGTAGCCGTCTTAAAGGTTGTCCTGTAGGCCCATAAAGCTAGTGGTAACTCATCTACCCATTTGGCTTTGGCCCGCTCCAACCGCTTCTTTAGAAAAGATTTAATGACCTTGTTTATGGCTTCGACCTGGCCATTTGACTGCGGGTGAGCTACTGCAGTGTATCGTTTATCAATCTTGTATTTTTGGCAGAAGTTTCTGAACTCGATGCTGTCGAACTGCGTCCCATTATCAGTTATGATGGTCTTCGGTATCCCAAATCGACAAATAATGTTTATGACCACAAAACTGATCACCTTCCTCGCCGTGATGGTTGTTAAAGGTTCAGCTTCCACCCATTTTGTGAAATAGTCCATGGCAACGATGAGTACTTAGCTCCTCCTTTGGAAATAGAAAAGACTCCAATAATGTTAATTCCCCACATGGAAAACGACCATGGGCTTACCATCGACTTGAACTGAGTTGGAGGCACTCTGGGAACTTTGGCAAATCTTTGACATCTGTCGCAGCGTCGTGAATAATCACCCGCGTCTTTATTCACGGTAGGCCAAAAATATTCATACCGTAATACTTTCTTTGCTAGGGTTTGGCTCCCAGTGTGGTCTCCACACTTACCTTCATGTACTTCTTGCAGTACACGTTTAATTTCGTCGTGTGCGATACACCGTAATAGGGGATTTGAAAACCATTGGCGATAAAGGACGTCATCCTGTAAAACGTATCTCGCAGCCTTGCGTCTTACAGCTCGTCTTTCGCTCTTTTTCAATGGGAGGGTTCCATTCTTGAGAAAATTCTTGATCGATGTCATCCAGGATTCTCTCTCTGGGTCGACTTCCAAGGCTAGCTCCGCTTTCATTAGGTCGAAACTCAGTAGTTCCAAAACCTCTATCGGAGCCATTTCAGTTTCTTTAGGATTATCAGAACTTGCCAGCTTCGCCAGTCAATCTGCTTTCTGGTTTTTCGTTCTTGGAATGTGATTTATGCTGTAATGCTCCAAACGTCCCAACAACTCCTTTACCTTTTTGGGATAAGTAATGAGTCGAGGTATAGGAGTAAATTCTTCCTGAACCTGGCATATAACTCTCTTGGAATCGCAAAATATATCTAGTGTTTTCACTCCCAAATCTTTGGCGAGTTTCAGCCCAGCAATCAGGGCTTCGTACTCGGAATCGTTATTAGTAGCAGCAAACTCTAATCGTAATGCATAGTAGATAGATAGTCCTTCAGGAGTTATTAAAATGACTCCGACGCCGGACTTTCGATCATTTTTGGCTTCGTTCGTATATAGCTTCCAGGGACTAAGCTCTAACTCTTGTTCTAAAGTAACTACCTTGTCACCCACCGTTTCCACTTCGGGAATTGTAAATCAGTTATAAAGTCAGCCAATGCCTGCCCCTTTATTGATCTTCGTCGCTGAAAATTCAAATCAAATTGACTCAGTTCGATGTTCAATTTAAGTAACCGCCCCGATGCTTCGGGTTTTTGCAACACTTGTCTCAAAGGTTGATTGGTATATACAACTATTGGGTGAGCCTGAAAATAATGGTGAAGTTTGCGAGAAGCAATCAGGAGGCTATAAGCAAGTTTTTCTATCTTCGTATAATTACGTTCCGCAGTAGCTAGCTTTTTGCTCACATAATATACAGGCTTCTGGACTTTATCCTCTTCACGTACTAATGTCGTACTGACGACGTGAGATGACACCACTAAGTAGACGAACAAATCCTCATGTTCCATGGGTTTTGATAATATTGGAGGCTTTTCTAATAAGTCTAATAGATTCTGGAACGCCTCCACACAATCGGGGGTCCACTCAAAATTTCGCTTTCCTCGTTTTATTAGATCGAAGAAAGGTACACATCTATCTGCTGCTTTGGAGATAAACCTACTCAATGCAGCAACTTTTCCGGCCAAGCTTTGAACGTCTTTGATCTTGCGTGGTTCTTCAATATCCCTTATTGCTGCTATTTGGCTAGGATTTATCTCAATTCCTCGAGAACTCACAATAAACCCAAGGAATTTTCCAGATGCAACCCCGAACGAACATTTTAGGGGGTTTAACTTCATCCCATACCTTCGAAGAATATCAAACATTTCAGCTAAGTCTCTTGTATGGTCGGAAGACTGTTTAGACTTCACAAGCATGTCATCCACGTAAACCTCTATGATTTTCCTGATTTGATTATAAAACATTCAGTTGACCAGGGGCTGATACGTGGCTCCTGCATTCTTTAACCCAAATGGCATTACCACATAACAATATAACCCCAAGTTTGTGATGAAGCTTGTATGCTCTTGATCTGGTATGTGCATGGGAATTTGATTGCACCAAGAATAGGCGTCCATAAAGGATAACAGCTCGTGCCCGGCCATCAAATCTACTAGCTGATCAATTCTGGGGAGAGGAAAGCTATCCTTTGAGCAAGCCCTGTTCAAATCAGAAAAGTCAATACATGTTCGCCACTTCCAGTTTGACTTTTTGACCAGGACAGGATTCGATATCCGGTCGGGATATTTCGAATCCTTAATCAATCCATTATCTTTTAATTTCTCTACCTCTTCTTTTAAAGCTGCTGAACGCTCTGGGCCTAACATCCGTCTCTTCTGTTTGATTGGTGGGTGCTTTGGATTAATACACAAAGAGTGGCTCATGGTGGCAGGCGAAATCCCACACATGTCAACGTGAGTCCAGGCAAACACATCCAGATTTGCCTTCAAAAAATCAGCCAACTCTTTCGCTCGGACTGGATCTAGTTGCGAGCCGATCTTTAGTACTTTTGTCGAATCTATCTCATCAATAGGTATATCTACTGTTATTTCGTTGGGAGTCGCCTACCTATCCTCGGGTTCTCTATCCTCTCTGGGATCTATATCCTCGACCACATCTGAGGGCGACTTGCTTGGGGCAGGGCCCCTTAATTGCTATGATGAGTTCTCCTTTGGAGGGGCATAATCGTCCTTAGTTTATATATTCAACCCCTTCATTAGCATCTTTAACTCCGTCATGTAACAAGCTTGTCCCGTAGCTTAGTTGCCCTCATCACCCCAATTCCTGAGTCAGTCGGGAATTTAAGCAGCAAGCACCAAGGTGCAATACATGCCCTAAACTCAGCAAGGGCCGGTCGGCCTAGGAAGGCATTGTAGGGTGACTCCACATCCAAAACTACAAATGGAAGGATCCTCACTCTCTGGCGATCTCCCTGAACTAATATGACAGGTAATTCCACATAGCCCATCGGAGCCGTCGACGCTCCGTTGTAGCCACGTATCCATCCTTCGCATGGCTTTAGATCTTTTGGTTCGAGTCACATTTGTTCGAAAGCTTTCTTGAAGAGGATATTGACCAAGCTCCCATTGTCCACTAACACTTTATGGAATAAAACAGGGCCAATTGTCAAGGTAATCACTAATGGATCATCAGTTGGGGATTGAACACCGGAATCATCTCTACTGCGGAATACGACATCGTCTGACATCGTCTTTTGTTGTTTTACTGGAGTAATGTCTTCGAGGCTACTGCATTCTCCTACCTCAAAATGCTTGGCGGCGTTGACGTACTGATCCATTGCTTTAAAACTATGACCAACTAGGTGAGGTCCACCTATAATAGTATTAATAATGATCCCCTTACCTTTAGGCTGGGCTGTGGGTTTTGAAGTAGGCTGGTTTTGGTGCGGGGCTTATCCCCCTTGCCCCTGTCCCTTGGGTTAACCTTGTACTCGTCTAACTTCCCTTCCCGCAGCAATTTTTTGACTATATCTCTCAAATGACGACATTCATTGGTGGAACGGCCGTGGGTTCCATGGAACAAACAAAACTTTCCCGTTGCGATCTCTTTCTCAGTGGAGTCTCTGGGTGGTGGTTTTTTGTACTGCAATATGCTATATGTATCCAAGTAAATATTCTCCAACGTATCATTTAACGGCGTATAATTTTCAAAAGTCTGGAATCTGGGTCTTTTACTAGAGCTATTCCCTCGATTTCGGTTCCTTCTGTTGCCGTTCCCATTTTTATTGCTATTACCCCCACTCTGGTTGCCAACGTTTACTTCAACCTTCCCTAAACTGTCACCAGATTGTTTCGCAACAACATTACTCTATACACCTTCCCTCAAGGCCCCTTCGGACTTTCACTTCCTATTTGCATGAGCTTCTTCTCACCTTAAGCGGATATTAGCTTTTTCATAGAACAATTCTCTAGTAGGAGGCGGTTTCCCAGACAAGTAATCCCCGAATTCTGCGTCAGGGTCGACCCCTTCTATCAAGGCCATCAGGATAGTGGGCTCATGAGGATCACTAACTTCGGTAACTGCCAGGTTGAAGCGATCTAAATATGACTTCAAAGATTCTCCTGGGGCATGTTTAATCCATGACAACTCTATGACGCTCTAGGAATTTCGGGCATGAAGTCGAAACTAATTCATGAAGCGCTCACTCAATTTTGTGCAATTTGATATCGACCGAGGGGGGAGTCAAGTGAACCACATTAGCACCACGTCTTCAAGATAAATTGGAAAGGCTTTGCATTTTACAGCATATGGAGCTGCTGCCGCATTCATGAACCATGCATATCTCATCAGATGCTGCCCTGGGTCCGTTCTTCCTGAATATCGATCCATCTGAGGCAAGTTGAATCGCCGAGGCAACTGGAAGTCTAATATATCATCCGTGAAGGGAGTATGACTTCGCTCAATGCCCCAATCTTCATTAATATACCGTCGGCTCTCAGACATAATCTGGCGCACCATTGCCCATACATCGACATTTATTAATGTATACATAGGTTCTCTAGGCCTGATGTTCGGATTACCCCTGGGTTCCTGATTAGGGGATAACCTCCTGTTGCTGCTCAACATTCCTCTCTGCGCTCCCGGTCGATCTCAGGAAGTGGAGGTTGAAGAAGCTGTTGTTGCATGGGGTTGGTAATATTAGGATCCCTGGGTAGGACGTGGGATCCACGCATAGGTAGCAACATAGGCTGTTGCAGGCTTGGGTCATCAGGCCCTAATACATGAGCGGCGTCTTCTCAGGATCCTAAAGATTCAAAAGTTAACTGATCGACGTTCTGAGGTCGTTCAAGCGGCCTTCTTTCACGAGGGCGTCCCTCGTCTGAAGAAGACGAATCATCTGTAGCAAGGCGGCGTGTTGGGGAAGGAGTCTTCTGCCTCCAGAGCTCTTGGAGTTCTCTACCTATAGTGGTCATGTTTTCCTGCATGTGAAGATTGTTACGCCTTTGGGCTTCCAATGCCTCCTTAGTTCTCTGGAGCATGTCAAGAAAGCGTGAAAAATCTCCCTGTGTGACGAGTGCAGATGGATCAGGCTTAACATTAGTCATCGTGGCTGGAATCGGAACGTTGGTGGGAGCTCGAGTAGAAGTTCTAGCTTCATTCTGGTTTGGATCGGATCGGAGTGCAGTGGCCTGGCCGGAGCAGTTCGAATGGGGAGAATGAGTGCCGTCAACTTCATTGGACCGGATCAGATCGGGGTCTTCCATCCGGTTCGGACCTTCCTGACCGGAGTGGCCTGCTCCAGAGTCTTGAGCACTTGACCTCGTTAGCACGATGGCTTGTTGATCTTCTCTAGCATCGTTTCCACTAGCGCCTTGCACTTCTTTTCCTTTTGTCTTTGCCATAATATTCGATTCTTCAACAGTTAGTCAACAAATACTTAAAGATGTCAGAAACAGAGGATTAACTTCTTTGAACTTGAGGGTCCAAATAGTAGAATATAATCCCAAAAAGTTGAGAATTCGAAGAATTCTCAGTGAAAGCACCAAAATGTTAGATCCAAAATTGGCTCTAACACCCAAAATAGTAAAGATTCTAAGGAAATGAAAACTAAAATGAAGAAAACATACAATTTATAGTGGTTCGGCGTTAAATAGCCTACGTCCACTTTTCTTCTTTTTCGATTAATGTCTTGAATGCGAGTACAATAATGATTTTCGCTCAATTCTGACATAATTCATACATTGATTCTCTCAATTTCCTTCACAATATGACTTGAAAGATGATTGTAGGCTGAATGAGTTGATAAAATTCGGGTTGCAAAGGAGTTTCAATCCTGAAAGTGCCAAAAGATGCTTCCAAATGCCTCTTGATTGTATTTATAGGTGAAAAATGTTCCTGGAGAGGGATCGGTTCGGATCCACGTGTCTCCAATCCCGCTACAATCGGGTTAGGATAAAATCTGGTGATGACAGCACAACATGTTAGTGGAAAACATGGGTAGAACGTGGGCATAACCGCTTCGAGTCTTCAGGAGTCGTGGGGTGTAATCGTAGCAGTACTAGACAATCGGTTCAGATCAGACATGCCATAGCCGAACCGATCCGATTATGTTTCAGCCTCCTCGTTCTCTGTTTCTTCATACTTTGATTTTGCTTGGAGAAACCTCCGATCCGACCCGGTTTTCTGAAAGAATCTCCCGATATTCTATACTCTTTGTCACTTGATCTTCTAGCTTTGTGTAGCTTAGTTCACAAAGTAGGCTAACAAAAACCAAGTGGAGTTTTAATGCATCTTTAATTAGATTGAAATGATATCCAAAGGAAGATTTAAGAATAAATCTAAAGAATTTATCTTTGATAAAATTAATGGGAACCTTTCCCAAAATATAAGAATATTTGAATAAAGGAATATTCTGGAATGGAATGAGGCGTATGTTGTGTTTTTATAGCACTTATTTATTATATACGTGAGTTGTTCAGAAAGACCAGGTTTATCCCATTCTGAATAACTGATTCGATGATATGTCGAGGATGAAGACGGTGGTTGAAGACCGGAGGTCTTCACATCGTTTGGGTGATTACTGATGTCTTGATTAAGCTGTACACCCAAGAAAAGGTAATAAGTGGCGATCGTTCAGACGTACTTGGAGATCGACCGGATATGCGAGGACATCTCCCCTGTATTGGACATATGGGGGAGGAATAAGGTGCCTCCAGTTTCGTTCAGACCCAAAACGAACTTGTAAATGGATGTGTGTCTGACATCAGATTTCACCCTTTATGATTGATAGACATCGGTTGCATGGCGTGGATTGCCTGTGTGGCTTGCTGAGATGCAAATGATCAAGGCTTCTATTGAAAATCATATTCTTGTGGTTGATGATCAAAGCACGGCTTTGATATAGCGTAGCTTTGTGTAGCGTTGATTCGCGAGCCTCACACCCCGGTGTGGACCAGAAATGGGTGAGGACTTCAGGAAGGACATGCGTTTTTTTCTAGCTAGGAGTGGTGTTAGCGTTTTACTAGCCCTGGCATTTTACTTATGTAGATGATGGATAGCGAGGCACCTCGGTTATATCGGTCGTTCCGGAGCCGATAGTTTGGTCGGGATATGATCAGTTTACGCCCCATAGGGCGGGGAAATGCAGTGTTTAGGCATTTTAATCCACATCGAGTGGACCGGCCCTAACGATCCAAAGGCTTGACTGTGTACTTGCCTGAGACATGGTAGGCTAGAATGTCTCGAAGCAGTAAGGACGATCTCTTGCCTTGGTTCACAGATAGAAATCCAACTTCCAAGACGACATTTTGCGGTTTTAATTGTAAACCTATATATGGCGACATAGTGGTATGGGGCACTTATATCGTCTATGATTGATACTTATGATTGAAATTGTTTTGACACTATGCACTTATAGTAATAATAAAACATGAAATTTTGTGTACCAAGCATTCTTGGCTATTGTAAGGTAAAAACTCTATCCTCCGACTTGTGTTGCATTGTGCGATGGGACCTGAGTCTTATAATAGTTTCATTGTTCTTCATTTAGCATTGCGCTGCTGTTTTATGCACTGGTATTCTTGGGAGGAAACCCATTTCGTGTTATACGGCGAGGTCCCTTGATTTACCTTACTTTAAAACCAAGATAATAACTGTTTTAGTTCTCACACCAGTTACATGGCTGACCTGGAGTTTATTGTTTTAACCTAAACTCTGGGTGCCCTTATTTCTGCACGGGCAGCTAGTATTTGGGTTTTGCAGATATTATATTCATAGGATCCTGGTTTATAGCTGGAATGATATCCGGAAAGCTCTGTATCCGTTTATCTTTTTCAGTTATGTTTTGTATTATTTTTTCGCTGCTATGTATTTAAATGTAATTTAAATCTCTGATATTTATCAAATGTATTTTATTCATTTATACTCTGTATATCCTTGTATTCTGATGGAATTGTTGTAATAAGCGATGAAATGTTCTTCTATTTGTGTTCTGATTTGTTGTGTTCTCAACTCGATCCGGGCTTTCCTTCACGGGAAAGTTTAGGTCGTTTTATTGGGTTTATTATCTAAAAACCTTTCCGTATGAGCATAAGCATTGTGAATCGAATACGCTGAAAACAATCGAAGATGGAGTTTATTCATGGTTTTTTCTAGCGATCCTAGGTAGAAATTGCCTAAGATGGATTTAAAGGATAGTTCCTTTGGTTTGTTTAGTCTCAGGATAACTTGTAGGTACGAATGTCCGACATAGTATACCTAATAAATAGCGTAAGTTGATATCTTCAAATTTATTTACGTTGGTGATGGAGGAATTCGTTTCTCTTAGTTTTAAACTCGTAGAAATAACTAAGTGATTTGGCAGGTTTGACGATGTGGCATTTAAAGTGAATGGCGTGCAGATGTTCTAAAACGATAATTGTAACCTTAAGCCTCATCAACCAGGAAATGGTATAAAATCAGGTAGGTCACATGGAAAAGTGGGTCGCCCCATTAAGATGTATTGTCACCATCTAGAGAAATTTCATTTGTTCTTCTTTCGTTTTTATATCTCCCGGGAATACGGTGGGCCCAATCTGTAGGGTGAGAATACATTCAAAACACTTAAGCTTAATGAGTGGTCGGTCATGTTTAGCCAGTGTTGCAAGATGTTCTTATTGAATCCTTAGTGTATTTTATTTAGAGGTATACTATCAGAAGGTAGTCCCATACTTGACATAGTAGGAAATCTATTCTCCAATATGCACCCGCAGTTTTGATTATAAACTATGTATGTAGAACGTAAGATGCAAGCGTTATGCAAGATTATTGTTTACTTGATTTAGACACTATTATAATATCGGAATAATATTGATTTATAGAATGTTTTGGGTTATCGTAAGATAAAAACCATCCATGTTTATGTGTGGATCAGTCTTATGATTATCCTTTAGTTGAAAAAGAATTTTAAAAGTTAAATCAAGTCGTTGGAGTTTACTCATACTAGTCCCATGACTGACCAAGAGTTTTTTTTTACCCTAAACTCTTTGGTGTCCAAATTTGGACAGGCAGTCAAGTAGTCAGTATTTTACAGATAAACTTAGAAGAGCTTAGAGCAGGAGGATTCAACATTAGATAGCTACTATTTAGTTCCGTTGTGATTTGTAGTGTTGTACTCTGATAAGGGTATGTATATACAGTTACAAGTTTGTACTTCAAATGTTATGTCATATAATATATTTTATTCGTTATGTTGTGAGATTCATGTTTACTTTGATTTTGTTTTGTTTTTGTTCTTCTACTTCTTCTACTCTAGCTTTCTTCCTATTTCTCATCCTCTAACTTCTTTCTATTAACGTTCTAGTATTTGCGATACTTGAATTGTCGACATGGTGTTTGTGTCGATTTTTGGGGTTGAAATTCACCCGGTTCGGTACAATGGTATCAGAGATTAAGGTTGTGTGATAATCTTGGCTCTGTGGCGTGACTCAAGTGCGATGGGACTCGTAATACCCCAGATTGAGTTTGAGTGTATGTATACAAGAAAGCATATTTGTAAATTGAATAAAAATGGTTTTATATTATGGAGATTTATTTTATTGAGTGGCTTAAGAATTCTGATCGATGGTGGCGCACCACGATGTCAATAGGGGTTTATAAACACCTAAGTATAATGAACCGAATAGTATGTTTTGTAAAGTAGGTAAATGAAATAATTTTACCGAAAGTATATTTTGATATAAGGAAATGATTTGTATTAGGGTTATTATAGTATATTGGATGTGTTGGTTGTTATTATAATCGAATGTGATTATAAATAGTGAAATGGTTACAAATAACCAATTAGAATTCATGTAATTATAATACATAAAACCAGATGAATTAAATATGAATTTAAAACAAATTTGGATTTAAATTCCCTAAAACATGAAAAGTGTTTATAAACGAATCTTGAATTAAATATATGGAAATTTTAAGATCTCACGAGATTTGGTAATATTTTTCAAAAGCATTGTGAAAGATATTTTGAAGTAACTTTCAAATGGAAGCATTTAAAAATAAGTTTCGAAAGTGATATAGTGTTGAAGTCACTTCGATCACTGAAAATAATACTAGCGATGAACCATGGCATCATCAGTGTTCATTTTCTAGTTCCTAAATGATGGATTATTACCAAAGATATTGTTTTTGAATTGTTTTGAGAAAACAAGTTGTTTTGGTTCCCGAAAAGAAATAATTAATTTTAGTAAAAACTAAGTTGTTTAAAACCTCCTAGAAAAACTTATTGAATAAAAAACAAGTTAAAAATGAATCGATTTTAAATAAATTAAAATATGGATCTAAAGTTGTTAGCTAAAGATGAACTTATGTGAAAAAAATGGATTGAGTTTTGAAATAAAAACCATATTTTGGATTCTGTGATGAAGATAACTAATTAGAGAAATAAATTAGTTAATGGAATATGAGAATGGAAACTTAACCTGGTTAGGTAACTGGATTTGTGAGATGAATAGGATTAGTGAGTTAAGGTTTGGAATCAAGAATGGAACTTGAGTTGTAATGTTGGCTTGGGTATAAGCGAATGATTTGGTTTTAGGATAAACTTATTTGAGATTGATTGGGAATGCATTTGTATATGTTGACTTGATAACAAATGGAATAGATAGAGTTGGATTCCCGACAAAAAAGTACAAGTTTATATTACATATGAGTTTGACGAGTTATAGGCCTATTTGGCCAACCGCTTGGTCTTTTGATTTTCTTTTGGATTAGAGAAGGCCTAGAGAGACAAGTTGTAGTCGTACCGATTGAGCCGTGCAAATTGGACATTGACGAATTTTTCTAGAAAATTGTCGGAATTTTTGAAAATTATTGAATGAATTAATATTTTAATTGAAATTAATTGGTTCAGTTGAAACCGAAGTTAAGAAGTAAAACCAAAGATTTTTAACCTAATTAATATTTTAATTGAAATTAAGTGATTCATGTTACCGGAGTTCAAAATGTTGGAAAGTAGCCGAGGGTTAGGGATGACACGACATACAAGAATTTATGCATGAATTAAGTATTTTATTTGGAACGAGGGAGAGAAATGTCACCTATGTGCGAAGTTTAGAGGAATTCTAGAACAAAAAGTGTCTGTGACGGCCCGCCCCGAACCAGCCGACATTTCCCCGAAATGCGATGTGCTAATGTTCGACTAGCATGGGACAGTCGTCAAAAGAAAAGGGTTTGAAACAATGAATCACCAAATAACCTGTAGTACATCTCACAACGTATGGAATAAAATATAATAATAACATAACTTGACATAAAACAGGCGAGACGGTGCATAAGCTGAAAACTAAACCATCAGAGCAGCGGAATCCAAAATACCGCTTATAATCCAAACCATCATTACTAAAGTTCAAAATACAGTCTCTAAAGAAAAATAGAAAAGGTACACTACTATTTCCCAAAGCAGTGACCAGCAACAACACAGGGAGAATATATGTAAATAGTACGTGGAAGCCTCCTGCTCGTCTCCGGACAGCTACTCGTGCATAACCACCTAACCTGTCTCTAGTCTGCCTATTTAGGAGCACCCAGAGTAATAAGAAGAGACACAAACTCTGGGTCAGACAAAAGTCTGGTATGAGCGGTAGCAACAAAATAAAGCAATAACATGTATAAATAATCATAACTGAACCTGCAACCAAAGAGTTAGCACAACATGATGTAAAATACTCTAAGGTAACACTAACATATAGTGCAAAAATGGGAGTGTGCGTGCCATGGTGATAACAAACAACAAACATAGAAATCATCCTCACATCTCTCACTTAGTGCGTAAAGCATACGATATCCACCGCTTTGATCATCAAATCCATTGGGGCCATGACAGATCCATGCCCTTCTGGACTCCGTACAACTAATTGCCATGACCATGCTCTTCTGGTCTATAGCTAATAACCCTTCCCAGTCCGTACATCCTCTAGCTCTGGTTCGTCTACATGCCCTGTAACGTCCCGTATTTATACGGTATAATAATTAATTTATTTAATTATTCATATAGTGATTTAGAGATTTAAATGGTTGTTTAAATAAATAATATTGAATATTTAATTAAAATAAACAATAGAATAATATATTTATTTCCAAAATAATCGGAAATAGTGGAATTCGCAGTATTGTGTGAATTGGATTATTAAGATTTAATTTAGTTTAGAATTGAATTATAATAAAGAATTTATTTTTTTAAATGAAATTTGAACGTATAATTATATTATAATTATAACCAAGCTCGAAATGGCATGGCAGTTCGTAATTTGGCGATTCAAACTTCAATTGAATATACAAAATACGTTTTAAGCTGGATTTCTATGAAACAAGAAATATTCGGAGCTGGTGAAGTATTTTTTTCTAATGGAAGAGAAAAATAGAGATTTCATCGTGTAGATTGTGAGTTGTGTCTAAATCAAATTTTCTAAAAGTCGCTATGGAATTCCTTTATAATTTATAACGATTTATTTATATTATAAATAGATTTTTCAATATAAATTGAATACTGATTAAATCTAGATTTGAAATGTCGAGCTATAAATTCAGATAGGAATATCTTGGAGCTATATTATATTCTATGTGAATGTGTACGATAATATTAATTTATTTATATTTAATTTAATTATTTTTAAATATATTAATATTTAAATGGGTTTATTTAGAGCTTTCAAAATAGCCATTTTTGCAAACGACCTCTGTTCTAGATGAAACAAACTTTGATGGATTCGAAATATTAAATTATTGCTTGATTTCAATTTCCGTGATTTTTGGAGTCAATATGAGTCCATTTTTATTAAATTTGGATATTTTATGTGAATGTCGAAATTTTTAATGATAATTATAAACAGCATTGCAATAAAAATAATTTAAATAATGAATATAAAAATAATATAATCATTCTATAAATACCTTACCATCTATCTAAAATTAATTCCACACTTCTACGGTCAAAAACATTTAGCCGACGTTGTTCTTCATTTCACAGTAAAATACACACCTTTGGAAAATCAAAGGAAATCAAAGTAAAATCTATAAATAAAAAGAGATGTATATTTGAATTCATGAGTATCTCCTCTACAAAACCATACAAGAATTTATGGGTTCGATGTTATTTTTAGCGCGTTGATTTTCTGAATAGCGATTTAGGGTTGGCCTTAGGGGACGGATGAGGCGGAGTTGGGATTGAGCAAGGTAATGACGGTTATCGGAGTGGCAAGGCGCACCTTGCAGCAAGATTTCGTGGAACTCGGTGTTCGAAGTTGTCGACGGCTTCAGGTTGGTTGTCGCGAGCCCGTGTAAGGCGATTAGGAAGGAGGCCGATGAGTAAGAAGTTATGGTTATGGTTGGAGGCAGCTCACGAAGTTTATGATCGTGGTGGTCTCAGTTGATTTACTGGTGAAGGGGAGGAGGAGCCATGATAGCTGGTTCGTGTGGTACTGGGTTGAAAGAAAAAAATGGAGGAAGGGATATCACGGAAGGGCATCGCGAGTTTTGCCCAGGAAGAATTCATGTATAACAAAATGTTTAACTGGTAATTAGGGGAATTAAACGTAGTTGCTTACCTTAATAAGGGGTGCAAATCAAGTCGGCCATGAAACTACAGAAACGTGGATTTCCAGTAGCAGTAAAGAAGGCCGTTCGAACACATTTTGATTTAAGGAACCAAATGCATCATCAGGGTACGCATTGCAAGAGAAATCAAAGAGGAAGGTTACAGTGATTTTTGCATGATTTTTGATAAAATGGTGGAAGAGGACGATGGGATCAATGATGTGGAAATGGCTCAGTAAATGGAGTAGGTTTGAAATGCTATTAGGTGAAAGAAGGTTAGTGCATAAACAGGGAGATTAAAGTCAAAAGTAATTAAGGATTTTTTGTGAATTAATAAAATATTTACGTAATCGTAAAATTTTAATAATTATAACCCTTGCATACATTATCGGAATTCAGCGAAACAAGATCCATTGGGATCGTATCGACGAGCGCTACACATTGGAACTGATTCGGAGTGAATTGGATCTCATTACAATTTATAGCTAAATAAATTGTCTGATCTGAATCAACGAAAATTATCAGTATTTAACGATGATCATCCAATGTGAGTAAAACTCACTAGCTTTGCCAGTTTATATTTTTATAAATATAATCTAGTGTAGATAAACGATGATTGATTGTTGTGTGATGATTGTTTGTTTAAATTGCTGATTTAGTGGTTGAAATTATAGATAACATTATATATATATCGTTAATCAAATATTGATTCTGTTTACCAGAATATTAATATTGAAATGAAATTTTATGTTAAATATTGTTTAACATCGGTGGATGCAGGGAAACAGGTTGGAGAGATCTAACTGGATTTCTCAGTATTTATAATACTGTATCTTTTCCTATATTGTGATATATGATGTGATATAAAACTTGTGATTGATTATGATGACACTAGTCTGTTTAATTTGTATTTTAAATACCATAAGAAATACTGGAATGTAAAAAGTGAATTTTCAAAGTGTATTATGAAAATTATTTATTGAAAAAAAAATGATATTATGAATGAAATATTTATTATGCATGAAATATTTATTGGAAAATAAATATAATTTTAAAAGGAATATTTATTTGGAAAATGAATAGAATTTTATAAAAAGAAAATTTTACATTAGGAAGGTTTAGACCTGTGCTTCGCACACAGGTGTAACATGATATTGATTTAAAGTACATATTTAATAGAAATCCGTTTTAACAGATAAATTGAGAAGAATAATTTATAAACATGTTTATAAATTAAGGAAATATTTATCATTTGTTAAATTGAATATATAAATTTGAAATTATATAGAGAAATAAAATCGGTTTTAACACCGACATTTGAAATGGAATGTGAACGTAGTAGTTATAAAAGAAATTAGCAATGAGATTATAAATGTTGGAAATGAAATAAGATTTGTTTGAATAATTCTGCAAATAAAATTATAAATAGAATTTGGGTTTGAGATATTGTTTTTAAATACGAAATCAAACTGTTTTGATTGTATAAAGAAATATTATTCACATTCTATATGAAAAATAAGGTTAAAGTAAATATTTTGCAAATAAAATATTATAAAGGAATTTGGGGCTTGAATTAGGAATTTAAATGGAATTACTAAAATTAGAAACTGACTGGAAATTAGTTGAGTTGAATGGCTTTCTAGGTATCGATCTGATGTTGGTTTCGGCCTTCGGGTTTTATACTTGGGAAGTTGTTCTCTTACTAATTTACAGTTAGAGACTGTTAGAGGTGGGAAGATATTGATGCAAGAATATGAAATGGAAATTTTTACCAAAGTTAATAACATATATTTTCTAATTTTAGAAATAAGGAATTTATGATTATATGGAAACGATAAATGGGAAATTGTGAAATGAAATGATGATTGATCGGTAAGATTTCCATTTGGAAATACGACCATTGTTTGTACACATATTTTCCTTTGATAGTTAAATCACCGACTATCAAATTTTTTGACCATTTCTGTAGTCAATACGGAGAGACAGGGATCCGATATATTATCTCAAAACCACTCCGTATGGCATTAGCGTTGCTAATCAAATATGATGAAGATAATTGAAGACGGAGTTATGCAAGGGCTGTTCAGTAAATCCTCGGTAGAAATTACCTTAGATGAGTTTATAGAATAGTGCCCTCGGGTTGTCCAGTCCCAGGACAACTTGAATGGACGAATGTCTGACAGAGTATATATGGCAGATCACGTAAGTTGATCGTTTCAAACCTATTTACGTTGGTGGCGAAGGAATTCATTTCTCTTAACTTATACCCGTGGTATTTTTAGGGAAATAAATTTGTGATTTAACGGGTATAACGATGTGGCATTCAAAGTAAATGATGGAGTAATCTGTTAAAAGATAAGTTATGACCTCAAGCCTCATCAACTGGGAAATGACAAAAATCGGGTAGGCAACAAGGCTTAGTGGGTCGCACCCAAGTAGGGTATATTGTCACCATCTAGAGAATATTCATATTTGTTACTTCTTTAAATTCTGTATCTCCCGAGAATGGTTATGTTGGTATACCTACCATAAGGTGATAATATATTCGGAACATTCAAGCGAAATGAATGGCCGGCCATGTGTGGCCGAGTTACAAGATGTTCTTGTCGAACTCCAGTGTATCGCTTCTAGATTAAACTGATCAGAAGGTGGTTCCATACCTTGTAATAGTTGATATTCACTACCCAATAAGAGCCCACGGTTTTTGATTTTATATTATATATATAGAGCGTGAGATGAAAGCGTTCTACTAGATTGCTATTTACTTGAATTAGACATTATTATAATATTAGAAAATATTGATCTTAGGAAATATTTTGGGTTATCATAAGGTAAAGACCATCTGTATTTATGTGTGGATCGGTCTTACGATTATCATTTCTTTTGAAAATGATTTGGAAAAGTTAAACAAAGTGTTTGGAGTTTACTCACACCATTCACATAACTGACCCAGAGTTTATTTTGTTTTGTTTTCCCTAAACTCTTGGGTGCCCAATTATGTATGGGCAGTCAAGTAGTCGGGATTTTACAGATACTTGGAGATCTGGAGCAGGATGCTTCAGGAGTTTATAGCTATTGTTATTTCCGCTGTGTTGTTAGTGTTGTACTCTGATAATAGTATTGTATATTGATACTATTTTGTTCTGAAGTTGTGTTGTATAATATATTTTATTCGTTCTGCTGTGAGATTCGTGTTACTCTGATGTTGTTGTAGTTGTGTTCTTCTTCTTCTATTCCAATTTTCTATATTATCTATTCTCACCCTCTAACTTCTTTCTATTGACGTTCCAGTATTTTCGATTCTTGGATAGTCGACATGGTGTTGTATGTTGATTACCAAGATCGCAAATCCCCCGGGTCGTTACAGTGGTAACAGAGCTGAAGGTTAGGTGATTTCCTTGGCTCTGTGGCGTGACTCGGTAGTGATGGGGTTAGTAATACTCTAGATTGAGTTTGAGTGTAGATATACGAGTGAACGTATTTGTGGATTTTATAAAAAAAATTCTAGGGATTTATTGGTTGAGTTATTTATGAGTTTTGGTACATCAGTTTGATCCACTGTATCGGTCGGGGTTTATAAAAACTAGAATACGATGAACCGGCACTGTATGTTTTGAAAAAAGGGTAAATGAAATAATTTTACCCAAAATATACTTTGATATAAAAAAGTATAAATATTTGGAATATTATAGTATATTAGATTAATTGGTTGTGATTATAATAAAAAAAGATTATAGCTGAAATGGTTATGTAAATAACCAATCAAAATTCGTGTAAGTGTTACAAAATGAATTAAATCTGAATTTTAAACCAGAATTGAAATTAAAACCCTAGAAATTTGGAAAGGTTTTTGTAAATGGACTTGGATTTAATATATGAGAATTTTAAAATCCTAGGAGATTTTAAATTGTTTACAAGCATTGTGAATAATATTTTGAAATGTATTTCAAAATGGAAATGTTGGTTTTGAAAGTGATATAGTATTGACCTCACTTCGGTCACTGGAAAATAATTTCGATGATGATCCTGACATCATCGGTGTTCATTTTTGAGTTCTAAGTATGTAACACCCCACCTCCGCCAGGGTAACTCTTGCAAGTACACTAGCTTTGGAGGGGCGTTAAACAAGGTAAACATGCATGCAGATATCACAAGACAACATATAAGTAAAACAGAGTAGTAAAGCAGCGGATAAAACTAGCATTTCAAAACCATAGTCAAGTTACATCAAAGTCTAGAACAAAAACTGAAAACTGAAAAAGAAACATAAAGTAACTATCCCCAAAGTAGCATAAGGCCATAGCATGCTCAAACCATACGTGAGCTATCCAGAAAAGCAGCTAAAGATCCAGCTAGGTACCAGTGTTCCCACCCTGCAAACCTGGGGGGGGGGGAAACGGAAGAAAAGAGGCGAAAGAAAACGGGTCAGTCAAAAAGACTGGTAAGTCCTATCTACTATCAGTATAAAAACTAATAAAGTTAACTGGACATGTAAAGCAGAGATGAAACATAGGGTGATAACTGGCATGGTAAAAAGTTAATGAAATAGATCAAGTGTGGCATCGCATATACAAGGTTAAGTTGCACCAAGTGTGTACTAGTAATCTATGTCAAGTATCAATAAGAAAAGATCCCTTGGCCCAATCTTGGCCCAACATCCAGAGACGACCTAGATCAAGGTCCAATCAACACGGCCTAGTCGATCGGCTCCCTAAAAGCCTAACTCGTCAAGTGTCGGTGTCATATGGCCCAATCACGAAGTGTAGTCAAACTGTGCTTGGTCCACCCTAGGGTGTATCAAGCCCTAGGGTGCCAACCACTGACACAAATCAAGCACGCACAGTCTAAACCTATGGGTGCCCGTGTCTGCTTTTTTTCAACTCCGGACCATGTGCACGACCATGGTCCGCCTGAACCTACACCTGCGCACCTACTCAGCCGTCGTTTTGGTCGCTTACATGTCAACCCAGTAATCGTGCCCCACCCTAGCCTAGTCCCTAGGGTATCATGATACAATCAAGAGTGTTGCCGGTGAAAAGGACCACGTAACTAGGGTTTCTAGCGGGTTAAATGTGGTTAACCCTACCCAATCAAGTATCAAGTTGGTTAAGTGTACCCAAGGTTCATGACTTAACCGCGTAAACCCATCATGTTTAATTGGTTAAGTGTTCAAGTGGTCCATGACTTAACCCTACCATGTGGCATTAATTAATTTAATGCACCCAACCGCTCACATTAGACCTTGTTGTGGTTACTAGTTAAGCCGGGCGGGTCCGGGTAGCTTTACACCACAACTTGTCTAACCTCGGGTTCCAAGTGCGACATGACCAACTACTCACATTGGGTCCTATTGCTTGTAGCCACTAGTTAAGCCGGTCGGTTCTGGGTAGATTTATGCTACAAACTCAACCCAACCTCGAGTTGGCCACACTCATATTTTCTAAGAGTCATGTCCATTATTATGTTTACAACATAATCACAAATCAATGTTCATGTCATATCATGTTTCATGTCATTAATATTACCCAAACCCAACATATTCCCCTCGCTTGTACGTTTCGCATAACATAACATAGATCAAAAGAGGGAACTTGGCAAAACATGACAAAAGAAGGCATAAGGTAATAAGGTTGGCCACAAGTTAAACATGGTGGCATATGAGGCATAAATATGTTCATTTAAACTTGCATGTTACATTATGAGCCTCAAAACATGCATAATATCAAACTTTAGCAAATAGGTGAAACACGATCATAAATGACATAGGATGGTGGCTAGCGATTCGCATATAACATCATATGCAAGATAACACAAGGTTTATGAGAGTTTCTATGTTGCTTTATGCAACATTCCCAATCAAAGCTCATAGCTTTTTATGCATAAGGCAAAGGTGATAGCTTTACAAACATGCATAGAATATATTTATGCATAACATGATAGGATCAAAGCACATATCATACTTAGGCCCAAACTCAACTTGCAACATGTCATATTTAACTTCATAGTTAGAATCTAAGAGTAGTATAGGGCTTACAATGTTATGCAGACTAGAATAAATATAAAATAAGATTGAGACGAAGCCACACTAGCAAATCCGCAACCAAAGACGATAAACTCCACTTCAAGACTTGAGAACAAGAAGGAATAACCCCAAAGACAAAGAAAGATGGCTATTTTACTTAAGAAAGATGGCTCCTTTATGACATAGATTGATTTGAGACACTAATGCTCTCATGAAGAAGGTGGAGGCCATGATTAGTGAACATTTGGGCAGCATTTAGTTGTAGGAATGATTAATGAGGGTTTAGGCTAGGTCTAGGGGTCCTTTTATAGAGATTAGGGGTAGTTTAGACCATAGGATTAACCCTAAGTCGAATCTGAGCCATCAACTCCCGTCAGAAACTTCCAGAACAAGGCCCAACATGTCAAAGTGGTGCACCAGAAAAATTGGTCCGACCGGGGGGGTGACCCCTTGGTCGACATGGGTGTCGACCCCTGGGTCGACATGGGTATCGACCCCTGGGTCGACATGGGTATCGACCCATTGGGGGGGGGGGTCGACACTGGTGTCGACACTGGTGTCGACTCCTGTGTCGACACTGGTGTCGACTCCTGTGTCGACCCTGCCTGGGGCGGGAGAATTCCCGCCTATCCTGTTTTGGTTGTTATTCGAATCTGAATTCGAATTTGAACTGTTTTCAGGCTTAGAATTTTCTAAAAACTTCATTGGGCCATAACTTGGCCATACGGACTCCGTTTTTTGAAAACTCGGACTCTATTTCGCGTATTTTTCCGAGACGAACGCAATGGCATAGCCTGTTTCCCTTGATTCAGATTTTAGAATTTAATTCTGCCTTGATTTACATGATAACATGTTATTAGAAATACGGGTTGTTACATTCTCCCCTCCTTAAAGGATTTCGTCCCCGAAATCTCCAAGTTAAGAAGAACGTATCCTACCATCCATCATCCATCTACTCAAACATCATCCACAAGTAACCATTGTCCTTAAAAAAAAGATTCTAAATGTTGTATGAACATATGCAAAAGGTGTGTGTATATGTACTTATCTAATGCAAAAATCAGGCGATTACTAATTCAGTAAACCTCCTTAATGCAAAGTATGTTAGTGAAATGAGTCCATATGTATGCAAATTCCTAACATAATTTATAATCTCTACATGAGTGCACATAACATACATTCATATGCAACATCCACGTGATAGCACAACAAGTTTCATCCATGAATAAGTATCAGCACTCATGCATATGCAATATGAAAGTGCGTGATCCGATCTTAGTGCCTAATGTGTATCATGCATCCACGAGTATCCACTTGCAAACACTTGCAACCACTTGCAACCACTTGCAACCATCAAGCATAACATGTTTCAAATACATGTTTCATCCAAAGGGTTTCTACCTGTAACACCCCACGTCCATTAATATCACTCACAAAGGGAATGCATTAACTTCTATGGAGGTTTTAGGTGAATATAGAACAGTAAAATTTCAACAAGATAGATATAAAATAGTACTTGGAAATTTAAAAACTTTATTTCAATCGCAGCAGAAGTCAAAACATGTTTGATTACATCATAACACCATAATCAAAGTCAAGTACAATATCTATCTTGATAAAGCAAGTACATAATCCCATTACATAAATAGCCATTAAAAAGAAAGATAACAAGCTGGACTTTACTTCAGCAGCCCAAGCTTTCCAAGAGATAAGCAATCCAATCAGACTCCACTGGAACTTGGCCCAACCTGAGGACCTGAAGGGAGAAAAGGATGAAAAAGAGGGGGGGGTCAGACATAAAGTCTGGCGAGTATGATAATTCTACAATACTATTATCAAAATAACTGGACTAAGGCATAAGCTGGAAAACAAGGAAATGTCTATGAAAGAGCAGATTAAGGACATAGACAATCGCTAAAGGAAACGTTATAGGCGCTCCTAAATACTAAGGATAAACACTATACTGCACCACACCAGTCACCCTAAAGATTGATCCCACTTAGCTTCACTTAAAAACATTCTTAATGGCTTTACGTACTCCTAGCTGACTACATAGGTGCCGCCTGCCCCTATCTCCACCAGGTGTACCCCACTTTCTATTTTTCGATCGGCTCCCTACTCGTAGATACCCGTGCTGGCCCCACAGTGGGGTGTATCATTCCCCTAAAGTGGCAACCCGATATAACGGAGATGCATGGCTTATACCTACACGATGCAACAACGTCTTACCTACCAGCCCGGGTCCACACACGCATATGAAACCCGTTGGACTTGCGTTGCCACTGCTCCCTGTTTTGGCCTCTTATAGTCAAACCCAGTATGCGTGTCCCGTCGTCGACTTGGGTCGAGCCCACAAAGATACGTTTTAGGACACTGGTTGAAATGGGCCCCCGTTATCTCCCACAAGCATTCCACCTAAGCTAGTCCCCTTAGTCAATCCAACTTAACCCACTATTCATGTTCGTTACATGTGTGTTTGGTTAGGTCTAATCATATTTCAAATGTCTCTAAAGGCAACCACTAGATTCCTCATGCCACCCAAGGCACCCACTTAACCCTCATGTCCCACCTTACATGATTATCTGGTTAAGTATTTCTTAATTTATTAAGGCCATAACCTCGTAAAGACCTCTCACATTAGACTGGCATTTATGGCAGCTGGATTTGCCGGGCGGGTCCGGGCAGTCTTACACCATAAAAGAGTCTAACCTCGTGTCTTTACAACTGTTATGCTTTAGTTTGGGCCTAGGACCTCTCACATTGGGCCGACATTTGTGACTACTGGATTTGCCGGGCGGGTCCGGGCAGGTTTACGTCACAAACGGGTCCAACCTCGTGTCCTAAGCATTGATTATTATTAATAATCCACTTTCCCCAATTTTAATAATTCCCTATTTGAATTATTAATTAATTCCAAATTTAGCAATGTCCATAATTGACTCAATTATGGACATCCATTTAAGGCATGCAAAATCATATCAATTGCACCCCAATTTATTAATTTCCTAATATTACCCCTACCCCACGTTTGAACGTTTATTCGCAAAATGTATGCTAGCCCCGATTAGTCTAACTCATAGCATAAAAGAAAATATTCACAACAACAACATATATATGTGACTAAATGAATACTAACAAGGGGTGAAGCTTGCATATATCAAAATTACAACTTGCATAAGGTTATACATGTCATGGGTCTAAGGGTGTCAACTTATTCATAATTCACATAATATGATTTTGATCAAGTTCCATAAACTTGTATTGGACATGTGTGAATCAACATCATTAACAATATGGTTTTATATGGGTACACCTAACTCAATAGGCAAATTCCCAAAAATCAAAATTCATTTAATCATAGATTCATGTATATGGGTACACCTAACTTAATAGGCAAATTCCCATATTCAAGATCTATTTTAAAAAAAACATAAACTTTAAACATGATCCAATTCGCATAAATAATAACATCATGATTTTACAACTTGCATGATTCAACACAACTTAACATGACATCATTATCATATAGCATAAGTATTTCAACATATATGATAATATGAGATCTACAACATATGTAAGATTTACAACATAGCATATCATAATTTGCAACATAGCTTGATATGATTTACAACATAGCATAGCATGATTTACAACATGGCATAACATGGTTTATAACATAGCATAGCATGATTAATCACATATGACATAGCATAGGATTATTTACAACATAATCACTACAACATAACAATATATATATGATAACATAATAGCATAAGAGATCCACAACAAAATTTACAAATACATAACAATTCATATCACTTTCTTGTGATCCAATTCATAACTTAATCGAATTATTTTATAATAACATTGTGAGAATCAGCATACTCACAATTTTAAAGAAGAGAAATAGAGAGAGAGAGAGATTTTGATTTGATTTGAGTAGATTTAGTTTGTAGATTAGGCCTTCTTCTTCTTTAGTTTGTGACGGCTATACTGAACTCCATGGCAACGGCATGTCGGTAGCTCTCCAATTTTTCAAGTGATTTAGGGTTAGAGTCTACCCACTTATTTATAGATGTTAGGATTCATTTAGGCCATTAGATTTAACCTAGAAATAACCGCAGCCATTCAGACCAGATGGAGTTTATCTTATTGACTCAGCAATGAGTCAGAAGTGACTCAGCAAACACTCAGCAAATTAATAAACTTCTATTCATGTTTACATTAACTGCCCATATATATATAAATATATATATATACACACACACCTATTCATGAATTCAAATTAATCCATAATTAACTTATGACCATTTCTACACATTAATTTTCCAATTAATGTCTTAATTCCATTTTTCGCCTTTTAAGGCAATTCACATACCTCAAATTTGTTATATGCCTTTTTAAGGCTATTTCGTGCAAATTCTCAATATTAATTCTTTTAATTTGTGAATATTAGTATTAACTGATTTACGTGATGTTACATTCTCTCCTTCTTAAAGGATTTCGACCCCGAAATCTTCAAATCAAGGAGAATGTTTAACCTAACATCCAATCAACCATCTACTCAAACATCAAACACTGGCATCCACTGTCCTTATAGACTTCTAATGCTTTTATGTTTAAATGCATAGTGTGTGTATATGTCCGTATCTAATGCAAAATTAGGCAGTCCACTGATTCAGTTGACCTCCTTGATGCAATTCATGATAGTGCCATGCATCCATTATGTATGCAAAAGATCCTAATTGCTTACATACTACTTCTATATGCGTGCACATCCATTCAACCGAATGCAGCATCTATATGATGGTACAACCATTATACATCCATTATACTAAATACATTCATTTATGCAATATGCAATATGTAGTGACTGAGCCGATCTAGTGCCTAAAGTGTGTGTATATATGCATCCACGAGCAACCACTAGCAACCACTTGCATCCATTTTGCATCCATCATACATAACATGTCTCAAACACATGTTTCAACCATAGGATTATCCTAACTAAAGGTCAAAGATACTAATGAGAGGACATACTAAAGATAAGATAAGATAAGCTAAGCGATAAAGGAGAAATTAAAAGACATACCCTCAAAAAGAAAAGGGTATAGCGAATGCATCTTCCCTTCTGTCTCCCAAGTAGCGTTGCTCTCATCATCTCCCCATTGCACTTTAACTAGTCTGACCTCTCGATTTCTCAACTTTTTGATCTCCGACCCAAGAATGCATGTAGGAGCTCATCTAATTGTTGCATCACGCTCTATTTCCACTTCTTTAAGCAAGCTCGGCTCTACCACCTCCGCGGTCTTGTGCAAACACTTCCTCAAATGTGATACATGGAATACGTCGTGTACTCCACTATGTTTCTCAGGCAACTCCACCCTATACGCCATCTTCCCAATCCTGTCTTTTATAGGAAACGACCCTACAAACCTTGGCGCTAATTTCCCAACGGACCCAAAGCGAACAACATTCCGTAACTGAGACACTTTGATAAAAACCATGTCCCCAATGTCAAACTCAAGATCTGTCCTCCTCTTATCAGCATACGATTTCTGCCTATCTTGTGCTGTTTTCATCCTCCTTCGAATCAAATCAATCTTCTCCGAGGTTTCCCTAACCATATCGGGCCCAAGTAGGATTTTATCGGTAGATTCCCACCAACATGTAGGCGAACGGCAAGGCCTTCCATAAAGAGCTTCGAAAGGTGCCATGCCAATACTAGACTGAAAGCTATTATTATATGCGAATTCTACCAACGGAAGGTGCTCTTCCCATGTACCCCCAAAGTCTAGGATACAAAGCCTTAAAAGATCCTCTAGAATACGATTCACCCTCTCGGTCTGGCCGTCCATCTGAGGATGATATGCGGTGCTCAAACATAGCTGAGTCCCTACCGCCTCTTGTAAACTCTTCCAAAATTCGCTAGTGAAGATGGGATCACGGTCGCTTACTATACTAGAAGGAATACCGTGCAAACGAACTATCTCTTTAATGTATACAGAAGCCAACCACGGAGCAGTCCTCTTACTTTTCACGGGAATAAAATGGGCGCTCTTAGTAAGTCTATCTACTATAACCCAAATCCCCGTATTACCCTTCCTTGATCCTGGTAATCCATCCACAAAATCCATTGAGACGCTTTCCTATTTCCATAGTGGAACTTCCAATGGGTGAAGCAACCCACCGGGTTTCTTTTGTTCCGCTTTTAATCATTGGCACACCAAGCATCTAGCGACGTACTCGGCCACATCCTTTTTCATACCGGCCCAAAAGAAAACCCGCTTCATATCTTTGTACATCTTGTCTTCGCCGGGATGAATGGTCATCTTTGAGCGATGAGCATCATCAAGAATGGCCTTCCTTAAGTCTTCGTCTTGTGGTACACAAAGTCTATTATCCCTTCGTAACCAACCCTTATCGTCTAGGGTATACCTACGAAGATGGCTAGACGACTCCCCTCCTTTGAGCTTTTCTACTATCTCAACCAACTGGGGGTCGTCTTGTTGTGCCTCACCAACTCGTCCTAGAAGTGTAGGTCTAACCTCCAAGGATGCTAACAAACCAGGTACTAGGTCAACGGAGGGTCTAAAGTCAAACATGGAGATGAATTCTAAGCTTCGTCGTTCAACAAACAACGGACTCAAGGACAACCTTTTCCTACTTAAGGCATCTGCTACCACGTTACCCTTGCCCGGGGTATATGCTATTTCAAAATCGTAGGAGGCTAAGAATTCCATCCACCGTTGCTGCCTTAAATTCAAATCCTTCTGAGAGAATAAGTATTTTAATGATTTGTGGTCAGTGAACAGTTCGAATTTCTCACCAAGAAGATAGTGACGCCAAGACTTAAGCGCGAAAACAATTGCGGCTAACTCAAGGTCATGCGTAGGGTAATTCTTTTCATGAACCCTCAACTGCCTTCCACCATAGGCTATTACTCTTCCCTCTTGCATGAGGACCGCGCCAAGTCCCGTCCCACAAGCATCGGTATATACGGTAAACGGTTTATTCCCGTCTGGCAGCACTAAGACTGGGGCTGAAGTTAAGGCTCTCTTTAAACGTTGGAACGCATCATCACAATCTTCGTCCCACGTAAAAACCAGGTTCTTCTTCGTTAACCGTGTTAATGGAGCTGATATTTTTGCGAAGTCTTTGATAAACTTCCTATAATAGCCAGCCAACCTCAAGAAACTTCTTACTTCGGTTACATTTTTAGGGACCTTCCAATCTTGGATGGCCACCACCTTTGCGGGATCCACTGCTATCCCTTCCTTGGAAACCACGTGCCCTAAGAACCATACTTCTTTCCTCCAGAAGTGACACTTAGAAAATTTTGCCTTAAGGTTATTCGCTCGAAGGGTTTCCAACACTTCCCTAAGATGTAGGGCATGCTCTTCTTTATTCTTAGAAAAGACTAAGATGTCATCCACAAAGACTACCACGAATTTGTTAAGGTACTCCCTAAACACCCTACTCATCAAATCAACAAAATATGCGGGGGCGTTTGTCAAACCAAAGGGCATCACTAGCCATTCACAGAATCCGTCAGGAGTCCTAAAAGCAGTCTTATCTATACTATCCTCAGCCACTCTCAGTTGATGAAAGCCAGTGGCTAAGTCCAACTGCGAAAACACTAAGGCGCCAACTAACTGATCAAAGAGATCGTCAATCCTCGGCAGTGGGTGTCGGTTCTTTTTAGTAAGCTTGTTTAGTTCTCTATAGTCCACACAAAGTCTAAGGGACCCATCCGCCTTTGTAGCAAATACTACTGGAGCACCCCACTCCGATATACTACGTCTTATGAACCCCTTCTCAAGCAACTCCTTCACTTTCTTATTGAGTTCCCTCCTTTCACGAGGAGCCATGTGGCGCACTGGCAAGGATACGGGTTTAGCATTATCCACAAGATAAATTCGAAAGTCTATCTCCCGCTTTGGAGGTAAGCCCTTCACCTCCTCAAACACATCCGGATATTCCCGGACCACCTCTACCGATCGCAGATTCTCTACAGACGCGTCAAGAGATTCAAGATAACTTAGCATAACGGAATTTATGGGATTACAAAAGATGTCGAGAGCATTACCAAGGCGAGTCACAAGCCTAACTACTCTCCTTTCACAATCAAGAATGGCCCCATTTCTAGATAACCAATCCATTCCTAAAATTAGCCCATAGCCCGCGAAGCCCAATACATAAGCATCACATCTAAATTCAACGCTAAGTATAGAGATTTTCAAATCCAAACATATCATGGTCAAATGAGCCGAACCCCCAATTGGATTTGAAACAACCAAGGGATCCTCTACTAAACTGGTGTTCAAGTGCAGTAATTCAACTAATGATGCAGAGATAAACGAATGAGATGCGCCAGAATCGAATAAGGTACGGACATGATGATCAAACAGAAAAACTAAGCTTTCAACAGAAATTGTTCTACCTCTTTCTTGCAGCGGTGGGGCCGCAATAGCCTGAACTTGCCCCCTTGCCTGCCCTGGTGCCATAAGAGCCTGCACCTGTCCTCCCGAGGTAGACCCTGCCCTCTGCCCCTTCTTTGGGCAGTCCTTCACCAAATGTCCCGCATCTCCACAATGAAAACAACCAGTCTTCTTTTTCTTTCTACAATCTTTGCTGAGATGGCCAGGCGTCCCATAATTGAAGCATCTCTTCTTCCCTTTGCCATTATTGTTTTTACCACCCTTCTTATTTTGCTGTTGGGGTTTCTTCTAATCCCCTTTCTTTTCAACTGCCTTATCCTCATGCATAAGTGCCATTTCTACTAGCCTTTCAAAGGTGGCTCCCATAGGGAAGTGAGTCATAGCCAACCCTTGCAACGGTTCATTCAAGCCTCTAACGAACCTCAAAGCTTTCTTCTCTGGCGTGTTCACCAACTCCAAGCCAAACCTTGCTAACTGATTAAATTTATTGACATACTCCTTCACTGATAAGCTCCCTTGATTTAATGCCAGGAATTTTTCCATATTTAAATTCTCCTCTGCCCTTGAAAGAAACTTTGCCTCAAACCTTCGTCTGAAATCCGCCCATGAATCAACTGGACGTTCCCCGTTAGTGACCTCCCACCAAAACGAGGCCTCTCCCTTCATTAACCAAGCAGTTAAACGGACTTTCCTCCCATCTTCCACTTCAAAGATATCCAACAATTCCTCAGTCTCCTTAAGCCAGTCTCTGGCCTCCACAAACGTCTCAGTCACTCGAAAAGTTTTTCCTCCCATAGCCTTAAATTCCTTGCACGTCTTTGCAAAAGTGTCAACACGAGGAGGAGGAGGAGGAATGGGTGCAACTGGGGGTGGAGGAACATCTGCTGGGCCTGCAGTGGTGGCCCTAGCCTCCAAATATCTCCTAAACCACCCTGGAATCGTCACACCTTCTGGGAGACTAAGATCTTCAGGCATGCTGAAACGAAAAAGGAAAGATTCAAAATGGAGAATTCGAAAGATAAAGGTAAGGATATGGCTATTTGGGATTATGTTTTTCATAAAAACTTTCTCTAAATAACATGTTTTTGAAAGCACTTCTTCCAAAAATACTTTAGAAAAATATTTTTCAAAAATTTTATCTGTTCTGGTAACCTTATGCTCTGATACCACGTGTAACACCCCACGTCCATTAATGTCACTCACAAAGGGAATGCATTAACTTCTATGGAGGTTTTAGGTGAATATAGAACAGTAAAATTTCAACAAGACAGATATAAAATAGTACTTGGAAATTTAAAAACTTTATTTCAATCGCAGCAGAACTCAAAACATGTTTGATTACATCATAACACCATAATCAAAGTCAAGTACAATATCTAACTTGATAAAACAAGTACATAATCCCATTACATAAATAGCCATTAAAAAGAAAGATAACAAGCTGGACTTTACTTCAGCTGCCCAAGCTTTCCAAGAGATAAGCAATCCAATCAGACTCCACTGGAACTTGGCCCAACCTGAGGACCTAAAGGGAGAAAAGGATGAAAAAGAGGGGGGGTCAGACATAAAGTCTGGCGAGTATGATAATTCTACAATACTATTATCAAAATAACTGGACTAAGGCATAAGCTGGAAAACAAGGAAATGTCTAAGAAAGAGCAGATTAAGGACATAGACAATCGCTAAAGGAAACGTTATAGGCGCTCCTAAATACTAAGGATAAACACTATACTGCACCACACCAGTCACCCTAAAGATTGATCCCACTTAACTTCACTTAGAAACATTCTTAATGGCTTTACGTACTCCTAGCTGACTACATAGGTGCCGCCTGCCCCTATCTCCACCAGGTGTACCCCACTTTCTATTTTTCGATCGGCTCTCTACTCGTAGATACCCGTGCTGGCCCCACAGTGGGGTGTATCATTCCCCTAAAGTGGCAACCCGATATAACGGAGATGCACGGCTTATACCTACACGATGCAACAACGTCTTACCTACCATCCCGGGTCCACACACGCATATGAAACCCGTTGGACTTGCGTTGTCACCGCTCCCTGTTTTGGCCTCTTATAGTCAAACCCAGTATGCATGTCCCGTCCTCGACTTAGGTCGAGCCCACAAAGATACGTTATGGGATACTGGTTGAAATGTGCCCCCGTTATCTCCCACAAGCATTCCACCTAAGCTTGTCCCCTTAGTCAATCCCACTTAACCCACTATTCATGGTCGTTACATGTGTGTTTGGTTAAGTCTAATCGTATTTCAAATGTCTCTAAAGGCAACCACTAGATTCCTCATGCCACCCAAGGCACCTACTTAACCCCCATGTCCCACCTTACATGATTATCTGGTTAAGTATTTCTTAATTTATTAAGGCCATAACCTCGTAAAGACCTCTCACATTAGACTGGAATTTATGGCAGCTGGATTTGCCGGGCGGGTCCGGGCAGTCTTACACCATAAAAGAGTCTAACCTCGTGTCTTTACAACTGTTATGCTTTAGTTTGGGCCTAGGACCTCTCACATTGGGCCGACATTTGTGACTACTGGATTTGCCGGGCGGGTCCGGGCAGGTTTACGTCACAAATGGGTCCAACCTCGTGTCCTAAGCATTGATTATTATTAATAATCCACTTTCCCCAATTTTAATAATTCCCTATTTTAATTATTAATTAATTCCAAATTTAGCAATGTCCATAATTGACTCAATTATGGACATTCATTTAAGGCATGCAAAATCATATCAATTGCACCCCAATTTATTAATTTCCTAATATTACCCCTACCCCACGTTTGAACGTTTATTCGCAAAATGTATGCTAGACCCGATTAGTCTAACTCATAGCATAAAAGAAAATATTCACAACAACATATATATGTGACTAAATGAATACTAACAAGGGGTGAAGCTTGCATATATCAAAATTACAACTTGCATAAGGTTATACATGTCATGGGTCTAAGGGTGTCAACTTATTCATAATTCACATAATATGATTTTGATCAAGTTCCATAAACTTGTATTGGACATGTGTGAATCAACATCATTAACAATATGGTTTTATATGGGTACACCTAACTCAATAGGCAAATTCCCAAAAATCAAAATTCATTTAATCATAGATTCATGTATATGGGTACACCTAACTTAATAGGCAAATTCCCATATTCAAGATCTATTTTAAAAAAAAACATAAACTTTAAACATGATCCAATTCGCATAAATAATAACATCATGATTTTACAACTTGCATGATTCAACACAACTTAACATGACATCATTATCATATAACATAAGTATTTCAACATATATGATAATATGAGATCTACAACATATGTAAGATTTACAACATAGCATATCATAATTTGCAACATAGCTTGATATGATTTACAACATAGCATAGCATGATGTACAACATGGCATAACATGGTTTATAACATAGCATAGCATGATTAATCACATATGACATAGCATAGGATTATTTACAACATAATCACTACAACATAACAATATATATATGATAATATAATAGCATAAGAGATCCACACCAAAATTTACAAATACATAACAATTCATATCACTTTCTTGTGATCCAATTCATAACTTAATCGAATTATTTTATAATAACATTGTGAGAACCAGCATACTCACAATTTTAAAGAAGAGAAATAGAGAGGGAGAGCTTTTGATTTGATTTGAGTAGATTTAGTTTGTAGATTAGGTCTTCTTCATCTTTAGTTTGTGACGGCTATGCTGAACTCCATGGCAACGGCATGTCGGTAGCTCTCCAATTTTTCAAGTGATTTAGGGTTAGAGTCTACCCACTTATTTATAGATGTTAGGATTCGTTTAGGCCATTAGATTTAACCTAGAAATAACCGCAGCCATTCAGACCAGATGGGGTTTATCTTATTGACTCAGCAATGAGTCAGAAGTGACTCAGCAAACACTCAGCAAATTAATAAACTTCTATTCATGTTTACATTAACTGCCCATATATATATATATATATATATATATATATATATATATATATATATATATATATACACACACACACACCTATTCATGAATTCAAATAAATCCATAATTAACTTATGACCATTTCTACACATTAATTTTCCAATTAATGTCTTAATTCCAATTTTTCGCCTTTTAAGGCAATTCACATATCTCAAATTTGTTATATGCCTTTTTAAGGCTATTTCGTGCAAATTCTCAATATTAATTCTTTTAATTTGTGAATATTAGTATTAACTGATTTACGGGGTGTTACACTACCTAAGGTTCTCATGACACGATTACGAGATAACAAGATAAACAAGATAAACAAGGTAAACATGGATAGCAAAAGAAAGATATGCTAATTAGGAAAGGAGATTGAGAATGTACCCTCAAAAAGGAATGGATAAAGCCCACGCATCTTCTCCTCGGTTTCCCAGGTTGCATCTTCATCGGCTTCACTCCACTGAACTTTCACCAATTTGACTTCTCGATTCCTTAACTTCTCGATCTCTGTTCCCAAGATACGAATCGAAGCTCTCCTCAAGGTTGCCTCTTTCTCTACCTCCACGTCTTCAAGAATACTTGGTTCAACCACCTCAGCGGACTCATGTAGGCACTTTCGGAGATGCGAGACATGAAAGACATTATGCACTCCGGCTAGCTTCTCGGGTAATTCCACCTTATAGGCTATCTTTCCAATTCTCTCTCTGATAGGAAAGGGTCCTACGAACCTTGGTGCCAGCTTCCCGACTGCTCCAAAACGTACCACTTTACACAAAGGGGAAACCTTCACGAAAACCATGTCTCCCACTTCGAATTCGAAATCTGCCCTTCGTTTGTCAGCATAGGATTTCTGTCTGTCTTGGGCCGCTTTCATCCGTCTTCTCACCAATTCAACTTTCTCGGATGTGTCCCGTATCATATCGGGCCCAAGTATAAGCCTATCTGTTGTCTCCCACCAACAAGATGGTGACAAACACGGCCTCCCATACAGAGCTTCAAATGGTGCCATCCCTATACTGGCTTGATAGCTATTATTATAAGCAAACTCTACAAGAGGAAGGTGGTCTTCCCAAGTACCACCAAAGTCAAGAACACAAAGCCTCAAAAGATCTTCTAGCACTCTATTCACCCTTTCGGTTTGGCCATCCGTCTGGGGGTGATAGGCTGTACTCAGATTCAATCGCGTACCCATCGCTTCTTGCAAACTATTCCAGAACTGGCTAGTGAAGATTGGGTCACGATCGCTGACTATGCTAGAAGGAACTCCATGCAACTGCACTATCTCTCGAAGATAAATAGATGCTAGCCATGATGCGGTCCTCTTGCTCTTTACTGGAATGAAGTGAGCACTCTTCGTAAGTCTGTCAACTATGACCCATATGCTCGTGTTCCCTCTCCTTGACTTAGGCAATCCATCCACAAAATCCATAGAAATACTCTCCCACTTCCATTGCGGGACCTCCAATGGATGTAACAGCCCACCGGGTTTCTTCGACTCGGCTTTCACTTGTTGGCACACCATGCACTTTAAAACATACTCTGCCACGTCTTTCTTCATTCCAGCCCAAAAGAAACTACGCTTCACATCTCTGTACATCTTATCTCCTCCAGGATGTATAGTCATCTTCGAGTGATGTGCTTCTTCGAGAACCTTATGCACCAAGTCTCCTAATTGTGGAACGCATAGCCTTCCATCACGCCTTAGCCAACCCTTGTCATCAATAGTATATTTAGCAAGGTGACTAGACGTCTCACCACGAATCAACTTGTCCATGACCTCGACTATCTGCGGGTCTTCTTTCTGGGAAGCCCCAACTTGATCAAGAAGTGTGGGTCTAAGCTCAAGGGATGCTAATGAACCCGTCATCAACTCAACAGCCGTCATGAAATCAAAGGTTGGCAAGAAATCTAAGTTCTTCATCTCAATAAACAAGGGACTCAAAGTCAACCTCCTTCTGCTTAGTGCATCTGCCACAACATTACCCTTGCCAGGGGTATAAGCTATCTCGAAGTCATATGATGCCAAGAATTCCATCCACCTTTGAGTGACTTGTGATCCGTATACAACTCAAACCTTTCGCCTAGAAGATAGTGGCGCCAGGATTTGAGTGCAAAGACGATCGCCGCCAATTCCAAATCATGAGTGGGATAGTTCTTCTCATGAACTTTAAGTTTCCTACCCCCATAACATATCACTCTTCCCTCTTGCATCAGAACAGCACCTAACCCCGTGCCGCATGCATCGGTGTACACGGTAAACATCTTACCGCCATCGGGTAATGCCAAAACTGGGGCTGTAGTAAGGGCCCTCTTGAGCCTTTGAAAAGCAAGCTCACACTCTAAGTCCCATGCAAAAACTAAGTTCTTCTTCGTCAACCTAGTAAGAGGGGCCGAAATCTTAGCGAAGTCCCTGATGAACTTCCTATAGTAGCCCGCCAGACCGAGAAAGCTTCTTACTTCGATTGCATTCCTAGGAGTCTTCCAGTCTTGAACCACAACCACTTTCGCGGGATCCACCGCTATGCCTTGATTAGAAATTATATGTCCAAGAAACCGAACTTCCCTTCTCCAGAAATGGTATTTGGAGAACTTGGCTTTCAACTGATGCACTCTTAGCGTATCCATCACTTCCTTGAGATGCCTAGCGTGCTCTTCCTCGTCCTTTGAGAAGATCAGAATATCATCCACGAAGACAACAACAAACTTGTTAAGGAACTCCCTGAACACCCTACTCATCAAGTCTACGAAGTAGGCGGGTGCATTAGTCAAACCGAATGGCATGACAAGCCATTCAAAGAATCCATCTGGAGTCCTAAACGCAGTCTTATCAATACTATCCTCAGCTACTCTAAGCTGATGGAATCCGGTGGCTAGATCGAGCTGAGAGAAAACAGAAGCACCAACAAGCTGGTCAAAGAGATCATCAATCCTCGGTAACGGGTGTCTATTCTTCTTTGTCAGCTTGTTCAACTCTCTATAATCAACACACAGACGAAGCGAACCATCCGTCTTAGTGGCGAATACCACCGGAGCACCCCATTCAGAAATGTTTCGCCTAATAAAATTCTTCTCAAGCAGCTCCTTGATTTGCTTACTGAGCTCTCTTCTTTCTCGCGGGGCCATGTGCCTAACGGGCAATGATACTGGCTTGACATTATCAACAAGATAAATGCGAAAATCTATCTCTCATTTAGGGGGTAACCCCTTAACCTCTTCAAAGACATCAGGATATTCTCGAACCACCCTTACAGATTGCAGATCATTGATGGACGAGTCAAGAGATTCAAGATAACATAGCATGACGGGATCCAGTGGGTTGCAAGAAATCTCTAGGGTATTACCGAGGCGAGTCATGAGCCTCACCACCCTATGCTCACAATCGAGGATGGGTCTATAACTGGACAATCAATCCATGCACAAAATCAACCCGTATCCCGTGAACCCGAGAACATAAGCATTACACGTGAATTCTACGGTCAAGATGGAAATCTTCAAATCCACACAAATCATAGATAAATGGGCGGAACCCCCAATTGGATTTGAAACACTGATGGGATCCTCAACTAGACTAGTACTTAGGTGCAAACTTTCAACAATGTCAGAAGAAATAAAGGTATGCGATGCACCAGAATCAAATAAAGTGCGAACAGGAAAGTCAGAAATATAAACGAGACTTTCTACAGAAATACTACCTCGGTCCTGAGCTGGAGCAGTATTGAGAGCATGCACTTGCCCTCCAGAAGGTCATGCACGCTGATTCTGTCCTTTCCCTTGTCCTTGCTTCTTGGGACAATCCTTGCTAAAGTGTCCAGTCTCTCCACAATGAAAGCATTCGCCCAGCTTCCTCTTCTCCTTCCTACAGTCTTTAGCTATGTGCCGAACAATCCCACAGTAGTTGCATTTCCTTGGGTCCTTTGCCTTGGCCTTGTTGCTCTTGTTGTTCTTGTTGTTCTGATTGCTCTGGTTCCCTCCCCACTTGGAGTCCGTCTTCTTGGTTTGAGTCTCATTAGTCTTGACTTCCTTCTTGCCATTCTTATCGTCTCCTTGAAGCAATGCCATGTTCACTAGGCCTTCAAAAGTGGCCCCCATGGGTATATGAGATAGGACTAAACCTTGTAATGGCTCATTCAACCCTCGTGCAAAGCGTAAAGCCTTCTTCTGGGGAGTATTAACTATGTCCAAACCGAATCGAGCGAGCTGGTTAAACTCATTCACATACTCTCTCACTGTCATGTCCCCTTGCTTCAAATATATAAACTTCTCCAATTGCAGATTTTCCTCAGCTGATGATAGAAACTTAAGCCCAAACCTCGTCCTAAAGTCGGCCCAAGTCTCTATAGGTCTAGTAGCATTGGTGTCCTCCCACCAATAAGCAGCTACTTCTTTTAATAGCCATGCTGCTAATAAAACCTTTCTATGGTCTTCCACATCAAAGATAGCGAAAAGATCTTCAGTTTCTTTCAACCGATTTCGTGCCTCCACTAAAGTTTCCGTCCCAATGAAATTCTTGCCACCCATCGCCTTAAAGTCCTTGCAAACCTTTGCGAAATCCGCTTGTGGATGCTGAGGAGGGGGAGGAGGAGGAACCTTAGTTACGGTGGGGGTATTTGCTGGGCCCGCATCGTTGGCCCTAGCTTCCAAGTACCTCCGGAACCATCCGGGAATGGTTACTCCCTCGGGAAGGTTAAGATCGGCCATGCTGAAAAAGGAAAAGATAGATTTAGAACGAGGAAACGAAGGATAGTGCTAATGGCTTTTGGGGAATAGCCTTTTAAAATAACTAGACTTTTCTTGGAAAATACTTAATTGGTTTTGAAAATAGTTTTCCAAAAAGGTAAGTTTTTAAAAACACTTTTGCTCAAATCTTGTAAACCTTATGCTCTGATACCAAATGTAACACCCCACCTCTGCCAGGGTAACTCTTGCAAGTACACTTGCTTTGGAAGGGCGTTAAACAAGGTAAACATGCATGCAGATATCACAAGACAGAACATATAAGTAAAACAGAGTAGTAAAGCAGCGGATAAAACTAGCATTTCAAAACCATAGTCAAGTTACATCAAAGTACTTGGTCATTATTTTCCCATAAAACAAAGTCTAGAACATAAACTGAAAACTGAAAAAGAAACATAAAGTAACTATCCCCAAAGTAGCATAAGGCCATAGCATGCTCAAACCATACGTGAGCTATCCAGAAAAGCAGCTAAAGATCCAGCTAGGTACCAGTGTTCCCACCCTGCAAACCTGGGGGGGGGGGACGGAAGAAAAGAGGCGAAAGAAAACGGGTCAGTCAAAAAGACTGGTAAGTCCTATCTACTATCAGTATAAAAACTAATAAAGTTAACTGGACATGTAAAGCAGAGATGAAACATAGGGTGATAACTAGCATGGTGAAAAGTTAATGAAATAGATCAAGTGTGGCATCGCATATACAAGGTTAAGTTGCACCAAGTGTGTACTAGTAATCTATGTCAAGTATCAATAAGAAAAGATCCCTTGGCCCAATCTTGGCCCAACATCCAGAGATGACCTAGATCAAGGTCCAATCAACACGGCCTAGTCGATAGGCTCCCTAAAAGCCTAACTCGTCAAGTGTCGGTGTCATACGGCCCAATCACGAAGTGTAGTAAAACTGTGCTTGGTCCACCATAGGGTGTATCAAGCCCTAGGGTGTCAACCACGGACACAAATCAAGCACGCACAGTCTAAACCTACGGGTGCCCGTGTCTGCTTTTTTCAACTCCGGACCATGTGCACGACCATGGTCCGCCTGAACCTACACCGGCGCACCTACTCAGCCGTCGTTTTGGTCGCTTACATGTCAACCCAGTAATCGTGCCCCACCCTAGCCTAGTCCCTAGGGTATCATGATACAATCAAGAGGGTTACTGGTGAAAAGGACCACGTAACTAGGGTTTCTAGCGGGTTAAATGTGGTTAACCCTACCCAATCAAGTATCAAGTTGGTTAAGTGTACCCAAGGTTCATGACTTAACCGCGTCAACCCATCATGTTTAATTGGTTAAGTGTTCAAGTGGTCCATGACTTAACCCTACCATGTGGCATTAATTAATTTAATGCACCCAACCTCTCACATTAGACCTTGTTGTGGTTACTAGTTAAGCCGGGCGGGTCCGGGTAGCTTTACACCACAACTTGGTCTAACCTCGGGTTCCAAGTGCGACATGACCAACTACTCACATTGGGTCCTATTGCTTGTAGCCACTAGTTAAGCCGGTCGGTTCCGGGTAGATTTATGCTACAAACTCAACCCAACCTCGAGTGGGCCACACTCATATTTTCTAAGTGTCATGTCCATTATTATGTTTACAACATAATCACAAGTCAATGTTCATGTCATATCATGTTTCATGTCATTAATATTACCCAAACCCAACGTATTCCCCTCGCATGTACGTTTCACATAACATAACATAGATCAAAAGAGGGAACTTGGCAAAACATGACAAAAGAAGGCATAAGGTAATAAGGTTGGCCACAAGTTAAACATGGTGGCATATGAGGCGTAAATATGTTCATTTAAACTTGCATGTTACATTATGAGCCTCAAAACATGCATAATATCAAACTTTAGCAAATAGGTGAAACACGATTATAAATGACATAGGATGGTGGCTAGCGATTCGCATATAACATCATATGCAAGATAACACAAGGTTTATGAGAGTTTCTATGTTGCTTTATGCAACATTCCCAATCAAAGCTCATAGCTTTTTATGCATAAGGCAAAGATGATAGCTTTACAAACATGAATAGAATATATTTATGCATAACATGATAGGATCAAAGCACATATCATACTTAGGCCCAAACTCAACTTGTAACATGTCATATTTAACTTCATAGTTAGAATCTAAGAGTAGTATAGGGCTTACAATGCTATGAAGACTAGAATAAATATAAAATAAGATTGAGACGAAGCCACACTAGCAAATCCGCAACCAAAGACGATAAACTCCACTTCAAGTCTTGAGAACAAGAAGGAATAACCCCAAAGTCAAAGAAAGATGGCTCTTTTACTTAAGAAAGAAGGCTCCTTTATGACATAGATTGATTTGAGACACTCATGCTCTCATGAAGAAGGTGGAGGCCATGATTAGTGAACATTTGGGCAGCATTTAGTTGTAAGAATGATTAATGAGGGTTTAGGCTAGGTCTAGGGGTCCTTTTATAGAGATTAGGGGTAGTTTAGACCATAGGATTAACCCTAAGTCGAATCTGAGCCATCAACTCCCGTCAGAAACTTCCAGAACAAGACCCAACATGTCAAAGTGGTGCACCAGAAAAATTGGTCCGACCGGGGGGTCGACACCTGGGTCGACATGGGTGTCGACCCCTGGGTCGACATGGGTGTCGACCCATTGGGGGGGTCGACACTGGTGTCGACCCCTGAGTCGACCCTGCCTGGGGCGGGAGAATTCCCGCCTATCCTGTTTTGGTTGTTATTCGAATTTGAATTCGAATTTGAACTGTTTTCGGGCTTAGAATTTTCTGAAAACTTCATTGGGCCATAACTTGGTCATACGGACTTCGTTTTTCGAAAACTCGGACTCTATTTCACGTATTTTTCCGAGATGAACGCAATGGCATAGCCCGTTTCCCTTTATTCAGATTTTAGAATTTAATTCTGCCTTGATTTACATTATAACATGTTATTAGAAATACGGGTTGTTACAAAGTGACAGATTACTATGAAGGATTTTGTTTTGAATTGTTTTGAGAACAAGTTGTTTGATGTCTGAAAAGTGATATTAGGTTTTAAAGTCTAAGCTATTTAAAAACTCCTAGGTTGAGATAGTTTGAATTAAAAACAAATTTAAAAAGGGATTTGCGAAAGCAAATTGAAATTAATTAAAGACCAGTTAAGTTGAAATGGAATTGTAATAGAACAATATCGATTAAAATTGGATTGTTGAAATAAGAATTTGAAATGGTATTGGATTGGTGAGTTAAGAGTTCGGAATCGAGAATGAAATTTAAGCTGAGACTGAATTTTAACTTACGTATGAGCGAATATCTTTGTGGAGGATAAATTGATTTGAGATTGATTGGGATGACATTTATTTATGTTGAATTAGTAACAGATGGAAATGATGGGATGATATGCCCGACAAAAAGGTACAAGTTTATTTATATATGAGTTTGGTGATTTATGAGCCGATTTAGCAAGCCGCTTGGCTGTTTGATCTTTTGGATTGGAGAAGGCCTAGAGAGGCGAGTTGTAGTTGTACCGATTGAGCCGTACAAAGGAAGTGTTGGCGAAATTTTTCAAAAATTTAGGGTGTTAGAAAATTTTCACGATTTTTGGAAATTTTCGTTAATAAGAATAAATTAACAATTTAATTAAAATTAAATAGGATTGGTCAAAATGAAGATAAGTAGTAAACAAATAATTTTTAACCTGGTTAGATTTTGTTTTCTACCTTAGCAATTTCGAGGAAGAAATTATTTTAAGGGGGGAAGAATGTAACATCCCATATTTATATGGTATAATAATTAATTTATTTAATTATTCAAGTAGTGATTTAGAGATTTAAATGGTTGTTTAATTAAATAATATTGAATTTTTAATTAATATAAATAATAGAATAATATATTTATTTCTGAAATAGTCGGAAATAGTGGAATTCGCAACATTGTGTGAATTGGATTATTTATAAGATTTAATACAGTTTAGAATTGAATTATAATAACAAATTTATTTTTTTAAACGAAGTTTGAATATATAATTATATTATAATTATAATCAAGCTCGAAATTGCGTGGCAGTTCGTAATTGGCGATTCGAACTTCAATTGAATATACAGAATCCGTTTTAAGCTGGATTTCTGTGAAGAAAGAAACGTTCAGAGCTGGTGATGTATATTTTTTTATTGGAAGAGAAAAATCGAGATTTCATCGTGTACATTGTGAGTTATGTCCAAATCAAATTGTCGAAAAGTTGTTATGGAATTCCTTTATAATTTATAACGATTGATTTATATTATATATGGATTTTTCAATATAAATTGAATACTGATTTAATCTGGATTTGAAATGTCGAGTTATAAATTCAGATACGAATATCCTGGAGTTGTATTATATTCTATGTGACTATATACAATAATATTATTTATTTATATTTAATTTAATTATTTTTAAATATATTAATATTTAAATGGGTTTATTTAGAGCTTAGAAAATAGCCATTTTTGCAAACGGCTTCCGTTTTAGACGAAACAAATTTTGTTGGATTCGAAATATTAAATTATTGCTAGATTTCAATTTCCGTGATTTTTGGAGTCAATATGTGGCCATACATGATTTTAATGTGAAAAAAGTCGGTAATTTGACTTTAAAAATACGCTATGTGAGCAAACGGACTCGAAATTCGATAAAACTAGTTTCGTTGGGTCCGTAATGTCGAACTACAGTTGCATGTCCATTTTTATCAAATTTGGATATTTTATGTGAATGTAGAAATTTTTAACGATAATTACAAACAGCATTGCAATAAAAATAATTTAAATAATGAATATAAAATAATATAATCATTCTATAAATACCTTACCATCTATTTAAACTTAATTCCATACTTCTGCGCTCAAAAACATTTAGCCGCCGTCGTTCTTCATTTCAAAGTAAAATATCCACTTTTGGAAAATAAAAGGAAATCAAAGTAAAATCAATAAATCAAAAGAGATGTATATTTGAATTCATGAGTATCTCCTCTACAAATCCATACAAGAATTTATGGGTTCAATGTTACTTCTTGCGCCTTGATTTTCTGAACAACGATTTAGGGTTGGCCTTAGAGGGTGGATGAGACGGAGTTGGGATTGAGCAAGGTAATGATGGTTATTGTAACAGCCCGTCATTTTGACCACCCCAAATCGGTGATTAAACCAACTTGGAGCGTTCAAAAAGACGGATTGTTATTGGCTTACAGGATTTAAACAGAATTAACACAGAATCACAAATGAAAATTAACCTCAATATCTAACAGCGGAATTTATTTACACAAAAATATCAGATTTTATAATATTAATATAGCGGAAAAATAAAACTTTATACATAAATTTCTTTAATAAATTATAGCTATTGTCGAACTTGAGCGCACCTGCATCTCATGCCTCTCCTCTTTAAGAGCTAAGATCTTTGCATCTGCATCACTTGGGCCCGACACGAGCGTTCCATGCAAAAAAACAAAACGCTCGTATCAAGATTAAACTTATTTCAAGTAAGTCACTTTGAATAATCACTTAAATATAATTGTTTAATCCCAACAAATTATTAAGTAATACGAGTATCAAAATTAGTGAACCGTCGGAAAAATGAACATCACAAAGAAATGCCGCATGCGGGTAAGGTTTCACACATGAGCCGTAATGCAGCATAAGGAATTAACAATGTGTAAAGAAAAATCAATATAGGCAGCAACATGAATGACATATACCCAGGTCAGATGTATATGGAATGCTACAACAATAATAACGAGATTTTCTTAGCTCATGTTTCTTAACTAGTGAAGCCTGCAGGCAACATTTTAGCCAAGGGAAGTAAAATAAGATATGGTAATGGCGTGTCTCAAATTCGATGCAGCAATCTATGTATGCAACGAATTGAATTAAACACATTCCAATGAAATGAATTGGACCAAAACGAGTTAAACTGAACTAATGCATGCAAAATAACCAGATTAAATTAATGCATGTGGATTAAATGGAGTGAACCAATGCAGTGCGTGATTCATTTGATTCTAAAGCAACAAGATCTGAAACTAGCATAAGGCTTGTAAAACGTCAGCAAGGAAATGAATTAAATGCTTAATTAGTAAGATGGGAATAGAAGCTAATGCTAAATGAATGAATAAAAAGATATATTAATATCACGGGAATCAATGACACAATGTTCAAGAAATAAACTATCAAAGTTTAATGACCAGCTTGGTTATGTTCTAATGGCCAAATAGTAGTAGTATATGGCATGCTTAATTAGGCAATTAATGAAAACCATCAATAGAGGTAAAATATGACAGAAACAATGGGTGCACATCACTATAAAGTTAAAACGAGTAAATGTTATAGCAAATACACATATACATGCACCTGACAATAAATATGGAACATGAGGAGACTAATTTTTTTTTCCAACACAATTAATATTAAAGTACTTAAAGAAAAGCAGTAGATCTAGTTAGTTCTTAGTTTAAATGTGGTATTTAAGTCTCGTGGTCCATTAGTTGTTAACAGCCCAAAAAAAAAAAATTTAGTTTTTCAATAGTAAGTATGCTAATACAAAAAAAAAAAAAAACACTTTTACAAACTAATATACTAAATAGAATTGGAACAAGGTGGACCCTATGGAAGCTAAATTACTACTTTGTTATATGCAAAATTTGGAGTTACTGCCAAAATCTTACATACGTGTTAGAAACTATATGTATATGTAAAATTATTTGTGACATGAAACTATCCTCATTTAAAGCTGTACACATACTTAAAAACTGGCAGACTTAACATTTGTTCAAAGGCAAAAACTGCTCTTCCCAGGTTTCAAAGTTAATTTATAATTGAGTAAATGAAACTAATATGTCTGTCCATTCAAAAGCTTATAGCCAAAGCCACTTTAATTACCAGTAAAGGACATGCACTCGAAGAAATACATGCTTTTGAATAGTGTGGACATGCTTTTGAAAGCAAGAGAAAAAAGGAACAGCAAAATTATTCATATTGGAATATTACTTGCATAATTTTACAAAAAAACAGTAACAACCTTGGGCCAAGTAAACCCAAAAAATCAAACATACCATGAAATATATATATATATATATATATATATATATATATATATATATATATATATATATTACGATAAAAATCAGACAGAATGTTCTTTAATACAATTCTTATTTATAAAAAAGAAACCAAATTTGGGAATGCACTGTCACCTTCCTTTATTTACATATGCACGCTCTAACTTAATAATTCTAAATGGTATGATGTAACCAAGGATCTTTACGGTCGCCATTTGAGTTGTTATAAAATTTCACAATCCTTAAATCGAATAGCTAAAATTGTTCCTACCGCATGAAAGCGGCAACACCATGAAGTTGCTAGATAACAATTTGTTTGTATGCATAATTGAACTCTTTGATCAAATAAAATGATATGCAACATTCATCATCAACAAATGCCTTAAAGTTATCAACTTGCCATTGGTTGATTATAGGCAACATATTAACTGAGTTAGGGAAGGCAAAATATAGGAAACCAAAAGAAAAAAAATGCATTCCAAATTGTCTAATAGCTGGTGTATTTCAGAAAAACAGAAATATGTACCTGATTTTAAAAAAAAATGGTAGTTCACTGTCATACTAAGGTGTTTATTAATCATTCAACAAGGTACTTCGAGTATCCCTAAAAACACCGGCTTCGAAGACGGATAAATAGCAGCTATGGCAAGTACAGGCGGCGCCACTGCTGCTCTGTCTTCTTCTGCTTTCAGGTTCCAGGATTCAAATGGAAAGTTGAGGAAGTCGGGTCCTTGCACCGAAGGCTAGAGGTGGTTTCAAGGACACGCGGCTTGGGGATGACGGCGACGGCGGTCTCCTTCGATGGCGTTGGCGACGATGACAGTGCACCATCGGCCGATGGCCATTCTTCAAATTAGACTAGCGTTGATATGTGATTTTGGGGAAGAACTCATATTTGGGGAAACTGGAAAAAGAAAAGAATCCCCCTTTGATTTTCAGTGGCCCTCCCTTTAAATTGGGGAAGAACGGTTTTCTTTTTGGGAAAGTGGGTCCTTCCCGAGAAAAGGAGACATTTCTCCCAAAATAAGAGGACACAACCATGTACATGGAAGGGATGCGTGTAGGAATATCCAACAAAGTAGAGACAAGTGGAGAAAAACTCAATAGAAAATATTAAATCAAATTTTCCCATATGGTTTTGAAAGAAAGAAAATGGTGAAACAACATTACTACACCATTACTAGTCATCCTAAAAGTTGATCCCGCCTACAGAACATAATATTGATAATGGTAGTTTCATGTACTCCTAGCTACCTTCATAGGTGCCGTCTGCCCTTATCTCCACTAGTTGTACCCACTACCCCCCATGCGATCGGCTCCCTAACTCGTAGATACCCGTGCTGGTCCCACAGTGGGGTGTAACACTCCCGAAAGTGGCAACTCGATACCACTAAAGATGCACGGCTTATATCTACATGATGCAACAACGTCTTACCTACCAGCCCGGGTCCACACATGCACATGACCCCGTTGGACTTGCGTTGCCACCGCTAACCCGTTTTCACCTCTTACAATCAAACCCAGTAAGCGTGTCCCGTCCTCGACTTGGGTCGAGCTTACATAGATACTTATTGGGTTACTGGTTTGAAAAGGGCCCCCATGCCCGACACAAGCTTTCCACCTATGCTTGGTCCCCACTAAGGTTTTCCACTTAACCCCATTCTTATTCATGTCTTCTTACATGTTTCAACTTGGTTAAGTGTTTCTAATCGTATTTCACAAGCCACCCAAGGCCACCTAAGGCCACTCACTTAACCCCCATATCCCACCACATGTTTATCTGGTTAAGTGTTACTTAATTCATTAGAACCATAACCTTGTAAAGACCTCCCACATTAGACTACCGTTTGCGGTTGCTGGATTTTTCGGGCGGGTCCGGGCAGTCTTATACCGCAAACGAGCCTAACCTCGTGTCTTTACAATCGTTACGCATTTAATTTGTGCCCTTGACCTCTCACATTAAACTACCGTTTGTGATTGCTAGATTTGCCGGGCGGGTCCGGGCAGTCTTATTCCACAAACAAGTCTAACCTCGTGTCTTAGGCAGTTAATTACACATAATTATTTAACCCCAAATTGGATTAATATCCCTATTCAAATTTGTCAATAAATTCCAAATCAATTTATGTCCATAATTGTCACCTAAATTATATCCATAATTTCAGTTATATAATTTATACCAATTAATGTGTCAAATTAATTATATGTCTTTTAAGGCCATTTTATGACAATTCACAATTATGTATATTCAATATTTTCCCATTGTCCCCACGCTATTCGTACGTTTTAATATGACATATGTTAGACTCGTAATAGTCTAACTTATAAAAAGAAAAGCAACATCACAACTTGCATAACAAATAAAATAGATCTAAGATTCATGACATAAGTTTGCAATGCCAATAACTTGCATAGGCAATACACAAATTTGCATAAACTATCGTGGATCTAAATATAGGTCTAAACATAAAGATGTGAACTTGCATATATGGTTATGGTTTTCCTATAACATGCATATGAATTTCATTTAAACTAGCATATGATTCACATATAAACTAGCATAGGCAATGGACATATAGAACATAAATTTGCATAACTATTGTAACACCCCACCTCCGCTAGGATCACTCACAAAGGGAATGCACTAGGTTTGGTGAAGTATTATCGAGGTAAACATGCACAGAAATATTACAAGACAGAACATATATAAAACAGCGGAAGTAAAACAAATTTCATTACCTTATAAATAAGGTCTAAAGCCTTTTACATTAGAATACATCAAAACCTGTCTTGCAATAGTAAAGAAGCATAAAACCTTTTCATAAATTATTCCCCAAAATAAAGCGGTGAAGCATCCATAGCCAAGAGAAGACCAAGCTATACATGATGACCTTCAAGCATAAGAGGTCCGAACTAAACAACAGCATTTCCTCCCTGAAAACCTGGGGGGGGGGGGGGGGGTGGGGGGGACGGAAGACAAAGAGGCGAAAGAAAACGTGGTCAGTCATAAAGACTAGTAAGTCCTATCTACTTCCAGCATAAAAACAGGTAAACATGACATGCATAAACTGAAAGTAAACATAAGGATGATGACAAGATAGATAAGCTAGACCAAGATAACAGGATGGACCACTGTATCAAGATAAACAAAGGTATCATGATAAACTACGGTGTCAAGGTAAATCAAAGTATCACATCGTCAGGTTTCTATCAAGTATAATATCCCAATGTATCTATCATGTATATTTTCTCTGCACCTCCCGTACTAGTATCCCAACCCGTGTCATGAGTTAACTATAAAATGTCCCTTGACCAATGTCATGAAATGGTCCATGTCAACCTAATATATCGCGTTCATAGGTTTTCCTGACACGTATGTTTCCTTCCATGTATAAGTTCAGTCCTTTGCCGTAGGCCGTACGGGCTTTCCCATGTAAATCTATACCACCTCATCGTAGTACCATTTTATCCTTGAAGTTGTTTTGGACTGCTACCCTTGATCTGGTTATGTTTTCTTACCATGAATTATCGCGTGTTCACCTAGGATTTATGCCACCTAGGACCGCTAGGGATTATGCTACCTAATGAACGTTTTCGTATCTCGGTTTGGGTTTTAGCCACCTAGGGCTACTAGGGATTATGCTACCCGTCAACCGCGCCCTTTTCCTCACGTAAGCATCGTGAATCGTTTGTCCATTTCTAACTGCACATGTATCTCAATGTGCCATCCGAGTCCCGTGCCAGGGCAAATCAAGAAATACGAGACTCGGTCGGGAGCTTTAAGTCGTCTGCCGAGTGCAGATATCAAGGTTTGTTTTTGTATCCGTGGCTATGGTCCCACGTGACCCCTCCCTCAACTACTGAAAGGAAATCCAAGAAAAAATCATGCACGAGAACTATACTCCAGCCCCCCTATGCCCCCACTTACCTATTGGTCAACCTCACCCATTACTCGATAGCAAGTATATGGTCTGTTAGTAGTTCTCTGCCTTTCCGTATACGTACACGATTGACTAAAGATGGTAGGTAGTCGACGACGCGCTATCCATGGCAAAAATCAAGTATCGTCGACTCCACGCTAATCCATCCCCGTCTTTAGGTTGCTCGCACAGCAACCAAGGCATACTCTTGGTTCTTCTACCGCAGACCTTAACCTCTGTGAGCCCAGGCGGATCATCTGCCACCTCACAGAGGGATACCAAGAGTACCCTCACATCCCCCGAAGCTACTGCTTCGTCAACCAGTTCGTTGGAGCCTTTATCTAAGTCAGATAATTCTCTCCTCCTCGTGTGTTTAAGCGATGACCTACCGTATCGGGTTACTCATCTATCTGTGAACTGGTCCAAATCCCTTGACTAAGAATTATTACTTAGTTATCCTAAACTAAGGTTTATCACTTAGTTCCCTTTCCCGTTATCCTTGTTAACTACGATTTTCCACCTAGTCCCCTGAACTAGGGTTTTGTCTAATGGGTTAAGTGTTGTCATTCCAGTTCATGACTTAACCCGCCTACGAATCATGTCAAGTTTGGCTAAGTATTTAAGCTCAAGACTTAGCCCTACAATTTGGTTAAGTATACCAAGAAGCTCATGACTTAACCCTATTCAATTATCAAGTCAGATTGGTTAAGTATTAGTTTGTCTTGACCCTATCAGATTATCGTGTTAGATTGGTTAAGCATAGATTATCTTAACCCCATCGGATTATCGAGTCGGATTGGTTAAGTATGGGTTAGATTACCCCCATTCACTAATCATATTACAATGGTTAAGTATATTTAAACGGTCTTGTGACTTAACCCTATCAAGTTCTCATATTAGATTGGTTAAGTATAGGTTACTTAACCTCATCAAATCATCATGTATAATTGGTTAAGTATAAGTTACTTAACCTCATTAAATTATCATGCTAAATTGGTTAAGTACTGGTTACTTAACCTCATTGGATTATCATGTTTAGATTGTTTAAGTGTTTAACTTAACCCCATCGAATTACCGTGTTTAGATTAGTTAAGTCTAGGTTAACTTAACTCCATCTAATTACCGTGTTTAGATTAGTTAAGTGTAGGTTACTTAACCCTATCTAATTACCGAGTCGGATTATTTAAGTATGGATTAGCTTAACCCCATCCCCTAACTGTATTTTATGGTTAAGTGTCATTAAGAAATCAAGTCCGGTTTCACTTAACCTACCCATTCATGTCTCATCGGTTAAGTGTCATTAGTCAGATTTACTTAACATTATCATGTGGCATTAATTGAATTAATGCACTCTCAACCTCTCACATTAGACTTTGTTGTGGTTACTGGTTACACCGGGCGGGTCCGGGCAGATTTACATCACAACCTAGTCTAACCTCGGGTTTCAAGCGCGATATGACCAACTACCCACATTGGGTCCTATTGTTTGTATCCACTGGATTTGCCGGGCGGGTCCGGGCCGATTTATGCTACAAACTCAACCCAACCTCGAGTTGGCCACTTCCATGTTTTTCTACGTGTCATGTTCATGTCCAGTTTAGACCCCTTTTTAGGTCTATGTTTTCATGTAACCCCATGTCAAGTTTATTATCATTACACGTTCCATGTAATTCCATGTCAAGTTCATAGCCCATTTTCAAGTTTGCCTAAACTACCCAAAACGTGTCCCCAACGCACATGAAAGCGAATCAACATATTTGGAATAATATGACAAAGATGGGTACAAGATGGCAAAGATGAATCACAAGTTAAACATGGTGAAAGTTGAGGCAAAGGTGTTCACATAACTAGCATATTGCATATTGGCCTCAAAACATGCACGATGTCATAAAGGGATTGGCCACAAACATGCATGGTATCATAAGGGGTTTGGCCTCAAACATGCATAATATCATAAGGGGTTTGGCCTCACATAAACATGAAATCATAAGGGGTTTTGTGTTCTTTTATATGCATAAGCCCAAGTCAAATTCATGCACATATTTCACAAGTCAAAATGGTTCCAAGTATTCATGCCAACATCCCACAAATAAAGGTTCAATCTTGCATGGCAAACTAAGTCCAGTGCAACATGAGTAACTTGATTTAGTCACTAAACATAGCCTAAAGTCATAGATTCAAGCAAAAGAGGCATGACAAGGTTCATATAGGCTAGCATACTTATGTTCATCGCATTTTATTCCATGTCACATTAGAACTATCGTTTAGATCTACAAGTAGCTAGAACTTACATAGTGTGGCTAAGGGATTATGAGCATGAATCGTCTTGTCATAGAATCGTCATGAAATTTGCGTAGCAACGTTGATCCACTCCCTTGATTTGATGTAGAAAGCTTGCACCTTTTGATTTGAATCCGATTTGAATGCATAAGCCCTTGGAGTTGGAGATGGAGGCCATGATCAAGATAGATTTTGGCAGCACTTAGTTGCTAGAATGATTTTTAGTGATTTAGGTTAGGTCCTAGGGTGTTTTTATAGAGATTAGGAGTAGTTTAGGCCATAGGATAAACCCTAGGATAGATCTGAACCCTCAAAATCCGTCACAGGCCATCAGAACAGAGCACAAGGCCAAGCAGGTGCGCCCAGGCCAAAGTGGTCGGACCACCCAGGTCGACTGGGCAGTCGACCTGCCCCCTGGGCGTGTCGACTCCCCAGTCGACACCCCAGTCGACCTGGGGCTTGGGCAGGAATTTTCCCGCCCAATCTGTTTGGCTCCAGATTTGAATTTTCGAGCTGTTTTGAACTTGGAATTTTCTGTAAACTTTGACGGGCCATAACTGGGTCATACGGACTCCGATTCTCGAAAACTCAGACTTTATTTCGCGTATTTTTCCGAGACGAACGCAATGGCACCGCCCGTTCCCCTGATTCAGATTTTATGATTTAATTCTGCCTTGATTCTTGTCTTAACACGTTATTAAAATTCGGGTTGTTACAACTATGTACTGCCATGGATCTAAATATAGATCTAAACATAAAGGTGTGAACTTGCATATGGATCTAAACATGTAAATCAATGTCACATGTTTTGCATATAAACTAGCATATGTATCTACATGATTCACATATGAACTTGTGTATAATCCACCTACGGTCTTACATAAGATTCATATATGTTTTTAACATCCCATACTTGCATAAAATTCATTAATTAGCATATCATTCAACATCCCAAACTTGCATACGATTCATATACATAAGTCTTAATACCCAAAATTGCATAAGATGAATCAAGTTAATCATATACAATTAAACATATGAAACGGATCCATAATAACAAAACATCATATCACATGATTCAAAATCATATTCTCATAATCCCAATTATAACTTATCACAATTAAATTAATTAATTATTTTGTGAAAGATATTATACTCACAATCAAAAGAACAGTCTTGTTTTTCTAGGATCTGTATTCTGAAACTGAATTGCTGGCCTTTGATGTAGACTAATTGTTATTTAGATTAGATTTGATTTGATTTTGATTCTTGCTTCTATCTTGTTTTGAGTTGAAAGAGAACGCTGGCTACTCTAGGTTCTCCATTGACGGCATGGCGGCTCTTGGTATGAATTAGTGTGATTTTAGTTTGAGAGTTAGGTTGCTTATATAGAATTTTAATTAATTTAGAGCCGTCACATTAACCATAGAAGCAATCAAGACCATCCAGTCAAGATAGAATAACACCTCAGCCCAAATAACTCAACAATGAGTCGAAACAGCGTCATCTTTCAGATCTATCCGGGGAGAGGGGGCAGGTCGACCCCCAGGTCGACCCCTTAGTCGACCTGTATAGGTAGGTCGACCCCCAGGTCGACCCGGCCCTTGGGCGGGAGAATTCCCGCCGAGCCTGCTCCCCTGTTTGAATTTGAATTTCTGAACCGTTTTTAATTTATTTGAATTCTGAAACTTTGGAAGGCTATAACTTCTTCATACGGAGTCCAATTCACGCAAACTCGGACTCTATCTTAAGCAAAATTTTGAGACGAACGCAATGGCATAATCCATTTCCCTTAATTCTCACGTTTGAAACTAAGTATTCTTAAATTCGTTAATTTTTAATATTTAAAATCACGGGGTGTTACACATATAGCGGAGGAAAAGAAATATACTCTCAGTGTAAGAAACCATATGATATAGCGGAAGCTCCGAACTCTAGCGTGAACTCCAACTCTAAAAGCAGTCTGAATCCTACTCCAACGATCTATAACTGCAAAACTAAATTAGTAGCTGCCCGTGTGAAAATTAATGGGCACCCAAAGTTTAGGAAGGAACAATAAACTCTAGGTCATTCATGGGACTGGTGTGAGAACATAAAACCGTTTCTTCAAGATTTATTTTAAAGTTGGGAAATTCACCGGACTACGCCACTAACGCGGAATGGGTTTACTCCATGTGAATGCCTGTGCACATAAATTCATAAAGACTTTTGGAAAAATAAGCTATCATAAGCTCGTCCCACATCACACAATGCAAGCGCATACCAAATGGGCGAGTTTTACCTTATGATAACCAAACATGCTTTCATACGTAAAAATCCTCTTTCAATACTTAATATACAGTGTGCAAATCGTTTCACAAATAAATATAGAATCATAGCCCCCATAACCCCAATTGGTTATATTGACATATAGGTATACAATCAAAATCCGTATGGATCGTATTGGAGATTTGGGTTTCAAACTTGATGATTCCTGGCACGAAAGATCAATCAGGGATACAAAGCGAACTGCAACATGGCTTTTTCGTCCATCTTAGACACCAATAACAAATCGCAGGGCAGATCAACGGTTTTCGACTAGACACGGCCCCCCGAACATACCCAATTTCCCCAAGTTCATAAGTGGTTTCCCACTGCTGCAGCTTCATCATCAATCATATATAAGTATACAACCTAACCGCCAGTTTCTCATCAATCCGGGGTGTGAGGTTTGTCGACGTCACGTCATACACAAAGCATGCCTAGATAAGCAATGCCCTGATCATACAAGCTCATTTCATATCTTAAGTATGTCACATTGTCCATTCACAACATGACCACTGATTTCCATCATTACATAACCACTTTGAGCTCGTACGTCACAAACCAGAAACATGTCAACAGAAATCAGTGTTATGCCGTCAATTACAATGTCAGGAACACATTCCATACAAGTCCATTCTGGGTCTGAATGGAACAAAATCAAAAAATCTACGAATATACTCAGACATCGTGCCACTTATAACCTCGAATCAGGTGTACGGCCTAATTCGAGACATCGGAAATCAATCCGAATAAATTCAAAGATTCTCGGTCTTTATTCGTCGATTCCAAGTTTCGAATTCGCTCCATGCGTCGTATTATTACTTGGAATAGTTTTCAGACTAAAATTCGATCCTGGGCTTACCACGTAATAAGCATATTCTTAAGACAATAGTTATGGGCCACACAGGGTTACATTTCAATCTCCATCTAGCCATTATCCATTCATTTTTAAATCAAGGTTGGATTGATCATAAATTTTGTTACCATCTTAACTCTTCCTTTTTTTTTAAAATCAAATATTCATTTTCCCAACAATGTCATCAAAACATAACCCTTCTATCCTTATGTTCAAAACATAATTAATTGATTTCATAAGTAGTTAAGTTTTCCAAATCTTTACTTGGATTACAAATACATTTACGATAATCCAAACACTTCATATTCAAGCATAAATTTTTGATGGAGTTAAATTGACTTATATTTGATATCAATTCTAAATACATATATTTGACCACTTTAAAATTTCAAACCATTTAAAAATCCTTTTAACCATTTAAAATAATGGTTCGCGATTTGTAACTCCAAACCAAATCTTGTTTTTAGAAAAGCAACAATAACATTTGGAAACGTTACTAAAAGCGCTGCAATAGCCATTTAAATCAAGTAGATTCCAAATCATTCCAAAATTCAAATATTTCGAATTCAATCCACTTTAAATTAATAAAGTAAAATTTATCATCAATTTTCCTAAATTTTAAAACTTGTCTTATTTGAATTCTGTTACGATCGCCGAATTGCACTTACAACTACCTTTCCAAATTTGTTTTGAATACAACTTGAAAATCTTACGTTGAAATTTGATAGTTTCGCTTTTATTCAAAAACTGTTTGTATTTGAAAATCAACATTTCTTATTTCAAGACAACCGATTTCAAACCATCAAGATATAACCATTTAAAATTTGAAATCGATATTTATGAACTGTCGCGCAACAGCGCGTTATAAATCGATTTAAATATAATTCGTTCAAATCCCTTTAGAATTGAATTAAAAATTCAAAATACTTAATTTTAAAATCGATTATTAAGTTTAATCCAAAATAATTTCATAATACCAAATCTTAATTTAAATTTAAATAAGTTGTACACCATAGAAATTCGAAAACCCATTTAATTTTGAAATTTAAATTTAATATTCATGAATGGTCACTATGCGACACTTATAAGTTAAAAATTCAAATTTTTTTCTAAGTTTAAATAATTTCAAATTTAAATTGCAAATTATATTTTTAATTAACCGTTCCGTCCGTCGGACTAGTTAGGGATAGCTAGGGAGAGCAGGAAACTAGATTTTCAAAAGCAAGCCTAGACACCATCCTCTCTGTCATCCTAGTACGGTCTGGTACATATTATCATATAAATTTTATTTTAAATTTTCAAATCTCTTTTCAAATTAAACTGGGCTAAAAGAATAATATTTTAATATTTAAAAATAAATCTTCATTTATATGGAAGGAGGATTGAATCGATCATCGGTATGATATATTCCACAACCATGGTGTTGTGTGTGCATCATGCAAACATAATAAATCAACCATATTGTTACGATCCCAAAACCCCGTATGACGGTGTTAAGGATAATCATTGGGATATAACACATTAATCATCATTAGCAGAATACATATAATAGTATAAGCAGGAAATAGAACAAGTGTTATTTAAAACACTATTCACGATAAACCCAAAAATCAATATCAATTCAATTAAATATTATTTAATTGGTTCACTTCATTAAATCTAAATAAAAAGATTTAATCTTTTCTCAACTGGGTTCAAGAACAGTGTTAATGAAGACACCATTCACGACAAACCCAAATCACATTTGATATTAAATACAAGGCTCTGAATAGAAAATATATCGGCTTATATTCAATATCAAATTCTACGACTAACAAATGTCGTATTGGGAATAACGATATATATATATATATATATATATATATATATATATATATATATCTTTCAAATTCCCATAACAATATCTGTATCATCACGAAATCCAACATCGAAATATTCTGAAGACAATTTCGATTCAAATCCATTCCAATTCAAATATTGGAAATTCTGGTTATTTTCAAAAACATTTCAAATCCAATTTATTTATTTAAAAATAAATAGAATTATAATTCTAGTTCAAAACTAGTTCATTTCGATAAAAATCTATTTTTATCTTTTCAAATATGGAGTTTTTCATCCCAATTCTTTCTAAATCATTTCTTATGATTTTAACAAATTATTACTATTTTTAATAATTTTATCAAGTTCCATACAGTCGATTTCCATCAATGGCCATCGAACTGCACTTACAGCGACCTTTTCCAAATTTGATTTGGACATAATTCCAAATCCAACCGTTAGATTTCAAATTTCTAATATTCGTTAGAAAGCTCTTTTCGATACGAACCGAACGGTTCCGGTTTTAGGAGAATCCGACGGTCGGATCTCCCGTAATATCCGTTCGAAGTCAATGGTCGAAATTCGCGAATTGCCGCGGCGCGGCGCGTTCTATTCAGGCCATTATATTATATATATAATATATATAATGTATACTTCGTCGATTTCAATTCAAAACATGCTTTATAAATCGTTTTAATATTCGTTTTCAAATCGATTTCAACTTCGTTTTCAACTTCAAATCAAAATCGAATTTTCCAACATAAATTCATTTTCTTTTCATTTCGAATTGATTTAATTCAAATTGATTTTAAATTCAATTTCTGTTCGTTTTCAATTCAATTCAATTTCAATTTCAATTCGAATTCATTTCTATTCAATTTCAATTTGAATTCATTTCTATTCATTTTCAATTTGAATTCATTTCAATTCAATTTCAATTTCAATTCGAATTCATTTCAATTCAATATCAATTCGAATTCATTTCTATTCAATTTCAATTTCAATTCGAATTCATTTCTATTCAATTTCAATTTGAATTCATTTCTATTAAAAATATCAGATTTTGAAATCACTTTCGATATTCGTTATAAAATGAATAAAATCGATATAAATATCGTTCACGTCAAAATGGCGTCAATCTAATCAACACAGCTTCATATATTCATATTTTCAAATATTCCATTTCGAATATTTCTATTTCAAATATTTCTATTCAAATATTTCCTTTTTCAAATATTTCTATTTCAAATATTCTATTTCAAATATTTCCTTTTTCAAATATCTCTATTTCAAATATTCTATTTTCAAATATTTCTATTTTAAATATTCTATTCAAATATTTCTTTTTTCAAATATTTCTATTTCAAATATTCTATTTCAAATATTTCCTTTTTCAAATATCTCTATTTCAAATATCTCTATTTTCAAATATTTCTATTTTAAATATTTTTCTAAACTGGAATGAGGCCCAATCAATTACCATATAATGTTAATTATATGGATTTTCTACAACCCATGTATATATCAACGATGACAAATAATCAACCATCATCCAAAGTGCATTCTACACTGTATAAGAATCAAATATAAATATCTAACGCTTATGACAGTCTGTCAATCAATCGATCGACATACAACTAATTATTGGGATTAGTGTATGTCATCCATCATCCCAATACCCGTGTGGGGTTTCAAACAATCAAACACAGATTTTATTTGTGCAGTTGGGCGATGTGTAAAATTTATCGTCCCAATCAATATCAGTCAAATGTGTGTATATAAACAAATCGTCCGATTTGTTTATTTTTATTTCCTTTCATATACGCGTTAAAATTACTATTTTTAACTATAAAATATTTTTAACTATATAAATATTTTATTTCATTTCACATCACATCACACAATCAACTACACCTCAAAATCAAATAAACAAGCATACAAGCCGTCCATGGTCTGTGGACGACGGGTGTCGGGTGCTACTAAACACCGTCTGCATCCTAGTATATATTTATAACTAGAAAAAAAATATTAAATTGAAAGGTGAGAAGTTCTCACAGAATTGCTAATCCAACGCCTCGATTCTTCAAATGTAGAAGATCTTGCCGTGTCCACCTCTTGTCAATTTCGTTGTCCGCTTTCACTACATATATAAAAATCACATTTTTACTTCGCCATTCAATATATAAAAATTGATTTTTTTTCTTTGCTATTAAATATATAAAAATTGAATTTTTATCTCACTATTCAATATATAAAAATCGAATTTTTACTTCACTATTCAATATTTAAAAATCGAATTTTTACCTCACTATTCAATATTTAAAAATCGAATTTTTACCTCAATATTCAATATTTAAAAATCGAATTTTTACTTCACTATTCAATATTTAAAAATCGAATTTTTACCTCACTATTCAATATTTAAAAATTGGATTTTTACTTCACTATTCAATATTTAAAAATCGAATTTTTTTATCCTCTCTATAATGTAAAAATTATATTTTTAACCTTCCTATATTATAAAAATTATATTTTTACATCACTCACATACATATAAAGATCGTATCTTCCTAGAAATAAAAATCTCATCTTCATGTTGTATAAAAATCTCGTCTTTCTCTATATAAAAATATCGCCTTTCCTTATATGAAAATATCGTCTTTCATCATATAAAAATACGACCTTTCATTATATAAAAATACAACCTTTACCTTGCTAAAAATCTCATCTTGACTATAATTAAAAATCTCAACTCAGATTATAAATAAAAATCTAATTCAGATTACATAAAAAAAATACCTAGATTCAGATTTTAAATAAATAAAACTAAAATTAAAAACTTACTTTGTCTTTAAAGCAGAGGAGGGGGGGTTTTGCGCGCAGGTTAGGGGGGAGAGCTTCATCGTCGGCGCTGCAGAGGGGGAAGGGGGTCAGGGCGTCGCGGAGCAGTCGAAGGTGGAGTGTGGGCTCGATCGACTGGAGGAGGGGACGCGGGTAGTTAGGGTTCGGAAGGGAAGAAGGGGTGGTTCGCAAGATCAGGGGAGGCGCGGTTTCTCATCAGGAGGAGGGAGGGTTGGAGGCTAACGTTGGCGGAGGAGGTGCGTTCATCAGTGGGGGTGCGGATTCGAGGAGACGGAGTTCGAGAGGAGGGAGGACATCGCGAGGGGGGCCAGAGAGAGGGCGCCACCGATCGACGGTGGCTAGGGTGAGGCGCCCCCTCCTGCGGCGTCGGAGGGGGGGGGGGAGGGCGGTGAAATCGTCGATCTCCCTCTTTCCCCCTTTTTTTTCTTTTATTTTTATTTTTTTTTAAACTGAAGATGGTCAACGATCAGGGAGAGAGGAAGGTAAAGGGAAGTTATATAATAATATATTTATTATTTTAATTTTCTTCTATAAAGTACCTTTTTATTTCGAAGTCGAAATCAAGCCCACCGACTGTCGTCCATGGCTAATTACCCCCATTCCGAACACAATAGGATATGTATCGTAAGCTGATTCGATCGTCTCGTTCAGTTTCCATCAAATTTACATTTAAATCATTATATTGAATTTTAAACGTACATTTCAATTTACCGGGGTCACATACTAACTAGAAAAATTCCCGAAAAATTATTTCTAGCTTCGTATTTACGATACGGTCCTAACAAAACTAGTTTCGTCGAATTCCGAGAACATTTGAAAAATGGCCATTTTGCAGTCGATTAAAATCAACTGAAACTGGTCAAACGCGTTTTCCTTTGCCACACCCACATATTGATTCGAAAAATTATGAAATTTGAAACCTAACAATAACTAGACATCACGGACCTAACAAAAGTGGTTTCGTCGAAATCCGAGGTCGTTTGCAAAATTTCCATTTTTAAGGGCTTGAATTCCATAACGACTATTCAGAATTTTCAACTGGACACATCTTTTGATTCCCGCTATCAAATTTCGATTTTTCGGATTTGTTGGAAAGATATTCTCTATTAGATTCTATTATTTTTGGTTTCACTAAAATCCGGTTTATTTTGCACCCAGTACATTCATATGAAGTTTGAAATCGAATTATCGAACTACCGCGCCATTTTCAATTCCTTTTATAATTATATATAATTATTTATATTCTAACGACGATTCAAACGAATATATACGTTCGAATTATATTCAAAATAAATTTCTCGTCGATATTATTTAAAATAATTCATTTTAAATAATCAAAATTCGCTAAAATTGCCAAAATAAAAAATTTTAAACTGGCCCAGATTTCCGGGTTGTTACAATCTCCCCCACTTAAAACTTTTCATCCCTGAAAAGGAACGAAGCTGAAAGTTGTTTAACAATTCAACTCAACTTCCAGTATTTTCACTACGGCTTAAGTTCTTCAACTTTTCAGTTTCTAAGAACTTTTCAAATTTTTCAAAAATTTGGCTAACAGCCTAAATTTTCGAAAAATTTCGCCATAACCTCCCCTGCACCGGGAGCCACGGGAAAATCCCGAAATTGCCATATAGGCCTTCTGATCTCAAAAAGAAAAAGAAAAAGCCAAGAGGCTAGCCAATCGGCTCATAAAATCATCATCACCCAAACAAAACAGTAAATTATAGTAAACATGTACCTATTTGTCGGGCAAACAAATTTTATCCTCTGCTCTAGCCTCCTTGCTATGACCTGTTCAATGTAAGTATATGTATATGCAAGCAAATGCGACCAAATTTTAATACAATTCACTATTTGGTTCAATTGGGCTGTATGGTACAAATTTTAATAAATCAACCAATAATCAACAACACAACCATCAATCAATTAGTTGATTAGCTTTTGAAATTCATAACTTTGATATATAGTCAAAAATCACATTTTTGATGCCAAATCACAATAATAGGCCCTATCTAATTTTGGTTCTCACACCAGTCAATATGAAATATATAGAAACCTCACTTTCGTCACTCGAATATAAACACTGATGATGAGGCCTCATCATCAGAATCATCTCCGGGCGACTAGAGTGTGATTCTATATCTATCCAATATATTAAAATTTCGAACACATGTTTGCAAGACGTATATGCAAAATCTCTATATACTGGACTGTCCTAATCAATACAAATAAATAATCAAATACGAATAATTGATTTAAATTTCAAAACAAAATTTGGTTTCATTTTTAAAAAAAATATACTCTTCACACTCGTTCTAGGATACTACTGATCCTATCTCTAACGAGTCATTCTAATTGGATATTACTAATCCAATGTCTGATGAATTCTATCGTATGTTTCTAATGTGCCTTGTTCTCTGAGCTTTGTAAACCAAAGCTCTGATACCAACTGTAAAAACCCGTAACTTACCCATAAGGGAAAGTGCGGATAGTTCGAGAACAAGCCACAAAAGAACGCAGACGGGAGAACAGTTCATTGTATATTACAACAATGCATCAGATTACAAGAATATACAGAGTATAAATGAATAAATATTACACAGAAATATCAGAGATTTAAATTACATTTAAATACATAGCAGCGGAAAATAATACAATACACAACTAGAAGAGATATACGGATACAAAGCTTTCTGGATATCATTCCAGCTGTAAACCAGGATCCTATGAATATAAATCTGCAAAACCAAAACTACTAGCTGCCCGTATGGAAAATAGGGGCACCCAGAGTTTAGGTTAAAAACAATAAACTCCAGGTCAGTCATGGGACTGGTGTGAGAACTAAAACAGTTAATCTTTATTTTTAAAGATAGGTAAATCAAGGGACCACGTCGTATTACATGGAACGGGTTTCCTCCCAAGAATACCAGTGCATAAAACAAACAATGCAATGCTAAATAAAGAAAAATGAAGCTGTTATAAGACCCAGGTCCTATCACACAATGCAACGCAAGCCGGGGGATAGGGTTTTCCCTTATAACAGCCAAAGAATGCTTGATACGTTTTAAAACAAATCATTTGATACTATTATCAGTGTATAGTGTATAAAACAACTTCAAATTATAAGTATCAATCATAGGCGGCATGGGTACCATATATCATGTCGCCATACTAGTTCTACAATTAAAACCGCAAATGTCACGTATTTGGAAATTGGATTTCCATCTATGAACCGAGGCAAAAGATAGTCCTCAACTGATTCGAGACTCTCTAGCCCGAGCCTCAGGATCAGAACGCATCAACACTTTAGATCGTCAGGGCCGGTCCACCGATGTGGATATTATGCCTGAACACTACGTTTCCCCGCCCTTTGGGGCGTAAATGAGCCAACGAATGACTCCATCGGACCCGGATCGTCCGATCAAACCAAGGCGCCTCGCAACAGCAACAACCACACAGGTGAAAATTATATAAATGTCAGGGCTGGTAGGTCACTGACACCACCCTAGCTAGAAAGAAACGCATGCCCTCCCTGATGTCCTCTCCCGTTTTTGGTTCACAACCGGGGTGCGAGGCTCGCGAATTCATGTTACACAAAGCTGTGCCACACAGGCTGTGCTTTGATCATCACCATAAGACTTTGCTTTTCAACAGAAGCCTCGATCAATTGCCACTTAGGCATGCCACACAGGCAATTCACTCCATGCGTTTGATATCCATCAATATATAACCCCTGAGCTCGTACGTCTCAGAGAAGGGCATTAAGCAAGAGAATAAATTCTCCGCCGCCAAACAGATATATATTTAATAGAGATCAATCACACGGACTAAAATCCAATGTCAGACACACAATCCATTTACAAGTTCGCTCTGGGTCTGAACGAAACCGGAGGCACCTAGTACCCCGCATATCCATCGATCTCCAAGTACGTCTGGACGATCACCAACTGTTTCCATCTTCTTGGGTGTACTGCCCAATCAAGATCATCAGTAATCACCCAAACGACGTGAAGACCTCTGGTCTTCAACCACCGTCTTCATCTTCGACATATCGTCGTATCAGTTATTCAGAATGGGATAAACCCGGTCTTTCCGAATAACTCGCGTATATTTTAAATAAGTGTTACACAAACACAACATACGCCTCATTCCAATTCATCAGTCACTAATCGTAAATTAATCAAGAGAATAATTCCCCAAATATTAACCCCGAAGGCCGAAACCAACATCAGATCAATATCCAGAAAACCATTCTGCTTAGCTAACCGACAGTTAGTTTCTAAATTTCACACTCATAGGGAAAGGTTCCCATTAACTTTATCAAAGATAAATTCCTTGAATTTATTCTTTAATTTTCTTTTGAATTTCGATTCAACTAGTCGGGATTAACGAACCTTACCGAAGTAATCATTTGTTTTAATTTCCCAATCCCAACCTATTCATCCCATGAAGTAAAACTGGTAATACTTCATATCTAACACCACAGTGTTATCGGTAAATTCAATTACCATTTCACGTTCAAATCTAATTAAAGATTTAACCATCACCAGGAGCAAAACTGGTGACACTCCATTCTCGATTATTTCAATCTAATTAAAGATTCATTAAAACTCCACTTAGTTTTAATCTGTGACTGGGTTAAAGAATCAATGTGATTTTAAAACACGGTTCACGATAAACCCAAAATCACATTCATTAATTATCGGGTTAAAGAACAAGTGTTATTTAAAACACTGTTCACGATAAACCCAAAAATCAATATCAATTCAATTACATATTATTTAATTGGTTCACTTCATTAAATCTAAATAAAAAGATTTAATCTTTTCTCAACTGGGTTCAAGAACAGTGTTAATGAAGACACCATTCACGACAAACCCAAATCACATTTGATATTAAATACAAGGCTCTGAATAGAAAATATATCGGCTTATATTCAATATCAAATTCTACGACTAACAAATGTCGTATTGGGAATAACGATATATATATATATATCTTTCAAATTCCCATAACAATATCTGTATCATCACGAAATCCAACATCGAAATATTCCGAAGACAATTTCGATTCAAATCCATTCCAATTCAAATATTGGAAATTCTGGTTATTTTCAAAACCATTTCAAATCCAATTTATTTATTTAAAAATACATAAAATTATAATTCTAGTTCAAAACTAGTTCATTTCGATAAAAATCTATTTTTATCTTTTCAAATATGGAGTTTTTCATCCCAATTCTTTCTAAATCATTTCTTATGATTTTACACAAATTATTACTATTTTTAATAATTTTATCAAGGACCGTACCGTCGATTTCCATCAATGGCCATCGAACTGCACTTACAGCGACCTTTTCCAAATTTGATTTGGTCATAATTCCAAATCCAACCGTTAGATTTCAAATTTCTAATATTCGTTAGAAATCTCTTTTCGATACGAACCGAACGGTTCCGGTTTTAGGATAATCCGACGGTCGGATCTCCCGTAATATCCGTTCGAAGTCAATGGTCGAAATTCGCAAACTGCCGCGGCGCGACGCGTTCTATTCAGGCCATTATATTATTTATATAATATATATAATATATACTTCGTCGATTTCAATTCAAAACGTGCTTTATAAATCGTTTTAATATTCGTTTTCAAAACGATTTCAACTTCAAATCAAAATCGAATTTTCCAACATAAATTCATTTTCTTTTCATTTCGAATTGATTTAATTCAAATTGATTTCTAATTCAATTTCTGTTCGTTTTCAATTCAATTCAATTTCAATTTCAATTCGAATTCATTTCTATTCAATTTCAATTTGAATTCATTTCTATTCATTTTCAATTTGAATTCATTTCAATTCAATTTCAATTTCAATTCGAATTCATTTCAATTCAATTTCAATTCGAATTCATTTCTATTCAATTTCAATTTCAATTCGAATTCATTTCTATCCAATTTCAATTTGAATTCATTTCTATTCAAAATATCAGATTTTGAAATCACTTTCGATATTCGTGATAAAATGAATAAAATCGATATAAATATCGTTCACGTCAAAATGGCGTCAATCTAATCAACACGGCTTCATATATTCATATTTTCAAATATTCCATTTCGAATATTTCTATTTCAAATATTTCTATTCAAATATTTCCTTTTTCAAATATTTCTATTTTAAATATTCTATTTCAAATATTTCCTTTTTCAAATATCTCTATTTCAAATATTCTATTTTCAAATATTTCTATTTTAAATATTCTATTCAAATATTTCCTTTTTCAAATATTTCTATTTCAAATATTCTATTTCAAATATTTCCTTTTTCAAATATCTCTATTTCAAATATTCTATTTTCAAATATTTCTATTTTAAATATTTCTTTTTCTAAACTGGGATGAGGCCCAATCAATTACCATATAATGTTAATTATATGGATTTTCTATAACCCATGTATATATCAACGATGACAAATAATCAACCATCATCCAAAGTGCATTATACACTGTATAAGCATCAAATATTAATATCTAACGCTTATGACAGTCTGTCAATCAATCGATCGACATACAACTAATTATTGGGATTAGTGTATGTCATCCATCATTCCAATACCCGTGTGGGGTTTCAAACAATCAAACACAGATTTTATTTGTGCAGTTGGGCGATGTGTAAAATTTATCATCCCAATCAGTATCAGTCAAATGTGTGTATATAAACAAATCGTCCGATTTGTTTATTTTTATTTCCTTTCATATACGCGTTAAAATTTCTATTTTTAACTATAAAATATTTTTAACTATATAAATATTTTATTTCATTTCACATCACATCACACAATCAACTACACCTCAAAATCAAATAAACAAGCATACAAGCCGTTCATGGTCTATGGACGACGGGTGTCGGGTGATACTAAACACCGTCTGCATCCTAGTATATATTTATAACTAGAAAAAAAAATTAAATTGAAAGGTGAGAAGTTCTCACAGAATTGCTAATCCAACGCCTCGATTCTTCAAATGTAGAAGATCTTGCCGTGTCCGCCTCTTGTCAATTTCGTTGTCCGCTTTCACTACATATATAAAAATCACATTTTTACTTCGCCATTCAATATATAAAAATCGAATTTTTTTCTTTGCTATTCAATATATAAAAATCGAATTTTTATCTCACTATTCAATATATAAAAATCAAATTTTTACTTCACTATTCAATATTTAAAAATCGAATTTTTACCTCACTCTTCAATATTTAAAAATCGAATTTTTACTTCACTATTCAATATTTAAAAATCGAATTTTTACCTCACTATTCAATATTTAAAAATCGAATTTTTACTTCACTATTCAATATTTAAAAATCGAATTTTTTTATCCTCTCTATAATGTAAAAATTATATTTTTAACCTTTCTATATTATAAAAATTATATTTTTACATCACTCACATACATATAAAGATCGTATCTTCCTAGAAATAAAAATCTCATCTTTATGTTGTATAAAAATCTCGTCTTTCTCTATATAAAAATATCGCCTTTCCTTATATGAAAATATTGTCTTTCATCATGTAAAAATACGACCTTTCATTATATAAAAATATGACCTTTACCTTGCTAAAAATCTCATCTTGACTATAAATAAAAATCTCAACTCAGATTATAAATAAAAATCTAATTCAGATTACATAAAAAAATACCTAGATTCAGATTTTAAATAAATAAAACTAAAATTAAAAACTTACTTTGTCTTTAAAGGGGAGGAGGGGGGTATTGCGCGCAGGTTAGGGGAGAGAGCTTCATCGTCGGCGCTGCAGAGGGGGAAGGGGGTCAGGGTGTCGCGGAGCAGTCGAAGGTGGAGTGTGGGCTCGATTGACTGGAGGAGGGGACGCAGGTAGTTAGGGTTCGGATGGGAAGAAGGGGGGGCTCGCAAGATCAGGGGAGGCACAGTTTCTCATCAGGAGGAGGGAGGGTTGGAGGCTAACGTTGGCGGAGGAGGTGCGTTCATCAGTGGGGGTGCGGATTCGAGGAGACGGAGTTCGAGAGGAGGGAGGACATCGCGAGGGGGGCCAGAGAGAGGGCGCCACCGATCGACGGTGGCTAGGGTGAGGCGCCCCCTCTTGCGGCGTCGGAGGGGGGGGGGCGGTGAAATCGTCGATCTCCCTCTTTCCCTTTTTTTTAAAAAAAAACCCAAGATGGTCAACGGTCAGGGAGAGTGGAAGGTAAAGGGAAGTTATATAATAATATATTTATTATTTTTATTTTCTTCTATAAAGTACCTTTTTATTTCGAAGTCGAAATCAAGCCCACCGACTGTCGTCCACAGCTAATTACCCCCATTCCGAACACAATGGGATATGTATCGTAAGCTGATTCGATCGTCTCATTCAGTTTCCGTCAAATTTACATTTAAATCATTATATTGAATTTTAAACGTACATTTCAATTTACCGGGGTCACATACTAACTAGAAAAATTCCCGAAAAATTATTTCTAGCTTCGTATTTACGATACGGTCCTAACAAAACTAGTTTCGTCGAATTCCGAGAACATTTGAAAAAGGGTCCGTTTGTCATAGGTCCCTATTAAGTTTCAAAATTAGGCTCACATCCGGTCCAACTTTTCATGTAAATTAGGTCCCTATTTTTTGAAAATTCATTAAAAAAATATAAAAAATATAAAAAAAATCACGTAAATTCATAATTAAATAAATCATGTTCACGCCAAAAAAATCAGGTGGAAAATCAATCAACAAACACGTCAAAATCAAAAAATACACAAAACAGCGAAAAATGCAGTAAAATGCATAAAAATATGCACATATTTCAAATAGTTGCATACATCTATGCATCTATTTCAATTCCGCATCATACAGCAGCATATATGCATACATGTATGCAGATTTTCCGAAATACATGCATGATTTCATGCATCTATTCGATTTCTGCATGGAAAACACGCATGTTTGCATATGTGCATACGAGTATGCAGTTATGCAGAAAATATGCATTCAAGTATGCACATATTGTCACACCTTCGGCTTTCAACACATTACTGCATACAAGTATGCAGCTATTTTGAATAACAGCATACTTGTATGCAATTATTCAACAGGCTTGCGGATCTTTTTTGCATGTGTATTTAAAAAGTTGCATACATGTATGCAACTATCAGTAATAGTTGCATACATGTATGCAACTTTTTTTTTTGATTTGCGTGGGCTCCTGGGATTATTTCCAGATTTTAGATTTTTTTTTTTTTATGCATGTGCGCATTTTTTTTTGGTCAGAAATTGAAAAAGGCGAAGGGGACATGAGGAGCAGGCGAAGGGATCAAAAATTTTGGGCGGCATCTAATTTTAGGGACCGGAAACGTATGGAAAACTTTGGCTGGACGTGGCGTGAATTAACTTTGGTTTTAGGGATGTGTCCCTAATTTTCACTTTGAAAAATGGCCATTTTCCAGTCGATTAAAATCAACTGAAACTGGTCAAACACGTTTTCCTTTGCCACACCCACATATTGATTCGAAAAATTATGAAATTTGAAACCTAATAATAACTAGACATCACGAACCTAACAAAAGTGGTTTCGTCGAAATCCGAGGTCGTTTGCAAAATTTCCATTTTTAAGGGTCTGAATTCCATAGCGACTATTCAAAATTTTCAACTGGACATATCTTTTGTTTCCCGCTATGAAATTTCGATTTTTCGGATTCGTTGGAAAGATATTCTCTATTAGATTATATTATTTTTGGTTTCACTAAAATCCGGTTTATTTTGCACCCGGTACATTCATTTGAAGTTTGAAATCGAATTATCGAACTACCGCGCCATTTTCAATTCCTTTTATAATTATATATAATTATTTATATTCTAACGACGATTCAAACGAATATATACATTTGAATTATATTCAAAATAAATTTTTCGTCTATATTATTTAAAATAATTCATTTTAAATAATCAAAATTCGCTAAAATTGCCAAAATAAAAATTTTAAACTATCCCAGATTTCCGGGTTGTTACAATGATCAGTCTACATCGCCATAAACGGTACATATACATAGAGAGTACATAAAAGAAATATCAGTCTACATCGCCAGAGGCGGAATCATATACATATATAATAATGGCGGAAAAATCAATAGTCAACACTGTGAAGTCAAGCCTCGCCATGATAAAAAAAGATACACTCCTGCTGCAGTGCAAAGCCAAAATAGGTCCAGCTACCTGATACTAGGCTGCCCGCGTGGAAATAAGGGCACCCGAGTTTGCAAGGTGAAACAAACTACGAGTCAGTCATTGGACAGGTATGAGAAATCTACTTAACTAATTAAACAACAATTATAAGGCAAATCAAAGGACCATGCCACTTTCGCGGAACGAGTTTACTCCAATGATTGCTAGTGCATGAAATAAAGTAAATTATTAAATCATCGCAATGCTTTTTATAAAAATGAAGCCATTATAAGACTCAGGTCCCATCACTCAAAGCAACGCAAGCTGGAGGATAGAGTGTTACCTTATAATGGCCAACAAATGCTTGATACATATAAAACAAAAGTGTATGATATTATTACCAGTGCATATATGTTTCAAAAGCAAATTCAATCATAAATATCAATCATAGACGGCATAAGTGACCCATACCACTATGTCGCCATACCAGTAATACAGTCAAATCCACAATTTCGTATTGGAAATTGGATTCCATCATGAGTCGAGGCAAGGGGCAAGCTCCTCTCTGTTCGAGACACTCTAGCAAATGTCTCAGGACCACACACAGCGATCCTTGGATCTTTAGGGCCGGTCCTCTCTTGCTTTTGAGGATTGGCAATTCCTGAACACACGTTTCCCGGTCCTTACAGACCTATAACCGAGGCGCCTCACATTCCAACAACCACACAGGTAAAATAATATATAAATGTCAGGGCTGGTAGGTCACTAACGTCACCCATAGCTAGAAGGAAACGTCGTGTTCTCCCTGCAGTCACTATCCCATTTTGACTCATACCGAGGTGTGAGGCTCGCGAATCCACGCTATACACAAAGTTGTGCCACGCAGGCCGTGCTTTGATCATCAACCATTGCAATAGAAGCCTTGATCATATTCCACTTAGGCGTACCACACAGGCAGTTCACTCCATGCGACTGATTTCCATCGATATATAACCTCTGAGCTCGTACATCTCAGAGAAGGGCGTTAAGCAAGAGAATAAATTCTCCGCCGCCAAACATATATATATATATATATTTAACAAAGATCAATCAGCATAGAACAAAATCCAATGTCAGACACACAGTCCATTTACAAGTCCGTTCTGGGTCTGAACGAAACCGGAGGCAACTTTCCTCGCATATCTGTACAATCAACAAGTACGTCCAGACGGCTACTACTTCAGCCCCTTCAAGGTAGCAACTCAAATCAAGAGCCTTAGTAGCGCCCATCCATCCGATGTGAAGATTGTCGGTCTTGAACCATCTCCTTATCTTCGACTTCGAATCGGTAATCAATTATTTGAAATGAGAATTAACTCGGCCTTTTCAAATAATTCACGTATATTAGAATTCAAATCAATTCTTTCCATGGTTCAATTATTTGACACTCACATTTCAGTTTTTTAGTATAATTTTCATGACAAACACATTCGACCATCAAATATCAGGCAAACCAAGCAAAATTGGTTTTATTTCCATTTCATATCGCATATTATATTTTATAATGATTTTTCGCCATTTTTATTTATTTAAAAATGGCCTTATTTAATTAAACAACGTTTCAGGTCGTGCCACGGCACTGGAGCTGTTTTTCTCCAAATTTGTTTTACACATATCTAGAAATCTAACCGTTGGAACTTAACAAAGTTTATATCGTTGGGAAGAACTCTCAAAAGCGAACCCAACGGTTCCAGTTATGTCAAAATCCGATGGTCGGACCTTTCGGTATAATCATTTAAAATTACGATGTCAAAACGCAAACTGCACAGCCTCGATTCGTTTTAATTTAATTTATATTTTTATATATATATAAATACAATTCATTCGGCGATTTCTAAATCGTTTTCACTTCAAATATTTCAATAACGCCTTTAAATTTTGGAAAATTTCGCCATAACCTCCTTTGTACGGGAAGGGTCGGGAAATCCCCAAAACAGCCACACGGGCGTCTTATCTCAAAAAGAAAAAGAAGAAGAAAAAGCCAAGCGGCTCATAAAATCATCACCTAAGCAAAACAGTAAATATGTACCTATTTGTCGGGCACACAATTTTATTCCTCTCCTCTAGCCTCTTTGCTATAACCTGTTCAATAAATATGCATGTACATGTATGTAATTCTAATCACTTATCAATTTTCAATTCAGCTTCATATTTGATTCAATTTGGTTTAACGTTACCATTTATTCCAATGTTGCATACATAAGCTAAAAATCACATTATTAGCTAACTAATGAATATTTCCAACTCATGAATATTTATTTGAATAAGTGGTTATTCTAACACTTCATATTTCATTTAAAAATGATATTTTTAGCGAACTAAAATATATTTCAACACATGACTATTTTATTTAGTTCCTATACATGTTAAAAGTAATATTCATAATAAACAAATATTTGTTTCAACACTTGTGTATTTTTAGTAAATCACATACATGATAAAAATGGTATTTTTATCATCAAAAATATTTATTCAACACATGAATTTATTTTTCAACACATGAACTTCTCAACACATGAGCTTCTCAACACATGAGCATTATTTACTTCATACTTGTGTTAAAAATGTTATTTTTATCGTTTAAAGAATTTATTCTATACATGAATATATTTTTCAACACATGAATATGGTTTCAACACATGACTTTAGTTTCAACACATGAATATGGTTTCAACACATGAATAAGGTCTCAACACATGAAAATAATTTCAACATATGAAAATAAGTCTAACACATGAATATCATTGAAAATTTCGGCAGCATAACGGCAGGGTAGTTAAACCGGCACCATCCCGAAGACGGCTCCTCGCTCTACCTTAAAACCTTGCAGTTTTTGACAATGGGGATTTCATGCATCTAGTTCTCACGCAGGTGGCATGTTTTATTTTCATTTCCACAAACTAATCCTATGTGGTTTCAACCAAAATAATTCTTAACCACAAATGGGTATTTTTCAACCACGATCAAACAATCTCAACCACAAACAATTCTAGTCTACCATTCGTTATCAACCAATTTTCACACCAATCACAACCAATAAATATCATCCGTGGTTTGTGGACGAGGAGCGTATTTCTCTCTCTCTCTCTCTTTATATATATATATATAAGTATATTTCACATCCATTTCAACACAATTTCAATGCATATATGTTTCATACAACGCTTGTATAATTTATACATCGCTTATATAACTTATACAAGACATGTGCATGGGGTATACAACGCGTATATAATTTATACTTCACTTATATAACTTATACAACACGTTTTCATTCACGTTTTGAATTCAGAGTTCTCACATTGGTTTGTCACTTTGCTAAAAATAGTAGCGAGCTCAGAAAAATCCCCGGACACTTCTAGAATGTAGAGAGCGTCCTTGCGGTCACGATGTCTCCTGTCTTATCGAATTTCGTTAACACATGATAAAGATACGATTTTTCAAATTTTGCAACACTTAAAAGTGTTATTTTCAATTTAAATAAACAAAGCCAATACCTTTCAAAGAGGGTTCGAAACTAGGTTTTGATTTTTCACGAAATCCGTAGCACGATAGGGGGATCGGATTATACCACATCGAAGAGCGTGGAAAGGGGTTTCCGGCGTCGGGGGTCTTGGCCAGTTCGATGGCCTGTAGCGGCGGAGGCGGCGGTGGAAAGCTCCAAAATTTGGGGAGACGCTGCGCACGAAATACGAGACGAGGGAGGTCGTGGTTGGGGTTGATTTGAAGAGGAGGAGGAGAGCTACAAAAAGTTGAACTGGGGCAGGGTCTATAGCCGAACGTGGTGGCCAGAAATCGCCTGGGAAGTGGCGAACACGGTTTCCGTCGAGAGCAAGTTATGGGGGTGGGGGTTGAGATATTTTTATATTTTTAAATTTATGAATTGAAAATTCCTATTGGTCGAGGCTTTATTTAATTTTTAAAATAGGGTTTTTCCATACGGATACAAATTCAAACCCAACGACTGTCGCCCCTAGCTAAATAACCCCATCCCGAACACAATGGGATATGATTCGTAGGACTATTACAGTCAGTTATTCTTCAAATTAAAATGTAAAACATTCAATATTCGATTTGAACGTATATTTCAATTTACCAGGGCCACAAACTGATTCAAAAAATTCTAGGAAAATATATCTAGCTATGTTTTGACCCTACGTCCCAACAAAACTAGTTTCGTCAAATTCTGAGACCGTTTGAAAAATGACAATTTTCTGGTCGATCCAATTTAACAGAAATCAACCAAACACGTTTTCTTTTGCCACACTCACATACTGGTTTCAAAAATTATGAAATTTGAAACCTAGTAATAATTTGATATCCCAGACCCAACAAAGGTGGTTTCATCGAATTCCGAGGTCATCTGCAAAATGTCTATTTTCAAGGGCTATATATTCTCTATAGCGACCTTTCTGAAAATTCATTTGGCTATAACTTTTGATTTCCGCTATGAAACTTCGATTTTTTAGATTCATTAGAAAGATATTCATAAACAGATTTAAATATTTTTGATTTCACCAAAATCAGTTTTATTTTGCACCCGGTACAGTCAGTCAAAGTTTGAATTCAAATTTTCAAACTGTCGCACCATTTCTAACTCTTTATTTTATTGAAATATTCTACTTCAATTGTCCAATTTTCTTTAAAATAAACAATTTAAAAATTTTAAATTGGCTCGTATTTTCCGGGTTGTTACAATCTCCCCCACATAAAACTTTTCGTCCCCGAAAAGGAAACAGCAGTACAGTAGGAAACAAAAATGGAAATGCAAAGTATTGTGAAGGTACCTTGCACCGGAGTTAGTCGGAGATGTCCACTCTGCACTTGGGGTAAGCTTGCTTAATGGTTTCCTCAGTCTCCCAAGTACAGTCTCTAGGATCACTACTCCACTGCACTTTAACTAAATGAACCTTCTTGCTCCTTAGCTCTTTAGTTTCTTTGCCAACAATTTTTAACGGCTCTCTTCTGACTGCTAATTCTGGAGTAATTTCCAAGTCCTATTGCGCTGCTTCTTCTACAACTAGATCCGGATCATGTAGATGTCTTCTAAGTTGAGATACATGAAACACATTATGCACTCCAGGCAACCAATCAGGTAATTGAACCCTATAAGCAAGAGTTCCAATTCGTTCAAGTATAGGAAAGGGACCAATAAATCTGGGTGCCAACTTCCCAGTTTTACCGAATTGGATGACTCCTCTCATCGGCGAAACTTTCGAATAAACATAATCACCAACAGCGAATGCCAAATCTCTTCTTCTAGAATCTGCATAACTTTTCAGTCGGCTTTGCACGGTTTTCAATCGTTTCTTGATGAAATCGACTTTGTCTGATGCTTCTCGAATCATATCGGGTCCCAACACAAGTTTGTTGCTAGGTTCTACCTGACATGCGGGAGATCTGCACGGTCTACCATATAATGCTTCAAATGGAGACATTTTCAAACTTGCTTGATAGCTGTTGTTATACGAGAATTCTGCCAAATGCAAGTGATCTTCCCATGACCCGCCAAAATCAATAATATAAGCCCGTAGTAAATCTTCTAGAATTCTGTTCACCCTTTCAGTTTGGCCATCTGTCTGAGGGTGATAAGCGGTGCTTAGGTTTAGTTTTGTTCCCAATTCGTTCTGGAATGCCTCCCAGAATTTACTAGCAAATATTAGGTCTCTATCACTGAATATGCTGATGGGAACTCCATGCAGCTTAACAATTTCTTTGAAATAAATCTATGCTAGACTTTGGGCGGTCCTATTGGATCTGACAGGTATGAAATGGGCGGTCTTCGTGAAGCAATCTACGATCACACAAATACTGTCATTACCTTTCTTGGTTCGGGGCAAACCATCTATGAAATCCATGGAAATCTGTTCCCATTTCCAACCTGGGACTTCAAACGGTTGCAACAATCCGGCCAGCTTTTGTTGGTCGCTCTTGACTAGTTGACAAGTAGGGCACCTGCTAACATATAAAGAAATGTCCCTCCTCATCGCCTTCCACCAGAAAGTGCGCTTGATATCGTTGTACATTTTACTCACTCCAGCATGAATGCAAAGTTTGGACTTATGGCATTCATCGAGCACCTCTCTTCTGAGCTCAGGGATGTCGGGAACACAAATTATTCCATTTAATCTCAGAACTCCCTCACTATCCACTTGGAAACTGGAGTCTTTGCCTTTTTGAATTCTTTTGATCATCTCTTTAATAAAATTGTCGTTTTTCTGAAGAACAGAGATCTTGTCATTCAATGAAGACGTAATGATAAAACTGGCGATGATTTCATTCTTTCTACTGAGCGCATCAGCTACTACATTAGCCTTTCCCGGCGTATACAGGATATCCAGATCATACGCTACAAGAAATTCTAGTCAACGCTGCTGTCTCAAATTCAGATCTTTCTGGGTGAACAAATACTTCAATGATTGATGATCTGTAAACAATTCGAATTTCTCACCCAATAAGTAATGCCTCCAGATTTTCAGAGCAAAAACGATGGCTAGCAACTCAAGATCATGAGTTACATAATTCTTCTCATGCGGTTTCAGCTGGCGGCTTGCATAAGCGACCACTTGGCCTCTTTGCATTAATACTGCACCAAGACCTCTAATAGAAGCATCCGTCCAAACCGTCAAATCCTGATTGCCATCGATAATGGTTAATACTGGAGCGGTTGTCAAATTTGATTTCAATTCCTAGAAAGCTTCCTCACAGTCGGAAGTCCACTTAAATTTCTCGTGCTTCTTTGTAAGCTTTGTTAATGGACCGGATATCTTCGAAAAATCCTTAATGAATTTTCAATAATAACTAGCCAACCCCATAAAACTTCGGACCTCTGTGATGTAGTATGCTGTTTCCAGTCTTGAATTGCTGTAATTTTGCTCGGATCTATAGAAATTCCTTCCTTTGACACGACATGGCCAAGGAACTTCACCTCTTCCTGCCAGAAGATATATTTAGAGAATTTGGCTTTGAAGACGTTCTTTCTCAGAATCCCCAATACTTGTTCTAAATGTTTTTCATGCTCGGGTTTTGATTTCGAGTAGATTAAAATATCATCGATGAATACCAGGACAAATTTATTTAGAACTTCCCTGAACACTCTATTTATTAGATCGACGAAGTATGCTGGAGCGTTGCATAAGCCGAATGGCATCACTAACCATTCATAAAATATGTCAGGACCTCTGAAAGCTGTCAAAGGAACACACTCTTCGGCAATTCTCAGTTGATGGAAACCTATAGCTAGGTCCATTCTGGAAAATACTCTCGGCCCATTCAATTGGTTTAATAGATCATCGATGCGGGGTAACGAATATTTGTTTTTGAGCGTCTGTTTGTTGAGGTCTCAGTAATCAACACACAATTGAAGAGTACCGTCTGACTTAGGAACAAACACTACAGCTGCACCCCAACTAGAAAAGCTAGGTCCGATCAGACCCTTCCATAGCAGTTGACGGGTTTGATCGCCTAATTCTTCCTTTTCTTTTGGAGTCATTCTTCGAATTGGATGTACCACTGGTCTAGCATTTGGAATTAGATCGATTCTGAATTCAATTTCTCTTTGCGGAGGTAAGTTTTCGACCTCTTAAAACACATCCGCATAGTTTTTAACAACAGGAATCTTTTCTAAGGAAGGGGGGATAACTTCTAGCGCAGACCAAAATTCCTTTCTATCTAGATTTGAACCATGGCATGGTACAGTAATGTACCCAAGCTTGATTTTAATGTTTACTATTCTTTCCACACAATTTACTTCGGCCTCGTATTTCTTTAACCAATCTAGCCCGAGAATGATATCAAATTCGGGAAAATCCATGGTGATTAAATCAAAATACAACTTATAGGAAGAATAAGAGACTGACACTCTACAATATAAACTAAGAACAAGAGATCCTCCTATCGGATTATGAACACTAACTGATTCTTTAATCTTTTTTTGTTTTAACTTTAACTTGTTAACAGTGTTACTTGCAATAAAACTACGTGATGCTCCCATGTCAAATAGTACAGAAACAGGAATATTTTTAATTGTAAGGGTACCTCCCAAAACATCGGGTTTACATGCTCCATCGGAAGCAGCCGGCGGGTTCGCCCCGTCGTAAACATGGGCAACTTCTGCCTTCTTAAGCAAGGGACAATCTTTGACAAGATGTCCTGTTCTGCGGCAGTTAAAGCATGAATGAGAATTCTGAGAGTTCTGGCTTGAGCCTTGAGAGTTGGTCCTCTGCCGTTTTGGGGCTGTGCACACATTAGAGTAGTGACCCATCTTGCTACAATTAAAGCAGCTTCCCTTTGGCGGCTTGCTAGTTTGCTGATTTGTGGATGCCGCGTTACTTGACTCAGCCTGGTTCGCAGAGGGCTTGCGTTTGTTCCCCGCTTGACTCTTGGCGCGGTCTAGATCAAGGTTCCTTTGGTCCAGGTCTTCATAATTACAGGCCATCTCCACTAAGTCTAAAAATGCTAGTTTGATGTGGCTCATGGCCCTATCTTGATACTTACGCTTTAGCCCGTGTATGAACCTTTTGTTCTTGGACATTGCAGCCGCGATAAGCTCTGGGGCGTAGCGAGATAATTGTGTAAACTTATTGAGGTAGTCTTGCACGGAGAGGTCTTCTTGTTGGAGGTATGAAAATTCATCATGCATGCGCTCAATTGCTTGTTCTTGGATGAACTTCTCCTTGAACATATCCTTGAACTCATCCCATGTTCTCCCAGCATTTCGGTTCTCAGCGGTGATGGCTTACCACCATAATTCTGCTTCATCTTGCAAAAGCTAGACGCCCATAAATGCCTTGTCCTGGTCTCCGAGCCTCAGGCCTCCCAAGATCTTTTCGCACGTTTTAAACCACGCTAAGGCCTCAATCACTGTTCCTGAGAAGGTTTTGCCCCTAAGATTCTTATATCTTTTGGCCACTCGGTCGAGCTCGAATGGCTGAGCAGCTGGTGGTTGTATTAATGGTCCTTCTACAGCGGGGACATTTCCTTGTCCTCTGCCTCGGCCTCCTAGGCCTCCACGGCCTCCTCTAGTTGCTGCTGCTCCGGTGGCCATTTATCAAGTTCTGTACAAGTAAGAAAAGAGCTAGCCCTCAGAAACGATAATTTTATTGTATGATACACCAGAAGAACTTAAGGAAGGACAACGATGTACAGATCAGATTATTTTTGCTATTCTGCTTAGCTCATTCTAGGACATTACTAGTCCTATCTCTAATGAGCTACTCGCCTCAGAATACTACTGATTCTATTCTGATGAGGTGTTTAATGTGTTAAATTCCAGAACTAAGGTTAACCAAATCTCCGATACCACCTGTGACGATCCCAAAACCCCATATGACGGTGTTAAGGATAATCATTGGAATATAACACATTAATCATCATTAGCAGAATACAGATAATAGTATAAGCAGGAAATAGAATAATTTACATAAATATGACAGCGGAATCATACATATCACAACATCAGAGAGCACAGTGTAGGATACAACTTAGTGCATAAAAGTACATGATCATGCTACATCGCCATAAGCGGTACATATACATAGAGAGTACATAAAAGAAATATCATTCTACATCGCCAGAGGCGGAATCATGTACATATATAATAATGGCGGAAAAATCATTAGTCAACACTGTGAAGTCAAGCCTCGCCATGAGCCAAAAGATGCACTCCTGCTGTAGTGCAAAGCCAAAATAGGTCCAGCTACCTGATACTAGGATGCCCGTGTGGAAATAAGGGTACCCGAGTTTGCAAGGTGAAACAAACTACGATTCAGTCATGGGACTGGTATGAGAAATCTACTTAACTAATTAAACAACAATTATAAGGCAAATTAAAGGACCACGCAAATTTCGCGGAACGGGTTTACTCCAATGATTGCTAGTGCATGAAATAAAGTAAATTATTAAATCATCGCAATGCTTTTTATAAAAATGAAGCCATTATAAGACTCAGGCCCCATCACACAATGCACCGCAAGCCGGAGGATAGAGTTTTACCTTATAATGGCCAAGAAATGCTTGATATGTATAAAAAAAGTGTTTGATATTATTACTAGTGCACATATGTTTCAAAAGAAAATTCAATCATAAATATCAATCATAGACGGCATAAGTGACCTATACCACTATGTCGCCATACTAGTAATACAATCAAATCCGCAATTTTATATTGGAAATTGGATTCCATCATGAGTCGAGGCAAGGGGCAAGCTCCTCTCCGTTCGAGACACTCTAGCAAATGTCTCAGGACCACACACAGCGATCCTTGGATCTTCAGGGCCGGTCCTCTCTTGCTTTTGAGGATTGGCAATTCCTGAACACACGTTTCCCGGTCCCTACAGACCTATAACCGAGGCGCCTCGCATTCGAACAACCACACAGGTAAAATAATATATAAATGTCAGGGCTGGTAGGTCACTTACATCACCCATAGCTAGAAGGAAACGTCGTGTTCTCCCTGCAGTCACTATCCCGTTTTTGACTCATACCGAGGAGTGAGGCTCGCGAACCCACGCTATACACAAAGTTGTGCCATGCAGTCCGTGCTTTGATCATTAACCACAAGACTTTGCTTTACAACAGAAGCCTTGATCATATGCCACTTAGGCGTGCTACACAGGCAGTTCACTCCATGCGACTGATTTCCATCGATATATAACCTCTGAGCTCGCACGTCTCAGAGAAGGGCGTTAAGCAAGAGAATAAATTCTCCGCCGCCAAACAGATATATATATTTAACAGAGATCAATCAGCATAAAACAAAATCCAATGTCAGACACACAATCGATTTACAAGTCCGTTTTGGGTCTGAATGAAACAGGAGGCACCTTTCCTCGCATATCTGTACTATCAAGAAGTACGTCCAGACGGCTACTACTTCAGCCCCTTCAAGGTCGCAACTCAAATCAAGAGCCTTAGTAGCGCCCATACATCCGATGTGAAGATCGTCGGTCTTGAACCGTCTCCTTATCTTTGACTTCGAATCGGCAATCAATTATTTGAAATGAGAATTAACTCGGCTTTTTCAAATAATTCACGTATATTAGAATTCAAATCAATTCTTTCCATGGTTAAATTATTCGACACTCACATTTCAGTTCTTTAGTATAATTTTCATGTCAAACACATTCAACCATCAAATATCAAGCAAACCAAGCAAAATTGTTTATTTCCATTTCATATAGCTTATAATATTTTATAACGATTTTTCGCCATTTTTATTTATTTAAAAATGGCCTTATTTAATTAAATGACATTTCAGGTCGTGCCGTGGCACTGGCGCTGTTTTTCTCCAAATTTGTTTTACACATATATGGAAATCTAACTGTTGGATCTTAACAAAGTTTATATCGTTGGGAAGACCTTTTAAAAGCGAACCCAACGGTTCCAGTTTCGTCAAAATCTGATGGTCGGACCTTTCGGTATAATCGTTTAAAATTACGATTTCAAAATGCGAACTGCACGGCCTCGATTCGTTTTAATTTAATTTATATTTATATATAAAAATATAATTCATTCGACGATTTCGATATTGTTTTCACTTCAAATATTTCACTAACGCCTTTAAATTTTGGAAAATTTCGCCATAACCTCCTTTGTACGGGAAGGGTCGGGAAAATCCCCAAACAGCCACACGGGCGTCTTATCTCAAAAAGAAAAAGAAAAACCAAGCGGCTAGCCAATCGGCTCATAAAATCATCACCCAAGAAAAATAGTAAATATGTACCTATTTGTCGGGCACACAATTTTATTCCTCTCCTCTAGCCTCTTTGCTATAACCTGTTCAATAAATATGCATGTACATGTGTGCAATTCTAATCACTTATCAATTTTCAATTCAGCTTCATATTTGATTCGATTTGGTTTAACATTACCATTCATTCCAATGTTGCATACATAAGCGGAAAATCACATTATTAGCTAACTAATGAATATTTCCAACTCATGAATATTTATTTGAACAAGTGGTTATTCTAACACTTCATATTTCATTTAAAAATGATATTTTTAGCGAACTAAAATATATTTCAACACATGACTATTTTATTTAGTTCCTATACATGTTAAAAATAATATTCATAACAAACAAATATTTATTTCAACACTTGTGTATTTTTAGCAAATCATATACATGATAAAAATGGTATTTTTATCATCAAAAATATTTATTCAACACATGAATTTATTTTTCAACACATTAACTTCTCAACACATGAGCTTCTCAACACATGAGCATTATTTACTTCATACTTATGTCAAAGATGTTATTTTTATAGTTTAAAGAATTTATTCTATACATGAATATATTTTTCAACACATGAATATGGTTTCAACACATGACTTTAGTTTCAACACATGAATATGGTTTCAACACATGAATAAGGTATCAAAACATGAAAATAATTTCAACATATGAAAATAATTCTTACACATGAATATTATTGAAAATTTCGGCAGCATAACGGCAGGGTAGTTAAACCGGCACCATCCCGAAGACGGCTCCTCGCTCTACCTTAAAACCTTGCGGTTTTTGACAATGGGGATTTCATGCATCTAGTTCGCACGCAGGCGGCATGTTTTAATTTCATTTCCACAAACTAATCCTATGTGGTTTCAACCAAAATAATTCTCAACCACAAACGGGTATTTTTCAACCGCGATCAAACAATCTCAACCAAAAACAATTCTAGTCAACCATTCGTTATCAACCAATTTTCACACCAATCACAACCAATAAATATCGTCCATGGTTTGTGGACGAGGGGCGTGTTTATAAATATACATATACATATACATATATATATATAAGTATATTTCACTTCCATTTCAACACAATTTCAATGCATATATGTTTCATACAACGCCGGTATAATTTATACATCGCTTATATAACTTATACAACACATGTACACGAGATATACAACGCGTATTTAATTTATACTTCGCTTATATAACTTATACAACACGTTTTCATTCACGTTTTGAATTTAGAGTTCTCACATTGGTTTATCGCTTTGCTAAAAATAGTAGCGATCTCAGAAAAATCCCCGGAAACTTCTAGAATGTAGAGAGCGTCCTTGCGGTCACGATGTCTCCTGTTTCATCGAATTTCGTTAAAACACGATAAAGATACGATTTCTCAAAGTTTGCAACACTTAAAAGTGTTATTTTCAGTTTAAATAAACAAAGTCGATACCTTTCAAAGAAGGTTCGAAACTAGGTTTCGATTTCTCACGAAATCCGTAGCACGATTGGGGGATCGGATTATACCACGTCGAAGAGCGTGGAAAGGGGTTTCCGGCGTCGGGGGTCTTGGCCAGTTTGACGGCCTGTAGCGGCGGAGGCGGTGGCGGAAAGCTCCAAACTTTGGGGAGACGCTGCGCACGAAATACGAGACGAGGGAGGTCGTGGTTGGGGTTGATTTGAAGAGGAGGAGGAGAGCTACAAAAAGTTGAAATGGGGCAGGGTCTATAGTCGAACGTGGTGGTCGGAAATCGCCTGGGAAGTGGCGAACACGGTTTCCGTCGAGAGCAGGTTACGGGGGGAGGGGGTTTTGAGATATTTTTATATTTTTAAATTTATGAATTGTAAATTCCTATTGGTCGAGGCTTTATTTAATTTTTAAAATAGGGTTTTTCCATATGGATACCAATTCAAACCCAACGACTGTCGCCGCTAGCTAAATACCCCCATCCCGAACACAACGGGATATGTTTCGTAGGCCAATTCGACTGTTATAGTCAGTTGTTCTTCAAATTTAAATGTAAAACATTCAATATTCGATTTGAATGTATATTTCAATTCGCCAGGGCCACAAACTGATTCGAAAAATTCCAGAAAAATATATATAGCTATGTTTTGACCCTATGGTCCCAAAAAAACTAGTTTCATCGAATTCGGAGACTGTTTGAAAAATGGCCATTTTCTGGTTGATCCAATTTAAAGAAATCAACCAAACACGTTTTCCTTTGCCATGCTCACATACTGGCTTCAAAAATTATGAAATTTGAAACCTAGTAATAATTTGACATCCCGGACCCAGCAAAAGGGGTTTCGTCGAATTCCGAGGTCGTCTGCAAAATGTCTATTTTCAAGGGCTATATATTCTCTATAGCGACCTTTTTGAAAATTCATTTGGCCATAAATTTTGATTCCCGCTATGAAACTTCGATTTTTCAGATTCGTTAGAAAGATATTCATAAACAGATTTAAATGTTTTTGGTTTCACCAAAATCTGTTTTATTTTGCACCCGGTACAGTCAGTAAAAGTTTGAATTCAAATTTTCAAACTGCCGCACCATTTCTAACTCTTTATTTTATTGAAATATTCTATTTTAATTGTCCAAATTTCTTTAAAATAACCAATTTAAAATCTTTAAATTGGCTCGTATTTCCCGGGTTTTTACACATATAAGCAGATGATCATAAATTATAATCATCACCAATACACAAACAACTCATTGTGCACAAGCGTTACTGTCAATAACGCTTTCCAATGTTCAATGTGTTATCTAATTACATGCACATACATTCACACAAGAACATCCATATCCAACCAATTATCATAAATTCATCACAAATCATTATTTAACCACTTTTAATTAAAATAAATGATTAAATTTAGTGTTCTCACACTATATGCTCCAAAATCTTCAATGTCCGAGTTCCATGCGAACAAACCACGTTACCGCTACATGTACAACTTAAGATACATTTCCCTTAGCAGCTACGGATGTCTCTGCTAATTATATTAAGTTGCATTAAAACCGACTTTCGTCATTATATACTGGATTTGAATTAATAACTTTGTTCATTATATATTATTATATATACATATAAGGACATTTTATTTTATTTTTTTATAATTTATACTTAACAAAATTTCCCAATATTATACACCATAGTGCTCTATTTTCTGATATGATTCTAACGGACCCAACGGTATGTAAATTGGGTTTAAAACGAGTGAGTTAGAGTTGTTTAAAGTTTTAACTAATATAAATTGAAACAAAACAAAGCATACCCATTAACAAAGCCTAAGCCCAATAGGTTCACCACATTCAAACCCCGACACATCTCCCTCATCTTCTTCTCCTCTGTAACGACCCAAGGATTTTCAACCCCGAAAATCGACATAAAATCACCATGTCGACTATTCAAGCATCGAAAAACAGTGGACTGTTATTACAAAGAATTTAGAGGGTGAGAAAAGAAAGAAAGAAATATTAGAATAGAAGATAAAGAAGAACACATCAGAATCTCACAGCGCAACGAATAAATATAATATATCAAATTTCTTTATACAAAAGAAAACTGTGTATTCATACCACACATCAGAGTACAACATATATCTGTCACAGCTGAAATACACTTTATATATCTAACGGTGAAGCCTCCTGCTTCTAGCTCCCGAACTCCAGCGAAAACCTAACCTGTAAATATACTCGGTCTGACCCGAGCACGTTTGAAGCAAAGCAAAATTCACCCAGGTCGGTCTGGAATACTTTCAGTGATAAATTCACAGAACAAACAACTTGTTTAACTTTGAAAAATCCTTTTTGAAATAAAAGGATAATAGTAAGACCAGCCCACACATAAACACGGACGGTTTTTACCTTACTATAACCCAAACCAGTTTAAAATAAATATCTTTTCTAATATTATAATAATGTCTATCAAATCAAAAATAAATATCAATCTAGTAGAATGCTTGCATCTCACTCTCTACATATATAGTATACAATCACAACCCGCAGGCTCGTATTGGAGAATGGATTCCAACTATGGCAAGGTATGGGACCACCTTCCGACAATGTACCTCCGGAGACGAATACATTTGGGGTTCAACAAGAACGTCTTGCAACCCGGCTCACACATTACCGGTCCCTCATTTCTCTAGAGAGTACCGAATATATCATTACCACAGTTGGGGGCCAGCCAACCGAACCGATAGCATGCATACAATTAAAATAAAAGGGACAACCGAAGGCATTTGATTCCTCCAGATCAGGGAATGATATACCCTAATGGGTGCGACCCACATAGCCATGCTGCCTACCCGATTTTGTGCCATTTCCCGGTTGATGAGGCTAGAGGTTACGCTTATCCTTCAGCACATTACATCTCCATTCACTTTGAATGCCACATTGTCAAATTCTCCAGACATCACTAATTGATTCCACAAAAATACTCTAGTTGTCAGGCTAAAGAAGTTTCCTTTCTATGCCACCAACTTGGTACGTTTGAAGAAAACAACGTACGCTATCCCTTTGGAAATACTCTGTCAGACATTCGTCCATACAAGTCATCCAGGAACAGGATGAACCGAAGGCACTCTCCTACTGTATCCTAGGAATCACCCTATAGATCAGTAGCGAGTAGTCCTTCCAAATCCGTAGATTTTGACCATGATAGAGTCACAGTATATCCCTAGCCGCTAAACCAGAGATTATAAGCAACCCTTCCATTTCATAAATATCTACGGTCTTCAATTCACTCCGTCTCTACCTCTATCAAGTTAGTCACGTTCGCACAGTTGATTCGAAGTGGTTTTGGGTCTAGTTCCCATCCCGATCTCTTCGAAACAACACATCAAAAAGGTGCAAGACTAATTTGTTTGATAGTTGGTGTTTTAACTATCAAATCATAACGATGTTGTTCAGTTGGTTGGCAGCTCAGGTCTTTTAAAATAACATATTTCATTTAAAATTTATTCCATCGATTCTTATGATCGATTTCACATTCTACTTCAAATCCCATTGTTTTTGTTATATTGAAAACAACAGTGTATCTTTATTTACCTGACTCTATTCATTCCCTTATTTCAAAACATCGCTATATATTCGCTAAATCCTTTCAATTCCTTTTATTTGGAAAATCCTTATATATTCTTATTTCAAAGGTATTAAATAGATTAATTCTTCAGCTTGGGTCCGACGATGTTAAAATATACATCGTTTACTTTAAAGTTTATTGTTTTCTTATTTGTATTCAAAATCTTTCAATTTACATTGCCATATTTCTTTGGAATAACGAATTCCAAAATTCATTCTTTATTTCCTTAACGGGGAAGAGTTACTATATTTCGATAAACTTCTGGTATTACCCTTTTACCTTGGAACATCATTTCATTTTCAAAACCCTTTTGTACTTCTTATTATTGAAAAATATCACCATAGTTTAGAAATCCTATTCCCGTTTCCTTTGGAAATATCATTATACTTCTATTTGAACAAACGACATGGTTTGATTACCAAAATCCTTCCTTTGTTCCAATTAAGGTATTTGACTTAATTCTTCTCTTAGGTGAAAGCTATTTTTAAAATTACCATCTTGGGTTAAACCCTCTTTACAATTTTGATTCTATAATTTGAATTAAACATCAACTCCTTTCTATAATCCTTTATTTCATTTTAAATAAAAGAAATTCCAATTATCAAACATCGATTTAATTATTATCATTAAATAAAATAGTTATTTATCTTCTTAACTAAACTGGCATAGTTATTCTATTTCAAAGGGTTATTTAAATCCATGATAATTATACTTTAAATCATAATTAACTCGATATCGCTTTCCTAAAAAATTCCAAACTAATACTATCTCTCGATAATAACGAAGCCGTTCAAGTTGGGGTATTTTAACTACCTCTCAAACCTTGACCGATGACGCGCTTATCGTAAGATAATAGAAGTTTTCCACGCAGACATCGGTTATTCCATTTCCATTTCCTTTTTCTATGGTTTTTAAAAACCATTTCCTTTGATTTGAAAACCCACTTTACACATAGATTCTTTTAACTTGATTGAGTAAACTTCCCAACTATATTTACCATTCAAACATTGTTTTACAATCACACTTCCTTTTGGAAGTCTTATTCCAATCTTAACGCACTAACTTAATTTAAGTACTATTATCAACTCCACTATTAGCTATACAGTCATACTTCCATTGTAAATAGATAATTTCATAAACTCTGATAAGTTTATTTAACCCATTTGGTAATGTCTCGTTATAACTTCACTCATTATTTAATATCGTGATTTTAGTTCGAATAATTTTAAGTTGCCCACTTAATCACTTCGTAATTAATTTCCAATTAAAAATCCTTTCTTTAATTATAAATAATTAAAATAATAATTAACTTGAATATTAACTATATTAAAATAGTTAACTCTGATATCAACAAAGAAATAGAATAATTATCCTTTAAAAGCTTATTAAAACAATAATTTTATTTATCACCAAACAATCAGATAATCACTATATAATATAGTAAATCGAAGACTAACTATCATTTAAAACCATTTGTTAAATTTCAACGAGTATTCAATCAAACTTATGGATTTGATTTATTTATATCAAGTTGATTTAATTGTTAAATTCCAATTGTAACAGTTGATTTTCGCCAACCGTACATGTCAGTTACTGTTAACTGATTTTCCATTTCCATTTCCCTTTTTAAAATTAATTAAATAACTTAATTAATTTTAAAACATCACTTAATTGTTAAAAAAAACAATCTTTCCATTATCACTAACTGTTATGTTAGTTCTAGACCTTTTATTTAGAACATGACATACGAATATGTCATAAAAATGTTTGATTATCCTTTTCGAAAACAACATGATTTACATATAATTATATTTGTAAAATTTCTATTTTTATTTGACTTATATAAAAATAAATTTAAAACTTAAAATTAGTTATAAAATAAATTTATAACTAAATATAACGTTAATTCGCCCGACAGCAGAACCATATCTTAAACAGTATATTTTAGGCCCTCGCTGCCAACTACCCAACCAGAACTGTTGATTGATCTAAAACACAACAGCGGTTAACATCCATTCAATCATCACTATTTGAACAGGGTTTGATGTCAATTCGGGATCCAATCAGTTCATGGGTAAACACACACAAAGATAAACAATGTACAAACTTATTTTGAGGAATCCAGTCGGATCCCTCCAACCTGTTCTTCTCTGCAGCATGGGTTATTATAACAAGAATAGATAATTTTAAATGAATAAATAAATGACGATAAAATAGTTAACAACAACCATTAATTCAACCAATAGCGACCAACGCAGCCAAACAACCAATATATAATGGTATTTTAATTCTATGGATTTATCACATCATAGCAGTCCAGAAAAGTGTGAGAATTAACTCACCAGTTTATGCGGTTGACGGTTGACGTGTTTGTTCCACTCAATTTCAATCGAGCATTTAAAATTGACTGAAAATCCAATAGTGTCGAATCGATTCTCAGTCAGCGCCATCGTCTAGATCTCGTCTCTACGGTCCTAACGGATCCTGTTTCGCGAAAATCCGATATCGTATGAATAAGTTATGACTAATTTAAGTTTATATAATTTTATCAATTAATTAACCATACTAACTATTAATTATATTAATTATTAAACTAATAACTATCTTACCTTAACGTTTGTCCACGTCACCCTTACTGTTCATCCACGCGTTTTCATTCCCTCCTGTTCAGAAATCCCGATGCCTGGAAACAATTACTTCCCCTTTTTTAAGACTTCTCGACTTCGATGCCAACACAGCCATCGCCGGAGCGACAATAGATCATCGGAGGCCACGCCGACCACCTTGCCTGAACCGCGCTTCCACCAGCCCCCTTCACCAAAACCAACGACCCCCAACTCACCTCCGTCGTGCCTGAAAAACCCTCCGACCAGATCCCGTTCACGCCACAAAACCCGCCACCACCGGTCAAATCAGGCCACCGGACCACTGCCAAATCCTCGGTGTCGCCACCCCCTACGTTTCCGTTCAGACAACCTCCACGCCCATAACCTGCTCCGCCTCAAAAACCACCAAAATCATTTCCAGCTTTCGAAAATACCCTTCTTCGTTCATCTCTCAACCGCGACTGCCGCCGACCACCAGACGACCTCAGACCAGTGCCAAAATGAAGCCTGATCTCCCCTCTTCCATTCCCCTAAGGTCTGAGCATTTGAAATCAACCCAAACCCCGGAAATTTAGCAAAGAACAAAAGTGATTTTCTTTGGTTTGTAGACGATTCTGGCCACCACAGGCGACCATTGTCGCCCAAAATTTTACAGCAGCTCGGCATCGAGCCGATCTACAACTTTGCTTTGGACTGCCATAGCAAATTCTTGACGGATTTGGAGAAATAAATTAATTTGTAACCTGGGGGTTTTCTGTAAAATAGGCTAAAGAAAAATGAAGATGGATGAATTTTCTGGTTTTTTTAGTGTATATATAGTTGTTAATATTATCATTTTAACTTGATGTGACGAGCGACGCTGACTAACGATTTTTATTTCATGTCTATCGCAATTCCGAACATTGTTTATTTGCTCCTGTGCTCACATACTAACCCCGTTCACTGCGGGAATTGACACCATGGTATAATTTGACGATATGGTCCTAATGAAACTTGTTTCGTCGAATTCCGAGTCCGTTTGCTTACATGGCCCTCATTCCCGTTCAAATGGTCGTTTTTATTTGTATTTTATTTTGCCACGCTCACAAAATAACACTAATTGACGCGCAACTTGAAATCTAGCAATAATTTGCCATTACGGTCTCAATAAAATTTGTTTCATCGAAAACGAAGGTCATTTGAATAAAGTCCCTTTTTATAACTGCCCAATTCAAAGAAAATAAACCAATTTTAAAATACCTCAATATAATAATATTAAAATATTAAAATTGGCCATACACGACCAGAATTTCATATAGAACCCAGATAAAATAACTCGGGTAGAGTTTCAAGCCAATTCGATATTAAAAATATTTAAAAACCCTTTATTTATATAAATAAATCGATATAATTTATATAGGAATTCCATAGCGACCTTTTCAAAATTTGATTTGGACATAAAACAAAATCTACGCTATGAAAATTCGATTTTTCTCTTCCATCAGAAAAATATCGTCAAATAAATTCCAACGTTTCTTGTTTCGAGAAAATCCGACTTATATTGAATCCTGTACGGCCATTTGAAGTTAAAAATCCAATATTGTGAACTGCCGCGCCGCTGCAGCTCTATTTATAGTTTAAATTATAAATTTAATGTCATAACGTCGTTTAGTTGACGAAATCGTTATTATAATTCAAAATAAACAAATATTTAACCATTCAAAATTGCCCGTCCACACTTATATCGTAAATTCAACATTTTCCAAATATTTTGAAATTAAAATATTATTTTATTATTTATTTAAATAACATTTTCAAAAATAAATGGTTAAATTCAATAATTTAAATTCAAATCAATATTTTAAATAACAAAATAATTCAGATAATTGGCCAGAAAATACGGGTCGTTACATCCTCCCACACTCCTTTCTTGCTCACGCAACCTGCAACAAAAAAGGTGCACAGCATGCACATACCTATACCCAAAACTCTAACGTATTCAAATCCGAGACTGCGAACAAACTCAACTTCGATTTCTCTTCCAACTGCACATCACTAACCAATCATCAGTCATTCGAATCAAAATTCGAACTTCCATGGCCGAGACCTGGAACCCAAACACAGCGCACGACATACACAAGCATGCACCAATGTTCCACCATTCTTCGATCCTCGACCACCGACGAACTTCTCTTTGCCTCCTCATCTGACTGAACCATCTTGCCTCGGCTTTGGACACCTCCATCAAAATCCGAGCTCCAAAGCCGAGACATGCTACGTGAAAACCCGCACGCTGCTTTTAAAAAGATCGACACAAAATTTCTCCAACTCCCACCAAACTTTGCCACAACAAAGCCCTCTCCATCCTCATCACTGCTCCATGCTCGGATTCGTCAATCGTCGCTTGATTCTTCGATTATCTTCAAACCTAATTTTCATCTTTTCAAGTCATCGACACAGAAACGCACCAAGTTCGTACTAAAACTACATCGCCTGCTGATCGCATTGGCACTGACGGCGTTGATTAATTTGAAGCGGATTGTGAGTTGTGATTTTTCAAAGCTTCGGAACCCATTCTTCACGTTTACAGTAAATCGAAGATTTCTTTCATGATAATCAACGAAATTTCAATCTGCTGGTTTCCAAAAATCTGAAATGATAATTCGGACAATTTTTGCGTAGATCATTTTGGTTGAAAGTGAATAGATTGGGAGATTTTGATTTTTAAGTGGAGTGGTAACATGAAATTTATTTTACTAGATCTTGAAATAAGGAAGAAGTATACGACAGAGGGGAAAATGCAGCAGTACTGGAAAAAGGATGAAATGAATGAGAAGGAGCTTTTTTTTATATATATTTATTTATTTTTCTCTTGTCATTTTAAATCCAAGCCACTTGTCATAACATCTACATGCATGAAGACAAATATACCTCTATTTATTTTAATTGAAATTCCAACCAATGCATGTTTGGCAAATAAGAAGTATTTATTTATTCATAAAAATTTAAATTTTTGTGACATTCTTATAACACTTATGTATGTAGCCATTCTCTCAACAATTTTAAGTGTAACTTATCCTACCACTTATGGTTTGAATAACATATTATATTTATAACTCATAAATCCAAAATATATTTAAATAAAATATATCTTCATATGATCAAAATAGTACACTACATACTTCAAAAATAAAGTTTTTATCTTTAAAATGACTCATTTCAACATCATTATATATTACCAAAATCAAAAAATTACTTATAAATATGGAATTCTTCAAAATCTTAAACATGGTCTTCAAAATGAGTTTTCCAAAATCAAATAAATCAAAACAAAATAATTGTTCTAACTTATATATAACGGATCATCAAGTCTAATTTTATATTTAAACCATATTAACTTCATTTTATAAAATAAAAATCCAAATTAAATTTATTTAAAATCTTAGGTTGTTACATTCAACCCCCTTTAATACTTTTTGTCCTCGAAAAGGAGAGTCATAAAATTATCCTTAAATGAATTAAATCTTATTTGTCGAAACAAAATTTTCTTACAATTTTTTTATATATTAAAACTTATATAAATCTAAATCGTTATTCGAAAGATATATATATTTTAGAGGGGTCAATTTAAAGCAATTTGAATTTTTTTAATCATAATCACAAATCCTAGTTTGCCAGACATTTGAAAACGATTTCTTCAAACATAGAATCCCATTTCAACTCAAAACATTGAAATATTATATATATTTACGTATAATTAATCATACCTTACTTCGGGATTTTCCAAAACAAATTTTCTTTCAAAGTTTCAAATACTCTATAGTGAAATAAAATAAATCTATTAGTTCGAGAAGTTCTCCCTGATGATGGGCCACTGAGTACCACCCATCATACACAATCTAGTCACATCTCTGTTTTATCATGAGATGCTCGAATAATCCAGATAATTTCATATCCCGAAGTTGTAAATCATTTTGCAATCCATAGTTTACAAATACTTTAACCATAATTTTGTCATTTCCAAATATTTCAAATTTTTGGGATCCAAGTCATCGCAATTTCATTTATTTGTAAACCACTTTTATAGACTATCTTCATCTCCAAAACATTTTGGAAAGAAAACAAATTCAATTGCTTAGAAATAACATTTTAGCTTTCAAATGTTCAACTTATATTTCAAAATAAATGATCTTATTAGCATTTCACTAAGTCGAATATTATGAGAATCCTATCTTGCTTCATAAACCTCAATTTATTTCAAAACATCCAACTATTTACGTAAGTTAATGTTCATATAACCACACAATTTTCTTTAATCAAATTTGATCACTAGATTTCTTCAATAGCCTTTCAAATAAGCCTTTATATATTCTAAAGTTTTAAACAATCATTTACACTTTGTAAGTCCTTTTAACTTCCTTTAGCTCAAATTCTAAACTGTTTCAAATATTTCCAAGATTCCCAAATAATTTCAATATCTTCAATAATTGGATTTCATATTATAGTTGTCATATTCACCTAATCGAATAACACTTTTCTAAATCCACTTTAAAGTTTGAATGTATATAACCCTTTCTTCATTCCTGTTTACATATCGAATCTTGTTTAGAAAGTTTTCTTTACTCAACTAGCCGACAAATCTCTTAAAACAGTTTTATTTTAAATACCATCACGCTTCCTTTACGCACTCTGATTATGCGTATACATATTCAAGCTAGTGTTGTATCAAATCTTAACATTTTCAAAACTCACTTCTTTAAATTTTATATTTCAAAGATCCAAATTTTTCCTCCTGAGTAGATCATACTTCAACTTCCGTTTTTCTTAGCATCATAAGTGATTACTCTTTAAATATTTTCTATTCGAATCTCTCATACAGAATTTTCTCCCTTTTGATATCAGTTAAAGTTTAGATCATCTTTTATACCATTTCTTAATTTAAGTCAAAATCATTTTCAGATTCTTTAAGGGGAGTTTTAATTTGCTAAAATATACTTGCAAGCGAAATAGTTTAACTTGCATTATATCCTTCACAATTCATGTTAGGTATTGACTCAAACCTTTTCTTATATCAGCTTACTTAACATTCCTCGAGAGGTATAATATCTTTTCTGATTACAACTTATTAGATCATATTCAATCATTTGTTATGACTTTACTTATCTTGAAGTTTGGATGGTATTTTAATATAATCTCTTAATGAATTTTCAAACTTACGTGTTCTTCTAATTCTTAGGTATGGTTTACTTCTAAAATAAAATAGTTGCTTTTGCATTTATAACACATTGACCTTACTTTAAATTCCTTCTTACTGGTTCAAACATATCAAAATAGTTCAAGTATCCCACGACGTCTTAACTAGAGTCATATAGTCATCCCGCTTTCGAAACTCGAAAATGAGTACTGATGATGTTGCAATCATCATCAGATCATCCCCGGGCGACTAGAGTGTGACTCTATATCCATCTAGTATATGCATAAGACTTTGTACATACACTGGCCAGGCGTATATTCGAAATCTTCTCATACAGATAGTCCAACGTCGAAAGAAAATACTCGAAAATTCTTGATAACAGTTATCTTTCAAAATTATTACGTTCTTTAAAACACTTCACTTTGTTTCAAAAATCTATTTTCAGAGTACGCTCCCTCGATCATAATATTCCTGTAACAACCCAGAAAATACAAGCCAATTTAAAATTTTAAAATTGGTTATTTTAAAGAGATTAAGGCAATTGAAATAGAATATTTCAATAAAATATAGAGTTAGAAACGGTGCGACGGTTTGAAAATTTGGATTCAAACTTTGAATGACTGTGCCGGTGCAAAATAAAACGGATTTTAGTGAAACCAAAAATATTTAAATTTGTTTAGGAATACCTTTCTAACGAATCTGAAAAATCAAAGTTTCATAGCGGGAATCAAAATTTATGGCCAAATGAATTTTCAGAAAGGTCGCTATAGAGAATATATAGCCCTTGGTAATAAACATTTTGCAAACGACCTCAGAATTCGACTAAACCACTTTTGTTGGATCCGGAATGTCAAATTATGGCTAGGTTTCAAATACCATAATTTTTGAAGCTAATATGTGAGTGTGGCAAAGGAAAACGTGTTTGGTTGATTTCAGTTAAATTGGATCGACCAGAAAATGGCCATTTTTCAAACGGTCTCAGAATTCAACGAAACTAGTTTTGTTGGGACCGTATCGTCAAAACATAGCTAGATTTATTTTTCTGGAATTTTCGGGATCTGTATGTGGCCCTGACAAATTGAAATGTATGTTCAAATCAAATATTGAAAGTTTTATATTTTAATTTGAAGAATAACTGACTATAACAGTCGAATTGGCTTACGAAACGTATCCCATTGTGTTCGGGATGAGGGTATTTAGCTAAGGGTGACAGTCGTTGGGTTTGGATTGGAGTTCGTATGGAGAAACACTATTTTAAAAATTAAATAAAGCACAGGCCAATCATTTTTTTCCTTTATAATTTAATTTTATAAAAACAAATTTCTAACCCCCCTCGTAACTCGCTCGACGGCGGAAGAGCTTCCCCCTTCTCGACCATTTTCCGATCAAACCACGACGAATTAGCCCCTCCCCCTTCACAACTTTTTAAAGAGCTCTCCTCCCTCGTCAAATCTGTACCAGGTGCTCCTCCCCTCGTGCAACCATCGACGAGAACGACCCCCTCAAAGTTCAGGACTTCACCGCACTGCCCTGCCCCCGATCTGCAAGCGAGTGGGAACCCCCTGACCTCGACGTGCGCGCCTCACCAAGCCCTATACCGTGGTGCTACTCGATTTCAGTATAGTGCTACGGATTTTGAGAAAGATTGAAACCTAGTTTTGAAGAATTTTAGAAGGTAACGGTTTAATTTATTTTAAACTGTTCTATAGCAATTTAAAGCGCTAGGGTTTATGATTTTACAATAAAAATCGTATCTTTTTGCTATGTTGAAGAAATTCGATGATACAGGAGACATCGGGACTGTGTCGACGCTCTCCAGATTCTAGAAGTGTCCGTGTATTTTTCTGAGCTCGCTACAATTTTTAGCAAAGCAACAAACCAATGTGAGATTTCTAAACTGAAATGTGAATGGACATGTGTTGTATAAGTTATATAAGCAAAATATAAATTATATACGCGTTGTATACCTCATGTACATGCGTTGTATAAGTTATATGAGCGATGTATGAATTATACATGCATTGTATAAATCATATGTGTATTGGAATGGAAATAAAATATACATTATATATATATATATATATATATATGTATACTCCCCTCGTCCACAAACCATGGACGATATTTATTGATTGTGAATTGGCATGAAAAATTTGGTGAATAATGCGAATGGTTGATAGGATTGTTTGTGGTTGAAAAATACCCGTTTGTGGTTGAAACAAAATTAGAATAAATTGTGGAAAAGAAAAACATACTCGCCTGCGTGCGAACTAGATGTATGAAATCTCCATTGTCAAAAACCGCGAGGTTTTAAGGTAGAGCGAGGAGCCGTACTCGGGACGGTGCCGGTTTTAAATACACTACCGTTATGCTGCCGAAATTTTCAATAATATTTATGTGTTAGAATTATTTTCATGTGTTGAAATTATATTCAAGCGTTGAAACCATATTCATGTGTTGAATAGAAATTCATGTGTTGAAACCATATTCATGTGTTGAATAGAAATTCATGTGTTGAATAGTAATTCATGTGATGAATAAAATTCTTTGAAAGATAAAAATAACATTTCATCACATATATAAACTATATAAACTATTCGTGTTTTAAATAAATTGTTTTAACAATAAAAATCACGTTTTTATTATATATATAAACTATAGAAAATATTCATGTGTTGAATAGAAATTCATGTGTTGAATAGAAATTCATGTGTTGAATAGAAATTCATGTGATGAATAAAATTCTTTGAAAGATAAAAATAACATTTTACCACGTATATAAACTATTCGTGTTTTAAATAAATTTTTTTAACAATAAAAATCACATTTTTATTATATATATAAACTATAGGAAATATTCATGTGTTGAATAAAAGACTAGAACGATAAAAATCATATTTTTATCGTATGTGGGAAGTCGATAATATTCATGTGTTGAATATATAGATTGAACAATAAAATCTACATTTTTTATTGTGAATATGGAGTGCTAAAAAAATGTTCATGTGTTGAATAAAAATTTTTGATGATAAAAATATCATTTTTATCATATAAACGACTCGCTAAAAATATACAAGTGTTGAAATAAATATTTGTTTGCTATGGATATTATTTTTAATATGTATGTGAACTAAATAAAATAGTCATGTGTTGAAATATATTTTTGTTCACAAAAAATATCATTTCTTTGCGAAATGTGAAGTGTTAAAAATAACCACTTGTTCAAATAAATATGTGTGGGTTGAAATTATTATTTTTAACATGCGTAAGAAGTGTTAAAAATAACCATGTGTGGAAATAAACCTTTGTTAGCTAGAAATATTATTTTTAGCTTAGTTTCGCACGTATATATACATGTGTTTAACAGGAAAATGGAGTAGCTGTTGAGTAAAGAATTTATTTGCGTGCCCGACAAATAGGTAAACCTTAACGAGTTGGATGCGCAATTTTATTATTATATCAACTCCTGCGAATGCCATTGGATGCGGAGTGCTGGTTGTTCTGTGTGTAATAATAAACGTCGCCATAGGATAGTAACAATTAATTTTGAACTATACTACATGGCATACTTCTTGAAGATAGACATACTTCATCATATACCACATAAGCATTTGGAGCTTTTGTGACGAGGTTGAAGACTTACCATATGAGCGAGAGGCTTGTATGGCGATGACTATATATTACAGGTTGAACTGATGACTGATCTGGACTATATATATTGTAACGGTAAATTGCAAGATTAATAAAAACCCCACACGGGTCTGGAGATGACAATAAACACGTCTCTCTGGTCATTAAGACACAAAAACCATTTATAGGGCGACGAGAATTTATTCTCTGGAGTTATGATCTATACACATTCCCCTGTGGACACCGGAATATATCACTATAAATATGTGCATGCTTATTAGGATTTATTGGGTACCTAATATGGCCCATTAAATTTCCAAACCCCTTCCCGTACAAAGGAGGTTATGGAAAAAAATTCTGAAATTTAAAGGCACTAGTGAAATATTTGAAGTGAAAACAATATTGAAATCGTCGAATAAATTATATATATATATATATATAAATATAATTTAAATAAAACGAATCGAGCCCCTATAGTTCGCGTTTTGAAATCATAACTTCAAACGATTATACCGAAATATCCGACCATCGGATTTTCATGAAACTGGAATCATTGGGTTCGCTTTGGGAATATCTTCCCAACGATATAAACTTTGTTGAGATCCAACGGTTAGATTTTCAAATATGTGTAAAACAAATTTTGGGGAAAACAGCGCCAGTTCCTCGGCACGACCTGAAACGTCGTTTAATTAAATAGGGCCATTTTTAAATAAATAAAAATGGTGATATATCGTTATAAAATATTATAGACGATATAGAATGGAAATAAACCGATTCTACTTGGTTTGCTTGATATTTGATGGTTGAATGTGTTTGACATGAAAATTATACTAAAGAACTGAAATGTGAGTGTCGAATAATTTAACCATGGAAAGAATTGATTTGAAAATCTAAATATACGTGAATTATTTGAAAAGGCTGAGTTAATCCTCATTCCAAATAATTGTTCGACGATTAGAAGTCGAAGAGATGAAGATGGTTCAAGACAGACGATCTTCACATTGGATGGATAAGCGCTACTGATGCTCATGATTGGAGTAGCTACCTTGAAGGAGAAGAAGTGGTAGCCGTCCCGACGTATTCGTTGATTGTACGGATATGCGAGGAATATGGTGCCTCCGGCTTCGTTCAGACCCAGAATGAACATGTAAATGGACTGTGTGTCTGACATTGGATTTTGTTCTATGCCGATTGATCACTATTAAATATATATCTGCTTGGCGATGGAGAATTTATTCTCTTGCTTAATGAAACACCCACCTCCATTAAGGTCACTCACAAAGGGAATGCCTTAACTTTGGTGGAGGGTTATGGGTACAAGACACAGAAAATTTTACAAGACAGATAAATTTAAGCAGCGGAGATTCAAACATTTATTTCATACGTAGTTTAATACAAAAGCATTACATCAAATTGTCTCAAAATATCTTCCAAAACGCTACAACATAATCTCTGTCTTGATTATTAAATAAAGAAGCATAAACCAAAAGTAAAAATGCATAAATCCCCAAGAGCCATAGCCAAGGTGAGAGAGAGTCCAAATCATACATCTACTTTCTCGAAGCTCGCAAAGAGTCTGACTAAGCTGCAGTATTCCCTCCCTGTGGAACTGGGGGGGGGGGGGAAGACGAGAGAAAATGGGTCAGACAATAAGTCTGGTAAGTACAGTGATTACTAGTATTTAAACAAGGAAAGGGATCATGACAATGATAACAGAACATAGGACAATACCCTAATATAAGATAAGAGGAACATGTGATCGCACCCGTTCTATAGCCTCTGCACCTACTTAACCGTTGGTTCAACTAGCCCACGTGTTTATACAACCGATCCCCTTAATGATCGGCTCCTATTCGCATGTATTCATGTCCTGTGTCATTCGGCCCCGCTTGACTGTAGTCACTTGTGCTGGTCCCACCATGGGGTGTATCAGTCCCTCTGGAGGCAACCTGACACGATTCAAGATGCACAGTGTACACTACTGATGTCCAGTGCCTGATTTTTCCACTCCGGAGTACGTGCACGCCCATACTCCGTTGGAACCTACACTGGCCCACCAACCGCCGACGTTTTGACCGCTTATAATTCAGCCCAGTAATCGTGCCCTGATTGACATAGAAATGTGTTTATTTTATGCTCTTATTTCTTATCTTTTGTATATAAATAAATATTACTTGGGTATTGTTTTGTTACTTTTACAGATACTACAACCCAGCCCGCATGCAACCAGAAATGTAGAAAAATAGAGTGCAATTTGCTGTGTATTTGCATTTTGAAGAATTGTAGATGAAGATCTCACATCTAGTTGCTATTGGACAAGAAAAGGATTGATAGAAAGGCTTTGCACATCACAAATCAATGAAGAAGTGTCAAGGAAACAAGAGGAAAAGAGAAAAGGCCCAAATTTGCTTTATTTATCTAAGGCCCATTTATGTTCTCATTGTAAACTAATTGGTGATGTAATGACCCGGCCCATTTATCATTAGGGTTAGGGTTAGGGTTTGGCTATCTACCCTATATATACCCTTGTAATGGCATTGTAGCCACCATCCTATCATATATCTCATTCCATTCTCTTCTTCATTAATAAAACTCATTTTTCTTTTATGCAATTTTCTATTTCTTAGCAATTAGTGTTTTCTACACGATTAGATTCGGTAGAACACTATTTGTATTTTGCATTTCTTTTCATTAGTGATTGACCGTCTGATTAGATTCAGCGGTAATCCTAATTGTTATTTACTATTCGTTTAATTCTGTTCTGCAATTTTATTTCCATTGTTCTATTTTATCTTTAATCGTTGAATTTATTACAGATCTGATTAGATTCGAATCTGCAGTAAATTTAATTGCATCTTTTAATTGTAGTTTCACGTTTTATTTTGTTTTGCAAAATCAACCTCCAGCTTCGTCTAACACGCCCAAGAAAAAAAAAATTAATTCACCTCCCTGTGTTCGACCTGTATGCTACACACCTGTATGCTTGCAGAATTTAATTTAAATATCGCGCTTTTCTAATTCATAGGAAAGCGACGATCAAGTTTTTGGCGCCGTTGCCGGGGAGGCAATATTGAATTTTATTGTTTATTTAATTTCTGATTCGTGTTATTTTTTATTTTTTTCCCTTGTTTTTGCATTTTCATATAAAAAAAAACTCTTGATTGGTAGATTGGATATTAATTACTGATATTGCAATCTCCAAAAACAAGAAAAATAAAGTCTTGCTACTTTTTCTTTTATGTCTTTCCCATTTAATTCTGAATCTCCTTCTTCTGTTTTACAAATTCTTCCCTCTTATCAATAAAAAAAGGGATTTTTGCCATTTTTTTCTAATTTCTGTCCTTTCTTTCTTCAATTCCCTGTTTTCTACATATACCTTTTCTGTCCTTTTCACAAAAAAAAAAACAAAAAAAAAATTCTTTTTACAATTTATTTCCTTCTTCCTCTCTCCTGTTTTGATTTCTTGCTGTTTTCAATACTCATCACCATACTGCTCAACGTCAGTCCTAAGCCCAAGCACCACATCATCAACTCCACGTCCAATTTCAACCGAAACCACTCAGATCATCACCTGAACTCGATCAGCATCACCCCACTTCTCCCTTTCACACATCTACACAACAACTCCCTTCTTCCTAAACTTCATCATCCCTCCAAAACCGTGTTCACAAATTGGAAAACCACGTTTTTCCCATTTGAACCTCATAACATCATCACGCCAATCCTCAAACGCAAGTAAAGCGTACCCTTCACCGTGTTCGAACTCACAAAATTCAGACCAAATCACACCCAATTTCGTGCATCGCAATCCCCAAATCAGCTTTCGAAATACCCAAATAATCTGAACCCAAATCGCAATTCCGATTCAATTCAATTTGAATCAATCCGAGTCGAAGAAAAAAAGAAAAAAAGTGTCGTGTTTTTTATTTCTGGGAACGATTTTCGTTTGTTATGAGAAACAATTTCTCTTCTTTAATATGCGTTTGTGTTGGTAGCTTAACGAGGCTAATTTGCTTCCTTTTAATTTAGTGGTATTGGGCAATTATTAAGGTTTGAGTTTGCTGAGTAAACGAATAAAGAATTGTTGCGTGAATAAGGAAGTTTGATTTGTTGTGGGTGATCGATTGTTTCCGGATTTGAACAGATTTCGTGATTTATTTCATGAAAATAACAAGGGGAAGTAATTTCCTTCCTTTGTTCATTGCTCTTGGACTGTTCGTATTTTTCTACGATTGTGAAAAACCATATTTGAGTGCATAATCAAGTTTTGAGTGCCCATCTGTTAAGCCGAGTCTAGTTTGGTTCCTTTGAGCCTAGTTTGTTTTGTTCTTGTTAAAGCTTAGTTCTTTTCCATTTTTATTTTATTCCGCTTAGTTTTAGTTTCTGTTAATTTTAATTCATTTTAGTTTAGTTTTTTTTCCTTGTTCATTTCAAAAAAAAAAAAAAATCAAAAATCAAAAATTCGAAGACCAAAGTGATAAGAATATAGTCAAGCCATCAAAGAAGGAATTCAACAGTCAAGAAATTGCAAACACTGGGATTTCAATTGTCACTGCTACTCAATTCTTTCTGGACGGACCACTAAACCCCCGCTGTAAATTTCTTTTAACTCTACAGGTGCTCTGCTGAAAAAGGAAATATATATAGACAACTGTTGTAAAAAAAAAATCTGCAGGGGTAGCGGCTTTGAATGTACAATTTTTGCAATTATTTTGTGTGATTTCTGCAAATTTTTATTCATTCTGTTAAGGGCAATACCCCAATTCACATAAGGTGAGGGATTTCATCACCCTTTCCTTAGCCCACAAATTGCATTTCATCGTAGAATCTGACTAATAATAACGGTTAGACATTGGACTTAAGGGAGTCACGGGCTCATCTAGGGCTTAATTATATTGTGATAGTTGATTCATTTGGAACGAATTATTTCTTGGTGTCTAGACTACGGCAGAGAAATAACCGTTTATAAATATTACGGTGATTCGTAAATATGATATCGATTGTTACTCTAAAGGTACTTAAACCTTCGGCTGCATTGCTAGGGTGATTCCTGGTGCACCGATAACTCCTGTCCGTTAACTGGCTGAGAAATCTTTTGATCTAAGTAATCAAACGTGTCACTTTATAATTTTGGGTTAGGAGCCAACAAGGACAGAAAACTTCATTGTAGCTAATTTCTGTGCTTGCATTTAACAACAATGAGTGAAAAAAGTGTTAACCAACAAAATTCTCCTAGGGGTTCTCGAATCAACCAAAATTTTCCAACCGAATTGGATCAAAATCGAGTGAATCAAAATTTTCCAAACTTTGGGGATCAAAATCAAATAAATCAAAATTTTCAAAATCTCAATATCCAAGTGGATAGACCCTTGTCTCTTCGTGATCGATGTTATCCTACTAGGACCATTCAACCATCTGTCATTGTGTTCCCACCAGCTGAAGGAAACAATTTTGAGCTAAAACATTCTTTTATCCAAGGGGTACCAAAATTTACTGGGTCTGAAAATGCTTATGAATTTCTGAGTGAATTTGAATTGTATGCCTCCACAACAAAAATGCAACAACTATCTAACGAATCGATCAAGCTAAGGCTAATTCCATTTGCACTACTTGAAAGCGCTAAAAGATGGCTAAATTCTCTTCCATGACATTCCATAAGAAGTTGGGATGAATTTGTCACTGCATTTTTGAAAAAGTTTTTCCCTTTCCATAAAACTCTAAAAATTCGAACTGAGATAAACCAATTTTGTCAAAATGAGGGGGAAACTTTTTCAAAATACTTTGAGAGATTCAACCAGCTATTATATAGTTGCCCTCATCATGGAATTCTAAAAGATCACTTATGTCAAATTGCATATGAAGGGCTAAACTATCAGACTAGAACTCAACTAGAATCAATGTGTGGAGGAGACTTTATGTCTAAAACAGCCGATGAAGCTTGGCGGTTCTTAGAAGATTATTCTGAAAAGGACATGCAATGGGAATCGATTCGTGTCCCCATTCGTACTTCTACTAGAGGAGTGCATGTCGTGGACTCAAATTCCCTTAGAAAGTCAAACTCCTCAGAGAAGGGTTACCCCACTATTACTCTCAAGACCAAGCCAATGCCATAGCTCAAAATAATCCTTACGCATCCACGTACAACCCGTGTTGGAGGAACCACCCAAATTTTTCCTAGTCAAACCCCAATAATTCAGCTAACCCATCTCACGTGCAACCCTTTATTCCCAATCCGAATTACCAAGCTCCTTCTTCCAATTCTCAAACATCTCAAGCTTCACCTCAACCCAAACAACCTTATAGGCACCCCAATTTTCAATCATCAAACCAATCCTCTCAATCTGCTCTACCATCACAAGATATTGGGCGTCTAGAAAAACAGATGAACTCTTACGAAGCTAAAATAAACTCGCAAGACGCTAAAATGGACCAAATGTTTAATATGATGAAGGAATTTATGAAAACTCATGAGAAGGGAAAATTGCCAAGTCAACCCGAAGTGAATCCAAAGTATAACTCTTGTACTGTAAATTCTTGTGAGGACGAAAATCAAAATCCAATCAATGCTATTACAACCCTTCGATCTGGAAAGAGGATTGATAATAACATGGGCAACCCTGGCAAGCCTTCCAACTCGGCCCCAATGCCTGATCTTGAGGATCACCCATTGGCTTCGAATGCCAATTCTTCTAAACCTCAAATTCCCTTAAATGTTGGCAATTCCAACAGTTCTTCTCCCAGTGTCGGCAAACCCGACCCACCTTTGAAAATCAATGTTGGCAATCCCAACATTTCATCTTCTACACCCCTACCATCTTCTTCCTCGAATGATGAAACTGATCGTAGAGTCGAAAAACCAATAGCCCCATTTCCTCATAGACTCAATAATAAGAAGAAAGCGGCAAATTTCGATAAAATTCTGGAAATTTTCAAACAAGTCCGTGTGAACATTCCTCTTTTAGACACCATTGAACAAATTCCTCAATATGCCAAATGTCTTAAGGAATTGTGCACACAAAAACGTGCGACCAATGTCCCAAAAACCGCCTTTCTAACTGCAAATACAAGCTCTGTTCTTTCAAATCTTGCCCCAGTCAAGTATAAAGACCCTGACTGCCCTACGATTGATTGTAAAATAGGAAACACTCACATCTCTCGTGCCCTACTCGACCTTGGTGCCAGTGTCAACCTTCTCCCTTATACTGTCTATCGTCAACTTGGACTAGGGGAGATTAAACCAACAAACATCACACTTCAACTAGCCGATCGATCTGTCAAAAAGCCATTGGGAATTATCGAAGACGTCTTGATACTGATCGAACAGTTTTACTTCCCTGTCGATTTTATAGTTCTAGAAACAGAGCCTGTCTCAAATCCCAAAGTTCAAATACCATTGATCTTTGGACACCCTTTCTTAGCATCCTCTAATGCTTTCATTAATTGTAGGAATGGTCAGCTTCGACTTTCCTTTGGGTACCTAACCATTGAGCTAAACATCTTTAATCTCAACAAGCAACCTAGGGATTTTGAGGTCGATGAAATTGACATGGTTCAAATCACAGTTGATGAAACCTCTAGTGACACTTCTGAAGCCTTGAAAATGTGTCTTGACCATTTCGACTCTGATTTCGACGAACTCGAATACATTTCTAAATTAAACAAAATTCTTGACTCCGACACTTCGTCACCCGAATCTAACCAAGGAATGTTGACCGATGTTGATACACAAGAACTTCCTAAGTTAGACCTCAAACCCTTGCCACCAGACCTTAAGTATGCCTACCTAGACTTTTCAAAAACTTTTCCCGTAATCTTGGCCTCCGATCTTACCGAGGACCAAGAAGAAAAACTTTTGGATATCTTGCGGGAAAATAAGGACGCCTTGGGGTGGGAAATTAGCGATATAAAAGGAATTAGTCCATCAATTGTGGAACATCGCATACATTTAGTTGATGAGGCTAAACCCACCCGTGAGGCTCAAAGGTGATTAAACCCAAACATGAGAGAAGTGGTCAAGGAGGAGATAATCAAATGTCTAGACAATAACATCATCTATCCCATCTCTGATAGTACTTGGGTGAGTCCGGTTCAAGTTGTACCAAAGAAGACGGGAGTCACAGTGATCAAAAACGACAGTAATGAACTCGTCCCAACAAAAACCAAAACCAAATGGCATGTGTGCATCGACTATCGGAAGCTTAACTCAGCCACACGAAAAGACCATTTTCCCTTGCCTTTTATTGACCAAATGCTCGAACGCTTAGCGGGACATGCGTACTACTGTTTTCTCGATGGATACTCTGGCTATAACAAAATTCCTGTTACTTTAGAAGATCAACATAAGACCACCTTTACTTGTCCCTTTGGAACCTTTGCTTATCGTCGCATGCCTTTTGGTCTTTGTAATGCCCCCGCGACTTTCCAAAGGTGTATGATGAGTATTTTCTCTGATATGGTGGAAGAATTCTTGGAAATATTCATGGACGATTTTTCAATATATGGATCATCTTTTTCCCAATGTCTCACTCATTTAGAACTCGTCCTTATGCGTTGTAAGGAGAAATCACTCGTGCTTAATTGGGAAAAATGCCACTTTATGGTAAAAAGGGGGATAGTTCTAGGTCATGTCGTCTCCAAAATGGCCTAGAAGTCGATAAATCCAAAATCGATTTGATTGCTAATTTACCTCCTCCTAAGTCTGTCAAAGATGTTCGTTCATTTCTTGGTCATGCGGGATTCTATAGAAGATTCATTAAGGATTTCTCAAAAATTTCAAAACCTCTCTCGAATTTACTTGCCAAAGACGTAAAGTTTGAATTTTCCAATGATTGCAAAACATCTTTTGAAACTCTTAAGTCAATCTTGACCACAACTCCCATCATTCAACCTCCTAATTGGACTCAACCCTTTGAACTTATGTGCGACGCTTCTGACTTTGCAATTGGAGCCATCTTGGGTCAGCGAATTGATAAACTCCCTCGAGTCATTTACTACGCTAGCAAAACCTTAAACGAGGCCCAATTGAATTACTCAACTACTGAAAAGGAATTTTTGGCAGTTGTCTTCGCTCTTGAGAAATTCAGACCATATCTCATAGGATCCAAAGTCATAGTTTACACTGACCATGCTACCCTACGATATTTTCTTTCTAAAAAGGATGCCAGGCCCGCTTGATTCGTTGGATCCTTCTTCTTCAAGAATTCGATATAGAAATACGAGATAAAAAGGGTTCTGAAAATGTCGTAGCTGATCATCTCTCTCGAATTGTGCACGAAAATGATAACGACACCCAAATCGATGACTATTTTCCTGACGAACAAATTCTTTCCATCTCTAACACCCCTTGGTACGCTGACATTGTGAATTATCTTGTCACACAAGAAATGCCCGCTGAATGGTCGAAACAAGATAAACAAAAATTCCTCTCGAAAGTTCGAAACTTCTATTGGGACGACCCATATCTTTTCAAATACTGCCCAGACCAAATCATTCGAAGGTGTGTGCCCGATCATGAACACCAAAGTATTCTCTCCTTCTCACATGACCATGCTTGTGGCGGTCATTTTGGAGCAAGAAAAACTGCTGCAAAAGTTTTGCAAAGCGGTTTTCATTGGCCCACACTCTTCCGTGACGCTTTCGAATTTTGCTCTAAATGTGAGCGATGTCAAAGAACGGGTCGAATCTCTAAGCAGAACATGATGCCTCTCAACCCCATTTTAGTGATTGAGTTATTCGATGTTTGGGGCATCGACTTCATGGGACCACTCCCCAATTCATTTGGGAATCTTTACATCTTGCTTGCGGTAGATTATGTCTCAAAATGGGTTGAAGCCATTCCAACCAAAACCAACGACAACAAGGTTGTTGTCAAATTCCTCAAAGAAAACATCTTTTCACGCTTTGGCACACCTCGAGCTATCATTAGCGATAATGGCACTCACTTCTGTATTCGTGCTTTTGATTCCTTGCTCAAGAAATACTCAATCACACACAAGCTGTCGACCCCCTACCACCCACAAACTAGTGGACAAGTAGAAGTTTCCAATAGACAAATCAAGCAAATTCTTGAGAAAACCGTGAATTCTAACAGAAAAGATTGGTCTGTAAAACTGATTGATGAACTTTGGGCTTTTCGCACTGCTTATAAAACCAATCTAGGGATGTCACCATATCGATTAGTCTTTGGAAAGGCCTGTCACTTACCTCTTGAATTAGAGCATCGTGCTCTTTGGGCCATAAAATTTTTGAACTTTGACTTAGAAAAAGCCGGCTCACACAGGAAGTTACAAATTTCTGAATTAGAGGAATTAAGAAATGAGGCGTATGAAAATGCGAAAATCTACAAAGAAAGAACCAAAGCACAACACGACAAAAACATACTTCGTAAGGAATTCAACGTAGGTCAAAATGTTCTTTTATACGACTCTAGACTTCACTTGTTTCCAGGAAAACTCAGATCTCGATGGACTGGACCTTATGTCGTGAAAACAGTATACCCTCATGGAGCGGTTGAAATTGAAAATCTTAGGGATGGAAAAGTCTTCAAAGTAAACGGTCAACGACTGAAACCATTTTTGGAATTCGAGCAATATGACGAATATGACTCTATCGATCTGCATGATCATCCACCATGAAATCAGGTGGTACACGTTCTTTTTCTTTTATGTTTCTTTTTCATTTTGTTATTTTATTGTTGTTTTTCTGCCTTAGACAGTTGGGACATTGTCTCAATCAAGTGTGGGGGGGGGGGGGGGGGAGTCTGCATTTCATCCATTTTCATTTTTCTTTGTTTTTATTTCTTTTTATTTTTTTAAGTAGGACCATCATACATTTTAGATTGTAGTAACATACCATAACTTTTTTTTTGAAATACGACTCATTTTCAATTGATACAACAAAATAAGTTTACAATTTTTAGCCAATTGATAGTATTTTTCTCTCTCAACTTAGATCGAATAGGAAATATAATGAAAAGTTTAATTTTGAGGGATAATAGTGTAACCGGTACATAGGGAGATTCTTAGGTGATGGCCATGAAATCTATTCTATATTGTAGACTTTGTTTAAATAAGTGGAGGACTTAAAATACTTATATTGGCTTTTCAAATCTTTAAAACTAAGTTGTGTTAAGTTGAATTCGCGTAACTCTCTTTTGTGCTTATATTTTCGATAATAATAATAATAGTATTCCAAGGGTATCCAACATTGCTTGTATATCGAGCGTTGGTGTGCAAACCCGCCAAGCTCTATCCGACACGTTGTTGATAAAGTCAAAGTTGGAATATCTTGGTCTCATTTTATGAGATTGGACACCTAAGGATTACCGACACGTTGTTGACAAAGTCAAAGTCGGCCTGCACAATCCGCCAAGCTCTTTACCCACTCTCCGTTAGTCCGCGAGGCAGTGCATGGGTGGTAAACCTTGGTCTTTTTAGTTAGGTGTATGTACTTAATCATAAATCTTAAAATTTTATAGAATAAAGAATAAGCGATGATACCCAAACACTTCTTGACCTTATTGATTTGACTAGCCATACATGAGAAAATTAGAATACCATTTTGCAAACTGTGCCAAGCAAACTAAGAATTTATTTCATGGCTGCACTTTGTTATCGACCGAACTAACTGGCCAAACTGGAATTTAACATTTGAAAACTTGATTTATATTGAAAATTTGTGACAGGTCGAGGTATCTAAAATAAAATCAACTGATCAGAAATTGTTAACTTAATTTGTTGTACCACTTTCCTGAAATAAGTCGTGTTTTCATTTTTCGTTTTTATTTTCATATGTCCATTGCATTCATGTAGTTTCATTAGAATCATAGCATACTGCATTTGGATTTTGTGGGTAGTATCCGCTGAAAACCCTCACGAGACACCACTCGTCCTACTAGGGACACCTAGAGGTTTAACGGCTTGTTGCATACGCTCAATGCAATCGTGTTTCCTACGAAAGTGTGACCTATCTAGTTAGTTTTGGTAGTATCCGCTGAAAACCCTCACTAGATACCACTCGTCCTACTAGGGACATCTAGAGGTTTAACGGCTTGTTGCATACGCTCAATGCAATCATGTTTCCTACGAAAGTGTGACCTATCTAGTTAGTTTTTCATTTCTTGTTTTACTCGAGGACGAGTAAAAGACAAGTGTGGGGGTATTTGATTGACATAGAAATGTGTTTATTTTATGCTCTTATTTCTTATCTTTTGTATATAAATAAATATTACTTGGGTATTGTTTTGTTACTTTTACAGATACTCCAACCCAGCCCGCATGCAACCAGAAATGTAGAAAAATAGAGTTCAATTTGCTGTGTATTTGCATTTTGAAGAATTGTAGATGAAGATCTCACATCTACTTGCTATTGGACAAGAAAAGGATTGATAGAAAGGCTTTGCACATCACAAATCAATGAAGAAGTGTCAAGGAAACAAGAGGAAAAGAGAAAAGGCCCAAATTTGCTTTATTTATCTAAGGCCCATTTATGTTCTCATTGTAAACTAATTGGTGATGTAATGACCCGGCCCATTTATCATTAGGGTTAGGGTTTGGCTATCTACCCTATATATACCCTTGTAATGGCATTGTAGCCACCATCCTATCATATATCTCATTCCATTCTCTTCTTCATTAATAAAACACATTTTTCTTTTATGCAATTTTCTATTTCTTAGCAATTAGTGTTTTCTACACGATTAGATTCGGTAGAACACTATTTGTATTTTGCATTTCTTTTCATTAGTGATTGACCGTCTGATTAGATTCAGCGGTAATCCTAATTGTTATTTACTGTTCGTTTAATTCTGTTCTACAATTTTATTTCCATTGTTCTATTTTATCTTTAATCGTTGAATTTATTACAGATCCGTTTAGATTCGAATCTGCAGTAAATTTAATTGCATCTTTTAATTGTAGTTTCACTTTTTATTTTGTTTTGCAAAATCAACCTCCAGCTTCGTCTAACACGCCCAAGAAAAAAAAAATTAATTCACCTCCCTGTGTTCGACCTGTATGCTACACACCTGTATGCTTGCAGAATTTAATTTAAATATCGCGCTTTTCTAATTCATAGGAAAGCGACGATCATGCCCCACCCTGCCTAGTTTTAGGGTACCATGATACATCTGTGTGGGTTACTGCTGAAATGGATACTCGTTACTAGGGTTTTCTAATCAACATGTTTATTTGGTTAAGTGTCCAACTTTACCTAACCCAGCCCATTCGTTTTAGTTAACATGTTGAATCGGTTAAGTGATTTCCTAATTTACTTAACCCTACCAATCCTGACTTAGCTTTAATTTATTAAAGCACCAACCACTCACATTAGACAGGTCTTGTTGTGGTCACTGGATGTGCCGGTCGGTTCCGGGCAGATTTTCACCACAACTCAGTCTAACCTCGGGTTAGGCATATCCGTCTTTTCTAAATTCATATTTTTATATTTTTCTATATATGTCAAATTTCTTTATGTAAATTAATTTTAATTTACTCATGCAATAATTATCTTTTCAAATATTGCTCACAGTAAATGGTATATCAAATATATCATTTTATGAACAAACCTATGCCATCAATTTTCATGTTTTCCCATCGTTATCCCCGTAGTACGTACGTATGAATTTCATAAAATGTTGGGCTAACAAATTATCCCAAAACCAAAAACATAAAGGGGTAATAATCAAGGAACATGACATAAACATAACATAGCATACATTAAACTTGTCACATGTAACTAGGCATAGATTTATCATTATCTCAACTAAATAGGTAAAGGAGAACTTGTGACTAAGTCACGTAAACTTGATATAGGTCTAACATGAAGGTTTAACACATAAACAAGATTTTAAACCACAATTTAACATACTAACTTATGTATGTCAGAACATAAGAAAGTTACTCTAACCATTTTTAAATTGCAACTTAACATAACAACTTATGTGTGTTAAACATAAGAGGATTGCAATTCCAACATTTTACAACATAAATAGATTTAACTTGACATGGTTCTAACTATTCATGAATGTTAATCTACATGTAAGCATATGATTTAGATCCTAAACATGCAAATAACCACCAAATTTCAACATGACATGTTTCACCGTTTTGTTGGCATAATAAGTTCTTACCCAATCGTAATAGATTCCAATAACATACAATGTTGTACATCACCACAAGCATATAGACATGAAATATACAACATGTTCATCGCCATAAGCATATAGACATGAAATATACAACATGTTCATCGCCACAAGCATATAGACATAATTAATTACAACGATACTTTAAAATACACAAGAATCAAATCTTATACATAAGCATCATTCTATATCCCAATTACAACATGTCATGATTCAAGCGAAGAATGTTTAAATCCACGTAATAACCCACTAACAAACTAAAAAGAATTCTTGCGTTCTGAAATCCGAATTCTGAAATTGGAGATGCGCGCCTTTGAAGAAGATCGTTGAATTAGACTCGCTTTAATTTGATTTTAGATGTTAGTTTTCAACTTGTCTTTGAATTGGAAATGGTGACGGCTACTCCAAGTCTCCTACTGACGGCATTTCAGTTCTAGGTTTATTTTTCTACGTGTTTTTAGGTTAGGCATTGAGTTGTTTATATAGAATTTCAGTTTGATTATAGCCGTCAAATGAACCTAGGGTTAATCACAGCCACTCAGACCTGATCAAGACCATCCATAAACCCTAGTGACTCAGCAGCATATCATCAATCTTTCAAATTTCAGATCTGGCCAGGGGCTAGGTCGACCCTAGGGTCGACCCCCAGGTTGACCTCTTGTGTGGGGGGGGGGGGGGGGGAGAGGTCGACACTAGGGTCGACCCCCTGGTCGACCTGCCTGGGCGGGAATTTTCCCGCCCAGCTCATTTCTGGCTTCTGTTTGAATTTTGAACTTGTTCTTTCGAGCTGTTTGAAATTATTTGAATTTTCTGAAACTTCTAACAGCCATAACTTCTTCATACGAAGTCCAATTTATGCAAACTCGGACTCTATCTCTACCAGAATTCCGAGATGAACACAATGGCATACCCGTTTCCCATAATTCTTACATTTTAAATTAAGTATTCTAGGATTCGTTATTATAACGTTAATAGAAAGTACGGGGTGTTACATTCTCCCCTACTTTTAGGATTTCGTCCCCGAAATCTCCAAGTCGAGAAGAACTTATATCCTACCATCCAATCAACCATCTACTCAACCATCAAACACAGGCGTCCACTGTCCTTAAAAGATTTCTAATGCTTCATGATCGTATGCATTATGTGTGTATATGTCCTTATCTAATGCAAAAATCAGGCGGTCTACTGATTCAGTTGACCTCCTTAATTCAAATTATGTTAGTGCCATGAGTCCATTATGAATGCAATTTTTCCTACTCAAAATTTCTTACATAAGTGCGCAACCATTCATACAAATGCAACGTCCATATGATAACACATCAAGTTTTAACTCATAAACCAATTCATATATGCATATGCAATATGAAAGTGACTGAGCCGATCTAATACCTAATGTGTGTGTATATGCGTCCACTAGCAACCACTTGCAACCATCATCATAACATGTTTCAATTACATGTTTACATCCAAATGGGTTCCTACCTAAGGGTAAAGGATAGGATCGAGGAGATATACCTAAAAAAAGATAGATATGAGTATAAACTTGAGGAAAAAGAGATTAAAGACGTACCCTCAAAAAGAAAAGGGTAGGTTGCGCGTATTCTATCCTCAGTTTCCCAAGTCGCGTCTTCCTCCGTGTCGCTCCATTGGACTTTGACGAGCTTAACTTCACGATTGCTTCGCTTTTTGACCTCTGTTCCCAAGATACGGGTTGGAACTCTTCTCACAGTTGCTTCTCGTTCAATTTCGACTTCCTCTAGCATACTTGGTTCTACCACTTCCGTAGACTCGTGTAAGCATTTCCGCAGGTGAGAGACATGAAAGACATTATGAATCCCGACAAATCTTTCGGGGAGCTGTACCCTATAAGCCATCTTCCCAATTTTCTCGATGATAGGGAATGGCCCTACAAATCCTGATGCTAGCTTTCCTGTGGATCCAAAGCGAACGACGTTCCTCAAAGGAGATAATTTAAGGAACACCTTGTCTCCAACTTCGAACTCAAGGTCAGTTCTTCTTTTGTCTGCGTAGGACTTCTGTCTATCTTGGGCAGTCTTCATCCTTCTTCGTATCAAGTCTACTTTCTCTGAAGTCTCCCTAATCATATCTGGTCCAAGTATGAGCTTGTCTGTGGACTCCCACCAGCAAGTTGGTGACCTGCACGGTCTTTCATATAAGCTTCGAAAGATGCCATGCCTATGGTGGCTTGGTAGCTATTGTTGTAAGAGAATTCCACCAAAGGTAGATGATCCTCCCATGTACCTCTGAAGTCAATAATGCATAACCTCAAGAGGTCTTCTAATACTCTGTTGACTCCTTCCGTCTGGCCATCGGTTTGAGGGTGATAGGCCGTGCTTAGGCATAACAGTGTGCCTACTGCCTCTTGTAAACTCTTCCAAAACTCGGTCGTGAAGATAGGGTCTCGATCACTCACTATGCTGGAGGGTATCCCATGGAGTCGAACTATCTCCTTAAGATACATGGATGCTAGAGATGAGGCAGTCCTTCTACTCTTGACGGGTATAAAGTGGGCGCTTTTTGTGAGCCTGTCCACTATTACCCAAATGCTGTATTGCCCCTTCTTGACCTAGGCAACCCATCTATAAAGTCCATCGGGATGCTATCCCATTTCCACTGTGGGACCACTAGAGGATGGAGCAGTCCACCAGGCTTCTTCTGCTCCGCCTTGACTTGTTGGCATATTAAACACTTAGAAACAAATTCAGCTACGTCTTTCTTCATGCCATTCCAAAAGAAAACTCTTTTGATGTCTTTATACATTTTGTCTCCGCCTAGATGTATAGTCAGCTTGGAACGGTGTGCCTCTTCTAGAATCGCCTTTACCAAATCTCTTACTTGTGGGACACATAGTCTTCCATCTCGCCTCAACCATCCCTTAGCATCAAAGGAGTATCTATTGAGGTGACTGGAAGTCTCACCCCTAATTAACTTGTCCATCACTTCGGCTAGCTGAGGGTCTTCTCTTTGCGCGGCTCCGATTGAGTCTAATAGAGTTGGTCGCACTTCTAATGTTGCTAGCAAGCTAGGTACAAATTCAGTGGAGGGCTTAGGGCCAGTTTCTTTCTACTTAAGGCGTCTGCTACTGCATTGCCCTTGCCAGGAGTGTAGGAAATTTCAAAATTGTATGAGGTAAGAAACTCCATCCATCTTTGCTGCCTCAAGTTGAGATCTTTCTAGGAGAATAGGTATTTCAACGATTTATGGTCAGTATACAGTTCAAATTTCTCACCTAGGAGATAATGGCGCCAAGACTTAAGCGCAAAAACGATGGCTGCCAACTCTAGGTCGTGGGTTGGGTAGTTTTTCTCATGTACTTTTAACTGCCTTCCACCATAAGCCACTACCTTCCCTTCTTGCATTAGAACAGCGCCCAGTCCCGTTCTGCATGCATCTATGTATACTGTAAACATCTTGCTTCCATCAGGCAACGTCAGAACTGGGGCTGTTGTTAGAGCCCTTTACAAACGTTGGAAAGCAATATCGCAATCCACATCCCAATTGAAAGCTAGGTTCTTCTTTGTCAATCTTGTTAGTGGAGCTGAGATTTTTGCAAAATCTTTGATGAACTTTCAATAAAAGACTACTTGCCCGAGAAAGCTTTGGACTTCGGTTGCGTTTCGAGGAACCTTCCAATCTTGAACAGTAACTACTTTCGCGGGGTCCACAGCTATCCCCTCTTTGGACACCACATGTTCAAGGAACCTAACTTCTTCTCTCCAGAAATGGCATTTGATGAATTTCGCCTTTAACTGATGTGCACGGAGAGTATCCATGACTTCTTTTAGATGCTGAGCATGCTCTTCCTCACTCTTTGAGAAGATCAAAATATCATCTATGAAGATCACCACAAACTTATTGAGGAACTCTCAGAACACCCTGCTCATTAAATCAACGAAGTAAGCGGGTGCATTTGTCGAGCCGAAAGGCATGACAAGCCACTCGAAGAAACCATCAGGAGTTATGAACGCAGTCTTATCAATGTTGTCTTCAGCCAACTCTTAGCTGATGAAACCCAGTAGCTAAATCTAATTGGGAGAAAACCGATGCTCCTACAAGCTGATCGAACAAATCATCTATTCTTGGGACTGCGTGTCTATTCTTCTTGGTCATCTTGTTTAGCTCCCTATAATTAACGCACAAGCGAAACGAACCATCAGCTTTGGTTGCGAACACTACCGGAGCACCCCATTCAGAAATACTCCATCTTATGAACCCCTTTTCAAGCAGCTCTTTGATTTGCTTGCTGAGCTCCTTTCTCTCCCTTGGGGCCATGTGCCTAACGGGTAAGGCAACGGGCTTTGCATTGTCAACGAGGTATATGCGGAAGTCTATCTCCCGCTTCAGGGGTAAACCCTTTACCTCTTTAAACACATCAGAATATTCATGGACTACCTTTACAAACTGCAAGTCCTTAACAGACGCATCAAGAAATTCTAGATAGCTTAGCATAATAGAGTTCAGGGGATTGCAAGAAATTTCGAGAGTGTTACCGAGGCGAGTCATGAGTCTAACCACTCTCTTTTCACAATCGAGGATGGCACCATTACTGGATAGCCAGTCCATGCCTAGAATCAACCTATAGCCCGTGAAGCCCAAAACAAAGGCATTACATCTAAACTCAACGCTTAGTATAGATATTTTCAAATATAAACAAACCATTGACAAATAAGCTGAGTCCCCAATTGGATTTGAAACAACCAAGTGATCCTCTACTAAACTAGTGTCTAGGTGTAGATTTAACTAAATCAGCGGATACAAAAGAGTGCGATGCGCCAGAATCAAACAATGTACGAACAGGATGATCAAAATGATAGCCTAAACTTTCGACAGAAATATTTCTACCTCGTTCTTGCGGAGGTGCCGTGAGAGCGTGAACTTGTCCTCCAGAAGAAGGTCCAACTCCCTGCCCTTGCTTCTTTGGGCATGCCCTAGCCATGTGTCATGTCTCACCACAGTGGGAACAATCGCCCAGATTCCATTTCTTCTTCTTGCAGTCTTTGATCAGATGCCCAGGAATGCCACAGAAATTACACTTTCTCTTTTCACGGGGTTTCTTGTTCTTCCCGCCATTCTTTGAATCAGCCTTCTTGTTCTGCGACCCTTCCCCCTTTTTATCTTGAGGCACTTCCGCTTTTGCCTCATTCTTGCCCTTGTGTTCCTCATGTAAGAGTGCCATGTCCACTAACCTTTAATAAGTAGCCCCCATAGATATATGGGTCGTAGCCAAGCTGTGAAGTGGCTTATTCAATCCCTTAACAAAACAGAGAGCCTTAAGTCCAGTCCAAATCGGGCCAGCTGATTGAATTGATTGACGTACTCCTTGACCGTCATACTTCCTTGTTTAAGAGATAAGAACTTTTCCAGCTGTAAACTTCGTTCAGCCTGTGAGAGGAATTTCATCTCAAACCTTATCCTGAAATCCATCCATGTGTCAACAGGTCTTTCAGTGTTAGTGACATCCCACCAATAGGAAGCTTCGTCTTTGAGAAACCACACTGCCAACTGTATCTTTTGTCTATCGTCCACCTCGAAGATAATGAACAGATCCTCAGATTCTTTGAGCCAGTTCCTCGCTTCCACAAATGATTCAGTTCCCTTGAAATCCTTTCCACCCATGGCCCTAAAGTCTCTACAAATATTTGAGAAAGCATTTGCATGAGGAGGAGGAGAAGGAGGAACTGCTGCAGCTGGAGGAGGAATATCTGCTGGGCCTGCGTCATTGGCCATAGCCTCTAAGTACCTCCTGAACCAACCAGGTATTGGCACACACTCTGGAAGGTTAAGATTCCCAGACATGCTGAAACGAAAAAGAAAAGATTCAAAACGAAGGATAGAAAGATAGTGCATATGGCTTTGGGGATTATGCCTTTTTAAATTTTAAAACAACAGTTTTCCTTGTAAAATACTTCTTTATATTTCTTTTTGAAAAATAGTTATCAATCACTCTTATCTGATCTGGTAAACCTTTGCTCCGATACCAAGTGAAACACCCCACCTCCATTAAGGTCACTCACAAAGGGAATGCCTTAACTTTGATGGAGGTTTATGGGTACAAGATACAGAAAATTTTACAAGACAGATAAATTTAAGCAGTGGAAATTCAAACATTTATTTCATACGTAGTTTAATACAAAAGCATTACATCAAATTGTCTCAAAATAACTTCCAAAACGCTACAACATAATCTCTGTCTGGATTAATAAATAAAGAAGCATAAACCAAAAGTAAAAATGCATAAATCCCCAAGGATAATGTCCAAGATCTATAACCAAGGTGAGAGAGAGTCCAAATCATACATCTACTTTCTTGAAGCTTGCAAAAAGTCTGACTAAGCTGTAGTATTCCCTCCCTGTGGACCGGGGGGGGGGGGGGGAATGGAAGAAAAGAAGACGAGAGAAAATGGGTCAGACAATAAGTCTAGTAAGTTCAGTGATTACTAATATTTAAACAAGGAAAGGGATCCTGACAATGATAACAGAACATAGGACAATACCCTAATATAAGATAAGAGGAACATGTGATCGCACCCGTTCTATAGCCTCTGCACCTACTTAACCGTTGGTTCAACCAGCTCACGTGTTTATACAACCGATCCCCTTAATGATCGGCTCTTATTCGCATGTATTCATGTCCTGTGTCATTCGGCCCCGCTTGACTGTAGTCACTTGTGCTGGTCCCACCATGGGGTGTATCAGTCCCTCTGGAGGCAACCCGACACGATTCAAGATGCACAGTGTACACTACTGATGTCCAGTGCCTGATTTTTCCACTCCGGAGTACGTGCACGCCCATACTCCATTGGAACCTACACTGGCCCACCAACCGCCGACGTTTTGACCGCTTATAATACAACCCAGTAATCGTGCCCCACCCTGCCTAGTTTTAGGGTACCATGATACATCTATGTGGGTTACTGCTGAAATGGGTACTCGTTACTAGGGTTTTCTAATCAACATGTTTATTTGGTTAAGTGACCAAGTTTACCTAACCCAGCCCATTCGTTTTAGTTAACATGTTGAATCAGTTAAGTGATTTCCTAATTTACTTAACCCTACCAATCCTGACTTAGCTTTAATTTATTAAAGCACCAACCACTCACATTAGACAGGTCTTGTTGTGGTCACTGGATGTGCCTGTCGGTTCCGGGCAGATTTACACTACAACTCAGTCTAACCTCGGGTTAGGCATGTCCGTCTTTTCTAAATTCATATTTTTATATTTTTCTATATATGTCAAATTTCTTTATGTAAATTAATTTTAATTTACTCATGCAATAATTATCTTTTCAAATATTGCTCACAGTAAATGGTATATCAAATATACCATTTTATGAACAAACCTATGCCATCAATTTTCGTGTTTTCCCATCGTTATCCCCATAGTACGTACATATGAATTTCATAAAATGTTGGGCTAACAAATTAGCCCAAAACCAAAAACATAAAGGGGTAATAATCAAGGAACATGACATAAACATAACATAGCATACATTAAACTTGTCACATGTAACTAGGCATAGATTTATCACTATCTCAACTAAACAGGTAAAGGCGAACTTGTGACTAAGTCACTTAAACTTGATATGGGTCTAACATGAAGGTTTTAACACATAAACAAGATTTTAAACCACAATTTAACATACTAACTTATGTATGTCAGAACATAAAAAAGTTACTCTAACCATTTTTAAATTGCAACTTAACATAACAACTTATGTGTGTTAAACATAAGAGGATTGCAATTCCAACATTTTACAACATAAATAGATTTAACTTGACATGGTTCTAACTATTCATGAATGTTAATCTACATGTAAGCATGTGATTTAGATCCTAAACTTGCAAATAACCACCAAATTTCAACATGACATGTTTCACCATTTTGTTGGCATAATAAGTTCTTACCCAATCGTAATAGATTCCAATAACATACAATGTTGTACATCACCACAAGCATATAGACATGAAATATACAACATGTTCATCGCCCTAAGCATATAGACATGAAATATACAACATGTTCATCGCCACAAGCATATAGACATAATTAATTACAATGATACTTTAAAATACACAAGAATCAAATCTTATACATAAGCATCATTCTATATCCCAATTACAACATGTCATGATTCAAGCGAAGAATGTTTAAATCTACGTAATAGCCCACTAACAAACTAAAAAGAATTCTTGCGTTCTGAAATCCGAATTCTGAAATTGGAGATGCGCGCCTTTGAAGAAGATCGTTGAATTAGACTCGCTTTAATTTGATTTTAGATGTTAGTTTTCAACTTTTCTTTGAATTGGAAATGGTGACGGCTACTCCAAGTCTCCTACTGACGGCATTTCAGTTCTAGGTTTATTTTTCTATGTGTTTTTAGGTTAGGCATTGAGTTGTTTATATAGAATTTCAGTTTGATTATAGCCATCAAATGAACCTAGGGTTAATCACAGCCACTCAGACCTGATCAAGACCATCCATAAACCCTAGTGACTCAGCAGCATATCATCAATCTTTCAAATTTCAGATCTTGCCAGGGGCTAGGTCGACCCCCAGGTTGACCTCTTGTGTGTGTGGGGGGGGGGGGGGGGGGAGGTCGACACTAGGGTCGACCCCCTGGTCGACCTGCCTAGACGGGAATTTTCCCGCCCAGCTCGTTTCTGGCTTCTGTTTGAATTTTGAACTTGTTCTTTCGAGCTGTTTGAAATTATTTGAATTTTCTGAAACTTCTAACAGCCATAACTTCTTCATACGAAGTCCAATTTATGCAAACTCGGACTCTATCTCAACCAGAATTCCGAGACGAACACAATGGCATAACCCGTTTCCCATAATTCTTACATTTTAAATTAAGTATTCTAGGATTCGTTATTATAACGTTAATAGAAAGTACGGGGTGTTACATTCTCCCCTCCTTTTAGGATTTCGTCCCCGAAATCTCCAAGTCGAGAAGAACTTATATCCTACCATCCAATCAACCATCTACTCAACCATCAAACACAGGCGTCCACTGTCCTTAAAAGATTTCTAATGCTTCATGATCGTATGCATTATGTGTGTATATGTCCTTATCTAATGCAAAAATCAGGCGGTCTACTGATTCAGTTGACCTCCTTAATTCAAATTATGTTAGTGCCATGAGTCCATTATGAATGCAATTTTTCCTACTCAAAATTTCTTACATAAGTGCGCAACCATTCATACAAATGCAATGTCCATATGATAACACATCAAGTTTTAATTCATAAACCAATACATATATGCATATGTAACACGGAAGTGGCTGAGCCGATCTAATACCTAATGTGTGTGTATATGCGTCCACTAGCCATGGTTTTTCCACTCCAGAGTACGTGCACTAGCCATGGTCAGTGTATTCACCTGTGGTGGTCCCACCATGGGGTGTATCAGTCCCTCTGGTGGCAACCCGATATGATTCAAGATGCACAGTGTACACTACTGATGTCCAGTGCCTGGTTTTTCTACTCCAGAGTACGTGCACGCCCATACTCCGTCGGAACCTACACTGGCCCACCAACCGCCGACGTTTTGACCGCTTATAATTCAGCCCAGTAATCATGCCCCACCCTACCTAGTTTCAGGATACCATGATACATCTATGTGGGTTACTGTTGAAATGGGTCCCCGTTACTAATCAACATGTTTATTTGGTTAAGTGTCCAAGTTTACCTAACCCAGCCCATTCGTTTTAGTTAACATGTTGAATCGGTTAAGTGTTTTCCTAATTTACTTAACCATACCAATCCTGACTTAGCTTTAATTTATTAAAACACCAACTAATCACATTAGACAGGTCTTGTTGTGGTCACTGGATGTGCCGGTCGGTTTCGGGCAGATTTACACCACAACTCAGTCTAACCTCGAGTTAGGCATGTTCGTCTTTTCTAAATTCATATTTTTATATATATGTCAAATTTCTTTATGTAAATTTAATTTAATTTACACATGCCATAATTATCTTTTCAAATATTGCTCACACTAAATGGTATATCAAATATACCATTTTATGAACAAACCTATGCCATTAATTTTCATGTTTTCCCATCGTTATCCCCGTAGTACGTACGTATGAATTTCATAAAATGTTGGGCTAGAAAATTAGCCCAAACCCATAATCATGAAGGGGTAATAATCAAGGAACATGACATAAACATAAAATAGCATACATTAAACTTGTCACATGTAACTAGGCATATATGTATCATTATCTCAACTAAACAGGTAAAGGTGAACTTGTGACTAAGTCATGTAAACTTGATATGGGTCTAACATGAAGGTTTTAACACATAAACAAGATTTTAAACCACAATTTAACATACTAACTTACGCATGTCAGAACATAAGAAAGTTACTTTAACCATTTTTAAATTGCAACTTAACATAACAACTTATGTGTGTTAAACATAAGAGGATTGCAATTCCAACTTTTTACAACATAAATAGATTCAACTTGACATGGTTCTAACTATTCATGAATGTTAATCTACATGTAAGCATGTGATTTAGATCCTAAACTTGCAAATAACCACCAAATTTCAACATGAAATGTTTAACCATTTTGTTGGCATAATAAGTTCTTACCCAATCGTAATAGTTTCCAATAACATACAATGTTGTACATCACCACAAGCATATAGACATGAAACATACAACATGTTCATCGCCATAAGCATATAGACATGAAATATACAGCATGTTCATCGCCACAAGCATATAGACATAATTAATTACAACGATACTTTAAAATACACAAGAATCAAATCTTATACATAAGCATCACTCTATATCCCAATTATAACATGTCATGATTCAAGTGAAGAATGTTTAAATCTACGTAATAACCCACTTACAAACTAAAAAGAATTCTTGCTTTCTGAAATCTGAATTCTGGAATTGGAGATGCGCGCCTTTGAAGAAGATCGTTGAATTGGACTCGCTTTAATTTGATTTTAGATGTAAGTATCCAACTTCTCTTTGAATTGGAAATGGTGACGGCTATTTCAAGTCTCCTACTGACAACATTTCAGTTCTAGGTTTATTTTTCTGTGTGTTTTTAAGTTAGGCATTGAGTTGTTTATATAGAATTTCAGTTTGATTATAGCCGTCAGATGAACCTAGGGTTAATCACAGCCACTCAGACCAGATAAGGACCATCCAGAAACCCTAGTGACTCAGCAGAATGTCATTAATCATTCAAATTTCAGATCTGGCCGGGGGCCAGGTCGACCCCCAGGTCGATCTCTCGGGGGGGAGGTCGACACTAGGGTCGATCCCCTGGTCGACCTGCCTGGGCGAGAATTTTCCCGCCCAGCTCGTTTCTGGCTTCTGTTTGAAGTTTGAACTTGTTCTTTCAAGCTGTTTGAAATTATTTGATTTTTCTGGAACTTCTACCAGCCATAACTTCTTCATACGAAGTCCAATTTACGCAAACTCGGACTCTATCTCAACCAGAATTCCGAGACGAACACAATGGCGTAACCCGTTTCCCTTAATTATTACATTTTAAATTAAGTATTCTAGAATTCGTTATTATAACGTTAATAGAAAGTATGGGGTGTTACACTTAGCGCTCTTCTCTGAGATGTACGTGCTAAGATGTTATATATCGATAGAAATCAGTCGCATGGAGTGAATTGCCTATGTGGCATGCCTAAGTGGCAGATGATCAAGGCTTCTGTTGAAAAGCAAAGTCTTGTGGTCGATGATCCAAGCATGGCCTACATGGCATAGATTTCTATATAACGTTGATTCGCGAGCCTCACACCTCTGTATGAGTCAAAAACGGGATAAGGACTGCTGGGAGAACACGATGTTTCTTTCTAGCTACGGTGGTGTCAGTGACTTACCAGCCCTGACATTGATATTATTTTCACCTGTGTGGTTGTTGGAATGCAAGGCGCCTCGATTATAGGTCTTTAAGGAGCGGGAAACGTGTGATCAGGAATTGCTAATCCTCAAAAGTAAGAGAGGACCGGCCCAACCGATAACAGGGATCGCTGTGTGTGATCTTGAGACATTTGCTAGAGTGTCTCGAACGGAGAGGAGCTTGCCCCTTGCCTCGACTCGTGATGGAATCCAATTTCCAATACGAAATTGCGGATTTGATTGTATTACTAGTATGGCGACATGATATATGGTGCCCATGCCTTCTATGATTGGTATTTATGATGGAAGTTGCTTTTGAAACATATATGCACTAGTAATAATATCAAACACTTTTGTTTTATACTTATCAAGCATTTCTTGGCCATTATAAGATAAAACTCTATCCTCCGGCTTGCGTTGCATTATGTGATGGGACCTGAGTCTTATAATGGCTTCATTTTTATAAAAAGCATTGCAATGATTTAATAATTTACTTTATTCCATGCACTAGCAATCATTGGAGTAAACCCGTTCCGCGAAAGTGGCGTTGTCCTATGATTTGCCTTATTATTGTGTTTAGTTAGTTAAGTAGATTTCTCATACCAGTCCCATGACTGACTCATAGTTTGTTTCACCTTGCAAACTCGGGTGCCCTTGTTTTCACATGGGCAGCCTAGTACCAGGTAGCAGGACATATTTTGGCTTTGCACTACAGCAGAGAGTGCATCATTTGGCTCATGGCGAGGCTTGACTTCTCAGTGTTGACTATTATTATTCCGCCATTATTATCTATGTATATGATTCTGTTTTTGGCGATGTAGACTGAAATTTCTTTTATGTACTCTCTATGTATATGTACCGCTTATGGCGATGTAGACTGATCATGTACTTTTATGCACTAAGTTGTATCCTACACTGTGCTCTCTGATGTAGTGATATATATGATTCCGCTGTAATATTTATGTAAATTATTCTATTTGTTGCTTATGCTATTATCTGTACTCTGCTAATGATGATTAATGTGTTATATTCCAATGATTATCCTTAACACCGTCGTACGGGGTTTTGGGATCGTCACAGGTGGTATCAGAGTTTTGGTTAATCTTAGTTCTGGAATCTAACACATTAAACATCTCGTCAGAATAGAATCAGTAGTGTTCTAAGGCGAGTAGCTCATTAGAGATAGGATCAGTTATGTCCTAGAATGAGCTAAGCAGAATAGCAAAAATAATTTGATCAGTACATCATTGTCTTTACTTAAGTTCTTCTGCTTTGCCATATATTAATATTACCATTTCTGTTAGCTTGAGCCTTTTCTTGCTTATACAGAACTTGATAGATGGCTACCCGAGCAACAGCAGCTAGAGGAGGCCGAGCCAGAGGACGCGGGGAAATCCCTGTTACAGAAGGGCCATTGATACAACCACCAACTGCCCAGCCATTCGAGCTAGACCGAGTGGCGAAGAGATATAAGAATATCAGGGGCAAAACCTTCTCAGTAACTGGCACAGTGATGGAAGCTTTAGCTTGGTTGAAAACGTGTGAAAATATCTTGGGTGGCTTGAGACTCGGAGATCAGGACAAGGCATTTATGGGCGCCTGGCTTTTACAATATGAGGCAGAATTATGGTGGGATGCCGTCATCGCTGAGGATCAAAATGTGGTGAGGACTTGGGATGAGTTCAAGACATTGTTCAAGGGAAAGTTCATCCCCGAACAAGCGATGGAGCACATGCATGATGAATTTGCAAATCTCCAGCAGGGAGATCTCTCCATCCAGGACTACCTCAATAAGTTCACACAGCTGTATCGTTACGCACCGGAGCTTATCACGACTGCCAAGGTAAAGAACGAAAGGTTCATTCATGGGCTTAAGCGCATGTATCAGGTAAGAGCCATGAGCCACATCAAACTTTCATTTTCAGACTTGGTGGAAATGGCCTGCCACTATGAAGACTTAGACCAGAGGAACCTAGATCTAGACCGCACCAAGAGTCAAGCGGGAAGCAAACGCAAGACTTCTGGGAGCCAACCTGAGTCCAGCAATGCATCCTCCACAAATCAGCAAGCTAGTAAGCCACCCAATGGAAGCTGCTTTAATTGCAGTAAGATGGGGCATTATTCTAATGTGTGCACTGCTCCAAAGCAGCAAAAGACAAACTCCCAAAGCTCAAGTCAAACCCCTCAGAGTCAGAGATCATGCTTCAACTATCGCCGAACAGGGCATCTCGTCAAAGATTGTCCATTGCTACAGAAGGCTGAAGTTGCTCATGTTTATGACGGGGAAAACCCGCCAGCTATTACTGATGGATCAGGTAACCCGATGTTTTGGGAAGTACCCTTACAATTAAAAATATTCCTGTTTCTGTACTATTTGACACGGGTACATAACGTAGTTTTATTGCAAGTAACACTGTTAACAAGTTAAAGTTAAAACAGAAAAAGAATAAAGAATCAGTTAGAGTTCACAATCCGATAGGAGGCTCTATTATTCTCAGTTCATACTGTAAAGTCCCTACTTCTTTTTCTCGATACCGGTTTCCTTTTAATCTAATCATTATGGATTTTCCTGAGTTCGATATCATTCTCGGGATAGATTGGTTAACAAAATACGAGGCCGAAGTAAATTGTGCTGAAAGAATAGTAAAATTTAAAACGAAACTTGGATATATTACAGTACCGTGCCATGGTTCAGATCCGGAGAGAGAAGAATTTTGGTCTGCGCTAGAAGTTGTTCCCACTTCATTAGAAAAGATTCCTGTTGTTAAAAACTATGCAGATGTGTTTGAGGAAGTCGAAAACTTACCTCCGCAAAGAGAAATTGAATTCAGAATCGATCTAATTCCGAATGCCAGACCAGTAGTACATCCAATTAGAACAATGACTCCAAAAGAAAAAGAAGAATTAGGTGATCAAACTCGTCAACTGCTATGGAAGGGTTTGATCAGACCTAGATTTTCTAGTTGGTGTGCAGCTGTAGTGTTTGTTCCTAAGTCAGACGGTACTCTCCAATTGTGTGTTGATTACCGAGACCTCAACAAGCAGACGCTCAAAAACAAATATCCATTACCCCGCATCGATGATCTGTTAGACCAATTAAATGGGGCGAGAGTATTTTCTAGAATGGACCTAGCTGTAGGTTTCCATCAACTGAGAATTGCTAAAGAGTGTGCTCATTTGACAGCTTTCAGAGGTACAGACATATTTTACGTGTGGTTAGTAATACCGTTCGGCTTATACAACGCTTCTGCATACTTTGTCGATCTAATGAATAGAGTATTCAGAGAAGTTCTAAATAAATTAGTTCTGGTATTCATCGATGATATCTTAATCTACTCCAAATCAAAAGCCGAGCATGAAAAACATTTAGAACAAGCATTGGGGATTCTGAGAAAGAACGTCTTCAAAGACAAATTCTCTAAATGTATCTTCTGGCAGGAAGAGGTGAAATTATTTGTCCATGTCGTGTCAAAGGAAGGATTCTGTAGATCCGAGCAAAATTACAGCAATTCAAGAGTGGAAGCAACCTACTACACCCACAGAAGTCCGAAGTTTCATAGGGTTGGCTAGTTATTATCGAAAATTCGTTAAGGATTTTTCGAAGATATCCGGTCCATTAACAAAGCTTACAAAGAAGCACGAGAGATTTAAGTGGACTTCCGACTGTGAGGAAGCTTTCTTGGAACTGAAATCAAAATTGACAACCGCTCCAGTATTAATCATTATCGATGGCAATTAGGATTTGACGGTTTGGACAGATGCTTCTATTAGAGGTCTTGGTGCAGTATTAATGCAAAAAGGCCAAGTAGTCACTTATGCAAGCCGCTAGCTAAAACCGCATGAGAAGAATTATGTAACTCATGATCTTGAGTTGCTAGCCATCGTTTTTGCTTTGAAAATCTGGAGGCAGTACTTATTGGGTGAGAAGTTCAAACTATTTACAAATCACCAATCATTGAAGTATTTGTTCACCCAAAAAGATCCGAACTTGAGACAGTAGCGTTGGCTAGAATTTCATGCAGCGTATGATCTAGATATCCTGTATACGCCTGGAAAAGCTAATGTAGTAGCGGATGCGCTTAGCAGAAAAACCGCAAGCATTGCCAATCTTATAATTACGCCTTCATTGATTGATAAAATATCTGCTCTTCAGAAGAATGATCGCTTCATTCAAAGGATCAGAGAGAGAATACAGAAAGGTGAGCCCTCGAGTTTTCAAGTGGATAAGGAAGAAGCTTTGAGATTAAAAGGGAGGATCTGTGTTCCCAACATCCCAGAGCTCAAAAGGGAGGTGCTTGATGAATGTCATAAATCCAAGCTTTGCATTCATCCCGGGGTAAGTAAGATGTACAACAATCTCAAACGCACCTTCTGGTGGAGGTCCATAAAGAGGGACATTTCTTTATATGTTAGCAGGTGCCCTACTTGCCAACTGGTCAAGAGTGACCAACAAAAGCTGGCCGGATTGTTGCAATCGTTGGAAATCCCAGGTTGGAAGTGGGAACAGATTTCCATGGATTTCATAGATGGTTTGCCCTGAACCAAGAAAGGTAATGATAGTATTTGGGTGATCGTAGATCGCTTTACGAAGACCGCCCATTTCATACATGTCAGATCCAATAGAACCGCCCAAAGTCTAGCACAGATTTATTTCAAAGAAATTGTTTAGCTGCATGGAGTTCCCATCAGCATAGTCAGTGATAGAGACCCAATATTTGCTAGCAAATTCTGGGAGGCATTCCAGACAAAATTGGGAACAAAACTAAACCCGAGCACCGCTTATCACCCTCAGACAGATGGCCAAACTGAGAGGGTGAACAGAATTCTAGAAGATTTACTACAGGCTTGTATTATTGATTTTAGCGGGTCATGGGAAGATGACTTGCATTTGGCAGAATTCTCATATAACAATAGCTATCAAGCAAGTTTGAAAATGTCGCCATTTGAAGCATTATACGGTAGACCATGCAGATCTCCCGCATATTGGGTAGAACCTGGCAACAGACTTGTGTTGGGACCCGATATGATTCGAGAAGCATCAAACAAAGTCGATTTCATCAAGAATCGATTGAAAACTACTCAAAGCTGACAGAAGAGTTATGCAGATTCTAGAAGAAGAGATTTGGCATTCGTTGTTGGTGACTATGTTTATTTGAAAGTTTCTTCGATGAGAGGAGTAATCCGATTCGGTAAAACTAGGAAGTTGGCACCTAGATTTATAGGTCCCTTTCTATACTTGAACGAATTGGAACTCTTGCTTATAGGGTTCAATTACTTGATTGGTTGCCTGGAGTACATAATGTGTTCCACGTATCTCAACTTAGAAAACATGTGCATGATCTAGATCTTGTTGTAGAAGAAGCAGCGCAACAGGACTTGGAAATTACTCCAGAATTAGCAGTCAGAAGAGAGCCGTTAAACATTGTTGGCAAAGAAACTAAAGAGCTAAGGAACAAGAAAGTTCATTTAGTTAAAGTGCAGTGGAATAGTGATCCTATAGACTGTACTTGGGAGACTGAGGAAAGCATTAAGTAAGCTTACCCCAAGTGCAGAGTGGACATCTCTGACTAACTCCGGTGGAAGGTACCTTTACAATACTTTGCATTTCCATTTTTGTTTCCTACTATACTACTGTTTCCTTTTCGGGGACAAAAAGTTTTAAGTGGGGGAGATTGTAACAACCCAAAAAATACGAGCCAATTTAAAATTGGTTATTTTAAAGAGATTAAGGCAATTAAAATAGAATATTTCAATAAAATATAGAGTTAGAAACGGTGCGGTAGTTTGAAAATTTGAATTCAAACTTTGACCGACTGTGCCAGGTGCAAAATAAAACGGATTTTAGTGGAACCAAAAATATTTAAATCTGTTTAGGAATATCTTTCTAACGAATCTGAAAAATCAAAGTTTCATAGCGGGAATCAAAAGTTATGGCCAAATGAATTTTTAGAAAGGTCGCTATAGAGAATATATAGCCCTTGGAAATAGACATTTTGCAAATGACCTCAAAATCCGACAAAACCACTTTTGTTGGATCCAGGATGTCAAAATATGGCTAGGTTTCAAATACCAAAATTTTTGAAGCTAATATGTGAGCGTGGCAAAGGAAAACGTGTTTGGGTGATTTCAGTTAAATTGGATCGACCAAAAAATGGCCATTTTTCAAACGGTCTCAGAATTCGACGAAACTAGTTTTGTTGGGACCGTATCGTCAAAACATAGCTAGATTTATTTTTCTGGAATTTTCGGGGTTGGTATGTGGCCCTTACAAATTGAAATGTGCGTTCAAATCGTGTATTGAATGTTTTATATTTTAATTTGAAGAATAACTGACTGTAACAGTCAAATTGGATTACGAAACATATCCCGTTGTGTTCGGGATGGGGGTATTTAGCTGGGGGCAACAGTCGTTGGGTTTGGATTGAAGTTCGTATGGAGAAACACTATTTTAAAAATTTAATAAAGCACGGGCCAATCATATTTTTCTTTCGTAATTTAATTTTATACACAAAATCTCAACCCCCCCCCCCCCCGTAACTCGCTGGACGACGGAAGTGCTTCCCCCCTTCCCAGCCATTTTCCAATCAAACCACGGTGAATTAGCCCCTCCCCCTTCACAACTTTTTGAAGAGCTCTCCTCCCTCATTAAATCCATACCAGGTGCTCCTCCCCTCGTGCAACCATTGACGAGAACGACCCCCTCAAAGTTCAGGACTTCACCGCGCCGCCCTACCCTCGATCTGCGTACGAGTGGGACCCCCCTGACCTCGACGTGCGCGCCTCACCAAGCCCTACACCATGGTGCTACTCGATTTCAGTATAGTGCTACGGATTTTGAGAAAGATTGAAACCTAGTTTTGAAGAATTTTAGAAGGTAACGGTTTAATTTATTTTAAACTGTTCTATAGAACTTTAAAGCGCTACGGTTTATGATTTTACAATAAAAATCGTATCTTTTTGCTATGTTGACGAAATTCGATGAAACATGAGACATTGGGACCGTGTCGACGCTCTCCACATTCTAGAAGTGTCCCTGTATTTTTCTGAGCTCACTACGATTTTTAGCAAAGCAACAAACCAATGTGAGATTTCTAAACTGAAATGTGAATGGACATGTGTTGTTAAATTTATATAAGCAACATATAAATTATATACGCGTTGTATACCTCATGTACATGCATTGTATAAGTTATATGAGCGATGTATGAATTATACATGCATTGTATAAATCATATGTGTGTTGGAATGGAAATAAAATATACTTATATACATACATACATACATACATACATATACATATACATATATATATATATATATATATACATATATACTCCCCTCATCCACAAACCATGGACGATATTTATTGATTGTGAATTGGCGTGAAAATTTTGATGAATAATGAGAATGGTTGATAGGATTGTTTGTGGTTGATACTATTTTGATTGTGGTTGACAAATACCCATTTGTGGTTGAAACAAAATTAGAATAAATTATGGAAAAGAAAAACATACTCGCCTGCGTGCGAACTAGATGTATGAAATCCCCATTGTCAAAAACCGCGAGGTTTTAAGGTAGAGCGAGAAGCCGTACTCGGGACGGTGCCGGTTTTAAATACCCTACCGTTATGCTGCCGAAATTTTCAATAATATTCATGTGTTAGAATTATTTTCATGTGTTGAAATTATATTCATGTGTTGAAACCATATTAATGTGTTGAATAGAAATTCATGTGTTGAAACCATATTCATGTGTTGAATAGAAATTCATGTGTTGAATAGAAATTCATTTGATGAATAAAATTCTTTGAAAGGTAAAAATAACATTTCATCACATATATAAACTTTATAAACTATTCGTATTTTAAATAAATTGTTTTAACAATAAAAATCACATTTTTATTATATATATAAACTATAGAAAATATTCATGTATTGAATAAAAATTCATGTGTTCAAACCATATTCATGTGTTGAATAGAAATTCATGTGATGAATAAAATTCTTTGAAAGATAAAAATAACATTTTATCACATATATAAGCTATATAAATTATTCATGTTTTAAATAAATTATTTTAACAATAAAAATCACATTTTTATTATATATATAAACTATAGGAAATATTCATGTGTTGAATAAAGGAGTAGAACAATAAAAATCATATTTTTATAGTATGTGAGAAGTCGATAATATTCATGTGTTGAATATATAGATAGAACAATAAAATCTACATTTTTTATTGTGAATATGGAGTGTTAAAAAATGTTCATGTGTTGAATAAAAAAATTTGATGATAAAAATATCATTTTTATCATGTAAACGACTCGCTAAAAATATACAAGTGCTGAAATAAATATTTGTTTGCTATGGATATTATTTTTAACATGTATGTGAACTAAATAAAATAGTCATGTGTTGAAATATATTTTTGTTCGCTAAAAATATCATTTCTATGCGAAACTTGAAGTGTTAAAAATAACCACTTGTTCAAATAAATATGTGTGGGTTGAAAATATTATTTTTAACATGCGTAAGAAGTGTTAAAAATAACCATGTGTGGAAAAAAACCTTTGTTAGCTAGAAATATTATTTTTAGCTTAGTTTCACACAAATATATACATGTGTTGAACATGAAAATGGAGTAGCTGTTGAGTAAAGAATTTATTTGCGTGCCCGACAAATAGGTAAACCTTAAAGAGTTGGATGCACAATTTTATTATTATATCAACTCCTGCGAATGCCGTTGGATGCGGAGTGTTGGTTGTTCTGTGTGTAATAATAAATGTTGCCATAGGATAGTAACAATTAATTTTGAACTACACTACATGGCATACTTCTTGAAGATTGGCATACTTCATCATATACCACATAAGCATTTGGAGCTTGTGTGACGAGGTTGAAGATTTACCATACGAGTGAGAGGCTTGTATGGCAATGACTATATATTATAGGTTGAACTGATGACTGATCTGACTATATAAATTGTAACGGTAAATTGCAAGATTAATAAAAACCCCATACAGGTCTGGAGATGACAATAAACATGTCTCTTTGGTCATTAAGGCACAAAAACCATTTATAGGGTGACGAGAATTTATTCTCTGGAGTTATGATCTATACACACTCTCCTGTGGATACCGGAATATATCACTATAAGTATGTGCATGCTTATTGGGATTTATTGGGTACCTAATACGGCCCAATAAATTTCCAAACCCCTTCCCGTACAAAGGAGGTTAAGGCGAAATTTTCTGAAATTTAAAGGCGTTAGTGAAATATTTGAAGTGAAAACGATATTGAAATCGTCGAATAAATTATATATACAAATATAAATTAAATAAAATGAATCGAGCCCCTACAGTTCGTGTGTTGAAATCGTAACTTCAAACGATTATACTGAAAGATCCGACCATCGGATTTTCACGAAACTGGAACCGTTGGGTTTGCTTTGGGAATATCTTCCCAACGATATAAACTTTGTTGAGATCCAACGGTTAGATTTTCAAATATACGTAAAACAAATTTAGGGAAAAAGAGCGCTAGTGCCTCGGCACGACCTAAAACGTCGTTTAATTAAATAGGGCCATTTTTTAATAAATAAAAATGGTGATATATCGTTATAAAATATTATAGACGATATAGAATCGAAATAAACCGATTCTACTTGGTTTGCTTGATATTTGATGGTTGAATGCGTTTTACCTGAAAATTATACTAAAGAACTGAAATGTGAGTGTCGAAACGTGAATTATTTGAAAAGTCCGAGTTAATCCTCATTTCAAATAATTGTTCGACGATTAGATGTCGAAGAGATGAAGACGGTTCAAGACCGACGATCTTCACATCGGATGGATGGGCGCTACTGATGCTCATGATTGGAGTAGCTACCTTGAATGAGCTGAAGTGGTAGCTGTCCGGACGTATTCGTTGATTGTACGGATATGCGAGGAATATGGTGCCTCCGGCTTCGTTCAGACCCAGAACGAACTTGTAAATGGACTGTGTGTCTGACAATGGATTTTGTACTGTGCTGATTGATCTCTATTAAAAATATATCTGCTTGGCGGCGGAGAATTTATTCTCTTGTTTAACACCCTTTTCTGAGACGTACGAGCTCAGAGGTTATATATCGATAGAAATCAGTCGCGTGGAGTGAATTGCCTGTGTGGCATGCCTAAGTGGCAGATGATCAAGGCTTCTGTTGAAAAGCAAAGTCCTGTGGTCGATGATCAAAGCATGACACCTCGTTATGAGTCAAAAACGGGATAAGGACCGCCGGGAGAACACGACGTTTCTTTCTAGCTACAGTGGTGTCAGTGACTTAAGAGCCCTGACATTGATATTATTTTCACCTGTGTGGTTGTTGGAATGCGAGGCGCCTCGATTATAGGTCTATAAGGACCGGGAAACGTGTGTTCAGGAATTGCTATTCCTCAAAAGTATGAGAGGACCGGCCCAGCCGATCCAGGGATCACTGTGTGTGATCCTGAGACATTTGCTAGAGTATCTCAAACGGAGAGGAGCTTGCCCCTTACCTCGACTCATGATGGAATCCAATTTCCAATATGAAATTGCGGATTTGATTGTATTATTAGTATGGCGACATGATATATGGTACCCATGCCGTCTATGATTGATATTTATGATGGAAGTTGCTTTTGAAACATATATGCACCAGTAATAATATCAAACATTTTTGTTTTATACGTATCAAACATTTCTTGGCCATTATAAGGTAAAACTCTATCCTCTGGCTTGCGTTGCATTATGTGATGGGACCTGAGTCTTATAATGGCTTCATTTTTATAAAAAGCATTGCGATGGTTTAATAATTTACTTTATTTCATGCACTAGCAATCATTGGAGTAAACCCGTTCCGCGAAAGTGGCGTGGTCCTATGATTTGCCTTATTATTGTGTTTAATTAGTTAAGTAGATTTCTCATACCAGTCCCATGACTGACTTTTAGTTTGTTTCACCTTGCAAACTCGGGTGCCCTTATTTTCACACGGGCAGCCTAGTACCAAGTAGCAGGACATATTTTGGCTTTGCACTACAGCAGAGAGTGCATCTTTTGGCTCATGGCGAGGCTTGACTTCTCAGTGTTGACTATTGTTATTCCGCCATTATTATCTATGTATATGATTCCGCTTCTGGCAATGTAGACTGAATTTTCTTTTATGTACTCTCTATGTATATGTACCGCTTATGGCGATGTAGACTGATCATGTACTTTTATGCACAAAGTTGTATCCTACACTGTGCTCTCTGATGTTGTGATATATATGATTTCGCTATCATATTTATGTAAATTATTCTATTTGTTGCTTATGCTATTATCTGTACTCTGCTAATGATGATTAATGTGTTATATTCCATTGATTATCCTTAACACCGTCGTACGGGGTTTTGGGATCGTCACAATTCCGGAACCTCATTCTAGGACATTTCTAACCCTGTATCTAATGAGATACTACAACTCTGATGAGTCCTATTCTTTTGTCCAAATATGTACATACCCCATAACTTTGTATAACCAAAGCTCTGATACCAACTGTAACGACCCGTCTTTTTTTGCCCGATTTTCGCCGGTACTTAAACCAACTTAAACCGTTTATAAAGACAATTTGTTATGTGTACACACATATATTGAAAAAAATAACTGAACTTTTCATTGCATAATACAATTGTGACGATCTCAAAACCTCGTATCACGGAATTAAGGATAATCATTGGAATATAACACATTAATCATCATTGGCAGAGAACAGATAATAGCATAAACAGAAAATAGAATAATTTACATCAGTATGACAGCGGAATCATAATATGTAATAAACATCAGAGTAGCACAGTGTAGGATACAACTTAATGCATAAAAAGAAATGATCAGTCTACATCAAGATCACTGGGACATATACATCATAGATAAATAATAGAAGTAAATCTGTCTACATCGCGATAACCGGAATCATATACATAAGGTACTAATGGTGGAATATCAAATAGCCAAAATACTAAGAAGTCAAGTCCTCGCCGTACAAGCCAAAAGGTGCACTCCATGCTGTAGTGCGAAAGCCAAAATATACCCTGTCATCTGTTACTAGGCTGCCCGTGTGGAAATAAGGGCACCAAGTCTGCAAAGTGAAACAAACTACAAGTCAGTCATGGGACTGGTATGAGAAATCTACCTAACTGAATAAACAACAATAAGAAGGTAAATCATAGGACCATGCCACTTTCACGAAACGGGTTCACTCCAGTGATTGCCAATGTATTAAATAAGGTAAATTATTTAAACAACGCAATGCTTTTTATAAAAATGCAGCCATTATAAGACCCAAGTCCCAGCATACAATGCAACACAAACCAGAGGATAGAGTTTTACCTTATAATGGCCAAAATACGCTTAATACGTGTAAAGCAAAATCATTTGATATTTTCACTAGTGCATATATATTTCAATAGCAAATTCAATCATAAATATCAATCATAGACGACATAAGTGTCCCATGCCACTATGTCCCCATATATAAGTTACAATTAAATCCATGGTTTCGTATTGGAAATTTGGAATCTGTCATGAGTCGAGGCAAGGGGTAAGCTCCTCACCGGCTTCGAGACACTCTAGCAAATGCCTCAGGACTACACACTCTGGGTAGCCCTTGGAATCAGTTGGTCCAGTCCATAATTACGTTAGTGGATTAGTTATTCCTGAACACACGTTTCCCGGTCCTATCGGACCTATCTACCGGCTCCGTAGAGACCGATATAATCAAGGCGCCTCGCATTCCAACATCCTCAAAGATATAATAATCAACAATGTCAGGGCTAGTAAAACGCTGACACCACCCATAGCTAGAAAGAAACGTCGTTTTCTCCTAACGGTCCTTATCCCGTTTGTAACTCATACCGAGGTGTGAGGCTCGCGAATCAACGCTATACACAAAGCTACGCCATATTAAAGCTGTGCTTTGATCATCAACCACAAGACTCTGCCTTTAGACAAAAGCCTTGATTACTGCATCTCTGCATGCCACACAGGCACTTCACTCCATGTGACTAATTTCTATCGATATATAACCGCTGTGCTCGTACGTCTCAGAGAAGGACGTTAAGCAAGAGAATAAATTCTCCGCCGCTAAACAGATATATATTTAATAGAGATCAATCAACACAGAACAAAATCCAATGTCAGACACACGTCCATTTACAAGTCCGTTCTGGGTCTGAATGAAACCAGACGCAACTTATTCCTTCTCCCGTATGTCCAATACAGGAGAGAGGCCCTCGCATATCCGGACGATCAACAAGTACGTTCAGACTACTACCACTCTAACCTCGTCAAGGAGCTTCCCATCTCAAAGGCATCAGTAGTAATCTACACGATGTGAAGATCACCGGTCTTACGCCATCTTCATATCTTCGACATTTATTCGTCGATCAATTATTTGAATTGAGAATTACTCGGCCTTTTCAACTAATTCATATATATTAGAATTCAAATCAATATTTTCCATGGCCGGGAAGTTAGTTATAGTCAAAGTGGTAGCGGTTGCCATGTCTATATATTATGCACATATTTTTATTCTCCCATGCAAGATTATTGATATGACTAATTCGGCATTGAACCATTGTCTCTGGCATGGCAATCCGTTTTCAAAGAAGCTTGTACCTATTTCTTTTAATCGTGTATGCCTCGCTAAATCTAATGGAGGGTTTGGTATAATGAATTTGCATCAATGGAATAAAGTAGCTTTATCTACAAGAATTGACAAACTTTTTAACAATGATTCTAATCTATGGGCCGCATGGTGTAGATTGAATTTGCTAAAAGATAGAAACTTCTGGATAATGGAAATTCCAGTAGACTGCGGTTGGACTTGGAGAAATATGCTAAAGTGTAAGGAAAAGTTTTTGCCAATGTTTCTGAGAGGTCTAAAAAATGCGAACAGTGTGTCATTCTGGTTTGATCCGTGGTTCGCTAAGGGACTGATTCTCGCTCATACTGTTGATTATACTAACATGATAAGTTCTGAAGTCCATGAATTTGTGTCAGTAGGTGACTTGTGTTCGAATAGTATGCTTCATTTTCCTCGCACATCATCAGCTGTTGTTCGTGCTGTTTGGTCTAGACTATTGGCTTCTCCCCCAAATAATTTCTCAACGCATGCTTAATGGAATTGCCAGGATCACAGTATAGCTAAGGTGTATAACGCTCCGGTTGAGTGTCATATGCTATTCCCATGGCACACAAGAATTTGGACACTGACTGGCCTTCCTAAGGAAAATGTGTTCTTATGGAGGATTCTTACGGATTCAGTGCACAGTAGAAAGAAGTTAAAGGAATATGGAATCATTTTAGACGACTTGTGTGTCTTCTGTGGTGATCATTCAGAAACGATTAAACATATATATTTTGAGTGTGATTATACTAGTTTTGTATGGAAACAAGTTCTACTGCATTTTGGTCTGCATACTCCGAGTACTGACTCTGCGGAAGAATGGTATGTTATCTTTAAATCAACGCGATGGAAGACTATACGAGGTTCGCTTCTGCTTAAGACTTTGAAGAAAACAATATATCTTCTATGGATGGAAAGGAACATTAGGGTGTTTAGTGGTGTTTCTACACCTAAACATTTAATGATGCTTTCTATTATTAGAAGTATTTGTTAATTTTGGTGTATTTTGAGTTTGTTATTATTAATAAAATGGTTGGGGCCATTCAAACCCGCCTGTATTGCAAAAAAAAAAAAAAAAAAATCAATTATGTCCATGGTTAAATTGTTCGACATCCACATTTGCGTTCTTTATATAATTTTATTGTCAAACACATTCAACCATCAAATAAGAAGCAAACCAAGTAAAATCAATTTATTTCCATTCCCTATCGTCTATAATATTTATAACGACATATCGCTATTTTTATTTATTTAAAAATAGCGTCATTTAATTAAACGACGTTTCAGGCCATAACGTGGCCCTGGCGCTGTTTTTCTCTAATTTTGATTTACACATTTCTCAAAATCTAACCATTGGATCTTAATGAAGTTAAGTCCGTTGGAAAGATCTCTTCAAAGCGAACCCAATAGTTCCAGTTTCGAGAGAATCCGACGGTCGAATCTCTCGATATAATCGTTTAAAGTTACGATTTAAAAATACGAACTACAGCGTCGTTATTCGTTATATTTAATATATATATATATATAATTCATTCTGGCACTGTTTTCATTCAAATTTGAATTAAACATTTCACACAATCCAAATGTTGGATTTTAAAAAACTTTATATCGTTGGAAAGATTTTTCCGAAGCAAACCCAAGGTTTCGGTTTCGGGGAAATCCGATGGTCAGATTTCTCTATATAATCGTTTAAAATTATGATTCCAAAACACGAACTTCAGTGTCGTTATTCATTTTATTTAGTTTATATTTATATATAAATATAATTCATTCGACAATTTCCATATCGTTTTTCACTTCAAATATTTCACTAACGCCTTTAAGTTTTCGAAAATTTTGCATTAACCTCCTTTGTACTGGGAGGGGTTTGGAAATTTATTAGGCCGTATTAGGCACCCAATAAATCTTAAAAGCATGCACATATTTATAGCGTTATATTCCGGTGTCCACAGGGGAGTGTGTATAGATTATAACTCCAGAGAATAAATTCTTGTCACCCTATAAATGGTTTTAGTGCCTTAATGACTAGAGAGACGTGTTTATTGTCATCTCCAGACCCGTGTGGTTTTTTTTATTAATCTGATAAATTATAGTTATATTTTATATAGTCCATATCAGTCTTCAGTTCAACCTGAAATGTAGTCATCGCCATACAAGCTTCTCGCTTGTATGTACATCTTCCACCTCGTCACATAAGCTCCAAATGCTTATGTGGTATATGATAGGGTATGCTATCTTCAAGAAGTATGCCATGTAGTGTAGTTCAAAATTAATTGTTACTATCTATGGCGACGTTTATTATTTCACACAGAACAACCAGCACTCTGCATCCAATGGCATTCACAGGAGTTTATATAATAATAAAATTTCGCGGCCAACTCATTAAGGTTTACCTATTTATTGGGCACGCAAATATATTCTTTACTCAACAGCTAATCCATATTCCTGTTCAACACACACACACACACACACACACACACATATATATATATATATATATATATATATATATATATATGCAGAACTAAACTAAAAGTAATATTTTTAGTGAACAAATGTTTGTTTCAACACAAGGTTATTTTTGACACATCATATATAGGATAAATTGGCGAACAAAAATATGTTTCAACACATATGTATTTTTAGCGAGTCGTATACATGATAAAAATGATATTTTTGGCGAACAAAAATATGTTTCAACACTTATGTATTTATAGCGAGTCGTATACATGATAAAAATGATATTTTTCTCATTCAAAATATTTATTCCACACAGGAATGTTTTTAGCACTTCATATTCACAATAAAATGTAAATTTTATTGTTCAATCCTTTTATTCAACACATGAATTCTTTCCAACACATGAATATTGTAAATAGTTCATACTTAAAATAAAATGATATTTTTATTGTTAAAACAATTTATTTGAAACACGAATATTTTATATATTTTATACGTAAGATAAAAATGTTATTTTTGAAGTTAAAATAATTTATTTAAAGCACTAGTATTTTATTTTTTCCACATATTTAATAAAAAATAGATTTTTATCTTTCAACGAATTTATTTATCACATGAATGTTATTCAACATACAAATATTTCATATACTTCATACGCATAATAAAAATGCGATTTTTATTATCTAAGCAATTTATTCGACACATGAATATAATTCAACACATGAAAATAATTCAAACACATAGATATTACTGAAAATTTCGACAGCATAACGGTATGGGGTTATAAACAGGCACTGTCCCAAGTACGGCTCCTCGCACTACCTTAGGCCTCGCGGCGTTCCATAAGGGGCTTATCTAAATGATCTAAGATCAATTTCATATCATATGAATTTTCCACAATAATTCCCATTGTTTCAACCACAAACAATTTCTTTTAACCACAAACACTTATTTCCAACCATTCGCATTTCAACTAATTTTCAACCATTCGCATTATCAATCAATTTCACGTCAATCACAATCAAGTCATATCGTCCATGGTCTATGGACGAGGGGAGTGCATATATATATATATAAGTATATTTCATTTCCATTTCATCATATATATGATGTTTACAACGCATGTATAATTTATACATCGCTCATATAACTTATACAACGCTCATACATGAGGTGTACAACGCATATATAATTTATATTTCGCTCATATAATTTATACAACGCATTTCCATTCCATATTGAATTTAGATGTCTCACATTGATTTTAATCCTTCTGAAATTTTTAGCAAGCTCAGAACACGTTCTAGCTTCTTCTAGAATGTAGATGATGTCGCTACGAGTTCGATGTCTCCTGTTTCATCGAATTTCGTCAATACAGCAAAAAGATATGATTTTTATTTGAAAATCATTATTTGCAACACTTTAAAGCGTTATGGCCATTAATAAAAAATCAGGTCGTTACCTTCAGCTAAACCTTCCAAACTAGGTTTTGATTTTTAGCACAAACCATTGCGCGAGGATGAAATCCAGTTGCACCATGTCGAAGGGGATGGACGGGCGCTCAGATCAATGGCGATGAGGTGCGGTTCGACGGCACCTGCTAGCGGCGACGGCGGTTGAAAAATCCGAACTTTGGAGGCGCTGTTCTCTTGAAATACTAGACGATAAGGGAAGGTCCTTATATAGATTTAAAGAGGATGGAGAGATCTTCAAAAAGATGAACTGGGGCAAGGTGTGGTTCGACGTGGTTTGGCCGGAAATTGGCCGGGAAGAGATCGAGCTACTTCCGTCGTCGATACAGGGGGGAGGCTGGTTTTTGAGATTTTTTTTTATAAAATATAATAATGAATGAATTATTTCCATTGGTCGATATATATTTATTTTTGAAAATTAGGGTTTCTTCAAATGAACTCCAATCCAAACCCAACTACTTTCATCCCCAATTAAATACCCCCATTTCGAACACAATGGGATATGTTTCATAGGCCAATTCGACTATTACGGTTTGATATTGTCCAAATTAAAATATAAAACATTCGAATTCTATTTTGAACGTACATTTTAATTTGTCGAGGCCAAATACTAATTCTAAAAATTCTCGAAAAATTTATCTAGCTATGTTAGGACGATACTGTCCCAATAAAACTGATTTCGTCGAATTCTGAGACCATTTGAAAAATGGCCATTTTCTGGTCGATCCAATTTGACTAAAATCAACCAAACACGTTTTCCTTTGCCACACTCACATATTAATCCAAAAAATTATGGAATTTGAAACCTAGCAATAAATTGAAATCCCGGATCCAACAAAATTGGTTTCGTCGAAAACGGAGGTCGTTTGCAAAATATCAATTTTCAAGGGCTATATTTATTCTATAGGGACCATCCTTAATATTCAACTAGCCATAACTTTTGACTCCCGCTATGAAATTTTGATTTTTCAGATTCATTAGAAAGATATTCTTAAACAGATTTAAATATTTTTAGTTTCGTTAAAATCCATTTTATTTTGCATTCTGTACGTTCAATCAAAGTTTGAATTCAAAATTTCAAACTGCTGCACTATTTCTAACTCGTTATTTTATTAAAATAAATTATTTCAATTACTCCAAATTCATTAAAATAACAAAATTAAAAAATTTAAATTGCCTCGTATTTTCCGGGTTGTTACAATCTCCCTTACTTAAAACTTTTCATCCCCGAAAAGGAAACAGCAGTAAACTAGGAAACAAAACGGAAATGCAAAGCATTGTAAATGTACCTTGCACCGGAGTTGGTCAGAGATGTCCATTTTGCAATTGGGATAAGCTTGCTTAATGCCTTCTTCTGTCTCCTAAGTACAGTCTCTAGGAATAAAAAACCGAAGAATATATGAAAAGATAACGATGTACTGATCAAGTTATTTTGCTATTCTGCTTAGCTCATTCTAGGACATTACTAATCCTATCTCTAATGAGCTACTCATCTTAAGACACTACCGATTCTATTTTGACGAGGTGCTTAATGTATTAAATTCCAGAACTAAGATTAACCAAAGCTCTGATACCACCTGTGACAATCTCAAAACCCCGTATCATGGAATTAAGGATAATCATTGGAATATAACACATTAATCATCATTAGCAGAGAATAGATAATAGCATAAACAGAAAACAGAATAATTTACATCAATATGACAGCGGAATCATAATATGTAATAAACATCAGAGTAGCACAGTGTAGGATACAACTTAATGCATAAAAAGAAATGATCAGTCTACATCAAGATCACTGGGAAAGATACATCATAGATACATAATAGAAGTAAATCTGTCCACATCGCGATAAGCGGAATCATATACATAAGGTACTAATGGTGGAATATCAAATAGCCAAAATACTGAGAAGTCAGGTCCTCGCCGTACAAGCCAAAAGCTGCACTCCATGCTACAGTGCGAAAGCCAAAATATACCCTGTCACCTATCACTAGGTTGCCCATGTGAAAATAAGGGCACGTGAGTTAGCAAAGTGAAACGAACTACGAGTCAGTCATGGGACTGGTAAGAGAAATCTACCTAACTGGATAAACAACAATAAGAAGGCAAATCATAGGACCACGCCACTTTCGTAGAACGGGTTTACTCCAGTGATTGCCAGTTTATTAAATAAGGTAAATTATTTAAACAATGCAATGCTTTTTATAAAAATGCAGCCATTATAAGACCCAAGTCCCATCATACAATGCAACGCAAACCAGAGGATAGAGTTTTACCTTATAATGGCCAAAATATGCTTAATACGTGTAAAGCATAAACATTTGATATTATTACTAGTGCATATATATTTCAAAAGCAAATTCAATCATAAATATCAATCACAGACGACATAAGTGTCCCATGCCATTATGTTGCCATATATAAGTTACAATCAAATCCGTGATTTCGTATTGGAAATTTGGATTCCGTCGCGAGTCGAGGCAAGGGGCAAGCTCCTCACCGGCTTCGAGACACTCTAGCAAATGCCTCAGGACTACACACTCTAGGTAGCCCTTTGAATCGGCTGGGCCGGTCCACACTTACATTTGTGGATTAGTTATTCCTAAACACACGTTTCCCGGTCCTATCGAACCTATCTATCGGCTCCGTAAAGACCGATATAATCGAGGCGCCTCGCATTCCAACATCCACAAAGGTATAATAATCAACAATGTCAGGGCTAGTAAAACGCTGACACCACCCATAGCTAGAAAGAAACGTCATGTTCTCCCAGCGGTCCTTGTCCCGTGTTTAACTCATTCCGAGGTGTGAGGCTCGCGAATCAATGATATACACAAAGCTACGCCAGATTAAAGCTGTGCTTTGAACATCAATCGCAAGACTCTGCCTTTCAACAAATGCCTTGATCACTGCATCTCCGCATGCCACAAAGGCAATTCACTCCATGCGACTGATTTCTATCGATATATAACCTCTGAGCTCGTACGTCTCAGAGAAGGGCGTTAAGAAAGAGAATATATTTTCCACCGCCAAAAAGATATATATTTAATAGAGATCAACCAACACAGAACAAAATCCAATGTCAGACACACATCAATTTACAAGTCCGTTCTGGGTTTGAACGAAACCAGAGGCACCTTATTCCTGCTCCCGTATGTCCAATAAGGGAGAGAGGCCCTCGCATATCTGGACGATCAACAAGTACGTTCAGACTACTACCACTGTAACGTAACCTTGTCAAGGGAGCTCCCCATTTCAAAGGCATTAGTAGTTATCTACACGATGTGAAGATCACTGGTCTTGCACCGTCTTCATATCTTGGACATTTATTCGTCGATCAATTATTTGAAATGAGAATTACTTGGCCTTTTCAAATAATTCACGTATATTAGAATTCACATCAATTCTGTCCATGGTTAAATTATTCGACATCCACATTTACATTCTTTATATAATTTTAATGTCAAACACATTCAACCATCAAATAACAAGCAAACCAAGTAAAATCGATTTATTTCCATTCCATATCGTCTGTAATATTTTATAACGATACATCGCTATTTTTATTTATTTAAAAATAGCGCCATTTGATTAAACGACGTTTCAGGCCATAACGTGGCCCTAGCCCTGTTTTTCTCTAATTTTGATTTACACATTTCTCAAAATCTAACCTTCGGATCTTAACGAAGTTAAGTCCATTGGAAAGATCTCTTCAAAGCGTACCTAACGGTTCCGGTTTCGGGAGAATCCGACGGTCGGATTTCTAGATATAATCGTTTAAAGTTACGATTTCAAAATGTGAACTGCAGCGTCGTTATTCGTTTTATTTAATTTATATATATATATATATATATATATATATAATTCATTCTAGCGCTGTTTTCATTCAGATTTGAATTAAACATTTCACACAATCCAACTGTTGGATTTTAACAAACTTTATATCGTTGGAAAGATTTTTCCAAAGCGAACCCAAAGGTTCTGGTTTCGGGGAAATCCGATGGTCGGATTTCTCTATATAATCGTTTAAAATTACGATTCTAAAACACGAGCTGCAGCATCATTATTCGTTTTATTTAATATACATATACATATATATATATATATGTATATAATTCATTCAACGATTTCCATATCGTTTTTCACTTCAAATGTTTCACCAACGCCTTTAAATTTCAGAAAATTTCGCCAATACCTCCTTTGTACGGGGAGGGGTTTGGAAAATTATTGGTCTGTATTAGGCAACCAATAATTCCTAAAAAGCATGGACATATTTATAGTGATATATTCCGGTGTCCACAGGGGACTGTGTATATTATAACTCCAGAGAATAAATTCTCGTCACCCTATAAATGGTTTTTGTGCCTTAATGACTAGAGATACGTGTTTATTGTCATCTCCAGACCCGTGTGGCGTTTTTATTAATCTGGTAATTTATAGTTATATTTTATATAGTCCATATCAGTCTTCAGTTCAACCTGAAATGTATCCATTGCCATACAAGCTTCTCGCTTGTACGGTACATCTTCCACCTCGTCATATAAGCTCCAAATGCTTATGTGGTATATGATAGGGTATGCAATCTTCAAGAAGTATGCCATGTAGTGTAGTTCAAAATTAATTGATACTATCCTATGGCGACGTTTATTATTTCACATAGAACAACCAGCACTCCGCATCCAATGGCATTCACAGGAGTTTATATAATTATAAAATCGCGCGGCCAACTCATTAAGGCTTACCTATTTGTCGGGCACGTAAATATATTCTTTACTCAATAGCTAATCCATATTCCTGTTCAACACACACACACACACACACACACACACACACACAGATATATATATATATATATATATGCCTAACTAAACTAAAAGTAATATTTTTAGTGAACAAATGTTTGTTTCAACACAAGGTAATTTTTGACACATCATATATAGGATAAAATGATATTTTTGGCGAACAAAAATATGTTTCAACGCATATGTATTTTTAGCGAGTCGTGTACATGATAAAAATGATATTTTTAGTGAACAAAAATATGTTTCAACGCATATTTATTTTTAGCGAGTCGTATACATGATAAAAATGATATTTTTGATGAGCAAAAATATGTTTCAACACATATGTATTTTTAGCGAGTCGTATACATGATAAAAATGGTATATTTGGCAAAAAAAATGTTTCAACACATATGTATTTTTAGCGAGTCGTATACATGATAAAAATGATATTTTTATCATTCAAAATATTTATTCCACACAGGAATGTTTTTAGCACTTCATATTCACAATAAAATGTAAATTTTATTGTTCAATCCTTTTATTCAACACATGAATTCTTTTCAACACATGAATATTTTAAATAGTTCATACATAAAATAAAATGATATTTTTATCGTTAAAACAATTTATTTGAAACATGAATTTTTTAAATATATTATACATAAGATAAAAATGTTATTTTTGAAGTTAAAATAATTTATTTAAAGCACTAGTATTTTATTTTGTCCACATATTTGATAAAAATTAGATTTTTATCTTTCAACGAATTTATTTATCACATGAATGTTATTCAACATACGAATATTTCATATACTTCATACGCATAATAAAATTGTGATTTTTATTATCTAAGCAATTTATTCGACACATGAATATAATTCAACACATGAAAATAATTCAAACAAATGGATATTACTGAAAATTTTGGCAGCGTAACGGTAGGGGGTTAAAAACCGGCACCGTCCCGAGTACGACTCCTCGCACTACCTTAGGCCTCGCGGCATTCCATAAGGGGCTTATCTAAATGATCTAAGATCAATTTCATACCATATGATTTTTCCACAATAATTCCCATTGTTTTAACCACAAACAATTTCTTTTAACCACAAACACTTATTTCCAACCATTCGCATTTCGACTACTTTTCAACCGTTTGCATTATCAATCAATTTCACGTCAATCACAATCGATTCATATCGTCATGGTCTGTGGACGAGGGGAGTATACATATATATGTATATAAGTATATTTCATTTCCATTTCATCACATATATGATTTTTACAACGCATGTATAATTTATACATCGCTCATATAACTTATACAACACTCATATATGAGGTGTACAACGCATATATAATTTATATTTCGCTCATATAATTTATACAATGCATTTCCATTCCATGTCGAATTTAGATGTCTCACATTGATTTTAATCCTTCTGAAATTTATAGCGAGCTCGGAACACGTTCTAGCTTCTTTTAGAATGTAGATGATGTCGCTACGAGTTCGATGTTTCCTGTTTCATCGAATTTCGTCAATATAGCAAAAAAATATGATTTTTATTTGAAAATCATTTTTTGCAACACTTTTAAGTTTTATGGCCTTTAATAAAAAATCAGGCCGTTACCGTCAGCTAAACCTTCCGAACAAGGTTTTGATTTTCAGCACAAACCGTTGTGCGAGGATGAAATCCAGTTGCACCACGTCGAAGGGGATGGACAGGCGCTCAGATCGATGGGGGTGAGTTGCAGTTCGACGGCACCTGCTAGCGGCGGCGGCGGTTGAAAAGCCCGAATTTTGGAGGTGATGTTCTCTTGAAATACTAGACGATAGGGGATGCTTATTATATAGATTTGAAAAGGATAGAGAGATCTTCAAAAGTTGAACTGGGGCAAGGGGTGGTTCGACGTGGTTTGACCAAAAATTGGCCGGGAAGAGATCGAGCTACTTCTGTCGTTGATACAGAGAGGAAGCGTGTTTTTGAGATTTTTTTATAAAATATAATAATGAATGAATTATTTCCATTGGTCGATATATATTTATATTTTAAAATTAGGGTTTCTTCGAATGAGTCGGCCCTAGCTAAATACCCCCATTCTGAACATAATTGGATATGTTTCGTAAGCCAATTCGACCGTTACAGTCTGTTATTGTTCAAATTAAAATATAAAACATTCAAATTCTGTTTTGAACGTACATTTTAGTTTGTCGGGGCCACATACTGATTCTAAAAATTCCTAAAAAATCTATCTAGCTATGTTGGGACGATACGGTCCCAAAAAAACTGATTTCGTTCAATTCTTAGACCATTTGAAAAATGGTCATTTTCTGGTCGATCCAATTTGACTAAAATCAACCAAATACGTTTTCCTTTGCCATGCTCACATATAATCCCAAAAATTATGGAATTTGAAACCTAGAAATAAATTGACATCACGGATCCAACAAAAGTGGTTTCGTCGAAAACGGAGGTCGTTTGCAAAATGTCTATTTTCAACGGTTATATCTATTCTATAGCGACCATCCTGAATATTCTGCTGGCCATAACTTTTGATTCCTGCTATGAAATTTCAATTTTTCAGATTCGTTAGAAAGATATTCTTAAACAGATTTAAATATTTTTGGTTTCGTTAAAATCCGTTTTATTTTGCATCATGAACATTCAGTCAAAATTCGAATTCAAAATTTTAAACTACCGCACTATTTCTAACTCATTATTTTATTGAAATAAATTTTTTCAATTGCTCCAAATTCATTAAAATAACTAAATTAATTTTTTTAAAATGGCTTGTATTTTCCGGGTTATTACAAAAATATTACATCAGAGTTACATAGAATATCATTGTTACAACACATATAGTGGAAGAAGAGAAATATACTCTCAGCGGAAGAAACCGTGTGATATAGCAGAAGCTCTGAACTCTAGCATGAATTCCAACTCTAAAAGCACTCTGAATCCTGCTCCAACGATCTATAAATGCAAAACTAAACTATTAGCTGCCCAGGTGAAAATTAATGGGCACCCAGAGTTTAGGAAGGAACAATAAACTCTAGGTCAGTCATGAGGCTGCTGTGAGAACATAAAACGTTGCTTTAAGATTTATTTTATAGTTGGGAAATTCACCAGACCACGCCGCTAACGCGGAATGGGTTTACTTCATGTGAATACCTGTGCACATAAACTCGCAATGACTTTTCAAAAAATAAGGTATCATAAGCTCGTCCCACATCACACAATTCAAGCGCATACCAAATGGGCGAGTTTTACCTTATGATAACCAAACATGCTATCATATGTAAAAATCCTCTTTCAATACTTAATATATAGTGTGCAAATCGTTTCGCAAATAAATATAGAATCATAGCCCCGGTAACCCCAATTGGTTATATTGACATATATGTATACAATCAAAATCCTTATGGCTCATATTGGAGATTTGGGTTTCCAACTTGATGATTCCTGGCACAAAAGATCAATCAGGGATACATAGCGAAGTGTAACACGTCTTTTTTGTCCATCTCGGACACCAACAACAAATCGCAGGGCAGATCAATGGTTTTCGACCAGATACGGCCCCCCGTACACACCCAATTTCCATAAGTTCATAAGTGGTTTCCCACTGCTGCAGCTTCATCATCAATCATATATAACTATACAACCTAACTTCCAGTTTCTCATTAATCCGGGGTGTGAGATTTGTCGACGTCACATCATACACAAAGCATTCTTAGATAAGCAATGCCCTGATCAAACAAACTCATTTCATATCTTAAGTATGTCACATTTTCCATTCACAACATGACCACTGATTTCCATCATTATATAACCATTTTGAGCTCGTATGTCACAAACCAGAAACATATCAACGGAAATCAGTGTTATGCCATCAATTACAATGTCAGGCACACAACCCATACAAGTCCATTCTGGGTCTGAACGGAAAAAAATCCGAAAACCTCCGAATATACTCAGACATCATGCCACCTAAACCCTCGAATCAGGTGTACAGCCTAATTCGAGACATCGGAAATCAATCCGAATAAATTCAAAGATTCCCGATCTTTATTCGTCGATTCCAAGTTTCGAATTCGCTCCATGCATCGTATTATTACTTGTAATGGTTTTAGGACTTAAATCTGATCCCGGTCTTTTCATGTAATAAGCATATTCTTAAAACAATAGTTATAGACCACACAGGGTTACAATTCAATCTCCTTCTAGTCATTATCCATTCATTTTTAAATCAAGGTTGGATTGATCATAAATTTCGTTACCGTCTTAACTCTTCCTTTTTTTTAAAATCAAATATACATTTTCCCAACCATATCATCAAAACATAACCCTTCGATCCATATGTTCAAAACATAATTCGTTGATTCCATAAGTCGTTAAATTTTCCATATCTTTAATTGGATTACAAATACATTTACGATAATTCAAACACTTCATATTCAAGCATAAGTTTTAATGGAGTTAAATCGACTTATATTTGATATCAATTCCAAATACAAATATTTAACCACTTTAAAATTTCAAACCATTTAAAAATCCTTTTAACCATTTAAAAATAATGGTTCGCGGTTTATAATTCCAAACCAAATCTTGTTTTTGGAAAAGCAATAATAACATTTGGAAACATTACTAATAGCGCCGCAATAGCCATTTAAATCAAGTAGATTCCAAATCATTCCAAAATTCAAATATTTCAAATTCAAAACACTTTAAATTAATATAGTAAAATTTATCATCAATATTCCTAAATTTTAAAACTTGTCTTATTTGAATTCTGTAACGGTCGCCGAATTGCACTTACAACTACCTTTCCAAATTTGTTTCGAATACAACTTGTAAATCTTACGTTGAAATTTGAAAGTTTCTCTTTTATTCAAAAACTGTTTGTATTTGAAAATCAACATTTCTTATTTCAAGTCAAACCAATTTCAAACCATCAAGTTATAACCATTCAAAATTTTAAATCGATATTTACGAACTGTCACGCAGCAGCGTGTTATGAATCGATTTAAATATAATTCGTTCAAATCCCTTTAGAATTGAATTAAAAATTCAAAATACTTAATTTTAAAACTGATTATTAAGTTTAATCCAAAATCATTTCATAATTCCAAATCTTAATTTAAATTTAAATAAGTTGTAAACCATAGGAATTCAGAAACCCATTTAATTTGGAAATTTAAATTTAATATTCATGAATGGTCATTATGTGACATTTATAAGTTAAAATTTCAAATTTGTTTCTATGTTTAAATAATTTCAAATTTAAATTCCAAATTATATTTTTAATTAACCGTTCCGTCCGTCGGACCAGTTAGGGATAGCCAAGGAGAGCAGGAAACTGGATTTTCAAACCCGAGCAGACACTATCCTCTCTGTCATCCTAGAACGGTCTGGTATATATTATCATAGAAATTTTATTTTAAAATTTCAAATTAAACTAGACTAAAAGAATAATATTTTAATATTATAAATAAATCTTCATTTATATGGAAGGAGGATTGAATTGATCATCGGTATGATATATTCCACAACCATTGTGTTGTGTGTGCATCATGCAAACATAATAAATCAACCATATAAGGCAGATGATCATAAATTATAATCATCACCAATACACAAACAACTCATTGTGCACAAGCGTTACTGTCAATAACGCTTTCCAGTGTTCAATGTGTTATATAATTACATGCACATACATTCACAAAAGAACATCCATATCCATCCAATTATCATAAATTCATCACAACTCATTATTTAATCACTACTAATTAAAATAAATGATTAAATTTAGTGTTCTCACCCTATATGCTCTAGAATCTTCAATGTTCGAGTTCCATGCGATCAAACCACGTTACCGCTACATGTACTGCTTAAGATCCATTTCCCTTAGCAGCTACTGATGTCTCTGATAATTATATTAAGTTGCATTAAAATCGACTTTCGTCATTATATACTGGAATTGAATTAATAACATTGTTCGTTATATATTATTATATATACATATAAGGACATTTTATTTTTTTTATAATTTATACTTAACAAAAATTTCCAATATTATACACCACGGTTCTATTTTCTGATATGATTCTAACGGACCCAATGGTATGTGAATTGTATTAAAACGAGTGAGTTAGAGTTGTTTAAAGTTTTAACTAATATAAATAGAAACAAAATAAAGCATACCCATTAACAAGGCCCAAGCCCAATAGGTTCACCACGTTCAAACCCCGGCCCATCTCCCTCTTCTTCTTCTTCTCCTCCCACACTCCTTTCTTGCTCACACAACCTGGAACAAAAAAAAGTGCACGACGTGCACATAACTATACCCAAAACTCCACCGTATTCAAATCCGAGACTACCAACAAACTCAACTTTGATTTCTCTTCCAACTGCACATCACTAACCAGCCATCATTCGCTCGAATCAAAATTTGAACTTCCATGGCCGAGACTTGGAACCCAAACACAGCTCACAACATACACAAGCACGCACCAATGTTCCACCATTCTTCGATCCGCGAGCACCGACGAACTTCTCCTTGCCTCCTCATCTGACTGAACCACCTTTCCTCGACTTCGGTCACCTCCATGAAAATCCGAGCTCCAAAGCCGAGACATGCTACGTGATAACCCGCACGCTGCTTTTAAAAAGATTGACACAAAATTTCTTCAACTCCGACCGAACTTTGCCGCAACTGTTTACACCAAAAATGGTCTAAACACCCAAGGTAATAAACCGTATTTCACCAATTCGGTAAGAAATAAATGGAACCATGTTTAATCAGCAATAAAAAGTAAAAAATGCAAGAAAAGTAAAGTGGAGACGAAATTTAGAGTGGTTCATCCGTTAACGAGGCATACGTCCATTATGAATGTGATTTCCTGCCTTTAAATGATAATTACAAAGTAAATCAACCCTCTCTTTTCATACATATCTATATTCACTCAATATATCCTCGTTTATATATTTCAATCTAAGGAGTTATACAAGAGAACATCGGAATTTGAGGAGAAGAAGGATGGATGAATTATTGAGAAGGAGGATGTCTTTATTTTCCTTCATTGTAGGATTGTACTTGTTGCCATGGCCAAATCTGTGGCTGAGGATGAAGTTCGGCAGCACTTCGTGGTTTTTAGAAGCCGATCCCTTTTACGTTGGTAGCCATGGTGTATTTATAGGTGAACTTCCCTTGGTAAATGATCTGGAATCCGTTTATCCAGGCTGTGGATCGTTCATACTGTTAATTACGATCATGCCATTGGCTAGCTATAGCCAATTGTCCGTGGCTGTATCCAGTTATCATGTGCGGGCGGCTCGTTGGAACGAGTACCTTGAATAGCTGAGCGGGTCCACGTAAGCGAGCGTCATGTGAGTGCTTTGGGGAGATTTTGTAAGAGTGGAACGCGGGTCTGGAGTTGATTCTCCTTTGTTCCTTGCGCAACCGTCCTTTTTGGTCCGAGGGTGCTCGTCTTCTTGCCATCTTTGTATGGTGCTGTTTGGCTTTACAGTTATTTTATGAGGTCGCTTCCGCTTATGTTAAACGGGCGACTTGCTTTATTTTGGTGTCTGAGCGTTTCTAAGGATATGCAGCCTTTATCTTTATTGGATCGTACTTCCCATAATATGTTATGCTATTATATTCGGTCGCGTTGGTTGACTTGACCTTCCTTGGGTTCGATATTTGGACCTTGCTCTACGCGGTTGCATTGTGCACGACCGATCCTGGTGATATCCGCCTTGTTCCCTTTGCCCGATGTGCGTATGAATTTTTTAGGGATTAACAACAACGAAGCCCTCTCCATCCTCGTCACTGCTCCATGCTCAGATTCGTCAATCGTCGCTTGATTCTTCGATTATCTTCAAACCTAATTTTCATCTTTTCAAGTCATCGACACAGAAACACACCAAGTTCGTACTAAAAATACTACATCGCCTGCTGATTGCAATGGCGCTGACGGCGTTGATTAATTTGAAGCGGATTGTGAGTTGTAATTTGGACAACTTTCGATCTAAAAATACTACATCGGAGATTTCTCTCATAATAATCAACAAAATTTCGATCTGCTGTTTTCTAAAAATCTAAAATGATAATTTGGACAACTTTCGTGTAGATTATTTTGGTTGAAAGTGAATTGATTGGGAGATTTGATTTTTAAGTGGAGCGGAAACATGAAATTTATTTTACTGGAGCTTGAAATAAGGAAGGAAGAAGTTTACGACAGAGGGGAAAATGCAGCAATACCGGAGAAAGGCTAAAATGAATGAGAAGGAGCTTTTTTTATATATATTTATTTAATTTTCTCTTGTCATTTAAAATCCAAGCCACTTGTCATAACATCTACATGCATGAAGACAAACATACCTCTATTTTTTTAATTGAATTTCCAACCAATGCATGTTTGGCAAATAAGAAGTATTTATTTATTTATAAAAAATTAAATTTTTGTGACATTCTTATAATACTTATGTATGTAGCCATTCTCTCAACAATGTTAAGTTTAACTTATCCTACCACTCATGGTTTGAATAACATATTATATTTATAACTCATAAATCCAAAATATATTTAAATAAAATATATCTTCATATGATCAAAATAGTATACTACAGACTTATAAAATAATGTTTTTATCTTTAAAATGACTCATTTCAACATCATTATGTATTACCAAAATCAAATAATTACTTATAAATATTAAAATCTTCAAAATCTTAAACATGGTCTTCAAAATGAGTTTTCCAAAATCTAATAAATCAAAACAAAATAATTGTTCTAACTAATATATAAAGGATCATCAAGTCTAATTTTATATTTAAACCTAATTATTGACTTCATTTTATTCAATAAAATCCCACATTAAATTTGGTTAAAATCTTAGGTTGTTACAAGATACCTCTATCGCATGGAAATCCTTACGAAACTCGAGAAAATTAGCCGTAGGTGAAACTACTGCGGCTGTAGATGGAGGTTAGGAACTTCATTTCCCTTCGACATGTACCAAAGTCTTAACATGCCTACAGAATCATGCCGCAATTGGGCCTTTTTCCGAAAGAATTGGTTCCCCAATCAAAAAGGAAAAAGGAATCAAGCGGAGAATCGAGAGATATTTCATATGGCTTTGGGGAATATGTTTTTCAAAACAAACTTTTCTTGAAAATGCTTTCTTTTAAAACTTTTTTGAAAATAATTTTCAAAAACTTTTATCTAATTTGGTAACCTTCAGCTCTGATACCAAGTGTGACACCCCATGTCTGTTAATGTCACTCATTAAGAGAATGCATTAAGTTTCGTGAAGCGTTATAGGTAAACAGAAACATAAACATTACAAGACATATATAAAATAGTAGCGGAATTAAAAACTTCTATTTATCATAAAGCATCGTGGTTCAAAACATCATATATCTGAATTACATAAAAACCAGTACATCATAAAAACTTCTGTCTTGTACTTAAAACATTAGAGTACAATATAAAAGAAGCATAATCCCCAAATAAGAACATAGCCATAGTAGCAAAGATAGGAGCTTGAACAATACATCTAAGCAGCTCTAGCAAAATGATAGCAGAATCATGATCAAGCTTGAGTATTCCCAACCTGAGAACCAGGGGGGATGGAAGAATGAGAAGGAAACAAAAAGGGCCAGACATAAAGTCTGGCAAGTCCAGTTACTTTTAGCAAATAAATAAGTAAAAGTGTCATGATAGGCATATAAAGTGGATAAGAAAGATAACATCACAAAAGGTAGTTATGACAAGGTAAACATGATATAATGTATATGCTTCTAATGATTACTTTACACTAATACTAGTATAACAAGAATGAAATGATCCCAACAACTATAAGAAGGTAGACTTTGGCATACTTCTGGTGAGATGTTCTAACCCCATACAATCCATAGGCAACCCAACCTAGCAGGCTCCTAAACTTTACTAGATTCTAGTGTACCCTAACTACTACACTAATCGATTGGCTCTCTACTCCATAGACACCTTGTGCCGGCCCCACAGTAGGAGGTATCACTTCCTAAAGTGGCAACCCTTCATTGATGTGCACAGCAATATCTACAGGTGTTACGGTCGTTTTATCGCCCTATGCTCGGACATGCACGCACATGTCCCAGTCGTTTTGTGCCGCCCGCACTGTCCTCCACATTTGGATCTCTTTCAATCAGCGCAGTAAGCGTGTCCCAACTCCGACCTAGGGCGGAGTACTTGTTCGATACCGTTATATGGGTTACTAACTAAAACGGGTCCCACACACAAGACGATGCAAGCTCTCCCCTTTGTCTTGCATCCCCACTAGGATTTCCATAGGTTAAGTATACCTATTGGTGTCTTTAATTACATAACCCCCTCAGGTTAAGTTTGTGAGCCTATATATAAATATTACCCACCCCCTCAGATTTACTTAACCCACCCATTGTTCAAACAAATTTACTTAACCCCTATTCAAGTTCATGTTCATACAATCCCTATGGATTCAACTCGGTTAAGTATTCCAATTCATTACCATGTCCATTTATGGTTATAATGTGCTAGACCTCTCACATTAAGCCTACCACTTGTAGATGTCGGATATGTCGGTCGGTTCCGGGCAGACTTCTTCCTAAATTTGGGCTTAACCTCATGTATTAGCACGTCTCGTATTCATGCACCTAGACCCCTCACATTAAACTCGCCACTTGTGGTCGCTGGATATGTCGGGCGGTTACGAGCAGACTTCCACCACAAGTGTAATCTAACCTCGTGTCTACGTGCAGTTACAATTTCTAATTATGTAACCCTAGGCATTTCATTATTAGCCAATTTTATCTATGTCGTTATAGGTTTTCATGCCCCTTTTTCCTAAGTTATATTCATAATATACTATATGCCCAATTCATATTCATGCATGTTATTCAGGTTATGCCCAAACTCCCAATTTCAAATTATGCCCCATTACAATGTTTTTCCCCTTGTTCCCCGTTTAATGCGTTCGCATATTTCAGCTGCATGCCTAGGCTCGAAAGTTGCTTGGCTTTATAAAATAAAAGGGAAAGAATTAAGGGAAGACGATAAGAATGATCATACTTAACTAGATTGACGTATAATGACATAAACGTATAGTGGCATAATAACAAGATAGTTACATAGGAACAGATCTGCTGAACATGAAATAATAGAACTGATTCTAACATAGTAGGGATGTCATAATAGGCACGATAAGATCTAAACAATAATTTAGATGTCCAACTTATAACAGATTCAATTTAACCACAAACATGATAGGTACAAGGTGATCTAATTAGTGAATTAGATCTATAATCAAAGTTAGATCTGACATGATAAAGGTTAAGATCCTAGCCAAAGTTATGTCAGTATATTGTGGATTCACAAGTTATTACAGATCTGATATGATTCAAACAGTTATAGGCATATATCCAAATTACAGTCATATCATGTTTTACTTTTTAATTATATAAATATAAAAGTAACTTAAACTCACAGTGTTCGGATCTAGAAAGATAGAAGAAGAATAGCAGAGGTTAAATCATAGATCTACACTTGAATAACTTGATTATCTTGATTGCAGAAGAAGAAAAAGGTTTGGTTCAGTGTGGGCAGCGATAGCATCTAGTCCTCCATTATTTTTGGTGTGAAGAAACTAGAGAAATGAGGCCATATTTATGGCTAAAACCCCCTGAAACCCTAATCTGCTTGTCTACCGTCGGGGGGTCGACCCCCTTATGGGGTTGACCCAAGGGTCGACACCCCTAGGCGGGAAATTTTTCGCTCATGAATTTTTGATTTTCAAACTGTTTTCTTATGCATATACAAACTTCAAATCTTCTTATGGGGTGTTACAATACAAACTTCAAATTCTCTTATGCATATACAAACTTCAAATCTTCATAAATTCTTCATGCGATTTTCGTTCTATGCAAACCAAGTGTCTATCTTGACCAGAATTTTGAGACGGATGCAATGGCGCAGTCCGTTTCCCTTAGTTCTGAATATTAAATTAAATATTCTTTGTTTTTTCCTCTTTATTGTTGTTAAAATTATGGGGTGTTACAATACATGTGCTACATCTTGAAAGAATATACAATACAGAATACAATAATGTCAAATGGAACAATTGCTCAAAAACACGAGTACACAAAGAAACAACTGGAATAAGTCTTCAAAATTAATCTAAGCTATAATTGGCAACTCAAGAATCAATAATAACTGAACCTGAAACAGCTCGATCTGACCCGGGTATTACATACACGGATCAGTCTAGTTTAAACACATCAGTAATAACATGATAAGTGAAATAGAAGTCATTAAACACTAATTCCTTTTTATAAGAAAAGGAATAAAAATACACGGACTGTCATGAAGCTCATCTTCATCTACTTTCTTTCAATCACAAAGGAGTGTCGTACAATGAAGTCACAAAGCACATTATTTATAAGTCCACAGGATTAACATATGATTTCGGAATGGAAAATCGAATATAGACTTAACACCGCTATATCACAAAATTCCCAAACTACATGGTTAGGATAATCAACACTTGGAATCATATAACATAAATGGAAGACTTAGATGTGCACATAATTCACAAGGTGAAATCACTAAACTACGTAATACACTAAACCATAAAATCGGGGAATCACTGAAACACAAAATCATGGAATCACTTAAAAACTCTAGTATGAGTTTAAAATCACTAATGAAGTCACCACAAATTATAATATTAATCATTATGGTGTAATCAGTGGTAAACACGAAACATAGAAACACGAAGTATCATCACAGATCTCATCGGTTAAATATAGAAAAACTTCAAATACATCATTAAACTCATCATAAAAGTACTGCCATGATTTATACCTCATCTAATTGAAATAAATATAAATACATCTCAAATCCATCTGGATTAAACTCTGAAAACGTTTAAAACATCATATTCGAAATCACCGTAAAACCATGTATATAACTAAGCTTTTTTCTTACATAAGGTTATCATAAAGCATTATCATCAAAACGGTGAAATCGAAACATCTAAAATTTCATAGAAAACAACACATGCTTACATCTTTATTAGCACTACCATTATTTGGTACCATTCATCATGACGACTTTGGGTCATAAAACATCATGACATCGTGATCATCTTGATTGACTACAGTTGGAATATCCTGACGACACCCAATTCACAAAATCTGAGAAATAACATCGTGATAATTGGAGTTTAGTAAGGACATCATGAACATCTTAGTGACTCCAATCTTATACTCGGTCAATAGTACCAGTAACATCGTGAATGTGTGACAGCATCACGGATAGGAACCCATAAGGCTTGAGCGTATGTCCCATACCATACGTTTGCACCAAATGGTTCTAACCGTTAGTCGATTCCATATCAGAAGACATCACAAAACTTCGTAAACATCATGAAATATATATTATGCCTCATCTCATTGGCGAATATAGGAATGCATCTTGATTGGCTCGTCATCGAACATACTCCAAAAGAGTAGTTCTTGAGCCATATAATAAACCTAACATAAGCATCATATCGAATAAACAACATTAAAATCGATCGAGAGTGAGAGTAAAATGAGCATACAAAATTTTCAGATCAATTGCCGTGATTTTGCTCTCAGGACAGTGGTATATAAACTTAATTTTGTTCAAGATAACTTCAAAATTCCAAGAAACTCAAAATGGGAAAGTTAAAGCCAATATTCTAAGGTTTATAGAACATCCCAAATTATGAAATTTGGATAAGAAATGAGTAGCTTATGGCCAAAACAATTCTCAGACATGTGATTGTTGTTGCTTTCGATTACTCTTGGGATAACAACAAACAAGCACGATTTTGGGCAAGTAAACATCAAAATTTTGGAAATCTCAAAACATGAAAGTTGTAGATAACAACCTAAGCCTTACAGAACATCTTAAATTATTGAATTATGATAAGTGATCAGAAAGATATCACAGAAACGATTTTCGAATCTAAGTTATACCGCGGTTATCATTTTTAATCTCAAGACAGCGATGCAAAGACATGTATTTAACCATATAACCCACAGAATATCACAAAACTCAAAACAAAAAACTTGGAGAATATGATCCAGGCTTTCCAAAACATCAAGAACTATCGAATTTGGATTAAAAAAGTAGGAGATATGGTTATATTTGTTTCATCTATAACCTCGTAAATTATTTCTAGCAAACAACAGAGATAAGAACACACAAACCTATATAAAGCTACAAATATCATCAAAGAGAGCAAGAATCGAACTAAAAAGAGTTAGAATACTCAGATTCGTATTCACAAAAATGTTTAAACTGGAAAGTGTGAGTGTAACAACTCACCTTAACATCCCAAATTTGCATGCATCAACACACAAACATTAACCTGAAAATTATGCATTTTGAACCTCAGTGTAGTAATGATTTGGCATATCAAACTTAATTATTTTCCTATGAAATTTTAACAGAAGGCTGGTAGAAGTGTTAATAACAACATATCCAAATCTCATATTTTATGATTTTCGTATAATTAGTTATGAATTTTATACTGACCTTCAATTTCTGTTCAGATCTGAACTGAAATCCACTAGAGAAAAGAAGATGTTTGACCCATCAAAACTAATCCAAATGCCATGAGATTTTGAGCAAAAGTGCTGGACAATCTCAATAACATCATATCAAAATTTGAGGATTGTTGTAGATTTATCTAATTTGTCACGAATTTTAGAACAGGTAGAGTTTTCAGTTTGAGGAGGAAGAGGAACCATTTATTTTCGTCGGGAAAGCTCTAGAGAATAAACGCGAATGAAAGAAGGAGAATACCTCTTCCTCGTTCTTCAGATAATCTTAAGTTGTGAAATGGGCTAATCCCCTCTTTTAAGTCCAAAACAATTCAATTAAGCTAGTTAGGTTCAATTACACAAAATTAGTTACTCCAAATATATTTTTAGCCCACTAGCAAACTCACACATAACCTAAGCCATATTTGTATTTATTATTACAAACTCATATATATACGACTTTACATGTCTTGAATATTGAAGTCAGTACAATTTTTGTAAAATTTCGTATTTAACAAAATCACCAATTTTATCTCCAACAATTCATTAAAACTTAAACTTTCAGACACAAATTTCATAAACTATAAATTCGTTATTTTCATATATTAGAGTATTATACAAGTTGGTCTCACAACTCATATCACCAACATATTATTTTAAAGAAATCAGAGAATGCAATGAATATGTACTTCCTGGTTACCCGAAAGTCCATGTTATTAAAACCTTCCCCACTTTAATAAATTGCATCCTTGCAATTTGTTAAGATTAAAACCTCCTCAATTTATCTTCTACAAGTTACTTATCTTAATTTTATTTCTCAAGAACTTCTCAAATAATGAAGCTACCCGGTAGAATTAAAAAAATTCCAACATATTTAATTTTGACACCAACCTCTCTCATTTGAATTTACCTAATTCTTAGTCTAAGTTTGAAGCATATTCATTAACTCATTAATATCAAGCTTTAAAAAACACAAATTACTTTTCACAAGGTGTATTTTGAAGTACACACTCAAGATTTCCACTCCTACATCATTACTTGAAGCTACCTTGCCATTGAAGCTATCTGGTATCTAAATTTTTTGAACTATCGTTGCTACTTGGATCTTTGATCATCAAATTGTCTTGCCATTCCCTGGGGTTTGTATCCAATTCAATGGCGACAATTTGTCATGTGAATGTAATTATGATTATGTATCCCAAAAGTGACAAACTTGTATCAGAAAATTTTATATTTAAAACACTTTTTACAACCAACACACTTTAATTTCCCATTTACAATGAGACTGGAATAGCATTGAACTGTTATTTTCCATTAATCCTTTTTAGCACTTCGCAGCGGTGCGACATATCATCGCCATCGCCTCGCCAAAGTTACAACACTCAACATCTCACGTAGTAGTTTAGCACTATCCCAAATCGAAAATCTCATATTTTAATTCTCATCAAATTTCATTTTACTAGTCATCTTAAGTGTTAGATAGTCTCGTATGAGTGTTTAAGAAATTTCTATCGATATCGTTGATCAAGCATATCGACCAAATCCTTAAGACACTAATTAGACCATTCGACACATTAATAATTAATAATTTAAATTCCACATGAGGGTTTATTTTACTATTATACATCATCAAGATTCTCATCTTTACACAAATAAACAACCAACATCCCTAAAATTTCACTTGATAACCGGGCTACAAAGTAATAAGCTCATCAACATTTGTAATTTTCTTTATTTCCATCCCTCACCTTAGAATTAATAAATTCAAAATTTTGGCACAGTCGAAGGGATTTACCTACTTCTGTTGCGCAACTCCAATTTAGTTCATTTCAATTCTAACATCCCTTGCTTAAATTGAAAAACACTTTAAAATCTGGGTCTCAAGATACTATCAAATTACCTTTACAAAACCCAACAAACAACACAAACACCAAGGAAATGGTAAAAAAATTCTCTACAAATTTTACTCAAGGGATTCAACATCAAAAGATAGAGGATGAAAATTTCTTAATGAAGATATAATTTGAAATATAGACACCAACAGTGGAATACAACAGAATGAACCACTCATTCCTAAATGTATTCCCAACTACAAAGTTCCACATGACTCTGTGATAAGAAACACTAGATAAGGATAAAAAGGAAGTGATAATGTAGACACGATTGTTATCCTTCTATGTTGTTACACATGTATTCTTCTGGTTATGTTCTGTGTTTTATATTTTGTTCTGAACCTTCGCTCAGATACCAACTGTAACACTCTACCACGAGACCCACCTTAATAAAGAGCATTATTGAGTAATAATATCTATTATAGTGGAAAGTATGGCTGGTTGGGGGCGACCATCCGTAATTTCATATTAGACAAGTGTTGGATACATCGATTGAGTGAATAGATTTTTTTTCTTTTCCTATTTCAAGTGGATGACATAACCATACTCCTAATAAGAAACTACGACGACTAGGCATCATTTCACAACAATATACAACAATTAACAAATCACATACCACAGAACGGATAAACAAGATACAATCACCGGGTACAACATATACAAATGCTATATCTCGAAAGAATATACAATAAAAAATACAATAATGTCAAATGGAATAACTGCTCAACAACACCAGTACACGAAGAAACAAATGGAATAAATCTTCAAAGATAGTCTAAGCTATAATAGTAAACGCACGAATCAACAATAACTGAACCTGAAACAACTCGGGCTAATCGACTATTATTACATACACAGATCAGTGTAGTTTAAAAATATCGGTAATAACATGATAAGTCAAATAAAATGTCAATAGACTCTGATTCCTTTTTATAATAAAAGGAATCACAATACACATTTTGTCATGAAGCTCAGATTCAGCTATTTCCATTCTATCAGAAAGGAATGCCATACACTGAAGTCACAAAGAGCATCATTTATAAGTCCAAAAAACTAGTATATGATTTGAGAATGGAAACTCAAATATGGACTTAACACTGCAATATCACAAATTAGCCAAACTACATGGTTAGGATAATCAACACTTGGAATCATATAACACGAATGGAAAACTCAGAGGTGCACAGGAATCACAAGATGAAATCACAAAACTGTTGGATCTAGAATAACCCTAGAGGGGGGGTGAATAGGGTTTTTCACAGTTTTTAAACTGAATTGAAAAACTGACAGGATATTAAAATAATAAACAGATCACAGAATATAGCAGAAACAAAAAGGCAGAAAATAAATCACACACAGATATACCCAGCTTCGGCAAAAACCTGCCTACTGCTGCATTTCTAAGGTTTCTACTAGGTGATAGAACAGATCCCGCATACAAGACCATGTACACTCGCAAACCCTGCTCCTATTCTAACCCTACGCTCAAAACCCTAGACTGACCTGTATCCCCTAGGCCAGATTTTCCCGAATTACAACCTCTTAATTCGTAACCCCTAGTTTTACAGACTAGTAAACTGTTCAGATGATTTTACAACTCGAAATAAAAAAAAAGAAATAAACAACACAAATTAAACTAGCAAAACCCTAGAACAAAAAGAATAAAGGAATTAAAATCTAAAGGGTCATTCCCTTTTGAAATAGAACTAGGGTTTGCTTAATCCATCTGGGTCGGCTCGTTCATTTGTGTGCACCGCTATTATTTTGACCCGTTCCTTCTCTCTTTTCTTTGAAAAAAACAAATGGCGGCGGCTTGTAAAATCGAGCTAGGGTTTTCAGGAAATTTTCCCAAACCAATTTGCGATGGTTCTTCAACTCTGGATAATCTTCTGATGCTAAAATCTTGGTTAATCTCTGAAGCCTTGATTTGAGATGCGACGTGAGAAACAGATGATCGAAACCCTGATTTCAATTTGTGAGTTTTCCGATTTAAAAAATTTCTTGGAATTGTGATGCTTGTTGGTTTCGATGTTGATTTCTTTCGATCTGAAATGTTGGGTTGGATTTTTCCTATCTGCCGATGATGAATTTTGGTGTAAATAATATAGGGTGTAGAAAAACCCTAACTCTGATTTCAATTAAAATTCGATCTGAAATTTTGCTCCTTTCCTCGATTGAAATATTTCCCTGATTTTGCGACTTCCTCTTCTGGTTGCCTTGATTAAGTTTCAACTTTGAATGATTGGATGAAACAGATTAATTGTTGCCTTGATATGCCTCAATTAAAAAAACTGATTTGAATTTGAATATGCTTGAAAAAAGAATTTGCCATGACTATCATAATTGATTTGCTCGGCTTTGCTTGGATTTGAAAAGATTATTTCTGGCCAAAAATAAAATGACAAGTAATATTCTGTGATTAAAGTTTTCCCAAAAAAAACTTTCTCCCTTTAAAACTGTTGCCAAATAAAAAACTTGATTTATTCTGATTTTCCATGTGTATTTATCTCAAAAAAGAACTTTTGGCAATCTGGAATCAACATTAAATACTTGCCAAAAACTGTATTGATATATTTCCTGATCATCTCTCTGCTAATTCTGGAAATTGATTTCAGTTTTGTTGTGCCCTTGAACAATTCTTGATTGATTGATTTCTGGAAACAAATTAAAGATTTTCCCTTTTTGATCACTGACTATTTTTCAAACACTGATGTACACTGATGAGCATGCATTTTCACCACTGTTCTAAAATCATTTACTGTATTATAAATGCCGTTTTATTTTTGGAATAATTTGGCAAATAATCTGCTCCACTTGATTTGTTTAAAACTGGAAAGTGGTTTTAAATTTTGTTGCCTAGAAAAAATTTCCTGATTGATGCGGCTTCCTCCTTGATTTCATCCATGCCAGTTTTGTCTTGCCAATTCTTTCACCCAGCTGTGTTCACACATATATCTTTACATGTCCACTTATAGTATGCTGCACTTGGTTTTGCCATGTTCACTTTCTTGTTAAATTACACATGAAACCGCTAAGTTGCTCATTGATATCATGTTGAGCTCCACTGAGATTTGTTCATTAGCATTCATTTTGTTGTTGCTGAAATTGATGTATCTTGACCACTATGCTGTTTGTACACCATTCAGTTATATCACCATACAGTTGTGCTACACTGTTTGAACTGTGTTAATTTCATGCTTCTTGAAAGTACACTGGCTTCATATTTGTGTGGCTTTATTCATGCACTTGTTCCACTTAACTTGGATGTCCATTTGCTTATGCACACTGCTCCACTTGCTTTGAGCATATTCACTACTGCACTATTGTATCTCTCTTGTGTAGTTGCTTTAGTCATGCTTCTCCAATCATAAACTTGCTTGCTGTGATGACATGATACAAGTATCGCCACTGTCTCGACCACTTTTGCACTTGAACTGTCTGCACTTGAGTTGGCTATGTATTTGCCTGTTCTTCATGTCACCATGCTGAGGTTTGCATTATATGATGCACCATAATTGGGTTGTCTCGACCATTCCATGCTGTTTGATTTGAGCTGTTTTGTTCATTTGCATACTTGAGCTCGACCATTTTGCTGAACCATTAGCTGCCATGTCAATGCTTGTACATTTAATCTTATACTTAAGCTTTGCTTTGAAAATTGTTTGAGCTTTCGACCATATTCATATGCACTGAGTCGAGATGGTCTTTGTGGCTACTCCTCAGATGCTAGCTGGTTGGCGAGGCAGTGCACACGTGTATATTCATGCACGTGTGTACATGCAGCCATCAGATGAGTTTTCCTGTCCCTGCACTGTAATATGTGTATATACATGCACATGTATGTGTATACATGTATCGTGTGCGTGCTATATTTATATATCAGATCAAGTCATGAAAAATGACGAGAAACACACCAGAAAACTGAGGCAAACAGAATTTTAAAAATAAAATTTATATTCGCATATATTCTGTTTCAATTCTATTGCAGTGTACTCTGTGTGTGTGTTTCATTGTGACAGGTAAGGAGGTGATGACTGGACTGACTGTAAGCAGTGAAGACAGAAGATTGAAGACTGAAGACAAGAAGACAGTGTATATTGTCAAATATGAGTCTGAAACTGTATATGAGTCAATGTTTATATATAAAAAAGTAACTGTTTATCTATTGTGTATGTATAGCTGAGTGACAATGAATGAACTGTACCGAGGAGCTGTGAGAGAATTGTACTGATACATGTAATAAACAAATTTGATTGAAATAAAATATTATTTTATTGTCGTCAAACAAAATTTGTTAATCGTATACTGTGTATTTACAAGTACAAATTATGTGAAGTGATTAAATAGTGGAGTTGTAAATAATTGTACTGTTCGAGTGTTTGAAATACAATATTTATGTTAAATAAAATACTGTAAGAAAATATGAATATCTATACAGTCGTATTCTATTAAATATAAATATGATATTCCTGTATGTGATGTAGAATAACAGCACGATTTCAAACACATTAATAATAATATTTATTTGGTTGTTATCATCAAACAAAAATCATATAATTGTGTATACAACACGGTTATATACAACAATCTCCCCCTTTTGATGATGACAAACAAATAAAAGATATTGGGCACAGTAAATGTGTTTGACAATGAATCTTAAACTCCCCCTATTTATTAGCTCCCCTACAACAGAAAACTCCCCCTATAACTGTGCATGAGTGAAATGTAAAGAATAATGAATTTTCAAAATTAAAAATATTTATAAAATATTCACTCATAAATCAAAATCTAATCCATTCTCCCCCTTTTGTTATCATCAAAAGGATACAGAATTTAAAATATCGATGAAAGATGACTAAAAAATATAATTTCAGCTTAAGAGGAAGAACGATCATCATAAATTTCAATCAGTCAAACAAAAATCATAATATTCTAAGAACAGGTGGCATATTTCACATTGTAGAGAATGACGAATATACGAAGAATTTTATATAAAATGGAGAGAGTTTTAAAACCAATTCATTTCCAATCATTTTCAAAGTAAAAAAAATAAAGCTCAAAAACAGTGATGGATTTTGGACTATAATTATAGATTCAATTTAAGTGAAAAAATTGTATAATCTCAAATCCCAATACTTATCAATCAATAAATCATAATATATCATAAGATTTCAACACATTTCACAAATAGAAAATGGATTGATAAGCTAGTTTTTATATACCAAGGAGAATTTCATATACAAATTTATTTAGCAAATTATTTTCTTTTCCTTTTCTTTTAATTTAAGAGCACACTGACCACGCATAACCAGATCTTGGATTTTTAAATGAGATCAGTTGCAGCTCAAATATAAGTAATCTCATAACCATGCATAACCAGAGCTTGGATTTTTAAATGAGGTTAGAGAAATACTTATGAATATTATATTATTATTATTTTCAGTTTCAAAATGAAAAACTCCTCAGTATACAAAATTAATATGTATGATAGAAATGTGGTAGGTACAGAAATGGTTTGTGAAATAAATTTCTAAATTAATCATATTATGAAATATAATCAACTGTACCGAGATCATTGAAAATTTTCAATTATCACTAATTTTGAATAGTAACATAGTCCCATTTCTATCACAAATATTTTCACTGTTTTAAAACAAGATAATTTTTAAAAATAAACTCTCCACATTAATAAAAAAAACATGATGGATGGCAGACGGTTGATAGAAGAAGATGATGATAGTGAAATAATTGCCAGTTCAAAGATATTATAATAAATATTCAACTATCATGAAAATATAAATAAAATCTCCTCTTATTGTGAAATATACTGCAGTCACAATTCATCACAATTTCAAAATCTGATAAAATTTTTGATGAATTATAAATACATTTCAATTTGGATATTGATTTCAATTTCTGAAAGAATAATCAATAAATAATTCTAAAATTGAAAATCAAATACTAGAGAAATATGTTGATCTATACACGACAAGAGGGAAAAAATGTGTACAAGACAAAAAAAAATTGTGGATTTATACATGGTGAAGATTTGAATCTAAGTACAGATGGGTGAGACAAAAATAAGTGCATCTGATACCACTTGGTGTCTCTATTTACGAGGAATTTTAACATGATACTGAACAAGAATGTCATAGACAAAAGAATTATTAAGTACCAAGCCCAAACTGATGAGATAATAGATTATGTACATGTATCAGAGCAGCAAGCATGTGATTCCAGAACAAACATTTTTCAAAACAGTATCAGATCAACACAGAACATAGAATCACGTCAGATTTGTTAGTGGATGGTCACATAAGATCATTCATGATCCAAGATTAGAAATAACGTTTATTTGAAATCATTTGAGGAATATGAAAATACCAGGATTTAATAAATCAATCGCACCAATTTATAAATTTTTGATTCGAGTTATGTGTGAGATTTCATAAATCAATAATTTCAAATGATTTTAAACAAACAAATATTTAAATCAAGTAACCATGAAATAACAAAGAAATTCAAGACCGGATTTTCAAAGAGTTTTCACAAGAATTTTCTGACATGTATAAGAGAAATTTCAGATCATTTACATCAAATTTGAAAGGTATTCATGATCCAGAAAATTAATAATTTATTTGAAATCACTTGAATCAATGTCAAGTTTGAGATATAGTGAATCATTCACACAAGATCGATAATTTCAAATTTAAGAGGTATGTGAGATTCAAAATATCAAGAATTTCAGATGATTTCAAACAAACCAATTTGAACCATGAATATAAGATGGATTTCAAGATGTATTACTGAGATTCTAGACAATTTACAATATTCAAGCCAATCTGAAAATGTCTGAAATTATCACAACTGATAAATAACATAGTGTACTGTAATGAGTATAATATTTTCAGCGTTTCCAAAATGAATTGGAAGAAACTCAAAACAGCATAAGTGTGTGAAATTTCATTAATTATTCAGATCTTCAAAAATTTAGAATTCTAGTTAACAGTGTTCAAGATATGATATGAGTGCATCAACACTGTTATGAATTCAACAATCAGAAAATAAACTTCAAAACAATTGCAGATATATACAAGTTCAAATTCAGGATATGGAAAAGATTAACACATGATGATTTTATACAAGTAAGGCAAATTTCCAGAAAATCATTAATTCTGCAACTGGAAGTTTAAGAAGTACAGACAAAGAAGAATATGGCGGTGTCAAATAAAAAACACAAAAAAAGGAGATAGAGGAAGGAATAAAAACAGAAAATAAAAAACAAACAAAGAGAATATACAAAGGTGAGTTTAGAGATCATACCAGAATCCAATGTAAAGCAGAATCTCTAACTCAACAAATCATGGCTGGAGGAACTGTGAATGATACAGAAGTATAAACCAACTTGATTTCACATTTCTTTTTGCATGGCAGTTCCTCAGCCTCCACTGGTACCTAACAGTTCAAGGAATCAAGTGGTCTAACAAAATTAGTAAAACCACTCACAGTTGTATTCATACGTTTTGGTACCCAGACTTGCTTATACAACAAACCATTAGAATTAACTTTTGTACCCTTAGGAACCCAAATCGATTTGAATTTAACAAAACCTGTTTTATTTCCATTTAAGAACCAAGAATGTTTAAATGGTTTGTTATAAAACAAATCATCATCTCGATTGTGATTTACAAATCCTTTGAAGTTTTCATAGTTAAAATTTTCAAAACAAACATTTCTAAAGTGATTTGAGGGATTTTTAAAATCACAAGAATTTTGATTTCTAAAAACATCGTTTTTCCCGAATCCAAGACCAGATTTATTTCCATTATAAACTTGGTTTTGTAACAGCATATTCAACGATTTTTCCCCATTAGAAAATTTATCCAATGTTGATTCTAATCGTTGAATTTTGGATTTCAGATCGCTATTTTCTTTTAATAAATTTGAGCAATTATTTATAGCGATCATCTGTTCAGCATTGGTCTGTTTCAAAACCAAATTCTCATTTTCTAACGATCTAATTTTGGCTTGGGATTCGGAAATTTCAAGTTCAAATTGTTTTTGCTTTTCTGACTCAAACTTCTTGGATTTTTCAATCTCATTTTCAAGTTCTTTCAAAATCAAATCGGATTTCAACAAATTTTCCTTTTCAGCAATTTCAAATTTGGAATATATATCTGTCTTAAAGATTTCAAATTCCTTTTGTTGAAAATTGTTCAACCTTGACAACTCAATCTTGTTTTCTTTCAAGATCAGAATTTCCTTTTCAAACATTTGAATATTTTTACAAAGATGAACAAGATTGGTTCTCAATTTCAAACAATTTTTGCAATCTAAATTTGAAGAATTTTTAAGATGTTCAAGTTGTGATTCCAAATCATCAATTTTGCTGGTCAACCCAAGATTTTTAGATTTCAGAGATTTGTTTTTAGATCTGAGTTTATCAACAGATTTAGTTAAATCAGTGCACATTTAAACCAAATCTTCATATGTGAGATTTTCAGTTTCAACATCTGTTGATTCTCCATCGTTTGATTCATCTGTTTCTCCTTTTAAGCACAGATCTGAATTTGAGTTGACATTCTGGGGTTTTGAGCAGTCATCAGTTTTTCCATAGAGCTTGTTGAGAGTTCTCCAGACATCCTGCGCAGTCAAACAATGAGATACGTGAATAAACTGTTCTGTACTGAGATAATCAAATATGATATTCATAGCACGAGAATCGAAAACAATGTTTCTATTATCAGACATATCACTCCCATTGATAATAGTATCCCAACATTTAATATTAACAGATTTTAAATAGAATTCTATTTCGGATTTCCAGTTTGAAAAATCTGTTCCATCGAAAATAGTTGGGAATGAACTGGACTGACTCTCAAAAGACTGACAACAAGGATTCACCATTACTCTAGAGTTAAACACAAATACCTGGCTCTGATACCACTGTTGGATCTAGAATAACCCTAGAGGGGGGTGAATAGGGTTTTTCACAGTTTTTAAACTGAATTGAAAAACTGACAGGATATTAAAATAATAAACAGATCACAGAATATAGCAGAAACAAAAAGGCAGAAAATAAATCATACACAGATATACCCAGCTTCGGCAAAAACCTGCCTACTGCTGCATTTCTAAGGTTTCTACTAGGTGATAGAACAGATCCCGCATACAAGACCATGTACACTCGCAAACCCTGCTCCTATTCTAACCCTACGCTCAAAACCCTAGACTGACCTGTATCCCCTAGGCCAGATTTTCCCGAATTACAACCTCTTAATTCGTAACCCCTAGTTTTACAGACTAGTAAACTGTTCAGATGATTTTACAACTCGAAATAAAAAAAAAGAAATAAACAACACAAATTAAACTAGCAAAACCCTAGAACAAAAAGAATAAAGGAATTAAAATCTAAAGGGTCATTCCCTTTTGAAATAGAACTAGGGTTTGCTTAATCCATCTGGGTCTGCTCGTTCATTTGTGTGCACCACTATTATTTTGACCCGTTCCTTCTCTCTTTTCTCTAAAAAAAAACAAATGGCGGCGGCTTGTAAAATCGAGCTAGGGTTTTCAGGAAATTTTCCCAAATCAATTTGCGATGGTTCTTCAACTCTGGATAATCTTCTGATGCTCGAATCTTGGTTAATCTCTGAAGCCTTGATTTGAGATGCGCCGTGAGAAACAGATGATCGAAACCCTGATTTCAATTTGTGAGTTTTCCGATTTAAAAAATTTCTTGGAATTGTGATGCTTGTTGGTTTCGATGTTGATTTCTTTCGATCTGAAATGTTGGGTTGGATTTTTCCTATCTGCCGATGATGAATTTTGGTGTAAATAATATAGGGTGTAGAAAAACCCTAACTCTGATTTCAATTAAAATTCGATCTGAAATTTTGCTCCTTTCCTCGATTGAAATATTTCCCTGATTTTGCGACTTCCTCATCTGGTTGCCTTGATTAAGTTTCAACTTTGAATGATTGGATGAAACAGATTAATTGTTGCCTTGATATGCCTCAATTAAAAAAACTGATTTGAATTTGAATATGCTTGAAAAAAGAATTTGCCATGACTATCATAATTGATTTGCTCGGCTTTGCTTGGATTTGAAAAGATTATTTCTGGCCAAAAATAAAATGACAAGTAATATTCTGTGATTAAAGTTTTCCCAAAAAAAACTTTCTCCCTTTAAAACTGTTGCCAAATAAAAAACTTGATTTATTCTGATTTTCCATGTGTATTTATCTCAAAAAAGAACTTTTGGCAATCTGGAATCAACATTAAATACTTGCCAAAAACTGTATTGATATATTTCCTGATCATCTCTCGGCTAATTCTGGAAATTGATTTCAGTTTTGTTGTGCCCTTGAACAATTCTTGATTGATTGATTTCTGGAAACAAATTAAAGATTTTCCCTTTTTGATCACTGACTATTTTTCAAACACTGATGTACACTGATGAGCATGCATTTTCACCACTGTTCTAAAATCATTTACTGTATTATAAATGCCGTTTTATTTCTGGAATAATTTGGCAAATAATCTGCTCCACTTGATTTGTTTAAAAATGGAAAGTGGTTTTAAATTTTGTTGCCTAGAAAAAATTTCCTGATTGATGCGGCTTCCTCCTTGATTTCATCCATGCCAGTTTTGTCTTGCTAATTCTTTCACCCAGCTGTGTTCACACATATATCTTTACATGTCCACTTATAGTATGCTGCACTTGGTTTTGCCATGTTCACTTTCTTGTTAAATTACACATGAAACCGCTAAGTTGCTCATTGATATCATGTTGAGCTACACTGATATTTGTTCATTAGCATTCATTTTGTTGTTGCTGAAATTCATGTATCTTGACCACTATGCTGTTTGTACACCATTCAGTTATATCACCATACAGTTGTGCTACACTGTTTGAACTGTGTTAATTTCATGCTTCTTGAAAGTACACTGGCTTCATATTTGTGTGGCTATATTCATGCACTTGTTCCACTTAACTTGGATGTCCATTTGCTTATGCACACTGCTCCACTTGCTTTGAGCATATTCACTACTGCACTATTGTATCTCTCTTGTGTAGTTGCTTTAGTCATGCTTCTCCAATCATAAACTTGCTTGCTGTGATGACATGATACAAGTATCGCCACTGTCTCGACCACTTTTGCACTTGAACTGTCTGCACTTGAGTTGGCTATGTATTTTCCTGTTCTTCATGTCACCATGCTGAGGTTTGCATTATATGATGCACCATAATTGGGCTGTCTCGACCATTCCATGCTGTTTGATTTGAGCTGTTTTGTTCATTTGCATACTTGAGCTCGACCATTTTGCTGAACCATTAGCTGCCATGTCAATGCTTGTACATTTAATCTTATACTTGAGCTTTGCTTTGAAAATTGTTTGAGCTTTCGACCATATTCATATGCACTGAGTCGAGATGGTCTTTGTGGCTACTCCTCAGATGCTAGCTGGTTGGCGAGGCAGTGCACACGTGTATATTCATGCACGTGTGTACATGCAGCCATCAGATGAGTTTTCCTGTCCCTGCACTGTAATATGTGTATATACATGCACATGTATGTGTATACATGTATCGTGTGCGTGCTATATTTATATATCAGATCAAGTCATGAAAAATGATGAGAAACACACCAGAAAACTGAGGCAAACAGAATTTTAAAAATAAAATTTATATTCGCATATATTCTGTTTCAATTCTATTGCAGTGTACTCTGTGTGTGTGTTTCATTGTGACAGGTAAGGAGGTGATGACTGGACTGACTGTAAGCAGTGAAGATAGAAGATTGAAGACTGAAGACAAGAAGACAGTGTATATTGTCAAATATGAGTCTGAAACTGTATATGAGTCAATGTATATATATAAAAAAGTAACTGTTTATCTATTGTGTATGTATAGCTGAGTGACAATGAATGAACTGTACCGAGGAGCTGTGAGAGAATTGTACTGATACATGTAATAAACAAATTTGATTGAAATAAAATATTATTTTATTGTCGTCAAACAAAATTTGTTAATCGTATACTGTGTATTTACAAGTACAAATTATGTGAAGTGATTAAATAGTGGAGTTGTAAATAATTGTACTGTTCGAGTGTTTGAAATACAATATTTATGTTAAATAAAATACTGTAAGAAAATATGAATATCTATACAGTCGTATTCTATTAAATATAAATATGATATTCCTGTATGTTTATATACAACAAAAACAACATAAGTCACTAAATCACTGAATCGTAAAATTGCGGAATCACTGAAACACAAAATCATGGAATCACTAAAACTTTATTATGAGTTTAAAACCACTAATGAAGTCACGACAAATAATAATATTAATTATTATGGTGAAATTAGTGATAAACACAGAAACATAAAATCTGGATCCATCACAGATCTCATCGGTATAAATATAGAAACTTCAAATCCATCATTAAATTCATCATAAAAGAACAACCACGATTTATACCTTAACTCATTGGTATAAATATAAATGTATCTCAAATCAATCTTGATTAAACTAAGAAAAAGTTTAAAACATCAAACTCAAAATCACCATAAACCCATGTATATAACTAAGCCTTTTTCTTACATAAGGCTATAATAAAGCATTATCATCAAAATGATGAAACATCTAAAACTTCATAGAGAATAGCTCGTGCTTACATCTTGACTAGTACTATTGTTATTTGGTATCATTCATCATGATGACTTGGGGTCATAAAACATCATAACATCGTGATTTACTATAGTATGAATATCGTGATAACACCCAAATCACAAAATCCGAGCAATAACATCCTGATGATTGGAGTCTAGTAATGACATCATGAACATGTTAATGACTCGAATCTTGTACTCGGTCAATAGAATTAGTAATATCATGACTGTGTCACAATTTCTCGGATATGAACCCATAAAGCACGAATGTATGTCCCATACCATACGTTTGCACCAAACGGTTTACTAACTGTTAGTTGATACCACATCAGAAAACATCGTAAACTTCATGAAATATATATTACGCTTCATCTCATTAGCGAATATAAGAATGCATCTTGATTAGCTTGTCATCGAACATGCTCAAAAAGAGTAGTTCTGGAACCATATAATGAACTTAATATATAACATCATCCCAAATAAACAACGTTAAAACTTATGGAGAGTGAGAGCAAAACAAGCAAACACAATTTTAAGATCAATTGCTGTCATTTTGCTCTCAGGTCAACGGTATAAAAACACAATTTTGTCCAAGATAACTTCAAAACTCTAGAAAACTCCTAACATGAAAGTTAAAGCATGTATTCTAAGGTTTCCTAAACATCCAAAATTATTAAATTTAGATAAGAAATGATTAACTTATGGCCTAAACAGTTCTAAGACATGTGATTGTTATTGCTATCGATTTTATTACGGGACAACAACAAACAAGCACGATTTTAAGTAAACCTCAAAATGGTGGAAATCCCAAAGCATGAAAGTTGTAGATGATAACCTAAGCTTTCCAGAACATCTCAAATTCCGATAATTAATGAGAAATATATGGCTGAAATGATGTTTAGATCTAAGTTATACTACTGCTGTCGTTTTAAATCTCAAGACAACGATACAAAGACATGTTTTTGACAATGTAACCCACAAAATATCACTAAACTCAAAACATGATACTAGGACAATATGATATAGGATTTCCGAAACATTAAGAATTATCGAATTTGTGTAACAAATGCATAAGATATAGCCAAATTTGTTTCAGCTATAATCTCATAAATTATTTCTAGCAACCAACAAAGATAAGAACAAACATATATAAAACTACCAATATCATCAAAGACAACATGAATCGAACTAGAACGAGTTAGAATACTCATATTCAAATTCATGACAATGTTTAAACCAGAAAGTGTGAGTGTAACAACTCACCTTAACATCCCAAATTTGCATACATCAACAAATAAACATTCCCTCGAAAAATTGGCATTTTTGACCTCGGTGAAGTAAGGATTTGGCGCAGCAAACTTCACTATTTTCCTACGAAATTTTAACAGAAGGTTGGTAGATGAGTGAAGAACAACATATCCAAATTTCATATTTTTATGATTTTTCTGTAATTAGTTACGAATTTTATACTAATCTTTGTTTTCTAATCAGATCTGACCTGAAAACCACTGGAGAAAAGAAGATGTTTGATCCATCAACACTAATCCAAATGCAACGAAATTTGGAGCAGAAGTATTAGAGCATCAGAAACATCGTATCAAATATTAAGGATTGTTGGAAATTTGTTTGATTTTTTATGAATTTTAGAATAGGTAGAGTTTTTGGTTTGGGAAGGAAGAGAAGCCATTTATTTTTTTGGGAAAGCTCTAGAGAATAAACGTGAATGAAAGAAGGAGAATATCTATTTCTCATTCTCCAGATAATTCTTAAGTTGAGAAATGGGCAAATACTCTCTGTTAAACCCAAAACAATTTAATTAAGCTAGTTAGGTTCATTCACACAAAGCTAGGTACTCCAACCATATTTTTAGCCCACTAGCAAACTCACGTAACCTAAACTGTGTTTGTATTTATAATTACAAATTCATATACGTACAACTTGAAACATTGTGAATATGAAAGTTAATACAGTTTTGGTAAAATCTCGTACTTAATAAAATCACCCCTTTTATCTCTAACAATTCATCAAAACTTAAACTTTCAAACACTAATTCCATAAACAATAAATTCGTTATATTCAAATTTTAAAGTATTATATGAGTTGTTCTCACAACTCATATCACCAACATATTGTCTTCAAAAAATCACAAAATACATTGAAATTGTATTTTCCAGTTATCCGAAAATCCGGGTTGTTACATGGTTGATCAGTGTATATTAACATTGGATGAGCCCAGAAGTAGTGGAAAGTTTCCCCGAAGTGATTAATAGGCTATAAGCAAGATTCTCACTCTTCGGGTAATTGCATTCCGCCGTTGCCAGCTTCTTAATTACATAGTACACCGGTCATTGGACCTTATCCTCCTCATGGACGACAGCTGAACTGATTGCATGTGATGATACCGTTAAGTACACGGACAAGTCTTCATGATCTATTGGCTTGGATAGTATCAGGGGTTTCTCCAAATGATTTAGCAGATTCTAAAAGGCTTCAACATAATCTGGGATCCATTAAAAGTTGTGCTTCGCTTTATTAAGTCAAAAGAGGGAATGCACTTATCAGTAGCCCTTTGAAATAAATCTTCTTAAAGCTGCAACCTTTGATACTAATCTCTCAACATCCATTATATTTCTAGTTCTCGAATATTCCAGATTGCTGCAATCTGATCAGGGCTGATTTCGATCCCATGCAAACTGACGATGAAACCCAAAAACTTCCCTAGAACAACATCAAAATAGCATTTCAAAGGATTGAGTTTCATTCTATAGTGCTGGAGGATATTGAACGTTTCTGCCTGTCTGGAACATAATCAGCTGATCGCTTAGACTTCACAAGCATATCATCAACGTGTACTTCCATAGACTTCCTTATCTGGTTATGAAACATATGGTTCACTGGACATTGGTATGTTGCCTCGGCGTTCTTTAGTCCAAAAGGAGTTACTATGTAATAATATAACCGAAGATCCGTGATAAAGCTGGTATGTTCCTGGTCTAGTACATGCATTGGAATCTAGTTGTATCCCGAATATGAATCCGCAAACAAAAGAAATTCGTGTCCAGCGGTTGAATCTACTAGCTGATCAATTCTTGGAAGCGGGAAGCTGCCTTTCGAGCAAGGCTTATTTAGATATGAGAAATCGATGCACCTTCTCCATTTTCGATTAACTTTCTTTATTGGTATTGGATTTGATATCCATTCAGGATACTTTGCATCTCAAATAAAATCATTGCACTTCAGCTTTTTAAATTCTTCCTTCAAAGATGCTAACCTCTCCAGGCCAAGCATACATCTTTTCTGATTTATTGGAACATACTTCGTGTTATGTTTAACGAGTGGCTGATGGTTGATGGAGATATCCCACTCATGTCAGTTTGGGTCAGTGCAAATACATCCATATTGGCTCGCAAGAAGTCTGTCAATTCCCGCATCCAGAGAGGGTCTAGATGGGATCAAATTTTCAAGACCTTATTGGGTTCATCATTAACAATCGAAATTACACTGTTATCTCATTTGGTGTCACACTTCCATATCCCGGTTCCTCATTGTCTCTAGGATCAATGTCCTCGGACTGACAATCAGGCGACTCTAGCCGGGATGTTTCCTTTTCTTGTTATGTTAATGCTTCCTTGGAAAAAGGGAAGGCATCTTTCGGATCTTCACCAAATCCATCGTGTATCACTTTACATTTTTCCAAATAACGAGCTCTCCATAGACCATTCCCACTCTAGTCTCAGTGGGGAATTTCAAAAGTAAACACCAGGGTGCAATGCATGGTATAAACTCTACCAAGGTCGATCGGCCAAAGAAACCATTATATGGAGAATCGATATTCATCATGAGGAACGGGAGAATTCACACTCTTCTGCAATATCCCTCACCAAGATCCATCGGTAAATCGACCATCCTACGTGCGTAATTATCGAACAGTTGAAACCACGTACCTACCTAATGCATAGTTTTAAATCTCTTGCTTCTAGCTTCATCTAATCAAAATCTTTTTTGAATAAGATATTGATGAAACGGCCGCAATTAACATGGGCCTTCCGCATAGTCACTAGGCCAATAATGGGTGATATCACCAACGGATCTATGCATGGAGTTTCCACTCCCACACTTTCTCGGTCGTGGAAAACGATGTCGTCCATCATCATTTTCTGTTGACAGATTGTGGTAACATCTTCAGGAATACTGCACTCCCCACATCTAGATGCTTCACAACATTAACATACTGCTCCATTATTCTTGTGCTAAACCCCGCTAGGTGCGGTCCTCTGGCCACGGTGATAATAACAATTCCGTTTCCTTTTTGTTGGGTGGTGGCTCTAGAAGCCACCTGACCTTGGTTCGGGGCTGAGCACCCTTGGCCATGTCCCTTGGGTCCACCTTTTATTCGTCAAGCTTCTCTTCACGCATTAAATTATGTATTACATCTCTCAAATGTCAACATTCATTCATCGAATGGCTATAGGTTTCATGAAACAAGCAAAACTATCCTGTCTCGCGCTCTTTCTCTGTCCAGTCTTTCGGAGGTGGTTTTTTGTATTGCACCACATTACATTTATCCAAGTAAATGTTTTCCAAGGTATCATTCAATGGCGTATAACTTTGAAAGGATTGGAATTGGGATCGTATCTTGGAATCACCCTTTCGATTCTTATTTCTTCTCTTGCCATGCTTACCTTGGCGGCCATCCCCTTCGTTTTGATTTTCTACATTAACATTTACCTTATCAGAACAGTCATTGGACTATCTTATAGTGATGTTGTTGTGAATCTCCTCCTTAACAACTTCGCTAGATCTCCTCTTTCGGTTTATATACACATCTTCTTGTCGAAAATGTATTTTTGTTTTCTCATAAAACAACCCAATAGCCATTGGAGTTTTTTCAACCAGATATCTTTTGAATTCTGTTTCTTTTCCTACCCTATTAATCATTGACATTAGAACAGTCTTCGGATTAGGGTTGTTTACTTCGGTGACAGTCATATTGAAACAATCTAGGTACTCCCTCTAAGTTTCTCTATAGGCCTTCTTAATTACAAAATGCTCAAAATCGTTCTTTGACTTTAGTTAATGTAAACGAAATTGATTGATAAACTTCTTGCTTAGAACTTTAAATTTGGGAACCGATTTAGGAGGAAGTCTAGTAAACCACAACATAGCAATCCCCTCGAGATATATCGGGAAAGCTTTACACATTATAGCATCGGGAATAGACGTAGCATTCATATACCACGAATAACCCATCAAATGCTGTCGATGATATGTTTTACCCGAGTACTAACTCAATGTGGGTAAGTTAAAATGCCTCGGGTACCGCGCTTTCAAGATGTCATCTGTAAAAGGAGTGTGGCTACGCTCTATGCCCCAACCCTCATTGGTGTACCCTGTATTTCGTTCATTATCTGTCGTGCCATTGCCGCTACCTCTGTATTGGTCAATATATGTTCTAGCTCAGCGCTCTCAACTCTTTGACAACCTCCTGCCCCCGTTTCAGGAAATGTTGCCTAATTCACCATTCGAGCAGAACTTTCTTTCCCTCTACGATCCCGGTAAATCACAGAATGAGTGGGTGGAAGCATAGGAGCATGAGTGGTTTGGGAAGTGCCTTGTTCCCTAGTAAGGAATCGGGATCCATGCATCGACATGATCATAGGTTTTGATAAGCTAGGATCGTTAGGGCCAAGCCGAACCTCTGCATCTTCATGAGAACCCAATGTACCAAATCATAGTTGTCGAAGATTCTCAGGTCTTTCATAGGGTCCCCTCTGATGTGGTGACTGCATATTCTCCTCGAATGAAGATGAATCCTCAGCTACTTGGCGATGGGTAGGGGATGGTTTCAGAATTCCTCCCAAGGCCTAGTCATTAAATCCATGTCATTTTTGATTGTAGCGTTTTCTTGTCTTTGAGCTTCTAGAAATGTGTTTGTCTCTTCCAATCTAGAGAATAGACGTGTAAATTCATTTTGCGTAATAGGTGTTGAAGAATAAGGATGATCTATGGTGGTAGCAAAGGTCCTATAAGTCAATCGTTCGGGTCAGGTCAAATTCGACCCGGGTATTGTCGACCCGGGATCGTTCGACCCCGGGACTTGTATTGCTGGCTTGACCTACGAGCCAATTTTCTGCTCCCCCCAAGCCAATGCTGTTTGAGAAGCTTGTTGGTTCCGATCTCTCTTCGAAACTTGTAACACCACTTAATTTTAAGAATACTATAATGATAAACTAAAGAATACTTAATAAAATATTGTTAATAAAGTAAAATGGACTATGCCATTGCGTTCGTCTAGGAATTCTTCTTATGATAGATTTCAAATTTGCGAAAAATGGACATCGCATGAATAAGATATTAAGGTTTGAAATTTGTATACGTTTAAGCTAAATATATATAAACAAACTAGTCCAAAAAATAAAAAACGAAGAGCGAGTATGTGACACCCCATGTCCGTTAATGTCACTCACTAAGGTAATGCATTAAGTTTCGTGAAGCATTATAGGTAAACAGACATAGAATAATTACAAGACGGATATAAATAAGATAGCAGCGGAAATTTTAATTTTTATCTCAAACATAAATCATAATATCGTAGTCCACAATACCATAAGTCACAAAAACTATTACAATAAAATAACTTATGTCTTGCATCATCAGAGTACATAAGAATATAAAAAAACATGATTCCCCAATAGAAAGAGTTAAGCCACAGTAGAGACAAGAACTTGAGCCGTACTTCAGAAATAGCTCCTAGCAAGATGATATATGAATCCTAACTAGGCCTGAGTGTTTGCTCCCTGAGAACCTGGGGGGGAACGGAAGAAAGAAAGAGAAACAAAAGAGTCAGACATAAAGTCTGGCGAGTCTAGTTACTTTTAGCAAGTAAGTAAATAAAAGTAACGTGATAGGCGTATAATGTGGATAAGAGAGATCATTACATAATTGCAGGTGTGACAAGGTAGACAGGGTGAGGTGTATACACTTCTCTAATGATTACTCCGCAGTATTACTAGTATAACCAGAGTGATATGATCCCTTCCACTATAAGGTGGTAGACTTAGGGCATATCTACTGGTGTCACGGTTGTCTTATACCCCTCTGCCAGGCTCATGCACGCACTTGGCCCGATCGGATTGCGCCACCCACACCATCCTCCACGTTTGGATCTCTTACAATCAGTCAGTAAGCGTGTTCCCTCTCCGTCTAGTACGGCTTATTTTATTTGATACTTACTCTGGGTTACTGATTGGAATGGGTCCCACACAACATGATACAAGCTCTCCCCATTGTCTTGTATCGCCCACTAGGTTTTTCACTGACTATGTATAACACTAGGTGTCTTTATTTACATAGCCCTATACTAGTTATGCTTACCCTAAAAGATGTCTTTAATTACATAACTTTATTATTTGCTCCTGTTATCTATACGACTAGGTGTCTTTAATTACATAACCTTATCGGGTTAAGTAACGTGATAGGCGTTCAATTACATAACCTTGCAAGGAGTATAAGAAATCTCAAAAACATAAGAAGCTAGAAACTCCATCCACTGTTGTTGCCTTAAGTCGAGTTCCTTCTGCGAGAATAGATACTTAAAAGATTTATGATCGGTGTAAAACTCGAAATTCTCTCCAAGTAAATAATGTTGTCACGTCTTTAACGCAAACACTATGACAGCTAACTCTAGATCATGGGTGGGGTAGTTCTTTTCATAAACTCTTAACTCTCTACCCCCATAACACGATACTTTCCTTTCTTGCATTAGAACCGCACCAAGCCCTGTACCACACGCATCAGTGTAAATAGTAAACACCTTATTCCCGCCAGACAAGGTCAAGACTGGGGTTGTTGTCAAAGCCCTCTTTAGTCGTTGGAAAGCAACGTCACAGTCTATATTCCACGAAAATGCCAAGTTCTTCTTCATTTGCCAGGTGAGTGGGGCTGATAACCTTGCGAAGTCCTTAATGAACTTCCTATAGTAACCTGCTAACCCAAGAAAGCTTCTCACCTTGGTTGCATTTTTGGGAACCTGCCAATCTTGCACTACAACCACCTTCGCGGGATCTGCAGCTGTCCCTTCTTTGGAGACTACATGACCTAAGAATCTCACCTCTTTCTTCCAAAAATGACATTTGGAGAATATTGATTTAAGTTGATGGTCACAGAGAGTTGTCAAAACTTCTCTCAAATGTTGGGCATGCTCTTCTTCACTTTTGGAGAAGAACATATCATCCACAAAGACTACAACAAATTTATTTAGGAACTCCCGAAACACCCTACTCATCAGATCGACAAAATAGGCGGGTGCATTCGTCAGCCCAAAAGGGATAACTAGCCATTCAAAGAAACCATTCGGAGTCCTAAAGGCAGTCTTATCTATGCTGTCCTCAGCCATCCTCAACTGATGGAACCCCGTGGCCAAGTCTAACTGGAAAAATACCGAGGCACCAACAAGCTGATCAAATAAATCATCAATCCTCGGAAGCAGGTGCTAATTCTTCTTAGTGAGTTTATTCAGCTCTCTATAATCAACACGCAAATGAAGCGAACCATCCGCCTTAGTTGCGAATACTACTGGAGCACCCCATTCATATATGCTTCGTCTGGTAAACCCTTTCTCAAGTAGCTCCCCTACTTGCTTACTCAGCTCCCTCCTTTCCCTTGGAGACATGTGATGCACTGGCAATGCAACTGGCTTTCCATTGTCCACCAAATATATACGAAAGTCGATCTCGCACCTCGGAGTAGACCCCAATCCTCATCAAAAACATCGGAAAAGTCTCGGACTACTGGAACAAATTGCAGATTGTCGATAGGTGCATCAAGAGACTCTACGAAACTAAGCATAACCGACCCTTGTGGGTTACAAGAAATCTTGAGGGTTCTCACATGACAAGCCAGAAGCCTAATAACCCTCTTTTCACAATCCAGAATGGCACCACACATGGTAAGCCAATCCATTCCTAGAATCAACCCATAGCCCATAAACCCGAGCACATATGCGTCGCATTCAAACTCGACGCCTAACATAGATATTTTCAAACCCCGACAAATCGTAGATAAATGAGCCGAACCACCAATGGGGTTTGAAACAACTATGGGATCCACTACCATACTAGTAATTAAGTGCAGAGATTCAACTACAGAATTTGATATGAATGGATGTGAGGCACCAGAATCAAAAAGTGTTATAATATTATGGTTTGAAAGAGAAATTAAACCGTCCACAGAAAATTTTCAACCTCTATTAGGAGCATTGATCGTGAAAGCATGCACCTGCCATCCAGAAGTCCCTGTCCTTTGACCCTGTCCCTGTGATCCATGTTTCTTTGGGCACTCTCTAGCAAAGCGTCCAGCCTCTCCATAGTGGTAGCAAGAGTTCTTCCTTCGCTTACAATCCTTAACCAGATGAGCTTCCTTCCCACAATGGTGACATTTTCTCTTATCCTTGCCTTTATCATTTTTCCCTCCTTTCTTCTGATGTTGTTACTGCCCCTTCTTAGGCTACACCTTCCTATTTTGCGATGTATCCTCGGCCTTCTTTCTCCCTTGTCTTCCTTATGCATTAGGGCCATACCAACAATCTTTTCAAAAGTAGCCCCCATTGGAATATGGGACATGGCTAAACCATGCAGAGGTTCATATTCCCTTTAGCAAACCGCAAAGCCCTTTTGTGCGGCGTATCCACCAATTCTAAACCGAACCTTCCTAGCTGGTTGAATTTATTCACATACTCCTTTACCGTCAAGTTTCCTTGTTTGAGTGCTTAGAATCTCTCCATCTACATGCTACTTTCAGCTTGGGAAAGAAATTTCATTTCGAACCTCTGTCTAAAATCTTCCTTAGTTTCCATCGGATGTCCAGCTTGAGTGACTTCCCACCAAAATAAGGCTTTGTCCTTCAGTAGCCAGGCGGCTAACTAAACCTTCCTTCTATCCTCTACTTTAAAGAATACGAATAAGTCCTCAGTCTCCTTGAGCCAATTTCGGGCTTCTACGAGTGTCTCGTTCCTATGGAATGGCTTCCTTACCAAAGCACGAAAGTCCTTGCAGATATTGGCGAAGTTATCTGATCTTGGAGGGGAAAAAGGTGGAGGAATGAATGGTGCAGCTGGGGAGGAACATTTCCTTGGCCTTCGGCGGGCACCATGGCCTCCAAATATCTACGGACCCATCCGGGTATTGTGACTCCCTCTCGGATATTAGGATTGTTTTGTTCCCCAAACATGCCGAAAAAGGAAAAAGGAGGAAATTTAGATAAAGGACCGAAGGATGCTACATATGGCTTTAAGGGGAATGTTTTTCAAAACAGACTTTTCTTTATGAAAATGCTTTCTTTTAAAACTTTTATGAAAATAATTTTCAAAAACTTTTATCTAATCTGCTAACCTTCAGCTCTAGTACCAAGCGTGACACCCCACGTCCGTTAATGCCACTCACTTAGGGAATGCATTAAGTTTCGTGAAGTGTTATAGGTAAACAGACACAGAATACTTACAATACAGATATAAATAAGATAGCAACGAAAATTTAAATTCTTATTTCAAACATAAATCATAATACTGGGGTCCACAATACCATAAGTCACAAAAACCATTGTAATAAAATAACTTACATCTTGCATCATCAGAGTACATAAGATTATAAAAAACATAATTCCCCAATTGAAAGAGTTAAGCCATAGTAGAGTTAAGAACTTGAGCCATACTTCAGAAGTAGCTCCTAGCAAGATGATATCTGATCCTGACTAAGCCTCAGTGTTTCCTCCTTGAGAATCTGGGGGGAAACGGAAGAAAGAAGGAGAAACAAAAGGGTTAGACATAGAGTCTAGTGAGTCTAGTTACATTTAGCTAGTAAATAAATAAAAGTAATGTGATAGGCATATAAAGTGGATAAGAGAGATCATTACATAAATGGCAGGTGTGACAAGGTAGATAGGTTGAGGTGTATACACTTGTCTAATGACTACTCTGCACTATTGCTAGTATAACCAGAATGAGATGATCCCTTCCACTATAAGGTGGTAGACTTAGGGCAAATGTCCAAATCTACCCTAACCACTACCCAGATCGATCGTCTCCCTACTCCGTAGATACTCTGTGCCGGCCACACGGTAGGATGTATCACGTCCTACAGTGGCAACCCCTGACTGGTATGCACAATCCCATATCTACTGGTGTCACGGTCGTCTTATCCCCCTCTGTCCGGCTCATGCAAACACATGGCCCAGTCAGTTTGCGCAGCCCACATCGTCCTCCATGTTTGGATCTCTTATAATCAGTCAGTAAGCGTGTCCCCTCTCCGCCAAGTATGGAGGATTTTATTTGATACTTACTCCAAGTTATTGACTGAAATAGGTCCCACACAATATGATACAAGCTCTCCCCTTTGTCTTGTATCCCCCCACTAGGTTTTTCACTGACTATGTATACCACTAGGTGTCTTTAATTACATAGCCTTATACCAGTTATGCTTACCCTAAAAGGTGTCTTTAATTACGTAAATTTATTATTTCCTTCGGTTATGTATACCAATAGGTGTCTTTAATTACATAACCTTATCGGGTTAAGTTTGTGGGCCTATTAAGGAGGCAGGTTTCTTAGTTTTCTTTTCGTATTTAATGAAGAACCCATTTTCAAAAAAAAAATGTTAACCTATACGTGAATATTGCCCACCCCGACCAGGTTTGATAAACCAACCACTATTCCAATCAATTTAATTAACCCTAACCTTATTTCACAATCATACAATCCCTATGGATTAGATTTGGTTAAGTAGTCCAATTTATTACCATGTCCATTTATGGTTTATAGTGGGCTAGACCTCCCACATTAGGCCTACAATGTGTGGATGTTGGATATGCCGATCGGGTCCGGGCAGACTTATTCCACAGTTGGGCCTAACCTCGTGTCTTACCCCAATTCGTATTTGCGTACTGAGACCTCCCACATTACGTTCAACATTAGTGGCTGCTAGATATGTCGGTCGGGTCCGGGCAGACTTCCACCACTAATGCACCCTAACCTCGTGTCATAAGTACAATTACAATTCCTAATTGTAATTACTAGATATTCCATTTTTAATTAATTAATCAATTACTTAATCCTTCCCTTTTATAGGTGTTTATACCCATTTTACCCAATAATCTGAATTATATGTCTAGAAATTTTCATATTCAAATTATGCCAATATTAACCCTTTTCCCCCCGTTTCCTAACTAGCGCACTCATAAACTAGTGGCATGCCTAGGTATTCAATAGCCTAGTCATAAACGATAATAGGAAAAATAATGGGAATATAACCAAAGTGATCACCTTGGCATAAACATAAACTAGCATGATGATAAGGTGAACATACATACTGGCATGGACATGTAATTAACATCATAACAAGGTGGACATAAGCTGATGAACTAGTGGCACTCAATTGATTCTAACATAACTACTATGTCACAATAAGCATAGTAAGATCTAAATTAGCAGTTTAGATGTCCATTTGGTTTAGATCTAACATGATAACACAAGGTGATAAATTAGATCACATAATTCGGATCTAGTGGTTAAAATAGATCTAACACCATTAGAATGACTTACTAGCATGTTTAGATCTAAATGTGGGTTCACATGTCCAACTTACAACGTATCTAAGTTGATCGCAATATGACAAGTGAAAGGTGATTTACATAAAGAGTTAGATCTAACTAATGTTGCAACTATCCAAATTAACAGATTTACATTCACCATAACATAGTTACAAGTCAAGATCCACATAGGTAACATAATAGAATAACTACAACTGCATTGGATCTAAAGGTGTAGAGCCATCGTGACATAGTGTAAGATTTTACAATAACATAGATTCATAGTTTGCAACATATCCAATTCATAGTCTCTCACAATTTACTATCATTTATTTAAACCTTGAAGCAACTAGACCTCACTGCGTTAGGTTTAGAGAATAGAGAGAATGGATCTTGAATTTCTGGCTTTGATTTGCAAAGTTGAATGTTGTATGTTGTTAAAGAAAACAAATCCATCTAAGTTCGCACACTGACAGCATATGGCTCCCATAATTTCCAATGAAGAAATATAAGAGTTGGACACATATTTATAGGTGCAGAACCCTCTGAAACTGATGCCACCTCAGCCCTAGCGGTGTCGACAAGCCTGTGGGTGGGTCGACCCATAGGTTGACATCCCTTAAGGGGTGTCGACCCCGGTGTCGACACCCCTCTAGGGGTCGCCTCCCCAGAGCGGGAAATTTGCCGCCTTGATAATTTTTTGATTTTTGAACTTCTCTGGATAGGGTCTGACTCATATCTGACTCATTCATGTGTATAAATGTTCTTTCTGCTCGTATACAACTTAAAATCCTCATAACTTCAACATACGGTGTCCATTTTATGCAAACCAAATGTTTATCTAGACTTTCGAGACGGATGCGATGACGTAGTCCGTTTTCCTTAATTCTGAATATTAAACTAATAATTATTTAATTTATACTCTTTTAGTGTTGTTCAAAATTTGGAGTGTTATAGAGAAAGGGAAGGAATTCGGCCCGTTAGGAGTTGACCCCATGCCCCACGGGTGTCGACAGATAGGTCGACCCCTATAAGAGGGTGTCAACCCTAGGGTCGGCCTATTCAGATCTAGGGCAGATCCATTCTCTGAACCGAGACTTGTTTCTTGACCAGATTCGTAGACCGTATGCTATAAATAGGACCTCATTTCTATTGTTTTATTCATCAAAAACAATGAAGACAAAGAGGTGCTACCTAACTCAGATTGAATTAGCCTATTCTTCTGCAACGACGACTTATACGTATAGAAGGATCTCTGCTACAACATCAACAGTCATTTCTCTGTTCTTTAGATCTAGTCACAGTGAGTTTATGTTGCTTTTAAATATAAATTTTTTAATAAGTAATCTTGAAATGTTTATAATTTTGAATCTAAACTTGTGCCTATTAATAACCTTAATCATAACTAAACAGATATGCTATGATTTGTACACCAGATCCTCTGGTTAGTTCTTGTATGCCAATTCTGTTAGTATGCCTATTTCTGTCACCATAGGCCTATTACGTTAGTATGCCTATTTCTGTCAAAATATGCCTATTTTGTTAGTATGCTTATTTCTGTCACTATATGCCTATTCTGTTAGTATGCATATTTCTATCATCATATGCTTGTTTTGTGATTATGCCTATTTCTGTTCTCTTCTCTCCCTCCTTCCCTTTTTATTTTTATAGCCAGGCTACCATCGAGTCTAGACGTACGCTGAAATATGTGACTGAACAAAATTAGGAATGGTTGGAAATGATAAACTTGGGTAAAACTTGTATTGTAAAACATGACTGCTATTTGGGCATAACCTATACCTTAAACGAAAAGTTTAATTTGGGGCATAATTTGTATCGTGAATCGGACTGGGACTTGGGTCATAACCTTTGATAAACATGAATTTTTTTAAGAATTAACATGCCTAAATTTACAGTAAATAGAAATTGTAACCACAATTAGACACAAGGTTAGATTACATGTGCGGTAGAAGTCTGCCCGCAACCGCATGGTAAATCCAGCATCCACAAGTGGTTAATCAAATGTGATGGGTCTAGTGCGTAAATGTACATGTGACAACGCTAAGACACGAGGATAAGTCTGACTTATGGTAGAAGTTTTCCCAAAACCGCCCGGCATATCCAACATCCACAAGTGGCCGACTTAATGTGAGAGGTCTAGTGCATTAACATACATGAATTGAATAATGATAACAACCTGTTAACCTATAATGCTTAACCTATTTAATTCTATTGGGGTCATATGAACCTGTCAAAATCGTGTAAGGGTTAATTAAACATGCTTGAATCAATGAGGGGTTAAGTAAATTTGTTAAATCTGTGGGGTCAGGTTACATAAACCCGGCAAACTTAACCTATTTTATATGGTGGAGTTATGCGGGCTAGTTATTCTGTTAGGCATAACCTATCAAAATCCTAGTAGTAGGGATGCAAGCCTAGGGGATGGCTTGTATCATCTCTTGTGTGGGACTAATATCAATCAGAAACCTATCTTGGTATCAAAAGGAGGACCCCGAATTAGGTAGGGGTCAGGGCACGCTTACTGAGTTGATTATTAGAGGTTCATTTGAGTGGGGTTGTTGACGGTGCATTTCTTCGGACTCATGTGCATGAATGAGTTCTTGAGATAATAAGATATGACATCAGTAGATGGCTGTGCCTTTCGAAAATAAAGTGTGATTTCCGGATATACTTGGTGGATAATGCAAAGGCAATTGCATTGCCTATCCGCCATACTGCACAGAGAGAAAGGAGGGAGCTCAACAAGCAAGTAGGGGAGTTGCATGAGAAAGGGTTTATTAGGCGAAGTATATCTGAACGGGGCACTCAGTAGTATTCGCCACTAAGAGGATGGTTTGCTTCTCTTATGCGTGGATTACAGAGAGTTGAACAAGCTCACAAAGAAAATTAGGTACCCACTTCCAAAGATAGATGATCTGTTTGACCAATTTGTTAGTGCATCTGATTTCTCCTAGTTAGACTTGGCCATAGGGTTTCATCAGTTGAGGGTGGCTGAGGAAAGTACAGAAAAAAACGGCTTTTGGAACTCCAAATGGTTTCTTCGAGTGGCTCATTATGCCTTTTGAGTACAAATGCACCTGTCTATTTTGTGGAACTGTTGAGTAGGGTGTTTCGAGAGTTTCTAAGTAGGTTTGTTGTGATCTTTGTTGATGACATCTTGATTTTCTCGAAAAGTGAGGAAGAGCATGCCCTACGTTTAAGGTAGGTTTTGAAGACTCTCTGAGCACATCAGCTTAAGGCAAAATTCTGCAAATGTCGTTTTTGGAGAATGAAAGTGAGATTTTAAGGACATGTGGTCTCTTAGGATGGGATAGCACTGGATCCCGCGAAAGTAGCAGTTGTTCAAGATTGGAAGATTCCAAAGAATGCAATGGAGGTGAGGAGTTTTCTTGGATAAGTGGCTATTATAGGAAGTTCATTAACGACTTCGCTAAGATACCAGCCTCACTCAGCAGACTGACGAAGAAGAACCTGACCTTTTTTTTGATATAGACTATAAGGATGCTTTTCAGCGATTGAAGAGGGCTATGACAATGGCCCCAGTCTTGACTTTGCTTGATGGGAACAAAGTGTTTACAATATACACTGATGCATGTGGTACAGGGCTTGGTGCTATTTTGATGCAAGAGGGAAGGGTGGTATGTTATTGACGTAGATAATTGAGGGTTCATGAGAAGAACTACCCTACCCATGACTTAGAGTTGGCTGCCATTGTATTCACGCTTAAGACTTGGTTCCATTATCTACTTGGAGAGAAGTTCGAGTTGTATACCGATCATAAATCTCATAAGTATTTGTTCTCGCAGAAGAATCTCAATTTGAGGCAACAGAGATGGATGGAGTTCCTAGCGTCCTATGACTTTGAGATTTCTTATACCCCTGGCAAGGGTAATGCGATGATTGATGCACTAAGTAGGCAGAGGATGACTTTGAGTCCAATATTCGTAGAGAGTCGGAGCTTGGAGTATATATCGACCTTTGATTTTATGTCATCTATGGATCTTATACCTGTTTGTTCGTATCCTTAGAGGTGCGACCTACTCTTACAGATTAGATAGGAACTTCACAGCGAGAGGACCCACAGATGGCAGACATCTTGGATAAGCTCAGTAGAGGTGAGACTTCTAATCACCTCAGTAGATATTCCATGGATGACAGAGGGGGGTTACGACGGAATGGAAGGCTTTGTGTCCCCGAGTTGGGAGTTTGTTAAAGATAGTCCTTAAGAAAGCCCATCATTCTAGAATAACTATCCATTCAGGCGATGATAAGATGTATAGAAATATGAAAAGGGATTTATTTTGGGTTGGGATAAAGAAAGATGTAGCGGAGTTTGTTTCTCGATGTTTGGTTTGCCAGCAAGTTAAAGCTGAGCAAAAGAAGCCCGGTGGTTTACTTCATCCTTTGGTGTTTCCACAGTGAAAGTGGGAGTGCATCTCTATGGATTTCATTGATGGTTTGCCTAGATCAAGGAAAGGTAACACCATTATTTAGGTTATAGTTGACAGGCTAACTGTTAGACCAAAATCTGGGCCTAACAAAAAAATGCAGATTACAGATTACAGAAAAGCAGAAAAAGCAGTAAAAATGAGGAACACACGATATTTTATAGTGGTTCAGCTCAAACCAAGCCTATGTCCACTTTTTAATTCCTTAAATCCTAAGAAATTACAGCTACAATGCTGTCTCACAATCCGTGAGGTCCGTTTTCATACAAAATCCTCGTACTTCAGTGAAGAGGAAGAGAGAAGAGAATGATTTTATGCACGAAATCCTCGTGTTAAACTGAGTTGAGTTGGCCTTCTTTAGCAAACGAAGTCCTCGTGTTGCTAATGGTGGAAGCGGTGAAGAAGAATGGCCAAAAGCCCTTTGAAAATCCTCCAAATGGTGTATTTATACTTGTAGGAGAGTTTCTGGGAGTACCGGTTCATGACAGGGCACGTGGCTAGCGATCCGGGAAAGTAGGAGCATGAATAGTCTAGAACAGGTCAAAACAAGCTGCGTAAGAGCAGATCCAGGTGTCGGTTCGTGATAAGCCTCCACGAGCCGAGGAGCGTCGTGATGGAGTGAGTCATGGCATAAGGGGGTGCCATGAGCGGTTCGTGATTGATGGAAACACCACGAGCCGGGGGGTCTTCACGAGTGGAAGGAGAGGGCGATCCAATGAGGGGCGAGCAGAGTTGACGATCCGGGTTGCTGCTCACGAGTCGAGATGGATCCCACGAGCCGATCCATATTCTGAACTTTCTGATGTTTCGTCACTTCATCCAAGCAATTGCTAGATTACACCAGTTTACGGAAATGGGCATAACTTCAAAACTGTAAGTCCGATTGAGCCAAATGAAAGCTCAACCTGAAGCTTATTCAGAGAGCTACAGATTTTATGATGCATAACAATGTAATTTCTGTTTTCAGGCCCAAAATAGGTCGTCTGATAAGAGTTTCGGGCCATTCTTTGTTTGTGATGCGATTTTGACCAAACCGCTCCACGTCTTCTGACAGTATATTCCATAACCAAGCGCGATGCTATCTAGATATTTCATGTGTGACAGCTTTTACCAAAAAGTGTGTCAACAAGCTTGCCCCCAGAACATATCTTGCTGGTTGAAGGAAGATGTGTTCTGGATAATACGAGAAATTCATATTTGTATAGAGATAGAAATAAAACAATTGTGCCAAATCCTGACATTATTATCCAAACTTTCCTGAGCATAAACCATGCTCGAGGAACGTCTAAGTCATCCAACCAAATCCTGGCAAGGGCCAAACCTTCTAGGCATAATCCATACCTAGAAGTTCAAGCCGAGTATAATCCATACCCAATTTCCATTGTCACATTCTGACAAGACAATTTTTCGTTCCTAAGTATAATCCATACTTAGGATTCCATAGTGAGTATAAACCATACTCAGACCTGAAGTAGAGCTACGCTTGCCACATCCTGACAAGATAGTTCATCCCTAGGCATAATCCATACTTAGAGTTCCATAATAAGTATAAGCCATACTTTGCTGAGATTTAGATTCTTGCCACATCCTGACAAGATACTTAAATTCACCAAACACAATCCGTGCTTGGGAAATCCTTCCTTATTCAATTCAAGATGCAAAACCGAATCAAATCCTGATTGGTTTGTCATCGAGTCCAGAGCACGCTTTGGGGCTACATCCTAACCCCGTACGTGTGTACTCTGATTCAACCAATCAGAAAACCTAATAAAAGCAAAAACAAACCTTAAAGCCTAAGAAATGCAGAAAAGGAAAGCTGATCTCATCCAGATCAGTTAATGAAGATCCTGCGAGAGCTCGATCCAGGACCATTAACTCTCCGGGGAGCAGGTGGTGGCAGCGCAGGTGCAGGCGCTGTTGGTAGTTTCACATACTCGGGCAGCTCTCCATGTCTAACCTGTTCCTCAATAAAATCATGAAGATGCCTGTAGTCATTTGTGTCATGTCCGTCTATATCGTGGATTATGCAGTGCTTTCCAAAATCGCATTCTCCTTGTGATGGCTCCCTCCTGGGAAGCTTTGGGTAGGAGATAGCACTGTTCGTGTCCAGATAGATGTCTGAGAGTGGGGCATTGAGTTCAGTGTATTTTTCATATCTGGGCCCTCTCCGGGGCTGAGTGTTGCGGTCATTCTTGACAGAGGCTTTTCCTTTGTCATTTCCAGAATCAGATGGTTCTCTGCCTTTGAGCATGTTGACATCGAGAACGTTCTTCTCGGAGGTTGCATCTTCTTCCCTCAGAAATCTATCTGCTTCAAGGTAAAATTCATCGAGATTTCGCGGTGGGTCTCGGTACAAAGATTTTTTTCAATTCCGTGTTATCCAAGACACCGAATATCGCTGCTATCAGTACCATCGACGGTTCAGGGCGATCAACTGATGCTTCTGCAACGTTGAATCTTTCCAGAAATGAACGCAGACTTTCTCTAGGCCTCTGCTTAATTGTAGTGAGAGACATTACGTTCTTGGGTCGAGCGATATGGACCCGAAACTATTTAAGAAAGTGAGCTACCAACATATTCCAGCTGTTGATTGATTCAGATTCCAGCTGCCGAATCCACAAAGCAGCTATGTCAGTCAAGAAGAGAGGAAAGCATTTAGCCATGACGTTTTCCGATGCCGATTGTACTTCCATATGCCGCTTGTAGCGCATTAGGTGCACAGTAGGATCTGTCCTGCCGTTGTAAAGCTCCATTTGTGGAAGTTTGAAATCCGGGTGTTTGCGGGAATTCCTGATTTCCTAAGTGAATGGGTTGTGATTAACGTCATCCACGTCATTCTGATAAGTGCGGCCTCTAGAGAGGCATTTAATCAGTTCTGCTAGCCGATTCCCTTCAAAAAGTTGCTGCAGGTTGCCAAGATCAGAGCTGGTGCCCCCAGTGTGGTGTGCAAGACGAGCAGGAAGCTGGTGAGCTATTGGGAGCGAGTCACGGAGATCGGCTCATGAGCTCGATTCGTGAAGGCCTACTCGTGGATCCGGGTCGTGAGGACATGCAGCTCGTGAGCCAAGGTCGTGGAGATGTGCGCAAGGGTGGTCCGTTTTCATACAAAATCCTTGTACTTCAGTGAAGAGGAGGAGAGAAGAGAATGATTTGATGCACAAAATCCTCGTGTTAAACTGAGTTGAGTTGGCCTTATTTAGCACACGAAGTCCGCGTGTTGTTAATGTGGAAGCGGTGAAGAAGAATGGCCAAAAGTGCTTTGAAAATCCTCCAAATGGTGTATTTATACCTGTAGGAGAGCTTCTGGGAGGACCGGTTCATGACAGGGCACGTGGCTAACGATCCGGGAAAGTAGAAGCATGAATATCCTTGAGAATAGGTCAAAACAAGTTGCGTAGGAGCAAGTCTAGGCGTCGGTTCGTGATAAGCCTCCACGATCCAAGGAGGGTCGTGATGGAGTGAGTCGTGGCATAGGGGGGGGTGCCACGAGCGGGTCGTGATTGATGGGAACACCACGAGCCGAGGGGTTTTCATGAGCGGAAGTAGAGGGCGATCCAATGAGGGGCGAGGAGAGTTGACGAGTCGGGTTCCTGCTCACGAGTCGAGGTGGATCCCACAAGCCAAGGCGAGTCCCACGAGCCGATCCATATTTTGAACTTTCTGATGTTTCGTCACTTCATCCAAGCGATTGCCAGACTACACCAGTTTACGAAAATGGGCATAACTTCCAAACTGTAAGTCCGATTGAGCCAAACGAAAGCTCAACCTGAAGCTTATTCGGAGAGCTACAGGTTTTACGGTGCTTAGCACCGTAATTGCTGTTTTTAGACTCAAAATAGGTCGTTTGATAGGAGTTTCGGGGCATTCTTTATTTGTGAAGCGATTTTGACCAAACCGCACCTCATCTTCTGACAATATATTCCATACCCGAGCGCGATGCTTTCCAGATATTTCATGTGTGACAGCTTTTACCAAAATGTGTGTCAACACTTACTAAGAGCACTCATTTCATTTTAGTTAATACTAAGAGAATGACAACATGATTGGCAAAAATTTATCTTTGTTAGAGAGTTCATATACACGGAGTACCTGCCAGTATAGTGAGTGATCGTGACCCCATATTCAACAGTGGTTTTTGGAGGAGCTACAAGAGGCATTAGGCACACAGTTGTGTTTGGGCACCTCTTATCACCCTCAGACCGATGGGCAGACACAAAAGGTAAATAGAGTTCTTGAGTATCTTTTAAGACTGTGTATCCTAGACTTCGAAGGGAATTGGAAAGAGCATCCTCCATTGGTAGATTTCTCCTACAACAATAGGTATTAGGCTAGAATTGGCATGGAACCCTTCGAGACATTGTATGGACGACCTTGTAGATCACTAACTTATTGGTTGGAGTCTACAGATAGGCTTCTACTTGGACCTGAGATGATTAGAGAAACTTTGGAGAAGGTTGATCTTATTTGCAGACGCACGAAGACAGCTTTGGACAGGCAGAAGTCCTACGTAGATAAGAGAAGGACTGATATTTAGTTTGAGGTGGGAGACGCGGTTTTCATTAAGGTATCACCTTTGAGGAATGTGGTTCGCTTTGGATCTGTAGGGAAATTGGCACTACGGTTTGTAAGGCCATTTGCCATAACAGAAACGATTGGCTAAATGGCCTATAGAGTAAAGCTACCTGAGAGATTGACAGGTGTTCATGATGCTTTCCGCGTTTCTCATTTACAAAAGTACCCGCATGATACCGCAAAAGTAGTTGAGTCGAGTATGCTTGAGGAACTAGTGGTGGAATGGGATGCGACAGTTAGACGAGTTCCTACCCGTATTCTTGGATCAGAGGTTAAGAAGCTACGCAACCCAGAGGTTAAGTTGATGAAAGTTCAGTGGGAAGATGACCATGAGGATGCAACTTGGGAGACTAAAGATAAGATTCGCACTTCGTGCCCTTTTTTTCAAATGAATGTTCTTAAATTATTTTCCAAAGCTTTTATTCGTACTTGCTTCTGTCATTTAAGTATATCCTACTGATCCAATCTTCGACCTTTAGGTAGGGAACCAATGGATGTAAACATGTGCTTGAGACATGTTATGTTTGATGGACGTAGGTGGATGCAAGTGTTTGCTAGTGGTTGCTCGTGGATGCATATACACACACATTAGGCACTAGATCGACTCAATTACTCTCATACTACATATGGATGTGTGTGCATTTTTCTTCTTTTATGGATGGAAATGGGTGTATCTTCATATGAATGATTTCATTTGGATGGACGATTGTGCACACATATAGAGTTCACATGATATACTAGGATTGTTTGCATACATGTTGGATTTATGGCACTAACATACATTACATTAAGGAGGTCAACTGAATTAGTAAACCGCCTGATCTTTCGCATTAGTTCAGGTACATATACACACATCTTTGCATATGTTCATATAAGCATTAGAAATATTTTAAGGACAATGGATGCGTATGATTGGTGGATGAGTAGATGGATGATGGATGTACATTCTTATTAACTTAGAGATTTCGGGGACGAATCCTTTAAGTAGGGGAGATTGTAACAGCCCGTAATTTTAAGAATATATAATGATAAACTAAATAATACTTAATCAAATATTGGGAATTAAGTAAAACGGAATGCGCCTTTGCGTTCCTTTCGGAATCCTGCTTTAGATAGACTCCAAGTTTGCGTAAAATGGATATCATATGAAGAAGATATTAAGATTTGAAATTTTTATACATATAATTTAAATATATATAAACAAACCATTCCATAAAATCAAAATTCAAAGAGTGAGAAAGGGGGGAAATCGGCCCATTAGGGTTCGACCCATGCCCTATGGGTGTCGACCCATGGGTCGACCCCTACAAGGGGGTGTCGACCTCGGGGTCGACCCTACCCAGATCTAGGGCAGATCCATTCTGTGAACCAGTTTTGTTTCTTGACCAGATTCGTTGACCATAGGCCATAAATAGGACCTCATTTCTATTGTTTTATTCATCAAAAACAATGGAGAGAACGAGGTGCTGCCCCAACTCAGACTGAATTAGCCTATTCTTCTGCAACAACAACTTATACGTATAGAAGGATCTCTGCTACAACATCAACAGTCATTTCTCTATTCTTTAAATCCAGTCACAGTGAGTTTATGTTTCTTTTTGATAGAAACATTTAATAAGTAATCCTGACATGTTTATAAGTTTCGATCTAGACCTGTGCCTGTTAATAACCTTAATCATAACTAAACAGATCTACCATGATTTGTACACCTGATCTTCTGTTTAGTTCTTGTATGCCTATTCTTTTAGTATGCCTATTTCTATCAACATAGGCCTATTCTGTTAGTATGTCTATTTCTGTCACCATATTCATATTCTGTTAGTATGCCTATTTCTGTCACCATATGCCTATTCTGTTTGTATACCTATTTCTGTCGTCATATGCCTGTTTTGTTATTATGCCTAGTTTTTCTCGTCTCTCCCACCTTCCCTTTTTATTTTTATAGCCAGGCTACCTTCGAGTCTAGGCCAACCGCTGAAATATGTGAACGAATGAAATTCGAAATGACTGAAAATGATAAATTAGAGGCATAACTTGTATTGTAAAACATGACTGGTTTTGGTCATAACCTATACCTTGATCTAAAACTTTAATTTGGGGGCATAACTTGTATTGTAAAACATGATTGTGTTTTGGTCATAACCAATACCTTGATCTAAAACTTTAATTTGGGGGCATAACTTGTATCGTGAATCTGACTGGGACTTGGGGCATAACCTTTGATAAACATGAAAATTGTTTAAGAATTAACCTGCCTAAATTTACAGTAAATAGAAACTGTAAACACATTTAGACACGAGGTTAGATTACATGTGTGGTAGAAGTCTTCCCGGGACCGCCCGGAAAATCCTTCATCCACAAGTGGTTAATCTAATGTAAGGGGTCTAGTGCGTAAATGTCATGTAACAACGCTAAGACATGAGGTTAAGTCCGACTTGTGGTAGAAGTCTGCCCAGAACCGGCCGATATATCCAGCATCTACAAGTGGCCGACTTAATGTGAGTGGTCTAGTGCATTAACAGACATGAATGGAATAATGATAACAAACTGATAACCTGTAATACTTAACCTATTTAAATCTGTGCGGGTCATATGAACCTATCAAAATGGTGTAAGGGTTAACTAAACTTGCTTGAATCAATGAGGGGTTAAGTAAATCTGTTAAATTTGTGGGGGCGGGTTATATAAACCCGACAAACTTAACCTAATATATATGGTAGGGTTATGTGGGTGTAACGACCCGCAAATCCGTACTATCTGAGTTGACTAATAACACCACACGTCCAACCCAAATTGCACAGAAATATGAATCATTATTAGAAAGAAGTTAGAGGATGAGAAATAGAAAGAAAGAAATATTAGAATAGAAGAAAATGAAGATCACAAACTCACAGAGGAACGAATAAAATATATTATATAACATAACTTTTTGAAATATAAATTAGTAACTTTATATACATACCATCATCAGAGAACAACAGTTATTCCTGGAACAGTTATAAACACCTGTTTCCATATACAGACATGGTACACAGCAAAAAATATGATAGTCTATAGCTAACTGGTGAATCCTCCTGCTTCCAGCTCCTCCAAATGAGTCAGTAAAATCCCAACTACTTGACTGCCCATACAAATTTGGGCACCCAAGAGTTTAGGGAAAACAAAACAAAATAAACTCTGGGTCAGTCATGGGACTGGTGTGAGTAAACTTCAACCAATTGTTTAACTTAAAAATCCTTTCAAAAGAAAAGATAATAGTAAGACCAGCCCACACATAAACATGGACGGTTTTTACCTTATTATAACCCAAAACACTTTGATACGAAAATCCAGTGATATTATAATAGTGTCTAAATCAAATAGATAACAATCTAGCTGAACGCTTGCATCTCACGCTCCACATACATAGTATAAAATGAAAAACCGCAAGGCGCTAATTGGAGATTGGATTTCCAACATGACAAGGTATGGAACCACCTTCCGATAGTGTATCTCTAGAGAGGAATACACTGGGTTCAACAAGAACATCTTGTAACCCGGCCCATACATGACCGACCACTCATTTCGCTTGAGTGTATCGAATGTATATCACCAACGGTTGGGATCAACAACCGTTTCCCGAATGGGACAACATCGAATAGAATAAGGAATTAAATGAATCTCTAGATAGGTGATTATACACCCTAATGGGAGCGACCCACATAGCCATGATGCCTGCTCGATTTTTGTCATTTCCTGGTTGTTGAGGCCTGAGGCTACGATTTCTTATGTTCATTGATAGCACAATTACTTTGAATGTCACATCGTCAGATCCGTTAATTACTAATTGATTTGCACAAATATATCCTAGATATTATGCTAAGGGAATAAATCCGTTACCGCCATGTATATTTATACAGACCAACATATTCGATCATTGGAAATACTCTGTCAGACATTCGTCCATATACGTTCGTTTTGGGATTGAACGAAACCGAAGGCACGACTTCTGTTAACAGAAAAAGTCCTCGCACTTTACTTCGTCTTTGATTATCTTCAAATAGTCTGATTCGCAACGCTACTGCCAATACAGAGTTGTTCTCGGATAATAATCCAACCGGTCTCTCCATATTGACAACGATATTGGTAAACACTTCGATAGTCGGTTATTTAACTATCGAAGAAAAACAACATCCATTCATCCATAACATCAATAAATCACTGGGCCTGTTAATTAATATTTCATTAATTAATTCACTTCTCTATTTCTCTATCAATATTTGTTAACCAAATAATTTCGATAATCATTTTGGCCTCTTACGCTATTTGGAAAACATTTCCATATATCACCTTTTATTATTTTCTATAGTTAGAAAACATATTCTATTTGTAATTGAAAACAATTTCAATCACTTATCTCTTTCTCGACTACTTTAATTATACTCAGGAAATATTTACTGTGATATTTCCAAAATTCCATCACTTGGATTAAAACGAACGCTGTGTAAAACATCGTTACAACAACCCAAATTATTTTATTCAACCAACTATTATTCAATCACTTCTCTTCGAGACTGGATCTTGCTATTTATCAATTAAAAATGAAATCAATCAAGTTGGGGTATAACTACCTCTCAGACCTTGACTGAAAACATCATTAACTTCAAAATAGACAAAACCACTTACCTCGAATAATTAACATTATAAAAACCAATTATTCATTTTTAAACGTATATATGTTTCTCTTTCTATTACCAGCCTATCGATTTCCTTTTTGTTTATAATATTCTATTTTTAAATTCATTTACTTATCGAATTCTATATATATCGATACATTTATTTCTAACTATCAAATTTTTCTTAAAAATATTCTAACTCCTTAAATTCCCGGAAAAATTTGCCATAACCTCCTTTGTACCGGGAGCATCGGGATATTTCAAATAGCCACCCATGGCCCTCACCAATCCAAAAGAAAAAGAAAAAGCCAAGCGGCTTGCCGATACGGCGCATAAAATCTCATATATGAATTTAAACATGTAACTTTTTGTCGGGCACATAATTTAAAATCTTCATATACTTCATCTCATACCTGTCTAACATATGCTCACCTGTTTTCAATTCGATTCAACTCAATCCAATCGTTTGAATTCAGTTTCGCTCATTTATTCTTTAATTAGCTATTTTGCCTATTTCGCTTCTTTGTTTGAACATAACAAGTTCAAACAAAATATTTAACTTGCTCATAACCAAATTGAATTTCAATTTTAATTCTAGTTTCCTTTTCGATTTCAAATATAAATTTTCAAATCGAATTCACTTATTCAAAGTCCAATATCAATTCAAAATCCCATTAACTAATTACTATTCAAATTAGTTAATTCTATTCAATAATCAAAAATCTGATTTCTGTTTCAAAAATCAATTCATTACTCCACTTGAGTTCACATATAATTTACAACTCAAATATGAAATTTTCTAAATAGAAATTCGGATTTCATTCACTTAAAATCCTTTTATAAAATTAAATAAACCGTTATGGTTTTTAAATGGTTATAGAGCTGTTTTTCTGAAAATTTGATTTTGATATAACTCAAAATTTATTTGACGATATCCATATTTTTCTCCTCCATTAGAAAACTATTATCAAATCGGTCCTGACGTTTCTTGTTTCAAAGAATTCCGACTTCAATCGAGTTCTGTATACTCAATTGAAGTTCGAAACGCCAATTTACGAACTGCAACGCTGCGGCGAGTTCGTTTTAATTATATTTATATATATAAACGTTTGAACTTCGTTTATAATAAATTCAACTCCATTCTAATATATTTTTAATATATAGCAAATCCAATTCTCCAATTCAACTCAAAAATTCTGATTATCTAAAATCGTCGATTTTCACTTGGTTATAATTTATTTATACTTTGATCTTCTATATTCAAATTCCATTTCAAATTGAATTTCCTATATCCAAATTCCATTTTCAATCTCTATTTGAATTTCAATTTATTTTCAAACTTCATTTGGATTTGTATATTCAAATCTATTTTCAAACTCCATTTGAATTTCTATATTCAAATCTATTTCAATTCTATTTTTAAATTCCTACTTGAATCCTGTACTCAAATTCCAGTTCAACTCTATTTGAATTATATATTTAAACTCCATTTCACTTCTATTTGAATTCCTATATTTAAACTCCATTTCACTTCTATTTGAATTCCTATATTCATTCTTAAACAAGTCTCGATTTCAGTTTCTTTTGAAATCGATATTTCTAGTTTTGGAAAATAGATTTTCCTTTTCAATTTCACACTCGTATTTTTATTTCTGAATTATCCAATGATAATTCTTTTCACTTTATTTATAATCTTCGTTTAAAAAAGAACGACTTGTTTTTATTCTTTTAAAACAAGTTAATATTTGTATTCTATTCAAATTTCGAATTCTATTTTAAAAATAGAATTTCCCCTTTAAATCTCAAATATTCCCTTTCATGATATTTTGAAATATCAAAACTTAGGCCCGGTGATATTTAAACACCAAACAACCAATTATTTATTTCAGGTTTTCTAACACATCATATATGACAGTATACATGCAAACAAATAAACAAACAGATAATATATTTTTGAGGAATCCAGTCGGATCCCACTAACCTGTTTTCCTGCATCCACAGACGTTAGTCAACATAAATAATACCCATCCTGCTTCGAGGCAGGATATCGCGGTATAGAAGGTCATCCACTATCATAGCGTGTGGCGTATAGGGTAATCATCCGCTAATGGTACCGCGGGCATCCGCTAATGATACTGCGGGAAATCCAACCACCAATATATATATATATATATATATATATATATATATATATATATAATAGCAACCACCAAGCCTAAATAACTAATATATTTTTAACAGCAACAAATATTATTTAAAGCATCCAAACAATCAACAAACAATTATTTTTAACTGATAAAAGAATTCAAAAATAAAAATATGAGTGAGATTTACTCACCGAAATTGCAGTTGTCAAATATCCTGTTTATCTCCAAATTACCAGCTACTAATCTTCTCGAATGCAATTCGAACCTGCGATAATTTTATTTAAATTTACCGATTAACCATTTATTTATTTAAATCAATTATTTAAATAAATAAATAACTTTCCTCTATTTTTCTCTTCTTTTAATGGTTACTAAATTTCTTCTAACTTGACCAATATAATTTATGATTCATAAAATGATTTACTCAATAATTTCCTTTCGGCTTCTATATTCCAAGCTTAGCAGTAAATGCCAATTTCCATACTCAAACAAACTATTCTACCATTTATATATTTACCAACTAGTTTCTTTTATATAAACTAATTCCTATATAATAAATGACCAATTTTATAAACTAATTTCTAAAATAAAAATCCTAATTATATTATTTACTAATTAAACTAAAATAAATTACCTTATAAATCCTTTATCCCTCAAACAAAATTACTTCTCATTTCCATAAGTAAACACCATTGCCCCTCACTTTCAAAGACCCTTACACACCAAAAAATTATCCCACTGTCGAACCCCTCAAGTCAATCATCAACGACCTGTTTTGAACTTCATACTGTAGATCGCCTCCCCTGCCATTATCGAACTCCAGCATCCCCCTTTCACCACAAAACAGTCGCCCCTCCAGTTCGAATGCCGCAGTTCAATCACAAGCACCAAAAACCCCATCGCCAAAAAAACATCGATCTCGAGTTCACCAAATCACTACGGTAAAACGCGATATATTCAACATCGAACTCCACGAACAGATTACCATTGAAGTTGCTTACTTCCTTCAATATCAACTCATACTCCATTTTATTCCTAATCGCTTAAATCGAGCAAGGCCTTAATCCCAACTCAAACTGACGATACTCGCATCGCGCTTCCAGATCTTTGAACGCGACTATAAGAGGAGCCGTCATTTTGATTTCGGGTTTTAGCAAATGAATTAAGGGGGGTAAGGTCACGATTAATTGGGAGAAGGGAAGTGCTTGGTTGAAGAGGAGTGGCCATTTCGATTTTTGTTTCAATTAGCTGAGAATGGAAAAGTGAATAGAAAAGCAGGGGAGATTGCGATTATATAGAAGGAGAATACTTCAGCGTTAAGGAAACGAAGGTAGGTGTTTTATTGGGTAGGATTTATCTGAGGTAAGTTAGTTTACTTGATTTGATGTAGTGATCATCCACTTATATTTAAAATAATAAAAATTCGGGGTTCAATAATTTAAATCACGAACCGCTATTTTAACGTAACCACTGTTGTTTCAACAGTGTAACACTATTCTGAACTAACTGAATATATTTTATATTTAATTTGAACGTAAATATAAATAACCAAAATAAATTAATACAATATAATTTAAATTCAAAAACAAATAAATCTTCCGATAATAAATTATTGTTATCTTTTTTATATTCAATCAGAACTGACACTGATCATCTGAATCATCTCGATTCAGTTTTAACTTAAATTTCAATATATTTTGCATTACGAAAATTTAATATATTCGATATTAAATCAAAACCGATTATTAAATCAATAGCTAAATATAAAATTCATTTATATTATCAATTCGATATTTAAAACTATATTAAATATTTAAAATAAACTGTTCTAAAAATCTGGGTCGTTATAGTGGGCTTGTTAATCTGTTAGGAATAACCTGTAAAAATCCTAGTAGCGGGGATGCAAGCCTAGGGGGTGGCTTGTATCCTCTATTGTATGGGACCCCTATTAGTAAGTAACCCATCTTGGTATCGAAAGGAGGACCACGAACTAGGTAGGGGTCAGGGAACGCTTATTGAGTTGATTATAAGAGGTTCATTTGAGTGGGGGTGTCGACGGCGCATTCCGTTGGACTCATGTGCACGAATGAATCCTGTGACAACCTAAATTCCAACAAACCGATTTTTTTTTTCAAAATTCCAATCCATCGAAGCACAAGTTGTTGTGCTTTGATATACTTCAGAAAATACAAAGACATAAAATATGTCAGAGCTCAGAAAATATCTCATAGCGGAATGGATAAAATATAGTATAATCAAAACATAGCCTTACCATATTGTTAATACTTCCTATCTAGTATCCAAAGCTATCATGTCTCTGCCACAAATCTAACCTGCGAGTATGTTATGAGGAAGGGGTCAGAACACAAGTTCTGGTGACCGGATTTAAACTATATACTTTCGATAATCCTACATATACCATTCAATCATATTATCTTATTTATTAGGTTACTTGTGTTATCAGCACTCAAGGCTTAAACACACGTTGTTCCCATTACTTCCCAGTGGATTAACCTAATATAGTATATATGTAGCTACCCCCAATATTGAGGTACACCCCATGGTACCCCACTCGCACTATCTCCACCGTAACACCATCGAAATATACAAAGTCCCTCATCCTACGCCGTAGTGACGTACGGATAACAATATTACGTTCCGCATATACCTTTCATTACTATGCTACGCAAACGTACGGACTGCCACCTTTGTTTGAATCCGAATTCATACCGGAGTAATGCCGTCAAGCCTACGATATACCACTCAGAGCCGACATGCATGTATCTAGATTGTCCACCATACGTATCTTCAACTGTAGCTCGTGCCTCAATCGCACGTCCTCTAATGTGCATCGAGTTCCATGGCAGGGCGATACAAGAAACATGGAACTCAGTAGGGAGCTTTTCCATATCTGTACAGGCATGTCTTTAAAGAGCCTCTATATACATATATACCTAGTGTCTGTTTTCATGGTGGCTATGGCCCTACCTCGGCCCTTCCCTCAAATAGTAAAGATTACAAGAGCTAAGCGACGGCCCTTACGCAAAACAATCTAAACATCCATGTGGCGTCTCCCCTCAACCCCTTATCCAAATAGTGAAGGGTGAAATAGTATCTTGGGTTTAGCTCTAGTCTTTTTGCATCCCACTGGCTGTCGATGACAGGTATCCGATGATCTACTATCCTTGGTCTCGACCCTCTGTTTCTCCATTGAGGCAACCACTGAATCACCCTGGTATCACCACCTCACAGAATTCTGACTGCATAGGTACTTCTGCAGTCAAGGCCCACCCACCTAGTAGTTACGCGCAGACCCAACCACTGCGAGCACAGCCTAAGTCATCTGTCGCTGCACAAAGGACTACTATGAACACCTTACGTACATCAGGAAGCCACGTGCTTCCACTTCTAGTCCTTCGGAGCCGTCAGAACAATCAGATGAATATACACTCCCCTCGTGCCTTATATCACCATGATGATTTAACCCGTTGGGTTATTCACTCTCAAACGTGCGGACTGGTCCAAGCACCTCAATTTAATATGTTGTTAGACCCTATGTATAAGCATTCTTTTACACGCTTAGCTCACCTCATCAGGTTTCCAGTTAACTTGGTTATTCCCATTCATATTGAATTCTTATTCTTGCTTATTAATTTCAGTCATATAACTTAACCCATTTAAGTTTATTAATAAGCCCACAACATGTTATTCTCTAGATTGTGGCCTAAGGTCTGTAATCCACAATCTCTCTTATATTCTTGTTTGATTACAATAACATGTTTTACTTAATATGTAATTAAGTATTTCTCAATTCACATGTTTCCCAATTAACATGTCACTTACCATTTATAACTTATTTCATAAGTTTTCCTCATTCTTTCTCTTTTAATCATAATTCCTCTTTACATCATCAATACAACTTATCGTTGTTTACTTATAAACATAGTTCTATTAACTAAGGCCCATTAATAAGTTTCTCTACACATTCATTATAACCTATGTTATAATTTCCCCCTTGTCCCTAGGACAAGTTTAAACATGTTATTTTTATCAACGGGTTTCTAACCTCCAAGTTTACGGATTACTTAATTTATAATTAAGTACAATATATTTTCCCCCTTTTTCTTAACTGGTTTCACGTTTTCCCCTTTTCTGATTACCTAATTTACAATTAAGTGTCCCTTTTCTCATTTCATCGGTTATCTCATTTCCTTATTAGTTTATTATGCATGTCTAAATTATATTATTTCTACAAGTTATGCATACCCTAAAAGGTGTCTTTACTTACATAACTTTATTATTTTTACCGGTTATGTATACCACTAGGTGTCTTTAATTACATAACCTTATCGGGCTAAGTTTGCGGGCCAATATGTAAATATTATCCACCCCCTCAGTTTTGCTTAGCCCACCCACTATCCAACCAATTTTACTTAACCCTAACTTTAGTTCATATTCATACAATCCCTATGGATTAGATTAGGTTAAGTAGTCAAAATCATTACCATGTCCATTTATGGTTTATAATGGGCTAGACCTCCTACATTAGGCCTACAACTTGTGGATGCTAGATATACCGGTCGGGTCCAGGCAGACTTCTTCCACAAGTTGGGCCTAACCTCGTGTCATAGTCCGTCTCGTATTTGCGCACTTAGACCTCTCACATTAGGTTCAATATTAGTGGTTGCTGGATATGCTGGTTGGGTCCGGGCAGACTTCCACCACTAATGCAACCTAAATTCGTGTCATAAGTACAATTACAATTTCTAATTGTAACCCTAGGCATTCATTATTAATCAATTAATCATACCTATATCTTTATAGGTGCTCATGCCCATTTACCCAATTATATTCATGATGGATTTATGTCCAAATTCATATTATTCAAATTATGCCAATTCATATTTTACATAAGATCCCGTTTGCGCCTAAATCATTTTTTTGTACTTATGATCCAATTTAAGATCTTTAAACATAATTTGGTCGATGCCCCAAACCCATATTTATTTAATCAATTCTACATTAACATGAATCCATATAATCATATAATTACTACAATTATTCCCTGTATATAATTGGGACAACTTTACATGTAAACTTTTTAGCATTCCAACTAATCCAATATATGAATTTTTCCCACATGTTCAAATTAATATTATAACATGTAAACAGTCCAACATTTCAACTCATTCAATATATGAATTATTCATATTAACAATTTGACGTTATATCATGCTAATCATTCCCACATGTCATTTGCACCACTTTAATCATTCTTAGCATATGTTTAGGCATCTTAACATGTCACATTCCAATTCATCATAATGGGGAATGTTAAACGGTAATATACCATTATCTAAAATAATATGGCTTAAATCCACTCACCTCGTAAGCTTCCCAAATTATGGATCTGATCCAGATACATTCTTCCATGATTTTCCTAACCGAATTCAGGGCCTAAATAACCACGGATTTATAAATTAACCCCAAAAAGAAAGAGAAAAGAAAAAAAAAAGAAGAGGAACTAAAATAGATCAAATTCAGATCTTACCTCACAAGTAGTACAAATCTAGGCGCATACATTATAGATCTAAGTTCTTATCTCGAACTTTGAACAGAAGAGGCCTAGATCTAATTTTTATTTCTAGAATAGGTTTGGAGGAGAAGAGAAAAGGGCAGAGTTTTGACATCACCTCAGAAATTATGAGGATGAAGGTAAACCTTACCATCTTATTTATAGGCGTGCTAAATGAATTTGGTCCTTTAGATCTAATTTAAAGCCCATCTGGACCATGCACCCCACTCAAGAAAAAGAACATTCCAGAATTTCCCAGGGTGTGTTGCACCCACGTTGCCACACACAGGGGTGTCGACACCCCTGCTTGGGTGTCGACATAGGTGTCGACACCCTATGGTGGTGTCAACATAGTGTCGACACCCCCACTATATATATATATATATATATATATTTGATTTGAAATTTGATTTATTTATACTACATATAATTCTTGCACATAAATCAAATTTCAAACATTACTTTTGTTTGCGCACAATCCTTAATTTAAATCATATTTATTTGCGTTCAACTCTTATGCGTATGTAAAGCTTTTGTACGCGAACAATTCCTTATTTTATTGCAAATCTAACTTTCTCAAATCAATTACATCAATTAATTCTATTTTTTAAACATCCTTCCAATTAAATCTCTTATTAAACCCTTTTCACACTAAACCGCTTTTTAATTAAACTGCTTTCACGCTAAGCTGCTTGCACTGATTGCTTACTCTCTTATTAATGTGTTGATATACTATCTTTAACACACCCATTTTATTTACATTCTCTCTTTATTAATTGCTCCACCATATATGCCATTATTTCTTTTATGCAATTAAATTTCCCTTTATATATATATATATATATATATATATATATATATATATATATATATATATATATATATATATAAAAGGATGTTGTTTACCTTTTTCCTTTAATTTTATTTATTCATTGCAATTTACCATTAATGCATTCTATCTTTATGCACTCAGTTTATAGCGTTCCCTTTTCCTATTGCTACCCATATGCCAGTATACATTAATTTATTGTTCAACATTTTATCTTCCAAGCATTAAACTTTTTAATTGTCATGTGTGTATATATATACACATCTTCCTTATTTTTATGCAATTAATATTTATTAATTAATTGCCCACTCTACATTCTCTGATTTATCTTCTTCTTTTTTATTCTACATTTACTTCTTTTATTATAAATGCACCATCATTGTATGTGTTTATTAATTCATTCTTAATTATGTTTATGCACATATCTATATGTACTTTCTGTAGTTGCATTAAAACAAATGCGGGGTGTTACAAATCTGCTTGCTTGGGATAATAATACGTTGTGACATCAGTAAATGGTTGTGTCTCTTGAAAATAAAGGGGTTAACACATTATGAAGTGATACATCCTACTGTGGGGCCATCACAAGGTACCTACAGGATAGGGAGTCGATCGATTGGGGTAGTAATTAAGGTACATCTAGTCTTGCTTTTTTAGGAGACTGTTATTATCATTAAGGGTAACACCAGTCGTTTCTGTTGGGCTGCATTTTATTATTGTTGGGGGTAAAACCTATTACTAGAAGAACACCTAAGTCTACCATGTGTTCTTGTTCGGATCATTCTATTTCTGTTATACTAGTATTAGTGCAGAGAAAAGTATTTGGGAAGCGCAATATAATCTGTTCTGTTTATTTTGTTTATCCTTTTCAGTTCGTTATACCCGCCTTATGATATTTTTATCTGTCTCATGCAGTTTATATACCTGTCATGATGCTTTTACTTATTTATATGCTAAAAGTAACTGGACTCGCCAGACTTTATGGTTGAACCGTTTTGTTTCCTTTTCTCTCTCTTCCCCTTCTCTCCCCAGGTTCTCAGGGCGGGAATACTCAGGCTTGATTAGGATCGTCTCTTCTTTTTCTACTTGGAGCTGCATAGATATACAGCTTTGATTTCATGTCTACTCTGATATGGCTCTTTTTGGGGACTATGCTTTTATATTACTGTACTCCGATGATTTTAGTATAAGGCAGATACTTTAAATTGATGTAATAGTTTTTCTGTATTTCAGACTTATGTTGTAACTGAATTTGGACCACGATGTTTCCAAATTGGAAAATAAAGTTTTAAATTCCACTGTTATTTTACTTCTATCTTGTTATGTTTCTGTTGACCTATAACGCTTCTCAAAACTTAATGCATTCTATTAAAGGGTGACATTAACGGATGTGGGGTGTCACAAAAACACACTAAAATCATCGAAATTGTTGAAAATGTCGGTATTGATGGAAATACGGACTATTCCTTTAGACTTGGTGATCCGAATATTAGAGAAATAATTTCAAAATTTGAGAATTCGTTTCCCAGTGAAAGCACCAAAATGTTAGACCGAAAAATAGTTGTAACACCCAATCGACTAGGAATTGAAGAGTTAAAAAATGAGAAACAATTTTGAAACACACAAGATTTATAGTGTTTTGGCATTAGCGAGCCTGTAACAACCCGTATTTTCAACAACCTGTAATAATGAAAATCGAGGCAGAATTAAATTATAAAATGGGAATCAAGGGAAACGGGCTATGCCATTGCGTTCGTCTCGGAAAAATACGCGAAATAGAGTCCGAGTTTTCGAAAATCGGAGTCCGTATGGCCCAGATATGGCCCGTCAAAGTTTTCAGAAAATTCAAGTTTTAAAATCAGATTCAAATTTAAAGAATTGGGCCAGCTGGGCCAAGGCGGGAAAAATCCCGCCAGGACCCCATGTCGACAGGCCTGTCGACAGGGGTCTTGGCATGTCGACTGCCCTGTCGACAGCCCTGTCGACAGGGGGTGGCCGGGCTACTTGGCCTGGTGCACCATTTTTGATTTGGGCTTGATAGGGGGGCTTGGTTCTAGAGAGTTCCGGGATCTGATGGACCTAATTGAATCTAGGGTTAATCCTATGGTTCAAATCACTAACCTAATCTATAAATAAGACCCTAACCTACCCTAAATCATTCATTATTCATCCTAGTAACTAAACTATGCCAAAATCCATCCTCTCATGGCCTCCACCCTCTTCATACAATTCCTAACTTAATTCCTAAGTGATTTTCCATGCATACAAGCATATTTAGGCTTGTATGATCCTCCTTAGCTTGCATTAAAGGCTTGTTTTTCAATTGGCATCATAAAGGAGGAGTCTTGATCAAGTTTGCTTGCATTTGGGGGTTTTAATTAGTTGCATAAGAGGTTTCTTGCATTTGTTATACTCATTTGAGTCCGCATAAGCATTGTAAGCCCTCTTACCTTCACTTTACAAACTTTAAAGTTAATATGTGGTGAAAGTTGAGATTTATGTGAGTTTAGTTGATTATGCATACTTATGCGAACTCACTATACCATGTTTTACATGTTTCCTAAGTTATGCATGCATATGCGAGTTTACTATGTCATGTTCTACATGTTAAATGGATTATGCATGTTATGCAAGGGTACTAAGCCATGATTTGCAAATCTATTGAGTTATGCATGTATACTAAGCCATGATTTGCAAGATTAATAAGTTATGCATGTTTATGCAAGTTTTCTAAGCCATGATTTGCAAGTTTAACAAGTTATGCATGTTTTGACAAGTTGTGCATGTTTATGCAAGTTTAAATTGACACAACGTGCATGTTTTGACAAGTTGTGCATGTTTTGACAAGTTGTGCATGTTTATGCAAGTTTAAATTGACAAGTTGTGCATGTTTTGACAAGTTGTGCATGTTTTGGCAAGTTGTGCATGCCTATGCAAGTTTAAAATGACAAGTTGTGCATGTTTTGACAAGTTACGCATGTTTCGACAAGTTGTGCATGTTTTGACAAGTTGTGCATGTTTATGCAAGTTTAAAATGACAAGTTGTGCATGTTTGACAAGTTATGCATGATTAAGGTAATATGCAAGTTCACTATGCTAAGTTATGCAAGTTTAACATGTTATGCATGTTTATGGTAATATGCAAGTTCACTATGCTAAGTTGTGCAAGTCTAACGTGTTATGCATGATTGTTGTGCAAGTTTATCATGTATGTTGTGCCAAGTTCCCTCTTCCTATCCTTTATGCGTTACTACGAATATGTAAGCGATAGAATGACGTTGGGGGTTTTGGGGTAAACTTAAAATACATGAAAATATAAGATTGGGAATTTACCTATTAAGTTAGGTCTACCCCTTGGGAATTTACCTATTAAGTTAGGTCTACCCAAGTAATTGTTTGACTTGCAATTATGTTTTGAAATGAAGTGGACATGACACTTAGAAAACATAAGTGTGGCCAACTCGAGGTTGGGTTGAGTTTGTAGCGTAATTCTACCCGGAACCGACCGGCTTAACTAGTGGCTACGAACAATAGGACCCAATGTGGGAAGTTGGTCATGGGGTGCCAAGACCCGAGGTTAGACCAAGTTGTGGTGTAAAGCTACCCGGACCCGCCCGGCTTAACTAGTAACCGCAACAAAGTCTAATGTGAGAGGTTAAGGTGCCTTAAATTAATTAATGCCTCATGATTAGGGTTAAGTCAGGATCCACTAATACTTAACCAATTTGGGGATTCGAGGGATTAGAATGTGGTTAAGTTGTGAACCATTGGTTACACTTAACTAGTTTAATCCATTTGGGAGTTCAAGGGATTAGAATGGGGTTAAGCCACACTTAGCCAGTTTAATCCAGGATTAGTGAGGGGTTAAATCACACTTAACCCTCTTGGGGAAACCCTAGCAACGTGGTCTGTTCTAACAGTAATCCCAGTTTGGTATCATTCACAACCCTAGAAGCTAGGCTAGGGCGGGGCACGATTACTGGAGGATGTAAGCGACCAAAGGGCGATGGCCGAGTGGTACAGCGGTGCGGGTCCGGCGGGCTACGGACGTGCACGTAGTCCGATGTTGGACAAACTCGAGGCACGGGTACCAGTAGATTAGAGCTGTGCATTATTGCTTAAGTGTCTGGGGTTAACACCCGAGGGCTTGATACACCCAAATGTGGACCCAGCACAGTCTAACTACAACCATACGTGGGCCATATGGACACCAACACTTGACGTGTTAGGTTTATAGGGAGCCGATCGACTAGACCGTTGGGCTGGACCTTGTATTAAGGTCACCTCATGTTATTGGGCCAAAGCTTGGGCCAAGGGATCAATATCTGTTATGTTGGGTTGCTAGTACACCATGGTGCAAAAACTTAGCCATGTTTTATGCGATGACACCTCTATCTACCTTGTAGTTAATTTTCCATGCCAGTATGTTGTTATCTATGATCATCTCAGTTCCCATCATGATGTTAACTTTATTAGTTTATAGACTGATCGTAGCAGGGCTTACTCAGTCTTTTTGACTGACCTGTTTTCTTTCGCCTCTTTTCTTCCGTTTCCCCCCCTCCAGGTTCTCAGGGAGGGAATACAGGAGCCTAGCTTGGATCTTAGCTGCTTTCTTGATAGCTCATGTATGCTTTGGACTTGGGCTCGCTATGGTTTCTTCCACTTTGGGGATAGCTACTATTATGTTTTCTTTTTCAGTTTCAGATGATGTTATTTTATGTACTAGACTTGTTTACTTGGGAAATTGACATTATGATGTAGCAGACTTGTTTTTGAGATAGTTAAAAAAGTCTTCCGCTGTTTTATTTACTTACTCTGTTTATTTACATATATATATATATATGCCATGTCCTGCCTTGCTATATCATCATGCATGTTTACCAATAATGCCCCTCCAAAGCTAGTGCATTCCTTTGCGAGTGACCCTGGCGGAGAAGGGGTGTTACATTTGGTATCAGAGCATATGGTTTGCGAGAAGGGATAAAAAGGTTTTTAAAACTTTTGAAAAGAAAAACTATTTTCAAAACCAGGTATAAAGTAATTTCCAAAGAAAAGTCTAGTTGTTTTTAAAAGGCTATTCCCCAAAAGCCATCAGCACTATCCTTTGACTCCTCGTTTAAACTCTTTTCTTTTCGTTTCCAGCATGTCTGATAATCTCATCTTGCCCGAAGGAGTAACGATACCCGATTGGTTTCGTCGGTACTTGGAAGTCACGGCACCGGTCCCGGGTGTCTCTAATGTTGTCTCCCCAGTCGAGGCCGCTGTTCCTCCTCCTCCCGTAGTTGATGTTCCTCTTCCTCCTTCCCCTCAGCATCCTCAAATTGACTTCGCCGAGATTTGCCGAGATTTTAAGGCGATGGGTTGCAAGAATTTCTTTGGAACCGAGACTTTTGTAGAGGCAAGGAATTGGTTGAAAGAGACCGAAGATCTTTTAGCCACCTTTGATATAGGTGACTGCAGGAAGGTTTTATTGGCAGTATGGTTGCTAAAGGAAGAAGCTGCACGTTGGTGGGTAGTCACCACCGCTACTAGGCCAATTAAGACTTGGGATGACTTTAGAGGAAGGTTTGGACTGAGATTCTTATCACTGAAGCAAGGGGACATGACTATTAGGGAATACATAGATAAGTTTAATCAACTGGCTCGTGTCAATTTAGACTTGGTTAATACAGCTCAGAAGAAGGCCCTACACTTTGCTCTAGGATTAAACGAGCCATTACATGGTTTGGCCATGCCTCATATACCCTTGGGGGCGACTTTCGAGAATTTGGTGAATTTGGCCCTACTTCAAGAAGAAGATAACAATGACAAGAAAGAGGTCAAGGCGAATGAGTCTCAAGACAAGAGAGTAAATTCCGAGAAACGGGGCAAGAATAACCACAACCGCAAGAACAAGCCAAGAGGGAATAGGAAGTGCAACTTCTGTGGTAAAGTTGGACATATAGCCAAGGAATGTAGGAAGAAGGAAAAGAGAAAGCGGGGCGAATGCTTCATTTGTGGTGAGTTTGGACATTTCAGCAAGGATTGCCCGAGGAAACAAGGGCAAGGCCAGACTCAGTATGCAGGACTATCTGGAGGGCGAGTTCATCCCCTCAGCACCAGCTTAAGATAGAGGTAGTGTTTCTGTTGAAAATCTTGTTTACATTTTCTGATTTTCCCTGTTCGAACTTTGTTTGATTCTGGTACATCGCATAGTTTTATTTCATCTGATCCAGTTTTGCACCTAAGTACTAGTGTAGTTGATGATCCCGTATGTGTTTCAAATCCAATTGGGGGTTCTGCCCGTTTGTCTGTGGTCTGGGTGGATTTGAAAATTTCTATCTTGAGTATAGAATTCTCGTGGGATGTTTTATTCTCAGTTTCAGGGGATATGGGTTGGTTTTGGGCATGGAATGGTTGTCCGGTTTTGGAGCCATTCTGGGGTTTTGTATATAGGGGTGTGAGGCTCATGACTCGCCTCGGTAATACCCTAGAAATTTCTAGCAACCCTATGGGTCCCGTCATGATTGTTATCTTGAGTCCCTCAACTCGTCTATCGATAGTTTGCAATCTGTGAGGGTGGTCCGAGAACATCCTGATATCGTGGGGGAAGTGAAGGGGTTACCCTTAGACGTGGGATAGATTTCCGCATTATCTGGTTGGTAATACCAAGCCAGTTTCGTGGCCGGTTAGGCACATGACCTCACGAGGTGAGAGTTAAGAAAGCAAGTCAAGGAGTTGCTTGAGAAGAACTTCCTGAGACGAAGCATTTTCGAGTAGGGTGCTCCAGTAGTATTCGTTACTGATGTGGACAGTTTGTTTCGCTTATGTGTTGATTATCGTGAGAGGAATAGATAACCGTTACCAAGGATCAATGATTTGTTTGATCAGCTTGTAGGAGCATCTGTTTTCTTTTGATCTAGCTACCAGATTCCGTCAGCTTAGGATGGCTGAGGATGGAATTGACAAGACTGCGTTTAGGACTCTAGATGGAATTTTTTTAGGATGGCTAGTCATGCTATTTGGTTTGACTAAGGCACCCGTATATTACGTGAACTTGATGGGTAGGGTGTTTAGGGAGTCCTTGAACAAGTTTGTCATGGTCGTCGTAGACGATATTTTGATCTCCTCAAAAGAACGAGGAGGAACATGCTATACATCTCAAGGAGGAGGTGGATACGCTTAGAGCCACCAGTTGAAGGTCAAGTTCTCCAAATATCACTTTGGGGGAAAGAAGTTGGACTTCTTGGGCACATAATTCCTAAGTAAGGCTTAGCGGTGGATTCCGCTAAAGTGGTTGCGGGTTAAGACCGGAAAACTCTGAGGAGGGCAATTGAAGTAAGAAGCTTCCTCCGTTTGGCTAGTTAGTTAGCATTCCCTGAGCTTAGACTTCCTCTTCAGGATCAAGAAGGGGGTTTCACAGAAAGAAAGACTTACAGTTAGTCAAGAACGTGGACCAGTTGATTCGAGGCGAGATGTTAAGTCACTTCGCTAGATATATCATGGATGACAAAGGAAGACTAAGGCGCGATGAGAGAGTATGTGTTCCTCGAGTGGAAGACCTGGTAAAGAAGGTTCTTGAAGATGCGCATCACTCGAGGAGGTGGCCGAGTTGGTTTCAGGATACATGTTGTGCCACCAGGTTGAGGCCAAGTCATAGAAGCCCAGTGGGCCATTACCTCCAGTATAAGTTTCGCAAGGGAAGTGTGAAAACATCTCGATGGATTATGTGGATAGACTACCTAGATCAAAGAAAGGGAATACGGGTATGAGGGTCATAATAGGAAGACTCACGAAGAGCGCTCATTTCAGTCCGAGAGGACTGCATCAGGGTTAGAAACGGTTTACCCTCAAGAAGTTGGCCAGTTTTAAGATAGCCTACAGGAAGCCATGGGTAGGCAACTGAATCTAGGTATGGCCTATCACTCATAGGCGGATGGTTCATTTCGATTTAAGCACGGGTTATAGAAAATCACGTTTGGTAGGGCAACTAGCAACGTGGATTGGTATTTTCAAGGAAAGTTCTGCTGCGTGAAATACTTTATAGTAAGTAGGCGAGATCCAAGATTCACTAGTGAATTTTGGGGAGCTTGCATGAAATCATGAGGTTATAGTATGTTTAAGCCAAGTATACAGAAAGAAGAATAAGTGGAAGAGAAAGACGAGAGGCGATAATGAAATGAGTTCCAACTCGAATTTGGGAAATAGGAGTTAGGAAGCCAAGGAATCATGAAGTGAAAGATAGTCAAAGCACAGTTGAGTTAAGCTCAAGGAAACGTGACTAAGAAGAGTGAAGACTAGATACATGCATCATATCGTTTTAAGAGTGCATCCTTGATCCCTGTTTTCCTATGGAGCTTGCTCGCAAATTATCTTTGGTGTATATATCCTCTCGGTCCCATTCTCGACCTTATTTCTGTTGTAAACTCCATAAGGGGGTTAAGACTCATCGGTTAGTACTATATGTCAAATTTTGAATGGATTTCTTGTAACCCAAAAAGGAGTTTATCTAGTTTATCTAGTTTATCTAGTTCATCGTGTCTATCTTGTCATGAGAACCTTAGGTAGAAACCCTTTTGGTTGAAACATGTGTTTGAAACATGTTATGCTTGATGGTTGCAAGTGGCTGCAAGTGTTTGCAAGTGGTTGCTCGTGGATGCATTATACACGATTAGGCACTAGATCGGCTCGCACACTCCTCATATTGCATATGCATGAGTGTTTATGCTTATTCATGGCTGGAAATTGTGTGTTATCACATGGATGTTGCATATGGATGAATGTTATGTGCACTCATATAGATACCATAAATTATGTTAGGAATTTGCATACATATGGATTCATTTCACTGACATACATATGCATTAAGGAGGTTTACTGTACCAGTAACCGCCTAATTTTCACTGACATACATATGCATTAAGGGGGTTTACTGTATCAGTAACCGCCTGATCTTTGCATTAGATAAGTACATATACACACACTTGTGCATATGTTCATACCACATTTAGAATCTTTTAAGGACAATGATTGCTCGTGGATGATGCTTTGAGTAGATGGATGATTGGATGGTAGGATACGTTCTTCCTAACTTGAAGATTTCGGGGACGAAATCCTTTAAGGAGGGGAGAATGTAACAACCCGTATTTTCAACAACCTGTAATAATGAAAATCGAGGCAGAATTAAATTATAAAATGGGAATCAAGGGAAACGGGCTATGCCATTGCGTTCGTCTCGGAAAAATACGCGAAATAGAGTCCGAGTTTTCGAAAATCGGAGTCCGTATGGCCCAGATATGGCCCGTCAAAGTTTTCAGAAAATTCAAGTTTTAAAATCAGATTCAAATTTAAAGAATTGGGCCAGCTGGGCCAAGGCGGGAAAAATCCCGCCAGGACCCCATGTCGACAGGCCTGTCGACAGGGGTCTTGGCATGTCGACTGCCCTGTCGACAGCCCTGTCGACAGGGGGTGGCCGGGCTACTTGGCCTGGTGCACCATTTTTGATTTGGGCTTGATAGGGGGGCTTGGTTCTAGAGAGTTCTGGGATCTGATGGACCTAATTGAATCTAGGGTTAATCCTATGGTTCAAATCACTAACCTAATCTATAAATAAGACCCTAACCTACCCTAAATCATTCATTATTCATCCTAGTAACTAAACTATGCCAAAATCCATCCTCTCATGGCCTCCACCCTCTTCATACAATTCCTAACTTAATTCCTAAGTGATTTTCCATGCATACAAGCATATTTAGGCTTGTATGATCCTCCTTAGCTTGCATTAAAGGCTTGTTTTTCAATTGGCATCATAAAGGAGGAGTCTTGATCAAGTTTGCTTGCATTTGGGGGTTTTAATTAGTTGCATAAGGGGTTTCCTGCATTTGTTATACTCATTTGAGTCCGCATAAGCATTGTAAGCCCTCTTACCTTCACTTTACAAACTTTAAAGTTAATATGTGGTGAAAGTTGAGATTTATGTGAGTTTAGTTGATTATGCATACTTATGCGAACTCACTATACCATGTTTTACATGTTTCCTAAGTTATGCATGCATATGCGAGTTTACTATGTCATGTTCTACATGTTAAATGGATTATGCATGTTATGCAAGGGTACTAAGCCATGATTTGCAAATCTATTGAGTTATGCATGTATACTAAGCCATGATTTGCAAGATTAATAAGTTATGCATGTTTATGCAAGTTTTCTAAGCCATGATTTGCAAGTTTAACAAGTTATGCATGTTTTGACAAGTTGTGCATGTTTATGCAAGTTTAAATTGACACAACGTGCATGTTTTGACAAGTTGTGCATGTTTTGACAAGTTGTGCATGTTTATGCAAGTTTAAATTGACAAGTTGTGCATGTTTTGACAAGTTGTGCATGTTTTGGCAAGTTGTGCATGCCTATGCAAGTTTAAAATGACAAGTTGTGCATGTTTTGACAAGTTATGCATGTTTCGACAAGTTGTGCATGTTTTGACAAGTTGTGCATGTTTATGCAAGTTTAAAATGACAAGTTGTGCATGTTTGACAAGTTATGCATGATTAAGGTAATATGCAAGTTCACTATGCTAAGTTATGCAAGTTTAACATGTTATGCATGTTTATGGTAATATGCAAGTTCACTATGCTAAGTTGTGCAAGTCTAACGTGTTATGCATGATTGTTGTGCAAGTTTATCATGTATGTTGTGCCAAGTTCCCTCTTCCTATCCTTTATGCGTTACTACGAATATGTAAGCGATAGAATGACGTTGGGGGTTTTGGGGTAAACTTAAAATACATGAAAATATAAGATTGGGAATTTACCTATTAAGTTAGGTCTACCCCTTGGGAATTTACCTATTAAGTTAGGTCTACCCAAGTAATTGTTTGACTTGCAATTATGTTTTGAAATGAAGTGGACATGACACTTAGAAAACATAAGTGTGGCCAACTCGAGGTTGGGTTGAGTTTGTAGCGTAATTCTACCCGGAACCGACCGGCTTAACTAGTGGCTACGAACAATAAGACCCAATGTGGGAAGTTGGTCATGGGGTGCCAAGACCCGAGGTTAGACCAAGTTGTGGTGTAAAGCTACCCGGACCCGCCCGGCTTAACTAGTAACCGCAACAAAGTCTAATGTGAGAGGTTAAGGTGCCTTAAATTAATTAATGCCTCATGATTAGGGTTTTTTTTTTTTTGAGCAAGACGGATATGTAGCGCGAGACTACATAGCCGATTAATTAGTAATTAGTAATAGTTTTCCAACTGACATACCCAGTTGGTGGTCCAAAATACAACCATCACTCCAAGATTAAGACATATCAAGCAACATAGAGTACATATTACATATGCGACTACAGTAGCATGCAGAACAGAGTACCATCAGACATAATTATACAAATATAGCATAGAAAGCCGAAGACGCATTAGCATAAATCATGTAAGCTCCATACTGGATGCCGAGCCATTGCTGTCAACAGAGGAAGCGGGAGAAGAGGCCACCGGTAAAGCAAACCTGAACACCGCAGCATGATTGTCTCCAGAACCTGACGATGACATGAAAATATGAAAGATGCGATGACAAATAAGCATGGTCGAACTAGTTTTGTTTTTGAAAATCCTTGCATTTCTTTCATTCCACACACACCAACTATAAACAGCCAGGAAGGTATCAAGCAGTGTACAAGATTCGGATTCCCAGTGATCGAAGAAAGAAGAAATGGTGGGGATGTAGCCAAGTAAGCGGGCACTCGATGCAGCCCAGATTGGGTAGGTAAAGTCACAAGAGAAGAAAAGGTGGTGAATGGTTTCAGCGTGAGAATTGCAGAATGGGCAGTTAGGGTTAGATACAACATTGCATTTGAACAGTTTGACTCTAGTATTGATCTTCTCATGAATCAAACACCATTGGAGAAAAAGGATTCTTGGAGCCAGTTTGCATTTCCAAAGCCTTGAGAATTTAAACAATCTACCCGAGAAGTTCAAATAGCTATAACATGAAGATACAGAAAAGCCTCGAGATGGAGCGAGAACCCAAACAAAATGATCATCCAAGCTATTTAGTTGGGTGCAGCGAATGAGAGCAAAGATGCTCAGTAGCTGCGAGAGAGTGCGCCAATCAAAAAGTGAACCTGGAACTAAACTAATATGGCCATTGTTAAAAGCATCAACAACAGAAAGCATAGAATTAGTTTGAAGAGAGAAGAGTGAAGAAAAAATGAGAGAAAGAGGTAACTGACCGTGCCAAATATCGTGCCAAAATAAACAAGACGTGCCACCCCCCAAAGAGACATGAAACAGAAATTTAATACGAGAAAGACAAGAAAGAATCCCATGCAAGAAGGGAGAGGGTCTAGAGGAGGGATGATGGTGCAGAACAAGGTGGGGGTTAGAAGAGAAGTAGCGGGCCAGAATCCAATCTCTCCAAATGAAATTTCCAGGGGTGAGGAGTCTCCAGACCCACTTGGCCAACAAAGCCATATTAAAATGGTTAAGATCAAGAACACCGAGCCCCCCCTGATCAAAATTCAGGCATACTGTTCTCCAATTAATTAATTTCTTGATGCTATGACCATTCCAAAGAAATGAACTTCTAATTGAATCAATCTTACAGATTACCCATTTAGGGAGTTTATGAAAGGACATCCAGTATGAAGGAATGGCGGAGAGCACGGATTTAACTAAAGTTACACGGCCCATAGAGGATAATGCATTTGCTTTCCAAGCCGCTAACCTGGTTTCAATCTTGTTAATAAGGGGGAGCCAGTCGTTTTTGTGAAGTTTAGAGGGTCTGAGTGGCAAACCAAGGTAAGTCATTGGGAATTTCGCAACATTGCAATTGAGGGTGGAAGAAATCAAGTCTCCTAGATGGTCTGACTTACCAAGCATGTATATGACACTTAAAGTTGATGGAAAGCCCCGATATCAATTCGAAGACGTATAGAAGGATTTTGAGGCAAAGGATATGGGAAGGCTCCGGGGAAGAGAAAATAATGGTATCATCAGCAAATTGAAGATTATTGATGCATAAGGTAGAATTTGGAAGAGAAATTCCAGCCAGGTAACCATGAGAAGAAGCTTTTTTAACCATTTGATTAAACACATCAGCAACAAGCACAAAGATCAGAGGAGAGAGGGGGTCCCCTTGTCTAAGCCCACATTTAGATTTGAAAAGGTTACCAGAAACACCATTCACAGAGACGGATGAGCAACTCGAATTAAGAATATTTTCAATCCATGAACACCATCTATCGGAGAAACCCCTGTGCTTAAAAATGTCCATGATAAAAGGCCAGCTTACCGAATCAAAAGCTTTGGAAAAATCTAACTTAAGAAGAACACCAGGGGTGAACGTGTAATGACAGAAGGAAATCACCTCTTGTGTTGCAGCAATGCAGTCTTGAATATTTCTTCCCAAAATGAAAGCAGATTGTTCAGGACCAACAAGCGTGGCTATAACAGATTGGAGACGATTAGCCAACACCTTGGTGATGATTTTGAAAGTAGTGTTTAAAAGGCTAATAGGGCGGAAGGAAGACAAAGTGTTGGCTCCTGAATGTTTGGGAATGAGGATAATATTAGCGTGGTTAAGTCTGGCAATTGAGGAAGGATCATTATAGAATTCATTACACATCTCGATAATATCGATTTTGACCAAGGCCCAGAAATGCTTAAAGAAAACTGGGCCAAAACCATCAGGCCCAGGGGCTTTGTCGTCTGACATGTCTTTCAATGCAGCCCAAATTTCTGATTCCGAGAAAGGATAATCAATATGGATAGACGCAGGATTAGGATAGAGAATATCCCACTCAACTACGGGAGAGCCTGAGTGTGAGCGACCCAGCTGCGATCTAAAGTAATCAGAAAAGAGAGAGAGGATATCATTCTGATCAGAAAATGAGTGACCATCTTTAATGATTTCGAAAATGAATGTTGATCTACGTCTCCCATTGGCCAACCTGTGGAAATATGAAGTATTTTTATCACCCTCCTCCAGCCATTTGGCTTTGGATCTTTGCTTCCATCCAATTTCTTCTTGCTTCATCAGCCTATCCAACTCTACTTCTAAAGCTCGAAGATTGTTGTGCTCAGACTCTAGAAGTGGGTGTCGCTCTTCAGTATATTGAGATCAATGATTTCATTTTGAATATCGGAGATGCGAGAGCGAATAGAACCCCATATGTTTTTCGCCCATGGTTTAATGATTTTTCTAAGGGCCCTCAATTTAAGAACAATTTTATGGGATGCTGATACGGCGCCGAAGGATTGAGACCAAATTGAGTGAATAAAATTATCAAACGAAGGTTCAAGAAGCCATAATCTTTCAAATCTAAAGGGATGCTTGGTGCATATAGAAATGTCAGAATTCAGCAATATGGGGCAGTGGTCTGATATAACTGAAGCCAGTCCGTATACAACAGTCATAGGGAAAAGCTCATCCCAAGCACCATTATATAAAAAACGGTCAAGTTTAACCAATGTTGGGGACTCTCTATGGTTAGACCAAGTGAAGGAGCGGTTACTAATCGGGGGGTCAATCAGGGAACAGTCAAAAATGAAGGAATTAAAATCATCAGAATCCTGGGATAAACTTCCTGAATTTCTATCATAAAAAAATCTGGTAGTATTGAAATCACCTCCGATAACCCATGGGCCAAGGAATTGAGATGCGAGTGAGCTACATTCAGACCAGAGAAGAGATCTTTCGGATGCATCTTGAGGACCATAAATATTAGAGAAGAAGTAAATTTGGTTAGAGGGAATATGACGAAGTGCTACATGAAGGGCAGATGAGTTTTGGATAGACCAACATAATGACCAAATTGATTCATTCCAAGCTGTAATTAAACCTCCGCATGTGTCAATGGCCTTAACAAAAGTCCAACCAGATAGAAAGGAGCCCCCCACAAGCTTGAAATGATATGGAGAGGGATCGTCAAGCTTAGTTTCTTGAAGAAAAAGAATATCTACTTTAAGAGGAAGTAAAACCAGTCTAATTGCATGGCATTTTGAGGGGTTACCCAGCCCCCTTACGTTCCATGAAACAATTTTCATTTGGCTCCATTAAAACGCTCGAGTTCTAAATCATGCATGGAAATATAGTGTGATTCACGTAAGTTAACACCCATGCAACGTGACATTTTTTTACATAGACTTTTATTAGCAGAAGAAAAAACAACAGGGGTAAATAAACTACCCGAGCCTTCAGGATGATCCTCCCTGTTTCTGAACCTTGCGCTACGCCTGACGATGACTGGTGAAAGGAACTGAGACCAATTTTCATCACCCATGTTTTGAGAAGTTTCCACAGGGAGGATTTGCTGGAGAGGGAGGATGGGCTGAGGGGGCAACCGGCTGTCTTCTGGGAGCACAGAAGGCGACTGATCGTCTTGTGGTGACACATTAAGAGGGGCAACAGGTTGAGGATCATCGAGATGAAGAGGGATAATTGGGAGCGGGACAGTAATTGGGAAGGGCGCGGGGATGTTATGGAAGAACATGTTAGGGTTATAAGGGGGGTTTATGTTTTGCTGTAGGGCTTGGTCAGCTTCGCGGTCAACATTGGGTATGGATAAAGCAAACATGTCATTTGGTGAGATTACATCATAATCCTCAGGGTTGTCATGCATGCATGGGACAATTAGCTCTTCAACATTACCAATAAGCAACGATTCAGGTTTAACACCGGGGTGTTCATGAATGCAGCGCTGCACTTTTAAGAGATGCTTCTTATTGTTGATATTAACCACGAGGAAAGTAATCAAGTCAATCCCCTCAAAAAACTGAATTTTGATGAATAAGCTTCTGTGGTCGAAGTGAGCCCATTCACAGTTATCTAAAGCTACAACTTTTCCCAAAGGGCTTAAAATATTCTTAACCGCGGAAGAATTGTACCTTAAAAATTCAGGAAAACCCACCACCTTTGCCCATGACTCGCATTCTAAGACCGCCTCTGGTTCCCAATCAACTTCAGACCAAGGGTCAAAGAATATAGCTCCACCAGGCTTTGAGAAGATTTTCCAGTGCAAGACTTGATTTTTAAACTCTTCGCTTGGGCAAGAAACGAGGAAAGAGTTGTTTCTATAAATCCATATGGGCCATTCATGATGGTTGAAGGCGGTAGAAAGGATGAAGTGGAGGGATGTGATGCTCCAACCGCCTGAAATCACCGTTCCAACAATGTAGTTTGATGGGTCTTCCATGGCAAAGAAATTCATGTTTTCAGAGTGTAGCATAGAAGTGTTGGGAGGGGAGAGATTAAGAGCTGGGGAAGGCGTGGATTGCTGACAGCTGGAACGATGTGTGTTTTTCTGAGAACTATGGGGTTGATTTGATGCGCGAGGGACCCACGTCACAGAAGATGAATCATTCCAATGGACACCTTTACGCACATGCTTTGAGGCGTCTCTAACTATACTTTTTTTAGGGCAACGTGTACATGAGTGGCCGAAATTTGAACAAAAGAAACAAATTTTGGAATTCCTGCAGGCACTAGCCACGTGTCCTCTGTCTGCGCATTGAATGCAACGACGTTCTCTCTTCAGAAAATTGACTGTATTCTGAATTGAAGAGAAAACAGGTAGAACCGACGGCTTTTTCTCAACCTTACGATCAGGAGGATTCAATGGTGGAGATTTCGCGGCCTCGACATAAGATTTTTTTGGCAGATCATCAGAAAGGTTTTTCAAAGCATCAAAGCGGTTATAACAGGAGGAGGAGATATGCGATGTGGCGGATCTTGAGTTTTGGCGAATAGATGATTTGGCAGTGGGAGGATGAACCGGAGGATCAATAGGATATGATGGGACCTGAGAATGATGGGAGGAAGAAGGAGCAGGTTTTTGAAAGGTTGAGCGAGAGAGATGTGGGTGATGGAAGGAATGACGAAGAGGAACCGAGGAGGACGACGGAGGGCGATAGCGAGAGGAAGGAGGAGGACGAGGAGCCGACGGAGGGGGAGGACGATGCACTAAGGGAGGGGGAGGACGATGAACAGAGGGAGAGGGAGGACGATGATCAGAGGGAGGGGAAGGGAGGAGGGGAGGGCGGGGGAGGAACGCAGCACGATATTTAGCAGGGATTGGGAAAGAGAAGCGGAGAGAGTCCGCCATTGGTATAACTAATTTTTTTAATGAACTATAACCTCATGATTAGGGTTAAGTCAGGATCCACTAATACTTAACCAATTTGGGGATTCGAGGGATTAGAATGTGGTTAAGTTGTGAACCATTGGTTACACTTAACTAGTTTAATCCATTTGGGAGTTCAAGGGATTAGAATGGGGTTAAGCCACACTTAGCCAGTTTAATCCAGGATTAGTGAGGGGTTAAATCACACTTAACCCTCTTGGGGAAACCCTAGCAACGTGGTCTGTTCTAACAGTAATCCCAGTTTGGTATCATTCACAACCCTAGAAGCTAGGCTAGGGCGGGGCACGATTACTGGAGGATGTAAGCGACCAAAGGGCGATGGCCGAGTGGTACAGCGGTGAGGGTCCGGCGGGCTACGGACGTGCACGTAGTCCGATGTTGGACAAACTCGAGGCACGGGTACCAGTAGATTAGAGCTGTGCATTATTGCTTAAGTGTCTGGGGTTAACACCCGAGGGCTTGATACACCCAAATGTGGACCCAGCACAGTCTAACTACAACCATACGTGGGCCATATGGACACCAACACTTGACGTGTTAGGTTTATAGGGAGCCGATCGACTAGACCGTTGGGCTGGACCTTGTATTAAGGTCACCTCATGTTATTGGGCCAAAGCTTGGGCCAAGGGATCAATATCTGTTATGTTGGGTTGCTAGTACACCGGGGTGCAAAAACTTAGCCATGTTTTATGCGATGACACCTCTATCTACCTTGTAGTTAATTTTCCATGCCAGTATGTTGTTATCTATGATCATCTCAGTTCCCATCATGATGTTAACTTTATTAGTTTATAGACTGATCGTAGCAGGGCTTACTCATTCTTTTTGACTGACCTGTTTTCTTTCGCCTCTTTTCTTCCGTTTCCCCCCCCCCCCCCAGGTTCTCAGGGAGGGAATACAGGAGCCTAGCTTGGATCTTAGCTGCTTTCTTGATAGCTCATGTATGCTTTGGACTTGGGCTCGCTATGGTTTCTTCCACTTTGGGGATAGCTACTATTATGTTTTCTTTTTCAGTTTCAGATGATGTTATTTTATGTACTAGACTTGTTTACTTGGGAAATTGACATTATGATGTAGCAGACTTGTTTTTGAGATAGTTAAAAAAGTCTTCCGCTGTTTTATTTACTTACTCTGTTTATTTACATATATATATATATATATGCCATGTCCTGCCTTGCTATATCATCATGCATGTTTACCAATAATGCCCCTCCAAAGCTAGTGCATTCCTTTGCGAGTGACCCTGGCGGAGGTGGGGTGTTACAGAGCCTATGTTCACTTTATAATTCTTCTATTAAACAAAGACTTACAATTACAACTCTTGAAATCTTTATACGCTGAAGATACAATCATGCTTCTCTAAAAAATATGGATATTTGCTCAAGTACTGTTGAAATAGGGCTCAAGTCGAAACTTAATGGTTGTTTGTAGATAGAGCCTCAATATTTCATGTAGCCAAAAGTCCTCTTTCTGGCTCTTAGGTCGAGTATTTATAGGATTGGTTAGGAAACATGACCGAGAACGGTTATTGTACAAGTGGCGAGCGGTCCGGGTTCGTAGAACGTATTGGAGCAGTTTTCATGTTATTGAGGGGTTCGGGTCGTGGCTTCATGGCATCAACTCTGTTCGATCCGGAGGAAGTCATAAACGTGGAAAGCTTTCCTTCGTGGGTTCAAAATATGGATCGGGTTGGGTTATTCGATCAGAAATCATTCGAGTCGGGGTCGATCTGACCTGAACCTGTATTTTAGTTTGATCTGTAGTGTGTAAAGCTGTCTGAGCTGTTCTAGTTCGACCAGACCTCAAATCTACTTCTTCAGTGGGTATGATTCTTGACATCATGGACTCTCAATCGTGATCATTCGAACCTTGGAAAGCCTTGCGACAAGGCAGGCTAACAGGTGGGCTTTTGACAAAGAAAATAAAATTATTGTAAACAAAAGTCTGAGTATTAAATATCTCAGAACTGCACAATTTAAGTATTTATATTTTTGTAGAATATAAGAGAGAATCTCAAAATTTGAAATTAAAACAAAAGTAATAATAAAGTAAATAATCTAAAGTGGGAATGTTTGAGAAGGCAAGATAAATTAGACTTAGATGGCTCAGACTGTTTGCATGCTAATTTTTTTCAGTAGGCAAAAAGAATTAATCAAAGAATCACTTACTAATGCTATGAATTTAAGGAAAAAAGCCAAGGTGGATTTGCTTACTAATGGTGATACACCTATTAAATTTCTATTAAAATATCTAGTAGAAAGTAGACTAATGACATAGGAAAAATACTAAATGTTAGAAGAGATGTCGTGAATGACTATGTTCAAATCAAAGAAGAATCCATTTCTTATTTTACTTATCTTTACGACTCTAATGATTATGAAAATAACATTCGCTTTATTGCTACTAAATTTTTCTGCTTCCAAATAGTAAAGAAAATTTTCTAGCCTAAACTGATTTAGAAATTAGAACTTTGTTGTGTTCGCTTTACTGCTTTGTTGCGTTTGTTTGGATATTCCAGTCAACTTTCATGTTTGGAACTTTGAAAAACGGAGTCCATTTGAAAATGTTACGAATGAAATGTGAAAACAGACGAAAAATAAATAAAACAAAATAATATATGTTAGGGGTAATAAATACCCTATCCCCCACCATTTTCAGGTCGACCAAAGCGGTCGACCGTTGATCGATCCTAACTATAGCGGTTAGGGTTTTATGTTTTATAATTTATATACCGATGGACTAATTTATCCAAAATTCAATCAAATGGTTCAGAGCCAATTCTACACCTATAAATAAAAGGCTAGACCCTATTCTTTTCTCATATTATTTGGAGGCAGCGGCGAAGCTTTGCCATTCTCAATCCTCCGGCCTCTTCTAAAATTCAAAATATAAACCTATACAAAACTAATTAGCAAGAATTAGAGAGATTGGTTTCATATTTATGAGAAAGGATTGGTTCTTCGAATAGGAAATTCTCTTTTAAATTTCCTTTTTCTTTTCCAATTTCTCTTTTAGATCTACAAATTTAAATAGGTATATGTATATCCTCTTTGTATACAAATTGTAGATCAATGAGATTTGGAAATTGTAAGCCTAAAAGTTGTGTTTAGATTTAGATTTGGATAGATTTTAGATGAAATTTAGATATGGATTTGTAGGCCTCTTAGTTTAATATTCTCATATTGACTGCAATTTATCATGGATTGTTTGTGGGTATTGCAAACACCCTAAATTTGGAAATCAATCCTAAAATATTGTCAGATTTGTAGTGTTGTTTTTCCATATTTGTATAATTTGGGTTTTAATTTACAATTTGTGCACTTTTGATTTTAGAATGTAAACCTGCTTGTGTTTAATATTGTTGCGGTTTTTTCTGATAATTTTAAATTTGTTCTTTTTTCTCTTTTTAGAGTAAAAGGCGTTATGTGAAATTTACACGGAACATAGATAAACCAAATAAGTAGATATGTGTAAATTCACGTATTTTTGTAAGTAGGTTGCAACATCTATTCTAAATAAAATATAAAACTATTTCCTTGTGATTTGAAATATGCCAATTTTCCTCTTTTAAATAGTTTGGTTAAAATTTACAATAATTACTGTGAATAACCTTTTTATGAGATTTTGAATCTTAAAAAAGATTAAACACAAAAAGGGATTTTTCAACTCACTAACTTAGACTGGAACATAAAAGAATAACTATAATAAAAAAATTAGTAACTATTAACATTGCACTTAAAATATAAATATATAATTACTATAATCTTATACGTCCAATCCTACACTAATAATACTATTGTATTGAATAAATTTTTGTTGTTATGTGTATGAAATTTGAAATGTTTACACTGCATAGGGATAAATATATGATAATAATTTCCAGAAGAAATGGAAATAGACATTTGTGAACGTTATAGCAATAAATGTGGAGTTGATTGCTATAATAAAAAGTTCATGATTAAAACAATAAATATTGTAACCATGTACGGTTTTAGGTAAACTAATTAAATAGGGAATAAAAGTCAAATTGGTTACAATTTAAATTACGACTAGGAATAGGAGTTGTCACTCCAACTAGGAAATTAATAAACAATAAAATTATATACATATATATATCTAAATAATAATTTAATGAATTAAATAAATATAGCATAGCTTGGTAGTTACAACAATTTGATTAAAATTCCAACGGGAGTGATATAAATGGCATTTAAAAAGGTTGTCTATTGCCTTAGGAAACATGACCAGTAGGGTCATTTATGGCACGAGACAATTTGGGAATTAAATTGATTTAGTGTCCATTGCCTTAGGGAATACGACCATTAGGATCAATAATGGCATGTGACTGTTATAATAATAATAATACAATTAAAGGTGATTTAATCGGAAATAACTATTGTAGTAAGTACTAAGTCCTACAAGGAAGTAAATAATTTAATTTTCCTAGGAAATGAAGTTATAGAGAATTATACTTAGCTTGTTCCAGTTTAATCTAGAATAAATACCTTTAATTAGAATTAGGATTGGAGTCCATAGGTTAATGATGCAAGGTTAGTTGCCTTATTCAACAGAAGTCTGCAATTTCCAGCTGTCGATTAAATGTACAACTAATGCGAGACATTGTTAACCATAGGAACACATAATAATAGTAAATTGCATAACGAGAAATAATTCCTAAAGGTTTACTTCAAGTGTTGATGTATTAATTGGCTGAATCGTCCACCTCCCCTCCGAAAGAAGAAACCAAAAAAGGAATAATTCATAGTGTAGCCTACTTAGGGAATTATTATAAAGGCTAATTAGGTGTGAAGTTGGCAATTCCCGCGATGGTTCGCTTTCTTAAGGTACTAAGTGACTGGGTTGGAGTCCGCCTTAGGATAATGTATTAAATGACTACTACGGTGGTATCATAGGTCTTCCTCTCTACGGGAATTATTAAGTGACTATGAGATTATATAATAAGGTGGATAGATAGTAACATAGGGGTCCAATTGTAACGACATAGAAAATTCAATGCTCGAATTTTTGAAAATAATACATAATTCCGTATTATTTGCCAAAAACCAAAGTATTAAAAACCCATATTGTTAATAGAAAGAAATTAGAGGGTGAAAAAAGAAAGAATGAAATATTAGAATAGAAGAACAAGAAGATCAGAATCTCATAGCAGAATGAATAAAATATAATATATCAAACTTTGTACACTAAGAAGAACTGTAAATATATGATTACAACATCAGAGTACACATTAGATGAATACAACACACAAAATAAATAAATTAATACTAGTAAATACATAGAATACGTCTCGACTCTAGCTCCTCTTCTGAAGCTTCAAGCAAGACCTAGTCCGGAAATATACTTGGTCTTAGACGAGCACATTTGAAGTAAAGCAAAATTCACTCGGATCAGTCTAGAATACTTTTAGTGATAAATTCATAACAAAAACACTTGCTTAACTTTAGAAAATCCTTCGAAAAAAGGATAATCGTAAGACTAGTCCAAACATAAACTGTAACGATATTTTGGAAGCAACTTAAAATATAAAAATACGAGTTTTTGAGAAACTAAAATAACCGCGCACGGTTCTAAATACAAACACTCATTTTTAAATACGCTTTCAAAAAGTATAACGGTTAGATAAGTTATTTAAATTAGTTTATCAACTTATCATTTTTGAACAATTTTAGGCAGAAAACAATATCCATCGAAATTGTAAAATTTTGATATTTTGAATTAAGGATTTGAATATGACTTATTAAATAGTTAATAAGAAGTTAGTAATTTTTTAAAATTAATTTAAAAGTGTAATTTTTTGAAATTCAATATTTTAATGTTATTTGAACAATCTGAAAAGGGAGCATTAAAATTTTGAAATTCAATATTTTAATGTTATTTGAATAATCTGAAAAGGAAGCATTTTTGAAACGGTCTCAAAATCTGACAAAACTAATTTTATTGGATCTGCAACGTCAAAATATGGCAAAATTTAAAATTCAATAATTTTTTGAGTTCATATGTGAGCGTACATAATAAAAACGTACGTTGAAAAACTAGTTAAATTTCAGTAAAAGCTTGAAATAAGGCCATTTTTCAAATGGTCAACGAATTCGACTAGACTAGACTCGTTAGAGCCGTAATTGTTAACCATTGCGAGATTTCAAATTTCATAATTTTGGAGTTAGTATAAGATCATATGACTAGATGTAAGCTTACGTAGTATAATTAATTAAGTGAAATAAAATTACTAAAAAGACTAATTCCTATAACCTATATAATTTTGACACCTGATCTACTCTTTAAAACACTTGTCCAATTCTTCCGACTCTCCACTTTCCTATTGTGTAAGGCATAAACCATATCCTTTTTCTTTTATTTCATTTAACTTTCCATATTTCTTCCATTTTGCACTTAGCTCCTCCTTCCTCCTTGAATCCATGGCCTCCACACCTAGAACTCCTCCACCCTAACTTCCACACCTCCCCCACCCAACACACGCAGTATCCCACCTCTCCTCCTCCTTGTCGAGATCCTCACTCCTCCTAAAATCACTAAAAATCCAATTTTTAAATCCATTTTGCACATACACTACATGAAAACATTGATTTAGCGTCAAAAAATTAGAAGCGGAAATTTCCATCGCTAATTTGCGACATATTTCCATGTGATCTGAAAGGGATAGTTTTTTTGTTTTTTTCAACTTTTTTTCTTTTATTTATTACCATCGTCTTCTACCATCCCTCGCTAAGCCGCTGCAAATTGCGTCAAATTACCGACGGAAAAATTCTGCCGCTATTTTCCGCTGCAAATCCAGGCAGAATACCGACGGATACTTAGTGAAGCTATTTAGCAGTAGAATTCCAACAGATTTGCAAGAGATGTTTATGTTATTTTTCTAAGATATACTTTAGTATTATCTTTTAATAATTATTAACACGTTCAATAATTAATAATTAATTTGTTCTAATTATTGATTCATAATAAGTAATAATAATAAATAATAATTTATGTTCTACAATAAATAACTTATAATCATTGCTTATTTAGAATTAGCAAAATAATTTTTGCTCATAACCAATATAGTTACTAAACTCTTTATTATGTCCTCTGTTTTCATCACAAATTTCACTTAGTATGCAAGTATATTTTACGCTAAATCCAAAAATTTTAATTTGTTCTTTTATAAATATTCCCCTAAATAATGAAAATATCAGTTTATTATAACAATTATTTAATAATTAATAAAAAATAATACTTATGAAATGATATCTAGTATTTAATAACTAATTTTAAATAATTGTATTTAATACTTACAGTTGATACTTATATTTTATAATAATAGTTGATAATTATATTTTAGATTTCAAAAAATTTAAAAATTTGAAACCATCTTGAATAAATTTGAAATAAATCATAAATTTTACAAAACCAATTATCGTTTGGCACGAAATAACGAAAATTTCTAAACTTTAAAATATTGAAAAAGTTCATTTAATAGTTTAATTTAAATTGTATAATACTTCATATTCTAATTTTAAAATTTTCTATAAACTCTGACTAAGATAAAGTACAATTTTTTTTTAAATGTTGGCTCCGCAGGTGTAATTTTGGCTCCAACACGTGAAACTTTTGGCTCCAATGCGTGGAAACCCTACTTGTATGTCATGCTGTACTTCCGTTGTCATTCACGCACTGGAAAGAAACCCTAGATCGGCAGAAAAAAAATCACCTATCCTTTGACGATATACTGGAATCCCCGTCTCCCTAAGTCGAAATCGCCACCTCTTGCTCCTAAGTCTAAAGTACCACCTCTTGCTCTTAAGTCGGAGTCCATTTACGCTCCAGCTCGTTGAAATCCCTGGCTACTTCTCTTTAATCACCGCCTTGGTGCCTCCTTCTTTTGAATCGCTGCGTGTGCTCCGCGAAGATAAGGACGTCGTTGCTGAAATTGCAGGTAAATACTTGCAAAAAACGAAAATACTAATTATTTCAGTTAAATATTCAATAATCAATAAATAACTGTTAATAATTAAACATTAATTCTAGATTAGATGGGATGTTATGTGTTGGCAAACGAATATCCGATGGCGCCAGACCAAAAATTAGGCTCCAAACCAAAATTGGGCTCCAAAACCTAAATTTTGGTTCCAAACTGATTTTGTCAAATAAACACTATTTCGCCTCTTTCCTCTCCGCAAAATCTTCTATCTCACTAAGCTTCAAACATTATTCCTCCAAAACCTAATTCTGTAAGAATCCTGCTAAAATTCCTTATTTTGTACACAGGTCAGAGTCCTCCTCCAATCCGCAACCAGTATCACGCACTCTCGCGATCGAGACCCGATTTACAGTGGACTTCACTGCTGAATTGATCGACTTGATGGATCTGATCTCCATACACGAAGAGAAGGATGCTAGTTCGATTTGGGGAAATAGGTTGGAGCATATGTGATTTTTCCACTATAGCGTTCGTGATTAAATTACGAACATTTATGGGAGACTTAGATCTTTGTCTAAATGTAATCTTGGAGTTGCAATCTATTGTGCGTTGTTTTGCTTGTAGCTGATTTAGAAGATTACCAGCTACAAAATGATGAAACTATGGAACTTGAATTTCCAAGAGATTAGTGTTCCTGGAATCTGTTGTTGATTTGGAATTATTTAGCAATCTCGATCTTCAAGAGAAGGTAAAGCTTCCTACAGTTTAATTTTTTTTATCAAAATAACACATCATATTAATTTGACTACTGTTTTTCTTGAAAATTATTGTTTTTATGATTTATAGCTAGCAGACAGTCTGCTTCAGCTCACCTACATAAATGCCTCAGATTTCAAAGATGACTACAACTTGGAAATGTTCAAACATAACAAGGGATCAAGTAGAAAGCTTGATGGTAGTGGATGAACTCAAAGGTAATCCTACTGGAGTGGATATTCTTAAAGTTTTTGCACTCTTCCATAAAGAAATAGTCAAGGTACATTATCTTTATGAATTTCTCTAAGTATTACAAATTCTCGATTTGTTTAAGCATTCCTTTCTTCATTAGCACAACTGAACTTAACTTCATAAGTCATAACCTTAGTCAAACATGTCGATGTGACGGCAAGGAATTTCGCTCGGCCCGAACCAGTCGCTAAACCGACCCAGACCGTTCGAAACGCCCTATCGTTTGAGAACAGGACAAAACAGAACGCATACAGAAGAACATTTCATTGTATATTACAACAATGCATCAGATTACAAGAATATACAGAGTATAAACGAATATATATTACACAGAAATATCAGAGATTTAAATTACATTTAAATCCATCGCAGCGGAAAATAATACAATACACAACTAGAAAGGGATATACGGATACAAAGCTTTCCGGATATCGTTCCAGCTGTAAACCAGGATCCTGTGAATATGAATCTGCAAAACCAAAACTACTAGCTGCCCGTGTCGAAAATAAGGGCACCCAGAGTTTAGGTTAAAACAATAAACTCTAGGTCAGTCATGTGACTGGTGTGAGAACTAAAACAGTTATTAATCTTTGTCTTTAAAGTTCGGTAAATCAAGGGACCACGCCGTATAACACGGAAAGGGTTTCCTCCCAAGAATACCAGTGCATAACCAAACAGCGCAATGCTAAATAAAGAAAAATGAAGCTGTTATAAGACCCAGGTCCTATCACACAATGCAACGCAAGCCGGGGGATAGGGTTTTCCCTTATAACAGCCAAAGGATGCTTGATACGTTTAAAACAAATCATTTGATACTACTATAAGTGCATAGTGTATAAAACAACTTCAAATCATAAGTATCAATCATAGACGACATGAGCGTCCCATGCCACTATGTCGCCATATATAGGTTTACAAATAAAACCGCAGAGTCGCGTATTTGGAAATTGGATTTCCATCTATGAACCGAGGCAAAAGATAGTCCTCAACCGATTCGAGACAATCTAGCCTACCATGTCTCAGGATCAGAGCTCGAGTGACCCTAGGAGCGACAGGGCCGGTCCACCGATGTGGATTAAAATGCCTGAACACTACGTTTCCCCGCCCTTTGGGGCGCAAACGAGCCAACGAATGACTCCATCGGTTCGAGAACGACCGATCAATCCGAGGCGCCTCGCAACAGCAACAACCACATAAGTCAAACTCGTCAGGGCGTGTAAAACCACTGACGCCACTTCTAGCTAGAAAGAAACGCAAGTCCTCCCTGAGGTCCGTCTCCCGTTTTTGGTTCATACCGGGTGTGAAACACGCGAGGTAAACGTTACACAAAGCTACGCCACAAAGGCCGTGCTTTGATCATCACCACAAGACTTTGCTTTTCAACAGAAGCCTTGATCATTTGCATCTTAGCATGCCACACAGGCAAACCATCCTATGCAACCGATATCAGTCACACAGAATGAAATCCGATGTCAGACACACAGTCCATTTACAAGTCCGTCCTGGGTCTGAACGAAACCGGAGGCACCTAGTACCCCGCATATCCATCGATCTCCAAGTACGTCTGGACGATCACTAACTGTTTCCATCTTCTTGGGTGTACAGCCCAATCAAGATCATCAGTTATCACCCAAACGACGTGAAGACCTCCGGTCTTCGACCATCGTCTTCATCTTCGACTTATCGTAGTATCAGTTATTCAGAATGGGATAAACCCGGTCTTTCCGAATAACTCGCGTATATTTTAAATAAGTGTTACACAAACACAACATACGCCTCATTCCAATTCATTAGTCACTAACCGTAAATTAATCAAGAGAATAATTTCCCAAATATTAACCCCGAAGGCCGAAACCAACATCAGATCAATATCCAGAAAACCATTCTGCTTGGCCAACCGACAGTTAGTTTCTAAATTTCACATTCATAGGGAAAGGTTCCCATTAATTTTTATCAAAGATAAATTCTTGAATTTATGCTTTAATCTACTTTTGAATATCAATTCAAACTAGTCGGGATTAGCGAACCTTACCGAAGTAATCATTTGTTTTAATTTCCCAATCCCAACCTATTCATCCCATGAAGTAAAACTGGCTTTACTTCATATCTAACACCACGGTGTTATCGGTAAATTCTATTACCATTTCACGTTCAAATCTAATTAAAGATTTAACTATCGCCTGGAGCTAAACTGGTGATACTCCATTTCGATTATTTCAATCTAATTAAAGATTCATTAAAACTCTACTTAGTTTTAATCTGTGACTGGGTTAAAGAATCAGTGTCATCTAAAAACACGGTTCGCGATAAACCCAAAGTCACATTCCATTAATTATCGGGTTAAAGAACGAGTGTTATTTAAAAACACTGTTCACGATAAACCCAAAAATCAATATCAATTCAATTCCAATTAAATATCATTTAATTGGTACACTTCATTAAATCTAAATAAAAAGATTTAATCTTTTCTCAACTGGGTTCAAGAACAGTGTTAGTGAAGACACCATTCACGACAAACCCAAATCACATTTGATATTAAATGCAAGGCTCTGAATAGGAAATATCCCGGCTTATATTCAATATCAAATTCTACGATTAACAAATGTCGTATTGGAAATAACGATATAAAAATATATATCTTTCAAATTTCCATAACAACATCTGCATAATCCCGAATTCCAACATCGAAATATTCCGAAGACAATTTCGATTCAAATCCACTCCAATGCAATCATTGGATATTCTGGTTATTTTTAAAACCCTTTCTAATTCAGTTTATTTATTTAAAAATAAATAGAATTATAATTCTAGTTCAAAACTAGTTCAATTCGATAAAAATCTATTTTTATCTTTTCAAATATGGAGTTTTTCATCCCAATTCTTCCCAAATCATTTCTTATGATTTTACACAAATTATTACTATTTTTAATAATTTTATCAAGGCCCGTACAGTCGATTTCCATCAATGGCCATCGAACTGCACTTACAGCGACCTTTTTCGAATTTGATTTGGACGTATCTCCAAATCCAACCGTTAGATTTCAAATTTCTAACATTCGTTAGAAAGCTCTTTTCGATACGAACCCAACGGTTCCGGTTTTAGGAGAATCCGACGGTCGGATCTCCCGTAATGCCCGTTTGAAATAAATGGTCGAAATTCACGAACTGCCGCGGCGCGGCGCGTTCTATTCAGGCCATTATATTATATATATATATATAATATATATAATATATATTTCGTCGATTTCTATTTAAAACGAATTATATAAATAGTTTTAAAATCGTTTCAAAAGCTATTTCAACTTTCTTTTCAATTCAAATCTAAATTGAATTCTTCTTTGCAAATTCGTTTTAAAATTCATTTCTATTCAATTCAAATTTCAATTCAATTTGAATTCATTTCAATTCGCTTTCAATTCCATTTGAATTCGTTTTCAATTCAATTCATTTCGAAATCGTTTTCAATTCATTTTGAATTCGTTTTCAATTCAATTCATTTCGAAATCGTTTTCAATTCATTTTCAATTCGTTTTCAATTCATTTTATTTCGAAATCGTTTTCAATTCATTTTGAATTCGTTTTCAATTCATTTTATTTCGAAATCGTTTTGAATTCGTTTTCAATTCAATTCATTTCGAAATCGTTTTAAAATCGATATAAATATCGTTCACGTCAAAATGGCGTCAATCTAATCAACACGGCTTCATAAATTTCTATTTTCAAATATTCTATTTCAAATATTTCTTTTTCAAAATAGTTGTTATTATCAAAATATTTCGTTCAACACATGACCAATCTCAATGAATGAGTACTGTCAACACATGAACTTTTATTTTATATCGATAAAGATGTAAATTTTAATATTAAAATATTTCGTTCAACACATGACCAATCTCAATGAATGAGTACTGTCAACACATGAACTTTTATTTTATAATATTATTTATTTTTAAAATTGGAATGAGGCCCAATCAATTACCATATAAAGTTAATTATATGGATTTTCATACAACACATGTATATCATAGCATTGAAAAATAATCAACCATCAACCAAAGTGCACTACACTGTATAAGCATCAAATATAGATATTCAACGCTTATAACAGCCTGTCAATCGATCGATCGACATATTTAATCAATCAGGATGAGTGAATTTCAAATTTCATCCCAACACCCGTGTGGGGTTTCAAACAATCAAACACCTATTTTATTTGTGCTGTTGGGCGATGTGTAAAATTTATCGTCCCAATCGATGTCCTTCAAATAGGTGTACATAAACAAACCGTCCGGTTTGTAAATGAATATTTATTTATTCACATTCACGTTAAAAATTATATTTTTAACGACAAAACATTTTATTCCAACATATGAACTTCTATTCAATTCATTCTTTAAATAAAATGATCCTTTTATTTTTCTAACATATTTTAGAAAATTTCGGCGGCATAACGGCACGATACAAGAAACGGGACGAGGCCTAGCCTTATCCCCGGTCTAGTGAAGGCCCACGCCATTCACACATCAATCAAATCAATTTCACCTCACCAAACAATTCAATTCAAACAAATAATTCAACTAATCTATGCAACCAAACAAACAAGTCCATGGTCTGTGGACAATTGTGTCGGGTGCTACTAAGCACCGTCTGCATCCTAGTATATATATAAAACTAGAAAAATAAATTGAAAGGTGAGAAATTCTCACATATAGCTATCCTAGCTCCACGGCACTTCATTGATAGAAATCTTCATTGCTATCGCATCTTCGTCATCTTCGTTGTCCGCTTTCACTACATATGTAAAAATCGAATTTTTACTTCGCTATTCCATATATAAAAATCGAATTTTTACTTCAAAGTTCAATATATAAAAATCGAATTTCTATTTCAAAGTTCAATATATAAAAATCGAATTTCTATTTCAAAGTTCAATATATAAAAATCGAATTTCTATTTCAAAGTTCAATATATAAAAATCGAATTTCTATTTCAAAGTTCAATATATAAAAATCGAATTTCTATTTCAAAGTTCAATATATAAAAATCTGATTTCTATTTCAAAGTTCAATATATAAAAATCTGATTTCTATTTCAAAGTTCAATATATAAAAATCTGATTTCTATTTCAAAGTTCAATATATAAAAATCTGATTTTTGACTAAAGAAATCAGTTTTTCTTTGCTTTTAAAAATCAGTTTTCTTTGCTTTTAAAAATCAGTTTTCTTTGCTTTTAAAAATAAAAACCAGTTTTAAAAATTCTTTTATAAAAATCTGTTTTATACTTTTAAAATAAATAAAAAAAAAACAGTTTCATACTCTTTCAAATCAGGTTTCAGTTTTACTCTTTTTATAAAAATCATTTTTTTATCCTAAAAAGAAAATTAGTTCTAAACTAATTAAAATTCAGTTTTAAACTTTTTTTTTTTTTTAAAAGTTCAGTTTTAAATTCTTTTAAACATTCAGTTTTAAATACTTTTAAACATTCAGTTTTAAATTCTCAAACAAATTCAGAAATTAATTTTTAAAACATTTTATAAATCAGTTTTTCTTAAAACGAAAATAAAAATGAAAATAAAATAACTAAAAGCTCACCGTTGACTTGCGAAGTGGAGGGAAGAAGAGGGAGCGTCGGCGTGGGGTTCGGTGGTGTCGCGTCGGCAGGGTTCGAGGTGGGAGGATGCTCCGCGAGGGTGGCGTCGCGATGGGATTCGACGGGGGGCGATGGCTTCGGGGTCTGGCGGCTGCTTCGGGGTCGGCGTCGAGACGAGGGGGCGGCTGCTTCGGGGTCTGGCGGCGGCGATGATTCGATTTAGGTCTTTTTTTTTTATTGTTGGATCGAAATGAAACGTTAAAGGGGGGGGGCCAGAAGGAGATAAAGGAGGGAAGGGGGAATTAAAATATATTTTTTTATTAATTATTTATTTAATTTTGGTAATAAGGGTTGACTTTTACATACGACCTCGATACGAGGTCCACCGCCTGTCGCCCATAGCGTTTAACCCCTATTCCGAACACAATGGGATATGTATCGCAAGCTGATTCGATCGTTACAATCAGTTTCCGTTAAATTTACATTTAAATCACTATATTGAATTTTAAACGTACATTTCAAATTACCAGGGTCACATACTAACTAGAAAAATTCCAGAAAAATATTTTCTAGCTTCGTATTGACGATACGGTCCTAACAAAACTAGTTTCGTCGAATTCTGAGACCGTTTGAAAAATGGCCAATTTCCAGTCGATTAAAATCAACTGAAACTGGTCAAACGCGTTTTCCTTTGCCACGCTCACATATTGATTCGAAAAATTATGAAATTTGAAATCTAACAATAGTTTGACATCCCGGACCCAACAAAAGTGGTTTCGTCGAATTCCGAGGTCATTTGCAAAATGTCCATTTTTAAGGGCCTGAATTCCATAGCGACTATTCAGAATTTTCAACTGGACATATCTTTTGATTCCCGATATGAAATCTTGATTTTTCGGATTCGTTGGAAAGATATTCACTATTAGATTCCATTATTTTTGGGTTCACTAAAATCCGGATTGTTTTGCACCCGGTACATTCAATTGAAGTTTGAAATCGAATTATCGAACTACCGCGCCATTTTCAATTCTATTTATAATTATATATAAATATTATATATTCTAACGACGACGTATATAATATATACGTTCTAATTATATTCAAAATAAATTTCTCGTCGATATTATTTAAAATAATTCATTTTAAATATTAAAAATTCGCTAAAATTGCCAAAATAAAAAATTTTAAACTGGCCCAGAATTTGCGGGTTGTTACAATCTCCCCCACTTAAAACTTTTCGTCCCCGAAAAGGAACAAAGTCGAAAGTGGTTTGATTAATCAACTCTACGCTCGATCTGGCTTCCATTCTCCAACTCTTTAGTTTCTGAGAATTTTCAAAATTTCAAAAATTTGGCTAACACCCTAAATTTTTGAAAAATTTCGCCATAACCTCCCCTGCAATGGGAGCATCGGGGAATTTCAAATAGCTTCCCCGGTCCTTCAGATCTCAAAAAGAAAAAGAAAAAGCCAAGCGGCTAGCCAATAGGCTCACAAAATCATCATCACCCAAACAAAACAGTAAATTATGTAGTAAACATGTACCTATTTGTCGGGCAAACAAATTTTATTCTCTGCTCTAGCCTCCTTGCTATGACCTGTTCAATGATATATATGTATATGCAAGCAAATGCGACCAATTTTCAATACAATTCAATATTTGTTTCAATTAGGCAAAATGGTTCAAAATTATCAAACAAATAAACAAACAACACAAACATCAATTAATTAGTGAATTAGAGTTTCAAATTCATAGTTTTGATCCATATACAAAAATCATGTTTTTGATGCCAAATCACAACAATAGGCCTTATCTAATTTTTGGTTCTCACACCAGTCAATAGGAAATATATAGATATCACACCATCGAAACACGAATACCAATTCTGATGATGTTCGAACTATCATCAGAATCATCTTCGGGCGACTAGAGTGTGATTCTATATCTATCCAGTATATTAAAACCTCGAATAGACGCTAGCTAGGCGCATACGCAAAATCTTTATATATTGGTCTGTCCTAATCAATATAAATAAATAATCAAATACGATTAAGTGATTTAGATTTTCAAAACTAAATTTGTTTTCATTTGAAAATTTACTCCTCACACTCGTTCTAGGATACTACTGATCCCATCTCTAACGAGTCATTCTCATTGGATTTTACTAATCCAATATCTGATGAATTCTTTCGTATGGTTCTAATGTGCCTTATTCTCTTAGCTTTGTAAACCAAAGCTCTGATACCAACAGTGACGGCAAGGAATTTCGCTCGGCCCGAACCAGTCGCTAAACCGACCCAGACCGTTCGAAACGCCCTATCGTTTGAGAACAGGACAAAACAGAACGCATAAATAAGAACATTTCATTGTATATTACAACAATGCATCAGATTACAAGAATATACAGAGTATAAACGAATATATATTACACAGAAATATCAGAGATTTAAATTACATTTAAATCCATCGCAGCGGAAAATAATACAATACACAACTAGAAAGGGATATACGGATACAAAGCTTTCCGGATATCGTTCCAGCTGTAAACCAGGATCCTGTGAATATGAATCTGCAAAACCAAAACTACTAGCTTCCCGTGTCGAAAATAAGGTCACCCAGAGTTTAGGTTAAAACAATAAACTCTAGGTCAGTCATGTGACTGGTGTGAGAACTAAAACAGTTATTAATCTTTGTCTTTAAAGTTCGGTAAATCAAGGGACCACGCCGTATAACACGGAACGGGTTTCCTCCCAAGAATACCCGTGCATAACCAAACAGCGCAATGCTAAATAAAGAAAAATGAAGCTGTTATAAGACCCAGGTCCTATCACACAATGCAACGCAAGCCGGGGGATAGGGTTTTCCCTTATAACAGCCAAAGGATGCTTGATACGTTTAAAACAAATCAATTGATACTACTATAAGTGCATAGTGTATAAAACAACTTCAAATCATAAGTATCAATCATAGACGACATGAGCGTCCCATGCCACTATGTCGCCATATATAGGTTTACAAATAAAACCGCAGAGTCGCGTATTTGGAAATTGGATTTCCATCTATGAACCGAGGCAAAAGATAGTCCTCAACCGATTCGAGACAATCTAGCCTACCATGTCTCAGGATCAGAGCTCGAGTGACCCTAGGAGCGACAGGGCCGGTCCACCGATGTGGATTAAAATGCCTGAACACTACGTTTCCCCGCCCTTTGGGGCGCAAAAGAGCCAACGAATGACTCCATCGGTTCGAGAACGACCGATCAATCCGAGGCGCCTCGCAACAGCAACAACCACATAAGTCAAACTCGTCAGGGCGTGTAAAACCACTGACGCCACTTCTAGCTAGAAAGAAACGCAAGTCCTCCCTGAGGTCCGTCTCCCGTTTTTGGTTCATACCGGGTGTGAAACACGCGAGGTAAACGTTACACAAAGCTACGCCACAAAGGCCGTGCTTTGATCATCACCACAAGACTTTGCTTTTCAACAGAAGCCTTGATCATTTGCATCTTAGCATGCCACACAGGAACACCATCCTATGCAACCGATATCAGTCACACAGAATGAAATCCGATGTCAGACACACAGTCCATTTACAAGTCCGTCCTGGGTCTGAACGAAACCGGAGGCACCTAGTACCCCGCATATCCATCGATCTCCAAGTACGTCTGGACGATCACTAACTGTTTCCATCTTCTTGGGTGTACAGCCCAATCAAGATCATCAGTTATCACCCAAACGACGTGAAGACCTCCGGTCTTCGACCATCGTCTTCATCTTCGACTTATCGTCGTATCAGTTATTCAGAATGGGATAAACCCGGTCTTTCCGAATAACTCGCGTATATTTTAAATAAGTGTTACACAAACACAACATACGCCTCATTCCAATTCATTAGTCACTAACCGTAAATTAATCAAGAGAATAATTTCCCAAATATTAACCCCGAAGGCCGAAACCAACATCAGATCAATATCCAGAAAACCATTCTGCTTGGCCAACCGACAATTAGTTTCTAAATTTCACATTCATAGGGAAAGGTTCCCATTAATTTTTATCAAAGATAAATTCTTGAATTTATGCTTTAATCTACTTTTGAATATCAATTCAAACTAGTCGGGATTAGCGAACCTTACCGAAGTAATCATTCGTTTTAATTTCCCAATCCCAACCTATTCATCCCATGAAGTAAAACTGGCTTTACTTCATATCTAACACCACGGTGTTATCGGTAAATTCTATTACCATTTCACGTTCAAATCTAATTAAAGATTTAACTATCGCCTGGAGCTAAACTGGTGATACTCCATTTCGATTATTTCAATCTAATTAAAGATTCATTAAAACTCTACTTAGTTTTAATCTGTGACTGGGTTAAAGAATCAGTGTCATCTAAAAACACGGTTCGAGATAAACCCAAAGTCACATTCCATTAATTATCGGGTTAAAGAACGAGTGTTATTTAAAAACACTGTTCACGATAAACCCAAAAATCAATATCAATTCAATTCCAATTAAATATCATTTAATTGGTACACTTCATTAAATCTAAATAAAAAGATTTAATCTTTTCTCAACTGGGTTCAAGAACAGTGTTAGTGAAGACACCATTCACGACAAACCCAAATCACATTTGATATTAAATGCAAGGCTCTGAATAGGAAATATCCCGGCTTATATTCAATATCAAATTCTACGATTAACAAATGTCGTATTGGAAATAACGATATAAAAATATATATCTTTCAAATTTCCATAACAACATCTGCATAATCCCGAATTCCAACATCGAAATATTCCGAAGACAATTTCGATTCAAATCCACTCCAATGCAATCATTGGATATTCTGGTTATTTTTAAAACCCTTTCTAATTCAGTTTATTTATTTAAAAATAAATAGAATTATAATTCTAGTTCAAAACTAGTTCAATTCGATAAAAATCTATTTTTATCTTTTCAAATATGGAGTTTTTCATCCCAATTCTTCCCAAATCATTTCTTATGATTTTACACAAATTATTACTATTTTTAATAATTTTATCAAGGCCCGTACAGTCGATTTACATCAATGGCCATCGAACTGCACTTACAGCGACCTTTTTCGAATTTGATTTGGACGTCTCTCCAAATCCAACCGTTAGATTTCAAATTTCTAACATTCGTTAGAAAGCTCTTTTCGATACGAACCCAACGGTTCCGGTTTTAGGAGAATCCGACGGTCGGATCTCCCGTAATGCCCGTTTGAAATAAATGGTCGAAATTCACGAACTGCCGCGGCGCGGCGCGTTCTATTCAGGCCATTATATTATATATATATATATATAATATATATAATATATATTTCGTCGATTTCTATTTAAAACGAATTATATAAATAGTTTTAAAATCGTTTCAAAAGCTATTTCAACTTTCTTTTCAATTCAAATCTAAATTGAATTCTTCTTTGCAAATTCGTTTTAAAATTCATTTCTATTCAATTCAAATTTCAATTCAATTTGAATTCATTTCAATTCGCTTTCAATTCCATTTGAATTCGTTTTCAATTCAATTCATTTCGAAATCGTTTTCAATTCATTTTGAATTCGTTTTCAATTCAATTCATTTCGAAATCGTTTTCAATTCATTTTGAATTCGTTTTCAATTCATTTTATTTCGAAATCGTTTTCAATTCATTTTGAATTCGTTTTCAATTCATTTTATTTCGAAATCGTTTTGAATTCGTTTTCAATTCAATTCATTTCGAAATCGTTTTAAAATCGATATAAATATCGTTCACGTCAAAATGGCGTCAATCTAATCAACACGGCTTCATAAATTTCTATTTTCAAATATTCTATTTCAAATATTTCTTTTTCAAAATAGTTGTTATTATCAAAATATTTCGTTCAACACATGACCAATCTCAATGAATGAGTACTGTCAACACATGAACTTTTATTTTATATCGATAAAGATGTAAATTTTAATATTAAAATATTTCGTTCAACACATGACCAATCTCAATGAATAAGTACTGTCAACACATGAACTTTTATTTTATAATATTATTTATTTTTCAAATTGGAATGAGGCCCAATCAATTACCATATAAAGTTAATTATATGGATTTTCATACAACACATGTATATCATAGCATTGAAAAATAATCAACCATCAACCAAAGTGCACTACACTGTATAAGCATCAAATATAGATATTCAACGCTTATAACAGCCTGTCAATCGATCGATCGACATATTTAATCAATCAGGATGAGTGAATTTCAAATTTCATCCCAACACCCGTGTGGGGTTTCAAACAATCAAACACCTATTTTATTTGTGCTGTTGGGCGATGTGTAAAATTTATCGTCCCAATCGATGTCCTTCAAATAGGTGTACATAAACAAACCGTCCGGTTTGTAAATGAATATTTATTTATTCACATTCACGTTAAAAATTATATTTTTAACGACAAAACATTTTATTCCAACATATGAACTTCTATTCAATTCATTCTTTAAATAAAATGATCCTTTTATTTTTCTAACATATTTTAGAAAATTTCGGTGGCATAACGGCACGATACTAGAAACGGGACGAGGCCTAGCCTTATCCCCGGTCTAGTGAAGGCCCACGCCATTCACACATCAATCAAATCAATTTCACCTCACCAAACAATTCAATTCAAACAAATAATTCAACTAATCTATGCAACCAAACAAACAAGTCCATGGTCTGTGGACAATTGTGTCGGGTGCTACTAAGCACCGTCTGCATCCTAGTATATATATAAAACTAGAAAAATAAATTGAAAGGTGAGAAATTCTCACATATAGCTATCCTAGCTCCACGGCACTTCATTGCTATCGCATCTTCGTCATCTTCGTTGTCCGCTTTCACTACATATGTAAAAATCGAATTTTTACTTCGCTATTCCATATATAAAAATCGAATTTTTACTTCAAAGTTCAATATATAAAAATCGAATTTCTATTTCAAAGTTCAATATATAAAAATCGAATTTCTATTTCAAAGTTCAATATATAAAAATCGAATTTCTATTTCAAAGTTCAATATATAAAAATCGAATTTCTATTTCAAAGTTCAATATATAAAAATCGAATTTCTATTTCAAAGTTCAATATATAAAAATCTGATTTCTATTTCAAAGTTCAATATATAAAAATCTGATTTCTATTTCAAAGTTCAATATATAAAAATCTGATTTTTGACTAAAGAAATCAGTTTTTCTTTGCTTTTAAAAATCAGTTTTCTTTGCTTTTAAAAATCAGTTTTCTTTGCTTTTAAAAATAAAAACCAGTTTTAAAAATTCTTTTACAAAAATCTATTTTATACTTTTAAAATAAATAAAAAAAAACAGTTTCATACTCTTTCAAATCAGGTTTCAGTTTTACTCTTTTTATAAAAATCATTTTTTTATCCTAAAAAGAAAATTAGTTCTAAACTAATTAAAATTCAGTTTTAAACTTTTTTTTTTTTAAAGTTCAGTTTTAAATTCTTTTAAACATTCAGTTTTAAATACTTTTAAACATTCAGTTTTAAATTCTCAAACAAATTCAGAAATTAATTTTTAAAACATTTTATAAATCAGTTTTTCTTAAAACGAAAATAAAAATGAAAATAAAATAACTAAAAGCTCACCGTTGACTTGCGAAGTGGAGGGAAGAAGAGGGAGCGTCGGCGTGGGGTTCGGTGGTGTCGCGTCGGCAGGGTTCGAGGTGGGAGGATGCTCCGCGAGGGTGGCGTCGCGATGGGATTCGACGGGGGGCGATGGCTTCGGGGTCTTGCGGCTGCTTCGGGGTCGGCGTCGAGACGAGGGGGCGGCTGCTTCGGGGTCTGGCGGCGGCGATGATTCGATTTAGATCTTTTTATTTATTTATTGTTGGATCGAAATGAAACGTTAAAGGGGGGGGGGGCCAGAAGGAGATAAAGGAGGGAAGGGGGAATTAAAATATTTTTTTTTTATTAATTATTTATTTAATTTTGGTAATAAGGGTTGACTTTTACATACGACCTCGATACGAGGTCCACCGCCTGTCGCCCATAGCGTTTAACCCCCATTCCGAACACAATGGGATATGTATCGCAAGCTGATTCGATCGTTACAATCAGTTTCCGTTAAATTTACATTTAAATCACTATATTGAATTTTAAACGTACATTTCAAATTACCAGGGTCACATACTAACTAGAAAAATTCTAAAAAAATATTTTCTAGCTTCGTATTGACGATACGGTCCTAACAAAACTAGTTTCGTCGAATTCTGAGACCGTTTGAAAAATGGCCAATTTCCAGTCGATTAAAATCAACTGAAACTGGTCAAACGCGTTTTCCTTTGCCACGCTCACATATTGATTCGAAAAATTATGAAATTTGAAATCTAACAATAGTTTGACATCCCGGACCCAACAAAAGTGGTTTCGTCGAATTCCGAGGTCATTTGCAAAATGTCCATTTTTAAGGGCCTGAATTCCATAGCGACTATTCAGAATTTTCAACTGGACATATCTTTTGATTCCCGATATGAAATCTTGATTTTTCGGATTCATTGGAAAGATATTCACTATTAGATTCCATTATTTTTGGTTTCACTAAAATCCGGATTGTTTTGCACCCGGTACATTCAATTGAAGTTTGAAATCGAATTATCGAACTACCGCGCCATTTTCAATTCTATTTATAATTATATATAAATATTATATATTCTAACGACGACGTATATAATATATACGTTCTAATTATATTCAAAATAAATTTCTCGTCGATATTATTTAAAATAATTCATTTTAAATATTCAAAATTCGCTAAAATTGCCAAAATAAAAAATTTTAAACTGGCCCAGAATTTGCGGGTTGTTACAGTCGATGTTGCTCTTTCTAATGCTTACATTCATGCCTAAGTAATTTGATTAATTATGTGTAACAGTATTTTAGTTACTGGAGCTGTAGTGACAAATTTAAACTGTACATTTCGTGAATTCAAAATTTGAACCAGAACTTATAACAGGTAGCTGATAAAAGGTAATGAAGATCGAATATATTACATTAAATCAGCATCTTTTTACTAATCTATGACATGTGTTAGAGATAGAGGCCAGGGACAAACATCATTTACTTATAATAAGAGAGTTGGCGTTTACTTCAGGTAACTTTAGTGAGTTATCATTACTGTCCATTAATGGTATGCACAACCCTTTTATTTCATTAGGACTTTTCACCTGTATAACTGTTTGTTTATTTATACTGTAACATCAAATAATATTATGTAGACAACTTTAGTTAATTTACATAGTTTTAGTTTTGTCCGTGTTTGTGGTCACTTAATCAATGTAGTTGTGCCATATTATTAACCAACTTGGCTCAACACGCGATTTGCCAAACATATTAATATCGTTGAGATTGAATGCGTTACTTCTCGAATATGTTTCTCCCTTTTCGATCATTACTTATGCTTGACTTCTTGATTTTTCCAGTGATGAACGGGTTGAATTTTATAGGAATTTCTTTTTATATTCTTTGCATATTTATTTGATTTTAGATTCAAAACATGGCTGATGGTTTTTTTATATATATCTTTGAATTCCCCATTGAATCTTGGCTGGAATTTCGTATATGTCTCTGATTTTTTGCTTGAATTTGTTGATGTTTGCTGACCTTTTTTGTGTGATATAGTCGAATATACTATCACACATAATTGACTTGGCCATATTTTTATTTCCGTTTTGATAATGCTTAAGATTCTCGACTCATTCAGTCTTGTGTTCTCTGCAATTTGGTAAATTCATCGCTATTGGTTTAAGTTTTGATCATGCATTTCAAAAATCACTTAACTAAAACTGTTCCGGTAGTACTAGTTTGCCATGATCACCATTTGATGTTCTGGGCTGTTTCCGTTTAGATTGCATCCATGGAATTTCTTCTTGCTGTTTTATGCTTGGTTTCGTTTGTTTCACTTGCTTGATGAGTTAATACATACTTGCTTCATGCTGATCTTGTTGCACTTTGTATCAGTTCACTTGTTGTGTTGCTCTGCATCATTGAACTTTCTCGCTGCATAATTTTACTCCCTTCCTATATCATGTACATGTTGAATGTGAAAAATATTGTGCAGTTTACTACACTGGGTTGCTGCACCATTGTGATTATACAATCTTTTTATGTCATTAGTTTGTCATATCTATATGATCTGATTCTTGAAACATTGTATTGAATTTAGGAAGAAAACGACGAGGAATGAATAGAGGAAGAAAATGATAAATACTGCCGATTACCCAATGAAACATCATCGAAATCATCGCTAATAAAATCATTTCCTTCCATTTCTAAATTCATGTGCATTTACGAAATCATCTCTATAATCAAATCATCAAATTCATAATCTCTAATACTTTAAATTCTTACACTTACACATAAAACATTATATAACTGATAAACTAATATCTATTTATATGAAACTTGATCATTGCAAAACTTGTGTATAATTCACTTTTGAAACCATATGGTTTCTAAAATCGAATATATACTACCCTGTGACCTGAGCTTCGAGCACAAGGATTTTTTTTATTGAAAATGTCATAGTTGCAGGACTGGCAAGTTTAATCAGATGTAGTTTTAAGTTGCACTTAAAATCTAGTCGTTAAATAATTAGGTACCTTACAGTTTAGCAGTTGTACCAAAATGTATGAACTTATATAAGTATAAATTACTATTCTTGCCTTTCATACATTTCTTCATTTTACAATTTTTAATTGATCTACTGTTCTTTGATTTTGTTCTACAACTTATGGTTGTTATCTCTTCAAAACCAACAAGGCAACAGCTTGGGGTGTTAAACCAAAATTTTGGTAAATAGTTATTATCTGTTTGGTGCATAGAACCACGTTCTTATGAATATCAATTTCTTGTGGGTTTGACTTGGATTTGTTTCATAGGAGCTCTGAAATGCGTTGTGTGATTATGCACTCCGCGATCATAGTTTGGTAACTTTAAAGACATGAACATTTTATCTTCCTTATTTGCAGAATAGCATCAAACATTGGAAACAGATTCCAGGTGTACATGTCTGTCTATACAAAATTCTAATTGATCAGATAAGTGCAATTCAAATTATACTCTGGAGGCTTCTTTTTCACAGTTAACCTTTAGCTTGCTTGTTGAATTTACCTTATCTATTGCAACTTTATTCAAGTAAAAAAAACATGAATTTGAAGTTTTCGGACAATCATATTATTGCTTATTTATGTCTCTCCAGGTTATTTTACTACCATTTTCCTGATTTTTTGCTTTCTCAACATACAACCACACTTAGGAGATTGTATCACAAGCCAATTGATTTGCCTTGAAGAATCCACAACTGGTTTGTTTAGTCATAAATTTCATTTCACATTTACCTATTTCACTACGACTAATTCGTTTACATGATGTCTCATTGTACTCGCTTGCGGGTATGGCAGATTTAATACTAGTTAATAGTGTGTTTACTGTATCCACTTTTGCCAAGACCTTCAAATCGCTTTATTCAAGGGGATCAGACCAGATATTCTTTATTCTGCAGTTAATGTGGACCAGTTCGATAAACCAAGTGCTTACAGGCAACTAATATTTTTTATATTTGACATTAGAATTCTTAAAGCTTTTTTGACACTAACTGGTCGTTTCATTAGGTTGATTTCCTTTCAATTAATCAAGGTGAACGAAAAAAGAACCTTCAACTAGCAATATCTGCATTTGAACTGCTTTGTTCGTTGGAGAGTACTAATTTTAACCATAGTTCATCTACAACCACCTTGACAATTGCAGGCAAGTATAATTACTTTTTATTTATAGTAGACCTCACATACTTAGTTTATTTGCTTGTTAAATAAGTGTTGTTTTCCTTTCTTTAGGCGGTTATGACAAACGGCTCAAAGAAAATGTTGAGTATCTGGATGAACTCAAACAATTAGCTAAAAGTGAAGGAGTTTTAAACCGAACTAAGTTCGTTACTCCGTGCTCGACAGCAGAAAGAAATGTTTTACTCTTTGAATGTCTTTGTTTGTATACTCCTGAGGTAATTTGCTCTTATTTAATTTTATTGGTGTTACAGTCCTGTTTTTTTTATCATTAACTTCAATTTCATTGACCTCAGGAGTAATACAAAAAAAAACTTGGTGTTAAACCTCATGAGTAATACAAAAAATCAGTGTTTTCCTGTAGTGGGGCATTGAAGGAGGTAATTTAAATGAGATATGATAAAGCTTATAATAAGTTTATACTGCATAAATTTTGCTTATTGCCTTTTGGTAATTTTGTGGTGTTTAGTTATTACCATTGGGGAGAGGTAGATTGATTGTTTAAATGGGTAAAAAAGTAAAATTCTTTACTTTTGTGACTGTATGTACAACTAGAGAATTTTTGTTTTACAGGAAAATAGACATCTTTGATGCAAAAAAGCGTGAACATACCACAACAAGTTATGGATTTGAAATGCTAGAACTTTATTTTGGTTTGTACTTTTTAGTATTGTTTATGAAATATTATGGATGTATTATGTATTTTTGATGTAAGAATGTTTAGTATGTCTATTATGTAATGTTGATTATGAGATGAGTGATTAATATAATACATTGATTATGAGATGTGTGTTGATATTAATTGTGCTGTATTTAAATTAGGATTGTGTATTGAATATAACACAAGTTATGTGTGTGATGAGTATGTGCGTGTGTGTACATGCGCGCGCGCGCACACACACACACACACACACACACACACAGAGATCAGAAGGGGAATAGCAACGGATTACCAACAAAAAAAGGGAAGTTAAGTTTATCTCAATTTAATTTTCGTCGCTAATCCCTTGGTAATTAGTAAGGATTTACCAACGCTTTTTATAAATAATATTTTATTATAAATTAATTATCCGTCGGTAAATAGTCGGTATATAAATTAAAATTAAATTAATAAATAAAATTTTATATTTATTATAAAATTAGTAAAATGTCGGAAAACTCATGCTAGATTCCGTCACAAAATCTGACACAGATACCGCCGTGGTTTTTACCGACCACACCATGATGTCGGACATCCGTCGCTAATGCCTGTTTAGCGACGGATTAGAAGCGGATTCTGTCGCTGCTATATGCAGTTTTTCTTGTAGTGATACAACCCCCCCCCCCCACAAAGCAACCACCTTTCACCCCGTACCACCATCATACCGTTGCCTTAGGGCCCCACACCCCTGCACCACACCCCTACCCTTGCTGGTCATGCCCTTCCCTAGTCCCTGAACCCTAAAACCACTCAACGATCCTAGCTTTCTACTTGAAATTGGAAAATAAAGTGAGTATAAGTGTGTATGTGTGTGTATATAAAAGAAGTGTGAGAGTTCGAAGTCCTTTCGCGCAAAATATTGGCGTAGTATAACTCACGGCAAGGAACCGAAACTCACTAAAAAGGGCTAGTCAGAATTAACAGTTTTGTAGTTAATTAATTTGAGTTTAATAATGATTATTAATTTACAACGCAAGTTTATAATGATGTTAAGTAATGCGTAGTATGATAAAAATGTCATCTTCACTTAATATATGTGCATTTGCACTACGTCATAGATCGCATACTGCAACATCAGAGAAGTGATGCTGGAAGTGCCAAAAAATGTTGTTATAAGCAAAACATGATTTGTGAAAACACTTTCTCGGTGTTGCATTTTGTCACGTTGTCATAGAGTCAAAGGTTACACCTTTGTGACCCTATGGCAACATTGGTATAGTTGTTGCCATAGGTACTAAATTTACAAAAAAAGTGTTCCCCACAATCTGGACCCCATCATGTGGGGCCCACATTTTGGAGTCCACTAAAATCTGTAGCCCACCTTCACGGAATCCTGTTGTAGGGCCCTGATTCATTAATCTATGGAAACACTTTTACCATCCAATGACAACACTTTGCTAGTTTATTACAACATATAACATCACATACTGCAACATTATATCATAGTTATGACAACACCTTTTGCATTTCAAATAGTACAAATTTTCTGACTCCACTATTGTACATTCACTGATATATTACACAGTCATTCATATTTACATACATTTCTTACTACACTGTCACTTGATTCACTCATATAAAGACTTACTGACACTCTCTTACACACACAGTCTTCAACGAGTCCGAGTTCGTACACATCTTTTTTAAAGATGTGTACAAAACACCGGATCCTATTGGTGGAAATCAGGGGGGTCCATATGGACCCACCTGATTTCCACCAATAGGGTGAAGTATTTTGTTCACCTCACTTAAAAGTGAGGTGAACAAACTACTACATGTCTTCAACTGCTTCCATATATATCTGTACGTTCATCTGCACGTCTGTCAATTATATGATCACACACAGTATAAGAGTATACACAAGTACAAGCTCATATATACATAGCAGGTCAATACATGTATGTCAACCCATGAATTTGTGTATAGTCGTTCAAGAAAACATGGTAATGATTTTGTGAAATATAATTGTAACATATAACATTACCATGTACTATTATATTCTATGGGCACTAAGGATGGAACAAATACATTAAATAGATAAAATAGAATCATATGAAAATTTTCATATAGAAATGCAAAAGCATATAAATAATTGAAATAAAACCATGGTTTGGGTTAAAATTAGAACCTGTATGCGAAATGTATGTCAACCTTGATCCCTCTTTTTAGATTTTGTAATACCAATCTGAAAACAAATAAAAGTACAGTAACAATTGAATGACGCAATAAGACAATAAGGAGTTGTACCATAGCACCCTTTGAAAATATTACCTTTGATATTGCTGTGGCGAGAGAAGACCATTAAACAGTTTGAACTGCATACTGCGGTTGCCCGAGCCGGCCCATTGTATTAATCCTCACAATTCCCTTGTATTGCACTGATTTAATAGTTTGGATCCATGCTTGTTCGTCAGATTGGTATTTACCCAAAAGCAGCTCAGGTGGTGCAATGAAAGATAGCTAGAGTATCAATTTCAACCATTAATGATATTCAGACATTCATGTAGCTGTTGTAGCTTTCAGGTGGTGCAACTTCTCAATAATGTCAGCAACTTCCTATACTATTAGGATATTCTGCGAGTTGTCTTCTTTTACATTGATTTTGTACTCTTCTTCTAAGCCCATCACTAGCTTCACCTGAAACAGAAAATTATAATGACGTGCTATACACGTCTAAAATGGTCGATATATATGGTGCTTTAATAATATACAAGCCTAAAATACGATTAATTACAGTATCAGGAGAATTAGCGCCAAGTTCTGAGAACTTTGTCTCTGGTTTCAGCATAGTAGCAACTTCATTTGTTAACGCCAGTTGTGTTTTCACTATTTCCATCACCTTTGACACTGTCTTAGGCTTTGCCTGTGGTTCAGTAGTCAATCAATGAAATAACACTGCTCATTAACAGATAACTTGAGGCATAAAGTGAAGAAACGAGATTGTTATGTGAAATATACCGCATAACAGATATGCAGACTTGAAGATCTAAATCAATGGAAGGTGTTTGAAGTTCCAAATGACATTAACTTAGAATTGGAAAAAAATTGGCTTGCCTGAAACATGAAAATAATATATATACGTGTTGTTCATGCATCACTGTGATAGTAAAATTCAAGATTAAATAAGGGATAAATGTTTACATAATAATATAAGTCAATACCTGATAGCCAAAACATCCAAGATTTCAATCAAATATGTAGAGTATCCAAATGACACTAACTAAGCCTTCTTGTTGATAAAAGCATGAACCAAAGTTGACTATTGATCTGTAGTTCAATACATGCAATCATAGTAAATGAAGAAATGTAAACTACTGATCTACTAGCATGCAAATCTAGCAATTATAACCATCTGTAGTCTGATACATGTAAAATACCTAAACAATATCTGATCGCCCAAGCGTATAGCTAGATCAATTCTGTGATTTGCATTCGTAGCCATTTCCAATGCATCCTCCGACATATCTCGAGATTCCAAGAAATGCGCCACACTGGGAAATAATACTATATAGTGTTTAACATGTATATCAGACTATAAATGTGAGTTGCGGACTATTGTTAATAATAATTGTTAAATGAGGCTATATAAGAAAATAAGAACTGCATTTCATTACAAATTTCAAGCAATGCCTAAACAATAAAGAACACTCACAAACATTAATTCAATGCATAATGACAAATTTATATAACACATAACTTTTTATACTGTATTTACCCAATTTTAAACTAAAGGCTTTTAGTCAGTCTAAGTGGAACATGGTTGTGACCTGCAATCAAAAAATTCCTAGTGTCATATTTATAGGAAAAGCTAAAGTCTGTTAGGTGCAATTTTGACTATAATCATACCTCTCCACTAACAAAATAATTCAATCTTCCAGAAGAGGAGTTGTAAATAAAACAATCACCAACCAAAGATTTTGACTAGAATCATGGACTTGACCAATCTTTTTTGTATTGTGTTATCTACTACTTAACTTCTTTCCAAAGAGATATAACTGCAAACTTAAAGGAATAAAGCACAACAATAACTCATCTATAAGGCATCTTTAAGCTGATTCATCCATATGAGTATGTCTAGTAAGCCTTTTACTGTATGTTGTTCTTCTGCAATATTTCTAAATGCTGCATTATTTACTATTTTATGGCAGACTTCCAAGTTTCCCTAGTGGCATGTGGCTTTTGGTCCATGGAGAGTGCATCTAAATGGCAAACATCAGACATAGATTTCAACAAATGGAACTATAGAAAACACAATCCACCAAATTACCTCCTTCATAACATATCTATACACTTAAATCACGGGCATCTCTTTAGTTCAACACAAGAGGCTTTAATAACAATAGTTCGGTATATGACTTCGTACAAATGCACAGTTATAATGTCATGGAAATGAACCACTAAAAAAAGGACGATTTCGTTGAAAAGTAAACTTGGTTTTAAATGGAAACAAATAAATTTGGTTCTATAAGTAAATGACAATTATGTAATAAATTCTATTCTTGTTTTAGGAAAGACCAAAATCAAATAAATGATAATAAATTTTGGTCTATCAAAATAAGCAATAGAATTATCTAGAGAGAGAAGAGTGTAGAACACTGTCATGTTATATATAGATACTCTCTCATATGTTGTACCAATCAAATCAATCAATGATCAATCAAGAAAAAAGAATCAAGCAATAAAATATTTTTTCTCCTCCCTTAAAATATTATACTTTCTTCTAATTTGTTTCTCTTCCTCCACATAATTTTTTTTAACAAAGTGTATCGGAGCTTGAAGATCCTAAGAGATGGCGAATAACAACGTTCCCGTTCCAGTTCCAATGCTTACCAAGACCAACTATGATAATTGGAGCTTAAGAATGAAGGCCCTCCTTGGAGCAAATCGTGTATGGCAGATAGTGAGAAAGGCTATACTGAACCAGAAGACGAAGATAGCTTATCCCAAACCCAAAAGGATGAATTGGAAAACTTGAGGACAAGAGACAAGAAGGCTCTTAGTCTAATTTATCAAGCATTGGATGATGACAATTTTGAAAGATTTCGGAAGCAAAATCAGCAAAAGAAGCATGGGAAAGGCTTCAGGTATCGTACAAGGGGGCAGATCAAGTCAAAAAGGTGCGTCTTCAAACATTAAGAGGAGAATTTGAATCTCTACATATGAAAGAAGGTGAACTTGTTTCTGATTATTTTTCAAGAGTTTTAGTTGTTACTAATAACTTGAAAAGAAATGGTGAAAAATTAGATGATGTCAGAATCATGGAGAGATTCTTAGATCATTAGATTCAAAGTTTGAACATATTGTCGCCATCATTGAAGAAACAAAAAACCTGGAGGCATGGCTATAGAGGAGCTTTTAGGCTCATTGCAGGCTTATGAAGAAAAGAAAGCGAAGAAGGAAGAGACCGTAGAGCATGTTCTTAAGACACGAATTGATTCAAAAAAGGAAGAAAGTAATCAAAGCCAACAAAGATGGGGTCGTGGTCAAGAACGAGGAAGAGGACGTGGCTATGGATATGGACGAGGTTGGAGGCCCAACCATGACAATAACCATAGCTTCAATAATCAAAGAGGAGAAAGCACAACTAGAGGTCGTGGGAGAGGCAACTCAAATTCAAGGAGTGACAAGTCACGGATCAAATGCTATAATTGCAACAAATTTGGACACTATGCTTCTGAATGTAGAGCTCCAAGAAACAATAAAGTTGAAGAGAAGACCAATTATGCTGAAGAAAAAATTGTAGAAGATGGCACATTATTATTGGCCCATAAAGAAAATGAAAAAGGGGAGGACAATCAATGGTATCTAGATAGCGGCGCAAGCAACCATATGCGCGGAAGAAAAAATATGTTTGTGGAGCTTGATGAAACAATAAAGGGCAATGTGACGTTTGGAGATGAATCAAAGGTAGCAGTGAAAGGCAAAGGTAATGTTCTTATTAAATTGAAGAATGGAGAGCATCAATTTATTTCTAATGTTTACTATGTGCCAAACATGAAAAGTAACATCTTGAGCTTAGGACAACTCTTAGAGAAAGGTTATGATATTCAATTAAAGGATAAAAGCCTTTCCATAAGAGACAGTGCAAGCAATCTCATTACTAAAGTACCAATGTCAAAAAATAGAATGTTTGTGCTTAACATTCAACATGGTGTCGCCCAATGTCTTAAGGCGTGCTACCAAGATGTCTCATGGCTTGGCATCTTCGTTTTGGACATCTTAACTTCAAAGGATTGGAATTGCTCTTTAAGAAAGAAATGGTGAGAGGATTGCCTTGCATAAATCATCCAATCAACTGTGCGAAGGATGTTTACTTGGGAAGCAAGTCAAAATGGGCTTTCCAAAGGAGTCATACTCAAGGGCCAAGAAACCATTAGAACTCATAGCATACAGATGTGTGTGGACCAATCAAGCCAAGCTCGTTAGGTAAAAGTAATTATTTCCTTCTTTTTATTGATGATTTTTCAAGAAAAACGTGGGTGTATTTTTTGAAGGAGAAATCAGAAGTATTTGAGAACTTCAAGAAGTTCAAAGCTCATGTTGAGAAGGAAAGTGGACTTATGATAAAAGCCATGAGATCTGACCGTGGAGGAGAATTCACATCAAGAGAATTTCAGAAGTTTTGTGAAGATAATGGAATTCGACGCCAACTAACAGTGCCTAGATCTCCTCAGCAAAACGGAGTAGCAGAAAGGAAGAACAGGACAATTGTTGAAATGGCAAGGAGCATGCTCAAAAGTAAGAGACTACCAAAGGAATTTTGGGCGGAAGCTGTGGCATGCGCTGTTTATCTATCAAACCGATCTCCAACAAGAAGTGTGTGGGGGAAGACACCGCAAGAAGCATGGAGCGGAAGGAAGCCTGGCATTTCTCATCTAAGAGTTTTTGGAAGCATAGCTCATGTACATGTACCGAATGAAAAGCGAAGCAAATTGGATGATAAAAGTGAAAAATATATTTTTATTGGTTATGACACAAATTCAAAAGTTTATAAACTTTATAATCCTGATACGAAGAAAATAATAATTAGTCGAGATGTTGTATTCGATGAAGAAGGAGAATGGGATTGGAGATCGTATGATGAGAATTACAACTTCTTTCCATATTTTGAAGAAGATGAGATGCAACAACCAAGGATCGAGCAATCAAGTGAAGAGCCTACTTCCCCACTAGCCTCACCAGCAACAAATTGTCAAGAAGATGGGAGCTCAAGTGAAAGGCTTCCTCGTTTTAGAAGCCTTCAAGAAATTTATGATGTAACAGAAAACCAAGACAATATTACTCTTTTTTGTCTTTTTGCAGATTGTGAGCCCATAAATTTTCAAGAAGCTTTGCAAAAGAAGAGTTGGAGAGATGCTATGGACGAAGAAATTAAGGCGATCAAGAAAAATGACACATGGGAGCTAGCTTCACTTCCAAAAGGACACAAGGCGATTGGTGTCAAGTGGGTGTACAAGGTAAAGAAAAATGCCAAAGGAGAAGTTGAGAGATATAAAGCAAGATTGGTAGCAAAAGGCTATATTCAAAGAGCCGGCATTGACTATGAAGAGGTATTTGCTCCAGTTGCTCGATTAGAAACTGTAAGATTGATAATTTCTTTAGCAGCTCAAAACAATTGGAAGATACATCAAATGGATGTGAAGTCTGCCTTCCTAAATGGAGTCCTTGAAGAAGAAGTTTATATCGAGCAGCCACAAGGCTACGAAGTCAAGGGAGAAGAAGACAAAGTTTTGAAACTAAAGAAGGCACTTTATGGATTGAAACAAGCTCCAAGAGCTTGAAATGCTCGAATTGATAAGTATTTGAAAGAGAGAAACTTCATTAAATGTCCATATGAGCATGCACTCTATATTAAAGTCCAAAATGGTGATACATTGATTGTATGTTTGTATGTAGATGACTTGATTTTCACAGGTAGCAATGCAAGCATGTTTAAAGAGTTTAAGAAAGAGATGACGAAGGAGTTTGAGATGACTGATATTGGGCTCATGTCTTATTGTCTTGGCATTGAAGTAAAACAAGAAGATGAAGGCATTCTAATCACTCAAGAAGGCTATGCTAAGGAAATATTGAGAAAGTTCAAGATGGAAGACTCTAATCCAGTTTGCACGCCAATTGAAAGTGGAATCAAATTATCAAGACACGAAGAAGGAGAAAAGGTAGACTCTACACTTTTTAAGAGCTTGGTTGGCAGCTTAAGATATTTAACGTGCACAAGGCCCGACATTCTATATGCGGTTGGAGTTGTAAGCCGATACATGGAGAATCCAACTACAACACATTTGAAAGCAGCAAAGAGGATTCTTCGTTATGTTAAAGGGACAACAAACTTTGGTTTGTACTACTCTGTTTCTGATAATTATGATCTTGTTGGATATAGTGATAGCGATTGGAGTGGAGATATAGACGACCGGAAAAGCACAAGTGGTTTTGTGTTCTACATGGGAGACACAGCTTTCACATGGATATCGAAAAAACAACCAATTGTCACGCTCTCTACATGCGAAGCGGAGTATGTAGCGGCTACTTCATGTGTTTGCCATGCAATTTGGTTAAGGAACTTGCTAAAAGAATTAGATTTGCAACAAAAGGAGCCAACCAAGATTTTCGTGGATAACAAATCAGCAATTGCTTTGGCCAAAAATCCGGTTTTTCATGATCGAAGCAAGCATATTGACACACGCTATCACTACATTAGAGAGTGCATCACTAGAAAGGAAGTGCAGCTAGAGTACGTGAAGTCCAATGATCAAATTGCTAATATTTTCACCAAGCCGCTAAAGTATGAAGATTTTATCAGGTTGAGAGATTTGCTTGGAGTAATAAAACCAAGTTTACGGGGGGATGTTGAAAAGTAAACTTGGTTTTAAATGGAAACAAATAAATTTGGTTCTATAAGTAAATGACAATTATGTAATAAATTCTATTCTTGTTTTAGGAAAGGCCAAAATCAAATAAATGATAATAAATTTTGGTCTATCAAAATAAGCAATAGAATTATCTAGAGAGAGAAGAGTGTAGAACACTGTCATGTTATATATATAGATACTCTCTCATATGTTGTACCAATCAATCAATCAATGATCAATCAAGAAAAAAGAATCAAGCAATAAAATATTTTTTCTCCTCCCTTAAAATATTATACTTTCTTCTAATTTGTTTCTCTTCCTCGACATAATTTTTTTTAACAGATTTTTCTAATCATTACAAGTGGGAACACTTTGCAGGTTGCTGCACGGAATTTTACAATATTGGAGAGTAGGACTTTGGAAAAGATTGGAGCATAAGAAGCGACAAACCAATAGTCTTCACACCACCAAATCTAAAAATCTAAAAATCTAAAATCGAATACAGTGATTTTACTCATATCGTATTTTAGGATTACGTCAACACCAGCATCTCATCGCTGAAGATCAAATGGATTCAACACCAGCATAGGAAGATTTGCCACCTCACTTCCTCACCACAGACGAAGGCCCGAATTGATTTGGGGAATTCATTTGGCGAATTGATTTTGGGAATTGATTTGGGGAATCATTCGAACGCAAGCAGAAGTCATTATTGATTTGGGGAAGCAAAACCCAAATTGGGTAGGACATTAATGAAAAGAGGAAGCGAACAACCAATTTGTTTTAAGTGACTAAACCCTAAGGAGAAAAAGTGAATCCATTTTAACAACCAGATTAAATGTAGACCGTTGGATCAAATACGCGGATTGCTAATTTTATTAATTTGAATATAGTGGATATTTGTTTCAAGGACACATTTTAGAAAAAAATTAGATCAAAGGACAAGCGACTTTTGCTATGTAAATCAAGGACAACTTTCATGTTTAAATTGGAAAAAGTCCAAATATTTTAAACTAAGGACATGTGTTGGCATTTCAAAAATAATAAAAATTAATACAAAAATATTTTTCTGTGATTATAAGATTAAAAAATAATAAAAATTAATTATGAAATGTTTTTTTGTTATAAATATGAAAGAAAAAGCAATATAATAAAATTCTGGACGGAAAGCTAAATGCATATAGCTTCGTTATTTACGGTATAGCTTTTTTATGGTGTAAATGAGATTAGCTTTAAAATGACTTAGTTCTGTATTTGGATGATACAATATAAAGCTATATTTTTAAGTTATAAAGCTATATTCATTTAGCTTTCCGAACTGTTTATTTTTATATGCATAAATTGACTAAAATAATTTTAAAATCATATTTTTCTTTCAATTTTGAGGGTTGTTTTTTGTTTTATAAATTAATTCGTTAATAATGAGAGTTGAAGTGCATTTTATGTTACGTAATAGAATTTGGCCTTTGTCCTTAATTTAATTATTAAACTTGGTTGTCCTTTGATCTAATTTTTTTTTGAAACTTGTCCTTTAAACTGAATACCCCTTGAATATATCTGTAGCTGCTGCAACATGGTGTTGATAACTATGCTAACACCTTAAAGCGTGCATTGCAATAGACAAAAATCATCATATCAATGGTTACATTATAGCTCGTGACACCTTAGATTTTGGTTGTAGTAGGCCATCTATGACGTAGTTTTGATTGGGTATGTGGCATCTAAAAAAACAGTGTTGATTTGAAATGTTTTGAACGTTAATCGATTATGGGGAAAGTAATTCATAAATTATTGTGGACTGAATATGATGCAAACCACGCACGGGTATTGGGATGATACTTACACAACTCTGAAGTGTTTAGATTATGAAAAACCTATAGGGAAGATAATTACACATCTCTCAAGTGTTAGATTACGGCAAATCCCGCACGGGTATTGGGATAATACTTACACATCTCTCAAGTGTTCAGATTACGACAAACCCCATACAGGTACTGGAATGATACTTACACATTTATCAAGTGTTTAGATTACCAAAAACCCCACATGGGTATTAGGATGATACTTAACATCTCTCAAGTGTTTAAATTACAGCAAATCCCACACAGGTATTGTGATGATACTTACACATCTCTTAAATGTTTAGATTACGGCAAACCCCACACGGGTATTGAGAAGATACTTACATATCCCTAAAGTGTTGTTATTACGGTAAACCCCACACAGGTATTGGAATGATACATACACATCTCTCAATTGTTTAGATTACGACAAACCCCACACGGGTATTGGGATGATGCTTACGCATCTCTCAAGTGTTTAGATTACGGCAAATCCCACATGGGTATTGGGATGATACTTACACATCACTAAAGTGTTTAGATTACGGAAATCCCCCAAACGGTTATTAGGATGATAGTTACACATCTCCTAATTGTTTTTTTTGTGTAGTAATCTGTTGATTGACGAGGGCCTGAAGAAGCAAGTTATCGCGATACCGATCAACCCGCACAAAGGTGGTTATGGCAAAAAATTTAGAAAATATAAGGTGTTAGCCAAATAGTTAATAAACTATCGTACAAGTGACTAGATTCGATAGTTAATTATGTACGTTGATTCATGGTCAGAATAGAGCTCGCTACACAACGATAGTTCATGAATTTCAACCAGTAACTTTAAGCTTATATACCAAGAGATCTGACCGTCAGATTTTCCCAAAACCAGAACCGTTTGGTTCGTAATTAAAAGAGATTTCAAATGATAATAAGAGTTTTGAAATCCAACAGTTAGATTTTTAGAAATGTCCAAATCAAATTTCAATAAAAACAGCACTAGAAACAATAATGGCCTGTAATTGAAACTGACTTATATGAACTATTTTCATACGAATAAAAATAGGGAAAAGTCATTATAAATTATTATAAATGATTCTAAAAGGGTTTAAACTAATTTTATGTGGTTTTATAAAGATAAAACTAGTTGAATGGAAACTGTCTAATTGATTAATACTTAGTATAACGAGATTTGAGAAATGTTTTGAGATAAGAATTCTTATTGATAAATTGAATTGAATTATTAAGTATATCTTTTAATGAAATTAAAAGATAATTTTTGAAAGCCAAGAACTTAACCAAGTTGAGAATAATATTTGAGTCTTATGAGATGAATACCAATTAAAGGAGACTTAATTGTTGAATTGATAATCCGATAAGGATTTATGTTTTTACATGAATTATTCGATAAGACCGGGTCCAAGCCATTTCGAATAATGATATGAAGATTAAAAGTCGAAGAGATTGAAGACAGAGGAAGATCAGAAACCTACACATCGAATGGATTACCGCTAATGCCTAGAAATGGTTTGCTCCCATTAAAGGGTTAAAGCGACAGTTGTACAGATGTACTTGTTAATTGTTCAGATGTGGAAGGGCCTCTCTCCTCAATTGGTCATGAAATATGGTGCCTTTGGTTTCGTTTAGACTGAGAATGAACTTGAATGGATGTATGGCTCACATTGTATTACTTGCTATATTGATTGATCTCCACTAAATATTTATTTGTTTTATGGCAGAGGATTTATTCTCTTAGCCTAACACCCTTCTCTTGGACTTATAAGCTTAGAAGTTATATATTAATGGACACCAGTTGTTTGGTATGGAATGTTAGTGTGGCATGCAAAGTGCCGCTGGCAGATAGATCAAAGCTTTTGTTGAAAAGTAGAGATTTATGGTACGTGACTCTAGGGCCCCACACCCCGGAGTGAGCCAAAAATATGAAGAATAATAGTAGAGAAAGGACATACATTTCCTTCTAGCTGAAAGTGATGCCATCGTATGGAGCCTTGGTTGTTTTACTAATGTTGATGTTGGACGCATGGTGCCTCATGATGGTCAATAAACTAACCAGACTGTAGGTCTGACGGGACAGGGGAACGTTATGTTCAAGAGTAAACCTAATCCATAGGGAATTGGTAGACCGTCTCTCCCACTCCAAGGGATACATGTTGTGCTCCCTGGGACATTTTGCTAGAAATGTTCTAAAGTCGGAAAAGGAAGATCCTTTTCCTTAGTTCATGATGGAATCTAATTTCCAATATGAGACTTTGCGTTATCAGTTGTAAACATATATGGTGACATAATAGGATGGAGTGTTATTACGTCTAAGATTGATACATTTATTTTCGAAATTGTTTTCAACACTTAGACACTATAATAATATCAAATGATTTATATTTTCTCGTATGAAGCACGTTTAGCCATTATAACATAAAACTCTATCCTTGGGTTTTCGTTGCATTGCGTGATGGGACTTGAATCTTATAATGGCTTCATTTTTAAAAAACAATGCATTGTTTATTTTTATGCACTGACATTCATGTGGAGTAAAACTGTAACGACCCACTTTTTCCGTATAGTTTAAGCCAATATATAACAACCCATGTCAACTCAAATTGCACAGAAAAGCATATAGTTAAGAGAAATAAATTAGAGGGTGAGAAAAGAAAGAAAGACAATTTAGAATAGAAGAAGAAGAAGAGCCAACACAACACAGAGTCTCACATCGCAGTAGAACAAATATGATAATAGAAATAAATCTTTATTGAGATCTTGAAATAAAACATACAATCATCAGAGTATATCAACATATCTGGATAACTTTAACAACCTGTCCTCATATACAAAACACAGTGAAAAAATAACTATAAAATATAATACATCTGAACTCTTCCAGCTCGTCTCTTTACAACATCCAATATCCTATACTTGTAAAACCCAGTCTAACCCGAGCATTACAAACGCCGGATCAGTCTGGTGAACTATAGTGAGTAAACTCCCTAAGTTAAGGGATCATCCAACTTGATTTTTATGTAAAAATTTATTTCTAAAGAAAAGGATAGTCGTAAGACCAAATCCACACATAAATACGGACGGTTTTTAACTTACGATAACCAAAAACATTTTTGAAATCATATCTTTTCTGATATTATAATCATGTCTAAATACAAATAAATAGCAATCTAGTAGAATTGTATCTCACTGTTAACCCGGCTTTTTGGTCCGATTCCCAGGAGAGCATCAGACACGCTCAACTCAACGTACCTCATGAAGCAGAGGCCGAAAAGGGACACACAAGAGTGAAGGAAATAGGATCAAGAAGGGACTACTCCGCTCGTATCCTCGCGACATCCAGAAGACATTCGAGAACCAAGGGCTCGAACCTTGAAGGAGCCACGAGCCTCAACCACCCAGTCCGGGGATCCTCGCGCCCCTCGGAAGGACCTCACCCAGGCATGATGCGGAATTCGCACCCAGCTGGGTGCGAAATCTCGCACCCATGCCTGGGTTTGAAATTTCGAACCTATATCGGGGTTCAAAATTTCGAACCTAGTGGGTATGGGGTCTCGAGCCCAGCGGGTGGGAAATCTCGCACCCATGGCCGGGTTCGAGATTCTGAGCCCAGCGGGTGCGAAATCTCGCACCCATGGCTGGGTTCAAGATTCCGAACCTAGCGGGGCAAGATTTCCCACCCGTGCCTGGGTTCGGAATTTCAAACCCAGGGGACTCGAAATTTCGAACCCGTGCCCGGGTTCGAAATTTCGAGACGCGCAGGTGGTAGGCTCGAATTTCCTGCATGTGGCCCCTAATTCTACCTAATCCTACCTACTCCTACCTGCTCCCACTCCTATAAATAGCCCATAGCCACACTTCAAAGGGGTTGGATTTTCTTTACTTGAGACCTTCCTAGAGCTCCATGAACTCCATTAATGGCATCTCCTATTTGTGGAAGAAGGAGAATTAAATATTCTTTTTCCCAAACACCTAGCATATGGCAATTATAAAAATGAATGTAATGAGCATGGCTCTACCTTGTAATTCTTAAGTGATTAATAAAAGTTCAACATCCTTCCAAAGTGGACGTAGGCCTAATTCGCGACCGATCCACTATAAATACTCGTGTCTTTTACCACTTTCTCTTACTTAGTCTTGCGACCAAATTAACTATTACTAGAAATAGGAATCTTTGGTGTTTACGACATTTTTTGCCGTCAACATTTGGTGCTTTCACTGAGAAGGTTCGTATTCAAGATTTGTGTCTTTCTTCCACATTATCATCTCAACTTCGACAAGCTTAAGGTTCCTTTCCCAACCCACTGTCGAGTCCTCTTACGATGGTAAAGAAGTCAAAGAATGCAATGGTCGACTCATTAGCCGCAGCCGAGGCCGGTGCCTTCCAACAACCTCAACCGGTAGATGTCTCGTGTAACACCTCGTAATTTTAAAACATGACATGAGAGATAATTAAAGAGTAATTAATTTTTAAAAGAAGAATTAGGTGAAACGGGTTATTCCATTGCGTTCATCTCAGAATTCTGCCTCAGATAGAGTCTGAATTTGCATAAAACGGATATCGTATGAAGAAGCCATGGACGATAGAAGTTGGAAGAAAAATCAGAAAACAGGCTGGAGTAACTGGCGCACTTCACAAGTGCACCAAAACAAAATTGCACTGGCGCACCTGGGAAGTGCGCCCATGCCGAGGCTAGAAAGCTGCAGAATTCTGGAGAGTTCTGTGATGACGTGTCTTACTGGGATTGGTTGGATGATGTGTCTTTTGAGCTGTGTGGTTCAGATGGTCTCTAATATAATCTAAAGGCCCTAATTCACCTAATACATCTATATAAACACACCTAAACCAAACCCTGATTTCATTACACTAATTCATGGCGCCTCCATGCTGCTCACCCCTAAATTAGCCTAGCCTTTCTTCTCCAATCAAAAATAGAGTAGAGATTTAGAGATTGTTCTTCTTCAACAATCAAATTAGAAGATCATTCAAGATTAGAATGCTACAACAATGCCTAATTCTCTTCCTTAATCCAATCTCAGTGAGTCCATTAACTATTTTTAGATTTAAATAAAAAAGTAATTCTGACATGTTGTAAATTGAAATTGGGAATTAAACATAATAGTAAGATCTAATCTCATTGGTTCTATCTTAGCCTATATGTTAGATTCACGATTCTTATATGCCCATGTTGATATTATCATCAGTTTTAGCAGCTTTATCATATCTTTAGGATTAGTTCATCCTTATGCCTATTTTGTTGTTATTATGCCTGTTCTGTATCTCTTCCCTTCAACCTTCTTTTTTTATTTTATAGACCAGGCTACTTTCGAGCCTAGGCCAAATCTCGTAGAGATAAACGTACGAATGGTAATCTAGGGAACGTTGGGGAATATGGCATAATATATGTTGGGTTGATTTTGGGCATGATTAAATGTTAAATTTTTGGCATGATTCGAAATTGGGGATTTTGGGTAATTGGCATAATTAACCTGAAATTGGCATAAACTACAAATAAATAAATTGGCTAAGATAAGCATGTTGAGACACGAGGTTAGACTCCGCTTGTGGCAGAAGCCTGCCCAGAACCAACCGGCCTAACCAGCAACCGCAAACGGCTAGTCTAATGTGAAAGGTCGTAGGCATAACTAAAAGATTCTTAGACACGAGGTTAAGTCTGGCTTGTGGCAGAAGCCTGCCCGGAACCGCTCGGCACATCCAGCGGCCACAAGCCATCGACTTAATGTGAGAGGTCTGTGCATTAATGACTAATTAATGCTGATCAAAAATGAATATGATACCTAAAACATGTTAGGCGTGTGGGGTTAACCTATGTGAGATGATAACTTAACCAATAATACAGAACCAAGTGGATAGGGTTAAGGCAAGCTTAACCAATAATACATATTGATTTGATAAGTGGATGGGTTAAGTCAACAGGGCGGATATACAACACTTAACCAATATAAGTTGGGGTAGGATAAATGCTGGGGAAAAAACCTAGTACCGGTATAGACCCATTTCAGACAGTAACCCACTTAGTGGTATCGGGAACCCTGAGCTAGGTAGAGCTGGGGCACACTTACTGGGTTGATTATAAGCGATCAAATAAGAGCGAGGGTGTAGCAGTGCAGGTTCCGACGGGTTCGTCAAGCGTGCACAAGGTGTTCCCGGCGTTGGAAGATTTAGCCACTGTACATTAGTAGGTATAAAGTTGTGCATCCACGGGTTGCCACTTAGGGAGTGATACACCCTAAGTTGCGGCCCGCACAAGTATCTACAAGTTAGGGAGCCGATCGATTAGGGGTAACGTGGGGACATCTAGTATCTATTATGGGCAAGTGGACTTCCAAGAATTGTATGGGGCGGATACCTCTTACTAGATGTTACGCCTGAGGGCTACCAATTGTGGGGTTGGAACCATTTCATTAAGAATTACTAGTAGGTGGTGCAGAGAATTAAATTAAGTAAGAAACATGGGAAGCACGCTAGACATTTCCTTTATATTCATCCTGTTATCCAGCTTTACCTTATGTCATGGTTATACTTTTCATCCGGTTTATTCCTGTCATATTTCTTTACTTATTTTCATGCTAAAAGTAGCTGGACTCGCCAGGCTTTATGTCTGACCTTTTTGTTTTCTCCTATTTTTCTTCCACCCCCTCCCAGGTTCTCAGGGAGGAAACACTGAAGCTTGACCTGGATTCCTTTCTTCTTGAAGCACTTGGAAGTGTTGAGAGTTATGCTGAGTTTTTTCTCTTTTCATTATGGCTATTTAGAGTGGGATTATGATTTTATTTTTATGTACTTTGATAATAATTTTGTTCAAGATGGATATTTATGTACTTGACTCTAGCATGTGGTTTTGATGTTGTAACCAAAAGTGTTTTGATTTTCTACTGCAATGAATAAATTTTGAATTTTCTTAAGTACCATTTATATATCTCTCTTGTGATATTCTGTTCTATACTCCTATAATACTCCATGGAAGTTAATGCATTCCCTTAGTGAGTGACATTAGTGGGCGCGGGGTGTTACACGTGGTATCAGAGCTGAAAGTTACCAGAACAGATAAAAGATTTTGAAAACCGTTTTAAAAAAGCATTTTTAGAAAGAAGTATTTTCTAAAACATGTTCTAAAGAGAGTATTTTCAAGAGAAAGGTTTATTATGAAAAACATAATCCCCAAAAGCCATATATCTATCTTTCGATTCTCTGTTTTGAATCTCTTCCTTTTTCCTTTCAGCATGCCTGAGGAACCCGTTATACCCGAGGGCGTATAGATACCAGGCTGGTTCAGAAGGTATCTGGAGGCTAGGGCTATTGCCGTAGGCCTAACAGACGTTCCTCGTCCCCCAGCTGTAGCCGCTCCTCCTCCTCCTCTCCTTGCAGACGCTTTTTCTAAGATATGCAAAGACTTCCGTGCGATGGGCGGAAAACCTCTTCATGGGACTGAAACGTTTGTTGAGGCTCGGAATTGGGTCAAGGAAGTGGAGGACTTGTTTGGTATCTTTGAGATAGATGATGGAAGGAAGGTTCAGCTAGCTGCTTGGTTGATGAAGGACGAAGCCTCATTTTGGTGGGAAGCAACTAACGTAAGATGTGCAGTGGAGACATGGATGGATTTTAGACAAAGGTTCAAGTTAAAATTTCTTTCACAAACAGAGGAGAGTTTATACATGGAGAGGTTCTTGGCTTTAAAACAAAGGAGCTTGTTTGTGAAGGAGTACGTTAACAAGTTTAACCAGTTAGCAACATTTGGCATGGAATTAGTTAATACACCACATAAGAAGGCCTTGAGATTTGCCAAGGGTCTGAATGAACCATTACACGGGTTAGCTACGTCCCACCTTCTTATGGGGGTTACTTTCGAGAAACTTGTTGATATGGCGCTGATGCATGAAGAGGAGAAAGGTGCTAAGGTAGATAAGGCATAGGACAAGAAGCTGGATCCTAAGAAGAGTGGGAAATCACGAGATAAAAGGAGGTGCCATTTCAATGGTATACCAGGTCATATAGATAAAGATTGTAGAAAGAAGAAGGCGAGAGAGACTGGGTGCTTCCATTGTGGTGAGGCAGGACATATGATTAAAGACTGCCCAAGAAAGCAAGGGCACGGGCAAGGATAAAGGACATGATCTACTTTTGGAGGGCAGGTTCATGCTCTCGTGGCAGCTACGCAAGAGAGAGGTAGAAACATTTCTATTGAAAGTTTGATTTTCCTTTTTGATCATCCTGTTCGAACTTTGTTTGATTCTCGCGCTTCACATTTGTTTATATCTGCTTCTGTTGTTGAGTCTCTACACCTAGATACTAGTCTAGTTATGGATCCCATTGTAGTCTCAAATCCTGTTGGGGATACGACTCATCTTTCTATGTTATGTCGGGATTTGAGAATATTTGTGTATGGCATTGAGTTCGAATGCAACTCTTATGTGCTTGGTTTCACAGGCTGTAACACCCTGAATTTTCTATGAATATTAAAATTTACAATCCTAAGAATTCTTAATTATTAAGGTAAGAACTAAGGGAAACGGGTTATGCCATTGTGTTCGTCTCGAAATTCTGCTTGGAATAGAGTCCAAGTTTTCTTAAATTGGACTTCGTATGAGGAAGTTATGGCCTTCAGAAGTTTCAGTAATTTTATATAAATTAAAACAGTTCAAAATAATAAATTCGAAATTCAAATTCAAACAGGGGAGCAAGCTAGGCGGGAATTCTCCTACCCAAGGGCCAGGTCGACCAGGGGGTCGACCAGGAGGTCGACCAGGGGGTCGACCTAACCATACAGGTCGACTAGTGGGTCGACCTACCTCCTCGTGCAGATCTGAAATGTGACGATTTCTGACTCTATGCTGAGTTATTAGGGCTGATGTGGCTGTTCTAGATAATTCTATCTAGTCAGAATGGTTATGATTGTTCCTATGATGACCCAATGACTTAGGTTGATTCAAACGTCTATAAAAGAGTGCCTAGACTCAAACCCTAAATCAAAACAAAATTTGTCTCATGGCCACCATGCTGCTGCTAGGATAGTTCTCCTTCCTAAAGCTTAGGATTTAGCAAGTCAGAGTTCCAATTCAAAAGATGAACACCATTCTCTTCTCTAACCTATCCTTGTGAATACTATTTCTTTCACAATATAATTGATAAATTAATTGTGATGGGTTGTAATTGGATTATGGGAACATGTCTGTTGACTCACGTGATGTTGTTTAACTTTGTTATCTTATGTTGGTAGATCTATTTCATATTTAACTTGATTCATCTTATACAAGTTTGGGATGTTAAATCATATGTTAATTCATATGTGAATCTTATGCATGTTTGGGATGTTAAATCATATGTTAATCTTAAGCAAGTTTGGGATGTTAAACCATATGTTAATTCATATGTGAATCTTACGCAAGTTTGGGATGTTAAATCATATGCTAATTCGTATGAGAATTTCATGCAAGTTTAGGATGTTAAATCGTATGCTAGTTTGAATATGAATCTTATGCAAGTCTATATGTGAATTGTACACAAGTTTGTATGTGAATCAAGTATATACATATGCTAGTTTATATGCAAAAACATATGATAAATTTATATGCAAGTTGTAGAAATCCATATGCAAGTTTAGGTGAAAAACTATATTCACATTTATGGGTGGAAATTATATTCACATATGCAAGTAAGTGAGACCCATAATTTATATATGAAAGTTCACAATTTCTTGTTTAGATCTATATTTAGATCCATGGTAGTTTATGCAAATATATGATTCTATATGACCATTGTCTATGCAAATTATTGGCTATGCAATTTTATGTTAAAATTCCTATTTGCAAGTTAGATCTATTTTTATGTGTTATGCAAGTTGCAACGTTTCTCTTTTACAAGTTAGACTATTTGCGAGTCTAACATATTTCATATTTGAACGTACGAATAGCGTGGGGACAATGGGAAAATATTAATTATATAAATTGTGAATTGGCATAAAATGGCTTTAAAAGCATATAATTAAATTGAGACATTAATTGGTATAATTTTTATACCTAAAAAGTATGAACATAATTTAGGTGACAATTATGGACATAATTTATTAAGAAATTATTGAAAATTTGAATAGGGATAATTAATTCATATTGGGGTGAAATAATTTGTAATAATAAACGCCTAAGACACGAGGTTAGACTCGTTTGTGGTGTAAGACTGCCCGGACCCGCCCGGCAAATCCAGCAACCACAAACGGTAGTCTAATGTGAGAGGTCGAAGGCATAAATTAAATGCGTAACAATTGTAAAGACACGATGTTAGACACGTTTGCGGTATAAGACTGCTCGGACCCGCCCTGCAAATCTAGCAACCGCAAATGGGAGTCTAATGTCGGAGGTCTCACATGGTTACGGTTATAATGAATTAAGAACAGTTAACCAAGATAAAAATGTGGTGGGACATGGGGGTTAAGTGGGTGACATGGGTGGCATGTGAAATACGATTAGAAACACTTAACCAAATTGAAACATGTAAAGAAGACATGAATAAGAGGGGGTTAAGTGGAAAATTCTAGTGGGGACCAAGCATAGGTGAAAAGCTTGTGTCAAGCATGGGGGACCCATTTCAAACAAGTGACCCATTAAGTATCTTTGTAAGCTCGAGTAAGATCAAAGACAGGATACGCTTACTGGGTTTGATTGTAAGAGGTCAAAACGGGTTAACAGTGGCAACGCAAGTCCAACGGGGTCATGTGCGTGCGTGGGCTCGGGCTGGTAGGTAAGACGTTGTTGCATCGTGTAGATATAAGCCATGCATCTTTAGTGGTATCGGGTTGCCACTTTGGGGGGTGATACACACCCACGGTGGGACCAGCATGGGTATCTACGAGTTAGGGTGCCGATTACTTGGGGGTAGTGGGTACAACTAGTGGAGATAGGGGCAGGCGGCACCTATGAAGACAGCTAGTGGTACACGAAACTTCCATTATGATTATTGTGTTCAGTAGGCAGGATCAACTTTTAGGGTGACTTGTAGTGGTGCAGTATAGTAGTTATCCTATAGTGATTAGGAGCAATATTAACGCCAGAACATTCCTCTTGTTTGTTTGTTCTTGCCCACTTGTTTCACAGTCATTCCTTGTTTTACTAGTTTATGCCTTAACCTAATTACTTTAATAGTTATATCGTTAAAGTTATGGTACTTGCCAGACTTTATGTTTGACCCCCTTTGTTTTCGCCTCTTTTCTTCCTTTCCCACCCAGGTTCTCAGGGTGGGACTAGTGCTAGTGGAGCTTGATTCAGATCTTTCTCTCTCTTTGGAAGTGCTTGGATTGCTGAAAGTAAAGTTCAGCTCATCTCTCTTTATGGCTACATATGTTGGGGTTATGCTTTTTTACTTTATGTACTCAGAAAACAATTTGTCAAGATGGTTACTAAGTGTACTTGGTTTTTCTGTTGGTTTATGATGTTGTTGTAATACTACTATTTCTCCGCTGCAATAAAAGTTGTTCTGAAAATTTTCAAGTACCAATATATGTATCTGTCTTGTTATATTCTGTTCTATTCACCAATAATACTCCATGAAAGTTAATGCATTCCCTTTGAGTGTGACATTAATGGACATGGGGTGTTACACGTGGTATCAGAGCTGAAGGTTAACAGAACAGATAAGAGATTTTGAAAAACTGTTTTTCAAAAGTGTTTTGTAAAGAAATACTTTCAAAAGTATGTTTTAAGGAGATTATTTTCTAGAGAAAAGTTTGTTTTAAAAACATAACCCCCGAGAGCCATATATCTTTCTTTCGAATTCTCTGTTTTGAATCTCCTCATTTTCTTTTCAGCATGTCTAGGTTACCCGAAATACCAGAGGGAATACCGATACCAACCTGGTTCAGAAGGTTTCTGGAGGCAAGGGCTACCGCCATAGGCCCAGCAGACAATCCTCCTCCACCAGCTGCAGCTGCTCCTCCTCCCCTTCCTCATGTTGATACTTTTTTGAAGATATGCAAAGACTTTCGAGCAATGGGCAAAAATCCTTTCCATGGATCAGAGACGTTTGTTGAAGCTCGAAATTGGCTTAAGGAGGTAGAAGACTTGTTTGGTATCTTCGAGTTAGAAGATGGAAGGAAGGTCTAATTGGCTTCTTGGTTAACGAAGGACAAAGCCTCGTTTTGGTAGGAGGTCACGAATGGAGAGCGTCCAGTAGAGACGTGGATGGATTTCAGACATAGGTTCGAGATGAAATTTCTCTCATGAGCAGAAGAGAATCTATACATGGAAAGGTTCTTGGCATTGGAGCAGGGGAATTTATCAGTAAAGGAGTATGTCAACAAGTTCAATCAGTTGGCGAGGTTTGGCTTAGACTTGGTGAACACACCTAAAAAGAAGGCCTTGAGGTTCGTTAAAGGTTTGAATGAGCCGCTACATGGGTTAGCTATGACCCACATTCCTTTGGGGGCTACCTTTGAGAAACTGGTTGATATGGTGCTTATGCATGAAGAGGAGAAAGGCGCTAATGCTAATAAGGCACCAGAAAAGAAAGGGTACCAAAAGAAGTCAGAGCAGCAACCTCAGAAAGGTGGTAAGGACAACAATAGCAAAGGAAAGAAAAGATGCTTTAATTCTGGAACACTAGGCCATCTGAGCAAGGACTGTAGGAAGAAGAAGAAGACTGGTTGTTTCAACTATGGAGAGGCAAGACATCTAATTAAAGACTGCACGAGGAAACAGGGGCAAGAGCAAAGAACAGGGTCTACTTATGGAGGACAGATTCATGCTCTCATGGCACCAGGGAAGTCAAGAGGGCAGGTTCACGCTCTCATGGCACCAGGACAGGAGAGAGGTAGAAACATTTCTGTTGAAAGTTTGGTTTTTCTGTTTGATCATCTTGTTCGTACTTTGTTTGATTCTGGCGCTTCACACTCGTTTGTGTCTGCTTTGTTAGTTGAAACACTGCACCTAAATACTAGTCTAGTTACGGATCCCATAGTAGTCTCAAATCCTATTGGTGGTTCGGCTCATCTTTCAATGATTTATCGGGATTTGAGAGTGTCTATTTTGAGCTTTGAGTTTGAATGCAACGCCTTCGTTCTTGGCTTCATGGGCTATGGATTGATTCTAGGCATGGATTGGTTATCCAGTAATGGTACCATCCTCAATTGTGAAAAGAGAGTGGTTAGACTTATGACTCGCCTTGGCAACACTCTCGAAATCTCTTGTAATCTCATACATTCTGTTATGCTTAGCTACCTAGAATATCTTGATGCGTCTGTTGAAAACTTGCAGTCTGTTAGAGTTGTCCATGAATACTCAGATGTATTTGAAGACGTGAAGCGCTTACCTCCGAAGCGGGAGATAGACTTCCGCATATATCTTGTTGACAATGCAAAACCCGTAGCTCTACCCATTAGACACATGGCTCCGAGGGAGTGAAAAGAGCTCAGTAAGCAAGTCAAAGAGCTGCTCGAAAAGGGGTTTATAAGGCGGAGTATTTCTGAATGGGGTGCTCCAGTAGTATTCACAACCAAAGCGGATGGTTCACTTCGCCTATGCGTTGATTATAGGGAGTTAAACAAGATGACCAAGAAGAATAGGCACCCACTTCCAAAAATAGATGACTTGTTTGATCATCTTGTAGGTTCGTCTGTTTTCTCCCAACTAGATTTGGCTACCGGGTTCCATCAGCTAAGAGTGGCTGAAGACAGCATTGATAAGACCGCGTTCAGAACCACGTATGGTTTCTTTGAATGTCTTGTCATGCCTTTCGGCTTGAATAACGCACCCGCTTAATTTGTTGACTTGATGAGCAGGGTGTTTAGAGAATTCCTTAATAAGTTTGTGGTGGTTTTCGTAGACGACATTTTGATTTTCTCAAAGAATGAAGAAGAGCATGCTTTGCACTTAAGAGAAGTCATGGATACTCTTCGTGCACATCAGCCGAAAGCCAAATTCTCCAAATGCCATTTCTGGAGAGAAGAAGTGAGGTTTCTTGGACATGTGGTGTCCACATAAGGGTTAGCTGTGGACCCCGCAAAAGTAGTTGTGGTGCAAGATTGGAAGGTTCCACGGAATGCAAACAAAGTCCGAAGCTTTCTCGGGCTAGCGGGCTTTTACCAAAAATTCATTAAAGACTTTGCTAAAATCTCAGCCCCACTCACAAGATTAACGAAGAAGAACCTAACATTTGCTTGGGATTTGGATTGCGATATTTCTTTCCAACGTTTAAAAGGGCTCTAACAACAGCCCCAATTATGACATTGCCGGATGGGAGCAAGATGTTTACCGTATACACGGATGCATGTGGTACGGGACTAGGTGTTGTCTTGATGCAAGAAGGGAATGTAGTAGCTTATGGAGGCAGACAGTTGAAAGTACATGAGAAAAACTACCCAACCCACGATCTAGAGTTGGTTGCCATCATCTTTGCGCTTAAGTCTTGGCGCCATTATCTCCTAGGTGAGAAGTTTGAATTATATACTGACCATAAATCGTTGAAGTACCTTTTCTTGCAGAAAGATCTTAACTTAAGATAGCAAAGGTGGATGGAATTTCTGGCCTCATATGATTTTGAAATTTCCTATACCCAAGGAAAGGGTAATATGGTAGCAGACGCCTTAAGTAGGAAGAAGCTGACCTTGAGTCCTCTCTTCGTGGAAAGGAAAAGCTTGGAGTATAAAGCAAACTTTAACTTAGACCCTCCTCTGAAATTGTGTCTGGTCTGTTAGCATCGCTAGTGGTGCGGCCTACTCTTTTGGACTCAATAGGAACCGCGCAACGAGAAGACCCTCATCTAGTTGATGTGATGAATAAGCTAGTTAGGGGTGAGACTTCTAGTCACCTCACTAGATACTCCATCGATGATAAGGGTTGGTTGAGATGGGATGGAAGGCTATGCGTCCCGCAAGTAAGGGATTTAGTGAAGACGGTTCTCGAAGAAGCGCACCATTCTAAGCTGACCATACACCCAGGCGGAGACAAGATGTATAAAGATATAAAAAGGGTTTTCTTTTGGAATGGCATAAAGAAGGATGTAGTTGAGTTCGTTGCTAAGTGTTTGATATGCCAGCAAGTCAAAGCAGAGCAAAAGAAGCCTGGTGGTCTGCTTAATCCCCTAGAGGTCCCACAGTGGAAGTGGGATAGCATTTCGATGGACTTTGTTGATGGGTTGCCTAGGTCAAGAAAGGGCAATACCAGTATTTGGATAATAGTGGACAGGCTCACTAAAAGAGCTCACTTTATACCTGTTAAAAGTAGAAGGACTGCCTCGTCCCTAGCATCCATTTATCTTAAAGAAATAATTCTACTCCATGGGATATCCTCCAGCATAGTGAGTGATCGAGATCCTATCTTTACGAGCGTGTTTTGGAAGAGTTTGCAAGAGCAGTAGGCACACAATTATGCTTAAGCACGGCCTATCACCCTCAAACCGATGGTCAGACGGAAAGGGTGAACAGAGTATTGGAAGACCTCTTGAGATTGTGCATTCTTGACTTTGGTGGGACATGGGGGGATCATCTTCCTCTGGTGGAATTTGCTTACAACAATAGCTACCAAGCCACCATAGGCATTGCGCCCTTCAAAGCTTTTTATGGAAGACCATGCCAATCACCAACTTGTTGGTGGGAGTCTACAGACAAGCTCGAACTTGGGCCAGACATGATTAGAGAAACCTCAAAAAGGGTGGACTTGATAAGAAGATGGATGAAGACTGCACAAGATAGACAGAAGTCCTACGCAGACAAAAGAAGGACCGACCTTGAGTTTAAGGTTGGAGATAGTGTGTTTCTTAAAGTATCTCCTTTAAGGAATGTCATTTGCTTTGGGTCCGTAGGAAAGCTAGCACCTAGATTTGTAGGACCATTTCCTATCATTGAAAGGATTGGGACGATGGCTTACAGAGTAGAGCTACCTGAGAGATTGGCTGGAGTTCATAATATTTTTCATGTTTCTCAACTACGAAAGTGCTTACCTGAACCTGCGGAAGTGGTGGAGCCAAGTATACTAGAGGAAGTAGAAGTGGAACGAGAAGCAACTGTGAAAAGAGTTCCAACTCGTATCTTGGGTACGGAAGTCAAAAAGCTACGCAACCGTGAAATCAAGCTTGTTAAAGTTCAATGGAGTGATGCTGAGGAAGACGCGACTTGGGAAACTGAGATGAAAATACGCGCAGCCTACCCTTTTCTCTTTGAGGGTACCTCCTTGATCTCTTTTTCCATAAGTTTATTCATGCTTATATCAATCTTTTAAGTATATCTCCTCAGTCCTATTCTTTATCCTTAGGTAGAAACCGATGGATGTAAATATGTATTTGAAACATGTTATGATTGATGGTTGCGAGTGGTTGCTAGTGGTTGCTCGTGGATGCATGTACACACACACTTAAGGCACTAGATCGGCTCAATCACTTTCATATAGCATATAAATGTGTGTGCATATTTAAATTAATGGATGTATAATGGTTATGTTATCATATGGATGTTGCAGTTTGATGAATGGTTGTGCACACATGTAGAAGTAATATGTATCATTAGGATTCTTTTGCATGCATAATGGACGCATGGCACTATCATGATTTGCATTAAGGAAGTCAACTGAATCAGTGGACCGACTAATTTTGCATTAGATAAGGAACATATACACACACTTTTTGCATATGTTCATACGACATTAGAAATCTTATAAGGACAATGGATTCCTGTGTTTGATGGTTGATTAGATGGATGACTGGATGTTAGGATATACATTCTCCTTAACTTGAAGATTTCGGGGGCGAAATCCTTTAAGGAGGGGAGAATGTAACACCCTGAATTTTCTATGAATATTAAAATATACAATCCTAAGAATACTTAATTATTAAAGTAAGAATTAAGGGAAACGGGTTACGCCGTTGTGTTCGTCTCAAAATTCTGCTTGGAATAGAGTCCAAGTTTTCGTAAATCGGACTTCGTATGGGGAAGTTATGGCCTTCAGAAGTTTCAGTAATTTTATATAAATTAAAATAGTTCAGAATAATAAATTCGAAATTCAAATTCGAACAAGGGAGCAGGCTGGGCAGGAATTCTCCAGCCCAAGGGCCAGGTCGACAAGGGGGTCAACCTACCCATACAGGTCGACCAGGGGGTCGACCTACCCCCCCGGGGTAGATCTGAAATGTGACGATTTCTGACTCTGTACTGAGTCATTAGGGCTGATGTGTCTGTTCTAGATAATTCTATCTAGTCATGGATGTTTGGGATTGTTCCTATCATGATCCAATGGCTTAGGTTGATTCAAAGTTCTATAAAAGAGTGCCTAGACTCAAACCCTAAATCAAAACAAAATTTGTCTCATGGCCACCATGCTGCTGCTAGGATAGTTCTCCTTCCTAAAGCTTAGGATTTAGCAAGTCAGAATTCCAATTCAAAAGACGAACACCATTCTCTTCTCTAACCTATCCTTGTGAATACTATTTCTTTCACAATATAATTGATAAATTAATTATGATGGGTTGTAATTGGATTATGAGAACATGACTATTGAATCACGAGATGTTGTTTAATTTTTTTATCTTATGTTGGTACATCTATTTCATATTTAACTTGACTCATCTTATATAAGTTTGGGATGTTAAATCATATGTTAATTCATATGTGAATCTTATGCAAGTTTGGGATGTTTAATCATATGTTAATTCATATGTGAATCTTATGCAAGTTTGGGATGTTAAACCATATGTTAATTCATATGTGAATCTTACGCAAGTTTGGGATGTTAAATCATATGCTAATTCGTATGAGAATTTCATGCAAGTTTAGGGTGTTAAATCGTATGCTAGTTTGAATATGAATCTTATGCAAGTCTATATTTGAATTGTACACAAATTTATATATGAATCAAGTATATACATATGCTAGTTTATATGCAAAAACATGTGATAAATTCATATGCAGGTTGTAGAAATCCATATGCAATTTAGGTGAAAAACTATATTCACATTTTTGGGTGGAAATTATATTCACATATGCAAGTAAGTGAGACCCGTAATTTATATATGCAAGTTCACAATTTCATGTCTAGATCTATATTTAGATCCATGGTAGTTTATGCAAATATATGATTCTGTATGACCATTGTCTATGCAAATTATTGGCTATGCAGTAGTATGTTAAAATTCCTATTTGCAAGTTAGATTTATTTTTATGTGTTATGCAAGTTGTGGCGTTTCACTTTTATAAGTTAGACTATTTGCGAGTCTAACATATTTAATATTTGAACATATGAATAGCATGGGGATATTGGGAAAATATCAATTATGTAAATTGTGAATTGGCATAAAATGGCTTTAAAAGCATATAATTAAATTAAGACATAATTGGTATAATTTTTATACCTAAAAAGTATGGACATAATTTAGGTGACAATTATGGACATAATTTATTTAGAAATTATTGAAAATTTGAATAATGATAACTAATTCATATTGGTGTGAAATAATTTGTAATAATAAACGCTTAAGACATGAGGTTAGACTCGTTTGTGGTGTAAGACTGCCCGGACCTGCCCGACAAATCTAGCAACCACAAATGGTAGTCTAATGTGAGAGGTCGAAGGAATAAATTAAATGCGTAACAATTGTAAAAACACGAGGTTAGACCCGTTTGCGGTATAAGACTGCCCGGACCCGCCCGGCAAATCCAACAACCGCAAACGGGAGTCTAATGTGGAAGGTCTCACAAGGTTACGGTTATAATGAATTAAGTAACACTTAACAAAGATAAACATGTGGCGGGACATAGGGGTTAAGTGGGTGACATGGGTAACATGTGAAATACGATTAGAAACACTTAACCAAATTGAAACATGTAAAGAAGACATGAATAAGAGGGGGTTAAGCGGAAAATTCTAGTGGGGACCAAGCATAGGTGGAAAGTTTGTGTCAAGCATGAGGGACCCATTCAAACCAGTAACCCATTAAGTATCTATGTAAGCTCGAGGTAGATCGAGGACGGAACATGCTTACTGGGTTTGATTGTAAGAGGTTAAAACGGGTTAATGGTGGCAACACAAGTCCAACGGGGTCATATGCGTGCATGGGCCCGGGCTGGTAGGTAAGACGTTGCATCGTGTAGATATAAGTCGTGCATCTTTAGTGGTATTGGGTTGCCACTTTGGGGAGTGATACACCCCAGGTGGGACCAGCACGGGTATTTAAGAGTTAGGGAGCCGATCACAAGGGGGTAGTGGGTACAACTAGTGGAGATAGGGGCAGGCGGCACCTATGAAGACAGCTAGGGGTACACGAAACTACCATTACGATTATGGTGTTCAGTAGGCGGGATCAACTTTTAGGGTGACTAGTAGTGGTGCAGTATAGTAATTATCCTATAGTGATTAGGAGCGAGATTAACGACAGAATATACCTCTTATTTGTTTGGTCTTGCCCACTTGTTTCACAGTCATTCCTTGTTTTACCAGTTTTTGCCTTATCCTAAATACTTTAATAATTATATCGTTAAAGTTATGGTACTCGCCAGACTTTATGTCTGACCCCCTTTGTTTTCACCTCTTTTCTTCCTCCTCCCCAGGTTCTCAGGGTGGGACTAGTGCTAGTGGAGCTTGATTCGGATCTTTCTCTCTCTTTGGAAGTGCTTGGATTGCTGAAAGTAAAGTTCAGCTCATCTCTCTTTATGGCTGCTTATGTTGGGGTTATGCTTTTTACTTTATGTACTCAGAAAACAATTTGTCAAGATGGTTACTAAGTGTACTTGGTTTTTCTGTTGGTTTATGATGTTGTTGTAATCAAACTATTTCTCCGCTGCAATAAAAGTTGTTTTGAAAATTTTCAAGTACCAATATATGTATCTGTCTTGTTATATTCTGTTATATTCACCAATAATACTCCATGAAAGTTAATGAATTCCTTTTGAGAGTGACATTAATGGACATGGGGTGTTACACGGGCTATAGGTTGATTCTAGGAATGGATTGGTTAACCAGGTATGGTGCCATTCTCGTCTGTGAAAAGAGGGTAGTTAGACTGTTGACTAATTTGGGTAATACTCTTGATATCTCATGCGACCCTAAAGGTTCTGTTATGCTTAGCTTCCTAGAATCTCTTGGCATTTCTATTGATGATTTGCCATCTGTTCGAGTAGTCTGTTAGTATGAAGATATCTTTGAGGAGGTTAGGGGCTTACATCCAAAACAAGAGATAGATTTCCGTATATACTTAGTAGACAATGCAAAGCCAGTTGCAATGCTTGTGCTCCACAAGGCTCTTAGAGAAAGGATGGAGCTTAGTAAACAAGTGAAAGAGTTGCTAGAGAAAGGGTTCATAAGAAGAAGTATCTCGGAGTGGGGTGCTCCAGTTGTTTTTGCTACGAAGGCTGATGGTTCACTTAGACTATGCATGGAATATAGAGAGCTGAATAAGCTCACGAAGAAGAACAGACACCCATTGCCGAGGATAGATGATTTGTTCGATCAGTTGGTTGGTTCTTCGGTTTTCTCGTAGTTGGACTTAGCTACAGGATTTCATCAGCTAAGGGTGGCTGAGGAAAGCATAGATAAGACTGCATTTAGAACTTCCGACAGTTTCTTTGAATGGCTCGTCATGCCTTTTGGTTTGACGAATGCACCCGCATACTTTGGAGACTTGATGAGTAGGTTGTTTAGGGAGTTTCTAAACAAGTTCGTTGTAGTCTTTGTGGATGATATCTTGATATTCTCTAGAAGCAAGGAAGAGCATGCTCTATACCTTAGGGAAGTTTTAGAGACCCTTCGAGCACATCAACTCAAAGCTAAGTTCTCCAAATGTCATTTTTGGAGGAAGGAGGTGAGGTTTTTGGGGCATGTGGTCTATAAGAAAGGGATAACAGTGGATCCCGCGAAGGTGGTAGAAATCTAAGATTGGAAGATTCCTAAGAACGCTACAGAAGTAAATAGTTTTCTTGGTTTGGCGGGCTATTACAGAAAGTTCATCAAGGACTTTGCTAAGCTATCAGCCCCACTTACACGGTTGAAGAAAAAGAATTTGACCTTTTCTTGGGATGTTGACTGTGACTATGCTTTCTAACGTTTGAAGAGGGCATTGACGACAACTCCAGTTTTAGTTTTTCCTGATGGGAGTAAACCGTTCATAGTGTATACTGATGCTTGCGGGACAGGGCTTGGCGCAATTTTTATGCAAGAGGGAAGGGTGATATGCTATGGTGGAAGATAATTGAAGGTCCATGAGAATAATTACCCTACCCATGACTTGGTGTTAGCTGCCATAGTTTTTGCGCTTAAGTCTTGGCGTCACTATATGCTTGGAGAGAGGTTTGAGTTGCATATAGACCAAAAGTCACTTAAATACTTGTTCTCTCAAAAAGATTTGAACTTAAGGCAACAGAGGTGGATGGAGTTCTTAGCATCCTACGATTTTGAGATTGCATATACCCCTAGCAAGGGTAACGTTGTAGCTGACGCCTTGAGTAGAAAGAAGTTGACTTCGAGTCCTTTTTTTTTAGCGGTAGAGTTTAGAGTATATCTCTACATTTGACTTTAGACCCTCAATCGATTATGTACCCGGTTTGTTGGCATCATTAGAGGTGCGACCTACGCTTTGGTACAAGTAGGTGCGGCACAACGAGATGATGCACAGTTGATAGATATAGTTGATAAGCTCATAAGAGGGGAGTCTTCGAGCCATCTTAGTAGGTATACTATAGATGACAAAGGTTGGTTGCGTAGAGATGGGAGACTTTGCGTATCACGAGACGAGAGTTTGAGAAGGACAATCCTTAAAGACGCACATCATTCTAAGATGACCATACATCTCGGTGGTGATAAGATGTATGGGGACATAAAGCGAGTTTTCTTTTAGGCTGGAATGAAGAAGGACGTGACTGAGTTCGTTTCTAGATGCTTAGCGTGCCAGCAAGTCAAGGCTAAGAACAAGATGCCTGGTGGTTTGCTTCACCCTTTAGAGGTTCCGTAGTGGAAATGGGAAAGTGTTTCCATGGATTTCGTCGATGGGTTGCCGAGATCAAGGAAGGGTAATACGGGGATTTGGGTAGTAGTGGATAGACTTACCAAGAGCGCCCATTTCATTCCCGTCAAGAGTAAAAGAACAGCGCATGGTTAGCATCCGTTTATCTCCGAGAGATAGTTCATCTATACGGCATACCTTCTAGCATAGTAAGCGATCGAGATCCCGTTTTCACTAGTGAGTTTTTGAAGAGCTTACAAGAGGCAGTTGGAATGCAATTGTGTTTGAGCACCGCTTATCACCCTCAGACGGACGGCCAAACAGAAAGAGTAAATCGGATTACATAATATCTTTTGAGATTATGCATCTTGGATTTTGGAGGGACATGGGAGGAACATCTTCCATTAGTAGAGTTCGCCTGCAACAACAGCTATCAGACTAGTACTGGCATGGCACCTTTTGAGGCTCTGTATGGACGACCATGCTGATCACCGAGTTGTTGGTGGGAGTCTATGGATAAGATTTTACTTGGACCCGAGATGATTAAGGAAACTTCAGAGAAGATAGACTTAATTCAAAAACGCATGAAGATGGCACAGGACCGACAAAAGTCATATGCTGATAAGAGAAAGGCCGATCTAAAGTTCAGTGTTGGAGGCATGGTCTTTATTAAAGTGTCACCGTTGAGGAATATAGTTCGCTTTGGATCTATAGGGAAACTGGCACCAAGGTTCGTAGGGCCATTCCCGATTACAGAGAGAATCAGACAGATGGCCTACTAAGTGAAGTTGCCCGAGAAGCTTAGTGGTGTTCACGACATATTTCATGTGTCACATTTGCGGAAGTGTTTACATGATACTGTGGAAGTAGTACAGCCGAGCATGCTTAGGGAAGTGGAAGTGGAGCGAGATGCCACGATTAGACGAGCTCCTACATGCATCCTTGGATCGGAGGTCAACAAGTTATGCAACTGAAAGGTCAAGTTGGTTAAAGTCCAATGGGGAAATGATCAAGGAGACGCGACTTAGGAGACTGAAGACAAGATACGCGCGTCGTACCCTTTCCTTTTGGAGGGTATGTTCTTAACTTCTCCTTTTTCTACCGCCTTGTTTATACTTGTTCTATCGTTTAGTGTATCCTCTTGATTATATCTTCAATCTTTAGGTAGAAAACCCTATGGTTGTAAACATGTGTTTGAGACATGTTATGATTGATGGTTGCAAGTGGACGCAAGTGATTACTAGTGATTGCTCGTGGATGCATATACACACACTTTAGGCACTAAGATCAGCTCAATCACTTTCATATTGCATATGAATGAGTGTGAATATTTAAATTAATGGATGTATATTGAATGTGTTATCACATGGATGAAGCATTTGAATGAATGGTTGTGCACTTATATAGAAATGATATGTATCATTAGGATTCGTTTGCATGCATAATGGACGCATGGCACTATAATATTTTGCATTAAGGAGGTCAACTGAATCATTAGACCGCCTGATCTTTGCGTTAGATAAGGAACATATACACACACTTTTGCAAAAGTTCATACAGCATTAGGAATCTTTTAAGTACAATGGATGCGTGTGGACGATGGATGAGTAGATGGATGATTGAATGGTAGGATACATTCTTCTTAACTTGAAGATTTCGTGGACGAAATCCTTTAAGGCAGGGAGAATGTAACACCCCGTAATTTGAAAACATGACTTGAGAGATAATGAAAGAATAATTAATTTTTAAAGGAAAAATTAGTTGAAACAGGTTACGCCATTGTGTTCGTCTCAGAATTCTGCTTGAGATAGAGTCTAATTTTGCGTAAAACGGATACCGTATGAAGAAGTTATGGACAATAGAACTAGGGCAGAAAAATCAGAAAACAGGCTGGAATAACTGGCGCACTTGTGAAGTGCGCCAGAAAAAAATTGCATTGGCACTCCTGGGAAGTTTGCCCATGTCGAGGCCATAAAGCTGCAGAATTCTGGAGAGTTCTATGATGATGTGTCTTGCTGGGATTGGCTGGATGATGTGTCTTTTGAGCTGTGTGGTTTTGATGGTCTCTAATCTAATCTAAAGGCCCTAATTCACCTAATACATCTATATAACCGCACCTAAACCTAACCGTAAATTCATTACACTAATTCATGGCGCCTCTATGCTGCTCACCCCTAAATTAGCCTAGCCTTTCTACTCCAACCAAAATCAGAGTAGAAATTTATAGATTGTTCTACTTCTACAATCAAATTAGAAGATCATTCAAGATTAGAATTGCAACAACAACGCCTAATTCTCTTCCTTAATCCAATCTCTGTGAGTCCATTGACTATTTTTAGATTTAAATAATAAAAGTAATTCTGACATGTTGTAAATTGGAATTGGGAATTAAACATGATAGTAAGATCTAATCTCATCAGTTCTATCTTAGCCTATATGTCATATTCATGATTCTTGTATTCCCATGTTGTTATTATCATCAGTTTTATTAGCATTTTCAGATCTTTTTGATCAATTCATCCTTATGCCTATTTTGTTGTTATTATGCCTGTTCAGTATCTCTTCCCTTCCTCCTTTTTTTTTATTTTATAAACCAGGATACTTTCGAGCCTAGGCCAAATATCGTAAAGATAAACGTACGAATGGTAATCTAGGGAACGTTGGGGAAAATTGCATAATACAAGTTGGGTTGATTTTGGGCATGATTAAATGTTAAATTTTTGGCATGATACAAAATTAGGGATTCTGGGTAATTGGCATAATTAACCTGAAATTGGCATAAAATGAAATAAATAAATTTGCTAAGATAAGCATGCTGAAACACGTGGTTAGACTCCGCTTGCGCTAAAAGCCTGCCCGGAACCAACCGACCTAACCAACAACCGCAAACGGCCAGACTAAGGTGGGAGGTCGTAGGCATAACTAAAAGATGCTTAGACACGAGGTTAAGTTTGGCTTGTGGCAGAAGTCTACCCGAAACCGCCGGCACATCCAACGGCCTCAAGCCATCGAATTATTGTAAGAGGTCTATGCATTAATGACTAATTAATGCTGATCAAGGATGAATATGATACCAAAAACATGTTAGGTGGGTAGGGTTAGTTGAACTGTGTGTGATGACAACTTAACCAATAATACATGAACCAAGTGGATAGGGTTAAGGCAAGCTTAACCAATAATACATACTGATTTGTTAAGTGGATGGGGTTAAGTCAACTGGGCGGATAGACAACACTTAACCAATATAAGTTTGGTTAGGATAAGCCCTAAGGAAAAAACCTAGTAGCGGTAGGGACCCATTTCAGACAGTAACCCTCTTAGTGGTATCGGGAACCCTGAGCTAGGCAGGGTTAGGGCACACTTACTGGGCCGATTATAAGCAGTCAAATAAGAGCGAGGGTGTAACAATGCAGGTTCCGACGGGTTCGTTAAGCGTGCTCAAGGTGTTCCTGGCGTTGGAAGATTTAGCCACAATACATCAGTAGGTATAAAGTTGTGCATCCACGGATTGCCACTTAGGGAGTGATACACCCTAAGCTGGGGCCCACCCAAGTATCTACAAGTTAGGGAGCCGATCGATTAGGGGTAGTGTGGGGACTTATATCTAGTATCTATTATGGGCAAGTGGACTTTCAAGGATTGTATGGGCGGATACCTCCTACTAAATGTTAACCGGAGGGCTACCAATTGTGGGGTTGGGATCATTTCGTTAAGAATTACTAGTAGGTGGTGTAGAGAATTAAATTAAGTAAGAAATCTGGGAAGCACACTAGAAATTTCCTTTATATTCATCCTGTTATCTAGATTTACCTTATGTCATGGTTATACTTTTCATCCGGTTTATTCCTACCATATTACTTTACTTTTTTTCATTCTAAAAGTAGCTAGACTTGCCAGACTTTATGTCTGATCTTTTTTTTTTGCCTCTTTTTCTTGCGTTCCCCCCCAAGGTTCTCAAGGAGGAAACACTGAAGCTTGACTTGGTTTTCTTTATTCTTGAAGCGCTTGGAAGTGTTGAGAGTAATGCTCAGCTTTATCTCTTTTCATTATGGCTATTTGGAGTGAGTTTATGATTTTACTTTTATGTACTCTGATAATAATTTTGTTCAAGATGGATATTATATTGTAACACCCCGTATTTTCTGTTAACATTATAATAACAAATTAAACAATACTTAATTTCAAATGTGAGAATTAAGGGAAACAGGTTACGCCATTGCGTTCTTCTCATAATTCTGCTTGAGATAGAGTCCGAGTTTGCATGAATTGGACGTCGTATGAAGAAGTTATGGCCTTCAGAAGTTTCATAAATTCAAATAAATTCAAACAGCTCGAAATCGGATTCAAAATTCAAAACAGAAGTCAGATGCTGGCTGGGCGGAAAAATTCCCGCCCAGGACCCTGGTCGACCAGGGGTCCGACCCTAGTGTTGACCTGCCCCCTACAGGTCGACCTGGGGGTCGACCTGCCTCCCGGCCAGATCTGAATTTTGACGACTTATGACTTGTTGCTGAATCACTAGGGTTTCTGGATAGTTTTAATCTAGTCTTAATGGTTGTGGTTAACTCTAGGTTCATCTGACGGATCTAATTAAATTGAAATTCTATATAAACAACCTAATACTCAACCTAAAGTCACACAAAAATAATCTTGGAACTGTCATGCCATCAATAGAGAACTTGGGGTAGCCGTCACCGCTTTCAATTCAAAGAAGAGATAAAAGCTTACATCAAAATCAAATTAAAATGAATCTAATTCGATGATCTACATCAAAGGCGAGCATTTCAACTTCAGAATTCAGATTCCAGAAATCAAGAATTCCTTTTAGTTTGTAAGTTGGTTATTACGTAGATTTAAACGTTCTTTTAAATGAAATCATGACATGTTGTAACTCGAATATAGAATGATGCTTGTGTATAAGATAAATAAAGTATGATTCTCATTTATCTTAAATTACCGTTGCGATTGATCATGCCTATATGTTTGTGGCGATGAACGTACCATATTGTATGTTATTGGAATCTATTATGATTGGGTAATGAACTTATTATGCCAACTTAGTGATGAACATGTCATGTTATAATTTGGTGATTACTTGCAAGTTTATGATCTAAATCACATGCCTACATGTTAGATCAACATTTATGAATATTTAGAACTATGTTAAGTTGAACCTATTTATGTTGCTAGATTGGATTTGTGGCCCTCTTATGTTTTAACACACATAAGTTATCATGCTAAGTTGTGATTTAAATATGTTTATAGTAGCTTTCTTCTATTTTCACATACATAAGTTGATACGCTAAGTTGTGGTTTAAAATTTTGTTTATATGCTAAACCTCCATGTTAGACCTATATCAAGTTTACATGATAATTAGATCCAACTTAGCCACAAGTTCACCCTTACCTGTTTAATTAAGTTAGTGATGCTTCTATGCCAAGTTACACATGATAAGTTAAAAAGTATGTTATTCTACGCTTATTTCATGTCCCTTGTTTGTTACCCTTTTTGTTTATGGGTTTAGGCTAATTTATTAGCCCAACATTTTATGTAATTTATGCGAACTTACCACGGGGGTAGCGTTGGGAAAACATGAAAACTTAATGGCATAGATTGGTTCATGAAATGATAGATTTGGTATACCATTTATTGTGAGCATAATCAAAAGGATAATTATGGCATGATTAAATTAAGATTAATTTACATATAAAATTAGACATTATATATGTGAATTTAGAAAAGACGAACATGCCTAACCCGAGGTTAGACTGAGTTGCGGTGTAAAACTGCCCGGAACCGACCGGCACATTCAGTGACCACAACAAGGCCGGTCTAATGTGGGTGGTTAGTGCATCAAGGCCAAAATTGCCCGGAACCAACCTGCACATCCAGTGACCACAACAAGACCTCTCTAATGTGAGTGGTTGATGCTTAAATGAATAAATTAAAGCTAAGTCAAGATTGGTAGGGTTAAGTCAATTAAGGACACATTTAACCGATTCAACATGTTAACTAAACTGATGGGTAGGGTTAGGTAAACTTGGACACTTAACCAAATAAACATGTTGATTAGAAAACCCTAATAACGGGGACCCATTTCAGCAGTAACCACATAGATGTATCATGGTACCCAGAACTAGGCAGGGTGGGGCACGATTACTGTGTTGATTATAAGCAGTAAAAAATGTCGGCGGTTTGTGCGTTAGTGTAGGTTCCGACGGAGTACGGGCATGCACGTACTCCGGAGTGGAAAAACCAGGCACCGAGCATCGGTGGTATACACTGTGCATCTTGAATCGTGTCGGGTTGCCACCAGAGGGACTGATACACCCCATGGTGGGATCAGCACAGGTATCTACAGTCAAGCGGGGCCGAATGACACCGGATATGAATGCATGCGAGTAGGAGCCGATCATTAAGGGGATCGTTCATTATGAACACGTGAGGCTGGTTGAACCAATGGTTAGTAGGTGCAGAGACTATAGTAATGGGTGCGATCACATATTCATCTTATCTTATATTAGGGTGTTGTCCTATGTTCCATTATTACTGTCATGATCCCTTTCCTTGTTTAAATACTAGTAATCACCGAACTTACCAGACTTATTGTCTGACCTATTTTTTTTCGTCCTCTTTTCTTCCGTTCCCCCTGGTCCACAGGGAGGGAATACTCCAGCTTAGTCAGACCCTTTGCAAGTTTCAAAAAATTAGATGTATGATTGGGACTCTCTTACCTTGGCTATGGATTTTGGACAGTACATTTGGGGATTTATGCAATTTTATTTATGGTTTATGCTTCTTTATTAAATAACCAAGACAGAAATTATGATGTAATGTTTTGGAAGTTATTTTGAGACAATTTGCTGTAATGCTTTTGTATTGAACCATGTATGCAATAAATGTTTGATTTCCGCTGCTTACATTTATCTGTCTTGTAAATTTTTCTGTGTCTTGTACCTATAACCCTCCACCAAAGTTAAGGCATTCCCTTTGTGAGTGACCTTAACGTAGGTGGGGTGTTTCACTTGGTATTAGAGCAAAGGTTTACCAAATCAGATAAGAGTTTTTGAAAACTATTTTCAAAAGAAATATAAAGAAGCATTTTACAAGAAAAAGTGATATTTTATTTTAAAGGCATAATCCCCTAAAGCCATATGCCCTATCATTCTATCCTTTGTTTTGAATCTTTTCTTTTTTGTTTCAGCATGTCTGGGAATCTTAACCTTCCAGAGGGTGTACCGATACCTGGCTGGTTCAGGAGGTACTTAGAGGCTAGGGCCAATGACGCAGGCCCAACAGACATTCCTCCTCCCCCAGCGGTTGCAGCGATTCCTCCTCCTCCTCCTCGTGCAAATGCTTTCTCAAAGATTTGTAGAGACTTTAGAGCCATGGGTGGAAAGGATTTCTAGGGAGCTGAATCATTCGTAGAAGCAAGGGACTGGCTCAAGGAAACTGAGGATCTCTTCGTTATCTTTGAGGTAGAAGATAGGCAGAAGGTACAGTTGGCAGTATGTTTACTCAAAGACGAAGCTTCCTATTGGTGGGAAGTCACCAATGCTGAAATACCAGTTGAAACATCGATGGATTTCAGAATGAGGTTTGAGATGAAATTCCTCTCACAAGCTGAACGAAGCTTACAAGTGGAGAAGTTCTTATCTCTTAAGCAAGGAAGTATGACGATCAAGGAGTACGTCAACCAATTCAATCAACTGGCCCGATTTGGACTGGATTTAGTGAATACTCCTCATAAGAAAGCTCTCTGTTTTGTCAAGGGATTGAATGAGCCACTTCACAGCTTGGATATGACCCATGTACCTATGGGGGCTACTTACGAGAGGTTAGTGGACATGGCACTCTTACATGAGGAAGACAAGGGCAAGAAAGAGGCAAAAGTGGAAGTGCCTCAAGATAAGAAGGTAGAGGGGTCACAGAACAAGAAGGCAGATTTAAAGAAAGGCAGGAAGAACAACAAACCCCGTAACAAGAGAAAGTATAATTTTTGTGGCATTCCTGGACATCTGGTCAAAGACTGCAGGAAGAAGAAAAGGAAGATGGGTGGTTGTTTCCATTGTGGAGAAACATGACACATGGCTAAGGACTGCCCAAGAAAGCAAGGGCAGAGAGCTGGACCTTCTTCTGGAGGACAAGTTCACGCTCTCACAGCACCTACGCAGGAACGAGGTAGAAATATTTCTGTCGAAAGTTTAGTCTATCTTTTAGATCATCCTGTTCGTACACTATTTGATTATGGCGCATCGCACTCATTTGTATCTGCTGCTTTGGTTGAATCTCTGCACCTAGACACTAGTTTAGTAGAGGATCCCTTGGTTGTTTCAAATCCAATTGGGGGCTCAACTTATTTGTCAATGATTTGTTTGGATTTGAAAATTTCTATATGAAGTGTGGGGTTTAGATGCAATGCCTATGTTTTGGGCTTCACGGGCTATGGGTTGATTCTAGGCATGGACTGGCTATGGTGCCGTCCTCGATTGTAAAAAGAGAGTGGTTAGACTCATGACTCGCCTCGGTAACACTCTCGAAATTTCTTGTAATCCCATGAACTCTGTTAGGCTTAGTTATCTAGAATCTCTTGATGCGTCTGTTGATAACTTGCAGTCTATAAAGGTAGTCCGTGAATACTCGGATGTGTTTGAAAAGGTAAAGGGTTTACCTCTGAAGCGGGAGATAGACTTCCGCATTTACCTCGTTGACAATGCAAAACCCGTTGCTTTACCCATTAGACACATGGCTCCAAGGGAGAGGAAAGAACTCAGCAAGCAAGTTAAAGAGTTGCTTGAGAAGGGGTTTATAAGGCGGAGTATTTTTGAATGGGGTGCTCCAGTAGTGTTCGCAACTAATGTGGATGGTTCGCTTCGCCTGTGCGTTGATTATAGGGAGCTAAACAAGCTGACCAAGAAGAATAGGCACCCACTCCCAAGAATAGAAGATTTGTTCAATCAGCTTGTAGGTGCATCGGTTTTCTCCTAATTAGATCTAGCTACCAGGTTTCGTCAGCTAAGAATGGCTGAAGACAACATTGATAAGACCGTGTTCAGAACTCCAGATGGTTTCTTCGAGTGGCTTGTCATGCCTTTCGACTTGACAAATGCACCTTCTTACTTCGTCGATTTGATGAGCAGAGTTTTTAGGGAGTTCCTCAATATGTTTGTGGTGGTCTTCGTGGACGATATTTTGATCTTCTCAAAGAGTGAGGAAGAGCATGCTTAGCACTTGAGGGAAGTCATGATACTCTCCGTTCACATCAGTTGAAAGCCAAATTCTCCAAATGCCATTTCTGGAGAGAAGAAGTTAGGTTCCTTGGACATGTGGTGTCCAAAGAGGGGTTAGCTGTGGACCCCGCAAAAGTGGTTGTTGTGCAAGATTGGAAGGTTCTGCGGAACGCAACCGAAGTCCGAAGCTTTCTCGGGCTGGCAGGCTTTTATCGAAAATTCATCAAAGATTTTGCGAAAATCTTAGATCCACTTACAAGGTTGACAAAGAAGAACCTAGTTTTCGCTTGGGATTTGGATTGCGATATTGCTTTCCAACGTTTGAAAAGGGCTCTGACAACAACCCCAGTTCTGACATTGCCTGATGGAAGCAAGATGTTTACAGTATACACAGATGCATGCAGCACGGGACTAGGCGCTATTCTGATGCAAGAAGGGAAGGTAGTGGCTTATGTTGGAAGGCAGTTGAAAGTACATGAGGAAAATTACCCAACCCACGATCTAGAGTTGGCAGCCATCGTTTTTGGGCTTAAGTATTGCCACCATTATCTCTTAGGTGAGAAGTTTGAATTGTTTACTGACCATAAATCGTTGAAATACCTTTTCTCACAGAAAGATCACAACTTGAGGCAGCAAAGACGGATGGAGTTTCTTGCCTCGTATGATTTTGAGATTTCCTACACTCCTGGCAAGGGCAATGCAGTAGCAGACGCCTTGTGTAGAAAGAAACTGACCTTAAGACCTCTCTTTGTAGAAAGGCAAAGCTTGGAGTACATAGCAAACTTTGACTTTAGGCCCTCCTCTGAATTTGTACCTGGCCTATTAGCAACATTGGAAGTGTGGCCTACGCTTTTGGACTCAATAGGGACCGCATAACGTGAAGACCCTTAGCTAGTTGATATAATAGATAAGCTGATTAGGGGTGAGACTTTGAGTCACCTCAATAGTTACTCCATCGATGATAAGGGATGGTTGAGATGGGATGGAAGACTATGCGTCACACAGGCAAGGGATTTAGTGAAGAAGGTTCTCGAAGAGGCACACCATTCCAAGTTGATCATACACCCCGGTGGAGACAAAATGTACAAAGACATAAAAAAGGTTTTCTTTTGGAGTGGCATGAAAAGAGTTGTAGCTGAATTCATCTCCAAGTGCATGATATGCCAGCAAGTCAAGGCGGAATAGAAGAAGCCTGGAGGTTTGCTTCATCTCTAGAGGTCCCACAGTGGAAATGGGATAGCATTTCAATGGACTTTGTTGATGGGTTGCCTAGGTCAAGGAGGGGCAATACCCGTATTTGGTTATAGTGGACAGGCTCACAAAAAGCACCCACTTTATACCCGTCAAGAGTAGAAGGACTGCCTCATCTCTAACATCCATATATCTTAAAGAGATAGTTCGACTCCATGGGATACCCTCCAGCATAGTGATTGATCGAGATCCTATCTTCACGAGCGAGTTTTGGAAGAGTTTACAAGAGGTTGTAGGCACACAGTTATGCTTAAGCACGGCCTATCACCCTCAAACCGATGGCTAGACGGAAAGAGTCAACAGAGTATTAAAAGACCTCTTGAGACTATGCATTCTTGACTTCGGAGGTACATTGGAGGATCATTTACCTTTGGTGGAATTCGCTTACAACAGTAGCTACCAAGCCACCATAGGCATGGCACCTTTCGAAGCGTTATATGGAAGACCGTGTCAGTCACCAACTTGCTGGTGGGAGTCCAGAGACAAACTCATACTTGGAACAAACATGATTAGAGAAACATTAGATAAAGTGGAATTGATACGAAGAAGAATGAAGACTGCCCAAGATAGACAGAAGTCCAACGCAGACAAAAGAAGAACCGACCTTGAGTTTGAAGTTGGAGACAAGGTGTTCCTTAAAGTATCTCCCTTGAGAAACGTCATTCGCTTTGGATCCGCAGGAAAGTTAGCACTAAGATTTGTAGGGCCGTTCCCTATCATCGAGAAAATTGGGAAGATGGCTTATAGAGTACAACTGCCCGAAAGATTAGCTGGGGTTCATAATGTCTTTTATGTCTCTCACCTGCGGAAGTGCTTACATGAGTCTGCGGAAGTGGTGGAACCAAGCATGCTAGAGGAAGTAGAAGTTGAACAAGAAGCAACTGTTAGGAGAGTTCCAACCCGTATCTTGGGAACAGAAGTCAAAAAGCTATGCAATCGTGAAGTCAAGCTTGTCAAAGTTCAGTGGAGCGACGCCGAGGAAGACGCGACTTGGGAAACTGAGGACAGAATACGTGCAGCCTACCCTTTTCTTTTTGAGGGTACATCTTTGACCTCTTTTTCCTTAAGTTTATACTTGTATCTATATTTTTAGGTATATCTCCTCGACCTTATCCTTATCCTTATCCTTAGGTAGAAACCTATTTGGATGTAAACATGTAATTGAAACATGTTATGGTAGATGGTTGCAAGTGGATTGCTAGTGGTTGTCGTGGATGCATATACAGACACATTAGGTATTAGATCGGCTCCGTCACTTTCATATTGCATATTCATATACGTATTTGTATATGGATTGAAGCTTGATGTGTTATCATATGGACGTTGCATTAGTATGAATGATGTGCACTCATGTAGGAAATTTTGAGTAGGAAAAATTGCATACATAATGGACTCATGGCACTGACATAATTTGCATTAAGGAGGTCAACTCAATCAGTAGACTGCCTGATTTTGCATTAGATAAGGACATGTACACACACTATGCATATGACCATAAAGCATTAGAAATCATTTAAGGACAATGGACGTCTGTGTTTGATGGTTCAGTAGATGGGTGATTGGATGGTAGGATTTAAGTTCTTCTCGACTTAAAGATTTCGGGGACGAAATCCGAAAGGAGGGGAGAATGTAACACCCCGTATTTTTTGTTTATGTTATAATAAAGAATTAAACAATACTTAATTTTAAATGTGAGAATTAAGGGAAACGGGTTACGCCATTGCGTTCATCTCGGAATTCTGCTTGAGATAGAGTCTGAGTTTGCGTGAATTGGACTCCGAATAAAGAAATTATGGCCTTCAGAAGTTTTAGAAATTCAAATAAATTCAAACAGCTCGAAACCAGATGCAAAATTCAAAACAGAAGTCAGATGCGGGCTGGGCGGCAAAATTCCCGCCCAGGACCCAGGTCGACCAAAGGGTCGACGCTAGTGATGACCTCCCCCTTACAGGTCGACCTGGGGGTCGACCTGCCCCCCGGCCAGATGTGAATTTTGACGACTTATAACTTGTTGCTGAGTCACTAGGGTTTCTGGATAGTTCTGATCTGGTCTGAATGGTTGTGGTTAACTCTAGGTTCATCCGACTGCACTAATTAAATTGAAATTCTATATAAACAACCTAATACTCAACCTAAAATCACACAAAAGTAATCTTGGAACTGTCATGTTGTCAATAGAGAACTTGGGGTAGCCGTCACCGCTTTCAATTCAAAGACGAGATAAAAGCCTACATCAAAATCAAATTAAAACTAACATAATTCGACGATCTACATCAAAGGCAAGCATTTCAACTTCTGAATTCAGATTCTAGAAATCAAGAATTCCTTTTAGTTTGTAAGTTGGTTATTACGTAGATTTAAACATTCTTTTAAATGAAATCATGACATGTTGTAACTCGAATATAGAATGATGCTTGTGTATAAGATAAATAAAGTATGATTCTCATTTATCTTAAATTACCGTTGTGATTGATCATGCCTATATGTTTGTGGTGATGAACGTACCATATTGTATGTTATTGGAATCTATTATGATTGGGTAATGAACTTATTATGCCAACTTAGTGATGAACATGTCATGTTATAATTTGGTGATTACTTGCAAGTTTATGATCTAAATCACATGCCTACATGTTAGATCAACATTTATGAATATTTAGAACTATGTTAATGTGATGACCCCAAACTTCCACGAAATGAAAGTAGGAGTAATCATTTGGAATACAACATAAATATGATAATACAAATCACAGAAACCACATAGCATAGGAAATTCATAGAGTAACAACATCATAGCAGCGGAAATAAAATGTCATTAACCACAGAAAATCCACAGTCACAGAATACTGAGTTATTACATCAAGTTTGCAAAAGGGACATTAGTTTCAACTCCAAAATAACAACATGAAATGAAACAAGTCTGATGTCTGAAATAAAAAGAAAAGATGCAATAGAAATAAAAGATAGATGTCTTCAAAGCCCCAAGTCATCACCTCTCCACAAAAGCAAATCCAAGGAAGAGAATGAGCAGCTCCAAAGAAAAACTCCAAGAAAGGAATGAACCTGTTTACTTGGCTGCTCGTGTAGAAAGGAGGGCACCCGAGTTTGCAAAAAGGTGAAACAAACTACAGGTCAGTCGTGGGACTGGTGTGAGAATTCTTAACTAACATAACTACTAGTAATAGGGCAAATCCAAGGACCACGCCGCTAACGCGGAACGGGTTTACTCCAATGGATTGCTGTGCATAACAGTAAAGTAAATCATCAAATAACGCAATGCTTTTTAGAAAAATGAAACCACCATAAGACTCAGGTCCCATCACACAATGCAACGCACACCAGAGGGTAGAGTTTTACCTTATGGTGATTAAAAGATGATAAATACGTAAAAACGATTTTATTATTAGTGTATATCTATTTTAATGAAACATTTCAATCATAATGTATCAATTATAGGAAGCATAGGTACCCATATATTATGCCTCCGTACTAGTAATACAAACAAATTCGTAGGGATCGTATTGGAAATTTGGGTTTCCATCATGAGTCAAGGCTAGAGCGGAGCTCCTTACCGATTCGAGACACTCTAGCTAATGTCCCAGGATTCCCCGCAGTGAACCCTTGGAAACAGCAGGGACGGTCCTCACATACAACTTTGAGGATTGGCAATTCCTAAGCACACGTTTCCCAGTCCTATAGGACCTAATATCCGAGGCGCGCCACATTCCATCATCCACATAAGTATAATGTCGGGCCGTGTTAAACCCAAACACCACTTCTAGCTAGAAAGAAACGTGCTGCTTTCCCTGCGTTCCCTTCGCCCGTTTTAGACTCAACCGGTGTGTGAGGCTCGTGAAGTTACGTAATACACAAAGCTCTACTTATTCAAGTAGTGCTTTGATCGTCACCACAAGGTTCTGCTTTTCAACAAGAAACCTTGATCATTGCATCTTATTATGCCACACTGTCACTCCATATCGTGCCATCGATCATCTATCAATATATAAATGGGTGTTAAGTAAAGAATAAATTCTTCACCAACAATACTTATATATTAACAGAAAATTGATAACAAAATATTTAATGGGGTACGATGTCAGACACACCATCCATTTAAACTTATGCTCTGGGTCTGAGCGAAAGTCAAATCCGTGAAATCAACACGTACAACTGGGCAATGACCCTGACTCTTGAATTGGGAGCAAGTCAATTTAGAATCTTGATTGTTGTCCATTCGAGGGAAGATTTACGGTCTTCATACGCCGCCCTCATACTTCGATTTTTAACGTCGCTGGATTATTTGGAATGAGAATAATTCGGCTTTCCAAACAACCCTCGTATATATATATATATATATATATATATATATATATTTTGAAAATCCTTCTTATTTGTTAATAATGTTTTTATTAACAATTCATTCCTATTTTAATTATTTAAAATAATTAAATTTTAATTAACGACGCTTCAGGTCAATGGACGACCCTGGCGCTGCTTTCAACCAATTTTGATTTTCACATTCCTCAAAATCTAACCGTTGGATCATGACATATTTTATATCATTGGAAAGAATTTTCCAAGACGTTCCTAATGTTTTCAGTTTTGGGAAAATCCGACGGTCAGATCTTCTGGTATAATCGTTTAAAGATACGATTTCAAACCGCGAACTACCGCGCTCGATTCGGTTAGATTTTAATTATATTTATATATAAATAAATATAAATCTCTTAACCTTTTATTTACATAAAAAGGTAAATTCCATCTTAACGTTGGATTCCTTATTTTAATTACCCTGTAAATCTTTAATGAACATCCCAAACTTTTGCTTACATATGAAAATGTAAATCTTATCTTACGATGTAAAAGTTCATTCTTTTATTGCATATAAAAATGCAATGTTATTTGCGATGCTAATTCTCACTTTTTATTTCCAAATAAAAAATGTAAATTTTCCTATACATGCAGCATCTACTTTATATTTAATCCTAAAAATGTAAATTTTATGTCATGTCACATTCCTACGTCTTATTTATATAAAAAATGTAAATTTAATCTCATAGTTACATTGGAAAATGTAACTTTTTTTTGCATAGCCATTTTCATGTCTTTAGTTCAAATAAAAGTGATTTTTATTTGCATATCAAATTTCATTTCTTTAGTTCAAATAATAATGTAAATTTTTATTTGCACATCCGATTTCATTCTAAGTTCATAATAAAAATGTAATTTTCATTGTCCATGCACATTCCTACTTTATCTTATATAATAAAATGTAAATTTTATATTTACTACACAAGTTCATACTTTTGTTTGATTTCAAATGCGGCATAAAAATTCATTCTTTTTGTTACATCGTAAATATCTTTTTTTTTAATTACATTATAAAATGTAATTAACATTCTAAGTTAAGGTTTCTATCTTTTTAATTATATTATACCTGTCCTTTCTAATTTACATTGCACATTCTATTCTTTAAATTACATAATAAAATGTACTCTTAACTTGCAATGTAAATTCCATCCCTTAATTACATAATAAAATGTAATTTCATCCTACGGTGTAAAATCTCATTCTAATTACATATAAAATTGTGTTCTTAATTTACAAATGTAAAATTTCATCCTACGTCATAGTTTCAACTAAAGATGAAATTTTTATTTTCATATCTTAACATGCATACAAAATGTAAGTTTTATTTACAAGGTAAATTCATACGTTTATTTTCAAAGTAAATCCTACTTTATCTTTATAAATAAATGTAAATTTCAATTCAATGATAATTCATGTCTTAACTTATATTAGAAAAATGTAAATTTTATTTCACCGCAAAATTTTACTTATTATTTGCATTTCAAAATGTAAATTTTGGTTCATGTCAAAGTCCTACTTATTATCTACATACAAAGATGTAAATTTTGTTTCCAATGTAAATTCCTACTTTTATGTTACATTACAAAAATGTAACTTTTAATTTACATTGTAAATCTCATCCTACGTTACATATAAAAATGAAATTTTTATCATACGACGTAAATCCATGTTTTAATTACATATAAAAATGTAATTTTTATCATACGATGTAAATCCATGTTTTAATTACATATAAAAATGTAATTTTTATCATACGATGTAAATCCATGTTTTAATTACATATAAAAACGTATTTTTTTCATACGATGTAAATCCATGTTTTAATTACATATAAAAATGTAATTTTTATATTCTACCGCAAAATCTTATATCTTTAGTTCCATACAAAATTTCATACTTTAATTCATACAAAATTTCATATTTTATTTCATACAAAATTTCATATTTTATTTCATACAAAATTTCATAGCAACAACATCCAAACATAACACTGGTCCAAATCCAATGATTCCTCAAGGCAATTTACAAGATGAGGTTTAACTTGGCATACGACAAATCAACAAGGCAAAATTAAATAAATTAACACATAATTAATTCTAATTAATTAATCAATCAATTCATATTTAACGATAAAATTCCAGATCTAATATCATGTCATTATAGGCAAATCAGATTCAATATCATACGGTATGAGCAGTTCAGATCCATGTTTTAGATATCAGGTCATATTAGATCTACTATTAATAATCATGTATATAATAATTAAATAAATTAAATTAAATTAAAAATAAATTCTCATAGTGGTCTGGTCTGAGAAGATGATTCAGGTTCGATCCGATTCAGTGTTCATATTCAAATAGATTTCGGATCTGGAATGATTCAAATTCAAATTCATATGAAAAATCAAAATTCAGCCTTTAACATCTGACACAGCGACGCTATAAAGCGTGACAAAATCTGAAATGAATAATACTTTAGAACCCAATATTGTTCACAAATTTAAATTCGATTTTCTGGAGTTGTAGTTGACGGTTTGCCGAACCGTTTGCGGGAGATCGGAGGGCTACGGAAGGGGTTTCGGCGCTGGGAATTGGGGGGGGGGGGGTGCGATCGACGTGGGGGGGCCCAGCGGGGGTGCGTTCGGCCGAACTTCTCGGGCTTGGCGGCGGCGGCACAGGGCACGGGGGAGGCGGTGGTGGGTACCAAATCGAAGAGGGGAGGAAAAGCTTCGATTCGGTGTATGGCTTGCGTTCTAATTCGAAGAGGGGAGGGAGAATTTGAAGAGAGAAGGTTTGAAGCTTTATGGGATTGGCGGCTGTAAAGGAACGGAGGAAGAAGAAGGTCTACTGTAGCGATGGTATATATACTAGTATTTAGGGTATTTCTATTTTATTTATTTAATTAATTAATTCTAGAAATTAGTGATTTTCCGTCCGAACTCCGATTCGCGCTCAACGACTGTCGAATAATAGGTTTTGACGCCTTCTGAACGCGATGGCGCTATCTCCGAAGTCCAATTCTGAAGTTATATGCATGTTTCTTTTATTTTTAAAATAAATCATTTAATTTAAATTCGAACGTACTTGTTAATTCCACCAGGGCCACATACTAGCTCAGAAAAATCCAGAAAAATTATTTTGGCTTACTTATGACGATACGGTCCTAACAAAATAAATTTCGCCTCATTCTGAGACTGTTTGAAAAATGGCTATTTTTCAGTCAATTAATTTTGACCGAAATTGATAAAACATAGATTCTTTTGCCACGCTCAAATACTAGCTTCAAAAATCATGAAATTTGAAACCTAGCAATAATTTTACATTCCGGACCCAACAAAAGTGGTTTCGTTGAATTCCGAGGTCGTATGCAAAATGCCGATTTTCAAGGGCGATATATTTTTTATAGCGACCTTTCTGAAAATTCATTTGGCCATAACTTTTGATTTCTGCTATGAAACTTCGATTTTTCAGATTCGTTAGAAAGATACTCATCAACAGATTTAGATATTTTCATTTTAACAAAATCCGGTTTATTCTGCACCCTGGGTAATTAGTCAAAGTTCAAGTTTGACTTTTCAAACTACCCTCCTATTTCTAATTCTTTTTGTAATATACTTGTATTAACTTTGCTCAAAGTAAATTACCATTTATAATTATTTGAAATAAATTATTTTAAATATTTAAACACCCCTAAAATCTCCAAAATGAAAATTTTAAATTGGCCCCAAATTCCGGGTTGTTACAGTTAAGTTGAACCTATTTATGTTACTAGATTGGATTTGTGGCCCTCTTATGTTTTAACACACATAAGTTATCATGCTAAGTTGTGATTTAAATATTTTTATAGTAGCTTTCTTATGTTTCCACATACATAAGTTGATACGCTAAGTTGTGGTTTAAAATTTTGTTTATATGCTAAACCTCCATGTTAGACCTATATCAAGTTTACATGATAATTAGATCCAACTTAGCCACAAGTTCACCCTTACCTGTTTAATTAAGTTAGTGATGCTTCTATGCCAAGTTACACATGATAAGTTAAAAAGTATGTTATTCTACGCTTATTTCATGTCCCTTGTTTGTTACCCTTTTTGTTTATGGGTTTAGGCTAATTTATTAGCCCAACATTTTATGTAATTTATGCGAACTTACCATGGGGGCAGCGTTGGGAAAACATGAAAATTTCATGGCATAGATTGGTTCATGGAATGGTAGATTTGGTATACCATTTATTGTGAGCATAATCAAAAGGATAATTATGGCATGATTAAATTAAGATTAATTTACATATAAAATTAGAGATATATAGAAAATATGTGAATTTAGAAAAGACGAATATGCCTAACCCGAGGTTAGACTGAGTTGTGGTGTAAAACTGCCCGGAACCGACCGGCACATCCAGTGACCACAACAAGACCTGTCTAATGTGGGTGATTAGTGCATCAAGCCCAAAAAGGACCTGAGGTTAGACTGAGTTGTGGTGTAAAACTGCCCGGAACCAACTGGCACATCCAGTGACCACAACAAGACCTGTCTAATGTGAGTGGTTGGTGCTTTAATGAATAAATTAAAGCTAAGTCAAGATTGTTAGGGTTAAATCAATTAAGGACACATTTAACCGATTCAACATGTTAACTAAACTGATGGGTGGGGTTAGGTAAACTTGGACACCTAACCAAATAAACATGTTGATTAGAAAACCCTAGAAACGGGGACCCATTTCAGCAGCAACCCATATAGATGTATCATGGTACCCAGAACTAGGCAGGGTGGGGCACGATTACTGTGTTGATTATAAACAGTAAAAAACGTCGGCGGTTGGTGCGTTAGTGTAGGTTCCGACGGAGTACGGGCATGCACGTACTCCGGAGTGGAAAAAGCAGGCACCGGGCATCAGTGGTATACACTGTGCATCTTGAATCGTGTCGGGTTGGCACCAGAGGGACTGATACACCCCATGGTGGAATCAACACAGGTATCTACAGTCAAGCGGGGCCGAATGACACCTGATATGAATGCATGCGAGTAGGAGCCGATCATTAAGGGGATCATTCGTTATGAACACGTGAGGCTGGTTGAACCAATGGTTAGTAGGTGCAGAGACTATAGTAATGGGTGCGATCACATATTCATCTTATCTTATATTAGGGTGTTGTCCTATTTCTGTTATTACTGTCATGATCCCTTTCCTTGTTTAAATACTAGTAATCACCGAACTTACCAGACTTATTGTCTGACCTATTTTCTTTCGTCCTCTTTTCTTTCATTCCTCCCCCCCCCCTCAGGTCCATAGGGAGGGAATACTCCAGCTTAGTAAGACCCTTTGCAAGCTTCAAGAAAGTAGATGTATGATTCAGACTCTCTTACCTTGGCCATGGCTTTTGGACACTACACTTGGGGATTTATGCAGTTTTATTTATGATTTATGCTTCTTTATTAAATAATCAAGACAGAAATTATGATGTAATGTTTTGGAAGTTATTTTGAGACAATTTGCTGTAATGCTTTTGTATTGAACCACGTATGCAATAAATGTTTGATTTCCACTGCTTATATTTATCTATCTTGTAAATTTTTCTGTGTCTTGTACCTATAACCCTCCACCAAAGTTAAGGCATTCCCTTTGTGAGTGACCTTAACGGAGGTGGGGTGTTTCATATGTACTTGACTCTAGTATGTGGTTTTGATGTTGTAACCAAACATGTTTTGCTTTCTCGCTGCAACGAATAAATTTTGAATTTTCTTAAGTACCATTTATATATCTGTCTTGTGATATTCTATTCTATACTCATATAATACACCATGGAAGTTAATACATCCCCTTAGTGAGTGACATTAATGGACATGAGGTGTTACATCCTAACCCCTAACGAAACCATCCCTCCTGTTGTGGACCCCGAAGCGCCCGTTACCCAAGCTCAAATTCGCGCGCTTAATGAAAGAAATGAGAACACCGTGGTCAAGCTGAACCAAGCATTAAGGGATAACATTGGTCTAATGCGCCTACTTCAAGAAGGTCAACGTTTCGTCGCTCGACTACAATTGGCTCAGAACAAAGGTCGACCCTAACCAACGGCATCGAAAACTTCCTCTTTCGAGTCAAGGGGCCCACACGAAAGAAGAAGGTTCACCCTCATCAACAATATCGCCGCTCGCACCAATGCCCTCGATAACGGTAACGACCATGCCAACGGGAATGGGAATGATGACCGAATACAGTCACTTACAGTGAGGGGACACAGTACCGAGACCGCTCTCGCTTGATTATCGATGACGGACCCGATCCTACAAACCAACCTCTTCCTCGACACAACCCAACGGTCGCTAATCATGGTGAAGGGCCTGCTATCCCAACGCCCCGCGCTCCTATAGAACAGGACCCGCATCATCCTGCTTCACCTGAACGTCCACACCAAGACCCAATCATAGATGTCGAGGACATAGAGGAAGACGATCCAGACTTCCATCATAGAAGACGGCCTCACAACAGGACTCTGGAGCCACATCAAAATCCGTGGACCCCAATGGCGGATCCCCATCCAACTTACCTTCCCGACATGATACAAAGGGTCATGAGAGAAATGCGAGGGGGCGCACACGGTGCATGGGAAGCCCACATTAGATGTAACCCCTTCACGAGAAGAGTAAACGACGCCGCATGGCCGTGGCGCTTTAGCATGCCATAAATGTCGCTCTACGATGGTACCACTGATCCTTATGCCTTCTTGAATCGCTATGAATGGCAAATGGACTCGAGGCGGGGTGACGATCCAGTCAAATGTAAATGCTTCTTGATCTTCCTATCTGGTACCATTTTACTTTGGTTCTCGTGACTCCCTTTCGATTCCATTAACAACTTCGGAAAACTAGCAACAGAGCTGGTTAAGCATTTCAGGGTGCACATCCCAACTTCGAAGAATGCCTTCACCTTATCCAACCTATACCTAGGGCCCACTGAGTTTCTTAGAAGCTACCTTTTCCGGTTCAACATAGCTCTCTCTGAGGTCGAGGATCCAGATCCTCGCTCCATACTCTTTCAACTAGCGAAAGGTTGCCTCCTTACTTCAGAGTTCGGAGCCTGGATCGATCGAAAACAGCCCAAGAACCTCGACGGCTTCTATGAGAAGGTAGATCAATACTTGTGCCAAGAAGAAGCCAGATGGAATTGTCTCTCTACCACAAGTCATCCCAATGATCCCCAAGTGGATACCGGCAATAATCACTTCAGAGGTAGGCGAGGCGTGGAGCCCTTCGACCAAAACAGGGGGCAGGTCCCCAAAGGCAAAAACCAAACAATGACAGGCCGGATGGAAGAGACAACGGGAAAGCCCCAACAGAATTAGGAAAGCCCGACCCTTGCCAAACTTTCAAGACCTACACCCTACTGAATTAAGACATAAAGACAATCTACTTGGAAACGTGTAACACCTTGCCATACCAGAAGCCGCGTGTCATAGAATCAACTAACCGCGAGAACACCGGGAGGTATTGTAACACCCCGTAATTTTAAAACAGGACATAAGAGAGAATTAAAGAATATCTAATTATTAAAAGAAGAACTAAATGAAATGGGTTATGCCATTGCATTCGTCTCATAATTCTGCTTGAGATAGAGTCCGAGTTTGCGTAAAACGGATTCTGTATGAAGAAGATATGGATGAATGAAGTTAGGAAGAAAAACCGGAAGTCGACCAGAATGCACTGGCGCACTTCACAAGTACGCCAATAAAAAATGCACTGGTGCACCTGCCAAGTGCGCCCATACTGATCCAGCACAGTATTCTAAAGTGTTCTGTGATGATGTGACTTCTTCTGAGAGGCCAGATGATGTCTATTTGAGCTGGGTGGTTCTGATGGACTCCTAGTTCATCTAAGGTCTTTAAATAATCCTAGACATCTATATATATGTAGCTAAACCCAAACCCTAACATCATAACCCTAAAACTATGGTGCCGTCATGATGTTCGTCTACAAGCTAGCCTAAGCCTCCATTCATTCTCTCCAAACTAGGAAATCAAATCCAAACTAGTAATCGATTAAGAAGAACATCAAATCAAATCTAAATTAGAAGAACAAATAGTCTACTTCAAGGGAAAGCTATTCAGTTTCAGAATACAGATTCCAGAATTCAAGACCGTTCTGTAATTTGTAAGTTCACGTTACTTTCAGAAATAAAAGTTAATATTGATTCTGACATTGTAATAAATCTGGATCTGAGATTATGCCTGGTTCTATCCGTCTTTCTATACCCTTTGGATCTATCTCATTGATAATATTAGGTCCATTCTTTGTCTCTTCTTGCCTTCTTCCCTTTTTGTTTTAAGCTTGGCTACTGCGAGCATGAGCCAGTTCTCATAAGAGATGAGCGTGCGTTGGAAATAAAAATTTGGGCATAATAAATGATCTGAACATGGCCAGCGATAAAATTGGGCATAATATATTATTTGGACATGACTAGCGCAAAAAATTGGGAAAAGTATTAAACTGTGTATAATTGGGCATAATTGAGTTGTAACTGATTTGAGGACATAAATCATGTTGTATTCAAAACATAAAGTATTAGATGTATGACTTGAGATTTGAGGCATAAAGTATTGGACATATGACTTGAGATTTGAGACATAAAGTATTGGACATATGACTTGGGATTTGGGGTGTAAATTGAACTGTAAATATAAGGCACAGTACATGTTGTGGTTTAAGATCTAAAAATTGGGCCATATATATATATGTATATATATATATATATATATATATATGATAATTTATGATTTGGAAAAAAGAAGATTAGTGTGTATAGTGATGTATGGCTTAGGCATGAAAACAAGATTTGCCTTTGTTTTGTAATCAGTTACTTTTTTTAGATTTGAACACCTACATCTAATTGTGACATGTAATAGAATGGATATGAGAATATGCCTGATGTAAGCTATCCTTTCATTGAAATCTGTGCTTGAGTATATATATATCTTTGGGAATTAGTTTTGACTATGAAACTGGTCCAATCATATTTATCCTTGTTGTATATTGGAATTGTAACCATTTTTAAGTTCATGATATAAACATATGCCTACGATGGATTCCGTGCAAAACTTTTCTTTTTAGTGCATCAAGTTTATTGGACCAATAGTTCTTATCATTATATGAATATGCCTATCCTTATGATGTTCCACCTTTCTTCTCCCCTTATTTTATGAACCTTGGGTTGAATCTCGAAATACATACGTTATGAATGCGGGGGTAATTGGGTATAACATGGAATTGACATTATTTGGCATAATTTGGAACATGTAGTAATGCATGACTGTTAAGATGCAATTTGGGGTAATTTGAGATGAATTATGGAATATGTAATTTGACATATTGAACCTAGAATTGGCATGAACGACAAAGTATGAAATTGGCATATAAATCCAGTTTAGGCAAAAAAAATATTGTTGCGAATTTGCGGTAACTTGAGCATTAAATCTAGATTGGGCGTAAAATGTAACATGACTAGTTTTGGTGAATTTGGTAATTAGCATGAAAAATCTAGATTTGGGTACATAGGGTAAATGTGTAGATTAAAGATGAACATGCCTAACCCGAGTTTAGATTGAGTTGTGGTGTAAAACTGCCCGGAACCGCCCGACACATCAAGTGACCATAACAATACCTATCTAATGTGAGAGGTTAGGGCATCATGCCCAAGAAAAACACAAGGTTAGATTGAGTTATGGTGTAAAACTGCCCGGAACCGCCCGGCACATCCAGTAACCGCAACAACACATATCTAATGTGAGAGTTTGGTGCATTAATAAATCAATTAATGCCAATGAACAAGATGAATGAGTAGGGTTAAGTTCATAGGAACACTTAACCAATATGACATGGATGCCTAGGGTTAAGTAATGAGAAACACTTAACTAATATGACAAGATGGATGACTAGGGTTAAGTTAATAGGAAACACTTAACCGGTATAGCTTGATAAATGGATGGGATGGTTAACCGTTAAATAAACATAGGCCCACAAACTTAACCGTTAAATAAACATGCTTGAATCGATGGGATGGTTAAGTACATCTCGTGTAGGTGTGTAATATTAGTACATATAGGCCCACAAATTTAACCGTTAAGTAAACATGCTAGAATCGGTGGGAGGGTTAAGTACATCTCGTGTAGGTGGGTAATATTTGTATATATAGGCCCCCAAACTTAACCAACAGGAAATCCTAGTAACGCGGAACCATTTCAGTAGTAACCCCACATAGATGTATCATGGTACCCTAAAACTAGGCAGGGTGGGGCACGATTACTGGGCTGATGATAAGCGGTCAAAAAGCAGCGACACGGGTTACGTTAGTGTAGGTTCCGACGGTTTACGGGAGTGCACGTACTCTGGAGTGGGAAAAAGCAGGAGCTGGGTACCAATAGTTATACACTATGCATCTTGAATCGTGTCGGGTCGCTGTCATAAGGATTGATACAGCTTATGGTAGGACTAACATAGGGTATCTACATGCAAGATAGGGCCGATTGACACAAACACAAGGGAAATGAATACAAGTAGGGAGTCGATCGATAGGGTAGTAAGGGACATCTAACATGTTCATGGCAATTGGGCTGATTGAGGTGGAATTTTCACGATAGTTGTACACCTGAAGGCTACCACAATTACGGGGACTGGGATCACGTTATCATTTTATAAAGATTACTAGTCGGGACACTAGTTGGGTGGTGCAGAGATAGATATAGAAATCAGAATAACAAAGTAGTAGCGAAGCAGAGAAATAGTAGAAGCACATTCTGTTTATCTTTCCTTATCATACCTTATACTTATCCAATGTTATCATGTTATCATTGTTCTCAGGTATTGTCCGATATTCAGTTTATTCATGTCATGATGGTTTTGCCTGTTTATATGCTGAAAGTCACTGGACTTACCAGACTTATGTCTGACCTAGTTTTGTTTCGCCTCTTTTCTTCCGTCCCCCCCAGGTTCATAGGGAGGAAATGTTACCACTTAGCTCAGTTTTCCTTCCAAGCTCGAAGACAGTCGATGTATTGCTTTGGATTCTCTCTCCCACTGCTATGGCTGGTTCATGCTTTATTGGGGAATATCATTGTTATTTTTATGCTTCTTTTATATTTGAAAGTTTTTAGATAAAAACAGAAGTTATGTGTATTACTTTTAAGTATGATTGAGACAACTGTTGTAAAAGCTTGACTGAATCACATTGGTTATAAAAATGACTTTATTTTCCGCTGCTTTATGTATCTGTCTTGTAATTTATCTCCATCTTCTACCTAAAATGCTCCACCAAAGTTAAGGCATTCCCTTTATGAGTAATCTTAACGGATGTGGGGTGTTTCACTTGGTATCAGAGATGAAGGTTACCGGATCAGATAAAAGATTTGAAAATTTATTTTCAAAACGGTTTTAAAAGAAGAATTTTCAAAAGAAAAGTTTTGTTTTAAAGGCATATTCCCCAAAGCCATATGCGTTATCTTTTGATCCTCTGTTTGAATCCTTGTTTCCTTCTTTCCAGAGTCTCCGGAGCTCCTGGCTTTCTGGGAGGTAACCTTATCGAGGCATGGTTCCGTCGGCTTGACGAGACTACGACACTTGTCAAAGGGCAAATAAGTGTCCAACTTCCATCTATAGCCACTGTAGTTTTACCTACGGCTAATTTTCTTTCGAGCTTTGTATGATTTTACGTGTGATGGAGGCATCTTTCGAGAGACTTGTCAACGTGTTACACAAGGATATCAAAGATGGGAATGAGGGAGTTTGGCTAAGGAGCACAACCCAAGGACGAAGAACTCATGGATGTAGACTTGGTTCACAATGGATGTAAAAAGGAAGGAATAGTAAAACCTAAAACAAGGGGAAGTATCTTTATTATGGTATAACGGGTCATATAGCTGAGGACAAAGGCAAGAACAAAGTACAGGATTTTCCGGAAGGCAAGTGCATGCTCTCACCGCCAGCATACCTGAGAGAGAGGTAGTAAAGCTTCGGTTGAGAAAGTTTAGTTTTATGTTGATCATCCTATTAGTACTCTTTTGATTTTAGCACTTCACATTCGTTTATATCTGCTTCCATAGTTGAGTCTCTGCACCCTAGAGCTTGTATAGTAGAGGATCCCATTATTGTCTCAAATCCAATTGGTGGTTCGGCTCATTTATCTTTGGTCCGTAAGGATTTGAGATACTTATGTTTTTGGGTTTCATGGGCTATGGGTTGATTCTAGGCATGGATTGATTAGCTAGTAATTGTGAAAGAGGGTAGTTAGACTTTCAACTTGCCTCGGGAATACCCTCGTTGGAGTAGTCCATGAGTTTGCGATCCTAAGGGATTAGTTTGTCTTAGGTACCTAGAATCACTTTATGTATTTATCGACGATTTTCGATCCGTTGGAGTAGTCCATGAGTACGCAGATGTTTTTGATTAAGGTTAGGGGTTTGTCCTCTAAAACGTGAGGTAGACTCCCACATATATCTAGATGACAATGCAAAGCCAGTTATGCGGTCAACGATAATTTTGGAGCAAGATTGGCAAGGATAGCCAGAGTCGGTTAAGTGCTCAATTGTTTGGTTATTTTGCTAGTATCATCTCACATAAATCGTCCAAATTCGGAGGAGGTATTCCTTCGGTGCTTGTCTGATATTGGTTTAAGCCTTTGGGGCTTGTACTTAAGAGATGTCAAGTTCAAATAGGATGGTTTGCGTGAGACATATCGACCCTCAGAATTGTGACATGATGGATAAGCTAAGTAGAAGAGAGACCTCTAATCATCTTAGTATATACACTTGGTATCATGGTTAACATTTGTTTATCTTGGAAATATAGTTCGACTACATTGGATACCCACTAGCATAGTAAGTGATCGAGGTCCTATCTTTACTAGTGGGTTTTGGAAATGGAGGTCAAGAAGCTTCGCAATTGTGAAGTTAAATCAGTTAAGGTACGGTGGAGTGAAGCTCAAGAAGATGCAACTTAAAAGACTGCAATACGCGCATCATACCCTTTTTGAGGGCATATCCTTGATTACTCTTTTTCTGTAAAGTTTATTTGCATGCTAGTCTTTATCTTTTAAGTATATCCTCTCGGTCCTATCCTCGGTCCTTAGGTAGAAGCCAATGGATGTAAACATATGTTTGAGACATGTTATGTTTGGTGGATGCAAGTGGTTGCAAGTGTTTTCTAGTGGTAGCTCGTGGATGCATATACACACATTGGGCACTAGATCGGCTCAGTCACTTTCATATTGCATATGCATGAGTGAATTTTTATACATATGAATTGAAACTTGATGTGTTATCATATGGATGTTGCATTTGTATGAATGATTGTGCACTCATGTAGAAGTTAAAAAGTACGATTAGGAATAATTGCATACACGATGGACTCATGGCACTGACATGATTCGCATTAAGGAGGTCAACTGAATCAGTAGACCGCCTGATTGTGCATTTGGGTAAGGACATGTACACACACTATGCATATGTTCATGAAAAACATTAGAAACCTTTTTAAGGACAATGGATTACTGTGACTGAATGGTTGAGTAAATGGATGTTGGATGGTAGGATATACATTCTTCTTAACTTGAAGATTTCGGGGATGAAATCCTTTAAGTAGGGGGGAATATAACACCCCGTAATTTTAAAACAGGACATAAGAGATAATTAAAGAATAACTAATTATTAAAAGTAGAAATAATGAAACGGGTTATGCCATTGCATTCGTCTCGGAATTCTGCTTGAGATAGATTCTGAGTTTGCGTAAAACGGATACCGTATGAAGAAGATATGGACGAACGAAATTAGGCAAAAAAACCGGAAGTCGACAAGAAGGTGACACTTAACGAAAGTAACATGACATGATGAGTAGGTAGCTTAAGTTAACTTTAATTGACTGGTGACACTTAACCAATACAACAAGACGAACACGTGGGGTTAAGTAACAAGGAAACACTTAACCAATATAACATGATGAACGAACGGGGTTAAGATAATAAGAAACACTTAACCAACACGACACGATGAATGGGTGGGTTAAGTTAACATTAATGGACAATACTTAACCAATATGACATAATGTGTGGGAGGGTTATGTATCGGGTTGGTGGGTAATATTAGTAAATATAGGCCCACAAACTTAACCATTAAATAAACATGCTTGAATCGATGGGATGGTTAAGTACATCTCGTGTAGGTGGGTAATATTAGTACATATAGGCCCACAAACTTAACCGTTAAGTAAACATGCTAGAATCAGGGGGAGGGTTAAGTACATCTCGTGTAGGTGGGCAATATTTGTATATATAGGCCCACAAACTTAACCAACAGGAAACCCTAGTAACGGGGACCCATTTCAGCAGTAACCCACATAGATGTATCATGGTACCCTAAAACTAGGCAGGGTGGGGCACGATTACTGTGCTTATTATAAGTGGTCAAAAACCAGCGACATGGGGTACGTCAGTGTAGGTTTCGACGGTTTACGGGCGTGCACATGCTCCGGAGTTGGAAAAAGTAAGCACTGGGTACCAGTAGTTATACAATGTGCATCTTGAATCGTGTCGGGTCGCTATCATAAGGTTTGATACACCTTATGGTTGGACTAGCACAGGGTATCTACATGCAAGAGAGGGCCTATTGACATAGACACAGGAGAAATGAATACAAGTAGGGAGCCGATCGATAGGGTAGTAAGGGTACATCTAACATGTTCATGGCAATTAGGTTGATTGAGGTGGAATCCTTACGATAGATGTACACCTGAAGGCTACCACAATTACGGGGATTGGGATCACGTTATCATTTTATACAGATTACTAGTTGGGACACTAGTTAGGTGGTGCAGAGGTAGATATAGAAATCAGAATAACAAAGTAGTAGCGAAGCAGGGAAAGAGTAGAAGCGCATTCAGTTTATCTTGCCTTATCATACCTTATACTTATCCTATGTTATCATGTTATCCTTGTTCTCACGGTATTGTCCTATATTCAGTTTATTCATGTCATGATGCTTTTGCCTATTTATATGCTGAATGTCACTGGACTTACCAGACTTATGTCTGACCAATTTTTGTTTCGCCTCTTTTCTTCCGTTCTCCCCCAAGGTTCACAGGGAGGAAATGTTACCACTTAGCTCAGTTTTCCTTCCAAGCTCGAAGATAGTTGATGTATTGCTTTGGACTCTCTCTCTCCCACTGCTATGGCTAGTTCATGCTTTATTGGGGAATATCATTGTCATTTTTATGCTTCTTTTATATTTGGAAGTTTTTAGATAAAGACAGAAGTTCAATGTATTACTTTTAAGTACGATTGAGATAACTGTTGTAAAAGCTTGACTGAATCACATTATTTATAAAATGACTTTATTTTTCGCTGCTTTATTTATCTGCATCTTTTACCTAAAATGCTCCACCAAAGTTAAGGCATTCCCTTTGTGAGTGATCTTAACGGAGGTGGGGTGTTTCAGGTATTATCGGTACCACGACGTGTACGGGCACGACACCAACGAATGCCACCAACTTAGGGATGCAATCGAGAAACTTATTCGTGAGAAACGGCTCGATATGTCTAAGAACCGTTTCCCCCTGAAGCAAACTCGCAGACTCCAGTGCCAGCTCCATAGATGGCTACCAAGGGAGCTCCAGGACCATCTAACCCAAGTCAAGGAATCGTGATCAACACCATATGTGACGGACCCTACCCCATACATGATAGCTTTCGAAAAATGGAGGAATATGTGAGTTCCATAAAATATGCTACTTACGAAGCCTGCTCCGCACTCCCTGAGTCCATCCCATCTAAGCTACAAAAAACCATGCGCGACGACATCGTCTTCTGAGAAAGAGAGTCAATAGGGAAGGAAATCCCGACCACCAATCCATTATTCATCACTGCACAGATCGGTGCCGCTTCCATTCGGAAGGTTTTAATCGACTCGGGGAATCAGTCAACATCATCTTCAAGGCCGCTTATGATCAAATGAAATTGGAAACAAATCACTTGAAGCCATGTCACGCCGCAATTCACGGCTTCAATTGGGCCTCTGGTTCCTTTATAGGTATGATCGACCTACTTGTAGAACTAGACGAGGGGGACCGAAGCTGAATCTGAATTCACACATTCATGGTCATGGACATCGACTCTCCCCTACAACGCTTTTCTAGGGTGCCCCTTTCTCACCGGATTCTGGAGTTTACATGGCACAATGGTCTCTTCTAATGGAATTCCCGATGGAAAATGACATCGGAACCGTCAAGGGCGACCAAGTAAGCGTCAAGGAATGTTATGCAATAGAATGGAAGAATGCATGTGTTGGCTAGCTTTTTGACCAAGCCACCCAGGTTCACTCACAAGAAGAAGGTATGAAACTACGTTCCCTAAGTACATGAAGGAACGGATCGCACCAGAGGATCGCCCTTCATCGGATCGCCCCTCATCGGATCGCACCTCATTGGATCGCCCCCATTGCATCAGCGAAACGACCACCTCTATGCGACTCGATCCGTACATACACTACTGCCCAGTACGGACCGATCTGATCCCCTGATGCACGGTGAAGCCTCTGACCCGTTCAAGCACGAGCTAGTCTTCGGCGATCCGAGATGCACGGATCCAGCGACACGTGTCCCCAACTGTCATTTTGACTAATTCTCCCCCTTTGCTCGATCCGATGTTCAAGGGTATCGCGACACCTGTCCACAACGGCTAATTTGACTAATTCTTCATCGGCTGCGATACGATCCGATATTCTTGGGATTTGTGCCACGTGTGACCACGATCCGCCTGACAAAATCAGCTATAAATAGCCCAGAGTTTGGCATTTTTGAGGATCCCTTTTGGCAATATTGAGTACTGATTCCGCCATTATTGTCATACTACCATTTCTTATCAGTTTTATTACTAGATTACTGAGAGAAATCACAATTGTAAAAGTGAGCGAGAGAGAAATCATTGATTGTATTGACATTCAAAGTATAATCGATAACATATAAAGTGGACGTAGGCTTGTTAACGCCGAACCACTATAAATTCTGTGTGTTTTCTGCTTTTTCCTCATTCTCCAGTTAAAACTCTATAAGAATCAGAACAATTCGAGTGTTAGGTCCAAATTTTGATCTAACATTTTGGTGCTTTCACTGAGAAGGAACAGTCCTAAAGCTTCACTATTCAGTTCTTTGAAGATTCCAACGACATCTGATATCATGGCTGGAAAGAGATCTAAGGAAGTACGCGCTTCACGAACCAATGAAATCGCGAATGAAGCGGTTGAAGAAAGTGTGCACGAGCTGGGCAATGAGGGAACGTTGGATCGCGGAGCGCCAGGGGCGAACCGATCCGATGAAGGTACCACGCTCCGAGTCGACGAGAATGAGGCGATCCGGACTGCTGAAGGGGATGTTACTCGATCCCGAGATAACGCCTCGAATCTTCCGTGTACCGTGACCACGAACCGATCCCTGGGGGGCGCTGCGAGCCAACATCCTCGATCCACAGCGATCCGAATTGATGATCGGACTACAACTTGACCTGGAAAGGAGCCTATGGCTCGCTCCTACCGTCCTGGCCCCTCCGCTCGACCTGGCTCAAGCTCTTTGCGCATAAGAGAAAGTTATGATGATCAGTATGACCTTTTTGCTCCCATTACTAAGGGGGATCTCTCTCGCTTTTCCAAAATGTGGGAGAGACTGTTTGATGAATTGGCTGCTCAAAGGCAGGAAAGCTCCGTTCTGCGACAAAATTTGACCGCTATGGATAGAAGGCTTAATGATCTCGTAAGGCAAAGGACGCCACCAGTTCGTCCGCTCACCCCAGGACACTCTTCTTCGTCAGAGGAATCGCCGAGACCTCCGCGACGACCATACGAGAGACCCGAAAACATAGAGCAGCTTCGATTTGGAACCCTGCCATCACGGGAAGAAGAGGCATTGGATGCGGGGCCATCAAACCGTAATGTGAACGATCACGCCGCAACTCCCAGAGCTCGAGGTGTGGACAGTCCTTTGCAGAACAGACTACCTCAGCCCCGTCGCCGTGCAAATGCTCATGGTAACAGGGGGCAACGAAGCCCAATCCGAGCCCCGGATTTTGTGACTACTCCCGGAAGAGAGATTAGAGAACCCCACTGAGCAAGAAGCACTGACCCCGAACCTCCGCTGACCAATGCAAATGTTGCAGCTATGATCCATCAAATTCTGGCGGATAGCCGTGGATGTAATAACCCGGAAAATTGTACCCAATTTTAAAATTTTATTTTAAGGAAATTTTGTTAGAAAATGCGTTAGAATTTAAAAATTCCATTTTTTTATTTTATTTAAATTATTGAATTTAATTTTTTTTAATGAAATTTATTAATTCATGTTAATGGATTAATATTTATCTTAAAGATTTATTTTAACTTTATACTCAATTAGTTAAATGTTAGATTGGTTGTCCATTTGTTTTGTCTTTCATAACTAAGTGTAACATTAGACTTGATAGTTTATATATATATATACGTTATATATACATATATAATTTTGAGATGACATTAATAATTAAAGTCCCTTTAATTACACTTTCTTACAGAATTGGAATCGTTAGCTTGATGTATATCTGCCTAAATATGCACGCCCTTATACATTTGCTACACTTAATTATTTTTATTGATATTTTTACGGTAATAAATATTTTTAAAAACAATCAAGGACATTCATTTGCATTTATCCCATGTCACTAAGGCAATTCAAAAACTTGTACCACATATAGATTTATTTCCATCTTAATGGATTTTGTTTTTTTATAACAAATATTTGATTGTTTAGAATATTAAAATTTTAGTTAACTAAAATTCTTCCTTTTTCATTCTTATCTCGTATCAGTAATTCTCTTTGGTATAGAATTATTATTTTCATGTAAATGTTTATGTTTACCTTTTTCTAAAATTCTAAAGCACCAAATTAGAAATACAATTAATGGTTGTTAAATACAGCCGCTGGCATGGAAGTGGTCTATTCAAATTCTCAATCAATTCTATTTATTTATGGTTGTTAAATATATGAAGTTTGTCAAACATAGGCAGATTCCCTTAGTTATATATATATATATTTATTTATTTATTAACAATGAGATTTAATAATGAACATTTTAGCTTTTCTTTCTACGTTGACCAAATTAAGCTCCTAAAGCAATTTTGAGGTTTAATTTTGCATTTAACACATTTCATGTTTCTATTTCAAGGATTCATTTCATATTAGTAAATATGATTAATGGTTATTAAATTGGGTTTATGAAGGTGAATTGTTCAGATTCTCACTCTGTTAATCTCTCATTCACTCTTATTCAAAATACTCCTCTCTCATCATATTAAGTTCAAAATTCATCTGCCCCCTCCATAAAATTTAAAAAAAAAATCAAAGTATACGCACATATTAATTGCGCGTTTTAATTTGGAATTTAAAACGCGTGTCAAAATAGGAAAAGAATGTAATAATAATATGGAAATCTTATTTCAAGGGTATTTCGAATGATATTGTGAAATGTATTTTCATGAAAGCTTGATATATTTTAGAGATTAAAATGGTTTCAAAATGAGAACTAAACAATCAATTTAATTTAGAATATTTTTATTTTTTTACTGTACAAAATCAATTTTGATGTATGCATGTTGCCTTTACTAACCTTCCAATTTTTCATTCCTTTCATGCATGCCTTGTCCATTCATTTCAAATTCTCTTTTATGACTTCAATGCTTACATGCATGCATTCATTTGTTCCTTTATTTAATGCATGCGTTACCCATTTTTATTTTAATTCATTTCCCATACGTTACTTTTCTATATAATTTTTCTTTCTCCCTTATTTATCTTCTTCGTCCTGCTACTTTTTCTAAGTATTTTTTTTTCCTGCCTCCACTATGCAAAACTTCTTCCTCTAAATAAAAATGGAGTCCTGAGACTTAGATTTTTGTAAACACAAATTGGAAGATACTTATATTAATTTAGAGATTCCTACCAGGGTCATTTGGATAAGCAGGTTTAGGTGAGATTTCTTTGTTAAATTAATTAATTAATTTAATTTATTTGTTTGCGTTGTAATAATCATATGGTTATGCTTCAGTTCTATTTTGTTTCGACATGTTGATGATGGTTGATCTGTGATTGATGTTATTATATCATATGGATGTTATTGTTTATGATGTTATGATTTTGGATCTGTCATATTAAATCATAGATCTGTCAATTGAAATTGTAGATCTATTATTTCACATCGTAGATATGTTAGTTTAGATAATAAATCTTTAGTTGAAATTTCAGATCTGTTAATTAAAATTATAAGATCTGTAGAAAAAAGATATATTAGATTTTCACCTTGTTTAAATTCATCGAAGTACGCCTTGTTGATATGAAGCATGTATAAAAATATTTCGTCTGGTTCATGTTAGGGAATACATTACCTTGTATAATGACTTGTGTAAATAGCATAACCATTCGTGTTAATCAATGACATGAATTGAAATTTCATTTCTTATATGAAATTAAAAGTAGGAATTTTGCGATGGATTGAAATTGACATTTTATGGGTAGAATTAAATAAAAGAAATTGGCATGTATTAAACTTCACATTTTTATAATATGAATAAAAGTAAGATTTACTTTGTAAATAAAAAGTTGATTTTGGCGATAAACTAGGAATGACATTTTTATATGTAATTTATATATAAATTTACACCGTATGATGAAAAAATTACATTTTTCTATGTAATTTAAATGTGATTTTGTACGCAAATAAAAATCACATTTTTTTTTGAAAATACAAGTATGAATTTTGTACGCAAATAAAAATCACATTTTTATTTGGACTAAAGAAATGAAATTTGATATGCAAAATAAAAATCACATTTTTATTTGAACCAAAGACATGAAATTTGATATGTAAACAAAATTTACATTTTTCAATGTAATTAGAATGTGAAATTGGCTATGCGAACAAAATTACATTTTTATTTGTAACCATGACATGAGAATTTGCTATGCGAACAAAATTACTTTTTTTCAATGTAACTATGAATGAGAATTTGATATGTAAATAAAATTTACATTTTTGTTCAATGTTAAAATAAAAGAATTTCACCGTAGGATGATTTAACATTATTTTCAATGTTAAAATAAAAGAATTTCACCGTAGGATGATTTAATATTATTTCTAATGTTAATACTAGAGTAATTTTAACCATATGAATATTTCACATTTTTATTTATGTGAAGTAAAAGAAAATACACCGCATGTTAAAGTAACATTATTTTCAATATTAAAAAAAAAGAAAATGCATTGTATGTTAAAGTAACATTATTTTCAATGTTAATATAAAAAGAAAATGCATTTTATGTTAAAGTAACATTATTTTCAATGTTAATAAAAAAGAAAAGAAAATGCATTGTATGTTAAAGTAACATTATTTTCAATGTTAATAAAAAGAAAATGCATTGTATGTTAAAGTAACAGTATTTTCAATGTTAATAAAAAGAAAATGCATCGTATGAAAAATTAACATTATTTTATAATGTAAGGAAAGAGAAATACACCGTATGTAAATTTTACATTATGTAATGAAAGTGAATTTTCACCGCACGTATATTTTGCATTTTATATAATGTAGTATAATAGAAATCCACCGTATGTTCATTTAACATTATTTCTAATGTTAATATTAGTGTAATTTTAACCGTAGGAAAATTTCACATTTTTATTTATTAATAAAAAGAAATTTCATCGTATGTTAAATATGTACATTATTTTTAATGTAAATAAAAAGGGAAATTCGCTGTATGTTAATTTACATTATTTTTAATGTTTATAAAAAGAGAATTTCCATCGCAGGAAAAATTGCATTTTGTTAATGTAATAAAAAGAAGATCCACCGTATGCTATTTTACATTATTTTATAATGTAATATAATTGAAAATACACCGCATGTTAAGTTAACATTATTTATAATGTTAATATAAAGAGAATTAACTGTAGGATTAATTTACATTTTTGTTCAATGTTAATAAAAAGGAATTTAACCGTAGGATTAAAGTATATTATTCTTAATTTAATAATGAAAAGAAATTCACCGTATGTTATTTTACATTAATTTATAATGAAAAATAAAAGAATTCCACTGTATGTAAATTTACATTATTTTATAATGTAATATTAGAAGAATTGCACCATATGTAAATTTACATTATATTATAATGTAATTATAAAGAGGATTTATACCATAGAAAATGAACATCATTTTTAATGTTAATTAAAAAGGTAATTTACACCGTAGGATAATCATACATTATATTAATGTAAATAATATAGGAATATTCACCATAGGAAGATTTACACTATTTATATTGTAAATAAAAAGAATGAATTTTATATTGTAAATAAAAAGAATGAATTTTATATTGTAAATAAAAAGAATGAATTTTATATTGTAAATAAAAAGAATGAATTTTATATTGTAAATAAAAAGAATGAATTTTATATTGTAAATAAAATGAATGAATTTTATATTGTAAATAAAAAGAATGGATTTTGTATGGTGATTAAAGAAGGGGAGTTTACATTTTATTTAAGGTAAATTAAATAAGGATGTGACAAGAATGAAAGTTTACATTTTTATAATGTGAAATAAAATAAGAATTTCCACCATAGGAAATTACATAGTTTACATGGCAATTAAGAAGGATGATTTACATGTGAAATAAAAAATTACATTTTTTCTATGTAATTGGAACGAAAATTTACATCGTAAAATAAAATTTCATTTTAGGAATAATTAAAATAGAATGAATTGTTAATAAAAATATTATTAACAGATAAGAAGGATTTTCAATATATATATATATATATATATATATATATATATATATATATATATATATGTACGAGGATTGTTTGGGAAGCCGAGTTATTCTCATTCCAAATGATCCTGCGGCGTTAAAAATCGAAGTAAGAAGACGACGCATGAAGACCGTAAATCTTCCCTCGAATGGACAGCGATCGAGATCCTGAATTGACTTGCTCCCAATTCATGGGTCAAGGTCATTGCCCAGACGTACGCGTTGATTTCACGGATTTGACTTTCGTTCAAACCCAGAGCATAAGTTTAAATGGATGGTGTGTCTGACATCGTACTTTGTTATATATCATATTGTTGATTTTCTGTTAATATATAAATGTTGGTGGTGAAGAATTTATTCTTTACTTAACACCCATTTATGTATTGATGGATAAGCAATGGTATGGTATGGAGTGACAGTGTGGCATACTAAGATGCAATGATCAGGGTTTCTTGTTGAAAAGCAGAACCTTGTGGTGACGATCAAAGCACCGCTTGAATAGGCAGATCTTTGTGTATTACGTGACTTCACGAGCCTCACAAACCGGTAGAGTCTAAAACGGGCGAAGGGAACGCAGGGAGAGCAGCACGTTTCTTTCTAGTTAGAAGTGGTGTTTGGGTTTTATCACGGCCTGGCATTTTACTTATGTGGATGATGGAATGAGGCGCCTCAGATATTAGGCCCTATAGGACCGGGAAACGTGTGCTTAGGAATTGCCAATCCTCAAAGCTGTATGTGAGGACCGGCCCTGCCATATCCAAGGGTTCACTACGGGGAATCCTGAGACATTAGCTAGAGTGTCTCGAATCGGTAAGGAGCTCCGCTCTAGCCTAGACTTATGATGGAAACCAAAATCCAAATACGAACCGACGAATTTGATTGTATTACTAGTATGGAGGCATAGTATATGGTACCTATGCTTCCTAAGATTAATACATTTACTTTGAAATGTTATCATATACATTAATGATAATATTAGATTCGTATTTGCCGTATTTAGCATGTTTAATCATCATAAGGTAAAACCCTATCCTCTGGTGTGCGTTGCATTGTGTGATGGGACTTGGGTCTTATGGTGATTCCATTTTTCCAAAAGCATTGCGTTGTTTACGATGTATTTAATTATTTGTTATGACACTTTAAACTATGCACGACAATCCATTAGAGTAAACCCGTTCCGCGTTAGCGACGTGGTCTTTTGGATTTGCCTTATTTCTGGTAGTTATTTTAGTTAAGAGTTCTCACACCAGTCCCACGACTGACCCATAGTTTGTTTCACCTTTTTGCAAACTTGGGTGCCCTCTCTTATACACGGGCAGCCAAGTAGACAGGTTCATTCTTTGCTTGGAGTTTTTCTTTGGAGCCGCTTATCATTTTTCTTGGATTTGCTTTTGTGGAGAGGTGATGACTTCGAGCTTGAAGACATTCATCTTTTGTTTCTATGGCATATTTTCTTTCTTTTCAGACATCAAACTTATTTCTTTTCTGCAAAACTTGTTGTAATAGCTTAGTTTTTGTGACTGTAGATTTTCTATGATTGATGACATTATATTTTTCCGCTGCTATAATGTTATTACTCTATGAATTTACTTTGCTATATTGTATCTGTGTTCTGTTTTATTGTATTTATGTTGTATTCCAAAAATGATTACTCCTACTTTCATTCCGTGGAAGTTTGGGGTCATCACAGTTGGTATCAGAGCTTTGGTTTACAAAGCGGAATATAACATATTTATGATAATTCGTTTACATAGAATCACTATATTTTATGGCGAACATTTCATGAGATACATAATAGCCAGTCACTTTATCATCATCTTTTCATTCATCCTTCAATCTTTTCTATCTCTTAGAATCACCATTTCCATTGTTTTGACTCTTCCCTTGATCGTACGTTCGAAGAAGACCAAGAGAAGTGGCGATGCTCAAGTGACGCATGTTTACGAAGGAGCGGAAGGACCAACTTCTTCAGTGCCAGCTTCTACTGAAGGAGGAGGAATGCCTGACGTTTTAGACGTTACCATCTCTATTAAAAACATTCCTGCGACCACTTTGTTTGACACAAACACATCGAGGAGCTTTATTTCTAGCAACACGGTTGAAAAATAAAATAAAAAAACATTTTACATTCTTTGTGCTGGTTCCTACTCTTCTATTTTTTCTTTTTTCCTTTTCGAGGACGAAAAGTTCTTAAGTAGGGGAGATTGTAATAACCCGGAAAATTGCACCCAATTTTAAAATTTTATTTTAAGGAAATTTTGTTAGAAAATGCGTTAGAATTTAAAAATTCCATTTTTTTAATTTTATTTAAATTATTGAATTTAATTTTTTTTAATGAAATTTATTAATTCATGTTAATGGATTAATATTTATCTTAAAGATTTATTTTAACTTTATACTCAATTAGTTAAATGTTAGATTGGTTGTCCATTTGTTTTGTCTTTCATAACTAAGTGTAACATTAGACTTGATAGTTTATATATATATATATATATATATATATATACGTTATATATATATATAATTTTGAGATTACATTAATAATTAAAGTCCCTTTAATTACACTTTCTTACAGAATTGGAATCGTTAGCTTGATGTATATCTGCCTAAATATGCACGCCCTTATACATTTGCTACACTTAATTATTTTTATTGATATTTTTACGGTAATAAATATTTTTAAAAACAATCAAGGATATTCATTTGCATTTATCCCATGTCACTAAGGCAATTCAAAAACTTGTACCACATATAGATTTATTTCCATCTTAATGGATTTTGTTGTTTTATAACAAATATTTGATTGTTTAGAATATTAAAATTTTAGTTAACTAAAATTCTTCCTCTTTCATTCTTATCTCGTATCAGTAATTCTCTTTGGTATAGAATTATTATTTTCATGTAAATTTTTATGTTTACCTTTTTCTAAAATTCTAAAGCACCAAATTAGAAATACAATTAATGGTTGTTAAATACAGCCGTTGTCATGGAAGTGGTCTATTCAAATTCTCAATCAATTCTATTTATTTATGGTTGTTAAATATATGAAGTTTGTCAAACATAGGCAGATTCCCTTAGTTATATATATATATTTATTTATTAACAATGAGATTTAATAATGAACATTTTAGCTTTTCTTTCTACGTTGACCAAATTAAGCTCCTAAAGCAATTTTGAGGTTTAATTTTGCATTTAACACATTTCATGTTTCTATTTCAAGGATTCATTTCATATTAGTAAATATGATTAATGGTTATTAAATTGGGTTTACGAAGGTGAATTGTTCAGATTCTCACTCTGTTAATCTCTCATTCACTCTTATTCAAAATACTCCTCTCTCATCATATTAAGGTCAAAATTCATCTGCCCCCTCCATAAAATTTAAAAAAAATCAAAGTATACGCACATATTAATTGCGCGTTTTAATTTGGAATTTAAAACGCGTGTCAAAATAGGAAAAGAATGTAATAATAATATGGAAATCTTATTTCAAGGGTATTTCGAATGATATTGTGAAATGTATTTTCATGAAAGCTTGATATATTTTAGAGATTAAAATGGTTTCAAAATGAGAACTAAACAATCAATTTAATTTAGAATATTTTTGTTTTTTTACTGTACAAAATCAATTTTGATGTATGCATGTTGCCTTTACTAACCTTCCAATTTTTCATTCCTTTCATGCATGCCTTGTCCATTCATTTCAAATTCTCTTTTATGACTTCAATGCTTACATGCATGCATTCATTTGTTCCTTTATTTAATGCATGCGTTACCCATTTTTATTTTAATTCATTTCCCATACGTTACTTTTCTATATAATTTTTCTTTCTCCCTTATTTATCTTCTTCGTCCTGCTACTTTTTCTAAGTATTTTTTTTCCTGCCTCCACTATGCAAAACTTCTTCCTCTAAATAAAAATGGAGTCCTGAGACTTAGATTTTTGTAAACACAAATTGGAAGATACTTATATTAATTTAGAGATTCCTACCAGGGTCATTTGGATAAGCAGGTTTAGGTGAGATTTCTTTGTTAAATTAATTAATTAATTTAATTTATTTGTTTGCGTTGTAATAATCATATGGTTATGCTTCAGTTCTATTTTGTTTCGACATGTTGATGATGGTTGATCTGTGATTGATGTTATTATATCATATGGATGTTATTGTTTATGATGTTATGATTTTGGATCTGTCATATTAAATCATAGATCTGTCAATTGAAATTGTAGATCTATTATTTCACATCGTAGATATGTTAGTTTAGATAATAAATCTTTAGTTGAAATTTCAGATCTGTTAATTAAAATTATAAGATCTGTAGAAAAAAAGATATATTAGATTTTCACCTTGTTTAAATTCATCGAAGTACGCCTTGTTGATATGAAGCATGTATAAAAATATTTCGTCTGGTTCATGTTAGGGAATACATTACCTTGTATAATGACTTGTGTAAATAGCATAACCATTCGTGTTAATCAATGACATGAATTGAAATTTCATTTCTTATATGAAATTAAAAGTAGGAATTTTGCGATGGATTGAAATTGACATTTTATGGGTAGAATTAAATAAAAGAAATTGGCATGTATTAAACTTCACATTTTTATAATATGAATAAAAAGTAAGATTTACTTTGTAAATAAAAAGTTGATTTTGGCGATAAACTAGGAATGACATTTTTATATGTAATTTATATATAATTTTACACCGTATGATGAAAAAATTACATTTTTCTATGTAATTTAAATGTGATTTTGTACGCAAATAAAAATCACATTTTTTTTTGAAAATATAAGTATGAATTTTGTACGCAAATAAAAATCACATTTTTATTTGGACTAAAGAAATGAAATTTGATATGCAAAATAAAAATCACATTTTTATTTGAACCAAAGAAATGAAATTTGATATGTAAACAAAATTTACATTTTTCAATGTAATTAGAATGTGAAATTGGCTATGCGAACAAAATTACATTTTTATTTGTAACCGTGACATGAGAATTGGCTATGCGAACAAAATTACTTTTTTTCAATGTAACTATGAATGAGAATTTGATATGTAAATAAAATTTACATTTTTGTTCAATGTTAAAATAAAAGAATTTCACCGTAGGATGATTTAACATTATTTTCAATGTTAAAATAAAAGAATTTCACCATAGGATGATTTAATATTATTTCTAATGTTAATACTAGAGTAATTTTAACCATATGTATATTTCACATTTTTATTTATGTGAAGTAAAAGAAAATACACCGCATGTTAAAGTAACATTATTTTCAATGTTAAAAAAAAAGAAAATGCATTGTATGTTAAAGTAACATTATTTTCAATGTTAATATAAAAAGAAAATGCATTTTATGTTAAAGTAACATTATTTTCAATGTTAATAAAAAAGAAAAGAAAATGCATTGTATGTTAAAGTAACATTATTTTCAATGTTAATAAAAAGAAAATGCATTGTATGTTAAAGTAACAGTATTTTCAATGTTAATAAAAAGAAAGTGCATCGTATGAAAAATTAACATTATTTTATAATGTAAGGAAAGAGAAATACACCGTATGTAAATTTTACATTATGTAATGAAAGTGAATTTTCACCGCACGTATATTTTGCATTTTATATAATGTAGTATAATAGAAATCCACCGTATGTTCATTTAACATTATTTCTAATGTTAATATTAGAGTAATTTTAACCGTAGGAAAATTTCACATTTTTATTTATTAATAAAAAGAAATTTCATCGTATGTTAAATATGTACATTATTTTTAATGTAAATAAAAAGGGAAATTCGTTGTATGTTAATTTACATTATTTTTAATGTTTATAAAAAGAGAATTTCCATCGTAGGAAAAATTGCATTTTGTTAATGTAATAAAAAGAAGATCCACCGTATGCTATTTTACATTATTTTATAATGTAATATAATTGAAAATACACTGCATGTTAAGTTAACATTATTTATAATGTTAATATAAAGAGAATTAACTGTAGGATTAATTTACATTTTTGTTCAATGTTAATAAAAAGGAATTTAACCGTAGGATTAAAGTATATTATTCTTAATATAATAATGAAAAGAAATCCACCGTATGTTATTTTACATTAATTTATAATGAAAAATAAAAGAATTCCACTGTATGTAAATTTACATTATTTTATAATGTAATATTAGAAGAATTGCACCGTATGTAAATTTACATTATATTATAATGTAATTATAAAGAGGATTTATACCATAGAAAATGAACATCATTTTTAATGTTAATTAAAAAGGTAATTTACACCGTAGGATAATCATACATTATATTAATGTAAATATTATAGGAATATTCACCATAGGAAGATTTACACAATTTATATTGTAAATAAAAAGAATGAATTTTATATTGTAAATAAAAAGAATGAATTTTATATTGTAAATAAAAAGAATGAATTTTATATTGTAAATAAAATGAATGAATTTTATATTGTAAATAAAAAGAATGGATTTTGTATGGTGATTAAAGAAGGGGAGTTTACATTTTATTTAAGGTAAATTAAATAAGGATGTGACAAGAATGAAAGTTTACATTTTTATAATGTGAAATAAAATAAGAATTTCCACCATAGGAAATTACATAGTTTACATGGCAATTAAGAAGGATGATTTACATGTGAAATAAAAAATTACATTTTTTTTATGTAATTGGAATGAAAATTTACATCGTAAAATAAAATTTCATTTTAGGAATAATTAAAATAGAATGAATTGTTAATAAAAATATTATTAACAGATAAGAAGGATTTTCAAAATATATATATATATATATATGTACGAGGATTGTTTGGGAAGCCGAGTTATTCTCATTCCAAATGATCCTGCGGCGTTAAAAATCGAAGTAAGAAGACGACGCATGAAGACCGTAAATCTTCCCTCGAATGGACAGCGATCGAGATCCTGAATTGACTTGCTCCCAATTCATGGGTCAAGGTCATTGCCCAGACGTACGCGTTGATTTCACAGATTTGACTTTCGTTCAAACCCAGAGCATAAGTTTAAATGGATGGTGTGTCTGACATCGTACTTTGTTATATATCATATTGTTGATTTTCTGTTAATATATAAATGTTGGTGGTGAAGAATTTATTCTTTACTTAACACCCATTTATGTATTGATGGATAAGCAATGGTATGGTATGGAGTGACAGTGTGGCATACTAAGATGCAATGATCAGGGTTTCTTGTTGAAAAGCAGAACCTTGTGGTGACGATCAAAGCACCGCTTGAATAGGCAGAGCTTTGTGTATTACGTGACTTCACGAGCCTCACAAACCGGTAGAGTCTAAAACGGGCGAAGAGAACGCAGGGAGAGCAACACGTTTCTTTCTAGTTAGAAGTGGTGTTTGGGTTTTATCACGGCCTGGCATTTTACTTATGTGGATGGTGGAATGAGGCGCCTCAGATATTAGGCCTATAGGACCGGGAAACGTGTGCTTAGGAATTGCCAATCCTCAAAGCTGTATGTGAGGACCGACCCTGCCATTTCCAAGGGTTCACTGCGGGGAATCCTGAGACATTAGCTAGAGTGTCTCGAATCGGTAAGGAGCTCCGCTCTAGCCTAGACTTATGATGGAAACCAAAATCCAAATACGAACCGACGAATTTGATTGTATTACTAGTATGGAGGCATAGTATATGGTACCTATGCTTCCTAAGATTAATACATTTACTTTGAAATGTTTTCATATACATTAATGATAATATTAGATTCGTATTTGCCGTATTTAGCATCCACGACTTGATCATTCAAAATCACCTTTTCCGCTTCAGCCAAAGCTAAACTTTCTCTCATACTTGCTTTTTCTGCCTCCCAAGCAGCTCTCTCAGCTTCAAAATGGCCTTGTGCTGTCTTCAACTCAATGTTGGCCATTTTGAGATCTTCTACCTCCTTCTTTAAGGCCATTTTCTCTTGACTATTTGAGTCAAGTTCCGAATGAAAGCGTTTCTTAGCATTCTCCAATTCGGTCTTGTAATTTTCAGCATCTCTCCGCGCTAAGGCAAGTTGGGATTGAGCGTCCTCCAAGTCCTTCTCCATCTTTGTCCTGGCCCTTTCGTTGTTATCAATTTTCACCTTAGATCTATGTGCTTCTATTTCAAGCGTTCGTATGACTTTTGAAAGATTAACCGCGTGTTTCTTCATCATTTCATACTGCCTGGCTACATGGCGAATGTGCCCGACAACTTTATTATCCCAGTTCATAGGGACCGGTTCCAAGGCTGGAACAAACGTCATCCTATCGAAGAAGATGTTGGGGAATTGTTCCCGCATCTTTTCCAGCCTACCTTGAGTCTCGGGACTATGGATGTAATCTCGTGACACGGGGGCAGCCAACTCTGGCCCACTGGAAGGGACAATGTCACTTCTCTCCTTTTCAGAATCTTTAATTGGATCCTTGCTTTTATCCTTAGACTCGTAATGTCTTTTTGACGACCTGCTGTGAGAGGGTGCACTCTTCGGAGGAGTTAACTCTTTAGGAAGTTGTTTTCCCCCTGCAGGAGCTACCGGATAACTGGCAAGCTTGCCAGATGTCGATTTCGGTGGAGACCGGGGTTGCGAAGAAGTAGGCCTGTGAGAAAGGCCGCGAGAGCGCTCGGTACTCGGATGAAGGCTGGGTGTGCCTTCACGAAGAGAGCGATAGGAATAAGACCGCTTGCGAGACATCTTTCCTGCAAAGGAGAAAAGAGCATATTAAAACTTTGAATACTGTTGATATAAAAGTGCGGGGTCAGGCAGTGTGTGTGATTTGTGCATCCTATATAATTCCCCCTAACAGACCCGGGCCTGGAGTCAGGCTCATCTGAGTGGTTTCTTGCTCTCTAATTGGAGCGATGGTCTCCTCAGAAGCAGGGAAAAAGGGCTCCCCTTCAAAGTCCCTCTCTGTGTATACATCATCGGGAAGAGGAATTTTGCCCAGCTCTTTAAAAAGCTGTTCATCTGTCAAATCATCGGGAGCAGCAGGTTCGATCGGAAGGGAAGCCCTGGAGGGGAAACCCCGCGGAGAGACTGGGATTTCCTTAGGCTTGTCACCACGGGCCTCATCCCCTCTGTATATGTTCAGGTCCTCATCGTCTTGGATGATTATCGGGGAAGGACTCTTGCGAAATTTAGTTGTTTCTGCTGCCTGCGATGTTCCCTCTCCCTCCGTTGTGGGCACGTATTTGTAGGGTTTGCCGCCAGCGCTAAGTCCAAATCTTATATCCAGAAGGCGATGCTTATGAAGATTCTCGTCAGTGATGCACTTCTAGATCCTTAGAAAGTCGGATCTGCTTTGTAGAAGAATAGACAATCGATTATTGTATAACGGGCCTTCCGTCTTCGGGAAGACGTGATCTGTTTAAAACAAAGAAAAAGGTGGAGGATGTTAATGCTTCAGCTTCTTGAGCAAGATATTCAGTCAAAAGATTAAAGTTTACTTGATTTAAGCCATCTTCTTGAGCACCCGGCCTGTTTTTTATATAGAACCAATCAGACTTGGGATCCCCTATATTACTGTATCCGTCATACAGAACCTTCCTATTCGCCACCGATTCAAAGAAAGAGAAATTTGGGGTTGCCGAGGAGCGATGCTTGAAAAGATAAAAGAATGTTAAATCTCTAAATGTGAGTTCGGTATGCAGGATCTCCGCGTATGCAATATATAGGGTGTATAGAGACGCGTAGGCGTTAGGATGAAGCTGCATCGGAGCGATACCCAGTCGTTTTAAGGTCTCGATGACGATTGGAGGAAACGGAGGAATAGCTCCTACCAAGCACATGGTTCGGCTGGCATCCATATACCCTTCCGGAGCTAAGTGGGGTCTATCTTCGCTAACGGGTGTCCTCACATCATCCCAAGGGATCCCATGTCTCAGGCAGATTCTTTTAAGCTTTATGTCATCAAGTTTAGATGCTAAAGAGTCAGAAAATTTCTCTATTCCGAGCGCGCCAGGAATCTCATCGGGAGCTCGCCTGTCTGTTTCAGACTCTTCACTAGATGAAGTACTTTCAGACAGATCCTATTCCGTTGCCTCGTATTCAGATCCAGAATCTTCGCCCCCTGGGTTATTTGGAGGGACCTCGGGGTTGTATTGCTCAGGAACCTCGGACTCCGTTTCTGTAACAGATCTTGAGGAGGATTGATTATCCGACATTACTGTTAGGCGAGAAAACATGAGAAATGATATTAAAACTACCCATCCCCCGTGTGTGCAAGTGCCGGTGTGTGTGCATGTGCATACATTAAAGAAAAGTACAAGAGTCAATAAAATCATCCAGACATTGGTCATTGTTCGGTTGATAGATTATGCATTTGTTCAATCCGGAGTGTTCATCTTAAGGGCTCTAACCTAACTGTTCATCAATGTGTTAGAGTTGCATCATATTATTTAGTCAGCTTGTGCATCAGATCGTCGTCGGTCGGATCGTAAGACAGATTCGGATCGCGAAGTGTGGACGGATCGTGGTAAAGGACTCGGTACGCGGAAGGGTATTAGATCAGGGGAAGGCTTCGAATCGTGAGGCGCACCAATTCATCCGGAACGGATCGCGATGATTTCTTAGCGATCCGCATCGCCCCCCATCCTCCACGATCCGAAGCTCTGGTATCTCCGCGATCCGACACTCACACGAATCGTAGCCTTGTCATTTCCATGATCTGATCCGCTACCCAAATCAACTTTCCAGTTCCGTACCCTCTCCCCTCGTCTCGCCACCGCTTCGAACTCAGACCTCGCCCACGAACCGACCTGGTCATCTCTTCCTTCTTCTTCCTCAACTCTCCTCTTCGCACCAGGCACGCTCGCGTTCAATATCGTCAAATCCTACGAATTTCCGCTGTCTCCCCTTTCTAAATCAGTGCGAACAAACTAGGAATTAAAGAAAAGCGGTTTTATTACCTTCTTAAAATTTGAGATTGGTTGGAAATTCGAAAATCAAAGTTAATTTTTCTCAGAAAAATTGGCGGCGGCTGTGCATAAAGAAAGAAGAAGAGGAGAATGAGGGTGAGGATCGACTTATATAGGCAAAAGGGCGACCGTTCGTCTCCCCTTTTTCGTCTTATTCGATCCGCGAAAATAGACGGGCCGCGAACCAAAAGCCCACCACGTCTCGAAGAGAAGCCCACCGCGTTCCGTTCCGTGAAGAGGCCCAAGTGCTCACCAGAGGACGAGGCGAATGACTCGCTAACGGACCGCGACTCGCGCATGCGATCCAAATCGATAAATGACCGGAAGAAATGAAAATTCAAAGATGCACCTGACAGATTCGATGATGAAAGACTCTGAAAGACTCTGAAAGATCCCAGAAAAAGAACTATCCACTGATTTGCATCTCTTTATGAAAAGACGTTTTTATAGTTTCAAAGCATATTCCATCATCGATAAAACATACTTCGAGGGGGCAAAATGTTGGCTAGCTTTTTGACCAAGCCACCCAGGTTCACTCACAAGAAGAAGATATGAAACTACGTTCCCTAAGTACATGAAGGAACGGATCGCACCAGAGGATCACCCCTCATCGGATTGCCCCTCATCGGATCGCATCTCATTGGATCGCCCCCATTGCATCAGCGAAACGACCACCTCTATGCGACTCGATCCGTACATACACTACTGCCCAGTACGGACCGATCCGATCCCCTGATGCACGGCGAAGCCTCTGACCCGTTCAAGCACGAGCTAATCTTCGGTGATCCGAGATGCACGGATCCTGCAACACGTGTCCCCAACTGTCATTTTGACTAATTCTCCCTCTTTGCTCGATCCGATGTTCAAGGGGATCGCGACACCTGTCCACAACGGCTAATTTGACTAATTCTTCATCGGCTGCGATACGATCCGATATTCTTGGGATTCGTGCCACGTATGACCACGATCCGCCTGACAAAATCAGCTATAAATAGCCCAGAGTTTGGCATTTTTGAGGATCCCTTTTGGCAATATTGAGTACTGATTCCGCCATTATTGTCATACTACCATTTCTTATCAGTTTTATTACTAGATTATTGAGAGAAATCACAATTGTAAAAGCGAGCGAGAGAGAAATCATTGATTGTATTGACATTCAAAGTATAATCGATAACATATAAAGTGGACGTAGGCTTGTTAACGCAGAACCACTATAAATTCTGTGTGTTTTCTGCTTTTTCCTCATTCTCCAATTAAAACTCTATAAGAATCAGAACAATTTGGGTGTTAGGTCCAAATTTTGATCTAACAGCATGCAAAAATGACAAGGGTAAATCCGTTCCTGCTCCTTCTTATGCCAAGAAATTCTCTATATAGCAATCAATGGCGTATGGGCCTTGGCTCATACGCCACTCCTGTCTTTCCGATGACCTCGACCCATGCAAGGACGAAGAACCCGAATACAAGAGGGCTACTCCGGTCGAATCCACAGTGGACGTTCCCGTCAACCTCGAAAACCCAACAAGGGTGTTGAAGGTAGGGTCACAACTCCACCCAACAATTAAAGAAGATCTCATATTCTTCCTGAAAGCCAATTCAGATGTGTTGCGTGGACTCACTCCGACAAGAAAGGTATCGACCCTGCAATTGCTTGCCATTCCCTTGGCTTAGATCCCATAATGCCTCCAGTCAAACATAAGCGCCGCTTTTTAGGGCCTGAGAGGTCCAAGACACTCGAAGAAGAGGTAGACCGTCTGCTCAACCATAACTTCATCCGCGGAGCTGACTATCCCGAATGGGTTTCCAATCCAGTTCTGTTTAAGAAAGCCAATGGTAAATGGCGAACATGCATCAACTTCTCCGATCTGAACAAGGCATGCCCCAAGGACAACTTTCCACTCCCTAAAATCGACCAATTATTCGACTTAACCGCCGGATACCAACTACTATCTTTCATGGACGCGTACTCAGGCTACAACCAGATGCCGATGAGCCTCCACGACTAAGACCATACCTCTTTCATAACCGATCTCGGGCTCTACTACCATCGTGTTATGTCGTTCGGCCTTAAAAATGCCGGTGCCACTTACCAACGAATGGTTAATCAACTTTTTAAAAATCAAATTGGAAAGTCCATGGAGCTGTACGTGGATGATATGCTGGTAAAGTCTAAACTATCAAGCGACCACGTCCAGGACCTCTCCGAAATGCTCGATGTCCTTCATCAGTATGACATTTAACTCAAATCCCAGAAATCCTCCTTTGGAGCCTCCTCGGAAAATTCTTGGGTTTCATTGTCAATTCACGGGGTATCCAAGATAACCAAGAAAAAATCCAAGCTATTCGGGGCATCCGAGTCCCCTAGAACATCAGGGATATTCAAAGTCTGAACAGAAAGGTCGTCGCTTTAGGTCAGTTCATCTCGAAGGCCACCGATAAGTGCATCCCCTTCTTCGATTTACTCCAAAAAGGGAAACGCAACTTCGAGTGGACCCCCAAATGCGTCTCCGCCTTCAAGGAACTTCTGGAACACTTAAAGCGACCACTTATCCTATCTAAGCCTATAGACCGTGAGGACTTATATATTTACATAGCTGTTTCTGAGCAGGCAATCAGCTCGACACTAATACGACTCGAAGACCAAACTCAACGACCCGTCTACTATATCAGCAAGCGGTTAACGGTGGGAGAGAAGAACTACCTGAAGCTAATGAAGCTGGCATTCTGCTTATTGATTTCCTCTAGAAAGCTCCGACCATACTTTCAGTCGCATCCCAAAAAAGTTTTCACAAACCAACCACTGCGTTCGGTCCTACAATGACCCGAGGCGTCAGGATGATTATTAAAGTGAAGCATCGAGTTAAGCCTGTTCGAGATAACTTTCATACACCCGACGAGCCATCCTCAGCCAAGCTATCGTAGATTTCATCGTGAAGTTCACAGCCCTTGAGGAGGACACCACAGTGAACGCCGGAACTCTCGACGCCAAGTGGAAATTGTTCGTAGACGGCTCCTCTAACATAAAATGCTCTAGGGCCGGAGTCATGCTCATCACCCTGAAGAACGCCCGATGTATTACGCATTGAGGCTAAATTTCCATGCTACCAACAATTACGTGGAGTACGAAGCCTTAATCGCTGGGCTTAGAATCACGATCGAACTCAAGCTAGAGACCGTCCACATCTTCTCCGACTCATAACTTATCGTCCGATAGAGACTGGGAGAGTATGAAGCGAAAGAGGGACGGCTTGCCCAGTCCCTGACCTGGATTCAGGGGCTACTCGTCTACCTCGAGCATTTCACCATTACCTATATCTCACGTGAGAAAAATGAACAAGCAGATTCCCTCGCCAGAATGGCATGCTCCAAGGATCCGCAACTTAACGGATATTTCCCGGTTAAAGTCTTTAACTCTCCAGCATCAAGCTAGGGCAAGACGAGATGATCATGAGCACCGAACCCAAGCCCGAGTCTTGGATGACATTGATCAAAAATTACCTATAGCATAGGATCCTACCAAAGCACTACAAGGAAAGGCGCGCGCTTACCCGCCAGTCAGCCCATTACCTTCTTATGGATAGGGTACTCTACCGCAGAGGTTACTCCGTTCCCTTGCTCCTGTGTGTAGCTCACAATGATGCCCTCCGAGTGCTAAGCAGTGTGTATGAAGGAGAATGTGGAGATCACACTGGGGGGCACACCCTGGCCAAAAAGATTCCCAGACATGGTTATTACTGGCCCACACTTGATCAAGACGTCGCGGACTACGCACACAAGTGCGAAAAGTGCCAGCGCTTCTCCAAGATTCCAAGAGCCCCACCTACCAAATTGTCTCAAATGGTCAGCCCATGGCCATTCTCCGTGTGGGGAATCAACATCTTCTGTTGGACCAAAAAGTGGTTCTAACACCCAAATTGATTAAAAGCAAAATGAAATGAGATAAAAATAAAAATGAACACACAGGATTTATAGTGGTTTGGCGAAGAAATGCCTACGTCCACTTGTTTTTCACTATTTTCACTGATTTAGTTGCAAGTATAATGAAATATTCACTCGATCTCTCTCACAACTCACTTACAATCACTCCATTGTTTGAAAACAAATAATGAAAGAAGTTTTGGATTTTCCGGGATTGCTGGAATTCGGGTTATGAAGGTGGTTGAACTCTCCAAGTGCCAGAAAAAAGATCCTTTTCTTTGTCTCTAGACGGGGTATTTATAGGTGTGAATTTGCTCAGAACCCGATCCGGATCGGAGCCACGCGTCATACACCCCTTCAGCCTCGGGTTCGGATGCATTTCTATGTTGACAACGCATCAGAGTAATGGACGTTGTGGGCAGGAACTGGTCATAGCCGATCCAGATATCCAGGCGCTTATGCAGGGGAGTGATATGGAGAATGGGTTCGGGTCGGAGGGACATGTACAAGGGGTTCGGATCGGGATATCCGATCCAACCCGGATTGACTTGGAAACAATTCTCTCTTCTCTTTATTCTGCTCCGCTCCGCTCCGCTCCGATCTATCTCCGTAGCAATCAAGTGGCTTTCCGATCCAATTGAGATTATATTGCCCTCCGATCCGAACAGCTGTGCCTTTCTAATTTCCTCAGCAATAGCTCACCGATCCGAACAGAAAACTTTATCCGAACCGCTATCCTGCTCTGATCCGACCCGCTTCAGAGCTTTCCAAGTTCTTCAATATTTCATGTTTTGACTTTGTGTTGCCCAGTTCACAAAGTGGGCTAACATTTTGCCCCCTCAAGGGATGCTTCTGTTGGAGATGGAGCATGCTTTGACCATCAATGCATAGCGCTCTTCGAAGTAATTTCCCTTTTGATTTTCCTTGCGTTTTTATCTTTTTCTTCAAATTTCAATTCAGTTTGTTGCCAAGCTAAAGAATTCGGTTCGGTTCGGAATCCGATCCGAACAGACCCCCTCTTCTCTCTATCTTTTGCTGGAGTATTGGGCCAAGCTTCGCTTCTGGGCTGTCCATCCGATCCGAACAGGGGTTCTCCTATTGGGCTGCCGATCCGAATGGGGAGACGAATAGTCACCTTCTTCTTCTATATAAACTTCACCTTCTTCCTCCTTTCACTTTCACTGTTTCATTTGCGAAGTTCTGTAAAACGAAAGAGAAAATACTCAATTCGTGAAACTTCAAAATTCTTCTTAATTCTCGAAGTAATCACACTGGTAGGTTATAAAACTTTGAACAATCCTTTCTTTAATCGTTTTCAAGTCGGATTCTTCAAAATTCAATCATAAAACTCTGATGACCTTGCCGCCGTGACCCTCCCCCTCGTCATCGTTATCAATAGACGCGTCGCCGTCTTGAGGTTGGAACGGAGGGAACGAGGATCTGTAATGGAATACACCAGTATGTAATTGCTTGGTTTTGTCTTGAGGAATTGGAACGAGATCGGCCCTGGGGTGGGATAGGGAAGAAAGAGGGTGAAGGAGAAGAAGAAGATGATGGAGAATCGGTTCGGTTCGGAAGGATATGGAAGGTGAAAAACAAAGGAAGAAGGAAGGAAATTCAGGAGGTCGGATCGGGTCGGGGCGAGCACATAAAGAAAAAAGAAACGAAATCTAGGTGATCAGATCGGGTCGGAGCAAGCATTTAAGACAGGAGTGAAGGAGCCTCCCAAACCGGATCGGATCGTAAAATGATGGAAGAGAAATATAACTACATGATCCGATCCGAACCGTTAGGGGACTTTGCCTCCGATCCGATCCGACTTCAATTTCTGAGCTTCAATAAGATTTCCAAGCATAAGGTCACGCCTCCGATCCAATCCCAATGAATGAATCCGAACCGAACCGAAGCACAGTCTATCTTAACGCATAAAAACTCATCTAACTGGCCCAATCAAACTTTGGCATAATCTTCAATCTTATGGACAGTTAGGATAGTGCCTTGCGAACGTAACTGGACATCAAGAATTACTTCAACTCTTTATATCTTGCCAAACTTTTTCGTCGCACTTTTAAACATTTACTTTGCACTTTCCGCATACACTGTTCACACTTTAGTTTGCACACACGCACGGGGGGATACGGGCTAATTTGCTCTAATTTGTGCTATTGCTTCTTCAATAGTTTTATGACCATGAGACCCAGACGCTCTTCCAGACTAGCTGAGAGGAAATAGGCCCCGGAAACCTCTAACAAAATCACTTTCGAGGACATATCTTCTCCGTCAGATCCAAAATGGGACAATGAGGGTCCAGACTACGGGGTTGGAAATCGGGAAAGCAACAAGGTGTCTTCAGAAAATGAAGTTTCTTTGGGTTTTGAGGAGGAAGGAGGGATTGGTGACGATCGAGCCCCCGATGAATTTGAATCGGCCGTTATATTGGAATCACCTCCAGATTCCGTTGAATCAACAATCGACAACGATCGACTTATCCGAATTTGCTTAAAGTACGGGATAATGAAAAGGGACACTCTAGTGCCTTCAAGCTCTGACCGTCCCCACAACCCTCCAGAAGGATATATGGCAGTCACCAGGTTGATGTGTATGGTCGGCGCTATCCCTCTGTTTTCTCCTTTCATCATTGACTTTCTAAGACAAATGCGGATTGCCCCCATGCAGCTGCATCTCAATTTTTATGCCTACTTGCACACTTTGTACATAGCATACCATGAGATCTTAGGCATAGAGCTCACGTTCGATGACGTTCATTTCTTCTATAACTTCAAGCATCGGACTCGAGAGACTCCATCTTTCTACTATTTTGAGTCTGTTCCTAAGAGGAAGATAATCTCGGCGCCATTCAGCAGTAAAGATGGAGACTCCAGACTGGAATGGTTCTATGTGAAGCGACAGCCTGGATGTGCCAGGAGGTGGACGAAATCAAGTAAAGCACTGATTTTCTAAATCCGGGCTCTATACACTCGAGTTATCACCTTAACTTGTTTTCCTTTTTGTTTGCAGTCGACAATCCAAAACAAATATCAGATCAGGTGTTCTTTGACCGGATGCATCAACTTCTTAATGGCGATCAAAAATTCTTGACTATCGACGAAGTCCTTAAAGACGAATATCTTCACTTTCATGGGCTGTTATCCGTTTTTCATAGCATTGGTCATGGGACGGCTCCATACGCATATATTCCTCCAGTGGAGGTAGTCCCAGAGATAGGAGAAGGCTCAGGAGTTCCTACAGTGCCTCTTCAAACTTCACCTTCTCCATCTTCTACTCAGGATGACGAATTGGCTAACCTGGCCGAAAAGCATCGTGAAGGATATATTGCCCCCGAGGAGGCTACTTCTCCGGAAAAGTCAACATCCTCCCAAGAGTCGCCACTTAATGCTTCCGAGGGGGATGTCCCTAGTACTGATGACCAAATATTTCAGGGTTTGGGGGATCTCCCCGTACCTGAAACTATATACACTTCAGAGGATTTTAGGAAGGATCCTTTAGTCTTCACCTCTTCTGAAGAGACCACTCCTGCTAAGGCTAAAGAGCTTGCCCGTACTAGTCTAGCTTCAGACTCGGGTTGGTTGGGGGGGAAACACACCACTTAGGACACACTTTATACAACAGCATTAGCATTCATTGCACCTCTTTCTCCATGAATCCAGTAATTCTAAATTTCGTTTGTCTTATTGTGCAGGTACGATGTCTCGATCCTACTATGATATCAGGAAGCTTCGCCGTAGCATGTCCAATCCTCCTCAGGATGTCGAGTATGATCGCCGTGATGATCGTGGTAGGGATGAGAGAAGGCCTTATGATCCCTATCGTTCTCAACCCTCACGTTCTCGCTCACCAGTTCGGCCGGAATAAGAGAAATACAAGGGTTATCAAAGCCGTAGGGAAGAGGATAGACCACAATCTAAAGACTCCACTTCTTCCCATGAAAAGCGCAGTAGAGAGAGAAGTCCTCCGAAAGAAACCGGGTCTCGGAGTAAGCACAAGGTCCCTGCTACTAAACGACCTAGGACAGACAAAGAAACTACCGAATCCTCCTCAAATAGGAACACCGAATTGACAATCCCCGCTCCTCCCCCACTAGATGCGGAAACTGCAGTAAAGCGGGCATATTTGGAGGAGCAATTTCCCGAACACTACTTCGAGACTTTGACTTTTTTACCTTCCCTTGAACCTGTTTCTTCTAAGTGGGCAGATGAGGCCAAAGCAAAGATAGATGCGGTTGAAAAACAATATACTGAGATGTTTAAATATTCACGCAATCTTTCCAGAATCATCCACACTCTAATCACGAATACTGATTCAATGCAAAAGACCGCGGAGGAGGATGCCAAGGCTTTAAAAGCTCTAGGAAAAGATTTGGAAGACACTCAAGCTCAGCTAGCTGTCGCTCAAAGGGACGCTTCTAACTTCAAACAACAATTTGAGGACATGCAAAAACGTTATCATGACTTGCTTGAATCTCACACTCAAGAGCGTACTGAGTTAAAAAAGCAAGCTGATGAGGCTAAGTCGGAAGCTGCTAAGACACGCCTTGCTTATGCTGACCTCGAACGGAAAAATGTCGAGTTAGCAAAGAGGAGTGCTGAACTAGAAAAGAAGAATGCTGACTTAGCTTCTAAGCTATTGGAGGCAGAGAACAGAGCTGCCCTGGCTGAGGGCAATGTGGAGTGTGCTATCAAATCTGCGGAGGAAGCCCGCAAACAACTGTCAGAGGCGGAGGCTGATATTCAGGGTTTCGGCGAATTAATGATTGAATTCTTCGCACATATCATCCATCGCCGAAACATTTCTTGGATCGAGGATTATCCATCCACTCTATTTCAATTATGGAATCAGATCGTCGTGTGGGAAGAAGAGGAACTTAAGGTCGATTCCATCGATGAAGATAAGCTAATGGAGAAATACTTGAGGGATGATGAACCGGAGCGCCTATTCGAAGGGCGCCGCCTCATTGCTGAGGCCATGGAAGAAGAGAGATGGAAGTCTAAACAGAAGAATGCTCTCGAAGCTGGTTCCTCTCCTTCTGCCCCTGCGACTTCTGAAGTAGAGGGGTATGATCCTGAAAATCCGGGAATTCCCCGAACAACTCTGCTATCCCCTATTCCTGAAACGGTATTAGAGGTAGTAGTCACCCCTGCCGAGAAGTCTTCGGAAGGTATCCCTACCTTTTCTCCTCAATTTGTCAAGGCTATTTCTACCTTTCGCCATGTGATTGAGCAATCGATGAAAAACCCATTATTTTCGCCTGAGTTGATAACTGTTGCTTCTCATTCTGTAGGTGTTGAGCCATCCGAAAAGACAGATGTGACTCAGGGAGCCACCGCCGGGGCAAAGCCCGCAGAAAAGGCCAAAAGAGGGGAGGATAAGGCTGCTCCTATAGACTTGGGAGAAGGAAGTGAGCCAACTAAGGTCGCCACTCCCCATGATGAAGAAATGATAGCAGCTTTAAAGGACGATGGCAGTGACGGGGGGCATGAAGAGGAACCAGAAGTTGCTATAGTCGGGGAGTCAAAAAATGCTGATGATGTTACCTTGGCTGCAATGAAAGCTGATCAAGACAAACGCTTGCAATTAAAAGCCGAAGAACTAGACCCCGAAGCCCTCAAGCCCCTCGCAGTTGTGGATGCGGGATCAAGGTTAGTTGTTAAGCTCTCAACTAGATCTATTACAGAGGAACTCGCTAAAAAATCTTCTCTTGACTCCAGCGCTCCGCCCTCCGGGAAGAAGTCTACTGGCTCCAGCACCGCATCTTCAGGAAAGAAGAAATCAAAACGAATCTTAACAGAGGCTGAGAAAGAAGCAAAGGATGCGGAGAAAGCCGCCAAGAAGTCCAAGGCTCATTCGAAATCTAAATAGTGGATTGCCTTGTGTTGTTTTAGCATTTAGTGAACCAACAATTGCTGCTACAAGAGCGGCTCTTGCACCTTCTTTTTTTTTAGCTACTTTCCTGTACAAATTCATTCATTCATAAATAAATAAAAAATAATTCATTTTCTACAATGTCTGTTTGTCAGTAGTTCTGCACTTATGTAAAAATGCATGTCTTGCTATAGTTACGAAATGAAGTCACGGAGCGAGGGAATATGTATATACATATATGCCCCCAGTTAATTCTAATAAATTATTAATGCTTAATCAAGCAATCTGAATGCTCCCGATTTTCTGATGGGATAGCATTTCCTGTGTCGTCAGTGCCTGTCGTTTTTCTGGCATTTCTTTTATACTCTCTCTCTCTCTGGAGAGTTAGAGTTAGGGGAAGAATTTCTTTTTCAGCGCTCAGTCGGAGACGCTTTTATACTCTCTCTCTCTGGAGAGTTAGAGTTAGGGGAAGAATTTCTTTTTCAGCGCTCAGTCGGAGACGCTTTTATACTCTCTCTCTCTGGAGAGTTAGAGTTAAGAATGTCGTTTTCTCATTCTTTTATGTCTTATCGCACAAGTAGTCGCTATGCTTTTTCTTATGTTTAAACTGTCTTTAACCTTTTCAGGTTTTGAATCATCCTGTATTCCATAATCACAACAGAATAATTGATGAATGTATATATGTAATGCATAAAAGTAAATAACACACAATATTTTATAGTGGTTCGGCTAAGTCGTAGCCTACATCCACTTTATAGTCTTTTATTCATATCGTCAGATTTTCCCAAGGCAAGTCGTGCCTTATTACAGAGTTCATAAGAAAAATAACAAAGAGTACAGCATTTCTAATCCAAATATCGCATTAAGTGTTGGGCATTCCATGCTCTAGGGACTTCTTCACCATCTACGTTCGTTAACTTGAAGGTTCCTTTTTCAAGTTACCGTTGGATGACAAAGGGCCCTTCCCATTTTGGACCAAGGTGAGGAAGGGATGGAAAGACTCTCTTTAGCACCAAATCTCCTGGTTCAAAAGTCCCGAGGCGAACTTTTTTATCGTAATAGCGTGCCATCTGACGTCGATGTCTTGCCGCACGCAAATCTGCTTCGTCCCTTTTTTCTTCGACTTCATCAAGAGACTCAAGTAAGAGCGCCCGATTCGTCATCGGGTCATAATATGTCACCCTGTGGGAAGGAACTTCCAGTTCAACTGGAATTACTGCTTCTGAGCCAAAGGAGAGAGAGAAAGGGGTGTGACCGGTGGCCGTCTTAAATGTTGTTCGATATGCCCACAAAGCTAGGGGCAATTCGTCAACCCATTTTGCCTTTGCACGCTCTAACCGTTTCTTGAGGATGGATTTGATTACTTTGTTTATTGCCTCTACTTGCCCGTTCGACTGCGGATAGGCAACTGCAGTATATCGCTTGTCAATCTTATACTTCTGGCAGAAATTTCTGAATTCAGTACTATCAAATTGGGTTCCGTTGTCAGTTATAATCGTCCTTGGGATCCCGAATCGGCAAATAATATTTCTGACCACCAAACTTATCACCTTTCTTGCCGTGATCTTGGTCAAGGGCTCAGCTTCCACCCACTTCGTAAAATAGTCCAAGGCCACTATTGCATATTTCGCTCCTCCCTTAGCAATCGGTAGAACTCCAATGATATCAATTCCCCATGTGGCAAATGGCCAAGGACTCACCATTGATTTAAGTTGGGTCGACGGTGCTCTGGGATTTTGGCGAATCTCTGACACTTATCGCAGCGTCGTGAATAATCAGCTGCATCTTTATTAATTGTAGGCCAGAAGTATCCGTATCGCAATATCTTTTTTGCTAAAGTCTGACCTCCTGTATGATCTCCACACTCACCTTCGTGTACTTCTCTTAGTACACGCTTGATGTCGTCGTGTGCTATACATCGTAACAGGGGCATAGAAAATCCTTGCCTGTAAAGAGTATCATCTTGTATGAAATATCTGGTAGCCTTGCGAACTACAGCCCTTTTCTCACTCTTCTTTGATGGGAGTGTCCCATTTTTAAGGAAATTCTTAATTGGAGTCATCCACGACTCCTTCTCCGGTTCCGCTTCGAAAGCGAACTCAACTTCCATCGACTCAAAGCTTGGCGATTCCAACGTTTCAATTGGAATTATTTCAGTCTCTTCTGGATTGTCGGAACTAGCCAGCTTTGCCAGCCTATCCGCCTTCTGGTTTTCGGCTCTTGGGATGTGTGTTATATCTTACCGCTTCAAGCTACTCAATAGCTCTCTCACTTTCCTGAGGTAGGCGATAAGTCGAGGTCCCCGAGCCACAAATTCCTCTCGCACTTGGCAAACAACGATTTTAGAGTCACAGAATATGTCCAATGTTTTTATTCCGAGGTCTTTAGCAAGCTTCAGCCCGGCAATCAGGGCTTCATATTCAGAATCATTGTTAGTCGCCGAAAATTCTAATCGTAGAGCATAATATAACGATCGTCCTTCGGGGGTGACTAAGACGATTCCAGCTCCGGACCTTCGATCGTTCTTGGCTCCATCTGTGTATAGTTTCCACGGATCTATCTTTAACTCATCCTCAGACCTAACCACTTTGTCATCGATTACTTCCTCCTCTGGGATGGTGAACTCCGCTATAAAGTCCGCCAGAGCTTGCCCCCTGACCGACTTTCGCGGTTGAAAATTTAAATCAAATTGGCTTAATTCTATATTCCATTTGATCAACCTTCTCGATGCTTCGGGTCTCTGCAATACCTGCCTCAAGGGCTGGTCGGTGTATATGGTTATTGGATGAGCTTGGAAATAGTGACGAAGTTTTCGGGATGCGATAAGGAGGCTGTAAGCGTGCTTCTCAATTTTTGGGTAGTTGCGCTCTGCCGCTGCTAATTTCTTTCTTACATAATACACTGGCCTTTGTACTTTGTCTTCTTCTCGAACCAGGGCTGTGCTAACGGCGTGAGCCGAGACTGCCAAATAAACAAACAATTCTTCGTGATCTACTGGCTTTGACAAAATCGGCGGTTTTTCTAGCAGTTCCAATAAATTTCGAAAGGCCTCAACACAGTCCGGAGTCCACTCGAATTTCTTCTTTCCTCTTTTAATCAAATCAAAAAACGGAACGCATTTATCTGTGGCTTTGGAGATGAATCTACTCAGCGCCGCTACTTTCCCTGCAAGACTTTGGACGTCTTTAATTCTCCTCGGCTCTTCAATGTTTTTAATCGCTGTTATCTGGCTAGGATTGATTTCAATTCCTCGGGAGCTCACAATGAAGCCAAGGAACTTTCCCGATGCCACTCCAAATGAGCATTTCAGAGGATTCAATTTCATCCGATACTTTCGCAGGATGCCAAACATTTCCGCCAAATCTTGCATATGGCTGGAGGACTGTTTCGATTTGACAAGCATATCATCCACATAAACTTCCATAGTCTTTCCTATTTGATTATAAAACATTCTGTTCACCAAGCGCTGATAAGTGGCTCCGGCGTTTTTCAATCCGAATGGCATTACAACATAACAATATAACCCCAAATTCGTAATGAAGCTCGTATGCTCTTGATCTGGCACATGCATAGGAATTTGATTATATCCGGAATATGCATCCATGAAAGAAAGAAGTTTATGACTTGTTGTCGAATCTACAAGCTGGTCAATCCTGGGAAGTGGGAAACTATCTTTTGGGCAAGCTTTGTTCCAATCTGAAAAATCAATGCAAGCCCGCCACTTTCCATTCGACTTCTTTACCAAGACGGGATTCGATATCCAGTCGGGATATGTCGAATCTCGAATAAATCAGTTCTGCTTCAGCTTCTCCACTTCCTCTTTGAGAGCAGCCGACCTCTCTGGGCCCAGCATACGTCTCTTTTGCTTCACCGGCGGATGTTTCGGGTTTACATTTAATTTGTGACTTATAATGGATGGCGATATCCCACGCATATCAGCATGGGTCTAGGCAAACACGTCCAAGTTTGCCTTCAAGAAGTCCGTTGGTTCTTTGGATCGATATGGATCCAACTGAGAACCAACCTTCAAAACTTTTGTCGAATCATTTTCATCAATGGGAATTTCCACTATCGCTTCATTAGGAGTTGCATTTCTAGCCTCTGGTTCCTCGTCTTTTCTGGGATCCAGGTCCTCTGGCGTTCCTTTGGGAAACTCCTTCGGGGTCGATTTCTCTAATTGCTATGCCGAGCCCCCCTTTGGGGGAGGCGAGGCATCTTTACTCTCAATGTTAAGTCCTTTCATCAACATCTTTAGTTCGGCCACATAGCAGGCCCGTCCGGAAACATGATCCCCTCTCATTACTCCAGTTCCGGCTTCGGTTGGGAACTTAAGCAATAAACACCAGGGGGCAATACAAACTATGAATTCAGCAAGGGCAGGCCTCCCCAAAAATGCATTATAAGGCGAATCTACGTCCAATACTACGAACTGAAGCATCCGCACTCTTCTACGTTCTCCTTGCCCCAAGGTCACGGGCAACTCTATGTATCCCATGGGAGCTGTTGACGCCCCGTTGAAGCCTCTGATCCATCCTTCACATGGCTTCAAATCTTCAGATTCAAGCTTCATCTGATCGAATGACTTTTTAAATAAAATATTGACAGAACTTCAGTTGTCTACTAATACCTTATGGACCAAGGCCGGCCCAATAGTGGTAGTAATAACCAACGGATCATCAGTGGGTGATTGGATCCCAGTATTATCTCGGCTGCGGAATACCACGTCGTCAAACATGGTCTTCTGTTGTTTTATGGGGGTGATATCTTCCAAATCATCACCTTCATTCACATCTAGGTGCTTGGCAGCATTTACATATTGATCCACTGATCTGAAACTTCGGATTGCTGGGTGAGGTCCGCCCACTATGGAGTTGATAACAATTTCTTTACCTTTCTGCTGCGCTGTAGGCTTGGAAGCAGGTAGAATCTGTTTTGGAGCCTGCTCTCCTTGCCCCCTGTCCCTCGGGGCAACCTTGTATTCATCCAACTTCCCTTCATGCAGCAGCTTCTCAATCACATCCCTCAAATGCCGACATTCATTGGTTGAATGCCCATGAGTTCCATGAAACAAACAAAATTTCCCTGTCGCCATTTCTTTCTCGGTCGAATCACGAGGTGGCGGTCTTTTGTACTGCAAAACATTGTACGTATCCAGGTAAATATTCTCCAGGGTGTCGTTCAATGGTGTATAATTCTCGTAGGTCTGGAATCAGGGTCTTTTGTTAGGATCACTTCCCCTATTTCTGTTTCTTCTGTTACCGTTCGGATTACGGTTATTGTTGTTGTTACCCCCGCTTCCAGCATTGTTGTTTCCACCCTTGTTTCCCACATTTACTTCAACCTTGCCAGAACTTTCCCCAGACTGTTTCACGGCGATATTACTCTGCACATTTTCTTTTGAAGCCGCCTCAGACTTTCTCTTTCGGTTTGCCCTGGCCTCCTCTCGCCTTAAATAAATATCGGCTTTTTCATAGAATATCTCTCTAGTGGAGGCTGTCTTCCCAGAAAGGTAATCCCCAAACTCAGATTCAATCGACTCCTTCCTTTAATGCCATCAGAAGGGTGGGCTCATGCGGGTCACTAACTTCAGTCACAGCTAGGTTAAAACGGTCAAGATATGCCCTCAAAGACTCTCCTGATGCCTGTTTGATTCTCGATAATTCAATAACACTTTTGGAATTTCGGGCATGGAGTCGGAACTGGTTCATAAAACGTTTGCTCAGTTCCCTGTAATTCGAAATCGAACGAGGAGGAAGTCGGGTAAACCAGAACAGCGCCACATCTTCAAAGTAGATTGGGAATGCTTTGCACATCACTTCATCAGGGGCAGCAGCAGCATTCATGAGCCACGAGTATCGCATCAAATGCTGTCCCGGATCAGTCCTTCCGTTGTACTTGTCCATCTGTGGCAAGTTAAAGCGCCGGGGAAATTGGAAGTCGAGGATATCGTCGGTGAAAGGAGTATGGCTTCGCTCAATGCCATAATCTTCATTTGTATTGTTCCGGCTCTCGGACATGATCTGGCGAACCATTGCCTGTACATTAGCATTAGTTAGGGGCCGCTCAGGTTCCCTGGCCCTAGTATCCGAGTTCCTTCTGGGCTCTTGTTTAGGAGATGCCCTTCTTCTTCGAGCTGCTTCTGCTCTATTCCGTTCCCTGCGCTCTCGGTCGATCTCGGGAGGAGGGGACTGGAGCCTTTGCCCTCGAGTGGGGTCATTGTTTCCTAGTGCTCGTGCAATATCCTCACGAGATCCCAAAGATCCAAATGTCAGCTGCTCCACATTCTGAGGTCTTTCGAGCGGCCTTCGTTCACGGGGCCACTCTTCCTCGGAAGTTGAAGACTGATCCACTGGTGTGTGACGAACCGGTGATGGAGTTCTCTGTCGACGGAGTTCGCTAATCTCCCTACTCATGAGCCTCATATTCTCCTGCATCATGAGATTAGTGCGCTCGTGGACTTTCATAGCCTCCCTTGTACTTTCAAGCATATCAAGTAGGTGCGAGAAATCTCCTTGAGTAATGGGCGCAGATGGGTTGACCTGATCACTGACCCTGGCGGCTGGAATCGGAGCATTTGTAGGGACTCGAGTAGAAGTTCCAACATCACCAAGAGTCGGATCGGATCGGAGATGGGAGGTCAGGTCGGATCGGAGCTGGGGAGTCTGGTCGGGTCGGTACATGGCAAGCTGCTCGGGTCGGTTCAGATTGGGGGAATGCACTGCTTCAGAATCTCCTACCCGGATCGGATCGGAGCTTTCCCCCTGAAGACGGCTCGGATTTCCTGCATTGGTTCGTCCTGCTGCTGAACTCTACCCACGAGACCTAGTTACAACTGCAGTTTGCTGATCTTCGCCAGCTCCATTTCCTCGAACAGATTGAACTTCTTTGCCTTTTCCTTTGCACATGGTTCTTTGACAATCACTTCGACAAATATCCAAGGGCGTTGAAACTTAAGGATTAACTTCTTTGAACTCAACGGTCCAAAAAGTTGATTGATAATCCCGGAAAACAAAGAATTCAGATGAGTTCTCAGTGAAAGCACTAAAATGTTAGACCAAAAAGTGGTTCTAACACCCAAATTAATTAAAAGCAAAATGAAATGAGATAAAAATAAAAATGAACACACAGGATTTATAGTGGTTCGGCGAAGAAATGCCTACGTCCACTTGTTTTTCACTATTTTCACTGATTTAGTTGCAAGTACAATGAAATATTCACTCGATCTCTCTTACAACTCACTTACAATCACTCCATTGTTTGAAAACAAATAATGAAAGAAGATTTGGATTTTCCGGGATTGCTGGAATTCGGGTTATGAAGGTGGTTGAACTCTCCAAGTGCCAGAAAAAAGATCCTTTTCTTTGTCTCCAGATGGGGTATTTATAGGTGTGAATTTGCTCAGAACCCGATCCGGATCGGAGCCACGCGTCATCCACCCCTTCAGCCTCGGGTTCGGATGCATTTCTATGTTGAGAACGCATCAGAGTAATTGACGTTGTGAGCAGGAACTGGTCATAGCCGATCCAGATATCCAAGCGCTTATGCAGGGCAGTGATATGGAGAATGGGTTCGGGTCGGAGGGACATGTACAAGGGGTTCGGATCGGGATATCCGATCCGACCCGGATTGAATTGGAAACAATTCTCTCTTCTCTTTATTCTGCTCCGCTCTGCTCCGATCTATCTCCGTAGCAATCAAGTGGCTTTCCGATCCAATTGAGATTATATTGCCCTCCGATCCGAACAGCTGTGCCTTTCTAATTTCCTCAGCAATAGCTCACCGATCCGAACAGAAAACTTTATCCGAACCGCTATCCTGCTCTGATCCGACCCGCTTCAAAGTTTTTCAAGTTCTTCAATATTTCATGTTTTGACTTTGTGTTGCCCAGTTCACAAAGTGGGCTAACATCTTCGTAACTCTTCCAATGTCCAGAGGCGGGGCACGATACGCCGTCTTCGTAGTGGACTATTTAACCAAGTAAGCAGAAGCTAAAACTCTCGCCACCATCACCATGAAGAAAATGATCAACTTGGTTGTCCGCAACTTCATTACACTCTATGGAGTTCCTCAAGCTATCATCTCTGACAATGACACTAAATTCGAGAGCACTGAGTTTAAAGCCTTCTGTTAGCACCATGACATCGACAAGAGATTCTCGGCGGTGGCTCATCCTCAAGCCAATGGGAAAGTCAAGGAGGTTAAGAAGGTCATCAAATCTATCATCAAGAAGCGTCTGGAAAAGGCTGGGGGCATGTGGACAGATGAACTTGCTCTAGCTCTATGGGCTTACCGCACCACCCATAAGACAACAACCAGTCATACTCCTTTCGCCCTTGCATACGGATCTAAATCCATCACTCCCATTAATCTCAAGCTTCATTCCCATCGAGTCACGTACTTTGATCCAAAGACGAACCAATATTTACTTCTAGGATCACTTGACTTGCTAGAAGAAAAAAGGAAAGAGACCAATATCAGCTCCGTCCCCCAGCGACAGCGAGTAGCCTGATACTTCAATTCCAGGGTCTTCCACAAGGACCTTAACATCGGCGACCTCATTCTTAAGTTGGTTTTTCCCCTGCCAATAGGTCTCGTGCCTCGCTGGGAAGGCCCGTACTCCATACATCGGAAGCTCAGCGATGGAACCTTCAGGCTCGCCACCGTCGACGGAGCCAAACTTCCAAGGGCGTGGAACAACGAACATCTCTGCCGCTACTTTACATAACTCAATTTATGGCCGCTTAAGCTTTTCAAACAATGGTCTGTTTTTTTAGATATCGTAGGCATTGTAAAGGCTATTACTTCCAAAGTTATTAGTAAAAATGATGTTCAATTTCCTATCTCCTTGTTGTTTACTTCTCAGGGAATGCGTCTTGTTTTTCAACAACCAGGTCGATTCGCACCAACAACTGTCGCATCGGCACCCTGAACATGGGGGATGACGCAGCCATTTCAATTTCTAGGCAACATTGAGTCTGAAACACTTGGCTACGAACGACAACCCGAGCACGGGAGCCGGCAATGATACTCGAATCGTCGGCCCATGGTGCGACCGATTCTAAACAACCATTAACTCAAACCGCGGAAGGATCTGCGATAGCCTTGCTCTTCCACAGGATCTCCTTCCCTTCCCGCTCGGCTCTCTCCGTCTTCTCCACCTTCTCATGCTGGGCCACCATCTTGGCCACTTGAGTCGCCCCCATAGCCGACATCATGGACACATCGGTGTCCGCTGAACCTCTGGCCAAGGCACTCTGTCCGTCGACCACCTCTCCTTCCTCGCTGAGGTTTTCCACCATGCTACGAGTTACCCTTATGTTAGAAAAGGTGTCAAGTTGGTCGCCACCCTCTCCAGCTTGTGTCCCTATGAGGCCTGGCCCGGTTTTAGTCACTTGGCGGATCACAGGGGCGGGATCCGCTGCCGTCGTAGACTCAGGAGGAACTGCATAAGCAAAGACGCAACCTTTTGGGTCCATAAATTCGGTAATCACTTCATCCTCAGGGATGCAGGATAAAAGGAGTTTACATATGGTCAAGGGGGCATAGGAATGATAGGAAGGGTGCTTGCAGCGATAGGTAAGGTGAGAGTGGTATCCCCCAGTGCCGGGAAGTCGGGATTGCACTTTGTAGTGGTTTGGGCCAAAGCCTCGGGGCCACTCACCATAGCAGACCCGGGGTCTAAGGGCTGAGAGGAGCTCTCCCCCCCCCCCCCCGCAAATGTTTCTATCACAACCACACTATCGGTCGACAAGAACTTCCCCTTGTCCTTAGCGAGCCTCGCTAACCTTTCATTCTTGGCGCCCTCTCACAACATTCTCCTTCTTCCCTCCAGCTTCTCACGTTCACCACTATCCAGAAGAACATTTGCAAGCTGACACTCGTCTAAAGTGCTTATGTCCACTTGACGCAAGAAGGCCTCGTAAGGAATCAACCTCTCCCAAGTCCTAGCAAGCTTGTGGGTATAGTTTTCGACCCATGAAATCCCTCGGAATCTCAAAGCCTTGACATACATATTGTGGATACTGTCCTCGAAGGAGGACCCAATGCGAAACTCCACATCTCTCAACTTCTCCCTCAGTAGTTCTATCTCCCTTAAATATTCATCCTTTATACCCTCGGACTCACACAACACATCCCTGTTGCTAGCCTCGGCATCCTCCTTCGCCTTTCTCATCACCTCGAGTTGGCTCTTCAATTCAGCGACTTCGGCATTTTCTGCACGCATTCTTTCATTTTCCTCTCTCAAAGCGGCATTATTATTCTAGAGTTCGGTGACCCTCGCATTGCCTTTCTCCAAAACGTCACACGCTCGCTTTTGATCATCTTTGTCCTTCCATAGTGTCGTAGTCTCGGTGGTCAAATCAACCTCGGTGGCTTTATAATTCGAGAGGGTATGCTCCGACTCTATCTTCAGTGTGTCATAAGCCTGCGTCATCTTAGCTTCAACGACAGAGCTAATGTTTAGGGGTCTGATAGTGCATAAAAAAGAGAGCTTACAAGGCGGGGAACAGGCATAACTATCTTCTTGTTCAAAGCTTCGATGGTGGTTTGCCCGGCATCAATAGTCAACCTCTGATTAGCGAGCTGCCTCTTCTTCTTTTTGATCAGCCCCAAGAGCCAGAGAGAATACTTGGTAAGCTCGTTGGTCTGGTGATATGAGGCTTTCACATGCATTCACACCTCCCCAGACTCTCTGTTAGGAGCTGGACGGAGGTCAGGGACGAATCTCAACTCATCAAAATAGGGCCGGGGGAAATGATGTTTCAGAAATGCCCTTCGCTCCTCTATGGATAGCTCTTGAAACTGGGCTCTGTAAAGTTTGGCACCTCTACCTCGGTCTCTCCCTCCGGCCTCGACTGGCCAAGAGGTGCTTCCCTTCCCCTAGCAAGATGAACAGGATCCGGAGGAGCGACGGACGGGGAAGCTATCGAAGGCAAAGACCGAGTACCACCAACGTTGAGCCGAGTGCCTCCCACAAACATGCGGATAGGAGGAGGAGGAGGCGTCAGATATCGCCTAGGTCGATCTCGGTCTCGATGACCGCTGCCTTGTTCTAACGAATGTGGAGCACCATACAAGCTGGCAGATCTTCGGAACCTCTCGAAAGAAGAACTCCGGAGGGGCCAGCGAACCTCGCCCCCATAACTTCGTCTGTCACGTCCTCCTACCATGACTCATGCCAATGGAACAAGCCGAAGTTAGTCAAGTAATTCACATGGGCAAACATCTATGCCATGCAATGCTATGGATGTATGCTCTAAGTGTTTTCTCAATAGTTCATATTGTGATCCGACCAAGGGAATTAGCCCCTCAGCAGCGCAAGTGAATTCTTCCAGGCTCGTCGTGTTTGTCCATGGAGTCACTTCTAAAGCAAGTCCTCTTAAACCATCAAACTGGCCCATGGGTTCGAGCGAGGTCGTGGCTCCTGAGTAAGTCGCAGGAGATTGTGGTCCAACTAACACTCCTTCCCTCTCCCCTGTCGGAGGCGGGACTGGAGTGCTCGGCAACACCTCATCTCTGGCAACCTCCTCTTGACCATGAACCTCGCCTCCGCACACATCTCCTTGAGGCGGAGCAGTCAATTGCGATTATCCTCCCACTGGGGGCATTTTTCTCTTCTGCCACTGGGGGTAGGACACGCCACAATTCCTTCCTTTGGCACACCAGTGGCAACCGAGGGTCTGATCACAGCCCAGTTGTTCGGCAGCAACCCAGCACGGCGGAGGCGATCCTAGCTTATCACGGTGCAGGTATCTCGGAGATTCTCTAGTATTGCCCGTAAAGCATTGAGGCATTGCCGATATTCTTCTCTAGTAGGCGCCTTTTGATTTCCTGTCATATCCCGTTTAAAACCATGTATAAAGGAAGGAATCATAAAGTTACGGCAAGGAATGGAGTTAAAAAAGCACCTACTTCCCTCGATTCACCTTCTGGCAAATCCAGGAGGACAGCTAATGAAGAACCACTCGCGCTTGAACACAGGCAACGTGGGCCACGTCCCGAAAAAGAATTTTGTGGTAGCCGTCGCTTCCAGAGATCACTGAGAGCGGGAGGCAGCGCTCGTTTTCCTTAAGTGGAAGAAGTATCGAATATCTTCCCCAGTGGGCTCCCTGTTCAAAAACTCGCGGAAGAGGACATAAGTACCCAGAAGGGAAGCATAAGAATTGGGGTGTAGCTGCGATGGCGTAAGGCGGAAATAGAACAACATATCCCGAATGAAGTTATTAGCCGGGGGCACACACCCGGCGAGGCAAACTTGACGGTTCCAGGCAGTAAGGCCTTCGGGCGGCACATGAACTCTCTCATCTTTCCCGGAGGCATGGGCATCATCCACTGGTATGTTAAATCGCACTGCCATTTTCCTGACCGTAGTAGCATCCAGGCACGATGGTACAGGATCAATGGGATTCTCCCAAATCATCGCATTAGGTAGCATGTCTGGAGCTACTAGAGGTACGAGTTCATCCTTGCCCATGGTATCCACATTCTCGGCCTCTTCAGTTATGACCGTGGAATATTATCGCTTAGGTTGCTCCCCAAGCTCAGACATTTCGGGTGAGATGATCGAATGAGAAGGAGACGATCCTTCGGTGGTGGTCTCAAGATTGCTGCCATATGAGCCACCTCTAAGGGTTGGGTTAGATGTGTGCAAGGTGGACTGGGAAGCCTCAGATTCCATAGTCATTCTGGTCCTTGATCTAGTCTGCATCTTTAGATATACTTTAGGGCATCAATGTTAGAATGGACAGTATAGTGACCTGTACCCCTCGTGTTGGAGACAAGTAATATGTGTGTATAATGTTGTGCAAGGATAAGCTACACAAAGAAAGTTCAGAACAATTTGTAATAGTCCATGTCTCAGTCCGGTTGTATGCTCTACCCTATGTGAACAGTCCTAAACCCTGCTCATGCGGTTAATAATACATGCATCGATGCTAAACATGCAAACCTAAAGGCGAATATTCGGAAGTCAAAGTCCATCGACGTGACAACTTGGAAACCCGGCAATGGCCATGTCCCGAACCATGTCGGGCTAGAAATTTCGAGCTCCAGGTTTGAAAACTCGAGCTGCTCCGGTTCGAAATTTCGAATCCGAACAAGGGCTCGAGAATTCGAACCCATGGGGTTCGAAAATCCGAACCTAGGAGGGTTCGATGGTTCGAACAACCGGGTTCGAAAATTCGAGCCCGTGAGGGTTCGAGACTTCGAACTCGGTGGGTTCGAAAATCCGAACCCACTGTGATTCGAAAATTCGAACCCACGGGGGTTCGTAAATTTGAACCTGGCTTGGTTCGAAAATTCGAACCTACAAGGTCTCGAGGACTCCACCGTGGCCCTTCGACCTCCTTCCCTTCTCAACCCCTCGATTCGAGGCCTCACCTAGCTCGGTTGAAATTCTCGGGCTCGAAACTATCAGGTTCGAAACTTTCAGCAATGGCGGCCAGAGGAAGAAAAATTAGAAGTGAAGAAGTGAAGGAGGGCCTATTTATAAAGAAAAAACATGTCTTTTGATATTCCAACGCGGGTTCAAAAGTTTCAAACTCACTGGGTTCAAAAATTCGAGCCCACGGGTTCATAATTTCGAACCCCTATGGGATCGAATTTTCGAACCCCTGGGTTCGAAATTTCAACCCCCCTGGGCTCGAAATTTCGAAACCCCAGGGGACCAGTGTAACATCCCATGATTTTATATATTAAAATTAACGAATTAAAGATTAATTAATTTCAAATTTGAGAATTAAGGGAAACGGGTTGCGCCATTGCGTTCGTCTCGGAATTCTGCTTGAGATAGAGTCCGAGTTTGTGTGAATTGGACTTCGTATGAAGAAGTTATGACCTTCCGAAGTTTCAGAATTAAATAAATTAAAAACAGATTTGGTTCATAAAATTTCAATTTCAAATTCAAACAGGTGAGCAGGCTGGGCGGGAATTCTCCCGCCCAAGGGCCAGGTCGACCAAGGGGTCGACCTAGGGGTCTACCTATCCATAGAGGTCGACCAGCGGGTCGACCTGCCCCCCTGGTCAGATCTGAAAGGTGACGCTGTTTCGACTCATTGATGGGTCATTAAGGCTAGGGTGTTATTCTATCTTGACTGGATGGTCTTGATTGATTCTAGGTTAATCTGACGGCTCTAAATTAATTAAAATTGTATATAAGCAAACTAACTCCCAACCTAAAATCACACTAATTCATACCAAGAGCCGCTATGCTGTCAATAGAGAACCAAGAGTAGCAGTCATTCTCTTTCAACTCAAAAGCAAGTTAGAAGCAAGAATCAAAATCAAATCTAAATCTAAATTAGGATAACAATTAGTCTACATCAAAGGCGATCAATTCGGTTTCAGAATATAAATCCTAGAAAAACAAGACTATTCTTTTGTTTGTGAGTATAATTTCTTTCACAAATTAATTAATTATTTTAATTGTGATAAGTTATAATTGGGATTATGAGAATATGACTTTGAATCATGTGATGTTATCGTTGACATTTTTTTATTGTGGATCTATTTCATATGTTGAATTGTACATGTTCAACTTGATTCATCTTATGCAAGTTTGGGATGTTAAATCATATGTATATGAATCTTATGCAAGTTTGGGATGTTAAATCATATGTATATGAATCTTATGCAAGTTTGGGATGTTAAATCATATGCTAGCTTATGAATCTTATGCAAGTCTGTAGGTGGATTATACACAAGTTCATATGTGAATCATGTAGATACATATTCTAGTTTATATGAGAACTTGTGACATTAATTTACATGTTTAGATCCATATACAATTTCACATCTTTATGTTTAGATCTATATTTAGATCCATGGTAGTACATAGTTATGCAAATTTATGTTTTATATGCCCATTGCCTATGCTAGTTTTGTATGTGAATCATATGCTAGTTTGAATGAAATTCATATGCAATTTATAGGAAAACCATATCCATATATGCAAATTCACGTCTTTATGTTTAGATCTATATTTAGATCCATGATAGTTTATACAAATTTATGTATACCCATTGCCTTTGCAAGTTATTAGCTATGCAAACTTATGTCATGATTCTTAGATCTATTTTATGTGTTATGCAAGTTGTGATGTTGCTTTTCTTTTTATATGTTAGATTATTGCGAGTCTAACATATGTCATATCAAAATGTATGAATAGTGTGGGGACAATGGTAAAACATTAAATATTCATAATTGTGAATTGGCATAAAATGGCTATAAAGGCATATAATTAATTTGAGACATTAATTGGTATAAATTTATATACCTGAAATTATGGACATAATTTAGGTGACAATTATGGACATAAATTAATTAGGAATCTATTGACAAATTTGAATAGGGATATTAATCCAATTTGGGGTTAAATAATTATGTGTAATAATTAACCGCCTAAGACACGAGGTTAGACTCGTTTGTGGTACAAGACTGCCCGGACCCGCCCGACAAATCCAGCAGCCACAAACGATAGTCTAATGTGAGAGGTCAAAGGCACTAATTAAATGCGTAACAATTGTAAAGACACGAGGTTAGGTACTTTTGCGATACAAGACTGCCCGGACCCACCCGGCAAATGCAGAAACCGCAAACGGTAGTCTAATGTACGAGGTCTTTATAAGGTTATGGTTCTAATGAATTAAGTAATACTTAACCAGATAAACATGTGGTAGGACATGGGGGTTAAGTGGGTGGCCCTGGGTGGCACGTGAAATACGATTAGAAAAACTTAACCAAGTTAAAAACATGTAAGAAGATATGAATAAGAAGGGGTTATGTGGGAAGTTCTAATGGGGACCAAGCATAGGTGGAAAGATTGTGTCAAACATGGGGACCCTTTTCAAACCAGTAACCCATTAAGTATCTTTATGAGCTCAAGTTAGATCGAGGATAGGACACGCTTACTGGGTTTGATTGTAAGAGGTCAAAATGGGTTAGCGGTGGCAACGCAAGTCCAACGGGGTCATGTGTGTGCGTGGGCCCGGGATGGTAGGTAAGACGTTGTTACATCGTGTAGATATAAGTCGTGCATCTTTAGTAGTATCGGGTTGCCACTTTGGGGAGTGATACACCCCACTGTGTGACCAGCACGGGTATCTACGAGTTAGGGAGCCGATCGCATGGGGGTAGTGGGTATAACTAGTGGAGATAGGGGCAGGCGACACCTTTGAAGACAACTAGGGGTACACGAAACTACCATTATCATTGTTATGTTCTGTAGGCAGGATCAACTTTTAGGGTGACTAGTAATGGTGCAGTATAGTAATTATCCTATAGTGATTAGGAATGAGATTAACGCCAGAATATTCCTCTTGTTTTCTTTATCATGCCCGCTTGTTTCACGGTCATACCTTGGTTTACCAGTTTATGCCTTATCGTAATTACTTTAATAATTATATTGTTAAATTTATTATACTCGCCAGACTTTATGTCTGACCTCCTTGTTTTTGCCTCTTTTCTTCCTTCCCACCTCCCAAGGTTCTCAGGGTGGGACTAGTACTAGTGGAGCTTGATCTTGGATCTCTTTCTCTCTCTTTTGGAAGTGCTTGGATAGCTGAAAGTAAAGTTCAGCTCATCTCTTTTATGGCTACTTGTGTTGGGGTTATGCCTTTTTACTTTATGTACTCAGAAAACAATTTGTCAAGATGGATATTAAGTGTACTTGGTTTTACTGTTGGTTTATGAAGTGGTTGTAATCAAACTATTTCTCCGCTGCAATAAAAGTTGTTTTAAAATTTTCAAGTACCAATATATGTATCTGGCTTGTTATATTCTTTTCTATTCACTAATAATTCTCAATGAAAGTTAATGCATTCCCTTTGAGAGTGACATTAATGGACGTGGGGTGTTACACGTGGCATCAGAGCTGAAGGTTACCAGAACAGATATGAATTTTGAAAAACCGTTTTTCAAAAACATTGTATAAAGAAATACTTCCAAAAATATGTTTTGAGGAAAGTATTTTCTAGAGAAAAGTTTGTTTTAAAAACATAACCCCAAGAGCCATATTTCTTTCCTTCGATTCTCTGTTTTGAATCTCTTCTTTTTTCTTTTTTAGCATGTCCGGGGTACCTGAGATACCCGAGGCCATACCGATACCAGGCTGGTTTAGAAGGTATCTGGAGGCTAGAGCCACTGTCGCAGGCCCAACAAATGTCCCTCCTCCCCCAGTTGCAGTCGCTTCTCCTCCCCTGCCTCGCGTTGATACTTTTTCGAAGATAGGCAAAGATTTTCGGGCAATGGGCAGGAAACTTTTTCACAGATCAGAGACGTTTGTTGAAACTCGAAATTGGCTTAAGGAGGTGGAAGATCTATTTGGTATTTTTGAGGTAGAAGATAGAAGGAAGGTCCAATTGGCTGCTTGATTAATGAAGGACGTAGCCTCGTTATGGTGGGAGGTCACGAATGGAGAGCGTCCAATGGAGACATGGATGGATTTTAGGCGTAGGTTCGAGATGAAATTTCTCTCACGAGCAGAAGAAAATTTATATATGGAGAGGTTCTTAGCGTTGAATCAAGGAAATTTGTCAGTAAAGGAGTACGTCAACAAGTTCAATCAGTTGGCAAGATTTGGCTTAGACTTGGTGAACACACCTGAGAAGAAGGCCCTGAAGTTCGTTAAAGGTTTGAATGAGCCGCTACATGTGTTGGCTATGACCCACATTCCGATGGGGGCTACCTTTGAGAGATTGGTTGACATGGCGCTTATGCATGAAGAGGAGAAGGGTGCTAATGCTAATAAGGCACTGGAGAAGAAATGGGATCAAAAGAAAACACAACAGCAAAACAAGAAAGGTGGTAAAGATAACAATAGCAAGGGAAAGAAAACGTGCTTAAATTGTGGGACATCAGGCCATCTGAGCAAGGACTGAAGGAAAAAGAAGAAGACTGACTGCTTCCACTGTGGAGAGGCAGGACATCTAATTAAAGACTGCCAGTGGAAACAAGGACAAGGGCAAAGGACAGGGTCCACTTCTGGAGGGTAGATTCAGGCTCTCATGGCACCAGGAAAGGCAAGAGGGCAGGTTCATGCTCTCATGGCACCAGGACAGGGGAGAGGTAGAAACATTTCCATTGAAAGTTTAGTTTTTCTGTTTGATCGTCCTGTTCGTACTTTGATTGACTTTTGCGCTTCACACTCGTTTGTATCTGCTTCGTTAGTTGAAACATTGCACCTAAATACTAGTCTAGTTACGGATCCCATAGTAGTCTCAAATCCTATTGGTGGTTCAGCTCATCTTTCAATGATTTGTAGGGATTTGAGAGTGTCTATCTTGGGCGTTGGGTTTGAATGCAACGCCTTCGTTCTTGGCTTCATGGGCTACGGCTTGATTCTAGGGATGGATTGGCTAGCTAGATACGGTGCCATCCTAGATTGTGAAAGAAGGGTAGTTAGATTGTTGACTCGTTGTGGAAAGACCCTCGATATTTCTTATGACCCTAGAGGTCCACTAATGCTTAGCTACCTAGAATCCCTTGACGCATCCAATGATGATTTGGAATCTGTTCGTGTGTTCCGTGAATATAGTGACGTCATCGATGAGGTTCGAGGTTTACCCCCGAGGCGCGAGATAGACTTTCGAGTATACCAAGTAGATAATGCAAAGCCAGTTGCATTACCAGTGCGCCACATGGCTCTGAGAGAGAGAAGAGAACTCAGTAAGCAAGGGAAAGAATTGCTTGAGAAGGGGTTCATAAGAAGACGTATTTCGGAGTGGAATGCTCCAGTTGTTTTTGCTGCGAAAGCTGATGGTTCACTTAGATTGTGTGTGGACTATAGAGAGCTGAATAAACTAACAAAGAAGAACAGACACCCGTTGCCGAGGATAGATGATTTATTCGATCAGTTGGTGGGTGCTTCGGTTTTCTTGCAACTGGATTTGGCTACAGGGTTTCATTAGCTAAGGGTGGCTGAAGACAGCATAGATAAGACTGCATTTAGAACTCCTGACAGTTTCTTCGAGTGGCTCGTCATGCCTTTTGGTTTGACGAATGCACCCGCATACTTTGTGGACTTAATGAGTAGGGTGTTTAGGGAGTTTCTAAACAAGTTTGTGGTAGACTTTGTGGACGATATCCTGATTTTCTCTAAAAGTGAAGAAGAGCATGCCCTACATCTTAGGGAAGTCTTAGAGACCCTACAAGCGCATCAACTTAAAGCTAAGTTCTCCAAGTGCCATTTTTGGAGAAAAGAAGTGAGGTTCTTAGGACACGTGGTCTCTAAGGAAGGGATAGTTGTAGATCCCGCAAAGGTGGTGGCAATCCAAGATTGGAAAATTCCTAAGAACGCTACAGAAGTAAGAAGCTTTTTAGGGCTTGCTGGTTATTATAGGAAGTTCATTAAGGACTTCGCGAAGATATCAGCCCCACTCACTCGGTTAACGAAGAAGAACTTGACTTTTGCTTGGGATGTTGACTGTGACGATGCTTTCCAACGTCTAAAGAGGGCCTTGACGACAGCTCCAGTTTTAGTTTTGCCAGAAGGGAGTAAGACATTCACAGTATATACCGATGATTGCGGGACAGGGCTTGGCGCAGTTTTAATGCAAGAGGGAAGGGTGATATGCTATGGTGAAAGGCAGTTGAAAGCCCACGAGAAAAATTACCCTACCCCCGACTTAGAGTTGGCTGCCATAGTCTTCGCGCTTAAGTCATGGCGTCGTTATTTGCATGGCAAGAGGTTTGAGTTGTATACAGACCATAAGTCGCTAAAGTACTTGCTCTCTCAGAAAGATCTAAACTTGAGGCAACAGAGGTGTATGGAGTTTTTGGCATCCTACGATTTTGAGATTGCATATACCCCTGGCAAGGGTAACGTTGTAGTAGACGCCTTAAGTACAAAGAAGTTGACATTAAGTCCTTTGTTCGTAGAGCAACGGAGTTTGGAGTATCCGTCTACCTTTAACTTCAGACCCTCTGTCGATTATGTACCGGATTTTTGGCATCGTTAGAGGTGCAACCTACACTTTTGGGTCGAGTTGGGGAGGCACATCAAGATGACCCACAGTTGGTTGAGATAGTGGGCAAGCTTATAAGAGGGGAGTCTTTGAGTCATCTTAATAGATATGCTATAGATGAGAGAGGTTGGCTGCGTAGAGATGGGAGACTTTGCGTACCACAAAACGAGAGTTTGAAAAAGGCAATTCTTGAAGACTCACATCACTCTAAGATGACCATACATCCCGGTGGTGAGAAGATGTATAGGGATATGAAGCGAGTTTTCTTTCGGGCCGGAATGAAGAAGGACGTGGCTGAGTTCGTTTCTAGATGCTTAGTGTGCCAACAAGTCAAGGAGGAGCAAAAGAAGCCTGGAGGTTTGCTCCACCCTTTAGAGACTCCACTGTGAAAATGGGAAAGTGTTTCCATGGATTTTGTAGATGGGTTGCCAAGATCAAGGAAGGGTAATACGGGGATTTGGGTAATTGTAGACAGACTTACCAAAAGTGCCCATTTTATTCCCGTTAAAAGTAGAAGGACCGCCCCCATGGTTAGCATCTGTTTAACTTCGAGAGATAGTTCGCCTGCACGGCATACCCTCTAGCATTGTGAGCGATAGAGATCCCATTTTCACAAGCGAATTTTGGAAAAGCTTATAAGAGGCAGTTGGAACACAATTATGCTTAAGTATGGCTTATCACCCTCAGACGGGACGGCCAGACCGAGAGAGTAAATCGGATTCTAGAAGACCTTTTGAGGCTATGCATCTTACACTTTTGAGGAACATGGGAAGAACACCTTCCATTAGTAGACTTCGCCTATAATAACAACTTTTAGGCTGGCATTGGCATGGCACCTTTTAAGGCTCTATATGGACGACCATGTCGATCACCTACTTGTTGGTGGGAATCCACGGACAAGGTTTTTCTTGGACCCGACATGATTAGGGAGACTTTGGAGAAGATTGACCTGATTCGACGTCGAATGAAGACGACATAGGACCGATAGAATTCATATGCTGATAAGAGACGAACCAATCTTGAGTTCGATGTTGGGGACATGGTTTTTGTTAAGGTGTCACAGTTGAGAAATGTAGTCCGTTTTGGATCAGTAGGAAAGTTGGCACCGAGATTCGTAGGACCCTTTCCAATTAAAGAGAGGATTGGTCAGATGGCGTATAAAGTAGAGTTGTCAAAGAAGCTCAGTGGTGTTCATGACGTGTTTCATGTTTCACATTTGCGCAAGTGTTTACACGATATGGCGGAAGTGGTAGAGCCGAGTACGCTCAAAGAAGTGGAAGTAGAGCGCAATGCCACGGTTAGACGAGCTCCTACATGCATTCTCGGATCGGAGGTCAAAAAGCTATGCAACAAAGATGTCAAGTTGGTCAAAGTGCAATGGGGAGATGATCAAAGAGACGCGACTTGGGAGACGGAAGACAAGATGCGTACGCTTTAACCTTTCCTTTTGAAGGTATGTTTTAACTTCTCCTTTTTCTGCCGCTTTTTTGATACTTGTCCTATCATTTAGTATTATCTTTGCGATGACATCTTCGGTCTTTAGTAAGGAAGGACCCTATGGTTGCAAACATGTGTTTGAGACATGTTATGTTTGATGGACGCAAATGGACGCAAGTAGTTGCTAGTAGTTGCTCGAGGATGCATGTACACACACATTAGGCACTAGATCAGCTCAATCACCTTCATATTGCATATTAATGTGTGTGCATATCTAAATTTATGGATGTATAATGGTTGTGTTATCATATGGATGCGGCATTTTGATGAATAGTTTTGCATGCATGTAGAAATAATATGTATCGTTAGGATTCTTTCGCATACATAATGGACGCATGGCACTATCATGATTTGCATTAAGGAGGCCAACTGAATCAGTAGACCGCCTGATTCTGCATTAGATAAGGAACATATACACACACTTTTTGCATATGTTCATACGGCATTAGAAAAATCTTTTAAGGACAATGGATGCCTGTGTTTGATGGTTGAGTAGAATAATGATTGGATGTTAGGATATACATTCTCCTTAACTTGGAGATTTCGGGAAAGAAATCCTTTATGGAGGGGAGAATGTAACACCCCGTGATTTTAAATATTAAAATTAACAAATTAAAGAATACTTAATTTCAAATGTGAGAATTAAGGGAAACGGGTTGCGCCATTGCGTTCATCTCGGAATTCTTCTTGAGATAGAGTCCGAGTTTGTGTGAATTGGACTTCGTATGAATAAGTTATGGCCTTCCAAAGTTTCGAAATTTAAATAAATTAAAAACAGCTTAGGTTCAGAAAATATCAAATTCAAATTCAAACAGGGGAGCAGGCTGGGCGGGAAATCTCCCGCCCAAGGGCCAGGTGGACAGGGGGGTCGACCTACCCATACAGGTCGACCAGGGGGTCGACCTGGCCCCCCCGGCCAGATCTGAAAGGTGTCGCTATTTCGAATCATTGCTGAGTCATTAGGGATGAGGTGTTATTATATCTTGACTGGATGGTCTTGATTTATTCTAGGTTAATCTGACGGCTCTATATTAATTAAAATTGCATATAAGCAACCTAACTCTCAACCTAAAATCACACTAATTCATACCAAGAGCCGCCATGCCGTCAATGGAGAACCTAGAGTAGCCCCGTTCTCTTTCAACTCAAAAGCAAGATAGAAGCAAGAATAAAAATCAAATCTAAATCTAAATTAGGATAACAATTAGTCTACAACAAAGGCGAGCAATTCAGTTTCAGAATACAGATCCCAGAAAAACAAGACTATTCTTTTGTTTGTGAGTATAATTTCTTTCAAAAATTAATTAATTAATTTAATTAAGATAAGTTATAATTGGGATTATTAGAATATGACTTTGAATCATGCGATGTTATCATTGAAAGTTTTGTTATTGTGGATCTATTTCATATGTTGAATTGTACATGTTTAACTTGATTCATCTTATGCAAGTTTGGGATGTTAAATCATATGTATATGAACCTTATGCAAGTTTGGGATGTTAAATCATATGTATATGAATCTTATGCAAGTTTGGGATGTTAAATCATATGCTAGTTTATGAATCTTATGCAAGTCTGTAGGTGGATTATACACAAGTTCATATGTGAATCATGTAGATACATATGCTAGTTTATATGCAAACTTGTGACATTAATTTACATGTTTATATCCATATGCAAGTTCACATCTTTATGTTTAGATCTATATTTAGATCCATGGCAGTACATAGTTATGCAAATTTATGTTTTATATGCCCATTGCCTATGCTAGTTTTGTATGTGAATCATATGCTAGTTTGAATGAAATTCATATGCAAGTTATAGGAAAACCATATCCATATATGCAAATTCACGTCTTTATGTTTAGATCTATATTTAGATCCATGATAGTTTATACAAATTTATTATATCCATTGCATATGCAAGTTATTAGCTATGAAAACTTATGTCATGATTCTTAGATCTATTTTATTTGTTATGCAAGTTGTGATGTTGCTTTTCTTTTTATAAGTTAGACTATTGCGAGTCTAACATATGTCATATCAAAACGTACGAATATCGTAGGGACAATGGGAAAATTTTAAATATGCATAATTGTGAATTGGCACAAAATGGCCTTAAAGGCATATAATTAATTTGAGACATTAATTGGTATAAATTTATATTCCTGAAATTATGGACATAATTTAGGTGACAATTATGGACAAAAATTAATTTGGAATTTATTGACAAATTTGAATAGGTATATTAATCCAATTTGGGGTTAAATAATTATGTGTAATAATTAACCGCCTAAGACACGAGGTTAGACTCGTTTGTGGTATAAGACTGCCTGGACCCGCCCGGCAAATCCAGCAGCCACAAACGGTAGTCTAATGTGAGATGTCAAAGGAACAAATTAAATGCGTAACAATTTTAAAGACACGAGGTTAGGCTCGTTTGCGGTATAAGACTGCCCGGACCCACCCGGCAAATCCAGCAACAGCAAACGGTAGTCTAATGTGGGAGGTCTTTATAAGGTTACGGTTCTAATGAATTAAGTAATACTTAACCAGATAAACATGTGGTGGGACATGGGGGTTAAGTGGGTGGCCTTGTGTGGCATGTGAAATACGATTAGAAACACTTAACCAAGTTGAAAACATGTAAGAAGACATGAATAAGAAGGGGTTAAGTGGGAAGTTCTAATGGGGACTAAGCATAGGTGGAAAGCTTGTGTCAAACGTGGGGACCCTTTTCAAACCAGTAACCCATTAAGTATCTTTGTGAGCTCGAGTTAGATCGAGGACAGGACACGCTTACTGGGTTTGATTGTAAGAGGTCAAAACGGGTTAGCGGTGGCAACGCAAGTCCAACGGGGTCATGTGCGTGAGTGGGCCAGGGCTAGTAGGTAAGACGTTGTTGCATCATGTAGATATAAGTCGTGCATCTTTTGTGGTATCGGGTTGCCACTTTGGGGAGTGATACGCCCCACTGTGAGACCAGCACGGTTATCTACGAGTTAGGGAGCCGATCACATGGGGGTAGTGGGTACAACTAGTGGAGATAGGGGCAGGCGGCACCTATGAAGACAACTAGGGGTACATGAAACTACCATTATCATTGTTATGTTCTGTAGGCGGGATCAACTTTTAGGGTGACTAGTAATGGTGCAGTATAGTAATTATCCTATAGTGATTAGGAAGAAGATTAACGCCAAAATATTCTTCTTGTTTGCTTTATCATGCCCGCTTGTTTCACGGTCATACCTTGTTTTACCAGTTTATGCCTTATCCTAATTACTTTAATAATTATATTGTTAAAGTTATCATACTCGCCAGACTTTGTGTCTGACCCCCTTGTTTTCGCCTCTTTTCTTCCTTCCCCTCCTCCCCCTCCAGGTTCTCAGGGTGGGACTAGTACTAGTGGAGCTTGATCTTAGATCTCTTTCTCTCTCTTTTAGAAGTGCTTGTATTGCTGAAAGTAAAGTTCAGCTCATCTCTTTTATGGCTACTTGTTTTGGGGTTATGCTTTTTTACTTTATGTACTCAGAAAACAATTTGTCAAGATGGATATTAAGTGTACTTGGTTTTACTGTTGGTTTATGAAGTGGTTGTAATAAAACTATTTCTCCACTGCAATAAAAGCTGTTTTAAAATTTTCAAGTACCAATATATGTATCTGTCTTGTTATATTCTGTTCTATACACTAATAATGCTCCATGAAAGTTAATGCATTCCCTTTGAGAGTGACATTAATGGATGTGGGTGCTACAACTAGATTCCCGAGCCTTGGGTTCGAAATTTCGATCCCGTTGGGTTCGAAATTTCGATCCCGTTGGGTTCGAAAATATCCGACACAAATATATATATATATATATATATATATATATATATATATATATATATATATATTTATGACGATGGTCGCACCTCCAGGATCGGGAACGCTATAACACACTGCCTGGTGTACATACTCCGCACGTGCGCATGCCAACTCCCGTGCATCCACGGAGATTACGCACAATGGACACTTAACGATTTGAGCACGGCCCATCCTCCAAACAACGGCTCATCTACACCGCCAGGGGGAATGAGCCCTACAGCTAACACCTATTTACCTTTTGAATTACAGGAAAAATATATAGCTTCACCACTACTTCAACCTACGCAAAGCACATCATGGCAAAAATAAGACAAACTTTGGGGGGCAAATGTTAACAGGCTTTTTGGTCTGGTTCCCAGGAGAGCATCAGACACGCTCAACTCAGCGTACCTCGTGAAGCTGACACCGAAAAGGGACACACAAAAGTGTAGGAAACAGGATCAAGAAGGGACTACTATGCTCGTAACCTCGCAACATCCATAAGACATTCGAGAACCTATTGCTCGAACCATGAAGGAGCCAAGAGCCCCAACCACCTAGTCCCGGGATCCTCGCGCCCCTCGGAAGCACCTAACCCAGGGAAAACGCGGAATTTGCACCCAGCCGGGTGCGAAATCTCGCACCCATGGACAGGTTTGAGATTCCGAGCCCAGCGGGTGCGAAAGCTCCCACCCGTGGCTGGGTTCGAGATTCCGAACCCAGCGGGGCGAGATTTCCCACCCACGCCTGGGTTCGGAATTTCGAACCCGTGCCCAGGTTCGGAATTTTGAGGCGCGCAGGTGGTGGGCTCGAATTTCCTGCATGTGGTCCCTATTTCAACCTAATCGTACCTACTCCCACTCTTATAAATTGTCCATGGCCTCACACTTCAAAGGGGTTGGATTTTCTTTACTTGAGACCTTCCTAGAGCTACATGAACTCCATTAATGGCATCTCCTATTTGAGGAAGAAGGAGAATTAAATATTCTTTTTCCCATATACCTAGCATATGGCAATTATAAAACTGAATGTAATGAGCATGGCTCTACCATGTAATAATAAAGTGATTAATAAAAATTCAACATCCTTCCAAAGTGGACGTAGGCCTAATCCACGGCTGAACAACTATAAATACTCGTGTCTTTTACCGCTTTCTCTTACTTAGTCTTGCGACCAAATTAACTATTCATAGTAATAGGAATCTTTGGTGTTTACGACATTTTTTGCCATCAACACTCACACTCTATATATTTAGTATACAATCAAAACTGCAGGCTCTTATTGGAGAATGGATTCCAACCGAAAAGGTATGGGACCACCTTATGACAGTGTATCTCTAGAGAGGAATACTCTTGGCTCAACAAGAACGTCTTGCAACCCAAGCTAAACATGACCGGCCATTCACTTCGCTTGAATGTTCAAAATATATTGTCACCCATGGTTGCTAGCAACATAACCGTTCCCGAGACATACAGAAGCGAAAAGAACATATATGAATATTCTCTAGATGGTGATAACACACCCGAATGGGAGCGACCCACATAACCATGCGACCTACCCTATTTTATACCGATTCCCGGTTGAAGAGGCTTAAGGTTTAAATCTTCTTTTTAGAACGTCTGACCACCATTTACTTTGAATGCCACATCATAAGATCTGCCAGATATCACTAATTTACATCCACAAATATACACTAGTTGTTAAGCTAAGAGAAGTACTCTTCTTCGCCAACAACTATGGTATGTTTGAAGAAATCAACATACGTAATCCCTTTGGATTTACTTCGTCAAACATTCATCCATACAAGTCATCCAAGTATAAGATGAACTGAAAGTACCCTCCTACCACATCCTACGTATCACCCTATGGATCAATAACAAGTAGACCTTGAAATCCGAAATTTTCAATCATGACAGAATCACTGTCAAAATACTACAGGTGCTGCCAAAAGAAATTTATCGAGTAGTACTTCCGCACATGAAGATCCGTGGTCCTCAATTGCTCCATCTTCAATCAGCATCTTCGGCATTTACATATTCGTTGGTTCGGAATGGTTTTCAAATATAAATTTGATCCCGGTCTTTCCGTACCAACAATCGTATAGGCCAGATTTAATAACCAGTTATTTAACTATCCAATAAACAACCATTCATCCATAAACATAAAATAAATTTTCTGATTTAGTAACCAACATCATTTAGCTTCTTTAATTAACAAATCGTTATTTAAATATTAAAATTCCTAATTCGGAAAACATGTCCCTTTCTCATCTAATATAAGAATATTCAGTTATCATCTCACTTCTACTCATTATATCCTCATTGTAAATTGGTAAGTGAATAAATCTCTCAGTATCAACCTCGAAGGACGAAACCGACATCAGATTAACACCTCGAAAGTTACTCAACTCAACCAATGTACAACAAGTTCCAATTTCTCAAAATTACATCATGTTCCCTTTTTAATCGTTTTTAAAACGATCATATTCTCTTATAATCCGACTAATCATTTCAAATATTATTTAATATATTATTTCATAAAATTAACCAAAATGGTTCAACTTAGCTTCTGAAATCAAATGTTACAAATTACATTTACCAAAACCATTCATCCTTTTCTTATCAAAACCATTAGCTTTTCATTTACCAAATCACTAACCTTCCATTTATAAATTTGTTTCTATTTGCAAATATAAGTTCAACTCCTCCCATATTACATAATTTATAGGTATTTCCATGTATAATTCCTTTTGGCAATCTTGCCTTAAAATCCCGTTCATTAGATATTTGTCTCAATTCCAATTATGCGCCAAATGTTCATATTATGTTTTCAATTCCACTTATTCACTAATCTTATTCACGAAAAACCCATTTACTCACATTTCCAATATTTACAAACCGCATTTATAAAAATGTTCATTAATTATGAAAATCACTTTTCAATTACTTTCAAAATCGATTCCCATACAATTCTAATTCCGTTAGTCCATTTCAACATTTTAAGATCTTTTACAATCCCATTTATGCCATTTGTCCTTTCTTGCAATCATTTAATATTCCAGTCTAGTTTGTACTTCTTAACCATTTATTTATAATTTAAATAGGTTTGAAACATAAATAAATCTTTGACGTTTGTTTTTTAAATAAACATCGAAATTCAAATGTATATATTTAACATTAAAATCATTCACAATCTATAAACCATTCAAATATACATATTTAACATAAATTTATTAAATAAATGTTATTGTTTATAAACGATTTCCATAGTGACTATATGAAAATTTGATTTGGACATAAGTAACAATCTATAACATGAAATCATAATCAACCAGATTCAAACGTTTCTTATTTCATAGAATTCCAACTTATATCGGATTCTGTATATTCAATTGAAGTTCATAACCAATATTACGAACTACCAAGCCACCACGAGCTTGTTTTAAATTAAATATAAATTATATGTTTAAACTTTGTTTTATAAATGAATTCAATATTATAAATCCATATATATTTCAAATTCAATATTTAGAATGACAAAATAATTTAAATATCTGACTACCAAAAATACGGGACATTACATTCTTCCCCCTTAAAAGAATTTTGTCATCAAAATTACTAACGTGTAAAGATTGTTACAAACCCATTAACTTCTCTGAAATCCAATTTATTTGAAATTGAAAACCAATTTAATATTATTAATAAAACTTTTTAAAATATCAAAAATATTTTAACCTCTTAAATTCTCAAAAAAAAGGGTAGAGTCTCCCCTGTACGGAGGGACTTTTGCGATATCGCAAGATAGAATAATATATATATTTATATACATCGACCCACACGGTCGAAAAACAAAATTCAAAACCCCAAAATTTATATTTTTCACATAGGTGTACCTATTACAAGTGTTATAGAGCGTACGTGCTCAACTTACGTGCAATCTATGCAACCCAAGTCAAATGTCATAGCCATTTGGCACCTGTACTTAACTCGGATTATCATGTAAGTAACAAATACATGAAATTTAAACAATATTTCATTAATCGACAAGTATAACTATACAGATTCCATGAAATAAACATGAAACATCGTTCATTTCCAAATATAGGGTTAAGTAATTTAATTCACATTCATAAGCGGTTTCATTCCAATATATTACATTGGAACTCATTCTCAATTCATTCAACTCTATTTTAAATTGTTGATGAATTATATTTCACCTATCTGGCAAACCATCCACAATAAAAAACAACCAATGCACAACCAACTTAATTAAATTAATTGAATTTACATTCAATCCTACTATTAGCTTTGGTTTAACATGTTTGAGCATCAATCGATTAATATCCGATAGATTTCTATTTAATTATATATTCATTCAATTTCCAAATTCCAAATTTGTGACACCCCACGTCCGTTAATGTCAGTCATTAAGAGAATGCATTAAGTTTCATAAAGCGTTATAGGTAAGCAAAAACAGAAACACTACAAGACAGATATAAAAGCAACAACGGAATTTGAATTTTTATTTCGACATAAATCATAACATCATGGTCCAAAATATCACAAGTTTGAAACTACATAAAAGGCATTACAAAAGTATAAAACTTTCTGTCTTGTTCCATCATAGTACATAAAAAGCACATTCCCCAAAAGAAGACAAAGCCATAGTAGAGATAAGAACTTAGGCAATACTACAAGAGCAGCTCCTAGAAAGATAAAGCAAAATCACGGTTAAGCCTGAGTGTTCCCGCCCTGATAACTTGGGGGGGGGGGAACGGAAGAAAGAAGAGGAAACAAAAAGGGTCAGACATAAAGTTTGGCGAGTCCAGTTACTTTTAGCAAGTAAATAAATAAAAGTCTCATGACAGGCATATAAAGTGGATGAGAAAGGCGACATAACAAAAGGTAAGTATGACAAGGTGGACATGGTTGAGTGTATACGCTTACCAGATGATTACTCTGCATTATTACTAGTATAATCAGAATGAGATGATCCTTTACACTATAAGGAGGTAGATTTAGGCATATGTCCAATTGTACCCTAACTACTACCCTAATCGATCGGCTCCATAATCCACATAGATACTCTGTGCTGGCCCCACTGTAGGATGTATCATGTCCTAAAGTGGCAACCCTCCGTCGATATGCACAACCTCATATCTACAGATGTCATGGTTGTCTTATCCCCCTCTTCCCGGCCCATGCACGCACATGACCCGATCGGTTTGCACCGCCCACACTATCCTCCATGTTTGGATCTCTTACAATCAGTTCAGTAAGTGTGCCCCTTCTTCGACCTAGTTCAGAGTACTTGTTTAATACATACTCCAGGTTACTGATTGAAACAGATCCCACACAATATGATACCAGCTCTCTCCTTTGTCTTGTATCCCCCACTAGGTTTTCCATAGGTTATATTTACCCTAAAAGGTGTCTTTAATTATATAACCCAAATCTTTCTAATGGTTATGCCTACACATAGGTGTCTTTAATACATAACCCCCAATTGGTTAAGTTTCGTGGGCCTATATTACCTACCCATCTCAGATATACTTAACTTAACCCTCTCATTGTTCAACCAAGTTTACTTAACCCCTATTCATGTTTATGTTCACCCATTCCTTATGGATTCCACTAGGTTAAGTATTTCAATTCCTTACCATGCCCATTTATGGTTCATAATGGGCTAGACCTCCCACATTAGGCCTATAACTTGTGGATGTTGGATACGCCAGTCGGGTCCGGGCAGACTTCTTTCACAAGTTGGGCATAACCTCATGTCTTAGCCCATCTTGTATTTGTGCACTTAGACCCCTCACATTAGATTCAACATTTGCGGTTGCTGGATATGCCGGTCGGTTCCAGGAAGACTCCCACCACAAATGCAATCTAACCTCATGTCATATGTGTAGTTACAATTTCTAATTACTATAATCATAGGCATTTTAAGTATTAACCAATTAATTATACCTATGTCTTTATAGGGTTCATGCCCATTTGCCTAATTGTATTCATAATGGGTTATATACCCAAATTCATGTTCATAAATATTATTCAAGTTATGCCATTTTCAGTGTTTTCCCCCATTCCCTAACTAACACATTCGCATATATTTAGCGGGATGCCTAGGATGGAAAGTAGCCTGGCCATAAACAATGAAAAGGGAAAGGTGATGGGAAGATGACAATAGTGATTATTCTAACAAAAGTGACATAAATATGTAATTGGCATATTGATGAGATGGACATATAAAAATAAATCTAGTGAACATGTGATAATAAAACTAGATCTAACATACTAAGGATGTCATAATAGGCATGAATAAATTTAAATAAGGATTCACATGTCTAATTAATTATAGATCTAAGTTAACCACAACATGATAGGTACAAGATGGTCTAAATAGAGAATTAGATCTAAACAAGGATTTAACTGTCCAAATAATGATAGATCCAAATTAGCCACAAACATAGGTAAAGGTTAAGATCCACAAATGTGACATGATAAAGTAACCACAACTGAAATAGATCTATAAAGGGAGATCTAGTATGATAAAGTTTAAGATCCAAGAATATCATAGATTCACAATTTGTAACAGATCCAAATCATAGTCATGTCATGTTTTATTTTTAATCATTTAAATCTAAAAGTAACTAAACTAACAGTGTTTGGATTTTTAGAAGATAGAATAGGAATTGTTTGTGTTGAATCTCAGATCTATACTTTGAATCTCTAACTTATTAGCTCTAGTTAATTGTTGTTGAAGAAAAGGATTCAGTTCAGGCACTTGCAGCATTTGGCTTCCATTCATTTTAAGTTAAGTAAACAAGAGAAATGGACCTTTATTTTTAGTTGCCAGCCCCTCAGAAATCGACTGCCACATCAGCACTAGGGTGGTCGACCCCCCCCCTTTTATGGGGTCGACCCCCCTTATGGGGTCGATCCCCCCTTATTAGATCGACACACCTACTCTGGGGTCGACACCCCTAGAGCGGAAATTTTACCACATACGGGATTTTCTAAATTTGAACTGAAATTTTGAATTCCTGGTCCCTATGTATGTATGTATGTATATATATATAATTATCTTGCGTGTATGCAAACTTCAAACCATCATAACTTCTTCATATGGCATCCATTTTATGCAAACCAGATGTCTATCTTGACCAGAATTTCAAGACTGACGCAATGATGCAGTCCGTTTCCCTTAATTCTAATTATTAAATTAATTATTATTTAATTTATCCTATTTAAATGTTGTTAAAATACGAGGTATTACATTCTCCCCTACTCATTGTATTTCGTCTCTGAAATCTCCAAGTCAAGAAGAATGTATATCCTACCATCCATCACCCATCTACTCATCCACCAATCACGAGCATTCATGGTCCTTAAAAGACTTCTAATGCTTATATGAACATATGCAAAGGTGTGTGGATATGTCCCAATACTAATGCAAAGATTAGGCGGTCTACTAATTTAGTCGACCTCCTCAATGTGATGTATTTTAGTGCCATGAATCCAATATGTATGCAAATAATCCTGTTATAACATGTTAGGTTTATATGTGTGCACACTCATTCGTCCAAATGCAACATCCATATGTTAATACTTCCATTTTCATCCACTAAAAGAAAAGAAAAAAATGCACACACATCCATATGCAGTATGAGAGTGATTGAGCCGATCTAGTGCCTAATGTGTGTGTATATGCATCCACATGAAACCACTAGCAAACACTTGCATTCACTTACGTCTATCAAACATAACATGTCTCAAACACATGTTTACGTCCATAGGATTCCTATCTAAAGGTCGAAAATACTATTGATAGGACATACTCAAATGATAGAAGGAAGCATAGATAATTCTTTGGAAAAGCAGTTAAGGACATACCCTCGAAAAAAAAGGGTATGAAGCACGAACCTTGTCTTCGGTCTCCCAAGTCGCATCCTCTGGGTTATCTCCCCATTGAACCTTTATCAACTTGATTTCTTTATTGCGTAGCTTCTTAACTTCTAACCCAAGAATACGGGTAGGGACTTGTCAGACCGTCGCCTCCCGCTCCACTTCTACTTCCTCCAATATACTTGGCTCATCAACTTCCGTGGTGTCATGCAAGCACTTCCGCAGATGAGAAACGTGGAAAACATCATGAGTGATGGATAAATTTCCTGGTAGATTTACTCTATAGGCCACTTGGCCGACCCTTTCGTTTATGGGAAATGGTCCCACAAATCTGGGTGCCAACTTCTCTATATATCCAAAGCGAATCACATTCCTCAGAGGTGATACTTTAATAAAAACTAAGTCTCCCACTTCAAATTCGATGTCAGTCCTTCTCTTGTCCGCATAGGATTTCTGTGTATCTTGAGCTGTCGTCATTCATCGTCGAATAAGGTCAATCTTCTCGGATATTTCTCTAACCATGTATGGTCCAAGTAATAATCTTTCTGTAGATTCCCACCAACAAGTTGGTGATCTACAGGGTCATCCGTACAATTTTTCGAAAGGTGTCGTACCAATGCTATCTTGATAACTGTTGTTGTAGGAAAACCCTACTAAGGGAAGATGGTCTTCCCAAGTCCCTTCGAAGTCTAGGATACACAGCCATGAAAGATCTTGAAGAATTATGTTCACCCTTTCCTTCTTCCCATCGGCCTGAGGATGATAAGCGGTGCTCAAACACAACCGTGTACCTAATGCTTCAACCGTGTACCTAATGCTTCTTGCAAGATCCTCCAAAATTCACTGGTGAGGATGGGGTCACGATCGCTTATGATGCTAGAAGGTACTCTATGAAGACGGACTATCTCACGAACATAAATTGCTGCCAACCATGATGTCGTCCTCTTACTCTGAACTGGTATGAAATGAGCGCTCTTAGTAAGTCAATCCACCACAACCCAGATACTGGTGTTGCCTTTCTTTGATATAGGCAGACCATCTATGAAATCCATGGAGTTGCTCTCCCTCTTCCACTGTGGAACTTCCAAAGGATGAAGTAGACCACCAGGCTTCTTTTGCTCAGCTTTGACTTGATGACAAACCAAACATTGAGAAACAAACTCTGCCACATCTTTCTTCATCCCAGCCCAAAAGAAAACCCTCTTCATGTCTCCGTACATCTTATCACCGCTTGGATGAATAGGCATCTTATAATGGTGGGCTTCTTTTAGGATTGTCTTTATTAGCTTCCAGTTTGAGGAACACAAAGCATTCCATGTCGCCGCAACCACCCCTTTTTATCTATGGAACATCTACGAAGGTGACAAGAAGTCTCCCCTTTTCTGAGCTTATCCATGATGTCTAAAATCTGTGGGTCACCTTGCTGCGAAGCTCCTATCTGATCCATAAGAGTTGGTCGTATTTCTAGCAATGCAAATAAATCAGACAAAATATTGTTGGAGGGTCTAAATTCAAAAGTTGGTATGAACTCCAAGCTCTTTCTTTCCACAAACAGATGACTTAAGGCCATCCTCTGCCTACTTAGTGCGTCGGCCACCACATTACCTTTGCCAGGGGTATAAGCAGTTTCAAAATCATAAGAAGCTAGGAACTCCGTCCACCTTTGTTGCCTTAAATTAAGATCCCTTTGTGCGAACATGTACTTGAGACATTTATGATCGGTGTATAATTCCAACTTCTCTCCAAGTAAATAATGATGCCACGTCTTAAGCACAAATACTATGGCAGCTAGCTCTAAATCATGAGTAGGATAGTTCTTCTCATGAACTCTAAAATGCCTACCCCCATAACACACTACCTTTCCTTCCTGCATCAGAACCACAACAAACTCTGTACTACATGCATCAGTGTAAACCGTTAATACTTTGCTCCCATCAGACAAGATAAAGACTGGAGCTGTTGTCAGAGCCCTCTTCAAATGTTGGAAAGCAACATCACAATCTATATCCCATGAAAATGCTAAGTTCTTCTTCGTCATCCTGGTGAGAGGGGCTGATATCTTGGCGAAGTCCTTAATGAACTTCCTATAATAGCCTGCCAATCCAAGAAAGCTTCTCACCTCTGTTGCATTTTTCGGAATTTGCCAATCTTGCACTACAACTAACTTTGCGGGATCTACAGCTATCCCTTCTTTGGAGACTACATGCCCTAAGAATCTCACCTCTTTTCTCAAAAATGGCATTTGGAGAACTTAGCCTTAAGCTGATGCGCACGAAGAGTTTTCAAAACTTCTCTCAAATGTCTGGCATGCTCTTCTTCGCTTTTGGAGAAGATCAAGATATCACCCACAAAGACCACAACAGAATTATTTAGAAACTTCCGAAACACCCTACTCATTAGATCAACAAAACAGGCGCGTGCATTTGTAAACCCAAAAGGCATAACTAGCCATTCAAAGAAACCATCTGGAGTCCTAAAAGCGGTCTTATCTATATTCTCTTCAGCCACTCTAAATGATGATATCCCGTGGCCAAGTCTAACTGAGAAAATACCGAGTTCACCAACAAGTTGGTCAAACAAATCATTTATCCTCAAAAGTGGGTGCCTATTCTTCTTTGTAAGTTTGTTCAACTCTCTATACTCCACACACAAACGAAGGGGGTAACAAGAAATATGAAGGGTCCTCCCATAGCAAGTCAAAAGTCTAACGACCCTCCTCTCGCAATCTAGAATGGCACCATACATGGTTAGCCAGTCCATCCCTAGAATCAACCAATAGCCAATAAACCCGAGCACACACGCGTCGCATTCAAACTCGACGCCTAACAAGGATATTCTCAAACCCCGACAAATCATAGATAAATGAGCCGAACCACCAATGGGGTTTGAGACAACAACGAGATCCACTACCAACTAGTAATTAAGTGCAGAGATTCAACAACATAACTAGATATAAATGAATGTGAAGCGCCAGAATCAAAAAGTGTTCTAATAGGATGATTGGAAAGAGAAATTAAACCTTCCACGGAAATTTTTCCACCTCTATCAGGAGCACTGATCACGAGAACATGCACCTGCCCTCTAGAAGTTCCTGCCCTTTGACCTTGTTCCTGTTTCTTCATGCACTCCCTAGCAAAGTGTCCGACCTCTCCTCAATTGAAGCAAGAATTCTTCCTCCTTTTACAGTCCTTCACCAAGTGACCTTCTCGCCCACAACTATGACACTTCCTCTTATCCTTAGCCTTGTCATTCTTTCCGCCTTTCTTTTGTTGCTGTTGTTGCTGTTGCCCTTTCTTGGGCCATACCTTCTTGTTTTGCATTGTTTCCTCGGCCTTTACCTCCTTCTTTTCTCCCTTCTCTTCCTCATGCATCAAGGCCATATCAACAAGCCTTTCAAAAGTAGCTACCATTGGAATATGGGACATAGCTAACCTATGAAGGGGTTCATTCAGCCCTTTAACAAACTGGGAAGCTTTCTTATGTAGAGTGTCCACCAGTTCCAGACAAATCTTGTTAACTGGTTGAATTTGTTCACATACTCTTTGAAAGTCAAGTTTCCTTGTTTGAGCGCCAAGAACCTCTACATTTCGGAAAGAAATTTCATTTCAGATCTTTGCCTAAAATCATCCCATGTCTCTACCGGATCTCCAAATTGGGTTACTTCCCACCAAAAAGAAGCTTCATCTTTCATTAGCCAAGCAGTTAACCGAATCTTCCTTCGATCTTCTACTTCAAAGATTACAAACAAGTCCTCGGTCTCCTTAAGCCGATTCCTTGCCTCTACGAATGTCTCGATTCCATGGAGTGGCTTTCCTCTCCCATAGCATGGAAATCTTTGCAGATCTTAGAGAAGTTGTCTGCACGCGGAGGAGGAAGAGGAACGTCGGGTGCAGTTGGGGGAGGAACGTTTCCTTGACCTCCGTCAGGCGTCGTGGCCTCCAGATACCTACAGAACCAGCCTGGTATCGTAACGCCCTCTGGAATATTAGGTTCCCAAATATGCTTAAAAAGAAAAGGAAAAGGATTCATAAAAGGGATCGAAAGATATTACTTATGGCTTTTTGAGGAATGTTTTTCAAAACAGACTTTTCTTTTTGAAAATTCTTTCTTTTAAAATCTTTTTGAGAATAATTTTCAATTTTTTTTACCTAATCTGGTAACCTTTAGCTCTGATACCAAGTGTGACACCCCACGTCTATTAATGTCACTCATTAAGAGAATGCATTAAGTTTCATGAAGCGTTATAGGCAAATAGAAACAGAAACATTACAAAACAAATATAGAAGCAACAACGGAATTCAAATTTTTATTTCAACATAAATCATAACATGGTGGCCCAAAATATTACAAGTCTGAAAGTACATAAAAGCCATTACAAAAATATAAAACTTTCTGTCTTGTTCCATCAGAGTACATAAAAGGCATAATTCCCCAGAAGAAGACAAAGTCATAGTAGAGAAAAGAACTTGAGCAATGCTTCAAGAGCATCTCCTAGCAAGATAAAGCAGAATCACGGTCAAGACTGAGTGTTCCCACCATGCGAACCTGGGGGGAGGGAAACAGAAGAAAGAAGAGGAAACAAAAAGGGTCAGATACAAAGTCTGTCGAGTCTAGTTACTTTTAGCAAGTAAATAAATAAAAGTAGCATGACAGGCATTTAAAGTAGATGAGAAAGGTGACATCACAAAAGGTAAGTATGACAAGGTGAACAAGATAGAGTTTATACGCTTCCCTGATGATTACTATGCACTATTAATAGTATAATAAAAATTAGATGATCCCTTCCATTATATGGTGGTAGAGTTAGGCATATGTCCAATTATACCCTAACTACTACCCTAATCACTCGGATCCCTAATCCGCATAGATACTCTGCGCCGACCCTACCGTAAGATGTATCACGTCCTAAAGTGGCAAACCTCCGCTAATATGCACAGCCCAATATCTAAAGGTGTCACGGTCGTCTTATCCCCCTCTGCCCGACCCATGCACGCACATGACCCGGTCGGTTTGCGTCGCCCACACCGTCCTCCACGTTTGGATCTCTTACAATCAGTTCAGTAAGCATGCCCTTTCTCCAACCTTGTTCGGAGTACTTTGTTTGATACCTACTCCAGGTTACTGACTGAAACGGATCCCACACAATATGATACAAGCTCTCCCCTTTGTCTTGTATCCCCCACTAGGTTTTCCACATGTTATATTTACCTAAAAAGGTGTCTTTAATTATATAACCCCAATCTTTCTACCTGTTATGCTTACCCATAGGTGTCTTTAATACTAACCCCCAATTGGTTAAGTTTGATGGGCATATATTAAATATTACCCACCCATCTTAGATATACTTAACTTAACCCTCCCATTGTTCAACCAAGTTTACTTAACCCCCGTTCATATTTATGTTCACCCAATCCTTATGGATTCAACTAGGTTAAGAATTTCAATTCCTTACCATGTCCATTTATAGTTTATAATGGGCTAGACGTCCCACATTAGGCCTACAACTTATGGATGCTGGATATGTCGGTCGGGTCCGGGTAGACTTCTTCCATAAGTTTGGCCTAACAACGTATCTTATCCCGTCTAGTATTTGTGCACTTATACCCCTCACATTAGATTGAACATTTGCGGTTACTGGATATGTCTTTCAGTTCTGGGAAGACTCCCACCACAAATGCAATCTAACCTCATGTCATAAGTGTAGTTATAGATTCTAAGTACTGTAATCCTAATTAGACCTATGTCATATAGGTGTTCATGCCCATTTACCCAATTATATCCATAATGGGTTATATGCCAAAATTCATGTTCATAAACATTATTCAAGTTATGCTAATTTCCATGTTTTCCCCTGTTCTCTAACTAACGCATTCGCATATATTTAGCGGCATGCTTAGGCTAGAAAGTAGCCTCATAAACAATGACAAGGGAAAGGTGATGGGAAGATGACAGTAGTGGTTATTATAACAAAAGTGACATAAACATGTAATTGACATAGTGTAACACCCCGTAATTTTAAAACATTACATAAGGGATAATTAAAGAATAATTAATTTTTAGAAGAAAAATTAAGTGAAACGTGTTACGCCATTGCGTTCGTCTTGGAATTCTGCTTGAGATAGAGTCCAAGTTTGCAAAAAGTGGATAGCGTGTGAAGGAGTTATGGATGATGGAAGTTTGGAAGAACAATCAGGAAACAGGCCAGGATAACTGGCGCACTTGTGAAGTGCGCCAAAACAAAATTGCACTGGCGCACCTGGGAAGTGCGCCCAGGCCGAGCTCAGGTCTGCAGGATTCTAGAGAGTTCCCTGATGACGTGTCTTTTTAATCTGAGTGATTCTGATGGTCTCTAATCTAATCTAAAGGTCCTAATTCACCTAGTACATCTATAAATAAACACCTAAACCTAACCCTAATCTCATTGTTTTCATCCATGGCACCTCCATGCTGCTCTAATATAAATTAAAACAAGCCTTTCTTCTCCATCAAGTCAAATTAGAAGATTAGATCTACAAACAACAAAACCTAATTCTTATCTTTTAGATCCAACCAAGGTGAGTTTATGTTACTTTTACATATAATTAAATTAAAAAGTAATTGTGATAAGTTTGTATATTGGATCTAATGTATATGCCTGTAAACAAGATGAATCATATCAAGTTTTGTAATTTGTTATCCTTTAGATCTATACCCAATTGCCATTATCATATGCCTATCTGATCTATTTACCGTAATCATTTCACATGCCTATTTATATGTATATGCCAATTATCATGTTTGATTCTCTTCCTTTCTTCTTTTCGCTTTTCCTTTTGATATTAGGCTAACTTCGAGCCTAAGTATATTGGGTTGAAATTTACGTGCGAATAACGTTGGGATGATTGGGAAAAAGTTTGGGGAAATACGTAATAAAATGAGATTTGGCATAAATTGTTAATGGCTATGGAAAATGGATTTGGGCATAATTTGGTACGACTTGTACATATGATGTAACGACCCGCATTCTACGCATCGGAGGATCGTAGAATATTTAATTCATTTTTATATGAGGTCGTATAGTCGTGCAACTTTGGAGAACGACTATTGGGGTCATTTCCCATGTTCACAATCTTTGCCGATTTTTAAATGAGCGTTTTGCCCTTGGCGAATATTGTTTAGCCTATCACTTTTGATTGATAAGGAGTTTTGACCTGAAACAGCTTCCATTGGATTTGGATGATGGTTTAACTTTCCGTTGAGTGGTCACATTGATCAAACAGACTTACTGTTTGGGAGAAATGGCTGAAACAAGATTTGGAAGGTGAAAAACAACTTAACCGGGCCTAATTAGGTTTATTAGCAGCTAGGCCCATAACCCATTTCGGGATTAGGGTTCTAAGGAGGATGAAATTAGTTAGGAAATGATTTCATTTCATTTTCTCAGCCGCCTAAAACATTTCTCTAAACCCAGCCATGGCCTCCACCTTCTAAATCACTCCCAAATCACATTCTAATCGCGTATTAGCCTAATCAAAATCAAATCAAGGCAAATCGACACCAATTCAGAGTTGGAGCTGATGTGTTGCAAAGGAATTAAACCCCAAAAAGTAGAGAAGTTCAGATCTATAATTCATTTGTGACTAAGATGAGTGATTTGCATTGTTTTACACTAATTACAGGTAATTAGGGGTGATTAGTGATAATTAGCGAAATTATGGCTCAGAAAAATATGGAAAATTTTGTAAAATTCCAAAATGTTATTTTAGACCTCTGTTAAAAATTTGGGTTAATTTGGATATGTTTTGCTAATCATATGGTTAAATCATGATTAAGGGGATTAAGGGGAAAAACATGAGTTTTGGGTATGTTTGATCCATTTTAACATATTAGATTATTGTTTTGGTGTTTATGGTTGATTATTACTATTACTATCTAGAATGCTTTGAAATTGTATAGTCAAGTTAGTTGGTTGAAAACGTCGTCGCATGGCGTAAATAGCTTGTTGGAAAAAGTTGCAAGAATTGGTCATGGGCCCGTTCGTGAAGCACATATGGAGACCCGACCCACTCATGGGGTAACCCCTATGCACAAACCGCTCGACTTCAAGGACCATGAGCCGCTCCAACATCACCATCAGGGGATCATTAACCAAAAGGAGTCTACAGAAGGTCACGAGCCGAGGCATCATCACGAACCACTCGCCACAAGTGCACCCTAGGACCTAGGTTAGGACTCACGAGCAACGATGAAGCACCACGAGCCGAAGCAGGAAGTCACGAACATACCTGGTGAACATGAAACACCACGAACTAGGAGCCATCACGAGCCAATTTTAGGAGGGGCGAACCGTGAGTCGATACATAGGCGATCAAGATCCGGTATTTGAGTCTGGACAGCAAACGAACTGAATGGAATTGAAGTGCGAACGGGATAATGACCAAAAACTGCGATGCAAAGGTAGTCCAAATAGGAAGTAGAACTCATGATCCAGATGGGAATCAACGGGTTAACTTCGTGAATTGGACTTTGCTGCGGGACGTGTGAAAAGGTGTTATCGATGTTTATAGCTTTGACTCACCACTGAGAGACATATATTGACTATGGATCAGTGCAGTGGGCTTGTCATAACTCCATGGGGCAAAGTGATAGTAGCAGGGCTATGAGCCAGTGCAGTGGGGTTGTCATGACTCCATGGGGAAGAGTGGACGTAGAAAAGTATTAGTGGTTATAGATTAGTGCAGTGGAGCCGTCATAACTCCATGGGGAAGAGTGATCATAACAAAGAATTGGGTGATCAAAGTGGTAGATATTGTATACTTTAAGCACTGAGTGAGAGATGTGAAGATGATTGCTATGTTTGATGTTTGCTATCACCATAACATGCACACCCCCCACCCATTATCTTCACACCATGTATTAGTGTCAACTTAGAGTATTGTACATCCTTTTGTGCTAACTCTTTGGTTGTAGGTCTAGGTTCAGGTATAGCTATATAACTGTTATTGTTCTGTTTTTGCTGCTTATCACTCATACTAGACTTTTGTCTGACCCAGAGTTTTATGTCTCTTCTTATTACTCTGGGGGCTCCTAAACGAGCAGACTAGAGACAGGTTAGCTGGTTATGATAGTTGTTCGGAGATGAGAAGGAGGCTTACACATAGTATTCCCATATATTCTCCCTGTGTTGTTGCTAGTCACTACTTTGGGCATTAGTAGTGTACCTTCCTTTTTGCTTTAGAGACAGTTTTAAAAGTTGTATATGATGGTCTGGATCATAAGCTATATTTGAATTTTCCGCTACTATGATGGTTTATTTTTTAGCTTATGCACTGTCTTGCCTGTTTTATATCAAGTTATGTTATTATTATATTTTGTTCCATGCTCTGTGAGATATACTACAGGTTCTTTGATAATTCATAGTTTCAAATTCTTCCTTTTTCCTTTCTTTTGACAATTGTCCAGTGCTGGTTGGACATCGGTATAGCGCATTTCATTGGAAATGTCGGTTGGTGCGGGGCGGACCATCACACTTAGTATCAGAGCTCTAGATTGCGTAGTTAACCTAGGGAAAGACACCAGAGAGAGATTATACGTATATAAGAGCGTGTATTTGTGATATTTTGGTTTTCCAAAGCTATATATATACCGTTAGTATATTTAAGTATGAAGTCGCACTGCACTTGCACCATTGAAGGGATGGTTAATCGTTCTCTCCTTATAGATTGAACGATGAGCTGATATACAAGGAATATTGGTTCAGGAGCCAATAATAGGAATACTCCTGATATGAGGACGATGTTCACTGACTTCATGAGACAGATGCTTAGGGATGTTCATAGGGCTGCTCCTAATGCTGCAAATGGTGGTGGTGCAACAGTGCAGGCACCTAGGGCCAATTTCGACAAGCTCTCTAAGGACTGCACTAGTCTTGGTGGGAAGCTGTTCCACGGAACGCAATCGGCTACATAAGTTCAGGATTGGATTGATAGTTGTGAGCGTGTTTTCGAGGATCAGGGAATCAGAGACGCGATGAAGAGAAAGCTAGCATCCCATCAACTGCTAGCATGGGTTATGAATTGGTGGAATGCTATTAAGGCAGCTACCCCTGAGGATCAAGTTACTTTGGATCAGTTCAAGGCCCGATTTAGTGATAAGTTTATCCGAGCTGCCCAGAAGTCAGAGTTGTTTAGGAAGTTCTTGGAGCTTAAGCAGAATGGTAAGGCAGTCTCGGAGTATATTGTTGAGTTCGATACTTTATTGAAGTATGGATTATCCCTCATTAACACTCCCAAGAAGAAGAATAAGAAGTTCATAACAGGCTTGGATCAGTACTTGGGGGAAAGGCTTATAACATATTGATGAGTCTTTTGAATCAATTGTTGGGAAAGCATTGAGATCAGAGAGCCTTTATCATAAGCCCAAGGCTGAAGTCGCTATTGCATCTGAAGAGGGGACAAAGCCACGGGCAAGTGGTGGAGGCAAGAATAATTCTCATTATAAAAGTAAGTAGAGTCAGACCAAGGACTGTAAGAAAAAGAAAGATAAGAAAGATGTTGAGTGCTTTAGCTATGGCTAGAAGGGCCACTATGCCAAAGAATGTCGAGCAAAGCCAGCGAACAGGAAGTGCTTCAACTGCGGCCATGTGGGACATTATAAGGATAAATGTCCACAACCCCGTAAAGAGAAGCAGATTGCTAAAGCATATGCTATCAACGTTGTTCCTTCTTCGTCAAATGCCCCAACTGCGGCGGAGAAAGGAAAGAATATCGTCTATCAAGGTATGCTTTCTATTTCTGATATTCCTGTTCGAGTATTTTTTGATATTGGGGCTTTCCGTTCCTTCATATCTAGTAACCTGGTAGGTAGATTGGGACTTGAACCCGAGATAGTCGATAGACCTTTAGTTGTGATGAACCCAATTGGTGGTTCGACTAGCCTTAGTTTGATTTGTCGAAATTTGGTCTTATCGAGTCATGGATGTATGTTTGCTAGTGATTGCTTTGTTTTGGGCTTTACTGGGCATGGTATTATTTTGGGAGTCGATTGCCTCCAAAGGTACGGGTTGGTGGTAGACTGTGAGGGATTTTCGGTGACTATTAGGGCGGATGATGGGCGGAGAGTAGTGTTTGGTGGCCTACCTAGCGATGAGGTGATGGCTAGTTTTCTAAATTCCCTCCACATTCTGCAGGACGAGTTATCAGGGGTTCCCATTGCTGCCCAGTCTTCGGATATCCTCGAGGAAGTGACCGAACTTCAACCATACCGAGAGATTGAGTTCCGTGTTGACTTAGTGAAAGACGCCAGACCTATAGTGATGCCACTTCGTCGTACAACACCAAGGGAGAAATGAGAGCTCGGAGTGCAAGTATGCGATCTTTTGAAGAAGGGATTCATCAGATGAAGTGCCTGCAAGTGGGGAGCACCAGTTGTATTTGCCACTAAGGCAGATGGTTCCCTTCGATTGTTTGTAGACTATCGCGAGTTGAATAAAGCGACTAAGAATAATAAATATCCTCTTCCACGGTTAGATGATTTGTTTGATCAACTGGAAGGAGCAAGAGTGTTCTCCCAGTTGGACGTCACGACAGGATTTCATCAGCTTTGAGTAGCAGTCGAGAGTGTTCCAAAAATGGCATTTCAGACGCCGTCTGGATTCTATGAGTGGTTGGTCATGCCATTCGGGTTGACCAATGAACCAGCATATTTTGTAGATCTTATGAACAGGGTATTCAAGGATCAATTGAATAAGTTTGTTCTTCAGTTTTTGGATGATATCTTGGTTTACTCAAGGACAGAAGAAGAACACAAGGATCATTTGAGGATAGTGATGGAGGTGTTGAGGAAAAACCGACTGAAAGCAAAATTTTCTAAGTGTCACTTCTAGAGAAGGGAAGTGAGGTTCTTGGGCCATGTTGTTTCAAAGAATGGTATTGTCGTGGATCCTGCGAAAGTGGCTACGGTGCAAGATTGGTCGACGCCCAAGAATGCAACAGGAGTAAGAAGTTTCTTGGGATTAGCTGGATATTATCGTAATTTTATCCAAGGTTTCTCCAAGATAGTTGCACCGTTAACTCAGTTGACCAAGACGAATCAAGCTTTCATTTGGGACGAAAGGTGTGAGAATGCCTTTAAGAGTCTAAAGGAAAAGCTAACGTGTGCACCAGTGTTAGTCATTTCTAAAGGGAATGAAGAGATGATAGTATACACGGATGCCTGTGGTACCGGACTAGGTGCTGCATTGATGCAAGTAGGTAGGGTTGTAGCTTATGCTAGTCGATAACTGAAACCACATGAAAAAAGATATGCTACCTATGATTTGGAATTGGCAGCGATCGTGTTCACATTGAAAATGTGGAGACACTATCTCTTGGGAGAAAGATTCGAGTTGTTTACCGAAGATAAGTCATTAAAGTATCTTTTCTCTTAGAAGGATCTAAACCTCCGTTAGTAGAGATGGTTAGAATTCTTGACTTCCTACGATTTCAATATCGCATATACACTAGGAAAGGGCAATGCGGTAGCCGTTGCAATGAGTAGAAGACATGCCAGTTTAAGGGCTATGTTTCTGGAATGGAAGCAACTGGAGTATATCGCTGGGTATGATTTCAGAACAAAGTGCGAATTGGATGAAGAAATGTTAGCAACTTTGATGATCAGACCCACTTTGATTGAGCGGATTGGTTCCACTCAGAGGAACGATCCTAACCTACTGGAAATCATCTCCAAGTTAGAGATGGGTATCGACGAGGAGATGAACAAGTATGGGCTTGATCGAAAGAGATGGCTTAGAAAGAATGGGAGACTAGTTGTGCCCAATGCCAATGGATTGAGAGATGAAGTGGTTAGAGAGTGTCATCGCTCAAAACTAACTATACATCCCGGTGGTAACAAAATGTATCGAGACATGAAGCTGACCTACTACTGGGAAGGAATGAAAAGAGATGTTGGGAAATTTATATCCAAATGCATGAACTACCAGCTAGTTAAAGCTAAACAAAAGAAGCCTAGTGGTTTGTTGCAACCATTGGAAATTCCAGAATGGAAATGGGAACAAGTCTCAATGGATTTTAGTGATGCTTTGCCGAGGACTAGACCGGGTCATGATAGTTTTGGGGTGATTGTAGATCGATTGACCAAGAGTGCAAGGTTCATACCAGTCAAGTCGAACAGAACGGCAACTAATTTAGCTGAACGGTATATGAAGTGGGTAGTAGGATTTCATGGAATACCCAAAAGCTTTGTGAGTGACCGAGATTCGTTGTTTACTAGTTGGTTTTGGAAGAGCTTACAAGAGGATTTAGGATCAGAATTACATCTCAGTACCACGTACCATCCTCAAAGCGACGGTCAAACAAAGAGGGTGAATCGAGTATTAGAAGATCTCTTGAGAGCTTGTATGTTGGATTTTGGAGGGTTAAGGGATGATCATTTGCATCTAGTGGAGTTCGCATATAGTAATAGTTGTCAGTCCAGTATTGGTATGGCTCCATTTGAAGCTTTGTACAGAAGACCATGCAACTCACCATCATGTTAGTTAGAAACCGATGAGAAGTCTGTGCTTAGGCCAGATGTGATAAGAGAAACTTCAGACAAGATCAAGATTATCCAACATCGAATGAAGGCTGCTCAGGATAGGCAGAAGATTTATGCTGATAAGAGGAGAAGAGATTTAAAATTCTCCATTGGTGACTTTGTGTTTGTCAAGATTTCTCCGTTAAAGAGCGTGATTCGATTTGGTAGGAGAGGCAAGTTAACACCAAGATTTGTTGGTCCATTCCCAGTTCTCGAGCAAGTTGGGAATTTGGCATATAAAATTGAATTATATGGAAAGATGGCGGGAGTTCACAATGTATTTCATGTTTCCCAGTTAAAAAAGTTCGTGCACGACCCCGATATGACTATTTCACCGGATCAGTTGGATGACATAGAAGAAGAACCCGAGGCGGTTGGGAACCGCAAGCCGATTCGTATTGTCGAGAGCGATACGAAGCAACTTCAAAGGAAGGCGGTGAAACTGGTCAAGGTTCAGTGTGGCGAGAATGAGAGTGATTGTACTTTGGAAATAGAGGAGAGCATAAGGAAATCGCATCCAGAACTCATTGTCTGGTAAGATTTTAATAGTGATAATTTCTTCCTTTGTCAGTAAACCGCATGCTAGGATAGGCTTATTATGTTGCTATGTATGTTTGGTTGTTCGTAAATGGTTGATAGGCATGCGGGACCCATTGTTGTTTCTTAGTTAAGGAATTTCGAGTGCGAAATTTCTTGGGGGGGGGGGGGGGGAAGGGGAATGTAACAACCCGCATTCTATGCATCGGAGGATCATAGAATATTTATTTCATTTTTATACGAGGTCGTATAGTCGTGCAACTTTGGGGAATGATTATTGGGGTCATTTCCCATATTCACGATTTTTACCAATTTTTAAATGACTGTTTTACTCCTGGAAAATTTTGTTTCGCCTATAACTTTTGATTGGTAAGGATTTTTGACCTAAAACCACTTCCATTGGATTCGGATGATGGTTCACCTTTCCGTAGAGTGGTCACATTGATCAAACAGACTTACCGTTTAGAAGATAGGGCTGAAACAAGGTTTGGAAGGTGAAAAACAGCTTAACCGGGCCTAAATAGGGTGATTAGCAGCTAGGCCCATAACCCATTTCGGGATTGGGGTTGTGGGGAGGCTGAAATCAGTTAGGAAACAATTTTATTTTATTTTCTCAACCGCTTAAAACATTTTTGTAACCCTAGCCATGGCCACCACCTTCTAAATCACTCCCAAATCGCTCTCTAATCGCGTATTAGCTTAATCAACATCAAATCAAGGAAAATCAATACCAAATCAGAGTTGGAGCTGCTGTGTTGCATAGGAATTCGAACCAAAATAGTAGAGAAGTTCAGATCTATAATTCATTTATGGCTAAGGTGAGTGATTTGCATTGTTTTTCACTAATTACGGCTAATTAGGGGTGATTAGTGATAATTAGCGAAATTATGGCTTAGAAAAATATGGAAAAATTTGTAAAATTATAAAATATTATTTTAGGCCTCTGTTAAAAATTTGGGTTAATTTGGATATGTTTTGCTAATCGTATGGTTAAATTATGATTAAGGGGATTAAGGGGAAAAACATAAGTTTTGGGTATGCTTGATCCATTTCAACATATTAGATTATTGTTTTGGTATTTATGGTTGATTATCTATGTTGCTATTACTGTTTGGAATGCTTTGAAATTGTATAGTCAAGTTAGTTTGGTCAAAAACGCTGTCGTATGGCGCAAATAGCTTATTGGGAAAATTTGAAGGAATCGGTCAAGGACCCGTTCGTGAAGCACATATGGCGACCCGACCCACTCGTGGGGTAACCCCCACCCATGAACAGCTCCACTTCGAGGACCACGAGCCGCTCCAGCATCACCATCATGGGATCACGAACCAAAAGGAGTCCACGAGCAGGTCACGAGCCGAGGCATTATCACGAACAACTCACCACGAGTGCACCCTAGAACCTAGGTTAGGATTCACAAGCCACGATGAAGCACCACGAGCCAGAGCAGGAAGTCACGAACAGGCCTGGCGGCCACAGGACACCATGAACTAGGAGCCATCTTGAGACAATGTCAGGAGGGGCGAATTGCGAGTCGATACAATGGGGATCACGATCCGGTCTTTGAGCCTGGACAACAAATGAACTAAATGGAACTGAAGTGCGAACGGGATAATGACCAAAACCCGAGATGCACAGGTAGTCCAAATAGGAAGTAGAACTCAAGATCCAAATGGGAATCAATGGGTTTAATTCATGAATTGGACTTTGTTGCGGGACGCGTGCAAAGGGGTTATCGATGTCTATAGCTTTGACTCACGAGTGAGAGACGGATATTGGCTATGGATCAGTGCAGTATGGTTGTCATAACTCCATGGGGCAAAGTGATCGTAGCAGGGCTATGAGCCAATGCATTGGGGTTATCATGACTCCATGGGGCAGAGTGGACATAGCAAAGTATTAGTGGTTACAGATCAGTGCAGTGGAGCCATCATGACTCCATGGGCCAGAGTGATCGTAACAAAGAATTGGGTGATCAAAGTGGTAGATATCATATACTTTATGCATCGAGTGAAAGATGTGAGGATGATTGCTATGTTTGATGTTTTCTATCACCATAACAAGCACATCCCCTACCCATTATTTTCACACCATGTGTTAGTGTCACCTAAGAGTATTGTACATCCTGCTATGCTAACTCTTTGGTTGCAGTTCCAGGTTCAGGTATGGTTAAGTATAACTGATATTGTTCTGTTTTTGCTGCTTATCGCTCATACCATACTTGTAACACCCCACATTTTTAATATAACTAAAAATGAAATAAAAATTATGAAAATATGCTTAGATAGGTAAATAAGGGTGATGTATAATGAGAATTAATTAATACATGGAAGAGAAGAAAAATTAATTCGATAATAGTGTGTGTAACAGAGAAGATAGTAAAATAAGGATATTTAATTTAAATATCAGGAATTAAGTAAAATAGACATCACCATTGCGTTCCTCTCGAAATTTTGCATGAAATAGAGTCCAAGTTTTCAAAAATCGGAGTCCGTATGAAGGAGTTATGACCTTTTGAAGTTTCAGCGAAAAATCAGAAAACAGCCCAGCCCAGAACAGAAAAAAAAAATGACCAGGTCGACCATAGGATCAACCTCCCATAGGGGAGGTCACCATAGTGTCGACCCCCCCCCCCCTTGGGGAGGTCGACCTGTAGCGACCTGGATCGGGAATTTTGGTCCAGAAGCGGGAAATTCGCCCCAGAAGCTGTCCGGGTTCATTTTTGAGCACCTGGATGAGTTTTTGGGCTTGGTACGTTGGTCTAACTCCTATATAAACATCCTAGGCTCATTGCAAACTCCACAACAATTCATGGCAAGGCCATGGCTCTCTTATAACTTGATTTCTTCTTCCTCCTCAAGCTATTGATCTAAATAAATCTTAGATATATTCTTCTCTCTTTTCTCTACAACATCTGTTCTTAAAATTAAAAAGAATGAGATCTAGAATTACTACAACCATGAATAAAAAGAAAAGAGGCTTAGATCTAAATCACTGCGCAAAGAGAAGGAATTCAGATCTGCAACCTACGCCGCATATGAAATCAAAGATAAATTGAATTGGACATGAAATCAATCAAAGACGAATCAAAAGCAACAAAAAGGGGGAAATCGGTTCGAAGATTAATCTCGTTCCTATTTTGAAGATGACAAACACTGTGAGTGGAGTTATAATGCAATTTTTGTGTAAAATTGTTATTGATTGTTCAAACATTCCCTATTTAAACATGAAATGAAATGATTGAATCCATAATGTTTAATATTATCATGTGCTCGATTTTAATTATTATGCCTACGATTATGTGCCTCCTTTTATTCTTTCCCTTTTGGATTTTTAATAGCTAGGCTATCTCGAGCCTAGATCTATCATAAAATAAGTACGATTGAATGATTTTTGCAAGCGAAAAAGGGAAACGCTCGGTTTTGGGCTATGACATGAACTGGAGGGTTTGGTTATAAATTACAAAGAGGGTTGGGCGTAATATAACATTGACAAAACCTGAATGCGTAAACCAAATTTAGAATTATACGCATGAACATGATTTGGGGTTTGGCGTAGAATTGACATCATTGATTTAAGCATGAAATTGACTTATGGATTTGTTAATGGGCACATGTCTCTAGAATAAAACCTGTATTATAACTTGAATTGGGATAAGAACACAAACTTGTTATGAATTGACATCTGTAATTTGACATGAAGTTTACATCTAGAACTTGAACATGAAAATGACATGAATATGAATTATCAATTTAATGATAGACGTAACCTGTTAATGGGATTACAAGCATGAATATAAATTGGGGCTTTTGGGTAAAGCTTGGATTTTGAAAATTGACACTTGACATCTAGATTGAACTTGATACTTGAATTATGGCACTATTGAAATGCATTGAACATGAACATGGTTGAGTAATTTGTGTAATGTAAATATGGACAAGATTATGAAACTTGAAATATGACATTTAGAATATGCTTATGAACTTGACATCTAAAACGAAAGCGAACATGGCATGAATTGGTAGTTGACATTTATAAGAACATGCTTGTAAGTTGGGTAATTGGCTTAATATTTTTTGACATGATTATGAACTTGACATATGCCAATTAGAATAGACATGAACCAAACATGAAACGTGGCTAACTCGAGGTTAGGATGAGTTTGCGATGTAATCCTGCCCGGAACCGCCCGGCCTAACTAGTGGTAGCAAACAATAGGTCCTAATGTGAGAAGTTAGTCATATCGCGCTTGAAACCCGAGGTTAGACTGAGTTGTGGTGTAATTCTGCCCGGAACCGCCTGGCATAACCAGTGACCACAACAACAGGTCTAATGTGAGAGGTTGTGGTGCATTAATAATTAATTAATGGCACATGATTCGTAGGGTTAAGTCATGAATTCAAAGACAACACTTAACCAAATTTGTGAATGAACGTTATAAGGAGATGGGGTTAAGTCGACACAAACATATGAACAAAACTTAACCAAAAACGGAAATAGGGAATGTTAACTACCTATTATAAATCGAAGTTGAAATAGTCGAAGGGTTAATTGGGGGTAAACCTGTCCTAGGGACAGAGAAAGACTATGACTTAAGATGTAATGTAAGACCTGAAGGGTGGGATAACCTATAATATGGGGTAAGCTAAGCAAGAACTGTGGGAAAACACCCATGCGCTATCATCGAATAAAAGAGAAATTAAGTTATGATTGAATTCATGGGAAAACCTTAGTCAACAAGTTGAATTATAAAGCGAGAATATGTGGTCTGATGTCTAAGATAACGAGAATTGACTAAGTAAAACAACGAGAATGATAACTAAGTAACAAGCCTTAGTTAATAGGTACTAAGTAGTAAACCTTAGTTAAGAAAACGGTTGAGAACGGGAACTAAGTTGTAATCCTTAGTTAAGGTGACTAAGTGGTTAACTTTAGTTAACAAGATTAACGGGAAAGGAAACTAAGTGGTAAACCTTAGTTAAGAACAACTAAGTAATAATTCTTAGTCAAGGAAACTGAGCCAGTCCATAAATAGATGAATAACCCGATACAGTAGATCATCGCTTAACAAACACACGAGGAGGAGCGAACGTCTATCTGATTTCGTAAAAGGCTCCACTGGACGGTGTTACGAAGCACGTAGCTTCAGGGGACGTGAGGGTACTCTTGGTATCCCTCTGTGAGGTTGCAGATGATCCGCCTGGACTCACAGAAGTTAAGGTCTGCGGTAGAAGAACCAAGGGTATGCCTTGGTTGCAGTATAGGCAACCTAAAGACTAGGGTGGACCAACGTGAGTTGTCGATACTTAGTTTAGCATTGTGATAGCACGTCGTCGACTACCTACCATCTTTAGTCAATCGTAGTACGTATACAGAAAGGAAGAGAACTCCCAACAGACCATATACTTGATATCTTGTTATGGGTGAGGCTGGCCAATAGGAAAGTGGGGCATAGGTGGCAGGAGTACAGTTCTCGTGCTTGATTTTCTTGGATTGCCTTTCATTAGTTGAGGGAGGGGTCACGTGGGACCATAACCACTGGTAGAAAAACAGACCTTAGCATTTGCATCGGCAGATAACTTAAAGCTCCCGATCGAGTTCCGTATTTCTTGATTTAGCCGTGTCACGGGACTTGGGCCGCACATATAGTGTACATGTGCACCTAGACATTGGAAACGATTCGCGATACATACGTGGAAAAAGGGCATTGTTCGATAGGTATCATAATCTCTAGTGGTCCTAGGTGGCATAAACCCTAATCGAATCTAGAAAACGTTCAATAGGTGGCATAATCCCAAGTGGTCCTAGGTGGTGTAAATCCTAGTTGAACACTCGATAGTTCATGATAAGGAAACCTAGCCAGATCAAGGGTGGCAGTCCAAACGATTTCAAGAATGGTGGCACTACATTGAAGTAGTATAGAATTACGTGGTAAAGCCCGTACGATATACGGTAAGGGACTATACATATACATGGAAAGGATTATACGAGTTGGGAAAAAAATTACATATACGATGTATTAGGTTAAGTCTACTAGTAAGTGGACAAGAATGACATGGGTTTGGCCTTGGGTGCTAATATTGTGAATAACCAAATAAACAAGAAATTATAACTGAACGGTATATGTAGGGTTACACAAGAGTTTATTATAGTCTAGTCACACAGAACTTATGTTCTAACCCCCTCCTCACAACATGCGCAGGTTAGGTTCATGACAGAAATAGTGTTGCTTGACTACTGGCTTGGCAGTATTATTATTAAGGTAATGCTATTTTAAATAAATTATATTTTATTCCTTCCGCTGTGAGCTGCTTTTCGAACTCTGACGTGTTTCTTTCTCTCTGTCTTTTCTGTAGGATACCGGAGCACCCAACTTGGGGTCCGATGGATTGGATTTTGAAAAATTCGGTCTGTCGAAACGCGGGTTGTTACATCTGGTATCAGAGCTTCAGTTTAGTGGTCTTAGGGCGATAATGAGTGAACGTATTTGTATTTTCTAAAATATAAATATATTATATATATAAACCTAAATCCATATAGTAGCCCACTAGACATGTAAAGAGTTGGGATATTGGTTTGTACACTAAAGGCATGGACACAGAAATTTTGGAAACAATTAGGTGGTTGGGAAAGTGTACAATATGACTTGGAGCTAGAAAGTATCCCATAGAATGGAAACTGAAATACTAGTATTTCAGAGTAGTGGGTCTAGAAGTAAAACCTTAGAAATTAGAAAAAAAGGTTAAAGTGTGAAAATGGATTAGGAATATATATAGTCGAGAAAATTGAATTTGTGAAAGTACCTAGGAAAGCCTAGTTGAGTGGAAAACCCGCTTTGAGTCTGACCCAATAACCAACTTTTAAGAACTTGAATTTGTAAAAAAAAAGTTTGTGGTATTTTCTGAGTTTTGATCTTAAAAGTATCTTGATGTTTGAAAAGTGCATATTGGGTTTTAAAATAAAGTGGGGTATATTATGTAAAACAACGATTTCTTGTTTTGAAAGAATTCTCTCATGAAAAGGAGCGTATATATATAGCTCACTAGTTCTCATATATGAAAATCTTGAAAGGAAAATGTTGTATATTGTAAAAGGAGTTTTTGAAATCTCTATTCTATTAAATTTTGATTATTGTTTAAAAAAAATTGGGTAAACAAATTTCCCGTAGAATGCATAAGCATTGAGACCTAGAATTGTTGCTTGAGAAAAAGAAAAGGATAGGCTAGTAATACACAACATGGACTAGTAGTGACTACTAGGTGATGAAGGGCAAGCAATAATATAGACCCTGTTAGGTGAACTCGCGATTGTCAGAGGTAATAAAGTCTTAAGATCCTTGGCCCATAGTTGTAACTGTGTAGGATACTGTTTGACTAGAAAACGGAAAAGCTTATTTGAAAAGATAAATAAATAATATAAACATGAGAAACTGGACTAAGCCAAATAAGCTAAAGAATAGCCTAACTAACAAGAAAACAATAAATTCAGCAAAGCAACAAAACAAGACGGGGGAAAGAAAATGAAAATCTCAAGAAAAAGATGAATAAATATGAAATTATTTCAAGATAAAGTCGAAAATACGAGAAATAAATTTTCTTATGTGGTTGTGCTTGGATAAGAAAATAGGAAATCTTAATAGAATAGTTATATAAAAATTCAAGTACAATTAGAAAAGAAAAACGGAGGATGTGAATTTTTCCGTTTTATACCTTTTCGTAACATAAGAAATCGAAATTGGATAACTAGATTTTTCTAAATCTCGAATTAAAAGATGGTTGGTGAGGTTTTGGATGCGAAAATTGGATGAACTATGCTCTTATTCTATAAGAGCATGGGAAAATTTGAATGGAAAATGTTTTGATTTTTCAAAAATATTGCATACATATAGAACTGCAAGTATATTTAGGATGTGAGCATCATGTTTTGAAAAGTTTTTTAAACTTTGCATACATACAGGTGGATCCACATTAGCCATACATGCTTTACTATAATGTATTTCACTTTGCACATGTGCACAATGTTGCAACAATTGGATGAACACTAATTGGATGTTGCGAGGGATTATCTATTTTACTCTTATCGAATTTTGGGGACGAAATTCTTTAAGGGTAGGAGAATGTAACACCCCGCATTTTTAATATAATTAAAAATGAAATAAAATTTATGAAAATATGCTTAGATAGGTAAATAATGGTGATGTATAATGAGAATTAATTAATACATGGAAGAGAAGAAAAATTAATTCGATAATAGTGTGTGTAACAGAGAAGATAGTAAAATAAGGATATTTAATTTAAATATCAGGAATTAAGTAAAATGGACATAACCATTGCGTTCCTCTCAAAATTTTGCATGAAATAGAGTCCAAGTTTTAAAAAATCGGAGTCCGTATGAAGGAGTTATGACCTTCTGAAGTTTCAGCGAAAAATCAGAAAACAGCCCAGCCCAGAACAGTAAAAAAAAATTGACCAGGTCGACCATAGGGTCGACCTCCCCATAGTGTCGACCCCCCCTTGGGGAGGTCGACCTGTAGCGACCTGGAGCAGGAATTTTGGTCCAGAAGCAGGAAATTCACCCCAGAAGCTGTCCGGGTTCATTTTTGAGCACCTGGATGAGTTTTTGGGCCTGGTACGTTGGTCTAACACCTATATAAACATCCTAGGCTCATTGTAAACTCCACAACAATTCATGGCAAGGCCATGGCTCTCTTCTAACTTGATTTCTTCTTCCTCCTCAAGCTATTGATCTAAATAAATCTTAGATCTATTCTTCTCTCTTTTCTCTACAACATCTATTCTTAAAATTAAAAAGAATGAGATCTAGAATTACTACAACCATGAATAAAAAGAGAAGAGGCTTAGATCTAAATCACTGCGCAAAGAGAAGGAATTCAGATCTGCAACCTACGCCGCATATGAAATCAAAGATAAATTGAATTGGACATGAAATCAATCAAAGATGAATCAAAAGCAACAAAAAGGGGGAAATCAGTTCGAAGATTAATCTCGTTCCTATTTTGAAGATGACAAACAATGTGAGTGGAGTTATAATGCACTTTTTGTGTAAAATTATTATTTATCGTTCAAACATTCCCTATGTAAACATGAAATGAAATTATTGAATCCATAATGTTTAATATTATCATGTGCTCGATTTTAATTATTATGCCTACGATTTTGTGCCTCCTTTTATTCTTTCCCTTTTGGATTTTTAATAGCTAGGCTATCTCGAGCCTAGATCTATCATAAAATAAATACGATTGAATGATTTTTGCAAGCGAAAAAGGGAAACGCTCGGTTTTGGGCTATGACATGAACTGGAGGGTTTGGTTATAAATTACAAAGAGGGTTGGGCGTAATATAACATTGACAAACCCTGAATGCGTAAACCAAATTTAGAATTATATGCATGAACATGATTTGGGGATTGGCGTAGAATTGACATCATTTATTTAAGCATGAAATTGACTTATGGATTTGTTAATGGGCACATGTCTCTAGAATAAAACCTGTATTGTAACTTGAATTTGGATAAGAACACAAACTTGATATGAGCTGACATCTGGAATTTTACATGAAGTTTACATCTAGAACTTGAACATGAAATTGACATGAATATGAATTATGAATTATGAATTTAATGATAGACGTAACCTGTTAATGGGATTACAAGCATGAATATAAATTGGGGTTTTTGGGTAAAGCTTGGATTTTGAAAATTGACACTTGACATCTAGATTGAACTTGATACTTGAATTATGGCACTATTGAAATGCATTGAACATGAACATGGTTGAGTAATTTGTGTAATGTAAATATGGACAAGATTATGAAACTTGAAATATGACATTTAGAATATGCTTATGAACTTGACATCTAAAACGAAAGCGAACATGGCATGAATTGTTAGTTGACATTTATAAGAACATTCTTGTAAGTTGGGTAATTGGCTTAATATTTTTTGACATGATTATGAACTTGACATATGCCAATTAGAATAGACATGAACCAAACATGAAACGTGGCTAACTCGAGGTTAGGATGAGTTTGCGATGTAATCCTGCCCGGAACTGCCCGGCCTAACCAGTGGTAGCAAACAATAGGTCCTAATGTGAGAAGTTAGTCATATCGCGCTTGAAACCCGAGGTTAGACTGAGTTGTGGTGTAATTCTGCCCGGAACCGCCCGGCATAACCAGTGACCACAACAACAGGTCTAATGTGAGAGGTTGTGGTGCATTAATAATTAATTAATGGCACATGATTCGTAGGGTTAATTCATGAATTCAAAGACAACACTTAACCAAATTTGTGAATGAACATTATAAGGAGATGGGGTTAAGTCGACACGAACATATGAACAAAACTTAACCAAAAACGGAAATATGGAATGTTAACTACCTATTATAAATCGAAGTTGAAATAATTGGAGGGTTAATTAGGGGGTAAACCTATCCTAGGGACAGAGAAAGACTATGACTTAAGATGTAATGTAAGACCTGAAGGGTGGGATAACCAATAATATGGGGTAAGCTAAGCAAGAACTGTGGGAAAACACCCATGCGCTATCACCGAATAAAAGAGAACTTAAGTTATGCTTGAATTCATGGGAAAACCTTAGTCAACAAGTTGAATTATAAAGCGAGAATATGTGGTCTGATGTCTAAGACAACGAGAATTGACTAAGTAAAATAACGAGAATGATAACTAAGTAACAAGCCTTAGTTAATAGGTACTAAGCAGTAAACCTTAGTTAAGAAAACGGTCGAGAACGGGAACTAAGTTGTAATCCTTAGTTAATGGGACTAAGTGGTAAACCTTAGTTAACAAGATTAACGGGAAAGGAAACTAAGTGGTAAACCTTAGTTAAGAACAACTAAGTAATAATTCTTAGTCAAGGAAACTGAGCCAGTCCATAAATAGATGAATAACCCGATACGGTAGATCATCGCTTAACAAACACATGAGGAGGAGCGAACGTCTATCTGATTTCGTAAAAGGTTCCAGCGGACGGTGTTACGAAGCATGTAGCTTCAGGGGACGTGAGGGGACTCTTGGTATCCCTCTGTGAGGTTGCAGATGATCCGCCTGGACTCACAGAGGTTAAGTTCTGCGGTAGAAGAACCAAGGGTATGCCTTAGTTGCAGTATGGGCAACCTAAAGACTAGGGTGGACCAGCGTGAGTCGTCGATACTTAGTTTAGCCCTGTGATAGCACGTCGTCGACTACCTACCATATTTAGTCAATCGTAGTACGCATACAGAAAGGCAGAGAACTCCCAACGGACCATATACTGGCTATCTAGTTATGGGTGAGCCTGGCCAATAGGAAAGTGGGGCATAGGTGGAAGGAGTACAGTTCTCGTGCTTGATTTTCTTGGATTTCCTTTTGTTAGTTGAGGTAGGGGTCACGTGGGACCATAACCACTGGTAGAAAAACAGACCTTAGCATCTGCATCGGCAGATAACTTAAAGCTCCCGTTCGAGTTCCGTATTTCTTGATTTAGCCCTGTCACGGGACTCGGGCCGCACATATGGTGTACATGTGCAACTGGACATCGGAAACGATTCGCGATACATACGTGGGAAAAGCGCGCTGTTCGACAGGTAGCATAATCCCTAGTGGTCCTAGGTGGCATAAACCCTAATCGAATCTAGAAAACGTTCAATAGGTAGCATAATCCCTAGTGGTCCTAGGTGGCATAAATCCTAGTTGAACACTCGATAGTTCATGATAAGGAAACATAGCCAGATCAAGGGTGGCAGTCCAAATGATTTCAAGAATGGTGGCACTGCGTTGAAGTAGTATAGAATTACGTGATAAAGCCCATACGATATACGGCAAGGGACTGTACATATACATGGAAAGGATTATACGAGTTGGGGGAAAATTACATATACGATGTATTCGGTTAAGTCTACTAGTAAGTGGACGAGAATGACATGGGTTTGGCCTTGGGTGCTAATATTGTGAATAAACTAATAAACAAGAAATTATAACTTAACGGTATATGTAGGGTTACACAAGAGTTTATTATAGACCAGTCACACAGAACTTATGTTCTGACCCCCTCCTCACAACATGCGCAGGTTAGGTTCATGACAGAGATAGTATTGCTTGACTACTGGTTTGGCAGTATTATTATTAAGGTAATGCTATTTTGAATAAATTATATTTTATTCCTTCCGCTGTGAGTTGCTTTTCGAAATCTGACATGTTTCTTTCTTTCTGTCTTTTCTGCAGGATACCAGAGCACCCAACTTGGGGTCCGATGGATTGGATTTTGAAAAATTCGGTCTGTCGAAACCCGGGTTGTTACAATACTTTTTTCTGACCCAGAGTTTTATGATTCTTCTTATTACTCTGGGTGCTCCTAAACGAGCAGACTAGAGATAGGTTAGCTTATTATGCACGAGTAGCTGTCCGTAGACGAGCAGGAGGCTTGCACGTATTATTCCCATATATTCTGTAGTAACCCGCATTTTTAGCTGTTGAACAATTTATTTATTTAATTATTAAATATCGATTTATCGATATCGAGAACGTGAATTAAATAATATTGAATGTTTAATTAATAATTATAATATAATAAAATATATTATAATGTCGAAATAATCAAAAATATTGGAAATCACAATATTCTGTGAACGGGGTCGTCCCAAAGATGTAATTCAACTTAGAGTTGGATTATATTGACGAATATATTCAATCGACGACAGTTTGAACGTATAATTATAATATAATTTAAAATAGAGCTTGAAACGACGCGGCAGTTCGCTATTTGGCGATTTGAACTTCAACTGAATGTACAGGATTCATTTTAAATCAGATTTCTGTGAAACAAGAAACGTGTGGAGCTGGTGGAGTATATCTTTCTAGTGGAAGAGAAAAATCGGAATTTCGTCGTGTAGATTTTGATGTACGTCCAAATCAAATTTCAGAAAAAGTCGCTGTGGAATTCCTTTATAATTTGCGACGCTTTATATACGTTATAAATGGATTTTTCAGTATGAACTGAATATCGAGATAATCTGGAATCTGAAATATCAAGCTGTAAATTCTGATATGATATTCTAGGGCTGTACGATATCATATGTGAAGATAGACGATAATAATTAATTTTAAACAATTAATTTAATAATATTTAAATATATATATATATATATATATTTAAATAGGCTATTTAGAGCGTTAAAAATAGCCACTTTTGCATACGAAGTCGAAATTCGACGAAACCAGTTTTGTTGGATCCGCAATGTCAAATAGTTGTTAGATATGAAGTTCCGTGATTTTTAGAGTCACTGTGTGACCGAACGGATTTTCAGAGTGAGAAACAGTCAGTATTTCGACGGTTAAAAATACGCTGTGTGAGCATACGGAGTCAGAATTCGACGAAACCAGTTTCGTTGGGACCGTAATGTTGAACTGTAGCTGCATGTCCATTTTCGTGATTTTAAGGTATCGTGTGTGATCACACGGATTTTTAAAGGACAAAAATGAACATAAAATAATAAAAGAATAATATCTAAAAATATCTAGATATTTTTATCTTCCTATAAATACATCACTTATCTCTTAAACCCTAAACTCAATTCATTTTGGTCAACGACAGTTTTATTTCCGCCGTTCTATTTTTCTCTTCTCAAAGGAAAATCCAACTTCATAAATTTGTAGAAAATCAAATACTCATGGGAATTCAACCATTTCAGACTCTTTAAACTTGTATGAAGGAGAGCATCGCCTGGGTATGCACAGATTTTTGTGCGATGGAGTTTGGGGGTGTGCCTGTTTTCCACCGTGAGGTTTAGGGTGAGGACGGGTTTGAATTGGGGAGGCCGGAGTTGGATTTGAGGGCGACGTCGTTCTTCTGAGGTCGAGGCGAAGTCGTTGGAGGCTTTTTTGTGGAGTTCGGTTACCATTGTTGTCATGGGTCCCTGTAGCGGCTCGAGATGGTGACCGAGGAAATGGTGAGCGAGTTTGACGGTTGTGGTATAGGAGTGTAGAGGATGGGAAGCGCGAGCTAATGGGGGTGGCCGTTGGTTGATCGGTGAAGGGATGGAGGAGTATTGGTCCCATGAAGATCGGCCGACTTGGGAAATACTGGAGATTCAATCGGGGAAGATAACTGTTTCATACGGGTGGGAATTTATGGGCCTGGACGTGATTTGATGGGCCGGAGGACCAAAAGGTTAAGCCCAAGTTTTTAATTCATTAAATTTATTTTAATTTAAAATAGTATACAAACTTGTAACTTAAATATCTTTTACATACGATATCAGATAGACGAACCGTAAGTTGCGTTGGGACCGTATGGACGGACACTACACAATGAGACTGACTAGAAGTCCATCTGACCTCGTTACAATTTATGGCGAATTAAATTGTTTGATTCAGATCGAATAACGGTTTATCGTTCTTTAACGATGAACTGCAAAAGTGAGTAAAACTCACCAACTCTGAACAGTTTATATTTTCATGTTGTATTTTTTAGAACTGTTAAAAATGTCTGATTGCTGTGTGTTCGTTGATTGATTGAACTGCTAGTCAGTTAGTAGATATTATATATATGTATATATATATAAACTGTTAAATATTTATATGTCGATTCTGTTTATCAGAATATCTAACAGTGAAGTGAAATCGATGTTATTCTATGGTCTAACATCTGTGATGCAGGGAAACAGGTTGGAGGAATCCGACTGGATTCCTCAACAGTTATTTTATTGTTTTTCATATATTTTGATATATGATGTGAATTATAACCTGTTGTTGATTGTGTGTGTATGGACGATATTGAACATCGTGATTTGATATGATTGAATACCATAACATACAGGATGTTGATAAGGAGATTTTCTAAGTGATATTGAAAACAGAGATATTTATAAATTGAAATATTTATAAATAAGGAATATTTATAAATGGGAATATTTATAAATAGGAGGTATTTTAAAAAGGAAATAAATTCAAAACATTTTCTTTTGAATGGAAAGGCCTATGTGGCGGGTTTGGGGATTTTCCCGATACTCCCGGTACAAAGGAGGTTATGGTGAATTTTCCCGGAAAGTTAAGGAGTTAGAATATTTCAAGAATAAATTTGAAAAGGAAATATTTGTAAACCATTTACAAATAGAATTGAAAAGGAAACCTTATAAAAGGGAAATCATTTTTAAAGTGTAGAACCATTATTTAAAAGTAAATCTTTTCAAATGAATAAAACGTTGTTAAAAAGGAAATCTTTATAAAGTGAATAAAGTAAATCGAATATGGTATTCGAAAGGAGAAATCGAATATGGTATTCGAAAGTTAGTTAATCGAATATGTTATTCGAAAGGGGTTAGTCAAGTCGAGTTAGTCAAATAGAGTTAATCAGTTAGAGTTAATCAGTTAGAGTTAACCAGTTGGAGTTAATTAGTTAGAGTTAATCGATTAGAGTTAAAACGAACTAGAGTTAATCAAATATAGTTATTTGAGACAGAGTTAGTCAAACATAGTATTCAGGGTAAGTTGCCATCTTGTATGACTGCTAGCGTAATTCGCAGGGCTGTAAATAGCCTACGGCGGTCGGATGTTTCCTGAGGGAGTCAGGCGTAACCATTGTGATCGCTGCGATCTAGAGTCAAGCGAATGAAGTTTAATCGAATATTAGTTATTCGATAGGAGTTAATCGAGTTGATCGAGTTGAGAAATAAGTTAAGTTAAATAAGTTGAGTTGATCGGGTGGTTCGACCAAGTTAGTCGAGCCTAGTTAATCGAATCGAATTGGTCGAACCAAGTAAGTCGAGTTAAGTTAGTCGAGCCTAGTTAATCGAATCGAATTGGTCGAACCAAGTAAGTCGAGTTAGTCGAGTCAAGTTAAGTTAGTCGAGTTAAGTTCGTCAAGTTAAATAAATCGATGTTAGTTTCATCGAAAGGAGTTATCGATGTTAGTTTCATCGAAAGGAGTTATCGATGTTAGTTTCATCGAAGGGAGTTATCGATTATAGTTTAATCGAAGTGAGATTTTCAAATAAGAGATACTTGAAAAGGAAGAGTCATCGAATATTAGTTATTCGAAGAGAGATTATCGAATATCGTTCGAGAAGGAGTTAATCGAATATAGACATTCGAAAGGAGTTAATCAAATATGGTATTCGAAGTTAGTAAATCTAATATGGTATTCGAAAGTTAGTTAATCGAATATGTTATCCGAAAGGGGTTAGTTAAGTCGAGTTAGTCAAATAGAGTTAATCAGTTAAAGTTAACCAGTTAGAGTTAACCAGTTGGAGTTAATTAGAAGAGTTAATCAGATAGAGATTTCTCGAAGAGAGTTAATCGACAAATTCGATTATATCGAATTCGGGAAAGTACTTATACTTTCCAGTGTTTAAATAGAGATTTATTTATTTATAAATAAATAAGTGTTAGGTTAATTATTCACTAATAGGAATAGAAGTTAAAATTTAAAGTTAGATAATTCGAAAGGAGGGAGTATAACGTTATCGTTATAACCAATGTTTTAAATATAGAAGTGGATTAGTAAAATTTAATCCGAGAAAGGCGTAAAGAAGTTGTTAAAGATTAAAAGATAAACTTTGACCATTTCGAAGTTATAACGTTGTTCAGTTAAGGTCTGAGAGGTAATTATACCCCAACTTGAGTGACTTCCTTCTTAACTAAGAAATGGTAAGGTTTGATCGTAAAGGAGTTTTGGAAGTGTTTTCCAAACGAGAATCAGAAATGTTTTCTGATAAAAGAAAATAAGAATTTAGAATATAGGGAAACAGGAGATAAGTAAATAAATGAACTAAAGAGGTTAATGTTAAATGATGTTTGTTCGATATAATTTCCATCTGGAAATAATATCGTTGTTTGCACACTTGTTTTTCTTTGATAGTTAACTCACCGACTATCGAAGTTTTGACCATTTTAACGTTGTTAATATGGAGAGACCGGTTGGATTATTATCCATAGAACCACTCTGTATTGGCATAAGCGTCGCGAATCATATATGCCAAAGATAATTGAAGACGGAGTAAAATGCAAGGGCTATCCTGTTTACAGAATAGTGCCTTCGGTTTGTCCAGTCCCAGGACAACTTGCATGGACGAAGGTCTGACAGAGTATATCCAATGGATCGCGTAAGTTGATCTATTCAAACGTATTCACGTTTGGTGGCGGAGGAATTCGTTTCTCTTAGCTGTATACCCGTGTTATTTTTGGATAAGTCAATTTGTGATTTGGCGGGTATGACGATGTGACATTCTAAGTGAATGAGGATGACTTGTATGAATGAATGTCTGACAGAGTATTTCCAGAAAGGTCACGTACATTGATTTCTTCAACTTTACCAAGAGTGGAAGCGGAGAAGGAAACTTCTTTAGCTAACACGTAACGTACTGTTGTAGACGTAAATTAGTGATTCTGATGGATCTGACAATGTGGCATTCGAAGTGAATCTGATGTGATGATAAAGCGTAGCTTCTAGCCTCATCAACCAGTAAATGGCAGAAATCGGGCAGGCAACATGGCTAAGTCGGTCGCACCGAAGTAGGGTGTATAAGCACCTATCTAGTGAATATTCGTTTGTTTCTTAAATCTATCAATTCTGTCCCATATATATACGGGAAACGGTTGCTGATCCCAACCGTTGGTGATATACATTCGATACACTCAAGCGAAATGAGTGGTCGGTCATGTGTGGCTGAGTTGCAAGATGTTCTTGTTGAACTCCAGTGTATCGTTCCTAGAGTACACTGATCAGAAGGTGGTTCCATACCTTGTCATAGTTGGAAATCCAATCATCCAATACGTGCTTGCGATTTTGATTGTATACTATATATGTAGTGACGTGAGATGCAAGTGTTTCTGCTAGATTGATATTTATTTGTACTTAGACATTATTATAATATCAGAATGATATTGCTTTGAAAAGTTATTCGGATTCTCATAAGGGAAAAATCCGTTCCGTTATGCGGCGTGGTCTTGTGAGATATCCTTTATTAAATCAAGTATTAAATTGTTTTTCTCATACCAGTCCCATGACTGACCCGGAGTTTATTTTGTTGTTTTCCCTAAACTCTTGGGTGCCTAAATTTGTACGGGCAGTCAAGTAGTCGGGATTTTACAGATACACTTGGAGAGCTTGGAGCAGGAGGCTTCAGGATTCTATAGCTATTATTATTTCCGCTGTTGTTGTAAGTGTTGTACTCTGATAAGTGTTATTGTATACATATACTGATGTTATTTCAAAGATATGTTATGTATATTTTATTCGTTCCGCTGTGAGATTCGTGTTTAGTCTGATGACGATGTTCTTCTTCTTCTTCTATTCTATAAGTTCTATCTTATCTATCCTCACCTTCTACTTTCTTTCATTAATTACCGGGATTTTTCGATGTTTTGGTTATCGACGTCGGGCTTACGTCGATAACCAAAGTCGCCGAAAATCCGGGTTACTACATATTCTCCCTGTGTTGTTGCTGGACACTACTTTGGGCAATAGTAGTGTACCTTCCTATTTTTCTTTAGAGATAGTTTTAAAAGTTTTAATAATGATGGTCTGGATCATAAGCTATATTTGAATTTTCCGCTACTTTGATGGTTTACAGCTTATGCACTGTCTCACCTGTTTTACATCAATTATGTTATTATTATATTTTGTTCCATGCGCTGTGAGATGTACTATAGGTTCTTTGGTAATTCATTGTTTCAAATTCTTCCTTTTTCCTTTCTTTTGACAACCGTCCCGTGCTGGTTGGACATCGGTACAACGCATTTCATTGGAAATGTCGGGTGGTGCGGGGCGGGCAGTCACACATGAGGTTATAGGCATAATTTGGATTAAAATTATAAACATAATTTAGATTGGAAATTATGGGTAATTGGAATATATTGTAATCCAAGATTTAAATTTGGGACTTGAATAAAGAAAGTGAAAATGAACGCCTAAGACACGAGGTTAGATTCAGATTGCGTTATAAGCCAACCCGGAACCGAGCAACCGCAAAACGGTAATCTAATGTGAGAGGTCAAAGGCAGAAATTAGATGCGTAATAATGCAAAGACATGAGGTTAGATTCAGATTGCGGTATAAGCCTGCCCGGAACCGCTTGGCATATCTAGCAACCGCAAATGGTAATCTAATATGGAAGGTCTTGCAAGATTATGGTTATAATGCATTAATGAACACTTAACCAAGATAAGACATGTGGTAAGAAATGGGAATAATAAACGGTTAAGTGGGTAAAATGGGTAGCATGTAAAACATAATTAAAGCACTTAACCAAGATGAGACATGTGATAAGACATGGGGATAAAGGGGTTAAGTGGGAAATCCTAGTGGGGACCAAGCTTAGGAGGGAAGCTTGTGTCAAGTGTGTGGACCCTTTTCAGCCAGTAACCCATTTTAGTATCTATATGAGCTCGAACTAGGTCAAGGACAAGAAAACACTTATTGGGGTTGATTGTAAGAGGTAAGTAAAGAGTTAGCGATGGCAGTGCAAGTCCAACAGAGTCACGTGCGTGCGTGGGTCCTGGCAGGTAGGTAAGACATTGTTGCATCGTGTAGGTATAAGCTGTGCATTTCAGTAGTATTGTGGTTGCCACCTTAGGCAGTGATACACCCTATTGTGGGACCAGCACAGGTATCTACGAGGTTACGGAGCGATCGAATGGGAATGTTAGTGGGTACAACTAGTGGGGATAGAAGCAAGTTGGCATCTATGATAGTAACTAGAAGTACATGAAACTACCATCATTATATTTGCTTAAGAGGGATCATCTTTTATTATGTAACTAGTATGTTGGTACGGTGCAAAGCATATCTTATAGTGGTTAGGAGCAAAGTCGATGTTCTATCTTGCTTAACTTGTTCACCTTGTAATATCTGCTTATGTTATAGATGTTTCTTATATTCAGTTTATGTTCTTATCCTGTTACTTTACTAATTATATTGTTAAAGTCACTGGACTCACCAGACTTTATGTCTGACACTTTTTGTCTCGCCTCTTCCCCACCCCCCAGGTCCTTAAGGTGGGATTAGTGAAGCTTGACTCGGATTTCTTTCTTCTTGAAGTGTTTGGAAGTGCTGAAAGTAATGCTCAGCTTTATCTCTTTTTCATTATGGCTATTTGGAGAGGGATTATGGTTTTGCTTTTATGTACTCTGATAATCATTTTGTTCAAGATGGATATTTGTGTACTTGGCTTTAGTATGTGGTTTTGATGTTGTAACTAAACATTTTTTGCTTTTCCGCTACAATGAATAAATTTTGAATTTTTAAGTACCATTTTATATATCTGTCTTGTGATGTTCTGTTCTATACTCTTATAACACTCCATGAAAGTTAATGCATTCCCTTAGTGAGTGACACTAATGGACGTGGGGTGTTACACGTGGTATCAGAGCTGAAGGTTATCAGAACAGAAAAAAGATTTTGAAAACCGTTTTCAAAAGCATTTTTGAAAAGAAGTATTTTCAAAAACATGTTTTAAAGAAGGTATTTTCAAGAGAAAGGTTTATTATGAAAAACATAATCAGCAAAAGCCATATATCTTTCTTTCGATTCTCTGTTCTGAATCTCTTTCATTTTCCTTTCAGCATATCTGGGGAACCCGATATACCCGAGGGCGTACAGATACTAGGCTGGTTCAGAAGGTATCGGAGGTTAGGGCTACTGCCGTAGGCCCAGCAAACGTTCCCCCTCCCCCAGCTGCAGCCACTCCTCCTCCTCTTCCCCGTGTAGATGCTTTTTCTAAGATATGCAAAGACTTAACCGTTTTATGGAACTGAGATGTTTGTTGAGGCTCAGAAATGGCTCAAGGAAGTGGAGGACTTATTTGGTATCTTTAGATAGACGATGGAAGGAAGGTTCAGCTAGCTGCTTGGTTGATGAAGGATGAATCTTTATTTTGGTGGGAAGTAACTAATGGAGGACGTGCAGTGGAGACGTGGATGGATTTTAGACAAAGGTTCAAGTTGAAATTTCTTTCACAAGCAGAGGAGAGTTTATACATGGAGATGTTCTTGGCTTAGAGATAAGGGAGTTTGTCTATGAAGGAGTACGTTAAAAAGTTTAACCAGTTAGCAAGATTTGATATGGTATTAGTTAATACACCACATAAGAGGGCCTTGAGATTTGCTGCGGGTCTGAATGAACCATTACACAGGTTGGCTATGTCCCACATTCCTATGGGGCTACTTTCGAGAATCTTGTTGATATGGCATTGATACATGAAGAGGAGGAAGGTGCTAATGTAGATAAGGCACAGGATAAGAAAAGGGATCCAAAGAAGGCACAACAACAACAAAAGAAGGGCTGTAAGGATAACAAGGGCTCAGAGAAAAGATAGTGTCATAGTTGTGGAATACCTGGCCATTTGAAGAAGGACTATAGGAAGAAGAAGAGGACTGGTTGCTTCCAATGTGGTGAGGCATGACATATGATTAAAGATTGCCCAAGGAGGCAAGGACAAGGGCAAGGACATGATCTACTTTTGGAGGGAAGGTTTGTGCTTTCATAACAGCTACGCAAGAGAGAGGTAGAAACATTTCAGTTGAAAGTTTGATTTTCCTTTTCGATCATCCTGTACGAACTTTGTTTGATTCTTGCGCTTCAAATTCGTTTATATCTGCTTCTGTTGTTGAGTCTCTGCACCTAGATACTAGTATAGTAGTGGATCCCGTTGTTGTCTCAAATCCTATTGGTGGTACGACTCATCTGTATATGTTATGTCGAGATTTGAGAATATCCGTCTATGGCGTTGAGTTCAAATGCAATGCTTATGTGCTTGGTTTCAAGGGCTATGGGATGATTCTAGCAATGAATTGGCTAGGTATGTATGGTGCCATTCTCGACAGTGAAAAGAGGGTAGTTGGACTATTGACTAGTTTGGGTAATACTCTAGATATCTCATGCGACCCCAGGGGTTCTATTATGCTTAGCTACCTAGAATCTCTTGAAACATCTATTAATGATTTGCAATCTATTCGAGTAGTCCATGAGTATGCAGATTTCTTTGTGGAGGTTAGGGGCTTACCTCCAAAACGCGAGATAGATTAACATATATACTTGGTGGGCAATACAAAGCCAGTTGCATTGCCTGTGCGCCACATGGCTCCGAAAGAAAGGAGGGAGCTTAGTAAACAAGTGAAAGAGTTGCTTGAGAAAGGGTTCATAAGAAGAAGTATCTCGGAGTGGGGTACTCCAGTTGTTTTTGGTACAAAGGCTGATGGTTCGGTTAGATTGTGCGTGGACTATAGGGAACTGAATAAGCTCACGAAGAAGAACATACACCCATTACCGAGGATAGATGACTTGTTTGATCAGTTGGTTGGTGCTTCGGTTTTTTTGCAGTTGGATTTAGATATAAGATTTCATCAGCTAAGGGTGGCTGATGACAGCATAGATAAGACTGCATTTAGAACTCCAGGTGGTTTCTTTGAATGGCTCGTCGTGCCTTTTGGTTTGACGAATGCACCTGCATATTTCGTGGAATTGATGAGTCGGGTGTTTAGGGAGTTTCTAAACAAATTTGTTGTAGTCTTTGTAGATGATATCCTGATCTTCTCAAGAAATGAGGAAGATCATACCTTACATCTTAAGGAAGTTTTAGAGACCCTTCGAGTACATTAGCTTAAGGCTAAGTTCTCCAAATGTCACTTTTGGAGGAAGGAGGTAAGATTCCTAGGACACGTGGTCTCTAAGGAAGGGATAGCAGTGGATCCCGCGAAGGTAGTTGCAATCCAAGATTGGAAGATTCTTAAGAACACAACGGAAGTAAGATGTTTTCTTGGTTTGGCGGGCTATTGTATAAAGTTCGTAAAGGAATTTGCTAAGATATCAGCCAAACTTACTCGGTTAACGAAAAAGAATTTGACCTTTTCTTGGGATGTTGACTGTGATGATGCTTTTCAACGATTGAAGAGGGCATTGATGACAACTCCAGTTTTAGTTTTGCCAGATGGGAGTAAACCATTCACAGTGCATACTGATGCTTACGGGATAGGGCTTGATGCAGTTTTGATGCAAGAGGGAAGGGTGATATATTATGGTGGAAGGCAGTTGAAGGTCCATGAGAAGAATTACCCTACCCACAAATTAGAATTAGTTGGCATAGTTTTTGCACTTTAGTCTTGGTGCCATTACTTGCATGGTGAGAGGTTTGAGTTGTATAAGGATCATAAGTTATTAAACTAATTGTTCTCTCAAAAGGATTTAAACTTAAGACAACAAAGGTGGATGGAGTTCTTAGCATCCTACGATTTTGAGTTTGCAAATACCCCTGGCTAGTGTAACGTTGTAGATGATGCCTTGAGTAGAAAGAGGTTGACTTTGAGTCCTTTGTTTGTCGAGCGGCAGAGTTTAAAGTATATATCTACCTTTGACTTTAGACCCTCTATCGATTATGTACCCAGTTTGTTGGCATCATTAGAGGTGCGACCTACGCTTTTGGGACAAATAGGGGCGACACAATGAGATGACCCACAGCTGATAAAGATAGTAGACAAGCTCATAAGAAGGGAGCCTTCGAGCCATCTTAGTAGGTATACTATAGATGAAAAAGGTTGGTTGCTTTGGAATGGGAGACTTTGCGTATCACGAGACGAGAGTTTGAGAAGGACAATCCTCGAAGAAACACATCGTTCTAAGATGACCATACATCCCGGTGGTGACAAGATGTATAGGGACATGAAGCGAGTTTTCTTTTGGGCCGAAATGAAGAATGATGTGGCTGAGTTCGTTTCTAGATGCTTAGTGTGCCAGCAAATCAAGGCTTAGCAAAAGAAGCCTGCTGGTTTGCTTCACCCTTTAGAGGTTCCACAGTGGAAATGGGAAAGTGTTTCCATGGATTTTGTCCATGGGTTGCCAAGGTCAAGAAAGGGTAATTTGGGGATTTGGGTTGTAGTAGATAGACTTACTAAGAGCGCCCATTTCATTCCCGTTAAGAGTAAAAGAACATCGGCATGGTTAGCATCTGTTTATCTCTGAGAGATAGTTCGTCTACATGGCATACCTTCTAATATTGTGAGTGATCGAGATCCCACTTTCACTAGTGAGTTTTGAAAGAGCTTTCAAGAGGCAGTAGGAATGCAATTGTGTTTGGGCACCTCTTATCACCCTCAGATGGATGGGCAAACAAAAATAGTGAATCCGATTCTAGAAGATCTTTCGAGTATATGCATCTTGGACTTTGGAGGAACATGGGAGGAACAACTTCCGTTAGTAGAGTCCGCCTACAACAAAACCTATCAGACTATTATTGGCATGTCACCTTTTGAAGCTCTATATGGACGACCTTGCCGATCACCGACTTGTTGGTGGAAATCTGTGGATAAGATTTTTCTTGGACCCGAGATGGTTAGAGAAACCTCAGAGAAGATAGACTTGATTCGAAGGCGCATCAAGATGGCACAAGACCGGAAAAAGTCATAGGCTGATAAGATACGAACTAATCTCGAGTTCTATGTTGGAGGCACGGTTTTTATTAAAGTATCACCATTGAGGAATGTAGTTCATTTTGGATCTGTAGGGAAATTGGCACCAAGGTTCGTAAGGCCATTCCCCATTACAGAAAGAATTGGATAGATGGCCTATAGAGTGAAGTTGCCTGAGAAGCTTAGTGGTGTTCATGACGTATTTCACGTTTCACATGTGAGGAAGTGTTTAAATGATACCGCGGAAGTAGTGGAGTCGATCATGCTTAGGGAAGTGGAAGTAGATCGAGATGCCACGATTAGGCGAGTTCTTACATGCATCTATGGGACAGAGGTTAAGAAGCTTCACAATCGAGAGGTCAAGTTGTTCAAAGTTCAGTGGGGGAGATAATCAAGAAGACGCGACTTGCGAGACGAAGGACAAGATACGTGCGTCGTACCCTTTCCTTTTCGAGGGTATGTTCTTAACTTCTTTCCAAAGCTTTTTGTTTATGCTTGCTTCTATCGTTTAGAGTATACCATATCTATCGAGTCTTAGGTAGAAAACTCAATGGATGTAAACATGTATTTGAAACATGTTATGTTTGCTGGATGCAAGTAGATGCAAGTGTTTGCTAGTGGATGCTCGTGGATGCATTTACACACACATTAGGCACTGGATCAGCTCAATCACTTTCATATTGCATATGGATGAGTGTGCTTATTCAATTTAATGGATGTATATTGATTGTGTTATCATATGGATGTTGCATTTGGATGAATGGTTGTGCACTCATATAGAAATGATATGTATCATTAGGATTCTTTTGCATACATAATGGACGCATGGCACTATCATGTTTTTCATTAAGGAGGCCAACTGATTCAGTAGACCGCATGATTTTGCATTAGGATAAGGACATATACACACACTTTGCATGTGTTCATGAAAGTATTAGAAATCTTTTAAGGACAATGGACGCCCGTGATTGATGGATGAGTAGATGGATGATGGATGGTAGGACATACATTCCTTTCAGCTTCGAGATTTCGGGGACGAAATCCTTTAAGTAGGGGGAATGTAACACCCCGTAATTTTAAAACATGACATAAGGGATAATTAAAGAATAATTAATTTTTAGAAGAAAATTTAAGTGAAATGGGTTACGCTATTGCGTTTATCTCGGAATTCTGGTTTAGATAGAGTCCAAGTTTGCGTAAAACAGATGCCGTATGAAGGAGTTATGGATGATGGAAGTTTGGCAGAACAATCAAGAAATAGGCCAGGATAACTGGCGCACTTGTGAAGTGCGCCAGAACAAAAATGCACTGGCGCACCTGGGAAGTGCGCCCAGGTCTGCAGGGTTCTAGAGAGTTCCTTGATGATGTGTCTTTTTAATCTAAGTGGTTCTGATAGTCTCTAACCTAATCTAAATGTCCCAATTCACCTAATACATCTATAAATAAACACTTAAATCTAACCCAAATCTCATTGTTTTCATCCATGGCGCCTCCATGCTGCTCTAATCTAAATTAAAACAAGCCTTTTTTCTCCATCATGTCAAATTAGAAGATCATATCTGTAAACAACAAAACCTAATTCTCTTCTTTTAGATCCAACCAAGGTGAGTTTATATTATTTTCACATATAACTAAATTAAAAAGTAATTGTGATAAGTTTGTAAATTGGATCTAATGTTTATACCTGTAAACAAGATGAATCATATCAAGTATTGTAATTTGTTATCCTTCAGATTCATACCCAATTGCTATTATCATATGCCTATCTGATCTATTTATCGTTATTCATTTCACATGCCTATTTATATGTTTATGCCAATTATGATGTTTGTTTCTCTTCCCTTCTTCTTTTCCTTTTCCTTTTGATATTAGGCTAACTTCGATCCTAAGCATATTTCGTTGAGATTTACGTGCGAATAACGTTGGGAAGATTGGGGAAAAATTTGGAGAAATATGTAATAAAATGAGATTTGGCATAAATTGTTGATGGCTATGGAAAATGGATTTGGGCATAATTTGGTACAACTTGTACACATGAGACTATAGGCATAATTTGGATTAAAATTATAAACATAATCTAGATTGGAGATTATGGGTAATTGGAATATATTGAAATCCAAGATTTAAAATTGGGACTTGAATCAAGAAAGTGAAAATGAACGCCTAAGACACGAGGTTAGATTCTGATTGCAGTATAAGCCTACCCGGAACCACCCGGCATATTCAGCAACCACAAAACGGTAATCTAATATGAGAGGTAAAAGGCAGAAATTAGATTCGTAATAATGCAAAGACACAAGGTTAGATTCGGATTGCGGTATAAGCCTGCCCGGAACTGCCCGGCATATCCAGCAACCGCAAACGGTCATCTAATGTGGGAGGTCTTGTAAGATTATGGTTATAATGAATTAATAAACACTTAACCATGATAAGACATGGGAATAATAAAGGGTTAAGTGGGTAACATGGGTAGCATGTAAAACATAATTAAAGCACTTAACCAAGATGAGACATGTGATAAGACATGGGGATAAGAAAGGGTTAAGTGGGAATTCCTAGTGGGGACCAAACTTAGGAGGGAAGCTTGTGTCAAGTGTGTGGATCCTTTTCAACCAGTAACCCATTAAATATCTATATAAGCTGGAACTAGGTCGAGGACAGGGACACGGTTACTGGGGTTGATTGTAAGAGGTCAATAAAGAGTTAGCGATGGCAGTGCAAGTCCAATAGAGTCATGTGCGTGCGTGGGTCCTGGCTGGTGGGTAAGACGCTGTTACATCGTGTAGGTATAAGCTGTGCATTTCAGTAGTATTGGGGTTGCCACCTTAAGGAGTGATGCACCCTATTGTGGGACCAACACAGGTATCTACGAGGTTAGGGAGTCGACCAAATGGGGAGGGTAATGGATACGGCTAGTGGAGATAGGAGCATGTTGGCACCTATGATATTAACTAGAAGTGCACGAAACTACCGTCATTATATTTGTTTAATAGGGATCACCTTTTAGTATGTAACTAGTATGTTGGTACGGTGAAGAGCATATCTTATAGTGGTTAGGAGCGCAATCGATGTTCTATCTTTCTTATCTTGGTCACCTTGTCATATCCGCTTATGTTACAGTCATTTATTATATCCAGTTTATGTTCTTATCCAGTTACTTTACTGATTATAGTGTTAAAGTCACTAGACTTGCCAGACTTTATGTCCGACACTTTTTGTCTCGCCTATTTTCTTTCTTTCCCCTCCCCCCACCCCATGTCCTCAGGGTGGGATTTGTGAAGCTTGACTCGGATTTCTTTCTTCTTGAAGTGCTTGGAAGTGTTGAAAGTAATGCTCAGCTTTATATCTTTTTCATTATGGGTATTTGGAGAGGGGTTATGGTTTTGATTTTATGTGCTCTGATAATCATTTTTTTCAAGATGGATATTTGTGTACTTAGCTTTAGTATGTGGTTTTGATGTTGTAACCAAACATTTTTTCCTTTTCCGCTGCAATGAATAAATTTTGAATTTTTAAGTACTATTTTATATATTTGTCTTGTGATGTTCTGTTCTATACTCTTATAATGTTCCATGAAAGTTAACGCATTCCTTTCGGGAGTGACATTAATGGACGTGGGGTGTTACGCATAGTGATAAGGTGGATATATAAAAATAGATCTAGTGAACAAGTGGTAATAAAACTAGATCTAACATACTAAGGATGTCATAGTAGGCAGGGATAGATTTAAATAAGGATTCATATGTCCAATTAATGACAGATATAAGTTAACCACAACATAATAGGTACAAGATGGTCAAGATATAGAATTAGATCTAAACAAGGATTTAACAGTCCAAATATTGGCAGATCCAAATTAGCCACAAACATAGGTAAAGGTTAAGATCCACAAATGTGACTTGATAAATTAACCACAAGTGAATTAGATCTATAAAGGTAGATCTGGCACGATAAAATTTTAGATCCAAGAATATCATAGATTTACAATTTGTAACAGGTCCAAATCACAGTCATGTCACGTTTTACTTTTAATCATTTAAATCTAAATGTAACTAAACTCACAGTGTTTGGGTTTTTAGAAGATAGAAGAGGAATTGTTGGTGTTGAATCTCAGATCTATACTTTGAACTCGAACAGATTAGCTCTAGTTAATTGTTGTTGAAGAAAAGGATTCAGTTCACGCAACAACAACATTTGGCTTCCATTGATTTTCAGTGAAGAAAACAAGAGAAATGGACCTTCATTTGTAGCTGCCAGCCCCTCAGGAATCGACTGCCACATCAGCCCTAGGGGGGTCGTCCCCTCTTATGCGGTTGACACCCCTACTACGGGGTCGACACCCTTGGGGCGAGAATTTGACTGCCTACGGGATTTTCGAAATTTGAACTGAAATTTAAAATTCCTAGTCCCTACACACACACACACACACACACACACACACACATATATATATAATAATCTTGCGCGTATACAAATTACAAACCTTCATAACTTCTTCATACGGCATCTGTTTTATGCAAACCAAATGTCTATCTTGACCAGAATTTCGAGACGAACACAATGGCACAATCAATTTCCCTTAATTCTGATTACGAAATTAATTATTATTTAATTTATCCACTTTAAGTGTTGTTAAAATACGGGGTGTTACAAAATATATTTTATTTGATTTCAATATCATTTTTAATTCCACTTAACCAAGTTATGTCCCAGTTCCAAATCCAATTAACTAACGGAATTTTCTAACCAAATTCTAATTCATTTTGTTTTAACTTATCTCAAGTTAAATTTTTATTCATTCAATTACGTTTTACAATACTTGTAACAACCCGAATTTTCTGTTAACTGTAAATTGACAAATTAAAGTATAATTAATTCTAATTGAAAGAATTATGGGAAATGGGTTACGCCATTGCGTTCGTCTCGGAATTCTGCTTGAGATATAGTCCGAGTTTGCGGGAATCGGACTCCGTGTCATGGAGTTATGGCCTCCGGAAGTTTCAGAATTCAATTTAAAATTCAAAACGGTTCAAAATTCAGTTCAAATTTCGAATTTAGACCCAAACTGGGCTGGGCGGGGAAATTACCGCCCAGGCACCAGGTCGACCTGGGGGTCGACCTGCCCAGTTGACCTGGTTTGGCCCTAGCTGGCCTGCTCAGGTTCTGGTCGATATCTGAGGGTTGGTTGTGTCACTAGGGATGACTTGTCGCATTTTGTTTGGCTCCTCTCGAAGTGAATGGTCTAGATTCATCTATGATCATCTGACGGCTCAAATCAATTTGAAATTCTATATAAACAACTTAAGACTCCAACCTAAATTCACATAACAAATTAGAGACGGAGCCGCCATGCTGTCGGGAGAAAACTGAGAGGAGCCTCCACTTGTAGAAAAGCTTAGAGACGAGCCAAATTAAAGTTAAAACAATAATCAAATTAATGTTAGTCTACCTAAAGGAAAGCAATTCAAATTCAGAACTCAGAAATTAGAAAACAAGACCGTCCTTTGTTGTAACTATAGTGATTTTTCCAATGTGAATAAAAGTTAGGATTTGATTCAATGTAAAATGGAAATGGAATTGTGTTATTATGTAACAAATATGTTAATTCATATCTTTGTATTGAAATGATTGTGGTATTATGATGTTTGTGGTATATTTGAGTTGATATTGATCCTATTGTACATTTAGAATCACATGCAAGTTGTATAGTTCATGATGTAATCTACACCTATATGTTTATGCGATTATATTGATTGTATGTGATTAAGATTTCATGTATATATATATGCTAAAACCTCTATGCCTAAATGATTAAGTTTTTATATATGCTTACATGTTTATACAAAAGTTGCAAGTTCATAATTGGATCCATGCCGAGATCCATTTTAATACAAGTTTCATGTTATAGTTGTAAACATGATTTGGATCTAGTTCACACATGCGATGAAATTATACATACTTTGAGGACATGTTATATTCTTATCATATGCTAGTGATGTTCGATGTTATGCCTAGATCTAAACATGTTTAGGCTTATGTTGTCTAAATCATATGTTAATTCATGTGACACCTATTTGGTTAGACCCCTATTTCTATGCAAGTTCACATGTATATAAGTTGATTTAGCCTATATTGCAAGTTCACACCTATGATATTCATGTTGACTATTTTGCAAGTTCACACCTATGATTTTCATATTGACTATGCCAAAAATGCCAAGTTTACACCTATGTCATGTTTATGTTTATGAATTCTCTTATGCCAATTTTGTGTGCACTAAATTAGGCTAAGTTTTTAGCCTAATATTATATGTTAAAAATCATGCGAACGAAAATTAGGCTAAGATTGTTAGCCTAATATTTAGATGGGGTAACGTTGGGAAAATTGGTAACTTGACATAATTTGGTGAAAATATATGAAATTGGCATGTTTGTCACATGCCAAAATTGGTGGCATTTAAACAGTATAAATTCTTATACCAAAAATGTTCAACTTGGAAAGTGGGCCATAACGTTTAATTGTTGACAAATTTACATATAACAAGTAATAAAGACAAATATGTAAATTTAGAAAATACGAGTATGCTTAACACGGGGTTGGATTGAGTTGTGATGTAAACCTGCCCAGACCCGCCCGGCTGTCCAGTAGTCACAACAAAACCTTTCCAATGTGGGTGGTTAAGCATGTAACCCAATAAGGACCTGAGGTTAGACTGAGTTACGGTTTAAATCTGCCTGGAACCGACCGGCACATCCAGTAACCGTAACAACACCTATCTAATGTGAGTGGTCGGTGCTTTAAAAAGCTAAGGACAGACTGTCAGGATGGTAGGGTTAAGTTAACTAGAACACTTAACCAATTCAACATGTTAATTAAAGTGATGGGTGGGGTTAGGTAAATACAGACACTTAACCACTTAACATGTTCGACTAGAAAACCCTACGGGGACCCATTTCAGCAGTAACCCAATTAGGTATCATGGTACCCTGAAACTAGGCAGGGTGGGGAACGATTACTGGGCTGATTGTAAGCGGTCAAAGCGACGGCGGTGGGTGCAACAGTCCGGGTTCTAAAGGAGTGCGGGCGTGCACACACTTCGGAGCAGACAAACAGGGCACTGGGTGCACCAGTAGTATAACCTATGCATTTCTAGTTTTGTGTTGGGCCGCCACCATGGGACTTGATACACCCCATGCTGGGACCAGCATAGGTATCTACAATCTTTGGGGGCCGTTAGACACAAATGATTATCCGAGTAGGAGCCGATCTTTAGAAAAAGGGGATCACTTTACCTCTTGCATGGGGTGCCACTTAAGAAAATACAAGTAGGTGCAGAGATATAGTGTGGGGTGCGATAGTATATTCGATTCAAACTGCTTTATCTTGGTCTATGATACTTTCCTATTTCCAGTTTATACTTATCATGCCCTTACTCTTATTCTCATATTGAAGAGTCACTAGACTTACCAGGCTTTATGTCTGACCCTATTTTCTTTCGTCTTCTTTTCTTCCGTCCCCCCCTCCCCCCAGGTCCATAGGGAGGAAACAACTCAGCTTAGTCAGACTCTTTGCAAGCTTCAAGATAGTAGATGTACGATTTGGACTCTCTATCCTTGACTATGGCTGTTGGACCCAATCATGGGGATTTATGCAGTTTTAATTATGTTTTATGCTTCTTTATTTAATAACCAAGACAGAAATGATGATGTAATGTCTTGGAAGTTATTATGTGTCAGTTATTGAAATGTTTTGTATAAACATGTATTTATGAAATAAAAAGTCTGTTTGTTTTCCGCTGCTTATATATATATATGTGTGTGTGTGTGTGTGTGTGTGTGTGTGTGTGTGTGTGTGTGTTTATATCTGTCTTGTGTTTTATCTATGACTTTTACCTACAAACCTCCACCAAAGTTAAGGCATTCCCTTTGTGAGTGACCTTAATGGAGGGTGGGGTGTTTCAATTCTTATTCACAAATTTTATGTGACATCTTCTTTTTGGTTATATTAAGCCATTCCAATTTTTAATTCAATTTGATTTTCATTAAAATCAACCAAACACATCAAATACACCAATATCTCAATAAATTAATAAAATTGTTTCTTTTCTATACAAAAATATAATTTGGGTAAAAAATATTCATTTTCCCTCTTTACAAAACAATATTATGTCCATTGCCAGTTCAATATTGAATTGATAAAATAACACAGTACACAACATTTGTTTATAAAGTTTACAAATATGCTCTTATATATACACTCAAACTCAATCTAGGGTATTACTAACCCCATCTCTATCGAGTTATGCCACAGAGCCAAGGTTATTACTAAACCGTATGCTCTAATACCACTTGTAACGATCCACTTTTTACGTACAGTTTAAGCTAACATATAACAACCCATGTCAACTCAAATTTCATAGAAAAGCAGATAGTTAGAAGAAAGAAATTAGAGGGCGGGAAAAGAAAGAAAGAAAATTTAGAATAGAAGAAGAAGAACCAATACAACATAAAGTCTCACATCACAGCGGAACAAAATATAATATAGAAATAAATCTTTATTGAGAGCTTGAAATAAATCTTACAATCATCAGAGTACATCAATACATCTAGACAGTTTTAACAACCTATCCTCATATACAACACACAGCGGAAAAATAACTATATAATATCATACATCTAAACTCTTCCAGCTCGTCTCTTCACAGCATCCAATACCCTAAACCTGTAAAACCCACACATAAATTCCTTTCAAAAGAAAAGGATAATCATAAGACCAAATCCACACATAAATATTGACGGTTTTTATCTTAAGATAACCCAAAATATTTTTTAAATCATATCTTTTTTTATATTATAATAATGTCTAAATACAAATAAAAAGCAATCTAGTAGAATGCTTGCATCTCACGCTCTACATATGTTTTATACAATCAAAAGCGCGGGCTCTTATTGGAGAATAGATTCCAACTGGCAAGGTACAGGACCATCTTCTGACAGTGTATCTCTAGAGAGGAATACACCGGGTTCAACAAGAACTTATTACAACCCAGGCTAAACATGACGGACCATTCACTTTGCTTGAATGTTCTGGATATATTTTCACATACGGTTGTTGTAACATAACAGTTCCCGGGAGATAGATTTTTAAATTAGAATATAACCTTTAAAAGTAGCCATTTTGCGAACGACCTCCGTTTTCGATGAAACCACTTTTGTTGGATTCGGAATGTTAAATTATTGATAGGTTTAAAATTCCATAATTTTTGGAGTTAATACATGAGAATGGTCCTGTGATTAGCCTTACTATTAAATAAGTTAAATAAATTTTCTCATAACAGTCCCATGACTAACTCGTTGTTTTCACTTTCAAACTCGGTTGCCCTTTTTTTACATGGGTAGCCAAGTAAACAGTAGCTGGATTTATTTTGGATAAGCACTGTAGCATGAGGTGCTCTTTTGGCTGAAGACGAAGAATATCGTTTATCACTTATTTTGGACATTTAGACATCACCTTATGTATGTTGTATTTGATGATGTTATAAACTTATTATCTACCTAGTGGGACCTTTCATGTACTAAGTGGTATCCTGTATCTGTGTAACTCTGATGATGATGATGACATTTATGATTCCACTGTTATGATGATGTATATTATTCTATGATTTCATGGGGTATGCTATTATCTGTAATCTGCTGGTGTGATTAATGTGTTATATTCCAATAATTATCCTTGCTTCTATGGCTCGGGGGTTTGGGTTGTCACAAACGTGGCATCAGTTGTTTAATTAAACCCAGGCGAAAAGGAGAAGAAATATGAATATCCTCTAGATGATAACAATACACCCTAATGGGAGCAACCCACATAGCCATGCGACTTACCCGGTTTTATACCATTTCCCGGTTGATGAGTCTTGAGGTTTAAATCTTCTTTTTAGAATAGCTGGTCACCATTCACTTTGAATGCTATATCGTAAGATCTGCCAGATACCACTAATTGACGTCCGCAAAAATACACTTGTTGTTGAGATAAGAGAAGTGCCCTTCTTTGCCCCAACTATGGTACGTTTGAAGAAATCAACATACGTAATCCCTTTGGAAACACTCCGTTAGATATTCATCCATACAAGTCATCCACGAATAGGATAAACCGAAGGTACCCTCCTACCACATCCTAGGTATCACCTTACGGATCAATAGCGAGTAGCCCTTGAAATCCGAAGATTTCAATCACGACAAAATTACTATCATAATATCTCCAGGAGATACCGAGAGAAATTTGTCAAATAGTCCTTCCACTCATGAAGATCCACAGTCTTCAATTTCTCTATCTTCAAGAAGCATCTTTGACATTTACGTCTTCGTTGGTTCGGAATGGTTTTCGAATATAAATTTGATCCCGTTCTTTCCGTACCAATAAGCGTGTAGGTCAGATTTAATCATTGGATATTTAACTATCAAATAAACAACCATTCATCCATAAAAATATAATAAATTTCCTGATTCGGTACCCAACATCATTTAGCCTCTTTAATTAACCAATCGTTATTTAAATATTAAAATTTCTAATTCAAAAAACATTTCCCCTTCTTGTCTAATATAAGAATATTCAACTATCATCTCACTTCTACTCATTGTCTCTTCATTGTAGATTGGTAAGTGAATAAATCTCTTAGTATTAACCCCCAAGGCCGAAACCAACATCAGTTAACACCTCGAAAGTTACCTAACTCAACCAACATACAAGTTCCAATTTCTCAAAACCACATCATATTCCTTTTTTAATAATTTTCAAAATGATTATATTTTCTTAGAATCTTACTAATCATTTGCAATATTATTTAATATATTATTTCACAAAATTAACGAAAATAATCCAATTTAGCTTATGTAATCAAATGTTACAGATTCCATTTACCAAAACCATTCATCCATTTCTTATCAAAACCATTAATTTTTCGTTTACCAAATCATTAACCTTCCTTTTATAAATTACTTTCTATTTGAAAATATAAGTTCAACTCCTCCCATATAACTCAACTTACAGGTATTTCCATTTATAATTCCTTTTGACAATCTTGCCACAAAATCCCGTTCATTAGATATTTGTCTCAGTTCCACTTATGTGCCAGATGTTCATATTCTGTTTTCAGTCCCATTTATTCGCTAATCTCATTCAAGAAAAACCCATTTACTAACATTTCCAATGGTGAAATTAGGTTAAAGGGCTTCTTTTTGTAGGATAATAAGTTTTAAGGACAGCACTTCTTAATAACAAGTTTTAAGGACAATTCTGCATGAAAATGATTAAATCGATTATTTTTTTAAGTTATACAAGAAAAAGATAAAAGAGGTTATATTTATGTCCATATAATGTAAAAAGATAACTGCTTTTTTCTTTTTCGTGCAGATTTATCCTTAAAACTAACTTTTTAGATGTGATGTCCTTAAAACATATTACCCTGAACAAATAAGCCATTTAAGTAAAAATCACCTTTCCAATATTTATAAACAACTTTTATAAAAACATTCATTAGTTACGAAAATCATTTTTTAATTCCTTTTGAAATCAATTGCCATACACTTCTAATTCCACTAGTCCATTTCAACATTTTAAAATCTTTTAGAATACCATTTATGCCCTTAGGCCTTTCTTCCCAATCATTTTAATATTACAATCTAGTTTATACAACTTAACCATTTATTTATAATTTAATTTGGTTTAAAATATAAATTAATCTTTGACGTTTATTTTAAAATAAGCATCGAGATTCAAATATATATATTTAACTTTAAAACCATTCACAATTGATTTAATATCGATTTTAAAATTCTTCCTTTTATCAACGGTACTAAAGAGGTAAATATCTACTAAAGTACCAAACCGTGAAATATAAACCAATTTCACATCCAAATGAACACAAAAAATCATACTGATAAACACTACCAATATTAGTGAAGAATCCCGTTGGATTTCTCCAACCAGTCAATCCCTGCATCACAAATTCATTATCTCAACATATGTTAAAACATTTTAAATTTAACTACTGGTGAGGAATCCAGTTGGATCCCTCCAACCTGTTATTTCCTGTATCCAAAATCGTTACCTCAATATAATGATTATTCATGAGTATATACGATTTAACTAATAATTTCAATAAACATCCAGTAACGATAATTTAACATCAACTATTTAATTTAACACGTTTATATAAATATAAACGTGACCAATAAGGTAAGTTACCTTAATTGGTTCCAATTGTTAAAATAACGATTTGGTTTTCACTTAAATTAAACAACATTTAATTTCATTGGTTCAATTAATATATGAATATATATTTAACAAACAGTCAACCATTAGCAACCATAGCACCAATTATAAAACCCGACTTATATAAAATATAAGTAGGAAGAATGGAGTGAGTTTAACTCATCTTGATCTTATTTATTGCTAAAGTGGTTCAGTTACAATTAAATTAAACAGTCGTTTAATTTAACTGTGAATTCCAGCAATCTCATGCACTGTCCAAATTATCTCTACAATGAAGTGTTCGTTACTACGATCCTGTTGCTAGTTGTTTGGTTCGATTATGTCCATCCGATAAAAAGTTTTTAACATTTTAATCTAAATGATTTAATTTTAAATTAAATAATTCCTTAATCACATTTTACTTAACTAATAATTATTATTTTAATAATTGGTCGAAGCCTTTTCGTCCTCTCTTCCGATCATTCACTATGTATCGCACTGTATTTTACATTTACAATTTATATTGGCTGACCCCTTTATCTTCTACCAAGCTTCTCATGATACCCAAATCTTTGTCTTCCTGCCAATAAACATGCACCCAAAAGCCATTGGCACCGCCTAGGGACGACCATATGGTCATCTGTCACTTCCATTAGAAGTGTCGTGGACTGCACGTCCTCCGCCCTCAACGTCGTTGCACTCGACATTGCCACCTTTAAGGAAACCCTGTTCGAACGTCACGCCTTTGTGTCTGATTCCAACCACAACGGCCCTCCAACGCCGATCATCACCATTCAGCTTGAAGTTATTGTTGGGTACAAGAACATTTCAGTTGGAGGCTTCACGATTTATTGCATGGATAAGAAGAGAAATTGGGAAGAAGATCAGAATCAGTTCATTCGCTGATTTCATTCCTAGAGGTGGCGCTAAACTCGATTAACCACGCAAGCCCGCTTTGACCACGTTTTATAGGGTTTGAAGCCCCTTATATAGATAATGAACCATTATTATATTATTATATATAAACTTAGGCATGAAGTATTATGTTAAAACACTTATGTACAAATTCTATTTTGATGAAAATTGAAACCCTAGCATAAAACAATATTTCGAACAAGATGGAAAAGTTTTTGTCGAATTCCAAAATCATTTGTGAAAATTCCTTTAAAACTCATATTTGTGAATCGACACGCATTTAATTCCACACGATCATAAAGTAAATCCAATTAACTTAAAAATTGAAATCTTAAAATAATTAATCATTATGGATTTAATAAAATTAATTTAATTAAATTTCGAGTTCGTCTGGAAGTCGACTATTCTTAATTTCCAAATTATATCGACAAAATGGTTAAAGAAAAATATAGGTGTTTTCGGCTACCATTGTTACATACGACATCGGTTTTCCATGAAATTTCACATGGTAAAATAACTTAACGTTACGGTTCTAATAAAACTAATTTCATTGAAAACCGAGGCCATCTGCAAAATGGTCTTTCTTAAGGCTTATAATAATACAAATAAAATATATTTAAATCCCAAGATAATCTAATTAAATAATAATAAATTATTATTATCGTAAATATCCACATAGAAAATATGGATAGCTTCAAATATAAACAAATACAGATTATACAACTCAATATCAACATTTCGAGTTAAACAATATCCAAATTATATAAAAACCCTTATAAAGTATTAAATAAAAGTTATGATTTCCATATCGACTACTTGAAAATTTGATTCGGACATAACTAACAATCTATAACATGAAATCTCAATTTCCCTTTTTCATTAGAAAATTGTAATCAACAAGGTTCAAACGTTTCTTGTTTCACAGAATTCCGACTTATATCGGATTATGTATATTCAATTGAAGTTCAAAACCCAATATTACGAATTGCCGTTACGAGCTTATTTTAAACTAAATATAAATTATATGTTGAATCTTCGTTTTCTAAACGAATTCAATATTATAAATCCATATACATTTCAGATATAATATTTAAAATGATAAAATAATTTAAATATTTGACTACAAAAAATGTAGGACATTACAGAACCAGTTCCATGACATACGGCATAGTCCGTGATATGCTTTTTTAAAGTAAGTTAAGAATAACTATAGGATTTCTCAATCCAGTCCTATGACAGACTCATAGTTAGTTTTTCCCTTGCAAACGCGGGTGCCTATATTTTCACATGGGCATCCTAGTTCCCAGGTATTAACTTATATCTTTTGAATGTGTATGGAAGATGGTCTTAGACTTAGAGCAGAATGGATATTATTTTGGACTCTCCTAAACTTATTTATGTTGACTATCATTTATTCCACTGTGTACATGTTCACTTGTTGAACCATTATGTATAATTATTATGTCCCTTTATGATGTTGTAATTCTGATATTAATTTCGCTGTTGTAATCTGATGTACATTATTATCTGATGTAATGTTATGTTTTCTGTTCTGTTGTTTTATTTATGTTTATGTGTTATATTCCAATGATTGTCCATACATTCAGTGATCGGGGGTTCGGCTCATTATACCAATATGGACGGTTTTTACCTTACGATAACCCAAACCATTCTTAATATCAAATCCAGTGATATTACACTAGTGTTTATCAAACCACAAATAAATAACAATCTAGCTGAATGCTTGCATCTCCCACTCTACATACTTTGCGTATAATTAAAAACCGCATGGAGATTATTGGAGATTGGGTTTCCAACTATGACTAGGTATGAGACCACCTTCACTCTAGAGAGTAATAATACACTGGGTTTAACAAGAACATCTTGCAAGCCAACTACACATGTTCGACCACTCATTCGACTTGAGTATAAAAAATATATTGTCACCAACGGTTGGGCTCAAACCACCGTTATTTGTAAGCATATAGAAGCAAATGGAATTTAACTAGAACAGGTGACAATACACCCTAATGGGAATGGCCTATATAGCCATGCTACCTACCCGATTTCTGTTATTTTCCTTCCTAGTTGATGAAGCTTGAGGTCACAATTACCTTTTTAGAGAACATCACATCAATTCTTCTATTGCCACATCATCAGATCGATCAAATCACTAATTGATGTCCACAAATATGATTTAGGTGGTAAGCTAAAAGAAGTTTCCCTCTTCGCCACCAAATTTGGTATATGTTAGCCTACTTTGTGAACTAGGCTACACAAAGAGCGAACAGTGAGAAAGCCACCAATCGGTCCAGATCGGAGGGTGATGACGCAAGAAAAAAGTAGAGCTCGAAGACGCAGGAACCATATCAGCTCGGATCGGAGGAAGATAGCGCAGGAAGTAAGAAGAGACCAGAGATGCCGGAATCACGTCGGATCGGATCGGAGAAGTACGTCAACAATATTAAAAGATAGTAGGTGGTCACCTCGGTTCGAATCGGAGAAGCACTTTAGCTGCATCAAGGGATAGCACGTTGCCTCACTGGATCGGACCGAAGGCGCCGATCCGAACCGCTTTCTCTGAGCCTGTGACCATTGCTACATAGGCTCCCTAAAGAATCGGACTAAGCTTGACCATTTCTCCCACGATCTCCCACTAAATCAATGCGCTATCGTCATCTTGGCGCCTCCGAACCCGACTTTCAAGGGAAGGGTGCCACACAATTCCGAACTGAAGCCACTTCGAGGAGATTTTTCACCTACAAATACACCATCTAGAGGCATTTGAATGGATCTTTTGGCAAATTCTCAGTTCTTACTTCCTCCATAGCCGAATTCTACAATCATATTCAGACCAAAATCATCTGTTAATGTCCATTTTTGAGAGATTTGAGTGAGCTTATGCATTGTAATTGTGAAGTTGAGTGAGAATTATTGCTGTGTTTGTATTCAAACCATCAATTAAAAGAAAACAAAGTGGTCGTAGGATCTTTAACACCGAACCACTATAAATCTTGTGTTCCTTGTTGCTTTTTGATTCTGTTTCAATGAAATTATAGCTAATTTGGGTGTTAGAACCAATTTTTGGTATAACAGTATATTTGTAAAAATCAAAGTACATGACTCTTAGGAAATACTCCGTTAGACATTCATCCATACCGCATCCTATACAGGAGTCACCCTAAGGATCAGTAGCGAGTAATCCTTGCAATCCATAGATTTCAATCGCGGTAGAATCACTGCCCAAATGTCTTTAAGGATCAACTAGAGAAATTCAACAAGTAGTTCTTTCGCCCATGAAGATTTTGAGACTTCAATGCTCCGTCTTTATGCATATCCCTGAAAATTAATTTCGAACACAACGATAGTTCGAAGTGGTTTTGGATCTAGCCCGCATCCTGGTCTCTTCGGAAAAAAGGTCAAAAATCCAAGTAATATTCATTTGATAGTTGGTTCCGTAATAATCAAATCACACAAGTATGATTAAGTACCTCAGCAGCTTCGACCTTTTATTAAAACATTCATTAAAACTGTTTCATTGATTCTTACAATCAATTTCATATATTTATCTCAACTGGATAAGAATATTCATAAATCTCTTATTTACTTTGAAAATGATAACTAATTCTTATATCACTAGAATAAATGCATTCCCCAAACTCATTCTTTGTTACCTTTTATCTTGAAATATTAAAATATCTCACAAAACCTCTTTTACTTCCTTTGTCTTGGAAATATTGTTTTATATCTTCAAAACCTTTTCGTATTTCCTTATATTGAAAATATCTCTATAGTTTCATAAATTCTCTTTCCATTTCTTTTACCTTGGAAATATCATTATATATACTTAACCATTCAGTATTAATTTACTTACTAGTCTTACATGACCAAAATAACGTCAAGCGATGTACTCTTTATAATATAAGCCTAAAATGTTTCATTAACTTTAAAACTCATCAATTAAAGTTTACATATCTTGCTTACGAATATTATATTTTCAATATCCAATTCCATTTCAAAACCAATATAACTTCTTGTTCTCATTTCCTCGAAAACCAAAACCATTGAATTATTTCAAATAAGTGTATTCACTAAACATACTATTTTCGTTGTTTCGAAAATAGTGCTATATACCTAATCAAATGATATAATTGTAGTTACGCTTCGTATTTGGGCCAAACAACATCAACTAATACATTGTTTACTTTAAAACCCAATGGTTTATTAAATTTCTAAATTCTTGCAAACTAATGTTGAATCCCTTTTCGTATGGAAATGATAACCTATTTCCATTATCCTTTACCACTACAAACTAATAACATCTCTTGATAATAGTGACTTCATTCAAGTTGGGGTATTTTAATTACCTTTCAGACCTTGATCAACGACGTTCAAATCTTAAGATAGGTAAATGCTTGTAATTCAAAATTTGACAGTAAGCCATCACAAAAAACTTATTTACCATTTGATTCCAAATATGGTTTTATAAGCCATTTCTTACATTTGATATCTCCTTAAAATTACATTCTCTTTACTTAATTCATTTTTAATTAAATATTCGCCAACTCTTTACTTAATTCATTAAACTATTTAATATCCTATCCTTTTGAAATCCTTATTTCAATTACAACGTTTAATTCAATTCTTAAGTAAACGTTTATTTTTAAAATCATCGTATTGTTTTATATCCTCTTTACAATCTTCATTTGGATTTATTTTTAAACACCTTTATGCTAATCCATTTTAGCCTCTTATCATAACTAACCTTGGATTTTTTTTCCTTAATCCATTACCATATTCTAACTCTTTGTTAAATCCTTTTAAATTGGCCCATTACAAAATATTTCTCATCATCTTCGAAAAAATCTTTCAAATATAAATATTTTTACTTGATTCGTTTGTTAAGTTGATTCTTATTAAACACCAACCATTTGCTTAAACCTCTTTGATACAGTCATTTACAATATCTTAGGTTATTACAAAATGTTTTTTGTATTTGAAAACTCCTTTCAACTCATTCATTTACTTAATTCAATTATTAAGTAATACTTATTTAAAACCCTTTACATTGTTTTCAGTATATTCTATAAACTTTATTTATCATATTTGGGTTCATTATCAAATCCATATACAACCCTTTTCAAAATTTAACCTATATCTTATTATAACTCAATTACTTTTTAAAAAATTCCATTTAAAAAGATAACCGCTTCAATTATTATTAAGATAATAATTCATTTCAGTATTAACCAAATAAAAGTAGTATATTTCATTATTGACTAAAAATAGAACAATTTATCATTTTAAAAAGATTAATAAGTAATAATAAATAATTTGATAATCACTTTAAAACACGATTAATCAATGATTAATTAACATCTAAGAACATTCGTTAAATTTAATGACTATTCATAAAAACTATTTTCGTTAGACTAATAAAATTAATCCAATAATCAATTTCATTTAAAACAGTTGATTTAGTCAACTGCAAACTTTAGGTAACTCGTTAACTGATTTCCACTAATCTTTTCTCATAAATTAATTAATAACTTAGTTAATTAAAGAACATCACTTAATCGTTTCATAAAAACAATTATTCACATTTTCTAACCAGTATATTAATTTCTGGGTTTCTGCTCATGAAAACTTATTAAAGTCATAAGAATTTCGTTATATAAATCTTTAATATTTTTTTATAAAACATGATTACAATATAGAAATATATATAAAACTTCTATTTTAAATAACTTATATAAAATAAACTCAAAAATTTCAATTTAGTTATAAAAATAAATTTTATAACCTAAAACTTCATCATTTTGCCTAACGACAAATCGACGTCTTAAAACGATAGATTTTAGGCCATTCACTACCAATCAGTATATCGACCCACATTTTACGTATCCCATGATCGTAAATTATTTTTTTAATTCCCCGAGGTTCGGATCATTCTCATGTTTTTATATGTTGATTATGGGGATGTGAGACATATCCTTAATTTTTACCAATTTTATTTGTGATCATTTTGTAGTGAACCGACATTTTGCCAATCCTGATTATCGATACAAATACCATACCTACTAATTTAGCACCAGAAATTTAATGGATCATTGATAGAAAGAAGTAAGAGGATAAGAAATATAAAGAATGTTAGAACAGAAGAAGAAGAACACAAATACAAGAACATTAGAGTAAATACAAATCTCACAGCGAAACGAATAAAATATATTATATAACATAACTTTGAAATACAAATCTGTACTTGTATATATATACCATTATCAGAGTACAACACTTAAAACACAACAGGAATAATCAATAGCTATAAAATGGTGAAGCCTCTTGCTCCAAGCTGTTCCAAGTATATCTGTAAAATCCCGACTACTTGACTGCCCGTACAAATTTGGGCACCCAAGAGTTTAGGGTAAAAAAAAAAAACTCTGGGTCAGTCATGGGACTAGTGTGAGTAAACTCCAACCACGTAATTTAACTTTAAAATTCCTTTTAATAGAAGGGATAGTCTAAGACCGATCCACACATAAACACGGATGATTTTTACCGTACAATAACCCAAAACATTCTTTAAAATCAATACTCTTATGATATTATGTAATGCCTAAATCAAATAATTAGTAATCTAGCAGAACACTTTCATCTCACGCTCCACATACATTGTAACAACCCATATTTTGAAGGGGTAGTGGTAACGACTTAGAGATTTTGGTGTTTAAAAATATGAAATAAATCAAGATTTAACATGGTGATATTTTTATTGAGAATTTTACCCATTTTGGATGATATTTGAGTTTCTTTCTAAAATGATTCCTTTCGTAAATTTATGGAAATTGTCTAATAAACGTGATTTACATTGATGTTGGTATTCTTATGTTACTTTAATACGAACGTTACATTTGGTAGTATTGGGAAGTAGAGAGGATCATATATTGAAATTTATTACATGCATATAATTTTAAAGCAAGCAAGGTGTATGTTTGATTGCCCCATAAAGAAATAAATTGGTAATCAATTAATAATATATATATTTTTTATTACATTATTCAAGATGAGTCTAGAAACTAATAAAGAATTAAATGGTAAAAAAAAAGAATATCTTCATATATGACAACAAATATCATTACTTCTATTAAATAAATCTTGTAGATAATAAAATAATAAGGATATTTTTGAAGAAAACTCTAGAAAAGGGCCTTAATGATAAATTACTGGGAAGTTTCTCATCGAAGGTGGAAAAAAAAAGAAAGGAGCCGTTTCTTCTTTCTCCTTTTGATTTGGGAACAGACGAAGGAAAACAAGGATGGACCACCGTGAATACTTCTCCTCAAAAAGGAAAAAAACAATCCATTCTCTCCCAAATTAGAAATCATAACCGACCTTCTTTTCGTGCCACCACGATATTCCGCCATCTCACAACCACCAGCGCCCTCCACTCCATCTCCGTGCTTTTCTCTTCGTCCAGTCACGAGCTGCTGCTGATGTCGCCCATTCCTTCACCCAAACTGTGCTTGAGCCTGCAGCGAGGTTCAGCTTTGTGTCATATTGCAGATCTGCGTGAAGGCGAATAACACTGTAAAAGGTGTTGTAGTGCGCGGAATGCTCAGTCCACCGTCTCCACGGTCGCTCCACTCAAGGCTGCCATCCACAGCTTTTGGAGTTGCTCTGTCCTTCGCCAGTGAGTGTCAAACCACCGCAGCCATGCCTTGTGCCACCGCGCTCCACTGCTTGTCCCAAATCGCACGAATTTCTGCTTATGCCTGCGCCTTCCTTCGCCTTTGCAAGTGAGTATTTTGCATACGATTTTTCTTTGTTTCAAATAGTTCAATTTCAGCATAAATTGGAAATTTTGATGGGGTTTGTTCTCACGAGAAATGCTTTGGTTGAAAGCTTCAAAAATCCACACTTTTGATGTTGATAAGCCTTCACGTTAAGTTGAATTCGTTGTGAACTCTTGTGTGGTTGTTTGCCTTTTTGGGGTGTCTTCTGCTGTTTATTAAGTTGCCTATATTGTCTGGTTTTGTGACATTTAGTTAGGTGAAATAGTAGAGAAAAAGGCAACTATTGGAGCCACACATCAGTTTGACATGTTTAAATTTGATGTAATAAACCATGTTATATTGGTTTTCATTATCCAAACTGTCTTTTGTTCAAACTGAAAGTACATGTTATCATAAATTTCTTCAAATTCACAGCAACTATGTATTTATAAAAGCATGAAATAAATTCAAAGTATAATGCTTAGATGCTAAATTCTGTAATGTATCATTTGAATATTAATTCAACTGAAGTTCTTTATATGGAACAAATATTCTTTGAATAGATATTTGAATATATTTTCTAAATTTTCTTGATATTTACAATTGAATAATTCAACTTGGAAGTTGCATAATGGTGCATGTGCTGTTTTATTACCTGAATTATACTCCTTGCCTTGTACCGCAGAACCGATGTTGTCATTTTTTCCTTGTTACATGTTCTTTAGTTAATTTCTTCCGATAAAACAAGGGCATATCTTGCTTAATTTAACTTTTTTTTATTTGCATGCATTGATGGAATTCTTAAATTCTTAATTAAAACATGCATGCTGATTGTTAATTTTCTATTCTTAAATTCTTAATTAAAACATGCATGCTGGACTGTTAGCTTTCTATTGTTAATTTCTCAATCAAGTCTTGCATGCGACTGTTTTCTATTCATAATTAAGGCATGCATGCTGAACTCAATTAATGTATGCATGTTGGACTGTTTTTTTTTTCTTTTCTTAAATTCTCAATTAACACAAGCATGCTGGACTGGTTAAAGAAGCAATATTTTGGTTCCTGTTTATTTATGGAGGAAATAAGATACTATTATAATCATAGTACATGATGCATGGCCCTCAGGACAGATGTAATTCAAGTCCTTAATGCAATGTCCAATTTTGATTGAAAAATTCTGACGATAAATAAAACAATTTTGATTTATTTGTAGACTGTAACATTCTGAGGATGCTTCATCATGAGTCCATTTTTGTTGTTGCATGACTGCGGTTAGTGAACTGGACGTTGCAATGCCAAATGTACCAACTGTATCAACTGTTTCTTTATAGATTTTGTGTATTTTTTCTTAAGTTCTTACTGTCATAAGGTCAGTCGAACCTAGCTCCATGTGCATGCATGCTTTAAGAACTACGTTACTTGAAGAACGTCATTCCTTTCACTGTGATAAATAGTAGTGCACATATCATTCGATTTGTCAATGGTAGTATTTATTTGCACATATATTCTAATGTATTATTTATGTTGACACAATAAAGTTTATTGGTCACCTTTTGGGTTTATAGTACTGCCAATACAAATTGCTTACCATCAACGTTGTGCTTCTTTCGATTTTGCATCCCTTTAAACATAGAATGAGCTTACCATTGAATTTTAGAAGACGCATGTGCGCGCAAAGCTTGACAAAGACGGTAAATTTTGTTTAAAGAAATTTATGTATAAATCCATATTTTTCCGCTGTATAAAATATTTGTAAAACTCTGATATTTAATAAAAAATTATTCCGCTGTACATATTATACTGTGTGATTCTGTGCTTATTCCATTTTAAACCCTGTAAGCCAATAACAATCCGTCATTTTGAACGCTTCGAGTCGGTTTAATCACCGACTTGGGGCAGTAAAAAAGGCGGGCTGTTACATTTGGTATCAGAGCTATGGTTTTTCTAAAACTTGGCTTATTGGGTTTAAAAAAATCATTCGAGATAAGGTGGAAATACCCTGGAATGAGCGGAATTGATATAGAATCACTCTTGCTAGAGCGCGATTTGGGATTTTGAAAAATACTTAAAATTTGACAAAATAGGATTCGAGCGGTGTCCGATTTAAAAATGGGAGTTAAACAAGAACTAAATCAGTTTTGAAATTGGTTTGGATCGGTAATCGAAGCAAAGTAAGAATACCGTTAATAATACATGAATAATACAAACAACTAAAAGTAAATTAGTTATTTTTCTTTGACAGATATTTGTCGAATCTAATACAATTTCCATTGGGATATTCTGTATGATGAGGATTTTGAGTAAACGGATTAGTAATACCAAGCGGTATGGGACATTTGGTAATAATTTTCTGGTTACTCTCTTGACTTTTCGTATGGAATATTCGGCTGTTTTTGTATTTTCGGTTCTGAAATATATCGGTAAGATAATGTGGTACTAGAGCATGTATTACTGTTTGAAAGTAAACTTCAATTATTGAAGTGTTTTCTAAGATGACATGCTTTCATGATGTTACTATTTGTTCTCTTTCTCAACTATTATGATTTGGTTCATTTTGTCATATTGTTTTATTTGATATTTATTATGAGTATCATGTTGGTTTATATATTATACTCTGACTTGACTAATTTTATCATGTTGTTTTATATATGATAAAGTCGAATATCAGTTTTGTTTGTGATTACCATTTTGCCTTTATATTTGATGGTTTATTTCTTTAAATCATAGTTGAATTTTTAAAGTGTTTTGACGTTATAAACACTTTGAACTTCATGGCAAGTTTTATATAAAATTAGCATTTTAAAAATACTTTGATTTTGGGTTTGGGATAGATTGGAATCTGTTGTACCAATAGGCCAAAACTCCATCTTGGTCGACCTGATTCAGGTTCGCTACCTGAATCTAGGTGGTTTTAAATTCTGCCCGTCTGCCACCAAAGGTCAAACGGTCTGCTACATTGGGCAATTTTGTTGTTTTGATCGGGATTCCCGTTCGGCGGGTCACAGACTACATCAGATGGAGGCGTGGGGGACCCACGTGTAGTGTCGTGAACGGGTAGCATACGGCCTTCGCCTTAGACCGTCTTGGTTATCCTGGGTTGATCGCCAGGTGTCGTTATGGCGCTATGAGTGGATTACGGTGCGGATGTCTCGATGCGCGCTCGAGCTCTACCACTGTGATTTTACAATACTAGCGTCTGTTTATTTGGTATTTATGAGTCAAGTTACATTTATCCCATAATCCCCTAATGTTTTATTACATTACTATAACCGATTTGATTATATTATCATATTGATTTTATATATGATAATTGTTATGAGTATCGTATTGATTTATATATGATACTCTGATTTGATTATATTATCATATTGATTTTATATATGATAATTGTTATGAGTATCGTATTGATTTATATATGATACTCTGATTTGATTATATTATCATACTGATTTTATATATGATAATTGTTATGAGTATCGTATTGATTTATATATGATACTCTGATTTGATTATATTATCATATTGATTTTATATATGATAATTGTTATGAGTATCGTATTGATTTATGTATGATACTCTGATTTGATTATATTATCATATTGATTTTATATATGATAATTGTTATGAGTATCGTATTGATTTATATATGATACTCTGATTTGGTTATATTATCATATTGATTTTGTATATGATAATTGTTATGAGTATCGTATTGATTTATATATGATACTCTGATTTGATTTATATTATCATATTTATTTATATATGATAATTGTTATGAGTATCGTATTGATTTATATACGGTACTCTGATTTGATTTTATTATCATATTGATTTATATATGATAATTGTTGTATTGATTTATACTCTGATTTGATTTACAAATGATAAATGCCATGAAGATTTTATCGACTTGATTGATTATCCTAAGTTATTTACAAGTGTCGCATTGATTTATATGTGATACTTTGTTTTGATTCATTTTATCATATTGATTTACATATGATAATTGCTATAAGTATCGTACTGTTTTACATATAATACTCTGAATCGATCACATTGCTTTTACATGTGATACCATGAATATAGATATTATAAGTATCTTATTTTTTAGTATCATATTGATTTATATATGGTACTCTATTTTGGGTTATTTTATCATATTGTTTTATATATGATAAATGTCGTGTGGATTCATTAGTTTATGATACTCTGTTTTATTTATTATGAGTATCCTATTAAATTATTTGTGATTTGCTAAGAGCATAGCATTGATTTATATGTGATATTCTTATTTGATTTATTATCATATTGGTTTATATATGATAAATTTATGGGTATTGTATTGATTTATATATGATACTCTGATTTGATTTATTTATCATATTGTTTTACATATGATAAATGCAATGAAGATTTTATTGATTTATTCATTTTATCATAAGGTATTTATTACGAGTATCATATTGGTTTATATACGGTAAATTTTTTTTTTACTTCATCAAAATTGTCTTAACATATGTAGATTTCACCATACGATAGTCTGGCTTGATCGGTTATCCTATTGATTATATATGATATTTATTATGAATATCATATTGACTTATGATACCTCAACTTGATTTAACATATAGTAAATGCCACGTAGATATTGTTGGCAATCATTAATTTATATTATCATATTATTCTTATGTATGATAACTATGAAGATTTTATTGGCTTTGACTCAATTTGTCATCATATTATATGTAATACTGGTTATGAATATCATATTGGTTTATATATATGATATCCTTTCTAATTTTATCATATTTTCTAAAATCATTATGAGTATCCTATTAATAGTATTTTACTTGGGACAAGAATTGAAATATTTACAAACTTTGAGTAATTAAAGTTGGAAATCTTATGCTGTATATTCTAAACAAGTTGAATTACAGAAGTTTCAAACTCTAAATGTGGGCTACTTAAGTTAATGGGTAGAAAGGAGATGAAACATTAGAATTTTGTAATGTTGAACAAGTAAACTGCGAGGGCGCAATTTCTTTACGGGGGGAAGTCTGTAACAACCCATATTTTGAAGGGGTGGTGGTAACGACTTAGAGATTTTGGTGTTTAAAAATATGAAATAAATCAAGATTTAACATGGTAATATTTTTATTGAGAATTTTACCCATTTTGGACGATATTTGAGTTTCTTTCTAAAATGATTCCTTTCGTAAATTTATGGAAATTGTCTAATAAACGTGATTTACATTGATGTTGGTATTCTTATGTTACTTTAATACGAACGTTACATTTGGTAGTATTGGGAAGTAGAGATGATCATATATTGAAATTTATTACATGCATATAATTTTAAAGCAAGAAAGGTGTATGTTTGATTGCCCCATAAAGAAATAAATTGGTAATCAATTAATAATATATATATTTGTTATTACATTATTCAAGATGAGTCTAGAAACTAATAAAGAATTAAATGGTAAAAAAAAGAATATCTTCATATATGACAACAAATATCATTACTTCTATTAAATAAATCTTGTAGATAATAAAATAATAAGGATATTTTTGAAGAAAACTCTAGAAAAGGGCCTTAATGATAAATTACTGGGAAGTTTCTCATCGAAGGGGGGGAAAAAAGAAAGGAGCCGTTTCTTCTTTCTCCTTTTGATTTGGGAACAGACGAAGGAAAACAAGGATGGACCACCGTGAATACTTCTCCTCAAAAAGGAAAAAAAATCCATTCTCTCACAAATTAGAAATCATAGCCGACCTTCTTTTCGTGCCACCACGATATTCCGCCATCTCACAACCACCAGCGCCCTCCACTCCGTCTCCGTGCTTTTCCCTTCGTCCAGTCATGAGCTGGTGCTGATGTCGCCCATGCCTTCACCCAAACCGCGCTTGAGCCTGCAGCGAGGTTCAGCTTTGTGTCATATTGCAAATCTGCATGAAGGCGAATAACACTGTAAAAGGAGTTGTAGTGCGCGGAATGCTCAGTCCACCGTCTCCACGGTCGCTCCACTCAAGGCTGCCATCCACAGCTTTTGGAGTTGCTCTGTCCTTCGCCAATGAGTGTCAAACCACCGCAGCCATGCCTTGTGCCACCGCGCTCCACTGCTTGTCCCAAATCGCACGAATTTCTGCTTATGCCTGCGCCTTCCTTCGCCTTTGCAAGTGAGTATTTTGCTTACGATTTGTCTTTGTTTCAAATAGTTCAATTTCAGCTTAAATTGGAAATTTTGATGGGGTTTGTTCTCACGAGAAATGCTTTGGTTGAAAGCCTCAAAAATCCACACTTTTGATGTTGATAAGCCTTCACGTTAAGCTGAATTCGTTGTGAGCTCTTGTGTGGTTGTTTGCCTTTTTGGTATTATGTTGCCTATATTGTCTGGTTTTGTGACATTTAGTTAGGTGAAATAGTAGAGAAAAAGGCAACTATTGGAGCCACACATCAGTTTGACATGTTTAAATTTGATATAATAAACCATGTTATATTGGTTTTCATTATCCAAACTGTCTTTTGTACAAACTGAAAGTACATGTTATCATAAATTTCTTCAAATTCACAGCAACTATGTATTTATAAAAGCATGAAATAAATTCAAAGTATAATGCTTAGATGCTAAATTCTGTAATGTATCATTTGAATATTAATTCAACTGAAGTTCTTTCTATGGAATAAATATTCTTTGAATAGATATTTGAATATATTTTCTAAAATTTCTTGATATTTACAATTGAATAATTCAACTTGGAAGTTGCATAATGGTGCATGTGCTGTTTTATTACCTGAATTATACTCCTTGCCTTGTACCGCAAAACCGATGTTGTCATTTTTGCCTTGTTACATGTTCTTTAGTTATTTTCTTCCGATAAAACAAGGGCATATCTTGCTTAATTTAACATTTTTTTATTTGCATGCATTGATGGAATTCTTAAATTCTTAATTAAAACATGCATGCTGATTGTTAATTTTCTATTCTTAAATTCTTAATTAAAACATGCATGCTGGACTATTAGCTTTCTATTGTTAATTTCTCAATCAAGTCTTGCATGCGATTGTTTTCTATTCATAATTAAGGCATGCATGCTGAACTCAATTAATGTATGCATGTTGGACTGTTTTTTTTTTCTTTTCTTAAATTCTCAATTAACACAAGCATGCTGGACTGGTTAAAGAAGCAATATTTTGGTTCCTGTTTATTTATGGAGGAAATAAGATACTATTATAATCATAGTACACGACGCATGGCCCTCAGGACAGATGTAATTCAAGTCCTTAATGCAATGTCCAATTTTGATTGAAAAATTCTGACGATAAATAAAACAATTTTGATTTATTTGTAGACTGTAACATTCTGAGGATGCTTCATCATGAGTCCATTTTTGTTGTTGCATGACTGCGGTTAGTGAACTGGACGTTGCAATGCCAAATGTACCAACTGTATCAACTGTTTCTTTATAGATTTTGTGTTTTTTTCCTTAAGTTCTTACTGTCATAAGGTCAGTCGAACCTAGCTCCATGTGCATGCATGCTTTAAGAACTACGTTACTTGAAGAAAATCATTCCTTTCACTGTGATAAATAGTAGTGCACATATCATTCGATTTGTCAATGGTAGTATTTATTTGCTCATATATTCTAATGTATTATTTATGTTGACCACAATAAAGTTTATTGTTCACCTTTTGGGTTTACAGTACTACCAATACAAATTGCTTACCGTCAACGTTGTGCTTCTTTCGATTTTGCATCCCTTTAAACATAGAACGAGCTTACCATTGAAGTTTAGAAGACGCATGTGCACGCAAAGCTTGACAAAGACGGTAAATTTTGTTTAAAGAAATTTATGTATAAATCCATATTTTTCCGATGCATAAAATATTTGTAAAACTCTGATATTTAATAAAAATTTATTCCGCTGTACATATTATACTGTGTGATTCTGTGTTTATTCCATTTTAAACCCTGTAAGCCAATAACAATCCGTCATTTTGAACGCTTCGAGTCGGTTTAATCACCGACTTGGGGCAGTCAAAAAGGCGGGCTGTTACATACATAATATACAATAAAAAACCGCATGCGCTTATTGGGTAATGGGTTTTCAACTATGACAAGGTATGGAACCACCTTCCGATAGTGTATCTCCAAAGGGGAATACAATGAGTTCAACAGGAACATCTAGCAAATCGGCCACACATGACTGACCACTTATTTCGCTTGAGTGTATCTAATGTATGTGTGACACACCACGTCCGTTAATGTCACTCACAAAGGGAATGCATTAAGTTTTGTGAAGAGTTATAGGTAAACAGAAACCAGAATATTACAAGACAGATATAAAATGACAGCGTAATTAAAAACTTTATTAATCATAAAGCATCGTGGTTCAAAAGCATCACATGTCTGAAATACACAAAAAAAAACCATTACATCATAAAAACTACTGTCTTGTACTTTAAAACATCAGAGTACATAAAAGAAGCAAAATTCCCCAAAATAAAACATAGCCATAGTGGCAAGGATAGGAGCTTGAGCCATACATCTATGCAGCTCCAGCAAAAAGAAAGAAGAACCACGATCAAACCTAAGTATTTCCTCTTTGAGAATCTGGGGTGGGGGAGGTGGGCGGAAACGGAAAAAAATAGAGGAAACAAAAAGGGTCAGACATAAAGTCTGGCGAGTCTTGTTACTTTTAGCAAGTAAGTAAGTAAAATTAGAATGACAGGCATATAAATTGGATAAGGAAGATAACACCATAAAAGATAGATATGACAAGGTAAACATGATAGAGTGTATATGCTTCTCTAATGATTACTCTGCACTAGTACTAGTATAACCAGAATGAGATGATCCCAACAACCATCCAATGGTAGACTTAGGCATATGTCCAGATGTACCCTAACTACTACCTTAATCGATCGGCTCCCAGCTCCGTAAATACTCTGTGTCGGCCCCACAGTAGGAGGTATCACTTCCTAAAGTGGCAACCCTCCGTTGATGTGCACAGCCATACTGTAATGACCCGGAGAATTTACAATCTTAGAAATCGACACAACACACCATGTCGACTACCCAAGCATCGGAAATACCAGATATTTAATAGAAAGAAGTTAGAGGGTGAGAATAGATAAGATAGAAAATTTGAACAGAAGAAGAATATAGATACAACATCAGAGAAACACGAATCTCACAGAGGAATGAATAAAATATATTATACAACATAACTTGAAATCAAAACAGTATATGTATACAATACCATTATCAGAGTACAACACTTACAACTCAGCGGAAATAACAATAGCTATATAATCATGAAGCCTCCTGCCCCAGTTCTCCAAGTATCTGTAAAATCCCGACTACTTGACTGCTTGTACAAAATTGAGAACCCAAGAGTTTAGGGAAACCAGAACAAAAGTTTAGGGAAACTCTGGGTCAGTCATGTGACTGGTGTGAGTAAACTCCAAACACTTGGTTTAACTTTTCCAAATCCTTTTCAAAAGCAATGATAATCGTAAGACCGATCCACACATAAATACAGATGGTTTTTACCTTACGATAACCCAAAATATTTCTTGAGGTCAATATTTTCTGATATTATAATAATGTCTAAATCAAGTAGACAGAAATCTAGTAGAACGCTTTCATCTCACGCTCTACATATATAATATACAATTAAAAACCACGGGATCTTATTGGGTAATGGATTCCAACAATGACAAGGTATGGAACCACCTTCTGATCAGTGTACCCTAGAAGCAATACACTGGAGTTCAACACGAACATCTTGTAACTCAGCCACACATGACCGACCATTTATTTTGCTTGAATGTTCTGAATATATTGTCACCGTACGATTTTTATACCATCATAACCGTTCCCTGGAGATATAAAATTGAAAGAAGTAACAAATATGGATATTCTCTAGATGGTGACAATATACCCTAATTGGGTGCGATCCACTTAGCCATGCTACCTGCCCGATTTCTGTCATTTCTCGGTTGATGAGGCTTGATGTCATAACGTATCATTATACAGGTCACATCTTTATTTCCTTTGACTGTCACATTGTCATACCCATCAAATCACAAATTGATTTCCCCAAAAATACCACGGTTATAAGTTAAAAGGAACGAATTCCTCCGCCACCAACGTAAATACGTTTGAAATAATCAACTTGCGCAGTCTACCAGATATACTCTGTCAGACATTCGTCAATTCAAGTCGTCCTAGGACTGGACAACCCAAAGACACTATTTTGTAAATCCATCTTAGGCAACTGCTACCTAGGATTTACTAAACAGCCCTTGCATAACTCCGTCTTCAATTATCTTCATCATATTTGATTCGTAACGCTAATGCCATACATGGTGGTTTTCAGATAACATATCTGATCCCGGTCTCTCCGTATTGACAACGGAAATGGTCAAAATCTTTGATAGTCGGTGATTTAACTATCAATGGAAAACATGTGTACAAACAACGGTAGTATTCCCAAATGGAAATCTTACCGATTAATCATCATTTCATTTCCCAATTTCCCTTTTATCGTTTCCATATATTCATAAATTCCTTATTTTCTAAAATTAGAAAATATACTTTATTGACTTTGGAAAACGTTTCCATTTCTGATTCACACATCAATATCTTCCCACCTCTATCGGTCTCTAACTGTAAACTAGCAAGAGAACAACTTCCCACCAACATCAGATCGATACCCAACAACTAATTTCCAACTAGTTTCTAATCTCAGTAATTACATTTAAATTCCAAATTCAAAACCCCAAATTCCTTTATATTATTTTATTTGCAAAATATTTTTTAATCTAATTTTTCACATAGAATGTGAATAACATGTCTATATATAATCAAACAGTTTGATTTCGTATTTAAAAAACAATATCTCAAATATAATTTGTTTTCATACTTCTATTTATAGAATTTTCATATAAAAACTTATTTTATACTTCTAACACTAAAATCACATCTAATTCCCTTTAAAAATGCTAAGCTCAAATTCCATTAAAAACATCGGTGTTAAAACCGATTTCCACTCCTTTATATAAATTCAGATTTATATATCCAATTTATCCAATAATAAATAATTTATTTAATTTATAAACATTGTTTATAAATTTTCCTTTCCAATTTATATATGTTAAAATATATTTTTATTTAATATCTACTTTAAATCCATATCATGTTATACCCATGTGCGAAGCACGGGTGTAAATCTTCCTAATGTAAAATTTTCCTTTTATAAAATTCTATTCATTTTCCAAATATTTTCTTTTATAAAATACTTTCCATTTTACAAATATTTCCTTTTATAATTCTATTTACTTTCCAAATAAATATTCCTTTTATAATTCTATTCATTTTCCAAATAAATATTCCTTGTATAATATCCTATTTATTTTCCAAATAAATATTTCATTTTCAATAACATATTTATTTCCTATAAATATTTCATTTTCAAAATACACTTTGAAAATTCTCTTTTTACATTCCAGTATTTCTTATGGTATTTAAAATACAAATTAACCAGATCAGTATCATCATAATCAATCACCGGTTTTATATCACATCATATATCACAATATATGAAAACAAACAGTATTATAAATATTGAGGAATCTAGTTGGATCCCTCCAACGTGTTTCCCTGCATCACAGATGTTAAACAATATAAATAACATAGATTTCATTTCAATATGAAATATTCTGATAAACCAAATCAATATTTGATTAACGATTTATATATGTATCGTTATCTATAATTTCAACCAATAATTCAGCAATTAAACCAAACAATCAACACACAACAATCAATCATCATTTATCGATACTAGATCATATTTATAAATATATAAACTGTACAGTATTAGTGAGATTTACTCACATTGGACAGTTATCGTTAAATAATGATAATTGTCGTTGATTCATATCAGACAATTTATTTCGCTATAAATTGAAACAAGCTCCAATCCACTCTCGGCCAGTTCCATTGTGTAGTCCATACGATCCCATTGGATCTGACCGTTCAAACTTCTGATACAGTATGAACTAGATATTTAATTTAAAAGTTCATTAATTTGAATTGAATTAAATATAAATATATTTAAACTTTGGGCCTTACCCTCTTTTTATTCTTTGGCCCATAAAGGAAAACCCACCCGCTAGTCCTCCTTCTCCAATGAAATATCGCGACTACCGGAATATTAATGGCCGATTTTTTTCAAACTTTAGCTCCTTGATTCTCCTTTTCTACTTAATGGAGTTCAAAATAAAAACCATCATCCTCTTTCTCTTCAAACTCCCCTTCCCTCCAACCCATTTTCAATGAACTCGCACCCCCTACCTAGTTGCGTCGCACAACAGTTTTCGTGCTTTACATAGAAGAACGCGACATCAACATGCATAGTTTTCCATTAAAAGACATATACGAGTGCCAAATCTCTTCATGGATTCAAATGCGATTACCAAAACTCGAATTACAGCTTCAGCGTCGAGAATCACTTAACCCTAGGTGCACGACTGACATGAACAGCGAAAATTGATGCCTTCGAACAACCCGAAAACCAAACTAATTTGAAGAGAAATGCTTTGGAAATCCGAATATATACATTTCCTAATTTATAGGATTTTATTTGGTTCTGTTTTGAATTTATTAAGATTGGATTTATTTCCTGGAAGAACCAAAAAATACGGCGCATTATTGGTTTGACAAGTGAAATGAAATTAAGGTTTAGGAGGTCTAGGAGTATTTATAGGAATGCTTTGGCTTGTTGTAGAAGCTTCATGTATATTTTATTTTAATTTATATATTATTCTATTTGTATTTTCCATCTAAAAATCAGTATGATCAAACATGGTATCCAAAAATCATGAAAATGGTCATACACCTTCAGTTCGATATTACGGACCCAACGGAACTTGTTTCATCGAATTCCGAGTCTGTTTGCTCACAGATCGTGTTTTTAAAGTCAAATTATCGACTATTTTTCACATTAAAATCTCGTACAGCGACATACGGATTCCAAAAATTACGAAAATTGAAATCTAACAATAATTTAATATTCCGGATCCAGCAAAATTAGTTTCATAGAAAACGGAGGTAGTTTGTAAAAATGGCTATTTTCTAAAGCTCTAAATAGACCAATTTAAATATTAATATATTTAAAATAATTAAATTTAGTATTAATAAATTAATATTTTCGTATATATTCACATAGAATATAGTACAGCTCTAATATATTCCTATCTGAATTTATAAATCGATATTTCAAATCCAGTGTTGAATCATCCCCAATTTATATTAAAAATCCTTTTATAATATAAATAAATCGTTATAAATTATAAAGGAATTCCGTAGCGACTTTACGAAAATTTGATTTGGACATAACTCAAAATCTACACAACGAAATCTCGATTTTTCTCTTTCATTAGAAAATTTTACTTCACCATCTCTGAACGTTTCTTGTTTCACAGAAATCCGACTTAAAATGAATTCTGTTCGTTTAAAGTTCGAATCTCCAAATTAAGAACTACCGTACCATTTCGAGCTCTATTATAATTATAATATAATTTATACATTCAAATGACATTTATTAATAAATTCGTTGTTACAATTAAATTATAAACTGAATTAAATATTATAAATAATCCAATTCACACAATATTGTGAATTCTACTATTTCCGACTATTTCAGAAATTAAATATATTATTCTATTATTTAATTTAATTAAATATTCACTATTATTTAGTTTTGGTCATTTTAAATTACGAAACCATATTTTAAATAATTAAATAAATTATTTATAATATCGTAAAATATGGGTCATAACACCTACCTACTAGTGTCACATCGCCTTAGCCCCCTCTACCCGGCCCATGCACGCACATGTCTCCAGTCGGTTTGCGCCGCCCACAACGTCCTCCTCGTTTGGATCTGCTACATTCATCCCGGTAAGCGTGCCCCAACTACGACCTATTTCGGAGTACTCGTTTGATACCTATTAAGGGTTACTGACTGAAATGGGTCCCACATAATATGATACAAGCTCTCCCCTTGTCTTGTACCCCTACTAGGATTTCCATCGGTTATGTTTACCACTAAGTGTCTTTAATTACATAACGCTATCATTTCTACCAGTTATGCTTGCCCTAAAAGGTGTCTTTAATTACATAACTTCAACGTTTTCACAGGTTATGCTTACCACTAGGTGTCTTTAATTACATAACCCTATCTGGTTAAGTTCGTGGGCCTATATGTAAATATTACCATCCCCCTCAGATTTACTTAACCCACCCTTTGTCCAACCAAATTTTCTTAACCCCAATTTAAGTTCATCTTCATACAATCACTATGGATTCAACTAGGTTAAGTATCCAAGGTTTAGTACCATATTTTCATTTATGGTTACGGTATGCTAGACCTCCTACATTAAGCATACCATTTGTGGATGTTGGACATGCCGGGTGGGTCTTAGCAGACTTATTCCACAAATCGGGCTTAACCTCGTGTCTTAGCACGTCTCGTATTTGTGCACCTAGACCTCTCACATTAGATTCACCAGTTGTGGTCACTGGATATGCAGGGCGGGTACGGGTAGACTTCCACCACAAGTGCAATCTAACCTCGTGTCTAGGCGCAATTACAGTTTCTAATTACTGTAATCCTAGGCATTCCATTATTAGCCAATTTTACCTATATCATTATAGGATTCATGCCCCTTTCTCCCCAATTATGTTCATAGTGAATTTTATAACCATTATTCAAGTTATGCCAAATTCCCCATTTACCAATTATGCCCAAATTCCCAATTTACAAGTTATGCCTAATGTTTTTCCCCTTCGTTCCTAAACCAACGCATTCACAAAGTTTAGCGGCGTTCCTAGGCTCGAAGTAGCCTGGCTATATAAAATAAAAGGGAAAGGGTGAAAGGAAGATTAAAGAAATAATTATTCTAACAAAACTGACATAAGCATATGATGGCATAATGATAAGGTGGACATATAATCATAGATCGGTGAACTTGTGATAATAAAACGGGATCTAACATAGTACAGATGTCATAATAGGCATGATTACATCTAAATAAGGATTTAGATGTCTAACTAATGAAAGATCCAAATTAACCCCAAACATAATAGGTATAAGATGATCTAAATAGATTAGATCTATTTAGAAGCAAATTTGACATGATAAAGAATTAGATCCGAGTCATAGTTAATTAAGAATACCATAGGTTCACAAATTATAATAGATCTGATATGATTCAGTCAAATGGATAGATCCAAATTACAGTTATATCATGTTTTACTTTTAACCATTTAAATCTAAAAGTAACTTAAAACTCACAGTGTTCGGATATAGAAGGAGAAAAGCAGTTGATGAATCTCAGATCTACACTTGAATCTCTAAATTTGATTGCAGAAGAAGAAAGAGTTTTGATTCAATCCAGGCACTAGCAGCACTTAGGCCTCCATTGATTTTCAGTGTGAGAGAACCAGAAAATGAAGCCGTACATATAGCTGCCAGCCTTAAAAATTCGATTACCACCTCAGCCCTAAGGGGGTCGACCCCCCTTAAGGGGTCGACCCATGGGTCGACACCCCCCTTGAGGATCGACCGCGGGGTCGACAGCCCCTCTATTGGATCGACTCCCCTACGGCGCGAAGTTTGCCATCTCTAAAATTTTGATTTTTGAACGGTTTTCTGATTTTTGATTTAATTATATGTATATATATGTAAATATATATATATATAATTACCTTACGCGTATACAAACTTCAAACCCTCGTAACTTCTTTATACGGTGTCCGTTTTACACAAACCAAATGTCTATCTTGACCAGAATTTCGAGACGGACACAATGGCGTACTCTGTTTCCCTTAATTATGAATATTAAATTAATTATTCTTTAATTTAACCTCTTTTAATGTTGTTAAAATTACAGGGTGACATAGTATATCACCAACGGTTGGGATCAACAACTGTTTCCCGAAAGGGGCAGTATCGAAATAAATTAAAGAAGGAAATCAATTTTCTCTAGATAGGTGATAATGTACCCTAATTGGGAGCGACCCACTTAGCCATGTTGCCTTCCTGATTTTTGTCATTTCCCGGTTGTGAGGCTTGAGGTCAGAACTTACCTTTTTAACACCACAGTATTATTCACTTTAAATGACACATCGTCAAACCAACCAAACCATTTATTTATTTCCTAAAAGTATCACAAGTATAAACCTAAGAGAAATGAATTCCTCCACCACCAAACATAATATGTTTGAAGAGAACAACATATATGATTTGTTAGGGATACTTTGTCAGATATTAGTACATACAAGTTTTCCTAGGACTGGACAAATCGAAAGCACCATTCCTTTAATCCATCTTAGGCAATTTCTATCTAGGATTGCAATTGCATAAACTTTGTCTTTAATTGTCTTCATCATATTTGGTTAGTAACGCTTATGCCTATAAGGAGTGGTTTACAGATAATAGTCTGATCCTGGTCTCTCCATATTGACAATGGAAAAATGATCAACAACTCTGATGGCCTGTTATTTAGCTATCAAAGGAAAACATCCATACAAACAACGATCTTAATTCAAAATGGAAATTTTATCGATCAATCATCAATATACAATTATCCTTTAAATTAATTTATCGTTAATTTATTTATTTCCCCATTTCCATATATTTATTCAAACCCGTTTAGCCTCTCGCGTTTTGTCATAAAACATTTCCATTTCCCACAACTTCTTATTTTTTATATTTAGAAAATATATGATACTAAAATATGAAAACATTTACATTTCTTATTCATGCACCATTATCCTTCCACATTCATCTGTCCCTAACTGTAACTAGTAAGATAAAAACTCACTAAGTATCAACCCTGAAGATTGAAACCAACATCAGATTGGTACTCCGAAAGCCATTCAACTTTAGTAATCTCCAGCCAGTTTTTAATTTCGTTAACTCCATTTCTTAGTTTCTTTTCAAATAACCTTATGTAATTCTCGAATTCAGTTTACGAATCCACTTCTTTTATAAAAAACATTGATTATAACGATAACGTTAAAAACCCTACTTCTGAAATATCAACTTCAAAATATAACTTTTGCTCCTTATTTTGAATGAATAAATAAATAAATAATAAATCTTCATTAAAAATAGAAGGTAAATAATATTTAATGAATTCGGTACAAATCAAATTTCAACGTATAACTCTCCTTCGAAAAATCTCTATTCAATAACTCTCTTTTGAATAACCTATACTCAATTAACGTTCCGAGCTTCGGAATAATTCACCGTTCAAGTCAACTCAAATTTGAGATACATTTTTGAATTTATCACTTCCAAATATTTATCCATTTCATTTTATATCCATTTTAATATACAAAATGTTTTCTTTTAAATTATCCAATGATAATTATTCTCCTTCATTTATAAACATTGTTTATAAATTAGACCACTTGTTATTTTTATTATTAATCAAAAGTTATTAACTTCTAGTCCATTCTGAATTCAATTTAAATTTCTGAAAATAGATTGTCCCTTTTCAAAATCGAATCTCATTCCTATTTCATTCGAATATACATTACAGTATTTTAAACACCAATTCTTCTAAGGCCAGTGTTATTCAAGAAATCGACATAACCAAATCTATCACAGAATGGTTAATCCATCATATATCACAATATATGAAAACAAACAGTAATAAATTTTGAGGAATCCTGTTGGAACCCTCTAACATGTTTCCTGCATCCAAAAATGTTAATTAATGTAAATAACATCAAATTTATTTTAATATGAGATATCGTAATAAATAGAATCAATATATAACTAGTGAATTATATATATAACTATATCCATAATTTCGACCAATTCATAAACAATTCATCCAAACAACAGTCACATAGTAGTCAATCATCATATATCAACATTTAATAGCGTTTATAATATTATACAACTGGACAGAGTTAATGAATTTACTCACTTTGGTCGTTTATCATTAAACAATGATAAACGTTCAATATATCCCATCAAATGTTTTACTCTGCCATAAATTTAAATGAGTTCCAAAAGGCTCCAAACCAGTTCCATTGTGTGGCCTTCGTCCATACGATCCCAACGAATCTTGTTTTGCCCAATTCTGATCATGCATGAGATTGTTATCAAATTTTTATGTTATAATAGATGCATCGGTCATTAACAATATAGTTAATTATTTAATTACCCTTTAAATCTAATCCTTGCCGCCTAATTATCTTCCTCTTCCCTATACAACTCGACTCCTGCTCCTGTAAATGCCATTAGCCGATCTTCTCCTGCTCCTATCTCCTCGTTCTTTCACCTTGAAAACAAACTAAATATACCAATAAACTTCTCATCTCTCTCTACCTATCCATACCAACAACATATAGCTCGACAACTTATGCGTCGTTCCGGCTTTTAGCATATATGCAGTAAGATGATCGACTCCAATATCCATCGTATCCCCAAAAAGAATCACACAATAGCAATCTCACCACACAAGGCCAAATACGAACTCAAACTATCCCTAGATGATCGCAACTCCAAGTCTCCACAGCCCTAGGCGTGCTGCAACAAACCCATGGAAAAAGAAAATGAATCGGCACTCTTAAAATGTACATTAGCATTACGAGAATCACACAGGGAGTTCGAAGATAATTTTCTCGAGATTTATAGATTCAAAGTCTCAAAATTTACTGTTTGAATTTCTTTGGAGGCGGCTTTAGGTAATTGACCACAGGAGAAAAAGGAATTAAGTTTTAGATGATGAAACACCCCACCTCCGTTAGGGTCACTCTCAAAGGGAATGCCCTAATTTTGGTGGAGGTTTATAAGTATAAGTCACAGATATACAAGACAGATATAAAAACACATATTTGTAAACAGCAGAAAAGTGGTAACTTTTATTTCATAAAAGCAAATACGTGTTACAACAACATCACCATAATTGTCTTACATCCTTTCCAAAATCATAACATAACACTTTCATAATCTGTCTTGATTACATTATTTAAAGAAGCTTAAAGAAAACATAAATAAACTGCAAAGGCCCCATAGTTGCTGTCCAAAGCCATAGTTCAAAATGAAAAAGTCCAAGAAATACATTTCTCCTCTTCAAGCTGGATATTAAGGCTGGTCAAGTTGCAGTGTTCCCTCCCTGTGGACCTGGGGGGGAAAACGGAAGAAAAGAAGACGAAAGAAAAGTAGAGTCAGACATAAAGCCTGAGTAAGTCTAGGACTATTCTGTCTATGAATAAAGAACTGGGTATGATAAGTATAAACAAGAAGTGGGAAAGCACTATAAACTTAGTTAAGTTGTCTAGGGTCGAATATACTATCGTACCCCATGTTAATCTCTGAACCCATATAAACTAGTTCCCAACAGGCACCCTATAATCAGGGTGAAGTGGTCCATTCTATGATGATCGGCTCCTACTAGCATAGTTACATGTGTCTTACGGCCCCCGATGTTGTAGTTACCTATGCTGGTCCCACCATGGGGTGTATCAAGTCCCACGGCAGCGGCCCGACACAACCTTAGAATGCACAGGTATGCTACTGGTGCCCAGTGCTTTATTTTTCTGCGCCGAAGTGTGTGCACGCCCGCACCCCGTTAGAACCTACACTGCTACACCACCGCCGTCGATTTGACCTCTTACAATCAGCCCAGTAATCGTGCCCCACCCTGCCTAGTTTCAGGGTATCATGATACACCTAATAGGGTTACTGCTAAAAAGGGTCCCCCGCTACTAGGTTTTCTATTTCTAGCCAACATGCTAAGTTGGTTAAGTGTTTTATAACCTAACCCCCCAATCTGTCTGTTTAGTTTAGCATGTTCCATTTTGATTAAGTCTTTAGTTCACTTAATCCTAACAATCCTGACTCAGCCTTAATTGTCTTATTAAAGCCTTAACCTCTCACATTAGACAGGTATTGTTGTGGCTGCCTGTTGCCGGTTGGTTCCGGGCAGTTTTACGCCACAACTCAGTCTAACCTCGGGTCCTTATTGGGCTCCATGTTTAACCACCCACATTGGATAGGTATTATTGTGACTACTGGACAGCCGGGCGTTTCCGGGCAGGTTTACATCACAACTCAATCCAACCTCGGGTTAAACACATCGTATGTTCTACATTTACATATTTTGTCTTTCTTCTTTATTTTCTTATATGTAAATATTTGCGGCCCATTATTAAGCTAATGGTGTAAAGATTTACACCAATCATGGGCCCAACCCATACTTGAATTTGGGCCCCTTTACTTTATATTTTCATTTATTAATTAATTTGGCCCAACGCTATTTACCCCCGTTTAATTCGCTCGTTTATTATATATATGTTGGGCATAGCCTTTTTAAGCCCAACTTAGCCACGTGAAAAGGGGAGGCTTAAAGCATGATTACATACACAAGAAGGGGAATGTGAACGCATGAACTTGCAACATAACGTTGGAACTACAAAATAGAAACTGGTGTATTTGCATAGTAGTAATGTATACTTTGGTCATAAAGCATAAGTGACATGAATCAAAGCATGTAAACTTGTAGTTGAGATAAGAATCTAAATTGGATATCATTATTGACACATAGTCTTAACTACAACATAAACCTATGTTTTTATTTAGGCATAATGTCAAACATAGGCAAATCATGTTCATAAGATTCCTACATGTTTACAAAGGGGTTTACTTTTGTTACTAATACAAAAGCATGGTTCAACTTGAATTATTCCAACTTAATCATGATTTTAAATCTATTCACATAACCATGGTACACATATACTTATGGCATAAATATTTCTAAACATGAAATCATGATTTTTACTTTAGTCATGCAAACTTGCAAATGGGATTTTGAATCTAACCTAGCTATGTGCCACATATGTCATCATATAATTCTTGTCAACAATATAGACCTAACATGGTTTTCAATTATGCAAAATATTAATCATAGCCTAGTCATATTCATAAGTTCGCAAAGAGGTTTTCTAGTACAAAAGTATGGCTTAATACATAGACCATGATGCCAAATTTTCAACATAATTTCATATGAATTATAATAACCCAAATTTGTTCCAATTACTCACAAAAATGATTTTTGTACAAAAATACACATTATGATGACATAGTAGCAAAACCCCAAACTTGCATGAATTTCAATTAAACAACTACATACATGTAGCTTCAACATGAATTACATAATTTGCGAATATTCCAAACGTATACTTGCATAAAACTACCGCAAACATGTAGTTTTTATAATGAGTAACATGCTTTGCGAATATCCAAACGTATACAATATTCCAAATCGATAAGAATCATAGTAACGCACAAATATGAATTGCTTTATCACCACAAATCAAGTATACAAACCAACACAATTATTTGTTCATACCAAAATAATATTCTACTTACAATTGTATGGCGAATTCTCCAATTTAGGGATTTGGAGATGCAATTCCTTGTTGATTTGATTTGTTTAAGTTGCTTTATGCTTTAGAATTTTCCTCCTAGTCTTTCTTCCAAATTGGTGGCTACTCCTAGTCGTTCCTCAGCAGCATGATGGCTTTGTTCTTATTTTTGAATGAATAGGTTAGGTTGAGTCTAGGGTCATTTTTATAGAGTTTATGAACTGATTAGGACCATCGATGTTGCTTGGATTGATCGTAGTCATTCATTCGAAAGAGAGACCAATTAGAGCCTGCCACCTAGCCCTAATGACAAAGCATACTTCTGAAAATCGACCAACATAGACTAGGCCAGCCAGGGTGGACTGGGTTCGACCTGGGTCTGGACCAGGTCGACAGCCCTGTCGACAGCCCTGTCGACCTGGCTAGACCAGGTCGACAGCCTGGGTGCATTAGGCGGGAGTTTTCCCGCCTTGGCCAATTGGGCCCGATAATTAATTTTTAACTTGTTTTTCTGAGCTGTTCGAATTTTAAACTTAATTCAGAAACTTCCGGAGGCTATATCTCCTTCATACGGACTCCGTTTTTCGAAAACTCGGACTCTATTTCGCGTATTTTTCCGAGACGAACGCAATGGCGTATCCCGTTTCCCTTAGTTCTTTGATTTCAAATTAATTATACTTTAATTTGTTAATTTCACAGTTATAGAATACACGTGGTGTTACATTCTCCCCCACTTAAAAGGATTTCGTCCCCGAAATCTTCAAGTTTAGGAAAATGTATATCCTAACATCCAATCATCCATCTACTCATCCATCAAACACGAGCATCCATTGTCCTTAAAAGACTTCTAATGCTTCATGATCATATGCGAAGTGTGTGTGTACATGAACTTATCTAATGCAAAATCAGGCGGTCTACTGATTCAGTTGACCTCCTTAATGCGAATTATGTAAGTGCCATGAATCCATCATGTATGCAAAATTTCCTATTCATGATTCTACATGGGTGCACAATCATTCAATACAAATGCAACATCCATATGACAACACATTAAAGTTCAACCACATACGAATGCAAACATATATGCAATATGAAGTGACTGAGCCGATCTAAAACCTAGATTGTGTGTGTATATGCAACCACGAGCAACCACTAGCAATCACTTGCAACCACTTGCAATCACCATCCATAACATGTTTCAATTACATGTTTTCATCCAAAGGGGTTTCTAGCTAAAAGATAAGGTCAAGGGAATATACCTAAAAAGATAGATAAAAGCGCGACTTAAGGAAAAAGAAAGATCAAGGATGTACCCTCGAAAAGAAAAGGGTAAGCAGTGCGTATTCTAGCTTCAGTTTCCCAAGTCGCGTCTCCCTCGGCGTCGCTCCACTGAACTTTGACGAGCCTGACTTCGCGGTTGCGTAGCTTCTTCACTTCCGTTCCTAAGATGCGGGTTGGAACTTTTCTTATGGTTGCTTCGCGTTGCACTTCGGCCTCTTCGAGGATATTTGGCTCTACCACTTCAGCGGACTCATGTAGACATTTTCGGAGATGTGAAACGTGAAAAACGTTGTGGACTCCGGCCAACTTCTCGGGTAACTCTAATCTATAGGCCATTTTCCCAATTTTCTCAATGATAGGAAATGGCCCTACGAACCTTGGTGCCAGTTTTCCTGTGGTTCCAAAACGAACAACGTTTCTTAGCGGAGATACCTTGAGAAAAACTCTGTCTCCAACCTCAAATTCAAGGTCGGTCCTTCTCTTGTCGGCATAGGACTTTTGTCTGTCTTGGGCCGTCTTCATCCTTCTTCGTATTAAGTCTACTTTCTCTGAAGTCTCTCGGATCATATCTGGTCCAAGTATGAGCTTATCAGTAGACTCCCACCAACAAGTGGGCGATCGGCACGGTCTTCCATATAAAGCTTCGAAGGGCGCCATTCCGATGGTTGCTTGATAGCTGTTGTTGTAGGCAAATTCCACCAAAGGAAGGTGGTCTTCCCATGTCCCTCCGAAGTCAAGGACGCATAGTCTTAAAAGGTCCTCCAAAACTCTGTTCACTCTCTCTGTTTGGCCGTCGGTTTGGGGATGATAGGCTGTGCTCAAGCATAACTGCGTTCCTACTGCTTCTTGTAGACTCCGCCAAAACTCGCTGGTGAAGATGGGGTCTCGGTCACTAACAATGCTAGATGGTATTCCATGGAGTCGAACGATTTCTTTGAGGTAAAGTGATGCCAGGGATGAGGCAGTTCTTTTACTTTTGACAGGTAAAAAGTGGGCGCTTTTAGTAAGCCTATCCACTATTACCCAAATGCTAGTGTTGCCTCTCCTAGACCTAGGCAGCCCATCGTTGAAATCCATTGAGATGCTATCCCACTTCCACTGCGGGACCTCCAGAGGATGTAGCAGTCCGCCAGGCTTTTTCAGTTCCGCCTTAACCTGTTGGCACACCATACACTTAGAAACGAATTCTGCCACGTCCTTTTTCATGCCGTTCCAGAAGAAAGTCCTTTTTATGTCTTTGTACATTTTATCTCCGCCTGGGTGTATCGTCATCTTGGAGTGATGTGCTTCCTCGAGAACCTTCTTTACTAAATCTTTTGTTTGTGGGACGCATAGTCTTCCGTCTCGCCTTAGCAAACCCTTATCGTCGATGGAGTATCTGTTGAGGTGACTTGAAGTCTCACCCCTAATTAGCCTATCAATCATTTCCATAAGCTGAGGGTCTTTGCGTTGTGTTGTCCCTACTAAATCCACTAAAGTTGGGCGCACTTCGAGAGATGCTAGCAAGCCTGGTACAAAATCGGAGGAGGGCCTAAAGTCGAAGCTGGCTATAAACTCTAGGCTTTGTCTTTCAACAAACAATGGGCTTAAGGTCAATTTCTTTCGGCTCAAAGCGTCTGCCACTACGTTGCCTTTGCCCGGAGTATAGGAGATTTCGAAATCGTACGAGGCAAGAAACTCCATCCATCTTTGTTGCCTCAAGTTAAGATCCTTCTGCGAGAAAAGATATTTCAACGATTTATGGTCAGTGTAAAGTTCGAACTTCTCACCTAGAAGATAGTGTCGCCAAGACTTGAGTGCAAAGACGATGGCGGCTAACTCAAGATCGTGGGTTGGGTAGTTCTTTTCGTGCACTTTCAACTGCCTTCCACCATAAGCTACTACCCTTCCTTCTTGCATTAAGACGGCGCCTAGCCCTGTCCCACATGCATCCGTATAAACAGTGATCATCTTGCTCCCATCTGGCAGCGTCAAAACTGGGGCTGTTGTAAGAGCCCTTTTCAGTCGTTGGAAAGCAAACTCGCAATCCAAGTCCCAATTGAACACTAAATTCTTCTTGGTCAATTTCGTGAGCGGAGCTGTGATTTTCGCAAAATCCCTTATGAACTTTCGATAGAAACCCGCTAGTCCTAGAAAACTTCGGACCTCAGTCGCATTCCTTGGTGTCTTCCAATCCTGTACCGCCACTACCTTAGCAGGGTCCACTGCTAACCCTTGTTTGGATACTATGTGCCTAAGGAACCTCACCTCTTCTCTCCAAAAGTGGCATTTGGAGAATTTGGCTTTTAGTTGATGGACTCGCAAAGTTTCCATGATTGCCCTTAAGTGTTGAGCATGTTCCTCTTCACTCTTTGAGAAGATAAGGATATCATCTACGAAGACGACTACGAACTTGTTGAGGAAATCTCTAAATACCCTACTCATCAGGTCCACGAAGTAAGCAGGTGCATTTGTCAAGCCGAAAGGCATGACAAGCCATTCAAAGAAGCCGTCTGGGGTTCTAAATGCCGTTTTATCGATGCTATCTTCAGCCACCCTTAGCTAATGAAAACCGGTTGCTAAATCGAGCTGGGAGAAAACAGACGCTCCTACAAGCTGGTCAAATAAATCGTCAATTCTAGGGAGAGGGTGCCTATTCTTTTTCGTTAGCTTGTTGAGCTCCCTATAATCAACACATAGACGGAGTGAACCATCCGCCTTTGTAGCGAACACCACTGGAGCGCCCCATTCTGAAATGCTCCTCCTAATGAACCCCTTTTCTAGAAGCTCTTTAATCTGTTTACTGAGCTCTTTCCTTTCTCGTGGAGCCATGTGTCTAACGGGCAACGCAACGGGCTTTGCATTATCTACAAGATATAGGCGGAAGTCTATTTCCCGCTTCGGAGGCAAGCCCTTCACCTCTTCGAAGACATCCGGATATTCCCGGACCACTCTAACTGATTGCAAATTTTCAACAGAGGCATCTAGCGATTCAAGATAACTAAGCATAACCGCATACGAGGGATTACAAGAAATTTCCAAAGTATTACCGAGCTGGGTTAGGAGGCTAACAACCCTTTTCTCACAATCAAGGATGACCCCATTACTGGATAGCCAATCCATACCCAAAATCAAACCATACCCCGAAAAGCCCAAAACAAAGGCACTACATTGAAATTCTACGCTTAGAATAGAAATTTTCAATCCCAAACAGTTCATAGACAAATGAACTGGGCCCCCAATTGGGTTTGAAACAATTAAGGGGTCCTCTACCATACTAGTTTTTAGGTGCAGAGATTCTACTAAAGCAGACGAGATAAAGGAGTGTGATGCGCCAGAATCAAATAAAGTGCGAACGGGGTGATCATAAAGATAAACTACACTTTCTACAGAAGTATTTATACCTCGCTGTTGCAAAGGTGGCGCTTCTAGCACATGAACCTGTGCCCCTGAGGTGGATCCAGCCCTCTGCCCCTGTCCTCGTTTCTTTGGGCAATCCTTAGCCCTATGGCCTGTCTCACCACAAGAAAAGCACCCACCATTCTCCTTGGCCTTCTTTTTCCGGCAGTCCTTTACTAAGTGCCACACTTTGCCACAGAAATTACACTTCCTCTTCTCTTTGTTGCCTTTCCCGCCTTTCTTAAAGTCCGTCTTCTTAGGCTGCAAACCCTCTTTCTTCCCTTGAGAGCTTTCTGCCTTTGCCTCCTTCTTACCCTTATCCTCCTCATTCAGCAATGCCATTTGCACCAATCTTTCGTACGTGGCCCCCATGGGTATATGGGTCATGGCCAAACTATGTAATGGCTCATTTAACCCTTTGACGAAACGGAGAGCCTTCTTGTGCGGGGTGTTGACTAGGTCTAGCCCAAACCTAGCCAGCTCATCGAACTGATTCACATACTCTCTGACTGTCTTGTTCCCTTGCTTAAGAAATAAGAATTTTTCCAACTGCAAGCTCCTTTCCGCATCCGAGAGAAATTTAGTCTCAAACCTTGCCCTAAAGTCCTCCCATGTCTCCACTGGTCTTTCAGCATTAGTGACTTCCCACCAGTAGGAAGCCTCGCCCTTTAATAGCCATACTGCCAGTTGTACTTTTTGTCTATCTTCTACCTCAAAGATGATGAATAGGTCCTCAGTTTCTTTCAGCCAATTTCTAGCTGCCACGAAGGACTCAGTTCCATGGAAATCCTTTCCTCCCATAGCTTTAAAATCTTTACATATCTTAGCAAACGTGTTTCCCCGTGGAGGAAGAGGTGCTGCTACACCTGGCTGATTTCCTGCAGCTGGGGGAGGAGGAATGGTAGGACCTGGCTGAGTGGCCCTTGCTTCTAAGAACCGTCTAAACCAACCAGGTATTGGTACCCCTTCCGGCAAGTTAAGTTCTTCGGACATGCTGAAACAAAAAAAAAAGGATAGATTCAAAACGAAGGATACGAGATAGTACCTATGGCTTTGGGGAGTGGACTTTGCCTTTTTTAAAATAAAACAATATTTTTTTCTTCTAAAATTGCTTCTTTAAATTTCCTTTTTGAAAATAAATTTTCAAAACTTTTTATCTTATCTGGTAAACCTATGCTCTGATACCAAGTGAAACACCCCACCTCCGTTAGGGTCACTCTCAAAGGGAATGCCCTAATTTTGGTGGAGGTTTATAAGTATAAGTCACAGATATACAAGACAGATATAAAAACACATATTTGTAAACAGCAGAAAAGTGGTAACTTTTATTTCATAAAAGCAAATACGTGTTACAACAACATCACCATAATTGTCTTACATCCTTTCCAAAATCATAACATAACACTTTCATAATCTGTCTTGATTACATTATTTAAAGAAGCTTAAAGAAAACATATATAAACTGCAAAGGCCCCATAGTTGCTGTCCAAAGCCATCGTTCAAAACGAAAAAGTCCAAGCAATACATTTCTCCTCTTCAAGCTGGATATTAAGGCTGGTCATGTTGCAGTGTTCCCTCCCTGTGGACCTAGGGGGGGGGGGGGGGAACGGAAGAAAAGAAGACGAAAGAAAAGTAGAGTCAGACATAAAGCCTGAGTAAGTCTAGGACTATTCTGTCTATGAATAAAGAACTGGGTATGATAAGTATAAACAAGAAGTGGGAAAGCACTATAAACTTAGTTAAGTTGTCTAGGGTCGAATATACTATCGTACCCCATGTTAATCTCTGAACCCATATAAACTAGTTCCCAACAGGCACCCTATAATCAGGGTGAAGTGATCTATTCTATGATGATCGGCTCCTACTCGCATAGTTACATGTGTCTTACGGCCCCCGATGTTGTAGTTACCTATGCTGGTTCCACCATGGGGTGTATTAAGTCCCACGGCAGCGGCCCGACACAACCTTAGAATGCACAGGTATGCTACTGGTGCCCAGTGCTTTATTTTTCTGCGCCGGAGTGTGTGCACGCCCGCACCCCGTTAGAACCTACACTGCTACACCACCGCCGTCGATTTGACCTCTTACAATCAGCCCAGTAATCGTGCCCCACCCTGCCTAGTTTCAGGGTATCATGATACACCTAATAGGGTTACTGCTGAAAAGGGTCCCCCGCTACTAGGTTTTCTATTTCTAGCCGACATGCTAAGTTGGTTAAGTGTTTTATAACCTAACCCCCCAATCAGTCTGTTTAGTTTAGCATGTTCCATTTTGATTAAGTCTTTAGTTCACTTAATCCTAACAATCCCGACTCAGCCTTAATTGTCTTATTAAAGCCTTGACCTCTCACATTAGACAGGTATTGTTGTGGCTGCCTGTTGCCGGTTGGTTCCGGGCAGTCTTACGCCACAACTCAGTCTAACCTCGGGTCCTTATTGGGCTCCATGTTTAACCACCCACATTGGATAGGTATTGTTGTGACTACTGGACAGCCGGGCGGTTCCGGGCAGGTTTACATCACAACTCAATCCAACCTCGGGTTAAACACATCGTATGTTCTACATTTACATATTTTGTCTTTCTTCTTTATTTTCTTATATGTAAATATTTGCGGCCCATTATTAAGCTAATGGTGTAAAGATTTACACCAATCATGGGCCCAACCCATACTTGAATTTGGGCCCCTTTACTTTATATTTTCATTTATTAATTAATTTGGCCCAACGCTATTTACCCCCGTTTAATTCGCTCGTTTATTATATATATGTTGGGCTTAGCCTTTTTAAGCCCAACTTAGCCACGTGAAAAGGGGAGGCTTAAAGCATGATTACATACACAAGAAGGGGAATGTGAACGCATGAACTTGCAACATAACGTTGGAACTACAAAATAGAAACTGGTGTGTTTGCATAGTAGTAATGTATACTTTGGTCATAAAGCATAAGTGACATGAATCAAAGCATGTAAACTTGTAGTTGAGATAAGAATCTAAATTGGATATCATTATTGACACATAGTCTTAACTACAACATAAACCTATGTTTTTATTTAGGCATAATGTCAAACATAGGCAAATCATGTTCATAAGATTCCTACATGTTTACAAAGGGGTTTACTTTTGTTACTAATACAAAAGCATGGTTCAACTTGAATTATTCCAACTTAATCATGATTTTAAATCTATTCACATAACCATGGTGCACATATACTTATGGCATAAATATTTCTAAACATGAAATCATGATTTTTACTTTAGTCATGCAAACTTGCAAATGGGATTTTGAATCTAACCTAGCTATGTGCCACATATGTCATCATATAATTCTTGTCAACAATATAGACCTAACATGGTTTTCAATTATGCAAAATATTAATCATAGCCTAGTCATATTCATAAGTTCGCAAAGAGGTTTTCTTGTACAAAAGTATGGCTTAATACATAGACCATGATGCCAAATTTTCAACATAATTTCATATGAATTATAATAACCCAAATTTGTTCCAATTACGCACAAAAATGATTTTTGTACAAAAATACACATTATGATGACATAGTAACAAAACCCCAAACTTACATGAATTTCAATTAAACAACTACATACATGTAGCTTCAACATGAATTACATAATTTGCGAATATTCCAAACGTATACTTGCATAAAACTACCGCAAATATGTAGTTTTTATAATGAATAACATGCTTTGCGAATATCCAAACGTATACAATATTCCAAATCGATAAGAATCATAGTAACACACAAATATGAATTGCTTTATCACCACAAATCAAGTATACAAACCAACACAATTATTTGTTCATACCAAAATAATACTCTACTTACAATTGTGTGGCGAATTCTCCAATTTAGGGATTTGGAGATGCGATTCCTTGTTGATTTGATTTGTTTAAGTTGCTTTATGCTTTAGAATTTTCCTCCTAGTCTTTCTCCCAAATTGGTGGCTACTCCTAGTCGTTCCTCAGCAGCATGATGGCTTTGTTCTTATTTTTGAATGAATAGGTTAGGTTGAGTCTAGGGTCATTTTTATAGAGTTTATGAACTGATTAGGACCATCGATGTTGCTTGGATTGATCGTAGCCATTCATTCGAAAGAGAGACCAATTAGAGCCTGCCACCTAGCCCTAATGACAAAGCATGCTTCTGAAAATCGACCAACATAGACTAGGCCAGCCAGGGTGGACTGGGTTCGACCTGGGTCTGGACCAGGTCGACAGCCCTGTCGACAGCCCACCATTTTCCCAATTTTCTCGAAGAGGCCGAAGTGGAACGCGAAGCAACCATAAGAAAAGTTCCAACCCGCATATTAGGAACGGAAGTGAAGAAGCTACGCAACCGCGAAGTCAGGCTCGTCAAAGTTCAGTAGAGCGACGCCGAGGGAGACCTGACTTGGGAAACTGAAGCTAGAATACGCACTGCTTACCCTTTTCTTTTCGAGGGTACATCCTTGATCTTTCTTTTTCCTTAAGTCGCGCTTTTATCTATCTTTTTAGGTATATTTCCTTGACCTTATCTTTTAGCTAGAAACCCCTTTGGATGAAAACATGTAATTGAAACATGTTATGGATGGTGATTGCAAGTGGTTGCAAGTGATTGCTAGTGGTTGCTCGTGGTTGCATATACACACACAATCTAGGTTTTAGATCGGCTCAGTCACTTCATATTGCATATTCATATATGTTTGCATTCGTATGTGGTTGAACTTTAATGTGTTGTCATATGGATGTTGCATATGTATTGAATGATTGTGCACCCATGTAGAATCATGAATAGGAAAATTTGCATACATGATGGACTCATGGCACTTACATAATTCGCATTAAGGAGGTCAACTGAATCAGTAGACCGCCTGATTTTGCATTAGACAAGTTCATGTACACACACACTTCGCATATGATCATGAAGCATTAGAAGTCTTTTAAGGACAATGGATGCTCGTGTTTGATGGATGAGTAGATGGATGATTGGATGTTAGGATATACATTTTCCTAAACTTGAAGATTTCGGGGACGAAATCCTTTTAAGTGGGGGAGAATGTAACACCCCGTGTATTCTATAACTGTGAAATTAACAAATTAAAGTATAATTAATTTGAAATCAAAGAACTAAGGGAAACGGGATACGCCATTGCGTTCGTCTCGGAAAAATACGCGAAATAGAGTCCGAGTTTTCGAAAAACGGAGTCCGTATGATGGAGATATAGCCTCCGGAAGTTTCTGAATTAAGTTTAAAATTCGAACAGCTCAGAAAAACAAGTTAAAAATTAATTATCGGGCCCAATTGGCCAAGGCGGGAAAACTCCCGCCTAATGCAACCAGGCTGTCGACCTGGTCTAGCCAGGTCGACAGGGCTGTCGACAGGGCTGTCGACAGGGCTGTCGACCTGGTCCAGACCCAGGTCGAACCCAGTCCACCCTGGCTGGCCTAGTCTATGTTGGTCGATTTTCAGAAGCATGCTTTGTCATTAGGGCTAGGTGGCAGGCTCTAATTGGTCTCTTTTTCGAATGAATGGCTACGATCAATCCAAGCAACATCGATGGTCCTAATCAGTTCATAAACTCTATAAAAAATGACCCTAGACTCAACCTAACCTATTCATTCAAAAATAAGAACAAAGCCATCATGCTGCTGAGGAACGACTAGGAGTAGCCACCAATTTGGGAGAAAGACTAGGAGGAAAATTCTAAAGCATAAAGCAACTTAAACAAATCAAATCAACAAGGAATCGCATCTCCAAATCCCTAAATTGGAGAATTCGCCACACAATAGTAAGTAGAGTATTATTTTGGTATGAACAAATAATTGTGTTGGTTTGTATACTTGATTTGTGGTGATAAAGCAATTCATATTTGTGCGTTACTATGATTCTTATCGATTTGGAATATTGTATACGTTTGGATATTCGCAAAGCATGTTATTCATTATAAAAACTACATGTTTGCGGTAGTTTTATGCAAGTATACGTTTGGAATATTCGCAAATTATGTAATTCATGTTGAAGCTACATGTATGTAGTTGTTTAATTGAAATTCATGCAAGTTTGGGGTTTTGCTACTATGTCATCATAATGTGTATTTTTGTACAAAAATCATTTTTGTGAGTAGTTGGAACAAATTTGGGTTATTATAATTCATATGAAATTATGTTGAAAATTTGGCATCATGGTCTATGTATTAAGCCATACTTTTGTACTAGAAAACCTCTTTGCGAACTTATGAATATGACTAGGCTATGATTAATATTTTGCATAATTGAAAACCATGTTAGGTCTATATTGTTGACAAGAATTATATGATGACATATGTGGCACATAGCTAGGTTAGATTCAAAATCCCATTTGCAAGTTTGCATGACTAAAGTAAAAATCATGATTTCATGTTTAGAAATATTTATGCCATAAGTATATGTGCACCATGGTTATGTGAATAGATTTAAAATCATGATTAAGTTGGAATAATTCAAGTTGAACCATGCTTTTGTATTAGTAACAAAAGTAAACCCCTTTGTAAACATGTAGGAATCTTATGAACATGATTTGCCTATGTTTGACATTATGCCTAAATAAAAACATAGGTTTATGTTGTAGTTAAGACTATGTGTCAATAATGATATCCAATTTAGATTCTTATCTCAACTACAAGTTTACATGCTTTGATTCATGTCACTTATGCTTTATGACCAAAGTATACATTACTACTATGCAAATACACCAGTTTCTATTTTGTAGTTCCAACGTTATGTTGCAAGTTCATGCGTTCACATTCCCCTTCTTGTGTATGTAATCATGCTTTAAGCCTCCCCTTTTCACGTGGCTAAGTTGGGCTTAAAAAGGCTAAGCCCAACATATATATAATAAACGAGCGAATTAAACGGGGGTAAATAGCGTTGGGCCAAATTAATTAATAAATGAAAATATAAAGTAAAGGGGCCCAAATTCAAGTATGGGTTGGGCCCATGATTGGTGTAAATCTTTACACCATTAGCTTAATAATGGGCCGCAAATATTTACATATAAGAAAATAAAGAAGAAAAACAAAATATGTAAATGTAGAACATACGATGTGTTTAACCCGAGGTTGGATTGAGTTGTGATGTAAACCTGCCCGGAACCGCCCGGCTGTCCAGTAGTCACAATAATACCTATCCAATGTGGGTGGTTAAATATGGAGCCCAATAAGGACCTGAGGTTAGACTGAGTTGTGGCGTAAGACTGCCCGGAACCAACCAGCAACAGGCAGCCACAACAATACCTGTCTAATGTGAGAGGTCAAGGCTTTAATAAGACAATTAAGGCTGAGTCAGGATTGCTAGGATTAAGTGAACTAAAGACTTAATCAAAATGGAACATGCTAAACTAAACAGACTGATTGGGGGGGTTAGGTTATAAAACACTTAACCAACTTAGCATGTTGGCTAGAAATAGAAAACCTAGTAGCGGGGGACCCTTTTCAGCAGTAACCCTATTAGGTGTATCATGATACCCTGAAACTAGGCAGGGTGGGGCACGATTACTGGGCTGATTGTAAGAGGTCAAATCGACGGCGGTGGTGTAGCAGTGTAGGTTCTAACGGGGTGCGGGCGTGCACACACTCCGGCGCAGAAAAATAAAGCACTGGGCACCAGTAGCATACCTGTGCATTCTAAGGTTGTGTCGGGCCGCTGCCGTGGGACTTGATACACCCCATGGTGGGACCAGCATAGGTAACTACAACATCGGGGGCCGTAAGACACATGTAACTATGCGAGTAGGAGCCGATCATCATAGAAAACCTTCATACGGACTCCGTTTTTCGAAAACTCGGACTCTATTTCGCGTATTTTTCCGAGACGAACGCAATGGCGTATCCCGTTTCCCTTATTTCTTTGATTTCAAATTAATTATACTTTAATTTGTTAATTTCACAGTTATAGAATACACGGGGTGTTACAGATGATGTAAGGATATATATAGGGAAGTTTAATTATTTTTTTATTTTATTTTTACATTAATTTATATTGAATTATTATCTTCGTTCAGCGTTAAAAAATTCATATGATCACATACGAATCCCGTTTTTGATGAAAGTGGACATGCAGCCATGGTTCGACATTGCGGACCTAACGAAACTTGTTTCATTGAATTCTAAGTCCGTTTTCTTACACAACATCAGTTTAAATTCAAATTATTGATCAATACACATTTAAATTCCGCATGGTCACAAAACAACTATGATTGGCGCAAAAATTGAAATCTAGCAATAACTAATCATTACGGATTTAATAAAATTCTTCTCATTAAAAACGGAGGTTATTCGCAAAGTAGCTGTTTTCAAAGCTTAAATATAATCGATAAGATATTATTAAATTTAAAAACAATTCAATTAAAAAAATTAATATTATGTATATATCAAAATGGAATATCATATTGCTCCAAAAAAAACATACTTGGATTTATAACTCCATATCTCAAAATCCAAGTCAAATTGATATTCAATATATAATAAAATCCTTTTATTATATAAATAAATTGTTATAATTTATAAATGATTCCATAATGACTTTTTGGAAATTTGATTTGGACATAACTCACAATCTACAAGACGAAATCTCAAATTTTCACTTCCAATAGAAAATTATCGTTAAATGGATTCGAACTTTTCTTGTTTCATAGAAATCCGACTTATAATGGAACTTGTATACTCATTTATAGTTCTAAACATAATATTATGAACTACCGCGGCGTTACGAGCTCATTTTTAATTAATTTATAATTAATACATTCAAACGTCATTTATAAATAAATTCGTTATTATAATTCAACTCTAAACTGAATTAAATCTCTTATGTTATCCAATAAGCACACTATTGCAAATTCGGTTATTTCCGATGATCTCGAAAATTATATTACATTATACCACTATTTATATCATTAAATAATCAAAATTATTTAACTCATGTTATCGATATTTAAATAATTAAATTAATTAATTATTCAATCGATAAAAATACGGGATGTTACATTCCTTCCCCCTTAGAAGAATTTCGTCCCCAAAATTATTATGGTAGGAAAGATGCTACAAACCCTATAAACTAGGTTAAAAATTATTTGTCCACTTATTAACGAAAATTCACAAAAATCTTGTACCCAATATATAATATAAACTAGTACCTTTTTGTCAGGCATTCAAATCGATCTCTTCCATTCACTACCAATCCAGCCTATATAAATTCCATCCCAATCAATCCCAAATCAATATATCTTCAGATCCAAGCATTCTCTTATAACCAAGCCAAATTCCATTCTCAACGCAAATTCCACTATAAATTTCAACTCTTAGCTTACCAGTCCAGTGTACTTAACCAAATTAAGTTTCATTCCCATTTCCGCTAACTAACTAATTTAATCAGTTATTTTATCTCATAATTTAAAATCTGATTTTTATTTCAAAAATCATCCCATTTACTCACCTGATACCAATTATATTTCAAAATCAAATTTTACTCAATATTTCTCTGTTTCAATTCGATTCCACCTTAACTGGCTTTAATTCGACACCAATTTGTTTTCCACAAATTTCAATTTAATTTGTTTTAAATTCATACATTCTCTTTCTGGGAGTTTTAAACAACTTAGTTATTTCTAAAACCAAGTGTTCCTTTTCGGATTTCAAACAACTTGTTTCTCAAAATAATTCAAAATCAATATTCCTTGTAGTAATCCATCACGTAGAAACTTGAAAATGAATACTGATTGTAACGGGGCGATTTTCCATACCTGGGAAATCGTGTCATTATTGAAAGAATTTAAAAGATGAGATGGAAAAGGTAGAACTTATAGAATAGAAGAGAAAGAAGTTATCAGAATCTCACAGCGGAATTTCACAAAATACTTATATATTATATCACAAAGCCTGATACATCAGAGTACATAATATATTACATCATCATGGTTCATACAATACCATATTACAATACCATTGGTAATTAAACTGATAATTAAAAACATATATGCTACTGGGTCTTGAACTGGTTCAGCATCATGTTCCACTTGCCTTGCCTGAACCTACTTGTCTACTCATAATAAATATTATGAGTACCCAAGAGTTTAAGAAACACAAAAATAAACTCTGGGTCAGTCAGGGGACTGGTGTGAGGAAACATAGTTAGACAGTAAAAACAGGGTATAGATGTCAAGGTGTTTATATTGATCCATGTTATTACTTTTAACATAAAAATCATTAGATCCATCCATGTCTAATATCTAGAAATGATCTAATTTCTTTTATATCAAGACATTTGATATTATAATAGTTTGTAACAGGTAATTAAAATCTAGTGAAACGCTTGCATCTCACGTTCACATATATAGTATACAAATTTAAAGTCGCAGAGCGCGTATTTGAGTTTGGATTCCAACATACAGGGTATGGGAGCACCCACCGATCAGTGTACTCTAGAGAGGATACACTGGGGTTCAACAAGAACGTCTTGTAACCCGGCCACACATGACCGTCCACTCATTTAGCTTGAGTGTAACGAATATATTATCACTCCTACGGTTGAGCTCGATTTACCGTTTCCGAATGCAACAGCAGTGAAAATGATTTTAGAAGTAAATAAGGAAATCCTCTAGATGGTGATAATATACCCTGCTTGGGTATGACCCAACTAGCCATGCTGCCTAGCCCAACTTTTGTTACCTCCGGGTTGTGAAGTTTTGAGGCTACGTTGTTCTTCTGACAGGTTTTCTCTTTCCATTCTTTGAATGCCACATTGTCCTATCCGTCAGAAAATACTCATTCGATTACCCAAATATATTACGGGTAATGAAGCAAAAAGAAACGAATTTCCCTGCCACCAACATAATATACTTACGTAAATTCGATGTGCAAGATCTGACTGATATACGTTGTCAGACACTCGTCCATTCGGGTTTGTTCTGGGTTTGAACAGACCAAAAATATCATTCTAAATAACGCTTGCATCTCGTTGTCTTTAGCACATTGATATGCGTCGTATACTTCGAATCGAAGTGGAATTTGTTTATTCCGGACTCTTCGAACGATGTACGAAATATTTTACAGTCGATAAATGTTTATCAGTGAAATTAGGAGTATCACTTCATTTCAGATAAAATATATATTTTCCAAACAGTGTTTGTTTATTTGGTTTGCATTAGCATCATTAGTTTATCTGTTACATACATCAGTTGAGGTGTATATGGTTTTTGACGGTGTTTGTTCATCCTTTGGAAATTTCCCGTGCTCCGCACACGGTGTATTTCCCTTTTATTATTTTAGTTCAAATGATGTTTGAACTTATTTTCCTTTTGTTCTTATCCTTTAACGATTATTTATTTATATAAATAATTCAAATAATTTATTTTAAATTATTTATTTTCGTCTAATTTACATTTCAACTTGGTTGATCTTTCACGGTCGAACTTGTCGGTTCAAAATTCGGTTTCTACTTCTCACTTGTCATCGGCTTAATAAAACATTTATTTATTTATATTTTAAATTTAAAATTTATTTAAATTTAAAATCTCGTATTCTACTGAACGAAAAACACCGGGCTTTGGCACTGTCCGAGTACCGGTTTGGCAAGTGCCAGAACTGGACTCTGGCAGTGCCAAGGTACCAGAACTTGGCACTGCCAAAGTGTCAAGTTTGGCACTGCCAAAGTGCCGAACACTTGGCAAAGTGCCAAAGTGCCTGTACTTGGCATTTGCCAAGTACCAGGTCTTGGAAAAGTGCCAAGGCACTGGTCTTGGCATTGGCCAAGTACCAGCCTTGGTACTTCGTTCAATTTGCACAGTACACGGGGTGCACCGTGCACGTGTACGCCACCACACGCCGCCATGACACCACCGAACCACCACCCACAAACTCCACTTGCTCCGCCGACCTCAACCGACCAGCAACCACCTCCAATTATCACCTCCTCCTCAAAATCGATGTTCCATCAGTTTTCTCGTTCGCAACAGTAAAAAGTACCCCACTAAAACCGAGCTCGTCCCATCGCCTCCGACCACCAGAGCGCCTCGCACCACCGCCACCATCTTCCCCAAGACCCATCGTCGCTCCATGCTCGACCCCAGCCAATTCGCACGCCTGTGGGGGCTCCACGTCGCCGCCATACAGTCGAACCCATTCAAAGTATTCAACCCAAATTTTGATCCATTTACACAATTCATACATTATAAAAATCTTTTCGTATTTTTCCCGTTGTCCTTGGTCCCCGATGATGCTTCACCCTTGACCGCCTGAACCCTCGTCCCTCCGATCGCCGGAATTTGGTCAAACACCATTTCCGTTCATATCATAAATTCTCGAAATGCACAAGCTTAAAAAATCGTGATTTTTACTTTAAAAATCATCATTTGCATTCGGGATTAAATTCATAACATCAAAACAGGTTTTTATTTCATTTGAATTTATACTTTGATTTTCCACTTACAGAGAACACTCCTGTATTTCTGTTTTTGAACTAATATATTTCAAATGGTATTTTCTTTGATCTGAGATGTGTTTGTATGATGTTTATTCACTAGATTTACATGCTTTCATCAACAAAAAGTGGATCATCCTATTTTAGCTAGCAAATGAACAGGTTCTGTGTTTAACAGAACTTATACAGAAAATTAATGTTGGTGAACATCAACCATTCGCAACACATACTATGATCAATCTTATATGATGGATCCATCTATACAGATGAATTCAAGGTCTTCTACACCATGATCTACTGACTGGTATTTTCAAACGATGGTTACAATCAAACATGGCAGATTTCTAATTAACCCAAAAACTGTTTACTGTATTTTTAAAACAAGAGAGTTACAAATGTTTTACTCACCTAAATGCTCTCCAAATGATCCAATAAAATGCTTCAGATCTGAGAATGAAAACTGAGTTTGTTTGTGATCAGATTTGTGAAGGAATGAGTGGTATATATAGGTGAATTCATGCATTAGAAAATGAATTTCTGGGCACAATTTCCAACAGCAAACTCTCTAGCCTCACCCCTCTCCTACGGCTAGAAAATGAGGATAAAGGCTTCAAATTTTGTCTCACTAAGGGTTTGTAGCTCCTAGATAGTGCTCCTAGAAGCTTGAACCATTCTTGCATTAAATGCAAGGATCCATTTTGGATTTTTAAAGCCTTAAACAAATGCTTGCATTTGTTTTCTTCTTTGCTGGAAATACACATGTCACCTTTACTATAGGATTTAGGTAATGATTTGCTAATTCTAGTGTTACTATTTAAGGTATGTTCCATTTAATGTTTTTGTCTCTTCTTGGAAATTTCTTTTTGTCTTTAGTTTGAATATTTCATATGATTCATATTCTTGCCGACTTGTTTATGTTGTAGACAACATATGGTGGTGTTTTTATCCATAGGTCCCTATATTTTCAAATGGAAGAAATGCTCCTTTTATTTTTATTTAAGTTCTTAGTCCTTTGTTCTTGAAAACTTCTTGCTTCATCAAAATGACATTCCAAAGTATCATTTATTTTATAAATTTATTCCCTTAGGAATTTCTATTTTATATCATATACTTGTTTTGAATTCCAAGATAATTCAAGTATATTCAAATCTAAGATTATTCAAGTATATATGTTTATTAAAATATTTCTCATATATATATATATACATATGCCTATACTTATATATATATATATATTTGTTTTCAAAAATCTCCTTTAGCTTTGTTTTTAACTAATTAACTCATTTTAATTACTCATCAAAATGATTTACAAATGGTCGAAAAAGTCGGGACATTACAGTCCACCCCCCTTATAAGAATTTCGTCCTCGAAATTACAAGTAAGCAAGATAGAAAGGATTTTTTTCCCAAAAGATGATTCTATATATCATAATCATTTAGTACATCATAATTATACAACTAGTTCGATACTAGCACTAGTCTAGATAACATACTACACTCCTAGTGCTACACCTGACTAATCATATACCATACTACATAACTAGGCTATACTTGACTAAATCAAGTTATAGCTACATAATATATACATACATAGTCCATACACATCAGTCTACTGCACTCTACTCATCTGGATCACTCTCGATCACGATCCACTCATCATCGGATATGTTAACGACCTCTACCACCTCATCCTCATCATCAGATGGTACAAAAACATCCATGATCTCCGGATTACTCGGTACCACCTCTTCATCATCAGAGATCTCTATAACCTCTACGGGCGGAATCATGTACACCTGAATCCAAGGATAACCAAAGTCTCCGAAAATCTCAACCCATCCTCCTACTTCGTGATACTCTACAAGTGCTTGCTTCAGTTTCTCCCATATCACCACTGCTGGGTCCACAAATTCCGTTGGCTGCTCTCCCATATCAGCTATCGGTGTCTCAGGTACAAACTCTTCTTCCTCCTCGGGTTCTTCTTCATCATCCCCATCCATATTCATATCCTTAGCCTCGTCTCCCTTTTGGTCACTGTTATCTTCATCACTATCATTGTCTCCACAACTGGTTTCAATCATAAGTACACCATCATCCTCTGAGGGCTCCGTGCTGTCTGGATCTTGCTCCATGGGTTCCTCTCTGCCTACATTCGACTCATCCGAGGTCCTGTGTGTGCCTTCATCCTCACTTGGTATCCTTCCTCTAACATCTTCAGAATCACCCACTCTTGCTCTCTTGGCTAGTAGTCTCTCTGTTTGGTGTGATGTAAGTCTCTTTCTAGCGGTCCTCTTTATCAGTGGTGCCATCTGAAAGTAAACAAGGAAAAGAACTCGTCAATGATAAAATCATAGCAAGGGAGTTCATAAGTCCTAATAAACCGAATCCACAAGTGTATATGCCAATACTTACCGAAATGAAGAAATCCAAGGTTTCATTTCATCCAAACAACCAAACAGTAAAACATACCTAATCTGTGGATAAATCCGGGTATAATTTCCTGATATGGTTCTCGGTCTCCCACGTGCAATCTTTCGGATTATCGCTCCACTGAATCTTAAACAGACTTACTGCCTTGTTGCGAAGTTGCTTTTCTTCTCTGTCGATAATATGAAATGGCCGTCGAATTATAGTCAAATCTGGTTCAATTTCTATTTCTTGCTAAACAGATGGTTCCAGAATTAAAGACGGATCATGCAAACATTTCCTTAAATGAGACACATGGAATACGTTGTGGATCCCTGCCATATGTTCTGGTAATTCTACTCTGTAGGCTTGAAAACCAATTCTCTCCATAACTCGGAAAGGTCCAACATATCGCGGAGTTAACTTTCCAGCTTTTCCAAATCTCACCACTCCTCTCATTGGCGAAATCTTCACAAATACCAGGTCTCCTATCTCAAATACAAGATCTCTTCGTCTTTGATCGGCATAACTTTTCTGTCGATCCTGGGCTTCTTTCATTCTTAACTTCACCAATTCTACTTTCTCGGTTGCTTCTCGGATCATGTCTGGTCCAAGTATTAATTTGTCTCCGGATTCAATCCAACATGCTGGTGCTTTACAGGGTCTTCCATACAATGCTTCGTATGGTGCCTTTTGTATACTCGCCTGATAACTGTTTTTATAAGAAAATTCGACTAGGTGTAGATGATCTTCCCACGATCCTCCAAAATCAAGAATACACGCTCTTAACAAATCTTCCAAAATCCGGTTCACTCTCTCAGTTTGACCGTCCGTTTGAGGATGGTAAGCTGTACTGAGATTCAATCTTGTTCCCAAAGTTCTTTGTAGTGCTCTCCAAAAGTTACTTGTAAAGATGGGATCTCGATCGCTTACAATGCTTGATGGAACTCCATGTAATCGCACAATTTCTCTCATAAAGACTTCGGCTAATGATGCGGCTGTACGTGTTGGTTTTACAGGAATAAAATGTGCACTTTTTGTCAGTCGATCGACAATTACCCAAATTCCTTCAAAACCTCTTCTGGTCCTTGGTAATCCATCGATAAAATCCATTGATATCATTTCCCACTTCCAGTTGGGTATTTCTAAAGATCGCAACAATCCAGCAGTCTTTTGATGATCTCCCTTGACTTGCTGACAACACAAACACTCATTCACAAAAGTTGTGACATCCTTCATCATTCCTGGCCACCAGAATACTCTTTTCATATCGTTAATCATTTTATGAATTCCCGAATGAATACTCAACCTTGATGCATGACACTCTTTCAAAACTTCTTGTCTCAATCCATCCACATCCGGAACACATAATCTATTGTTAATTCTTAACACTCCTCGGTTGTTCAATTCGAAATCAGACTCCCTTCCATTCGCGACTCCTTGTATGATCTTCTCCAGTTTAGCATCTCTTCTCTGATTTCTCATAATCCTTTCTTGGAGAGTCGGTGTGACTTCTAGTAGGGTTAGAATCGCATTTCTACTCAAAGCGTCTGCTACTACATTTGCTTTGCCCGGCGTATAGATGATATCCAAATCATACGATGCAAGAAACTCTAACCATCGTTGTTGTCTCAAATTTAAATCCTTCTGGGAAAATAAGTACCTCAACGGTTTATGATCTGTAAATAGTTCGAATTTTCCACCCAGCAGATAATGCCTCCATATCTTCAATGCAAAAACAACGGCCAATAACTCCAAATCGTGAGTTGCATAATTCTTCTCGTGTATCTTTAATTGCCTACTTGCATATGCAATCACACAACGGTTCTGCATCAACACGGCTCCTAATCCAGTTCAACAAGCGTCAGTGTAAACTTCAAATTGGCTCGTTCCATCGGGAACGGCTAATACCGGTGCATTGGTTAAGCGATCTTTTAACTCTTGAAAAGATTCTTCACATTTCGGGGTCCAATTGAACTTCTGGTTTTTCTTCGTCAATTTCGTTAGATGAGATGATATTTTAGAATAGTCTTTGATAAACCTTCGGTAATATCCCGCCAATCCTAGGAAACTTCGAATGTCAGTTGGTGTACGAGGTTGCCTCAACTGTTGTACTGATTCAACTTTCACCGGATCTACCGATATTCCACCTCCGTTTACGATGTGCCCCAAAAATCTCACTTCATACTTCCAAAAATGACATTTTGAAAATTTTGCTTTCAACACATTTTTCCGTAGGGTTTCTAATACTACTCTGAGGTGATAGCGATGCTCCTCTTCAGTTTTTGAGTAAATCAGAATATCGTCAATGAAAATTAGAACAAACTTGTTTAGAATTTTCCTAAAGACTCTGTTCATCAAATCCACGAAAAATGCTGGTGCGTTGGTTAGACCGAATGGCATAACCAACCACTCATAAAAGAAATCCGGGCCTCTAAATGCTGTTAAAGGAATACTATCCTCAGCGATTTTCAATTGATGAAATCCTGTTGCTAAATCCATTTGAGAGAATACGGTCGCTCCATGTAATTGATCGAAAAGGTCATCGATTCGGGGTAAAGGGTATTTGTTTTTGATGGTCACTTTGTTTAACTCTCTATAGTCAACACATAGTCGTAATGACCCATCAGACTTCACTACAAAAACTACCGCCGAGCCCCAACTAGAAAAACTAGGTCGGATTAATCCTTTACTCAGCAAATCCCGAGTCTGTTTCTCCAGTTCCAATACTTCCTTTGGTGCCATACGTCTCTTTGGTTGTACTATCGGTCTTGCTCCTGGGATTAAATCGATTCGGAATTCTATCTCACGATGAGGAGGTAAACTCCCGACTTCTTCGAAAATATCCTTGAATTCTCTAACCACGTCCAGTGTTTCAAGGTTCTCTTGGGGTGCTTCTAGGGCGTATAGGAAACTACATGTATGAATACCGGGTTTCCACAGGGTATTTTAGCTTTTCGACCTAAACTTGTCGTCAAGGTTATGGTTTCTTTATCACATTTTATCTTGGCTTGGAACTCGCTCAGCCAGTCCAATCCAAGAATAAAATTGAAACTTTTGAAGTCTAAAACATAGAAATCAAAACGAAAGGAATGCGAGAGATATAACAGCGCTATATCCTCACAACACATTTTCAACTCTGTTTTTCCACCAATGGGATTTGATACGCAAATTGGGTTTGAGGAAATGATTGGTTCAAGGTTAAATTGGTTTACGGTTTCAGAAGAAATAAAACCGTGTGAAGCGCCGGTATCAAATAAAACTCGAAGGTAAATTCCTTTAAGTTGTAAAGTACCTTCCAGAACTCCCTTCCCTTTCACATTCTGAGAGGTGGATGGTTCATTCTTGATGGCGTAAACCTTCGCCTGAGGTGCTCTCTTCATCAGTGGACAATCTTTCACCATGTGTCCGGGCTGGTGACAGTTGAAACAGAGGTTCTTCAATACCATCTCATTCCTCTGAACTTGCTGATGTTGCTGCTGTGGTTGTTGCTGAGGCTTCCTTTGCTGCTGTTGTGGTTGCTGCTGTTGGGGTTTCTTGTTGCTCTTCTGCTTACAGAACCTTGCAATGTGACCCTTTTGTTTACAGTTGTGACACAACACATTTTTGAAGCGGTTTTCTGTCTTCTGTTGCACAGCCTTTCCTTGGTTTTGGTTACCTTTCCAATCAGGGTTGAATTTCCTTTTCTGGGAATTCCCTCCACTTGCTTCTCCCGTCAGAGTCTTTGTTGCAGTTGGGTTCTTAGCATCCAGTGCTTCATACCTGAGTGCTAGATCCACGAGCTCAACAAACGGGTCCTTCAAATGCCCCATCATCCTGCCTTGAAGACTATCCTTCAATCCAGCTACGAACATCTCGTTCTTTTTTAGCGAGGTATTTACCAACTCTGGTCCAAAGCTTGACATTGCATTGAACTTGTTTTCGTACTCAGTGACAGTCATGGTTTCTTGCTTCAAATCGATGAAGTCTCGGTACATCCTGGTTTTCCCAGTTGCAGGCAGATACTGAGCTTCAAAAACTTCTTTGAACATAGCCCAAGTAAAGTTCTCCTCTAGAGTATTTGCAGTCTGGGCATCCCACCAGATAGCTGCAGCTCCTTCTAGATTCCATGATGCTAACAGTCGTTTATACTCGTCATCCAGTTTCAGCCCCTTAAAAATCTTTTCACATGATCTAATCCATGCTTGGACGTCAACTAGTGATTCTTTTCCCTTAAAGGTTTTTCCTCCCAGAGTAGTGTAGTTCTTACAAATCATAGCGAAGTTTAGCTGCGTTGGAGCTTGGACTACTTCAGTCGTTTCCACTTGGGTCTGATTAACAGTGTGCCCATTTGTCGTAGTTGCCCGACTTGCTCCTCGTCCTCGCCTTGCTTGAGAACTCATTGTCAACTTCTGAGTAAATGATTCGAGAGTTAATACTCACTTAGAAACCAGTCTTTAAGGGTAAATTAACCAAATAACTAGAGTTGATAACTAAGGTTAATAACTATGGTTGAGAACTAAGGATGACCCATACTAAAATAGTTTTTAGTAAAAATACGTTTTCTCGATGCTCACTCTAAGCCTAGGTGTTCAGAAAACCTAAGCTCTGATACCAACTGTAAAGGCGCGATTTTCCATACCTGGGAAACCATGTCATTATTGAAAGAATTTAGAAGATGAGATAGAAAAGGTAGAACTTATAGAATAGAAGAGAAAGAAGTTATCAGAATCTCACAGCGGAATTTCACAAAATACTTATATATTATATCACAAAGCCTGATACATCAGAGTACATAATATATTACATCATCATGGTTCATACAATACCATATTACAATACCATTGGTAATTAAACTGATAATTAAAAACATATATGCTACTGGGTCTTGAACTGGTTCAGCATCATGTTCCACTTGCCTTGCCTGAACCTACTTGTCTACTCATAATAAATATTATGAGTACCCAAGAGTTTAAGAAACACAAAAATAAACTCTGGGTCAGTCAGGGGACTGGTGTGAGGAAACATAGTTAGACAGTAAAAACAGGGTATAGATGTCAAGGTGTTTATATTGATCCATGTTATTACTTTTAACATAAAAATCATTAGATCCATCCATGTCTAATATCTGGAAATGATCTAATTTCTTTTATATCAAGACATTTGATATTATAATAGTTTGTAACAGGTAATTAAAATCTAGTGAAACGCTTGCATCTCACGTTCACATATATAGTATACAAATTTAAAGTCGCAGAGCGCGTATTTGAGTTTGGATTCCAACATACAGGGTATGGGAGCACCCACCGATCAGTGTACTCTAGAGAGGATACACTGGGGTTCAACAAGAACGTCTTGTAACCCGGCCACACATGACCGTCCACTCATTTAGCTTGAGTGTAACGAATATATTATCACTCCTACGGTTGAGCTCGATTTACCGTTTCCGAATGCAACAGCAGTGAAAATGATTTTAGAAGTAAATAAGGAAATCCTCTAGATGGTGATAATATACCCTACTTGGGTATGACCCAACTAGCCATGCTGCCTAGCCCAACTTTTGTTACCTCCGGGTTGTGAAGTTTTGAGGCTACGTTGTTCTTCTGATAGGTTTTCTCTTTCCATTCTTTGAATGCCACATTGTCCTATCCGTCAGAAAATACTCATTCGATTACCCAAATATATTACGGTTAATGAAGCAAAAAGAAACGAATTTCCCTGCCACCAACATAATATACTTACGTAAATTCGATGTGCAAGATCTGACTGATATACGTTGTCAGACACTCGTCCATTCGGGTTTGTTCTGGGTTTGAACAGACCAAAAATATCATTCTAAATAACACTTGCATCTCGTTGTCTTTAGCACATTGATATGCGTCGTATACTTCGAATCGAAGTGGAATTTGTTTATTCCGGACTCTTCGAACGATGTACGAAATATTTTACAGTCGATAAATGTTTATCAGTGAAATTAGGAGTATCACTTCATTTCAGATAAAATATATATTTTCCAAACAGTGTTTGTTTATTTGGTTTGCATTAGCATCATTAGTTTATCTGTTACATACATCAGTTGAAGTGTATATGGTTTTTGACGGTGTTTGTTCATCCTTTGGAAATTTCCCGTGCTCCGCACACGGTGTATTTCTCTTTTATTATTTTAGTTCAAATGATGTTTGAACTTATTTTCCTTTTGTTCTTATCCTTTAACGATTATTTATTTATATAAATAATTCAAATAATTTATTTTAAATTATTTATTTTCGTCTAATTTACATTTCAACTTGGTTGATCTTTCACGGTCGAACTTGTCGGTTCAAAATTCGGTTTCTACTTCTCACTTGTCATCGGCTTAATAAAACATTTATTTATTTATATTTTAAATTTAAAATTTATTTAAATTTAAAATCTCGTATTCTACTGAACGAAAAACACCGGGCTTTGGCACTGCCCGAGTACCGGTTTGGCAAGTGCCAGAACTGGACTCTGGCAGTGCCAAGGTACCAGAACTTGGCACTGCCAAAGTGTCAAGTTTGGCACTGCCAAAGTGCCGAACACTTGGCAAAGTGCCAAAGTGCCTGGACTTGGCATTTGCCAAGTACCAGGTCTTGGAAAAGTGCCAAGGCACTGGTCTTGGCATTGGCCAAGTACCAGCCTTGGTACTTCGTTCAATTTGCACAGTACACGGGGTGCACCGTGCACGTGTACGCCACCACACGCCGCCATGACACCACCGAACCACCACCCACAAACTCCACTTGCTCCGCCGACCTCAACCGACCAGCCACCACCTCCAATTATCACCTCCTCCTCAAAATCGATGTTCCATCAGTTTTCTCGTTCGCAACAGTAAAAAGTACCCCACTAAAACCGAGCTCGTCCCATCGCCTCCGACCACCAGAGCGCCTCGCACCACCGCCACCATCTTCCCCAAGACCCAACGTCGCTCCATGCTCGACCCCAGCCAATTCGCACGCCTGTGGGGGCTCCACGTCGCCGCCATACAGTCGAACCCATTCACAGTATTCAACCCAAATTTTGATCCATTTACACAATTCATACATTATAAAAATCTTTTCGTATTTTTCCCGTAGTCCTTGGTCCCCGATGATGCTTCACCCTTGACCGCCTGAACCCTCGTCCCTCCGATCGCCGGAATTTGGTCAAACACCATTTCCGTTCATATCATAAATTCTCGAAATGCACAAGCTTAAAAAATCGTGATTTTTTACTTTAAAAATCATCATTTGCATTCGGGATTAAATTCATAACATCAAAACAGGTTTTTATTTCATTTGAATTTATACTTTGATTTTCCACTTACAGAGAACACTCCTGTATTTCTGTTTTTGAACTAATATATTTCAAATGGTATTTTCTTTGATCTGAGATGTGTTTGTATGATGTTTATTCACTAGATTTACATGCTTTCATCAACAAAAAGTGGATCATCCTATTTTAGCTAGCAAATGAACAGGTTCTGTGTTTAACAGAACTTATACAGGAAATTAATGCTGGTGAACATCAACCATTCGCAACACATACTATGATGAATCTTATATGATGGATCCATCTATACAGATGAATTCAAGGTCTTCTACACCATGATCTACTGACTGGTATTTTCAAACGATGGTTACAATCAAACATGGCAGATTTCTAATTAACCCAAAAACTGTTTACTGTATTTTTAAAACAAGAGAGTTACAAATGTTTTACTCACCTAAATGCTCTCCAAATGATCCAATAAAATGCTTCAGATCTGAGAATGAAAACTGAGTTTGTTTGTGATCAGATTTGTGAAGGAATGAGTGTTATATATAGGTGAATTCATGCATTAGAAAATGAATTTCTGGGCACAATTTCCAACAGCAAACTCTCTAGCCTCACCCCTCTCCTACGGCTAGAAAATGAGGATAAAGGCTTCAAATTTTGTCTCACTAAGGGTTTGTAGCTCCTAGGTAGTGCTCCTAGAAGCTTGAACCATTCTTGCATTAAATGCAAGGATCCATTTTGGATTTTTAAAGCCTTAAACAAATGCTTGCATTTGTTTTCTTCTTTGCTGGAAATGCACATGTCACCTTTACTATAGGATTTAGGTAATGATTTGCTAATTCTAGTGTTACTATTTAAGGTATGTTCCATTTAATGTTTTTGTCTCTTCTTGGAAATTTCTTTTTGTCTTTAGTTTGAATATTTCATATGATTCATATTCTTGCCGACTTGTTTATGTTGTAGACAACATATGGTGGTGTTTTTATCCATAGGTCCCTATATTTTCAAATGGAAGAAATGCTCCTTTTATTTTTATTTAAGTTCTTAGTCCTTTGTTCTTGAAAACTTCTTGCTTCATCAAAATGACATTCCAAAGTATCATTTATTTTATAAATTTATTCCCTTAGGAATTTCTATTTTATATCATATACTTGTTTTGAATTCCAAGATAATTCAAGTATATTCAAATCTAAGATTATTCAAGTATATATGTTTATTAAAATATTTCTCATATATATATATATACATATGCCTATACTTATATATATATATATATATTTGTTTTCAAAAATCTCCTTTAGCTTTTTTTTTTAACTAATTAACTCATTTTAATTACTCATCAAAATGATTTACAAATGGTCGAAAAAGTCGGGACATTACACTGATCATGCAGTAGTCATCATCAGAATTATTTCCCAGCAGTTGAAGTGAGTTCAATACTATATCACTTTCAAAACCACATCTTAAACACTTACATTTTGAAATTTCTTCAAAATGTCTTTCACAATGCTTGAAAATATTTGAAAATCTCCCAAGAATTTAAAATTTCCATATATTTAACCCGAATTCATTTGCTAATACCTTTTCAGGTTTACAGGGTTTTAATTTAAATTTTGATTTAAATTCGGATTTAATTCATTTCATAACACTTATACGAATTTTATTTGGTTATATATATAACCATCTCAATTATAATTTTATTCAATTATAACAACCAACACATCTGGTATACTATAGTAATTCCAGTTTAAATCATTCTTTTATATCAAAATATATTTTGGGTAAAATTGTTCCATTTTGTTGGTTCTACATCAACCCTAGAGAGGGGTGAATAGGGTTTATAAAATTAATTCGAGATATTAAAATAGATTGCAATAGACAAAAAAATGCAGAAAATAAAAAACACAGAAAGTTTACCCAGCTTCGGCAAACCCTACCTACAACTGCATTCCCCAAGGTTTCTACTAGATATTAGTCAACTATTACAACACTTACAACACCTGCAATATGAGACAATTCATAGCCTAAATGTCCTAACCCTACGCTCAAAATTTATCCCCAAGTTTCTACTAGGTGATACACAAAAGGCCTCACAATATCGCTCTAGTTTCACTAATTCTACACTCAAAACCCTGTACCAATTTTAACCCCAAAATCGGATTTTTTTTCCCTGTTACAAACCCTGTAACAAAAACCCTAGTTTTACGGATAATTTATAAAATTGCCTAGATTTTATGAAATCTAGAAATTTGAACGATGGTTTACAAAACAAATTTAAGAACAATAAAAAAAATAAAAACAAATTAAAACCCCTTTTATCACTAAAGAAATAGGTCGGCCATCCTTTGCTGTGTGTGCACGCTTATTTCCTTTTCTCGTTTACTTTTTTCTTTGGAATGAAAATGGCAGTTGATTAGAAATTATGGTTTTTCCCTTTTGTCCCAAATTGCAACTGTGATGTTTTTCTGGAAATTTACCTCTGATGCTCGAAGTCGTTGATGATATGGGTCGAGCGATTGGGACTCTTAATTGATAAAAAATCACCGAAAAATATATGTGAGTTCCTCTGAGTTTTTTATTTTATTTTACTGCTTTAGTTCTCGATGATTTAAGCTAGTGATGAAGTGGTGAATATGTAGGGATAAGAAATCTTATAAAACCTCTCTAATTTCAGTTATTGGCTTCCTCTGGTTTCTTGATTTTTGCATGATTGAATAACCGTGAATGTTGCTTGTTTGTTTTCTAAAAAATCATTCGAATGAAGATCTTTTCCCTTTAAAAACGAAGCTTAAACACTGTGAGATTTTCCCGACATGAAAGCATTGCTCCACGCTTATATTGGATTGTTTCCTTGAATTGATATTTGCCTTGATTTAAAACTTCCATGAATGCCGTAATAACTTCTGGAAATTTTATTTGCTGGTCCCTCTCTGTTGCCCTTAATTTCCAACAAATTTGCTTGGCTTTGATTGTGAACCTGGATGGAAAACTGGAATCAAAACAGAATTGAATTTGCTGCCACCTTTAGATTGCACAGTGTATATTTGGAAGTCAAATTCAAATTCAAAATTGATTCTTGTCCCCAAAAAATTATGGTTAACCAATTCTGGAAAATATTTATGCTATGCTTGAATGCTCCATATTGTATATTCTTAAAAATGGTTTCTTGCCAAAGACTTCTGCTTATTTCTGGAAATAGATCATATGATTTTGTGCCCCATTAAAAATCGATTGTCTATCCCTTAAAAATTAGCAATCTGTTATAAAATAGAACAGAACATGTAATAAACAAGAATCCATTAGAGAGAACAAAAAGAGAGGGGAGATACTTTTATTTCTATTGCTTCAAGTGTACGCAGTTTCAATTACATTGGTTCCTTTATATATAGGCTTTGGAGTTGATGTTTGACTTATTCCCATGATGTGGGACTAAATAGAATATCACAAGAGCATATTCACTCATATATATTACAACACCCCCCATTGAATATGCGTCTTCAAAATTTTGAATGCTCTGCTAACTTTAAGTTGTCCCTTTTAAAACATATATGATGATTGCTCCTCCTTATAATTATCTTGCTTGCATATATCCATTCAGTCGATACAACTATTGTCTGTTGCCTTCAAAACTGTATCAGGAATACCCAATAGGAAACCTTGAACGAGAAAAAGAGTACAATGTCTGACATTATGAATATCATATTAAAATGATATTCCTTAAAAGAGTTTGATGCTTTAGGATCAAAACAATGCCTCCTTAAAAACCTGTTTATGAAAAATCCTGTGGGAAAAATCATAAACAAGGAAAAGAGTGCAAATTCATTTAATCTTTAGGTAACATGTTTTACAATTTTACAGTAAGGGTTGATACTTTAGGATCAAGATAATGTCTCATTAAAAACCTTACTAACAAAAACCAGTAGGAAAAATTTAGTGAAGGAAAAGAGTAGTTATAGCATATTTTTATATGATCCGCCTTATTTATAACTCATTATTCAGTTAGTCTATTAATGTAGTCGATGCATGTCAATTTTGTACATCATCTTCTGGAATGTTGATTTGGAAATTGCCTTTGAGAACAGATTTGAACGTGTAACACCCCGCATTTTTAATGAAATTAAAAATGTGGAAATATGTTTATATATTGTATGCATAGATATATTTGAGAGAGAAATTAAATAATGACAATAAAATTACATGTAATAAGTTAATGTAGTGAAATGAAGAAAAAGATAAATAAAAGAAATTACATGCAATACATGAAATGCGAAGAAATGCATGCGAACATTTAAAAAAAACGAAATAAAAAGGTGAATTTGAAGTGCCTCCAGAATTTGGTCATGAAATTAGCGTCATTGCATTCGTGGCGATTTTCTTGTCAATTTAGACCTATAGTTTGTAGAAAACAGATTTAAAATGAAGAAGATATCTTTAACTTAAATATTGCAGCAAAACATGAAAAAGAGGAATGAGAAAATGAATAATGTTTAGCATTGTTCTAAAGTTTGTAAATAAAAGACTTAGTGGCTCATTTGGTTAGTGCATGTGACTTGTACACAAGAGGTACAGAGTTCGATCCCCACCAGCGTCATATTTTTGTTTTTGGGGAAATGGCTAAAAAGTGGCTTAGTGTGGATGCAGTTCAAAAAATGGTTTAGTGATAAAAGAGTTAATTGGAAAGATAACTAAATATATATATATATATATATATATATATATATATATATATATATATATATATATATTTGACATGCGGGTGTCAACACCCCTGCTGCTGCGCACCATGTTGCACACATGGCGAATTTTTGTTGGTCAATGATGATTTTTGATGGATTAGGGCATATGTGGCATCCTCTATTGGCCTGATGATGTGTCTTTTTGGTTTGAATGGTTTAGATGAATCCTAGACTAATCTAATGGCTTTGATTAATCAAATACTACTATATGATCACATCTAACCTTAACACTAAGCTAAACTAAATTCATTCTTGAGCCTATATGCTGTTGAATCCTAAACTAATCTAGCCTCCACCATAACAAATCAAATTCAAGATTAAAAATAAAGATCAAAGCCTACATCAAGGGTTAAGCTTAACAAATTCAGAAATCAGATCCCAGAATTCAAGATTTGTTCTTTTTCTGTGAGTTCTAGTCACTTTTAGGTTTAAATAGATAAATGTGAATTGTGGTAGACTATGAATTGGGTATATGTTGTGAATCATGAATTTATGCAAGTTTATTATGTCGTTATCCCTAGATTCAATATGATTATGGACATTATATTATGCTGATTATGTAGACCTTAACTTGCAACTACATTGTGGTAAATGCGAACTTGTTAATATTAGATCTAATCCTTGACTTGCAAGTTTATTATGTAGACCTTGACTTGCAAGTTTATATGCTTGATTAGATTCATTCTATGCAAGTTATGATCTATACAAGTTATGCAAGTTTATGTTACATATGCTTAATTAGATCTATATTATTTTATGCCAGTTTGGGTGGCATATGTCTCTTTCTTTTCCTTTTCTTATGAGTTAGGCTAACAACGAGCCTAACGTATTATGTGAATTACACGTACGAACGACATGGGAACGTTGGGGAATAGTTTGGGAAATATTAAATATTGGATATTATGTAATTGGCATAAATTGGTTAGTATCCAAGTAATTAACTTAAGACATAAATTGTAATAGTTTATATAATATTTATATGAAATGAGCATATAATGGGGAAACATTGAATTAATTACCTATAATGACATAGGTAAATTTGGGTAAAAATGGCATAATTTGAATATGACCATTTATAGATAAGTAATTCAAATTATTGTTGCAAAATAGGTATTGACACCTATAAAAGGAAAGGATTAATTGATTGGAAAATTAATTAAAAATGGAATGTTAGTAATTACAATTAGGAATTGTAATTGTACTATGACACGAGGTTAGGTTATATTAGTGGCGGAATTCTGCTCGGTCCCGACCGACATATCCAGCAGCCACTAATGTTGAACCTAATGTGGGAGGTCTAAGTACGCAAATACGAATCGGGCTAAGACACGGGGTTAGGCCCAATTGTGGAATAAGACTGCCCGGACCCGACCGGCATTTCCAGCATCCACACGTTGTAGGCCTAATGTGGGGGGTCTAGCCCAATATAACCATAATTGGACATGGTATTAAGAAAAGATTACTTAACCAAATACATGAGGACTGTATGATTATGAACATAAGTTAGGGTTAAGTAAAGTGGACTATATAACGAGTGGGTTAAGCATAACTGAAGGGTAGGTGGGTAATATTAGTATATATAGGCCCATAAACTTAACCATTATAGAGTTATGTAATTAAAGATCACCCTTTAGGGTATACATAGTCAGTGGAAATCCTAGTGGGGATACAGGACAAAAGGGAGAGCTTGTATCATATTATGTAGGAATTATGCAAATAAAGATCACCCTTTAGGGTATAGATAACTAGAATAGGGCTATGTAATTAAAGATCACCCTTTTAGGGTATATGTAGTCACTGGAAAACCTAGTGGGGATACAAGACAAAGGGGCGGGCTTGTATCATATTATGTGGGACCCATTTCAGTCAGTAACCTGTAGTTGGTATCAGGGAAGAGAACTCCGTACTAGGCGGAGAAGGGGCACGCTTACCGATTGATTGTAAGAGATCCAAACGAGATGGATGGTGGGAGCGGCGCAAACCGACCGGGAACATGTGCGTGCATGGGTCGGGCAGAGGGGGACAAGACGACCGTGACACCAATAGATAGGCCGGTGCACATCTTGGGTTTCCACTTTAAGGAAGTGATATCCCATACTGTGGGGCCAGCACCGATTATCTACAGAGTAGGGAGCCAATAGATTAGGGTAGTGGTTAGGGTATACTCGGACGTATGCCCTAAATCTACCAACTTGTAGTGGAAGGGATCATCTCATCTTGATTCTACTAGTAATAGTGCAGAGTAGTCATTAGTGAAGCATGTATATACCTTACCTTATCTTCCTTGTCACACCTTCCATTTGTATAGTGATCTATCTTATTCACTTTATGTCTGTCATGATTACCTTTATTTATTTACTGGCTAAAAGTTACTAGACTCACCAGACTTTATGTCTGACCCTTTTTGTTTTTCCTTCTCTCTTCCGTTTCCCCCTCCCCTAAGGTTCTCAGGGAGGAAAAACCCAGGTTTAGCCATTATTTGGATATTATCTTGCTAGGAGCTACAGTTGAAGTATGGCTAGAATCTTTGTCTCTGTTATGGCTTACTCTTTTATTGGGGAATAATGTTTTCTTTTAATTCCTATGTACTCTGATTATGCAAGACAAAAATATTTTTTTGTAATGGTTTTATGACTTATATTATTATAAACCACGGGTTTATGATTTATGTCTGAAATAAAATTTATGAAATTTCCGCTGCTATCTTTATTTATATTTGTCTTGTAATTATTCAATGTATGTTTACCTACAATGCTCCATAGAACTTAATGATTCTCTTAGTGAGTGACATTAACGGACGTGGGGTGTTTCAGAATGCTTTTCTTGAACTGAATTCTTCTTATCCTTTCATTCAGGTGTGAAGAGAAATTTAGAAGAAATGTGCTCCAACCTATCATCCTTGATATAATTCACTTGAATCTGAACCATGCAAACTGCCCTGTCTTCTTCCTAAATAATAGTTTACTACATCAGAAGATGTTTGATACTTCTGGATTAAAATGTTACCTCGTCAAAACCTTACTAAGAAAAAACCGATGGGAAAAATCTTAGTGAAGGAAAATGAGTACAATATACAATGTCATATTTACAACGTCAAAACTAATATGATACTTCTGGATCAGTGTAATGCCTCGTTAAAACCTTAATAAGAAAAACACAATGGGAAAAATCTTAAATAAGGAAAAAGAGTACATTATAACTTATTTTTGTATGTTACTTTTGGGTTGATACTTCTGGATCATGACCCATGCCTCATTAAAACCTTACTAAGAAAACCTAGTGGGGAAAAACTTAGTTAAGGAAAAAGAGTGCATTATAACTTACTTATGGATGCTCACCCTGATTTAATAATTTCCTCTAAATTCATATTCTTCTTTCAATAACTCAAAATGCTTACAAATACTTCTTAATGAAGTTTTTCTTTTAAAAACTTCATGTGCATTTCCATGCTTCAGGCATGTTTTATTATTTAAAACGCCTTCATTTTGTGATTTGTATGTTACTAATATACATTTATCAATACACTTCAAGTGCTTATAATTTTCTGTTTCAATCAGGCTGGCATATTGCAATACACATTTGATGAATAAGACAACTTTCATTACAACAACACAAACCAGAAAGTAATCTACTTATCTTGAAGTATATTAAGATTTTCATTACAACAATACTTAGAAGAATGGTGTAATCTATCGTCCATGTTATTTGTATTCTTCATGATAAAAAATGTTATTTATGTTCTTCAGGAACTTATGTATTATAATAATTTTGCATATCGCAACTACCATTTCAATGGATATTAAGAGTTTTATTACAACAATTCTCGAAAGAAGGAAGTGATCTACTCATCATGAATTATTTCAAGATTTTCATTAAAACAATACTTAAAAGAATGTTGTAATCTACGTTTCTTGCTCTTTATCACTACCAAAGTTATTTAAATTCTTACGGAATTTGTATACTTTCATCGTTTATACCTTCATGGTATTGTAAGCATTTTAAACACTTTCACCCCTTTAATCAGTTCAATTATCTCTGAAAATACAATGCTTATGGCACTTAACATGCTGTTGACACTCTATGGTGCTTCAGTAACTTCCATGTGCATTTGTTATTATATATATTTCTCTTTTTATCTTATGAACTACAGGTTCATATCTTATGGACTACAGGTCCGTATATCTTATTTAGGAGAATTTCGTGATGGCCAATCATGTTTCTCTCTAATATGGGATTTTTAATCGACTTATAAATATAAGTGCTTTATTATTTATTAATTTACCATCAATGATTATTTCTTGTCGGTTCTATACATGATTTATTGAGATCTCAAAAAATTATCATGCTTTAGGTACATAAACCACTTCTGGGGTTATTTTGACAATAATGTCATGGGTTTCTTTCAAAGCACCCTTAAGTTATTCTTCAGGAACACTTACCTCCTTTATTTTGCATCTTTATGACTTACTCCCAAAATATTTTGAACTGGCTTTTATACCACAATTTCAGCAGTGATTTACACCTTTTGATCCTTCGGGGATTTAAATGCATATTGGAGAAAATCTATTAGGGACATAATTGATAATTTATGCAAGTTACATAATACTTTGCATAATTCTATGTGTTAGAAAATATTTAACATTTATGATTCATTTATCCTCCCCTCTATGTTGACTAACATTATCACTTTAAAAAATAAACCTTCTTTGGATTCTCATTTTTGATCCATTATCGTATTATAGCTAGCAAATACATTAGATGTGTTTCAATTGTAGGAGGATAATGCTCTTATTAGTTGATAAGATGCCTTCATATTGCATTGCTTATTCCCTTTCATTAATCTGACGACTTGGAGGAATTTTCTATCATTTGAATATGCAGATCACTTCATGTCAATCAATATTGATGTCAATCGACTCTCTGAAATATTAAATAATATATGCATAATTTATAATATGAGCTCATGACAACTTCAGGTTGTTAATTAAATATTCGCATATATGTGTATATACGTGCGTCCAATATTCCATATGTAATTGATTTGCATATTCTTTCTCATTCGAGTTACCTATTTTAGAACAAATTGTTTATAAGATTCCAAATCATTAATTTTTGTTTATCAAGCATTGTCAATGCGAATCTTAAAGACATTATAATGTCCAAAACATCTGATTGGGAACTATATTGAACTTCTGGTTCAAATAAAATATATAAAAATTTCATGTTGTAAAATTTATCCTTTATTACAATATGTAAATGTAAATATATAAGTAAGATACAACTCATTTTGAAAATTGTGAAATCTTTGAATGCATCATCATTGCCCCATATGATGTAACTTCTTTAACAAGTACATTGTTATTATTTCACATAGTTTCAATAAAGCTTCTGGCTTTTAAATTATGAAGTATTTCAGGTTTGTCGATTGAGGAACTTCATGTTCGTATGCATATATATACACATACATGTATATCAAGTTTATTAATTTACGATGAACTTTTGATTCTAAATCTTTTAACATACTTCTAATTTAGAAGCTTTTATATTCTTGTCAATTGTCAAGATTTCAAACTTGTAAACTTTATCAAAAAAAATCTTCATAATTCAAGAATTTATGTCTTAGACATTGAGTTATACAACTTCTAGTTTAAATTTTTCTTTGCACAACTTCAGGTTGTGGTTCTAACCTTTTTATTTCTTCAATTACATAAGATATTACTTGCTAAATACGTCGAATAATAATACATATGTTTATTCTTATTCGAAACACAAACATACATGATCTAGTTTACAATAATTAATGCATTTAATACATTTATGGTAATACAATATATTAACATAAAAATACATTTAATGCATTTACGTGGTCGAAATATATGAATCAAATAAATTTTACTTAAATTAGCTTTATAAAATTTGGATCTATTATTATCAATGACAAAACCGAAATTAATAACTTAAATTTGTACTGTATTTCTCAACAATCATATTTTATATAAAAAAAATCATATATATAAGCACAATGTCTGATTGGAAATTGAGTAAAAGTGTATAATCATATAATCAAGATTTTATATTCTCTAATATAAATGATTCAAAAATTTGCAGATCTGTACATGAAATTCACGAATATAAAATAAAATTACATATCTTAAATCTAATTATTTCCTTCGTATGGAAATTAATTCCACAAATTTATTTTAATCAAACATATATGTAGATCCGCAAATCAAGAAAAGTGTTGTTCCATGATAGTTCATATTTGTATGAAGCAAGGCGTTTAGATACACATGGTATTTTGTCAAAGTTATCTAATAGATCACTCAACTCACTTGACATAATTGGTAACTGGAAACTGGTCAATCAAGCAAACCATGAAAATTAATTTGACAGATTAGCTAGCATAGAATACAAACAAAAGGCGATCATCATAAAGTATTTGTATTTTTCATTTCAAATAAATATAGTCCTTTAATTGTCACAAATATTGTTAAACTTCTAATATTAAATTTGAAATACTGTACAATTATAATTAGAGTTCATATGGAAAGAATCCAATATATGCCTCAGCCCATGGTGCAAAATTTCATAGGATGGTCATATTGTGATTAACCTATTCATGATGGTATCATATTTGGACACTAAGACGATCCCAAAACCCCGTACGACGGTGTTAAGGATAATCATTGGAATATAACACATTAATCATCAATAGCAGAGTACAGATAATAGCATAAGCAGGAAATAGAATAATTTATACAGATATGACAGCGGAATCATATATATCACAACATCAGAGAGCACAGTGTAGGATACAACTTAGTGTATAAAAGTACATGATCAGTCAACATCGCCATAAGCGGTACATATACATAGAGAGTACATAGAAGAAATATCAGTCTACATCGCCAGAGGCGGAATCATCTACATAGCTAATAATGGCGGAAAAATCAGTAGTCAACACTGTGTAGTCAAGCCTCGCCATGAGCCAAAAGATGCACTCCTGCTGCAGTGCAAAGCCAAAATATGTCCAGCTACCTGATACTAGGTTGCCCATGTGAAAATAAGGGCACCCGAATTTGCAAGGTGAAACAAACTACGAGTCAGTCATGGGACTGGTATGAGAAATCTACTTAACTAATTAAACAACAAAAATAAGGCAAATCAAAGGACCATGCCACTTTCGCGGAACGGGTTTACTCCAATGATTGCTAGTCATGAAATTAGGTAAATTATTAAATCATCACAATGCTTTTTTATAAAAATGAAGCCATTATAAGACTCATTTCCCATCACACAATGCAACACAAGCCAGAAGATAGAGTTTTACCTTATAATGGCCAAGAAATGCTTGATACGTATAAAACAAAAGTGTTTGATATTATTACTGGGGCACATATGTTTCAAAAACAATTTCAATCATAAACATCAATCATAGACGGCATAAGTGACCCATACCACTATGTCGCCATACTAGTAATACAATCAAGTCCGCAATTTCGTATTGGAAATTGGATTCCATCATGAGTCGAGGCAAGGGGCAAGCTCCTCTCCGTTTGAGACACTCTAGCAAATGTCTCAGGACCCCCCACAACGATCCTTGGAATCGGCAGGGCCGGTCCTCTCTTACTTTTGAGGATTGGCAATTCCTGAACACACGTTTCCCGGTCCTTACAGACCTATAACCGAGGCGCCTCGCATTCCAACAACCACACAGGTAAAATAATATATAAATGTCAGGGCTGGTAGGTCACTGACATCACCCATAGCTAGAATGAAACATCGTGTTCTCCCAGCGGTCCTTATCCCGTTTTTGACTCATACCGAGGTGTGAGGCTCGCGAATCAACGCTATACACAAAGCTACACCACCTAGGCCATGCTTTGATCATCAACCACAAGACTTTGCTTTTCAATAGAAGCCTTGATCATCTGCCACTTAGGCGTGCCACACAGGCAATTCACTCCATGCGACTGATTTCTATCGATATATAACCTCTGAGCTCGTACGTCTCGGAGGAGGGCGTTAAGCAAGAGAATAAATTCTCCGCCGCCAAACAGATATATATTTAATAGAGATCAATCAGCACAGAACAAAATCCAATGTCAGACACACAGTCCATTTACAAGTTCGTTCTGGGTTTGAACGAAGCCGGAGGCACCATATTCCTTGCATATCTGTACGATCAACAAATACGTCCGGACGGCTACCACTTCAGCTCCTTCAAGGTAGCTACTCCAACCATGAGCATCAGTAGCGCCCATCCATCCAATGTGAAGATCGTTGGTCTTGAACCGTCTTCAACTCTTCGACTTCTAACTGTCGATCAATTATTTGAAATGAGAATTAACTCGTCCTTTTCAAATAATTCACGTACGTTTAGATTTTCAAATCACTTCTTTCCATGGTTAAATTATTCGACATTCACATTTCAGTTCATTAGTATAATTTTCATGTCAAACACATTCAACCATCCAATATCAAGCAAGCCAAGAAGAATCGGTTTATTTCCATTCTATATCATCTATAATATTTTATAACGATATATCGCCATTTTTATTTATTTAAAAATGACCCTATTTAATTAAACGACATTTCAGGTCGTGCCGAGGCACTGGCGCTGTTTTTCCCTACATTTGTTTTACACCTATCTGAAAATTTAACCGTCGGATTTCAACAAAGTTTATATCGTTGGGAAGATATTCCCAAAGCGAACCCAACGGTTCCAGTTTCGTGAAAATCCGATGGTCGAATCTTTCGGTATAATCGTTTGAAGTTACGATTTCAAAACGCAAACTGCAGGGGCTCGATTCATTTTATTCAATTTATATATATATATATATATATATAATTTATTCGACAATTTCAATATCGTTCTCACTTCAAATATTTCACTAACACCTTTAAATTTCGATTTTTTTTGCCATAACCTCCTTTGTACGGGAAGGGGTTTGGAAATTTATTGGGCCGTATTAGGTACCCAATAAATCCTAATAAGCATGCACATATTTATAGTGATATATTCTGGTGTCCACAGGGGAGTGTGTATAAATCATAACTCCAGAGAATAAATTCTCGTCACCCTATAAATGGTTTTTTTGTGCCTTAATGAACAGAGAGACGTGTTTATTGTCATCTCCAGACCCGTGTGGGATTTTTATTAATCTTGCAATTTACTGTTACAATTTATATAGTCCAGATCAGTCATCGGTTCAACCTGTAATATATAGTCATCGCCACACAGGCCTCTCGCTCGTATGGTAAATCTTCAACCTCGTCACACAAGCTCCAAATGATTATGTGGTATATGATGAAGTATGCCTATCGTCAAGAAGTATGCCATGTAGTGTAGTTCAAAATTAATTGTTACTATCCTATGGTGACGTTTATTATTACACACAGAACAACCAGCACTCCGCATCCAATGGCATTCACAGGAGTTGATATAATAATAAAATTGCGCATCCAACTCATTAAGGTTTACCTATTTATCGGGAACACAAATAATTTCTTTACTCAACGGCTAATCAACTTTCCTGTTCAACACATGTGTATATATATATGTGCAAAACTAAGCTAAAAATAATATTTCTAGCGAACAAAGGTTTATTTCCACATATGGTTATTTTTAACACTTCACGTACATGTTAAAAATAATATTTTCAACCCACACATATTTATTTGAACAAGTGGTTATTTTTAACACTTCACGTTTCGCATAAAAATGATATTTTTAGCAAACAAAAATATATTTCAACACATGACTATTTTATTTAGTTCACCTACATGTTAAAAATAATATTCATAGCAAACAAATATTTGTTTCAACACATGTATATTTTTAGCCAGACATTTACATGATAAAAATGATATTTTTATCATCAAAAATATTTATTTAACACACGAACATTTTTAGCACTTCATATTCACAATGAAACTGTAGATTTTATTGTTCAATTTATATATTCAACACATGAATATTATCCACTTCACACATATGATAAAAATATGATTTTTATCGTTCTAATCCTTTATTCAACACATGAATATTTTCTATGGTTTATATATATAATAAAAATGTGATTTTTAATGTTAAAACAATTTATTTAAAACACGAATAGTTTATATAGTTTAGATATGTGATAAAATATTATTTTATTTTTCAAAGAATTTTATTCATCACATGAATTTCTATTCAACACATGAATATGGTTTCAACACATGAATTTCTATTCAACACATGAATATTATTGAAAATTTCGGCAGCATAATGGCAGGGTATTTAAAACCGGCACCGTCCCGAGTACGGCTCCTCGCTCTACCTTAAAACCTCGCGGTTTTTGACAAATGGGGATTTCATACATCTAATTCGCACGCAGGCGAGTATGATTTTCTTTTCCACAATTTATTCTAATTTTGTTTCAATCACAAATGGGTATTTTTCAACCACAATCCAAACAATATCAACCACAAACAATCCTATCAACCATTCACATTATTCACCAAATTTTTCACGTCAATTCACAATCAATAAATATCGTCCATGGTTTGTGGAAGAGGGGAGTGTGTGTATATATATATATATTATTTCCATTCCAACACACATATGATTTATACAATGCATGTTTAATTCATACATCGCTCATATAACTTATACAACGCATGTACATGAGGTATACAACACGTATATAATTTATATTTCGCTTATATAACTTATACAACACATTTGCATTCACAGTTCAGTTTAGAAATCTCACATTGGTTTGTTGCTTTGCTAAAAATCATAGCTAGCTCAGAAAAATCCACGGACCCTTCTAGAATGTAGAGAGCGTCAACACGGTCTCGATGTTTCCTGTTTCATCGAATTTTGTTAACACACGATAAATATATGATTTTCCAAAGTTTGCAACACTTAAAAGTGTTATTTTCTGTTTAAAATGGCCAAAGCCGATACCTTTCACGAACCTTCAAAAATAGGTTTCGATTTTTAACAAAATCCATCACACGATGTTAAGATCCAGTCGCACCACCTGGAAGATGAAGGAACGGCGCGCCGAACGAGGTAGGGGTGGTGCAGTTCGGTGATCAGAACAGAGGGCAGCGGCGGCTTGAAGACCAAAACTATGGGGAGCTCGTTCTCCTCGACGGCGCAGCTATAAGGGGCCTAACAGGTATTGATTTGAAGAGGAGGAGGAGAGCCACAAAAAGTTGAACTGGGGCATGGGGTAATTCTTCCTGGTTTGGTCGGAAAATGGATGGGAAGGTGGGGGAGGGTTCCGCCGTCGATATCGAGTAACGGGGGGGGGGGGGGGGGGTGAGATATTTTAAAAAATAAATTATAAAAGAAAATTCTGATTGGCTGGAATATATATATTTCAAAAATTAGGGTTTTCACAATTGAACTCCTTTTCAAACCCAACGACTGTCGCCCCTAGCTAAATACCCCCATCCCGAACACAATGGGATATGTTTCGTAGGCCAATTCGACTGTTACAGTCAGTTATTCTTCAAATTAAAATATAAAACATTCAATACTCGATTTGAATGTACATTTCAATTTGCCAGGGCCACAAACTGATTCGAAAAATTCCAGAAAAATAAATCTAGCTATGTTTTGTCGCTACGGTCCCAACAAAATTAGTTTCGTCGAATTTTGAGACTGTTTGAAAAATGGTCATTTTCTAGTCGATCCAATTTAATAGAAATCATCCAAACACGTTTTCTTTTGCCACGCTCACAGACTAGCTTCAAAAATTATGAAATTTGAAACTTAGCAATAATTTGACATCCCGGATCCAACAAAAGTGGTTTCGTCGAATTCCGAGGTCGTTTGCAAAATGTTTATTTTCAAGGGCTATATATTCTCTATTGCGACCTTTCTGAAAATTCATTTGGCCATAACTTTTGATTCCCGCTATGAAACTTTCATTTTTCAGATTTGTTAGAAAAATATTCATAAACAGATTTAAATATTTTTGGTTTCACCAGAATCCGTTTTATTTTACACCCGGTACAGTCAGTCAAAGTTTGAATTCAAATTTTCAAACTGCCGCACCATTTCTGACTCATTATTTTATTGAAATATTCTATTTCAATTGCTCAAATTTCTTTAAAATAACCAATTAAAAATTTTAAATTGGCTCGTATTTTCCGGGTTGTTATACACGTAGTTCAGTTTATATGGATATATATGTTCAGTTTATATGGATAGTTTAGCTTATAGCTTAAACTTTAAACTGATGCTACAATTTCAATTTACAACGTAGATTTACACTATCCAGAAATTTAAAAACATAAAACAAAATGATAGAAAAAAAATTGGAGCATATTTTTTGTATCAAAACATACCAGGTTTATGTGGCGACCGCGGAAGGGTGCCTTCCAAAGGATAAAACAACTTACAGGCACCGTAAAATTTTCTATTTAGCATTAGTTGTAAATTTGTGGGTTCAAACAAAGGCACGCATATGACTTAAACAACAGTCATGCAAGTATCTTGCAAGTAAGATTTTTTTTTTCGCTGCACTTGTATATAAAACAAAAGCAGAGTATTATGTTCAGACGAAAACCAAATTAAAAATATAACGATATAAACAAATCATACAAATAAAACAAAAGTAGAGTATTATGAAGTAATACAGCAGCTACAATAGGTAGTAAAAAATGAAAAGTATAAATCTTAAACCGAGTCAATATAGTAGCTGCAAGCCAGCAAAAATGGCCCACTGATTACATGCTACTCTTCTTAAATTAAACGCAGCATAATATGCGGATCTAAAATGAAATGTTCTAACCTTTGAGCATACTGAAGACGGGTCTACTCAATATCTTTCCATTTTTTTATTTTTGTTTTTAACCTTAAGAAAAGATCTATGAAAGGATATTAATAACCATAACATAATACATATGTTGATTCCATGGTTGTAACTTAAATACAGTAAAAGGCATGAAATCAAAAATGAATAAAAAAGGAAAAGATAAATCTATAGATTTAATATAAAATAAAATAGAAAATTCTCAGCAACATTTTATCCATGAACGTAAATGATAATAATCGCCACGATCATCATCATAAGTCTACTATTTTCTTCATAAACGTAAACCGTTCAATACTTGATATGTAGATTATGATTTGATATCAAGAATCTGAAAATCATTGCAAGCTACAAATTGGAAAACCATACCACGATATCTAGATTAGGACTTAGATTTCTGTATTAATGAATCTAACGATTACTCTCAGCAGTGTTCGATAGATTAACGATGGATCCCAAGAATTTTTTGTGCAGATCCAACTTGAAGGCATCTTTGAATCCGTAGGTAGTTTTTGTTCGCTGTCCTCTTCCTTTTTCTTAGGTTCGCACCCATCATGGTATTTGCTTCCTTCCCTCTATCTGATCTTAATAGATCTGGTTAAAAGAAAGCAAGCGCCTATTTGGTTGCCTCCTTGAATCTAATCTGTACTTTGAGCTATGGTTGTTTGTTACGTGTTTACAACGTGTTATAAAATAAAACAGAACATGTAATAAACAAGAAGCCACTAGAGAGAACAAAAAAATGGGGAGAGACTTTTATTTCTATTGCTTCAAGTGTGTACAATTTCTATTACATTGGTTCCTTTATATATATAGGCTTTGGAGCCGATGTTAGACTTATTCCCATGATGCGAGACTAAATAGAATATGACAAGAGCATATTCACTCATATATATTACAACACAATCCATATTTTTGCTATATATAACATTGAATTGTTGCACCTGTGCATGTTCATATTGGTTGAAATTGTTTTGTGCACATATATTTGACCTGTGGCACTTTTGTTACTTGGCTCCAGTATGTATACATGAGTATATTCATTTTTGGCACATATATAAAATAGCTCTCATTATTGTGTAACCACCTGTGTACATATTAGCTGCTCTCTTGTCTTTATATATAATCTGAACACCTACTTGTATCATGTGAGTCTGCTAAATCATTTGCATGTGCTTTGTGTATACTGGAAGTATGTCAATGTTTGAGTTCGGTCACTTATGCTTCATATCTGGGTTGACTTGTTCTCTACCTTGTCATTCTTATTTATCAACCATGCATTTGTAGGCTTGTCCATTTTTGCATTCATCACCACTGTTATCTCCACTGTTCTCTGTTTCCATTGCATATGCCACATCTGATCACATGTAAACCTGAAACTACCATTTATATTTTGTGTTCTTCTTTGGACTTGACCATGCTCGAGCTTGTATGTCCATTGGATTTGAACACTTTCTGAACTATGCTACATTGACCTCTTCTTTACTGCGTAGTGCTAAACCATCCTTGCGGTTGCATCAGTGATACCTGAAACTGTGTTTTTTGTGTATCTTCTTGCTTGTGCACACTTAAAATTTCCCTATCATGTTTGTATTGTGCACATGCTTTTGTGGTTTCATCGTGTCGGTAATTTTTTTCACACCTGTGTCGAGTTGTAATGGACTTTCCTGAGCTTGTAAGTTCTTGTACATGCTCTACTCATGCTGATTTACACATGACATGCATTCTGGTCTTTAATTTTGGCTCCGCCATGTTGACTATATATGTGTAGTGAGCCGAGTTGGTCCACGTGGTTGCTCTTAAGTTGCATTTTAATTGGCGAGGCAGTGCACGCATGTATATTTGTACACGTATGTACATGCAGTCATTCAGAATAATTTTCCTGACCCTGCACTGTAATATATGTATATACATACATACAATGTATGTGTATACATGTATAGTGAACGTCTAGAGAATGCGAGCACAACAGACGGTGCCCACCTTGTGGTATTTACAGTGTATCACTGTGAATATCACAAGCTGTCTAGACACAAATGGATGCATATATAAATCTGACCAAGTCATGAAAAATGATGAGAAACAAACCAAAATTCTGAGACGAATAAATTTTTAAAATAGAAATTATATCTGCTAGAATTTAAAATTATTTCTATTCCAGATAATGTGTGTGTGTGTTTCTATATGTGACAGGTGTGGATGACTGGACTGACTGAAAGCTATGAAGACAGAAGACTAGACGATAACAGTAATAGAGAGAGAATGTATGAATATCTCTGACTGAGTGTAAATGAATGTATATGTGACTGAGTGATAGAGTGTTTTAGTGAGGAGCTATGTATATGAAAATCAATATGAAATGTATTGTAATACTGAGATGTACAAATTGTGGAGTTATAAAATTTTTGTTATTAAGATATTGAAATAAAATATTATATTTAAATAAAATACTATTTGAATATTTGAATTTCTGTACAGTCGAATATTAATATTATTATACTGTCTATGATGTAGTATAACAGTACAATAACAAAAACAATTAAAATAATATATTTTTGGTTTTTATCATCAAACAAAAATCATATAATTGTTATATACAACAATCTCCCCATTTTGATGATGACAAACAAATAAAAGATTTTGAGCATAATAAATGTGTTTGACAGTGAAGTATTAAACTCCCCCTATTTGAATTCTCCCCACCAACAGAACCTACCCCTAGATATGTGCATGAGTGAAAAGAAAAAAATTGAATGGAATTTTCAATATTAAAATATTTATAAAATATTCACTCATAAATCAAAATCTCAACGCATTCTCCGCCTTTTGTTGTCATCAAAAGAATACATAAATTAAAATATAATGAAAAATGACTAAAAATATAATATCAACTTAAGAGGAAGAACAATCATCATAAATCTCAATCAATCAAACGAAAATCATAATATTCCAACTAGTGCCATATTTCACATTGTATAGTGAAGGATTTACAATGAAATATATAAAAATGGGAGAGTTAAAACAAATGAGTTCCAATTGTTTTCAAAAGAATTTTATTAGAAAAAAATGAGTACAAAGCAGCGATGGACTTGGATTACGATTATAAATTCAATTTAATAGACAAAATCAAATAATCTCAAATCCCATTAGCTATCAATCAACAAACCATAATATTTTATAAAATGTTAACACATTTCACAAATTAGAAAAATGGATTGATAGGCTGGTTTGTACACACTAATGAGGATTTCATATAAGAAATTTATTTATTTCCTTTTTTTAGTTTAAGAGCACACTGACCATGCATAACCATATCTTGGATTTTTAAATGAGGTCTGTTGCAGCTTAAATAATATGTAATCTCTTAACCATGCATGACCAGAGCTTGGATATTTAAATGAGGTTAGAGAAACAATTATGAATATTATATTTTTATTATTTTCAGTATCAAAAGAAAAGCTCCTCGATATATAAAACAAATATGGATGATAGAAATGTGATAGGTACTTGTGAAATAAATTTCTAAATTAATCATATTATGGAATATGCTCAGCTCTACTGGGATTCTTGAAAATTTTCAATTATCACAAGTTCTGAAAAATTAAGAAAATCACAATTCCATCACACATATTTCCAATGTTTATTCAAGATGGTTTTAAAATATTAAGCTCTCCACATTAATATAAAATCACGATGGATGGCAGAATGATGATAGATGAAAGAGGTGTTCAGGAAATAATCGCCAATTCAAAGATATTATAATAACTGTTCAACCATCATTAAAATCTAAATAAAATCTCCTCTTATTGTGAAATATACTGTAGTCATAACTCATCTATAAAAATAAAAATGTTGTATTAACTCTGATATTATTTAATATAAAAATTCCATTGTGAGATATACTGTTATTTTTGTGTACTGTTATTCTTTGTGTATATTTTGTTTAAACCCTGGTAAGTTAAAATAACCACCCGTCGTTTTGAGCATTCTGAGTTGGTTTTAAATACCGACTTGGAGCGGTCAAAAGGGCAGGTCGTTACATCATCATAACTTCAAAATTTGATAATAATTTTGTTGAATTATAAATACAATTCGATTTGGTTATTGATTTTAATTTCTGAATGAATAATGAATAAATAATTTAAAATTGAAAATCAATTACAAGAGGGAATTCAAAAAGATTTGTACGAGGCAAAAAAAGTGTGTGGATCTATATAATGTGAAGATTAGAATCTAAGTACATATGAGTGAGAAAAATATAAGTCACTTCTAATACCACTTGTTGTTTCCATTAATAAGAATTTTAATTTGTCACTGCTGGCTAACAAAGGTATCTCAAACAATAGTATCCAATCACAAAGCCCAAAAAGACAAGACAAGCAAATCAAATCCATTAGCCAGAGCAGCAAACAATATTTACCAAAACATGTAGCCATCAAAATACTTTTAAAGACGATTCCTTTTATCAAAGCAGCACATCAATCAAATTTTAAAGTAGTCTTGTCAAGAGAAGGTTTCAAAGATAATTCTGATGATCACAAAAGATGATTCTTAATCCAAGATTAAAAATACAGTTTACTTTAAATCAATTGAAGGAATATGAAATTTTCAACATTCAATGAATCGATCACACCAGATTATAAGTTTCAAATCCAAGATTTGTGAGAGATTCACGAATTAATAATTTTAAATGATTTCAAACAAACAAATATTCAAATCAAATGATCATGAAATAAGAGGGAGTTTTAAGACCAGATTATTAAAGAATTTTTCACCATTATTTCTGACAAGCACAAGAGAAATTTTCAAAAAAAATAACATCAAGATTGAGAGATAATAATGATCCAAATTTAAAATGGTTTATTTGAAATCACTTGAATAAAAAGTAGATTTTGAGAAACAAAGAATCAATCACATATGATTATTACTTTCAATTTTAAGAGGCACGTGAGATTCAAAATATCAAGCATTTCAGATGATTTCAAACTAACAAATTCCAACAAAAATGATCATGAATAAAGATGTATTTCAAGATGTAAACAATGATTCAAGTAACAAAATATTCTTCAATCCAGAATGTCCAAGCCAATCTGAAAACCAATGAAATTATCACAACTGAAAAATAGTAGTGTGTTGTACTGAGTATAATATTTCAGGCTTTTCCAAAATGAATCAGAAGAAACACAAACCGATAGAGTTGTGTGAAATTCCATTAAATTTTCATATCTTTAAAAATTTAGAATTCAAATTAACAGTGTTCAAGATATGATATGAATGCTTCAGCACTGTTAGAAATTCACAAACTAGAAAATAAACTTCAAAACAATTGCATATATTTACAAATTTAAATTCAAGATTTGGAAATGATTAAACCATCAATGTTTTATTCAAATGAATGAATTTCCAGAAAATCGTGAATTTTTCAATTTGAAGTTAAGAAAGCTCAAAATAAAAAAAAATGGTAGTGTCAAATCAAGTCAATCTAATTAAAAGAAAGAGATAAAGGGATAGAGGAAGAAATAAACAAAGACGAATAAAAACGAAAAAAATATTAACAAAGATGAGTCTAGAGATCATACCTGAAATCACTGTAAGCAAATAAATCTCTAACTTAGCATACTTGGCTAAGGAACACCTGAATGATATAGGATAATAGAAGAACTTGAATTCAGTTCACTTTTGCAAATCAGTTCCTCAGCCTCCTCTAGTAGCTAAGAATTTTGAGAATCGAGTGGTCTAACAAAATTAGTAAAACCACTCACAGTTTCTTTCACATGTTTTGGTACCTAGACTTATTTGTATAAAAATCCATCCGAATTTACTTTTGTACCCTTAGGAACCCAAACTTGTTTGAATTTAGGCGAAATCACTTTACTTATTTTTCGAGTCCAAAATGGATTATATAGATTCCTATAAAACAAATTCTTTTCTCGTTTGTGATTCAAAATCCTTTTGGAATTTTTAGAGTTCAAATTTTCAAAACGATTCTTTTCAAAGCAGTTTGAAGGATTTTAAAAAACATAAGATTTTAGTTTTTCAAAATCATTTGTTTTCCTAAAACCAAGACCATTTTTATTTCCTGAAGAAAGTTGATCTTTCAATCACATATAAAAAGATTTTTCTCCGATTGAAAAATGTTTTAAACTCAATTAAAGATAGCTGATTTTGGATTTAAGATCAGAATTCTCATTCATCAGATTTGAATAACGATTAATGTTGATCTTTCTCCTTTTAGTATCATTTTGTTTCAAAACCAATTTTTTTTTGAGCAATTTGATTTTGGTGTTGAATTCAAAAATCTCAGATTCAAATTTAATTCGTTTTTCAAATTCAATTTTCTTGAATTTTTCAATCTCTTTTTCAAGCTCATTCAAGATTGGATCAGTTTTCTGCAAATTTTCTTTTTCATCTATTTCATGTTTGGAATTTTTGTTAGTCTAAAAATTTTCAAATTTCCTTAGTAAAGAACTGTTTGTATCTTTTAACTCAACCTCTTTATCTTTTAAAATCAGAATTTCCTCTTCAATCTTTTGAATGTTTTTATTCAGATGAACGAGATTTGTTTTCAATTTCAAACAATTTTCACAATCTGAATTATCTAATTTCATGACATTTGTAAATTTTGATTCCAAACAGTTAATTTTGCTCGTCAACTCACGATTTTTAGATTTTAAAGGTTTTTTTTCCGATGGAGATTATTAGTGGTTTTTGTTAAATCAGCACATATATAGACCAAATCTTCATATGAGAAGCTTTTAGTCTCATTGTCTATTGAGTCTCCATCGTTTGATCTACTTGAATTTTCATTTGATTCTCCTTCCAAGCATAGATCTAAATCTGAGTTGGCCTTCTAGGGTTTTGAGCTGGTGTTATCAATTCTTCCATACTTTGTATCGAGAGTATAACATACTTCCTGCGCATTTAAACAACGGGAGATAAGGCTATATTGAACATCATCAATATAAGAATATAAAATATGAATAGCATGAGAATTAAACCCAATATCAATCCTATTAACCGTATCATACCCATTTATAATAATATTCCAACATTTAATATCAACAGATTTTAAATAGGATTCCATTTCTAAATTCCAATTTAAAAAAATCTATACCTTTGAAAATAGTTGGAATACAATTGGAATGACTCTCTATGGACTGACAATTAGGGAACACCATTACTCTAGAGTAAATGAATAACCTGCTCTGATAACACTTGTTGGATCTAGATTAATAATATAGAGGAGTGAATAGTGTTTATTAAATTAATTTGAGATATTAAAACAGATCACAGAATAGATTGCATCAGAAAAAAATGCAGAAAATAAATAACATATGATTTTACCTAGCTTCAGCAAACCCTGCCTACTTCTGCATTCCCCAATGTTTCTACTAGATATTATCCAACTATTGAAGATGTATGCGTGTACTTGCCGAGTATAATACACACAAGGATTGTGTAATATGACAAACAATATTCAAGTATAAAGTAATAGCTAATCGCAGATAAGAAAATATAGTAAATGCAGTAAAAAGGAAAAATCACACCAAGGATTTTTATACCGGTTCGGAGCACCGTCCTACGTCCAGTCCCAGACCTCTCTCTGGATTTTCACTAACAACCTCACTTCACCCGGAGGAACAGGTATACAACACTACTTGATTTACGGGCCACAAGCTTACCCACTTTATTTCACGGGCTATAAGCTTACCCACTTGATTTCACGGGCTACAAGCTTACCCACACAGGACTTCAACAATTACAAGAGTTTGACTTCTGAATGTGTTCTTGTTTCAACACTGATTAGTCAATAATTGAGCAAACCTTCCTATAATCTTATCCTCAAATATGATTTGATGTTTGTGAAGATTTGGAAGTGGATTATCGTGTTGAATCTCAAGTGTATTAAATAGGCTTGGAGATTCAAACGATAATATATTGAATTTGAGTGCTTTTTGAATGCAAAGAATATCTAGAAAGTAAGATCAGAAATTGGAGCAAGAATTGGTTATTTGAATGATGATTCAAGATGTATTTATAGTGAATGAGGAGTTGTAATCATTGATGAAGAATTGCAATGAAAAGTAATGTTTTTGTTGAAGAGAAATGGATACAACTCTTGATAAAAGAAGATGTCTTTTCGAAAGGTTGCTTGCTGTTTGAAAAGCTGTTGACAGGTCGAAATTGATAGGTAGACAGGTATTTGAATATATATATATATATATACACACACGTTACATTCATGAATGGACATTTGCTGTGCATTTTTCCCGAAAGAGGTAGACAGGTTGAAAATAATAGGTAGACAGGTTTTGTCTCTGTCTTGAAAAAGGTAGACAGGAAAAAATTTGTAGGTAGACAGGTTTTGTCTCTATCTTGAAAAAGGTAGACAGGAAAAAAATTGTAGGTAGACAGGTTTTGTTAACTTGCATCGAAAATGTGTATTTATGTATATATTCAAAAATGATGAAGAGTATGATTATTTGAGGATATATTTTAACATTTATAACTCTAAATAATCAACTTCTAACTTACGAAAACATTGATTCTTCTTTTTGTCGATCATGAAGCTCCTTCTTGTCATTAATCAAAATATGCTATGAAACCTTTGACTCAACATTCACCCCCTTTTTGATTGATGACAATATAGCTTGATATTATAATCTCCATCGTTCTCTCCCCCTGTATATATGCTCCCCCTGAAATATAACTAAACTTCTTATGATCTTTATTGCACCTTTATATGTTGTCATCGATCAAAATCCTTGTCTCAACATTCTCCCCCTTTTTGATTGATGACAACACCTTGGATTTTCTCCCTCTGAATATAAAGCTCCCCCTGAATTTCTGCAACATTTGTTAGTTCATACTATAAATAATCTTACCTTTTGATTCCTGCATTAACAAATGTTAGCATACATATACTATTACCATGTTAAGCACATAATTCTAAATGATAGTATATGATATGAATCATCATAAGAGAAAATATTTCTCCCCCTTTGTCATCGATAAAAAAGAATAAATATCATAATAAGCATAGTAATCGAGAGTAGTAGAGAATACAGATAATTATAGAACAGTTATTAGATATTGAATCATTTGTTTTTCTTCCCCAGTATATGATCTCCTTCTGAGTGTATGAACTAATTTTCCTGCATATACACTATTACAAGCACTTTCACCGCATAAAAAAATACGAGAATATGGCCCCAAAATCCACTTTTCTTTGTTCTTAAGTGGGACCTGAAAAAATATGATTAAGTCCATGGTTCCCACCTTTTTATGGGGTCCTAAGAGTTAGGTCTTAGGAGTCCAAACCCATACGGGTCCGGTATCCCCTTTATATAAATAATTTGGATTATGATTCACAGAATTCAAAAAATTTTGAATGTACTTGTTCCTAATCAAATTGTTATTTGTTTTAGGAACCCATATTTTTATAGATTTGATATTCTTATTTTGAAATTTCACAATCGGTTTTGATTTGGAATACAATAAACTAAGATTTTTCTTAGCTTTAGTTTCTTGTACTATTTTACTTTTCCTTTTTCTTTTGTTGCCAAGATGTTTCTTGATATCTTGTTTCTTATATCCCAAACCTTGTTTATTCGTAGCAGATTGTGAACTTTCAATAATTTTTGTTAAATTTTCTCGACCTTTGTTAAAGTTAGAAATATTTTGAGTAATGCCGTCTAACTTTGTTTGTAAACTAGCTTTTTCAAGGTCTAACATTTTGACTTTTGCCTTAAGCTCGTGATTTTCGATAGTAAGAGCATCATTTTTCTCTTTTTGAGTTTCAATTTCTTGACTCAAAAGAGATAGTTGAGAATCAATATTAGAGGATGATTGTTGAGCTTTTTCAAGTTCCTCCTCTAATATTTTCTTCTCGTCTTTTAACATATCTCGTACAAATTCTGCTCTACTTAAATCAGCTTGAGCTTGTTTGCGTTGTCGTTTCATATCTTTGAATTTAAATATTAATTCAGCATTAATATCAAGAACTTCTTCAAAAGAAGGAATTTGTACCTCATCTTCTGTTGCCATGAAACATATATTCGCTTGTTCATCGTCTGAGTCAATTTCACTATCAGATGAAGATGAGTCTGAATCATCCCATGTTACTGAGAATGCTCGTTTCTTTGACTTGTCTTTCTTGTATTTGAATTTGTCATTTTTCTGACTTCTTCTTTTGTTCTGGACAATCTTTTTGCATATGCCCCTTTTTACGACAATTGAAGCATTCTATACTTGAAGATGATGGTTTATTTGAACCGAACTTCTTTCTGTTGTATCGACTAGCCTTTCGTTGCTTTAAGAATTTCTTGAATCCTTTTGCAATAAATGCTAGATCATCATCTTCGGAATCTGAGTTGTCCTCATCTTTTCAGCATGAAAAGCTACATTTTTCTTTTCTTCTTTTTGTTCTTTTCTAGCCTTCATGTTAGCTTCATAGGACATAAGATTTCCTATCAGTTCATCTGGCTTCATGGTGGAAAGATCATTAGCTTCTTCAATCGCTAATAGTTTTCCTTCCCATTCACTAGTCAGAGAATGTAGGACTGTTGAAACAACATCAAAATCTGAATACTTTTGTCCTAAACCAATGAGTGCATGATGAATAGTTTGAAATCGTGAATACACCTCATTGATTGTTTCGTTCGGCTTCATTTTGAAATTTTGAAATTGACTTTTTAACATAGCTATCTTGGCTTGTTTAACCTTGTTAGTACCTTCATGAGTGGTTTTTAGTGTTTGCCAAATTTGATATGCAGTGGTACAGATACTAACACGGTTATATTCATTTTGGTCTAATGCACAAAACAGCATGTTTATTGCTTTTGCATTTACGGCTGCTGCCATTTTCTCAGCTTGTGTCCATTCTAAATATTCAGTTGTTGGAATCACTATTTCTTTTTGTGTAGCATTCCAGGCATCATAGCTATTTGATTGCATGTAGAATGACATATGTGTTGCCCAATAGCTATAATTAAGGCCATTGAAGAATGGAGGTCTTTGTGTTGATTGACCTTCCGTGTAAGTGGTGTTATGAGTGCTAGAAATTGGGTTATTTGCCATATTACAAGATTATATCAAATAACTATGTTACGGTTATAAGATGACCGTGCTCTGATACCAATTGAAGATGTATGCGTGTACTTGCCGAGTATAATACACACAAGGATCGTGTAATATGACAAATAATATTCAAGTATAAAGTAATAGCTAATCGCAGATAAGCAAATATAGTAAATGCAATAAAAAGGAAAAATCACACCAGGGATTTTTATACTGGTTCGGAGCACCGTCCTACGTCCAGTCCCAGACCTCTCTCTGGATTTTCACTAACAACCTCACTTCACCTGGAGGAACAGGTATACAACACTACTTGATTTACGGGCCACAAGCTTACCCACTTGATTTCACGGGCTACAAGCTTACCCACTTGATTTCACAGGCTACAAGCTTACCTATACAGGACTTCAACAATTACAAGAGTTTTACTTCTGAATGTGTTCTTGTTTCAGCACTGATTAGTCAATAATTGAGTACATCCTTCCTATAATCTTTTCCTCAAATATGATTTGATGTTTGTGAAGATTTGGAAGTGGATTATCGTGTTGAATCTCAAGTGTATTAAATAGGCTTGGAGATTCAAACGATAATATATTGAATTTGAGTGCTTTTTGAATGCAAAGAATAACTAGAAAGTAAGATCATAAATTGGAGCAAGAATTGGTGATTTGAATGATGACTCAAGATGTATTTATAGTGAATGAGGAGTTGTAATCATTGATGAAGAATTGCAATGAAAAGTAATGATTTTTGTTGAAGAGAAATAGATACAACTCTTGATGAAAGAAGATGGCTTTTCGAAAGGTTGCTTGCTGTTTGAAAAGCTGTTGATAGGTCGAAATTGAAAGGTAGACAGGTATTTGAATATATATATATATATACGTTATGTTCATGAATGGACATTTGCTGTGCATTTTTCCCGAAAGAGGTAGACAGGTTGAAAATAACAGGTAGACAGGTTTTGTCTCTATCTTGAAAAAGGTAGACAGGAAAAAATTTGCAGGTAGACAGGTTTTGTCTCTGTCTTGAAAAAGGTAGACAGGAAAAAATTTGTAGGTAGACAGGTTTTGTCAACTTGCATAGAAAATGTGTGTTTATGTATATATTCAAAAAATATGAAGAGTATGGTTATTTGAGGATAGATTTTAACATTTATAACTCTAAATAATCAACTTCTAACTTACGAAAACATTGATTCTTCTTTTTGTCGATCATGAAGCTCCTTCTTGTCATTAATCAAAATATGCTATGAAACCTTTGACTCAACATTCTCCCCCTTTTTGATTGATGACAATATAACTTGATATTATAATCTCCATCGTTATCTAGCCCTGTATATATGCTCCCCCTGAAATATAACTAAACTTCTTATGCTATTTATTGCACCTTTATATGTTGTCATCGATCAAAATCCTTGTCTCAACAACTACTACAACGCTTATGTAACACCCCTATTTTTAAGATAATAAGATATGAGTAACTTAATTAAATAATGAGAATTAAGTAAAACGGATTGCGGCATTGCATCCGTCTTGGAATTCTTGTCAAGATAGACACCTGGTTTGCGTAAAACTGACATCGTATGAAGAAGTTATTAAGCCTAGAAGTTTGTATACGCGTAAGAGATATTTATATACACAAACAAATAAAAAAATATTAAAAATATTCAAAACAACGATCGGAAGACCCAGGATTCAAACTGCCCCCTTCTGGGGGTCGACCCATGGGTCGACCCCGGGGTCGACACCATAAGAGGGGGGTCGACCCTTATTCAAATCTGGGCGGAATTCCGGTTTTTGAACGTTGACTTATTTCTTGACCAAATATATTGCAGAATACCTATAAATAAGCATGTAGAGCCTACCCTAAGTCTCATATTTTAGAGAAAACGCCGAAGCTCTACCATTCCTCTTCCTCCTCAAATCTCTTCAGAAAATTTAGATTATTAGTTTAGGAAAATTCTAAATCTAGATCTGGGGGAAAAGGATGAAAATCAATTAGAAGGTGTTCAAATCTCTTATTGAAGTGAGATAATTTTCTAGATCTGGTCTATTTCAATTCCCTTTTCTTTCTTTCCTTTTTCTTTTAGTATTTTTTTTAGATATATGGTTGTTAGGTTTTGAATCCCATTAATGGAAAAACCATGGAATGTTAGATCTGGACCAGATCCAGGATTTGGAAAGCATATGAGGCAAGTGGATTTAAGTTACATCAGTTTAGATAATGATATATTATCGTTCAGCATTCCCCATTATCATGAAATGTGAATTTTCCAGAATAATTAAAAGTGCTAAGATGCTGTTATAACAAGTTGAGACATTAATATGAATATGTTGGAAAATTCATATGTTAAATCGGTTAAAGTGTTGAATGTTTACATGTTGAAAAACAAACTTGTTAGAATTTGAGTAGCGACTAATGTTGTTATAATTACATGATTCACTTGTGGCATATTATGTACTTGAATTATTAGATGTATGACTGAGAAAATGACATGTTAACTTGTTAGAATTGAACAATTACCCGATTAAATGATTACATGTCAGGATAGAATTAAATACGTGTTGAAAAGGACATGCGACATAATATAGGCATTATTTAATGACATGCTAATTTGATTATAGTAACATGTAAAAAGGAAAATATGCCTAAAATTTACAGCAAATAGGAAACTGTAACTGCATTTAGACGCGAGGTTAGATTACATTTGTGGTAGAAATCTGCATGGAACTGCCCGAAACATCCAGCATCCTGTAACACCCCGTATTTCTGTTAATACTAATATTCACAAATTAAAAGAATTAATATTGAGAATTTGCACGAAATAGCCTTAAAAAGGCATATAACAAATTTGAGATATGTTAATTGCCTTAAAAGGCGAAAAATGGAATTAAGACATTAATTGGAAAATTAATGTGTAGAAATGGTCATAAGTTAATTATGGATTAATTTGAATTCATGAATAGGTGCGTGTGTATATATATATATATATATATTTATATATATATGGGCAGTTAATGTAAACATGAATAGAAGTTTATTAATTTGCTGAGTGTTTGCTGAGTCACTTCTGACTCATTGCTGAGTCAATAAGATAAACCTCATCTGGTCTGAATGGCTGCGGTTATTTCTAGGTTAAATCTAATGGCCTAAATGAATCCTAACATCTATAAATAAGTGGGTAGACTCTAACCCTAAATCACTTGAAAAATTGGAGAGCTACCGACATGCCGTTGCCATGGAGTTCAGCATAGCCGTCACAAACTATAGAAGAAGAAGGCCTAATCTACAAACTAAATCTACTCAAATCAAATCAAAAGCTCTCTCTCTTTCTATTTCTCTTCTTTAAAATTGTGAGTATGATGAATCTCACAATATTATTATAAAATAATTTGATTAAGTTATGAATGGATCACAAGAAAGTGATATGAATTGTTATGTATTTGTAAATTATGTTGTGGATTTCTTGTTATGCTATTATGTTATCATATATATGTTGTTATGTTGTAGTGATTATGTTGTAAATAATCCTATGCTATGTCATATGTGATTAATCATGCTATGCTATGTTGTAAATCATATCATGCTATGTTGCAAATTATGATATGCTATGTTCTAAATCTTATATATGTTGTAGATCTCATATTATCACATATGTTGAAATACTTATGTTATATGATAATGATGTCATGTTAAGTTGTGTTGAATCATACAAGTTGTAAAATCATGATGTTAGTATTTATGCGAATTGGATCATGTTTAAAGTTTATGTTTTTTTATAATAGATCTTGATTATGGGAATTTTCCTATTGGGTTAGGTGTACCCATATACATGAATCTACAAATTAATTGGATCTTGAATATGGGAATTTGCCTATTAAGTTAGGTGTACCCATATACATGAATCTATGATTAAATGAATTTTGATTTTTGGGAATTTGCCTATTGAGTTAGGTGTACCCATATAAAACCATATTGTTAATGATGTTGATTCACACATGTCCTATACAAGTTTATGAAATTTGATCAAAATCATACTATGTGAATTATGAATAAGTTGACACCCTTAGATCCATGACATGTATAACCTTATGCAAGTTGTAATGTATGCAAGTTTTACCCCTTGTTATGATTTATTTAGTCACATATATATGTTGTTGTTGTAAATATTTTCTTTTATGCTATGAGTTAGGGTCTAGCATACATTTTGCGAATAAATGTTCAAACGTGGGGTAGGGGTAATATTATGAAATTAATGAATTGGGGTGCAATTGATATGATTTTGCATGCCTTAAATGGATGTCCATAATTGAGTCAGTTATGGATATTGTTAAATTTGGAATTAATTAATAATTCAAGTAGGGAATTATTAAAATTGGGGAAAGTGGATTATTAATAATAATCAATGCTTAGGACACGAGGTTGGACCTGTTTGTGACGTAAACCTGCCCGGACCCGCCCGGCAAATCCAGTAGTCACAAATGTCGGCCCAATGTGAGAGGTCCTAGGCCCAAACTAAAGCATAACAGTTGTAAAGACACGAGGTTAGACTCTTTTGTGGTGTAAGACTGCCCGGACCCGCCCGGCAAATCCAGCTGCCATAAATGCCAGTCTAATGTGAGAGGTCTTTATGAGGTTATGGCCTTAATGAATTAAGAAATACTTAGCCATATAATCATGTAAGGTGGGACATGGGGGTTAAGTAGGTGCCTTGGGTGGCATGAGGAATCTAGTGGTTGCCTTTAGAGGCATTTGAAATACGATTAGACTTAACCAAATACACATGTAAATGAACATGACTAAGTGGGTTAAGTGGATGGACTAATGGGACAAGCTTAGGTGGAATGCTTGTGGGAAATAATGGGGGCCCATTTCAACCAGTATCCCAAAACGTATCTTTGTGGGCTCGACCCAAGTCGAGGACGGGACACGCATACTGGGTTTGACTATAAGAGGCCAAAACAGGGAGCGGTGGCAACGCAAGTCCAACGGGTTTCATATGCGTGTGTGGACCCGGGCTGGTAGGTAAGACGTTGTTGCATCGTGTAGGTATAAGCCGTGCATCTCCGTTATATCGGGTTGCCACTTTAGGGGAATGATACACCCCACTATGGGGCCAGCACGGGTATCTACGAGTAGGGAGCCGATCGAAAAATGGAAAGTGGGGTACACCTAGTGGAGATAGGGGCAGGCGGCACCTATGTAGTCAACTAGGAGTATGTAAAGCCATTAAGAAAGTTTCTAAGTGAAGCTAAGTTGAATCAATCTTTAGGGTGACTGGTGTGGTGCAGTATAGTGTTTATCCTTTAGTATTTAGGAGCGCCTATAACGTTTCCTTTAGCGATTGTCTATGTCCTTAATCTGCTCTTTCATAGACATTTCCTTGTTTTCCAGCTTATGCCTTAGTCCAGTTATTTTGATAATAGTATTGTAGAATTATCATACTCGCCAGACTTTATGTCTGACCCCCCTCTCTTTCATCCTTTTCTCCCTTCAGGTCCTCAGGTTGGGCCAAGTTCCAGTGGAGTCTGATTGGATTTCTTATCTCTTGGAAAGCTTGGACTGCTGAAGTAAAGTCCAGCTTGTTATCTTTCTTTTTAATGGCTATTTATGTAATGGGATTATGTACTTGTTTTATCAAGATAGATATTGTACTTGACTTTGATTATGGTGTTATGATGTAATCAAACATGTTTTGACTTTTGCTACAATTGAAATAAAGTTTTTAAATTTCCAAGTACTATTTTATATCTGTCTTGTTGAAATTTTACTGTTCTATATTCACCTAAAACCTCCATAGAAGTTAATGCATTCCCTTTGTGAGTGACATTAATGGACGTGGGGTGTTACACGTGGTATCAGAGCATAAGGTTACCAGAACAGATAAAATTTTTAGAAAAATATTTTTCTAAAGTATTTTTGGAAGAAGTGCTTTCAAAAACATGTTATTTAGAGAAAGTTTTATGAAAAACATAATCCCAAATAGCCATATCCTTATCTTTATCTTTCGAATTCTCCATTTTGAATCTTTCCTTTTTCGTTTCAGCATGGTTGAAGATCTTAATCTCCCAGAAGGTGTGACGATTCCAGGGTGGTTTAGGAGATATTTGGAGGCTAGGGCCACCACTGCAGGCCCAGCAGATGTTCCTCCACCCCCAGTTGCACCCATTCCTCCTCCTCCTCGTGTTGACACTTTTGCAAAGACGTGCAAGGAATTTAAGGCTATGGGAGGAAAAACTTTTCAAGGGACTGAGACGTTTGTGGAGGCCAGAGACTAGCTTAAGGAGACTGAGGAATTGTTAGATATCTTTGAAGTGGAAGATGGGAGGAAAGTCCGTTTAGCTGCTTGGTTAATGAAGGGAGAGGCCTCGTTTTGGTGGGAGGTCACTAACGGGGAACGTCTAGTTGATTCAAGGGCGGATTTCAGACGAAGGTTTGAGGCAAAGTTTCTTTCAAGGGCAGAGGAGAATTTAAATATGGAAAAATTCCTGACATTAAAGCAAGGGAGCTTATCAGTGAAGGAGTATGTCAATAAATTTAATCAGTTAGCAAGGTTTGGCTTGGAGTTGGTGAACAGGCCAGAGAAGAAAGCTTTGAAGTTCGTTAGAGGCTTGAATGAACCGTTGCAAGGGTTGGCTATGACCCACATCCCTATGGGAGCCACCTTTGAAAGGCTAGTAGAAATGGCACTTATGCATGAGGATAAGGCAGTTGAAAAGAAAGGGGATCAGAAGAAACACCAACAGCAAAATAAGAAGGGTGGTAAAAACAATAATGGCAAGGGGAAGAAGAGATGCTTCAATTGTGGGACGCCTGGCCATCTCAGCAAAGATTGTAGAAAGAAAAAGAAGACTGGTTGTTTTCATTGTGGAGATGCGGGACATTTGGTGAAGGACTGCCCAAAGAAGGGGCAGAGGGCAGGGTCTACCTCGGGAGGACAGGTGCAAGCTCTTATGGCACCAGGGCAGGCAAAGGGGCAAGTTCAGGCTATTGCGACCCCACCGCTGCAAGAAAGAGGTAGAACAATTTCTGTTGAAAGCTTAGTTTTTCTGTTTGATCATCCTGTCCGTACCTTATTCGATTCTGGCGCATCTCATTCGTTTATCTCTGCATCATTAGTTGAATTACTGCACTTGAACACCAGTTTAGTAGAGGATCCCTTGGTTGTTTCAAATCCAATTGGGGGTTCGGCTCATTTGACCATGATATGTTTGGATTTGAAAATCTCTATACTTAGCGTTGAATTTAGATGTGATGCTTATGTATTAGGCTTCACGGGCTATGGGCTAATTTTAGGAATGGATTGGTTATCTAGAAATGGGGCCATTCTTGATTGTGAAAGGAGAGTAGTTAGGCTTGTGACTCGCCTTGGTAATGCTCTCGACATCTTTTGTAGTCCCATAAATTCCGTTATGCTAAGTTATCTTGAATCGCTTGACGCGTCTGTAGAGAATCTGCGAACGGTAGAGGTGGTCCGGGAATATCCAGATGTGTTTGAGGAGGTGAAGGGCTTACCTCCAAAGCGGGAGATAGACTTTCAAATTTATCTTGTGGATAATGCTAAACCCGTATCTTTGCCAGTGCGCCACATGGCTCCTCGTGAAAGGAGGGAACTCAATAAGCAAGTGAAGGAGTTGCTTGAGAAGGGGTTCATAAGACGTAGTATATCAGAGTGAGGTGCCCCAGTAGTATTTGCTACAAAGGCGGATGGGTCCCTTAGACTTTGTGTGGACTATAGAGAACTAAACAAGCTTACTAAAAAGAACCGACACCCACTGCCGAGGATTGACGATCTCTTTGATCAATTAGTTGGCGCCTCAGTGTTTTCGCAGTTGGACTTAGCCACTGGTTTTCATCAACTGAGAGTGGCTGAGGATAGTATAGATAAGACTGCTTTTAGGACTCCTGACGGATTCTATGAATGGCTAGTGATGCCCTTTGGTTTGACAAACGCCCCCGCATATTTTGTTGATTTGATGAGTAGGGTGTTTAGGGAGTACCTTAACAAATTCGTGGTAGTCTTTGTGGATGACATCTTAGTCTTTTCTAAGAATGAAGAAGAGCATGCCCTACATCTTAGGGAAGTGTTGGAAACCCTTCGAGCGCATAACCTTAAGGCAAATTTTCTAAGTGTCACTTCTGGAGGAAAGAAGTACGGTTCTTAGGGCACGTGGTTTCCAAGGAAGGGATAGCAGTGGATCCCGCAAAGGTGGTGGCCATCCAAGATTGGAAGGTCGCTAAAAATGTAACCGAAGTAAGAAGTTTCTTGGGGTTGGCTGGCTATTATAGGAAGTTTATCAAAGACTTCGCAAAAATATCAGCTCCATTAACACGGTTAACGAAGAAGAACCTGGTTTTTACGTTGGACGAAGATTGTGATGATGCGTTCCAACGTTTAAAGAGAGCCTTAACTTCAGCCCCAGTCTTAGTGCTGCCAGACGGGAATAAACCGTTTACCGTCTATACTGATGCTTGTGGGACGGGACTTGGCGCGGTCCTCATGCAAGAGGGAAGAGTAATATCCTATAGTGGAAGGCAGTTGAGGGTTCATGAAAAGAATTACCCTACGCATGACCTTGAGTTAGCCGCAATTGTTTTCGCGCTTAAGTCTTGGCGTCACTATCTTCTTGGTGAGAAATTCGAACTGTTCACTGACCACAAATCATTAAAATACTTATTCTCTCAGAAGGATTTGAATTTAAGGCAGCAACGGTGGATGGAATTCCTATCCTCCTACGATTCTGAAATAGCATATACCCCGGGCAAGGGTAACGTGGTAGCAGACGCCTTAAGTAGGAAAAGGTTGTCCTTGAGTCCGTTGTTTGTTGAACGACGAAGCTTAGAATTCATCTCCATGTTTGACTTTAGACCCTCCGTTGACCTAGTACCTGGTTTGTTAGCATCCTTGGAGGTTAGACCTACACTTCTAGGACGAGTTGGTGAGGCACAGCAAGACGACCCCCAGTTGGTTGAGATAGTAGAAAAGCTCAAAGGAGGGGAGTCGTCTAGCCATCTTTGTAGGTATACCCTAGACGATAAGGGTTGGTTACGAAGGGATAATAGACTTTGTGTACCACAAGACGAAGACTTAAGGAAGGCCATTCTTGATGATGCTCATCGCTCAAAGATGACCATTCATCCCGGCGGAGACAAGATGTACAAAGATATGAAGCGGGTTTTCTTTTGGGCCGATATGAAAAAGGATGTGGCCGAGTACGTCACTAGATGCTTGGTGTGCCAATGAGTAAAAGCGGAACAAAAGAAACCCGGTGGGTTGCTTCACCCATTGGAAGTTCCACTATGGAAATGGGAAAGCGTCTCAATGGATTTTGTGGATGGATTACCAAGATCAAGGAAGGGTAATACGGGGATTTGGGTTATAGTAGATAGACTTACTAAGAGCGCCCATTTTATTCCCGTGAAAAGTAAGAGGACTGCTCCGTGGTTGGCTTCTGTATACATTAAAGAGTTAGTTCGTTTGCACGGTATTCCTTCTAGTATAGTAAGCGACCGTGATCCCATCTTCACTAGCGAATTTTGGAAGAGTTTACAAGAGGCGGTAGGGACTCAACTGTGTTTGAGCACCGCATATCATCCTCAGACGGACGGCTAGACCGAGAGGGTGAATCGTATTCTAGAGGATCTTTTAAGGCTTTGTATCCTAGACTTTGGGGGTACATGGGAAGAGCACCTTCCTTTGGTAGAATTCGCATATAATAATAGCTTTCAGTCTAGTATTGGCATGGCACCTTTCGAAGCTCTTTATGGAAGGCCTTGCCGTTCGCCTACATGTTTGGTGGGAATCTACCGATAAAATCCCACTTGGGCCCGATATGGTTAGGGAAACCTCGGAGAAGATTGATTTGATTCGAAGGAGGATGAAAGCAGCACAAGATAGGTAGAAATCGTATGCTGATAAGAGGAGGACAGATCTTGAGTTTGACATTGGGGACATGGTTTTTATCAAAGTGTCTCTGTTACGGAATGTTGTTCGCTTTGGGTCCGTTGGGAAATTAGCGCCAAGGTTTGTAGGGCCATTTCCTATAAAAGACAGGATTGGGAAGATGGCGTATAGGGTGGAGTTGCCTGAGAAACTTAGTGGAGTACACGACGTATTCCATGTATCACATTTGAGGAAGTGTTTGCACAAGACCGCGGAGGTGGTAGAGCCGAGCTTGCTTAAAGAGGTGGAAATAGAGCGTGATGCAACAATTAGACGAGCTCCTACATGCATTCTTGGGTCGGAGATCAAAAAGTTGAGAAATCGAGAGGTCAGACTAGTTAAAGTGCAATGGGGAGATGATGAGAGCAACGCTACTTGGGAGACAGAAGGGAAGATGCGTTCGCTATACCCTTTTCTTTTTGAGGGTATGCCTTTTAATTTCTCCTTTATCGCTTAGCATATCTTATCTTATCTTTAGTATGTACTCTCATTAGTATCTTTGACCTTTAGTTAGGATAATCCTATGGTTGAAACATGTGTTTGAGACATGTTATGTATGGTGGATGCAAAATGGATGCAAGTGGTTGCTAGTGGTTGCTCGTTGATGCATATATACACACACTTTAGGCACTAGATCGGCTCAGTCACTACATATTGCATATAGCATATTGCATAAATGAATGTATTTAGTATAATGGATGTATAATGGTTGTACCATCATATAGATGCTGCATTCGGTTGAATGGATGTGCACGCATATAGAAGTAGTTTGTAAGAAATTAGGATCTTTTGCATACATAATGGATGCATGGCACTATCATGAATTGCATCAAGGAGGTCAACTGAATCAGTGGACCGCCTGATTCTGCATTAGATACGGACATAGACACACACTGTGCATTTAAACATGAAAGCATTAGAAGTCTATAAGGACAATGGATGCCAGTGTTTGTTGATTGAGTAGATGGTTGATGATAGGATATAAACTTGAAGATTTCGGGGTCGAAATCCCTTAAGGAGGGGAGAATGTAACACCCCGTATTTCTGTTAATACTAATATTCACAAATTAAAAGAATTAATATTGAGAATTTGCACGAAATAGCCTTAAAAAGGCATATAACAAATTTGTGATATGTGAATTGCCTTAAAAGGCGAAAAATGGAATTAAGACATTAATTGGAAAATTAATGTGTAGAAATGGTCATAAGTTAATTATGGATTAATTTGAATTCATGAATAGGTGTGTGTGTATATATATATATATTTATATATATATGGGCAGTTAATGTAAACATGAATAGAAGTTTATTAATTTGCTGAGTGTTTGCTGAGTCACTTCTGACTCATTGCTGAGTCAATAAGATAAACCCCATCTGGTATGAATGGCTGCGGTTATTTCTAGGTTAAATCTAATGGCCTAAATGAATCCTAACATCTATAAATAAGTGGGTAGACTCTAACCCTAAATCACTTGAAAAATTGGAGAGCTACCGACATGCCGTTGCCATGGAGTTCAACATAGCCGTCACAAACTAAAGAAGAAGAAGGCCTAATCTACAAACTAAATCTACTCAAATTAAATCAAAAGCTCTCTCTCTTTCTATTTCTCTTCTTTAAAATTGTGAGTATGATGAATCTCACAATATTATTATAAAATAATTTGATTAAGTTATGAATGGATCACAAGAAAGTGATATGAATTGTTATGTATTTGTAAATTATGTTGTGGATCTCTTGTTATGCTATTATGTTATCATATATATGTTGTTATGTTGTAGTGATTATGTTGTAAATAATCCTATTCTATGTCATATGTGTTTAATCATGCTATGCTATGTTGTAAATCATATCATGCTATGTTGCAAATTATGATATGCTATGTTGTAAATCTTATATACGTTGTAGATCTCATATTATCACATATGTTGAAATACTTATGTTATATGATAATGATGTCATGTTAAGTTGTGTTGAATCATACAAGTTGTAAAATCATGATGTTAGTATTTATGCGAATTGGATCATGTTTAAAGTTTATGTTTTTTTTATAATAGATCTTGATTATGGGAATTTTCCTATTGGGTTAGGTGTACCCATATACATGAATCTACAAATTAATTGGATCTTGAATATGGGAAATTGCCTATTAAGTTAGGTGTACCCATATACATGAATCTATGATTAAATGAATTTTGATTTTTGGGAATTTTCCTATTGAGTTAGGTGTACCCATATAAAACCATATTGTTAATGATGTGGGTTCACACATGTCCTATACAAGTTTATGAAATTTGATCAAAATCATATTATGTGTATTATGAATAAGTTGACACCCTTAGATCCATGACATGTATAACCTTATGCAAGTTGTAATGTATGCAAGTTTTACCCCTTGTTATGATTTATTTAGTCACATATATATGTTGTTGTTGTGAATATTTTCTTTTATGCTATGAGTTAGACTAATAGGGTCTAGCATACATTTTGCGAATAAACGTTCAAACGTGGGGTAGGGGTAATATTAGGAAATTAATAAATTGGGGTGCAATTGATATGATTTTGCATGCCTTTAATGGATGTCCATAGTTGAGTCAATTATGGACATTGTTAAATTTGGAATTAATTAATAACTCAAGTAGGGAATTATTAAAATTGGGGAAAGTGGATTATTAATAATAATCAATGCTTAGGACACGAGGTTGGACCCGTTTGTGACGTAAACCTGCCCGGACCCGCCCGACAAATCCAGTAGTCACAAATGTCGACCCAATGTGAGAGGTCCTAGGCCCAAACTAAAGCATAACAGTTGTAAAGACACGAGGTTAGACTCTTTTGTGGTGTAAGACTTCCCGGACCCGCCCTGCAAATCCTGCTGCCATAAATGCCAGTCTAATGTGAGATCTCTTTATGAGGTTATGGCCTTAATGAATTAAGAAATACTTAGCCAGATAATCATGTAAGGTGGGACATGGGGGTTAAGTAGGTGCCTTGGGTGGCATGAGGAATCTAGTGGTTGCCTTTAGAGGCATTTGAAATACGATTAGACTTAACCAAATACACATGTAAATGAACATGACTAAGTGGGTTAAGTGGATGGACTAATGGGACAAGCTTAGGTGGAATGCTTGTGGGAAATAATGAGGGCCCATTTCAACCAGTATCCCAAAATGTATCTTTGTGGGCTCGACCCAAGTCGAGGACGGGACACGCATACTGGGTTTGACTATAAGAGGCCAAAACAGGGAGCGGTGGCAACGCAAGTCCAACGGGTTTCATATGCGTGTGTGGACCCGGGCTGGTAGGTAAGACGTTATTGCATCGTGTAGGTATAAGACGTGCATCTCCGTTATATCGGGTTGCCACTTTAGGGGAATGATACACCCCACTGTGGGGCCAGCACGGGTATCTACGAGTAGGGAGCCGATCGAAAAATGGAAAGTGGGGTACACCTAGTGGAGATAGGGGCAGGCGGCACCTATGTAGTCAGCTAGGAGTACGTAAAGCCATTAAGAAAGTTTCTAAGTGAAGCTAAGTGGAATCAATCTTTAGGGTGACTGGTGTGGTGCAGTATAGTGTTTATCCTTTAGTATTTAGGAGCGCCTATAACGTTTCCTTTAGCGATTATCTATGTCCTTAATCTGCTCTTTCATGGACATTTCCTTGTTTTCCAGCTTATGCCTTAGTCCAGTTATTTTGATAATAGTATTGTAGAATTATCATACTCGCCATACTTTATGTCTGACCCCCCCTCTTTTTCATCCTTTTCTCCCTTCAGGTCCTCATGTTGGGCCAAGTTCCAGTGGAGTCTGATTGGATTGCTTATCTCTTGGAAAGCTTGGACTGCTGAAGTAAAGTCCAGCTTGTTATCTTTCTTTTTAATGGCTATTTATATAATGGGATTATGTACTTGTTTTATCAAGATAGATATTGTACTTGACTTTGATTATGGTGTTATGATGTAATCAAACATGTTTTGACTTCTGCTGCAATTGAAATAAAGTTTTTAAATTCCAAGTACTATTTTATATCTGTCTTATTGAAATTTTACTGTTCTATATTCACCTAAAACCTCCATAGAAGTTAATGCATTCCCTTTGTGAGTGACATTAATGGACGTGGGGTGTTACACATCCACAAGTGGTAAATCTAATGTGATGGGTCTAAGTGCATAAATAAAAAAGGTAATGGTGCTAAGACACGAGGTTAAGTCAAATTGTGGAAGAAGTCTGCCCGGAATCGCCCGGCAAATCCAACATTCACAAGTGTAGGCTTAATGTGAGAGGTCTAATGCATAAATATATACATATATAAATATATGTAAGTAGCAGGACTGATAAACAACATTAATTGTAATTAATGGAAATAAATTGAATTGAAAGAAAGTTACAAAAGTAAAAAAGAAATGGAATGAACGGGGAATGATAATAATCTATTATAAATAAATTACATTAATAAGAATGTTGTATAATAGGTAGACTTGTCCTTGGGACAAGTGAAGATTATAACTTAGGTTATAATAAACTAGTAAGGACATGAGATAACTGATGAAGTGAGATAAGTGGCACTTAATTTTAAATTAAGTAATCAGTAAATATGGAAAACTAAAACCAGTTGCTTTTAATAAGTAGAGAAAAAGGGGAAGTTTATGAAATGTAAGAAGTTGTACTTAATTATAAATTAAGTAATCTGTAAACTTAGAAGTATGAAATCTGCTGATAAGAGTAACATATATAGGCTTGTCCTAGGGACAAGGGTAAATTATAACTTATGTTATAATAAACGATAAAGGGGATAGAATAACATATGTAAGGGGATAAGTTGTACTTATGTAACAACCCGTATTTTCAATAACCTGTTATAACGTAAATCGAGGCAGAAATTAATTCTAAAATCTGAATCAAGGGAAACGGGCTATGCCATTGCGTTCGTCTCGGAAAAATACGCGAAATAGAGTCCGAGTTTTCAAAAATCGGAGTCCGTATGACCCAGTTAAGGCCCATTGAAGTTTTCAGAAATTTCCATGTTAAAAACAGATTTAAATTTTAAATTAAAAACAAGGATTAGGGCTAACTGGCGTCAGGCGGGAAAACTCCCGCCAAGACCCCCATGTCGACAGGGGTCTAAGGGTGTCGACTGCCCTGTCGACACGGGCTGGCCGGGCAGTTTTGCCTAGCGCACCATTTTGATTTGGGCTTGGTCTTGTGGCTTGGTTCTAGAGAATTCCGAAATCTGACGGACCTAAACTAACCTAGGGTTAATCCTAGGGCTAAAAACACTCTAATCTTCTATAAATAAGCCCCTAATCCTACCCTAAAACCTCATTATTCATTCTATCAACCAAACTATGTCCAATTGAATTCTCAAATGGCCTCCACCTAAAAACCCTAGCCTCCACCCTCTTCAAAAATCATTTCTATGAAGATTTTGATGTTCATACAAGCATTTCTAAGTTGTATGAATGATCATTAGCTTGCATACATCATCAAGTTGCAAGCTTTATTTGCTAAGCTAGAGTTTTTGCGATTTTTGTTAATTGGAGCTTTGTTTTTGGTTTTTATGCTTGCATAAAGGGCTTCTCAATCTTTATTAGTAGATTTGTGTCTTCATAATAATTGTAAGCCCTCTTACCTTCATTTTAGAAACTCTAAAGTTAATATGTGATGAAAGTTGGGATTTATGCATGTTTAATAAGTTATGCATGCTTATGCGAGTTCACTATGCTATGTTATGCATGTTTAATAAGTTATGCATGCTTATGCGAGTTCACTATGCTATGTTATGCATGTTTAATAAGTTATGCATGCTTATGCGAGTTCACTATGCTATGTTATGCATGTTTAATAAGTTATGCATGCGTATGCGAGTTCACTATGCTATGTTATGCATGTTTGATAAGTTATGCATGTTTATGCAAGTTCACTATGCCATGATTTGCAAGTCTAACAAGTTATGCATGTTTATGCAAGTTCACTATGCCATGATTTGCAAGTTTAACAAGTTATGCATGTTTATGCAAGTTCACTATGCTAAGTTATGCAAGTCCAACATGTTATGCATGTTTATTATGATATGTAAGATTTATCATGTATGTTGTGCCAAGTTCCCTCTTTCTATCCTTTATGCGTTATGACGAATATGTAAGCGATAGAATGACGTTGGGGGGTTTTTGGGTAAAACTTAAAATACATGAAAATATAAGATTGGGAATTTACCTATTAAGTTAGGTCTACCCCTTGGGAATTTACCTATTAAGTTAGGTCTACCCAAGTATTTGTTAAACTTGTGATTATGTTTTGAAAATAAAGTGGACATGACACTTAGAAAACATAAGTGTGGCCAACTCGAGGTTGGGTTGAGTTTGTAGCATAAACCTACCCGGAACCGACCGGCTTAACTAGTGGCTACAAGCAATAGGACCCAATGTGAGTAGTTGGTCATGTTGCACGTGAAACCCGAGGTTAGACTAAGTTGTGGTGTAAACCTACCCGGAACCGCCCGGCCTAACTAGTAACCACAACAAGGTCTAATGTGAGAGGTTGGGTGCATTAAATTAATTAATGCCTCATGATTAGGGTTAAGTCATGGCCCACTAATACTTAACCAATTTTGGGGATACGAGGGATTAGATGGGGTTAAGTGGTGAACTGTTGGTTACACTTAACTAATTTAATCCATGATTAGTGAGGGGTTAAACCACACTTAACCCTCTTAGAAACCCTAGCAACGTGGTCTGTTCCAGCAGTAATCCCAGTTGGGTATCATTCACAACCCTAGAGGCTAGGCTAGGGCGGGGCACGATTATTGGACTGATGTAAGCGACCGAAGCGACGACTGAGTGGTACAGCGGTGCGGGTCCAGGCGGGCTACGGACGTGCACGTAGTCCGGTGTTGGACAAACTCGAGGCACGGGTACCAGTAGGTTTAGACTGTGCATTATTGCTTAGGTGTCTGGGGTTGACACCCGAGGGCTTGATACACCCGAAGGTGGACCCAGCACAGTCTGACTACAACCATATGTGGGCCGTATGGACACCAACACTTGACGTGTTAGGTTTATAGGGAGCCGATCGACTAGACCATTGGGCTGGACCTTGCATTAAGGTCACCTCAAGCTATTGGGCCAAAGTTTGGGCTGAGGGATCAATACCTGTTATGTTAGTTTGCTAGTACACTGTGGTGCAAAGCTTAATCTTCTTTATGCGATGACACCTTTATCTATTGCCAGTATGTTCATCTCAGTTTCCATCATGATGTTAGCTTTATTAGTTTATAGACTGATCGTAGTAGGGCTTACCAGTCTTTTTGACTGACCTGTTTTCTTTCGCTTCTTTTCTTCCGTTCCCCCCCCCCAGGTTCTCAGGGAGGGAACAGTGGTGCTTAGCTTGGATCGCTTGCTTGTTCGCTGGATAGCTCATGTATGTCTGGACATTGAGCTCGCTATGGTTTATCATCTTTATTTTGGGGATAGCACTATGTATTTCAGTATTTCTGTTTATGATGTACTTGACATGTTTATTTTGGCAGTTGACTTTATGATGTACTAGACTTGTTTTGAGATGGTTTGAGATATTCCGCTGTTTTATTCTCACTTACTCTGTTTTACATATATATTTATGTTATTGTTCTGCCTTGATATATCATTATGCATGCTTACCCAGTTCTAACGCCCCCCAGAAGCTAGTGCCCCCGAAAGAGTGACCCTAGCGGAGGTGGGGTGTTACAAATTTGGTATCAGAGCATATGGTTTACGAGAAAGAACAAAAAGTTAGTTTTTAAAAGACTTTTGAAAAACTATTTTCAAAACAAGTATAAAGTATTTTCCAAAGAAAATTCTAGTATTTTAAAAGGCTATTCCCCAAAAAGCCATTAGCGTTATCCTTCGTTCCCTTGACCTAATCTTATCTTATCTTTCGTTTCAGTATGGCTGAGAATCTTTCCATCCCGGATGGAGTAAATGTACCACTCTGGTATAGGAGACTTCTAGAAGCTAGGGCGGTAGCTGGCCCCGCAAACCCTACTCCCACTCCTCCTCCTGTAGTTGAGAATCCTCCCCCTAATGTTAATATTCCTCCTCCCGTTGCTAATGTTCCTCCTCCTCCTGTTGCTGAGGCTCCTCTTCCTCCTCCTCCCCCTCAGCATCCTCAGGTTGAGTTCACAAAGGTTTGTAAAGACTTCAAGGAGATGGGAGGCAAGAATTTCCTAGGCACGGAATCTTTTGTTGAAGCTAGGAATTGGCTGAAAGACACTGAGGACTTGTTTGCTATCTTTGGGATTGATGACGAGAGGAAGATCTTATTGACAGTGTGGCTTTTGAAGGATGAAGCGGCCTATTGGTGGGAGGTCACCAATGGGACGAGGCCCGTTGAGACTTGGGCCGATTTGAGGGCTAGATTTGTGACCAAGTTTCTATCTTCTGCTGAGGCGAATTTACAGATGGAGAAGTTCATTGCATTAAAGCAAGGTGATATGTCTGTCAAGGAGTATGTGAACAAGTTTAATCAGCTGGTCCGTTTTGGTTTGGATATGGTGAACACTCATGAGAAGAAGGCTCTTCGATTTGCTAGAGGGTTGAATGAGCCGCTGCAGGGTTTGGCGATGTCACATATTCCGCATGGGGCTACTTTTGAGAGTTTTGTCAATATGGCTCTACTTCAGGGAGATGGAAAGAAAGAGGTCAAGACGAGTGATACTCAAGTAAAGAAGACCGATTCTCAAGGTAAAGTCAATCAAGGTGGTCAAAGCAGTCAGGGGAATCAGAGCAAGAACAAGAAGGGGAACAACAACAAAGGCAAGGGAAAGTGCAATTACTGTGGTGCGCCTGGACACTTTGCTAAGGATTGTAGGAAGAAGAAAAGGAAGCTTAGTGGTGGATGTTTTTCCTGTGGTGAGACTGGACACTTCAGCAAGGAATGCCCAAAGAAGAAAGGACAGGCTGGACCTTCAGGGGGGCAAGTTCATGCTCTCAATACCGCTCCAGTTCCAGATCGAGGTAGTGTTTCTGTTGAGAACCTTGTTTATGTTTCCGATCTTCCAGTACGTACCTTGTTTGATTCTGGTGCATCACATAGCTTTATTTCATCTGATCTTGTTGATAGTTTGCACCTTAGTACTAGCTTAGTGGATGATCCCGTTTGTGTTTCGAATCCCATTGGGGGTTCTGCTCATCTATCTATGATATGTGAGGATCTGAGGATCTCTATACTCAGTGTAGAGTTCTTGTGTAGTGCGTATGTTCTTGGTTTCAGGGGATATAGATTGATATTGGGCATGGATTGGCTGTCCAGATATGGAGCCATTCTTGATTGTGAGCATAGGGTTGTGAGGCTTGTGACTCTCCTTGGCAACACCTTAGAGATTTCATGCAATCCGAAGGATCCCGTCATGTTGTGCTATCTTGAATCTCTCGACTCGTCAGAGGAAGCCCTTCAGTCTGTAAGGGTGGTCCGAGATTATCCAGATGTTTTTGAGGAAGTTAAGGGGTTGCCCCCTAAACGAGAGATTGATTTTCGCATTTATCTGGTGGATAATGCTAAGCCTGTTTCTTTGCCCGTTCGGCACATGGCTCCGCGTGAGAGACGGGAGCTCAGCAAGCAAGTAAAGGAGTTACTTGAGAAGAACTTCATCAGACGAAGTATATCCGAATGGGGAGCGCCTGTGGTGTTTGCTACTAAGGCAGACAGTTCTCTTCGACTCTGTGTGGACTATAGAGAATTGAATAAGCTGACTAAGAAGAACAGACACCCGTTACCGAGGATCGATGATCTCTTTGACCAGCTTGTTGGTGCTTCTATTTTCTCTCAGCTTGATCTTGCTACTGGATTTCATCAGCTCAGAGTGGCTGAAGATAGTATAGACAAGACTGCATTCAGAACTCCAGATGGATTCTTTGAATGGCTTGTTATACCGTTCGGTTTGACGAATGTACCCGCGTATTTCGTTGACTTGATGAGTAGGGTGTTTCGAGAGTTCTTGAACAAGTTTGCCGTGGTCTTTGTGGATGATATTATGATCTTCTCCAAGGATGAAGAAGAGCACGCGAGGCATCTTGTAGAGGTGATGGATACGCTTAGAGCGCATCAGTTAAAGGCCAAGTTCTCCAAGTGTCACTTTTGGAGAAGGGAAGTTAGATTCCTTGGGCATATCGTATCCAAGCAAGGCTTAGCGGTAGATCCCGCTAAGGTGGTTGCAGTTCAGGATTGGAAGACTCCAAGGAATGCAAACGAGGTGAGAAGTTTTCTAGGTCTTGCGGGTTTTTACCGGAAGTTCATCAAGGACTTCGCGAAGATATCCGCTCCTCTTACTAAGTTGACGAAGAAGCACTTAGTTTTTGCTTGGGATATGGACTGTGAGCTTGCTTTTCAGAGGCTCAAGAAAGCCCTTACCTCAGCACCAGTTCTAGCTTTACCCGATGGTGGTAAGATGTTTACCGTGTACACTGATGCTTGTGGCACGGGATTGGGCGCCGTTCTGATGCAAGAAGGCAGAGTTATATGTTTTGGTGGAAGGCAACTTAAGGTGCATGAGAAGAAATATCCCACCCATGATCTAGAGCTGGCAGCGATTGTATATGCACTCAAGGCTTGGCGTCATTATCTTCTGGGAGAGAGATTTGAGCTGTATACTGATCATAAGTCTTTGAAGTATCTCTTTTCGTAGAAGGATCTGAACTTGAGGCAGCAAAGATGGATGGAATTCTTGGCGTCCTATGATTTTGATATAGCCTATACCCCTGGCAAGGGGAATGTTGTAGCGGATGCGTTGAGTAGAAAAAGGTTGACACTAAGTCCTCTATTTGTTGAGATGAAGAATTTAGAGTTCTTGGCAACCTTTGATTTCTCTTTGGCGGTTGAGTCGATGACCGGTTCTTTAGCATCTCTTGAGCTCAGGCCTACCCTTCTGGATCAAGTTGGGGCTTCGCAGAAGGAAGACCCTCAGATAATTGAGATTATGGATAAGCTGATTCGAGGGGAGACATCTAGTCACCTTGCTCGATATTCTATAGATGATAAGGGTTGGCTGAGGAGATACGGAAGGCTTTGTGTTCCGATGGTGGAAGACTTGGTGAGGAAAGTTCTTGATGAAGCACATCGCTCCAAGTTGACTATACATCCGGGTGGAGATAAGATGTATAAGGATATGAAGCGCATTTTCTTCTGGCCTGGGATGAAGAAGGATGTGGCAGAGTTTGTCTCTAGATGTGTTGTTTGTCAGAGAGTAAAAGCCGAGTCGAAGAAGCCCGGTGGGCTATTGCATCCTCTAGAGGTCCCGCTTTGGAAGTGGGAGAGTATCTCCATGGACTTTATTGATGGGCTTCCAAGGTCAAGGAAAGGGAATACGAGCATTTGGGTTATTGTAGATAGACTTACGAAGAGTGCTCATTTTATTCCAGTAAAGAGCAAAAGGACCGCATCTGGACTAGCATCAGTATATCTTCGTGAGATAGTACGACTACATGGAGTCCCTTCCAGCATAGTCAGTGACCGAGACCCCATCTTTACTAGTCAGTTCTGGAACAGTTTGCAGGAAGCTATGGGCACGAGGTTGAACCTGAGTACGGCCTATCACCCACAAACGGACGGTCAGACAGAAAGGGTGAATAGGGTACTTGAGGACTTGTTGAGGCTTTGCATTCTGGACTTTGGTGGTACTTGGGAAGACCACCTTCCTCTTGTTGAGTTTGCATATAATAACAGTTATCAGGCAAGCATAGGGATGGCACCATTTGAAGCTTTATATGGGAGGCCGTGCAAGTCGCCTACATGTTGGTGGGAGACTACAGAGAAGCTCATACTTGGGCCTGATATGATCAGAGATACGTCCGAGAAGATCGAGTTGATTCGGAGACGAATGAAAGCGGCCCAAGACCGACAGAAATCCTATGCTGATAAGCGAAGATCCGATTTGGAGTTTGATGTTGGGGATATGGTTTTCGTAAAGGTTTCTCCTTTGCGGAATGTGGTCCGATTTGGAGCTGTTGGGAAGTTAGCACCGAGATTTGTTGGACCCTTCCCTATCATAGAGAGAATTGGGAAGATGGCTTATAAAGTGCAATTGCCCGAGAAGCTGTCCGGAGTGCATAATGTCTTTCATGTCTCGCATCTCCGAAAGTGCTTACATGAGTCCGCTGAGGTGGTTGAACCTAGCATTCTTGAAGACGTGGAAGTGGAGAAAGAGGCAACTTTGAGGAGAGCTCCGATTCGTATCTTGGGGACGGAGACCAAGAAGCTAAGGAATCGAGAGGTCAGGTTGGTGAAGGTTCAATGGGGTGAAGCCGAGGAAGACGCAACTTGGGAAACCGAGGAGAAGATGCGTGGGCTTTATCCATTCCTTTTTGAGGGTACACTCTCAATCTCTTTCCTTTGTTAGCATATCTTTCTCTTTGCTATCCATGTTTATCTAGTTATCGTGCTAATCTTGTCATGAGAACCTTAGGTAGAAACCCTTTGGATGAAACATGTGCTTGAGACATGTTATGTTTGATGGTTGCAAGTGGTTGCAAGTGTTTGCAAGTGGTTACTCGTGGATGCATGATACACATTAGGCACTAGATCGGCTCACACACTCCTCATATTGGATGTGCATGAGTGTTTATGCTTATTCTTGGATGAAATTTGCATGCAAACACATGGATGTTGCATATGGATGTATGATTGAGCACGCATGTAGATATTATACATTATGTTAGGGATTTGCATACATATGGATACATTTCACTAACATATTCTGCATTGATCTTTGCATTAGATAAGTACATATACAAACACTTTTGCATATGTTCATACAGCATTTAGAATCTTTTAAGGATAATGGTTGCTCGTGGATGATGTTTTGAGTAGATGGATGTTGGATGGTAGGATATGTTCTTCCTAACTTGAAGATTTCGGGGACGAAATCCTTTAAGGAGGGGAGAATGTAACAACCCATTTTTTCAATAACTGTTATAACGTAAATCGAGGCATAAATTAATTCTAAAATCTGAATCAAGGGAAACGGGCTTTGCCATTGCGTTCGTCTTGGAAAAATACGCAAAATAGAGTCCGAGTTTTCGAAAATCGGAGTCCGTATGACCCAGTTAAGGCCCATTGAAGTTTTCAGAAATTTCCATGTTAAAAACAGATTTAAATTTTAAATTAAAAACAAGGATTAGGGCTAATTGGCGTCAGGCGGGAAAACTCCCGCCAAGACCCCCATGTCGACAGGCATGTCGACAGGGGTCTAAGGGTGTCGACTGCCCTGTCGACAGCCCTGTCGACACGGGGTGGCCGGGCAGTTTTGCCTGGCGCACCATTTTGATTTGGGCTTGGTCTTGTGGCTTGGTTCTAGAGAATTCCGAAATCTGACGGACCTAAACTAACCTAGGGTTAATCCTAGGGCTAAAAACACTCTAATCTTCTATAAATAAGCCCCTAATCCTACCCTAAAACCTCATTATTCATTCTAGCAACCAAACTATGTCAAATTGAATTCTCAAATGGCCTCCACCTAAAAACCCTAGCCTCCACCCTCTTCAAAAATCATTTCTATGAAGATTTTGATGTTCAAACAAGCATTTCTAAGTTGTATGAATGATCATTAGCTTGCATACATCATCAAGTTGCAAGCTTTATTTGCTAAGCTAGAGTCTTTGGGATTTTTGTTAATTGGAGCTTTGTTTTGGGTTTTTATGCTTGCATAAAGGGCTTCTCAATCTTTATTAGTAGATTTGTGTCTTCATAATAATTGTAAGCCCTCTTACCTTCATTTTAGAAACTCTAAAGTTAATATGTGATGAAAGTTGGGATTTATGCATGTTTAATAAGTTATGCATGCTTATGCGAGTTCACTATGCTATGTTATGCATGTTTAATAAGTTATGCATGCTTATGCGAGTTCACCATGCTATGTTATGCATGTTTAATAAGTTATGCATGCTTATGCGAGTTCACTATGCTATGTTATGCATGTTTAATAAGTTATGCATGCTTATGCGAGTTCAATATGCCATGTTACACATGTTTGATGAGTTATGCATGTTTATGCAAGTTCACTATGCCATGATTTGCAAGTTTAACAAGTTATGCATGTTTATGCAAGTTCACTATGCCATGATTTGCAAGTTTAACAAGTTATGTATGTTTATGCAAGTTCACTATGCCATGATTTGCGAGTTTAACAAGTTATGCATGTTTATGCAAGTTCACTATGCTAAGTTATGCAAGTCCAACATGTTATGCATGTTTATTATGATATGTGAGATTCATCATGTATGTCGTGCCAAGTTCCCTCTTTCTATCCTTTATGCGTTATGACGAATATGTAAGCGATAGAATGACGTTGGGGTTTTTTTTGGGTAAAACTTAAAAATACATGAAAATATAAGATTGGGAATTTACCTATTAAGTTAGGTCTACCCCTTGGGAATTTACCTATTAAGTTAGGTCTACCCAAGTATTTGTTAAACTTGTGATTATGTTTTGAAAATAAAGTGGACATGACACTTAGAAAACATAAGTGTGGCCAACTCGAGGTTGGGTTGAGTTTGTAGCATAAACCTACCCGGAACCGACCGGCTTAACTAGTGGCTACAAGCAATAGGACCCAATGTGAGTAGTAGGTCATGTTGCACGTGAAACCCGAGGTTAGACTAAGTTGTGGTGTAAACCTACCCGGACCCGCCCGGCCTAACTAGTAACCACAACAAGGTCTAATGTGAGAGGTTGGGTGCATTAAATTAATTAATGCCTCATGATTAGGGTTAAGTCATGGCCCACTAATACTTAACCAATTTTGGAGATACGAGGGATTAAATGGGGTTAAGTGGTGAACTGTTGGTTACACTTAACTAATTTAATCCATGATTAGTGAGGGGTTAAACCACACTTAACCCTCCTAGAAAACCCTAGCAACGTGGTCTGTTCCAGCAGTAATCCCAGTTGGGTATCATTCACAACCCTAGAGGCTAGGCTAGGGCGGGGCACGATTACTGGACTGATGTAAGCGACTGAAGCGACGGCTGAGTGGTACAGCGGTGCGGGTCCAGGTGGGCTACGGACGTGCACGTAGTCCGGTGTTGGACAAACTCGAGGCACGGGTACCAGTAGGTTTAGACTGTGCATTATTGCTTAGGTGTCTGGGGTTGACACCCGAGGGCTTGATACACCCGAAGGTGGACCCAGCACAGTCTGACTACAACCATATGTGGGTCGTATGGACACCAACACTTGACGTGTTAGGTTTATAGGGAGCCAATCGACTAGACCGTTGGGCTGGACCTTGCATTAAGGTCACCTCATGCTATTGGGCCAAAGTTTGGGCTGAGGGATCAATACCTGTTATGTTAGTTTGCTAGTACACTGTGGTGCAAAGCTTAATCTTCTTTATGCGATGACACCTTTATCTATTGCCAGTATGTTCATCTCAGTTTCCATCATGATGTTAGCTTTATTAGTTTATAGACTGATCGTAGTAGGGCTTACCAGTCTTTTTGACTGACCTGTTTTCTTTCGCTTCTTTTCTTCCGTTTCCCCCCCCCCCAGGTTCTCAGGGAGGGAACAGTGGTGCTTAGCTTGGATCGCTTGCTTGTTCGCTGGATAGCTCATGTATGTCTGGACATTGAGCTCGCTATGGTTTATCATCTTTATTTTGGGGATAGCACTATGTATTTCAGTATTTCTGTTTATGATGTACTAGACATGTTTATTTTGGCAGTTGACTTTATGATGTACTAGACTTGTTTTGAGATGGTTTGAGATATTCCGCTGTTTTATTCTCACTTACTCTGTTTTACATATATATTTATGTTCTTGTTCTGCCTTGATATATCATTATGCATGCTTACCCAGTTCTAACGCCCCCAGAAGCTAGTGCCCCCGAAAGAGTGACCCTAGCGGAGGTGGGGTGTTACAACTTATATGTAAATTAAGTTATTTACAAGAACAAGAATACGAAATCTACGGATGAGGATAACATAATTTATATCTATGGGAAGAGAAACTTATTAGTGGACCTTAGTTAAGAGAACTAAGTTAATAAGTAAACAACTATAAGTTGTAGTGACGGTGTAAAATGGAATTACGATTAAATGAGAAAGAATGAGGAAAACTTGTGAAATGAAATAAATTATATTTAATCATAAATAATGACTGACATGTTAAAAAGAAAATAGGTGAATTGAGGAATACTTAATTACATATTAAGTGGAACATTTTATTGTAACGATGAAATCAAACTAGAATATAAATGGATTGTGTATTACAGACCTTGGATCATAACCTAGAGAATTACATGTTGTGGGCTTGTTAATAAACTTAAATGGGTTAATTTATATGACCGGAATTAATAAGCAAGAGAAAACTTGAATAAGAAGTCAATGTGAACGGGGATAACCAAGTTAAATGGAAACCTGGTGAGGTAAAGACAGCGCGTAAAAAAATGTTTAGACATAGTGAAACGACCTGAACTTCCCTGTGAAGGAAAGCCTGGATTCCTTGAGGACAAGACGAATCAGAACACAACAGAAGAACATTTCATTGCTTATTACAAAAATTTACATCATAGTACAAGAATATACAGAGTATTAATAAATATTGTACATCCGAAAATATCAGAGATTTAAATTACATTACTGCAGCGGAAAATAATACAAAACACAACTGAAAGAGATAAACGGATATAGAGCTTTCCGGATATCATTCCAGTTGTAAACAAGGAAGCTATGAATATAAATCTGCAAAACCAAAACTACTAGCTGTCTGTGTGGAAAATAAGGGCACCCAGAGTTAGGTTAAAACAATAAACTCCAGGTCTGTCATGTGACTGGTGTGAGAACTAAAAATGTTATTTAAAACTTTATTTTAAAGGAGAGTAATTCAAGGGACCACCCCGTATAACATGGAACGGGTTTCCACCCAAGAATACTTGTACCTAGAATAAACAACGCAATGCTTTTTGGAAAAATGAAGCTATTATAGGACCTAATTCCCATCACACAATGCAACGCAAGCCGGAGGATAGGGTTTTACCTTATAATAGCCAAATAATGCTTGATACATTTAAAACAAATCATTTGATACTATTATAGGTGTATAGTGTCAAAACAACTTCAAATATAAATGTATCAATCCTAGGCGGCATGGGTTCCATCTATCATGTCGCCAACACTAGGCTCTACAATCAAAACCGAAATGTCATGTATTGGAAATTGGATTTCCGTCATGAGTCGAGACTAGGGGCAAGCTCCTCACCGGATTCGAGACACTCTAGCAAATGCCTTAGGATTCCCCGCAGAGAACCCTTGGAATCGGCTGGACAGATCCTCATTAACGTTTGAGGATTAGTTATTCCTGAACACACGTTTCCCGGTCCTATCGGACCTATCTATCGGCTCCGAAGAGATCGATATATCCGAGGTGCCTCGCATTCCAACATCCACAAAGGTATAATAATCAACAATGTCAGGGCTAGTAAAACGCTGACACCACCCATAACTATAAAGAAACGTCGTGTTCTCCCAGCGGTCCTTATCCCGTTTTTAACTCATACCGAGGTGTGAGGCTCGCGAATCAATGCTATGCACAAAGCTACGCTGTATTAAAGCCGTGCTTTGATCATCAACCACAAGACTCTGCTTTTCAACAAAAGGCTTAATCATTGCATCTCAACATGCCACACAGGCAATTCATGCCATGCGACTGATATCTATCGATATATAACCTCTGAGCTCGTACGTCTCAGAGAAGGGCGTTAAGCAAGAGAATAAATTCTCCGCTGCCAAACAGATATATATTTAATAGAAATCAATCAGCACAGAATAAAATCCAATGTCAGACACACAATCCATTTATAAGTCCGTTGTGGGTCTGAACGAAACCGGAGGCACCTTATTCCTCCCCCACATGTCCAATATAGGGGAGAGTTCCTCGCATATCCATTGATATCCATGTACGCCTGGACGATCACCAATTATTACCTCGGCTTGGGTGCACAGCCCAATCAAGACATCAGTAATCATCCAAACGATGTGAAGACCTTGAGTCTTCAACCACCGTCTTCATCGTCGACATATCGTCGAATCAGTTATTCAGAACGGGTATAAACCTAGCCTTTCCGAATAATTCGCGTATATAATAAACAAGTGCTATAACCCATAGCATACGCCTCATTCCAATTCTGAATATTCTTTTATTCAAATATTCACATACTTTGGGAAAGGTTCCCATTAATTTTATCAAAGATAAATTCTTTAAATTTATTCTTGAATCTTCCTTTGGATATCATTTCAATCTAATTAAAGATGCATTAAAACTCCACTTGGTTTTAATCTTCCAAAAAATCAATATTAACGATTGTTTAACTTGGGAAATCATATCCCGTCTTTAACTAGGTTAAAGAACCAATGTCATTTAAAACATGGTTCACGATAAACCTAAAATCACATTCCATTTCATCAGTCTTTAACCGTAGATTAGCAAGTGAACAATTCCCTAAGTATCAACCCCGAAGGCCGAAACCAGAATCAGATCAATACCCAAGAAACCATTCAACTTAACTAATCTCCAGTTAGTTTCTGATTTTCTTAAATCCATTGGGTCTAAGAACAGTAATATTAAAGATACCATTCACAACAACCCAAAATTTCATTCCATTGTTAATCGGGTTAAAGAACAAGTGTTATTTTAAAACACCGTGCACGATAAACCCAAATCACATTCCATTAATTATGGAATCTTCACGGAAAAACAAATCAATATATAATCGATATCAATTTCCGTATCCGACCAATAATATAAATGGAATAATGACAAAGCCTTTTAAATTCCATATGTATTATCAGTCTTCCTCCACAGAAGTTCGCTTCAATTATTATCAATTGAATTCCATTCAATTCCAATTTAATATATTAAAATGGAAAACTTTACTTTGGAAAATTCCCGTTAAATATTAATAAAAATATTTATAAATTTCAAATCACATTTCACTGTAAAGAGGGTTAAAGAACGAATGTCATTAAAAACACAGTTAACAACAGACCCAAAATCCCATCAATCTCTAACCGTAAATTAGTAAGAGAACAATTCCCTAAGTATTAACCCCAAAGGCTAAAACCAACATCAGATAAATACCCACGAAACCATTCAACTTAGCTAATCTCCAGTTAGTTTCTAATTTTCATAACTCCACTGGGTTTAAGAATAGTATTGTTAAAGATACCATTCACGACAAACCCAAAATTCAATTTGATATTAAATACAAGACTCTGAGAAGAAAATATATTGGCTTATATTCAATATCAAATTCTGAAATCAACAAATATCATATTGGAATAACGATATACATGTCTTCCAAATTTCTCCACAACATCCATATAATCACGGAATTCAATATCGAAATATTCCGAAGATGCATTCGATTCAAAGCCATTCCAATTCTCATATTGGAAATTTCTGGTTATTTTTAAAACCATTCCAAATCAGATATTGAAATTAGATTTTGATCTTTTACTGAATATTATTTTTTAAAATATTCATTATTTTAAAATATTCGTTATTTTAAAATATTCATTCTTTCTGAACTGGAATCAGACACAGTCAATTACCATATAATGTTATTATATGGATTTCATACAACACATGTATACAACAGTGAAAAATAATCATCCGTCATCCAGAGTGCATTCTACACTGTATAAGAATTAAATATAGATATTTAACGCTTACAACAGTCTATCAACCTATCGATTAACATACAACTAAACTATCGGGATTAGTGTACGTCAAATATCATCCCAACACCCGTGTGGGGTTTCAACCAACAAATACTGAATATTATTTGTGCAGTTGGGCAATGTGTAAAATTTATTGTCCCAATCAATATCTGTCAAATGTGTGTACATAAACAAATTGTCTGTTTGTAAATGAATATTAATTTAGTTCATTTATACAATAAAAAATGATATCTTTATTGTTCTAACATATTTTAGAAAATTTTGGCAACATAACGGCGCGATATCAAAATCGGGTAATGTCTAGCATTACACCTCCCCGGATATTGGCTCGCGCCATACACACATAACAATTCTAATCAATTCATTTCGCCCAAACAACCAAATTCAACCAAATAATCTAATCAAGCAAACCAAACAATCAAACAAGTCGTCCATATTCTGTGGACGATGGGGAATGGTTTATATATGCAGAAATAAAATAAATAACTGTATAAGAAAATTATAGTGAGGAGCCCTCACCTTCGGTTTCCACTCCGCCATTTTTATTTCTGAATTTCAGAACAGTCCTGACTTGCCTGAAATTCCAACGTAATCTTCTTTACGCTGTTCATAGTAAAAATCACATTTTTATTTCAATTCTAAAAATTATATTTCTAATACTCTACATATATAAAAATCATATTTTTATCTTTCTAAAAACATTTCCATGCCATACACTAGTTAAAAATCATATTTTTATTCTTGCCAAAAATATTTCCTTCCTTCGATAAAAATCTTATTTTTAACTAACCAAAAATGATATTTTTCCATAACCAAAAATAACTTTATGTAATTAAAAATCATAACTTTATGTAATTAAAAATCATAACTTTATATAAATAAAAATCATAACTTTATATACTTCATACGTCAAAAACCATAGAAGCTTTAAAGCGGAGAAAACTCACATATTTTCTATCGCCCGGATTTGCTGTTCTGGTTCCAGAATTTGCAAACGAGCTCCAATCTTCACATCATCTTTTTTTCTAGCTTAAACGCGCCATTCCGGACAACTTTCGCCTAGTGGTTTTCCTTCCGAAAATGTGCCATTTCGCCAGAAATCGCGAAAAGACAGCATTTGGACAGCAGACTTTGGACGCGTTTTCCCAACAGCTCCGCAATCCAAAATAGGACTATCGTATACCAAATCGAAGAGAAAATCGTGCTCTTTGAATTTGGTACTGTGGAGTTTTGGCCAGAAATACACGGTTTGGGAGTTATTTTCGAAATAGTGATAGTGGGTTAAATGCAAACCGGAAATTTAGTGGAAAATGAGTTTTTGAGTGTAGCGAGGCCCACTGCCGAAGCTTCGTAGCTGCAGGCGGCGGAGGGGCCTGACTGGGCGGCGGAACGGTGCGGGTGGTGGTGGTTGGGCCGATAGTGGTGGTGGTGGCCTTGTTTGGGTCTAGGGTTTAGGTTTGTGAAGGGAGAGAGAAAGAGAATAGGAGAGAGAGGAGGAGGAGGAGGGTGGCCGGAGGGGGTGCGACGGCCTAAGGTGGTGCGGAGGTGGCTAATGGGGCACGGCAGCAACATGGTGGAGGAGGAGGCCATTTTTTCTTTTTTGAAGAGGAAGAGAGAAATGGAGCAAAAGTGATTATATGCTAGTTTCTCGCCTATCGTCCGAATACAAACGATCTCCGCTTGTCGCGGTTTTCGGGCATGAGATAGTAGATGTGAAGACGAGTCCAACGAAAAAAGTTCTGTTGAATTCTGAGTTCATTTGACCTTCCGTTAAAATTGTCAAAGATGCTAAGATATTGTTCAAAAATGCGATTTTGGCGCACCTTATCTTCCTGCATGCCCACACACTAACTCCAAACGTTATGGCCTTTTGGATTTAACCATTATTAGACGATACAAATCCCAAAAAAAAACAGAATCGAATTCTGAGGTCGTATCAATAACGTTCCTTTGTAAAATGACTACCTGTTTTACCCTAAACAGTTTTAGCTCGCATGACCACATACTAACTCCGTTCGACATGCATTTTGGAACTCAACAATGATTTGTCATTATGAATCCAGAAAAATTTATCTCATCGAATTCTGAGCTCATATGCAAAATTTCAATTTTTAAGGGCTATGCACTATATAAAATTCCGTAGCGATTATTCTGAATTTTCAACTGGAAATAACGTTTTATTCCCGCAATGAAATTTGGATTTTTCAGATTCGTTGGAAAGATATTCTCAAATAGATTCAAATATTTTTGGTTTCGCTAAAATTCGGTTTATTTTGAATCCTATACATTCATTTGAAATTTGAACTCGAATTTTCAAACTACCACGCCATTTTCAATTCCTTTTATAATTTAAAATAAATATTTATATTCTAACGACGATTCAAATAAATATATACTTCTAATTCTATTCAAAATAAATTTCTAGTCGTTATTATTCAAAATAAATCATATTAAATATTCAAAATTCATTAAAATTGCCAAAATAATTCTTTTAAATTGGTTCGGATTTTCTGGTTGTTACACATAGGGCCTAATGACACATTAAAATGAGGCGCTTGGACCAGTCCGTACGTTTGAGGGTGAATAACCCAAAGGGGTAGATCATTGTGGTGCCATGAGGCACGAGGGGAGCGCATGTTCATTTGATTATTCTGTCGGCCGTGAAGGATTGGAAAGGGAATCACGCGGCTTCCTAAGATACGTAAGGTGCTCCTAGTAGTCCTCTGTGCGGTGGCAGGTATTCAGGCTATGCTTATAGAGGTTGGGTTTGTGCATAACTACTTGGTGGGTGAGACTTGACTGCAAAAGTAGATTTACTATCAGAACGTTGTGACGAGGTGACACTAGGGTGATTCGGCAATCGCCTCAACAGGAAGGCAGAGGCCAGGACCAATAAGGATAGTAGATCGTCGGGTACCCGTCATTGACAGCCAGTGGGATGCAAAAAGACTAGAGCTAAACCCAATAGACCATTCACCTTTCACTATCGAGTTACGGTGGTTGAGGGGAGACGCCAACTGGATGTTTAGATTGTTTCTTAGGGGAAAGTTGTTTAGCTCTTGTAGTCTTTACTAGTTGAGGGAGGGGCCGAGGTGGGGCCATAGCCACCATGAAAACAAACCTTAGGAATATGTGTATTTTAAGGCTCTTAAAGGCGGGCCTGTACAGATATGGAAAAGCTCCCGACCGAGTTCCGTGTATCTTGTACGGCCCTGCCACAGAATTCTATGCACATTATGTGCGGTTAAGGCATCTAATACGATTGACGATATGTACGTGGGATAGTCTAGATACATGCATGTCGGCTCTGGGTGTTGTATCGTAGACTTGAGGGAATTACTCTGATATGAAATCTGATTCGATCGACAGTGGCAGTCCAATACGCTTACGTAGAGTAGTAATGATAGATATATGAGGAACGTAACATTGTTATGTAGATATTTGTACGTCATTCTGGCGTAGGATGAAGGACTGCGTTCATTTATGTGGCGTTACAGTGGAGACCGTGCGAGTAGGGTACCATGGGGTGTACCTCAATATTGAGGTGTAGCTACATATATACTGTATTAGGTTAATCGACTGGGAAGCAAATGGGTACAACGTATGTGTAAGCTTTGAGAGCTATGGACCCAAGTAACCTAGTAAATAAGAAAATGTGATTGAACTGTATATGTAGGATTGTCCAAAGTGTATAATTTAAATCTAGTCCCAAAAAATTGTGTTCTGACCCCCTCCTTATAACTATTCGCAGGTCAGATTTGTGGCCCAGACACGATAGCTTTGGATACTGGTTAGGTAGTATTATTAATACAGTAACGTTATACTTTGATTATATTATATTTTATCCATTCCGCTGTGAGATATTTTCTGAGCTCTGACATATTTTATGTATCTGTCTTTTCTACGGGATACCAGAGCAAACCAACACGAGTTTCGATAGATTAGAATTTTGAAATAAAAAATTTGATCTATCGGAATTTGTATTGTTACATCTGGTATCAGAGCTTTGGTTTAGGATTCCTGCATAGATAGTGAGTGAATGTATTTTTATTTTTAATATATATATATATATATATATATATATATATATATATATATATATATACCTAGATCCATAGAGGAACCCACTAAATAGAAAGAGTATAATATGGTAAGAAATGAGATGTTTGCTTTGTACACTAAAGAACGAATATGGAAATCTGAGACCCTTAAGTAATTTAGGTGGAAAGTGTACAATGTACTTTGTATAAAAGGAAGCTGAATCCTATATGATTAGTATTTTGGGTTAGTGGGTTTGGAAGTAAAGTCTTATAAATTGGAAAAGATTAAAAAGAGAAAATTGGATTAGGAATATATATAGTTGCGAGAATTTACCTTGGGAAGTGTCTGTGAAAGCTTAGAAAATTGGAAACCCGCTTTGAGTCCAGCCCCATTGTTAACTTTTAAGATCTTGAAATTGTAAAAGTTTTGGGAAAAAGGATTTATGGTGTTTTCTAGTTTTAATCTTAAAAGTGATAGTTTTAAAATATTTAAAGAAATACATATTGGGTTTTAAAGTAAAATGGGGTATATTTTGGAAGCAATGATTTCTCTTGAAAATTTTGTCTAAAGTAAAATTCTCTCAGTAAAAGGTGCATATATAAAGCATGTATTGCTCGCTAGTTTTCTTGTTATATTACATGAAAGGATTTAAAAGGAAAACATGGAAAAAGTTGCATTTTGTTGAAAACTGAAATTTCCAGTAAAGAAAGTTTTGAAGTCTCTATTCTTTTGACAATCATTTCTGATAAATTGTTCTAACAAGAGAAAAATTTGTTGGATGGACAAAATAAGTTGTAGAAATTAAGAATATAGTAGATGTTTGCACCTTATAGTAAGAAACTGGACTAACCTTATAGGCAAGAACGGGCCGTAAACCCGATTGAGAAATAGTTGTCCATATCTACTCCAGTTTTGTGATTTGAAAAAAAATATGATGATTTGCATTTTTTAAGATGACGTGTATTTATGGTTTGGAAAAGGTAAGTTTTCATGAGGGAAATAAAATTTTGAAACTTCTAATTTTTTTAAGAGAAAAAAAATTAAATGAAAATGCCAAACCTTGTTTTAAAAGTATGGAGTAGGAAAGGATTAGTGCCTAGGGAAGACAAGAATTTTTTTGAGGCTATAAAGTAAATAGCGAGAATTATCTTGGAAAAAATGGTAAATTCCTGTAGAATGCGTAAGCATTGAAAAGCAGAGGGTGTTGCTTGAAATGACTGTTGGTACACAGCTAGAATTAGTAGTAACTACTAGATAGTAAAGGGCAAGTAAGTGTCTAGATCCTGTTGCTAATTTTCATGTTAGGGGTAAAACGCATTACTACATTTCTGTTGGGATCGTCCCATTATTTTGTTCTTGTTGGGTAGTTAGGGTAAAACCTAAACCTGTCTTGGATCCCATGGTTTGAACTTTTCTGTCAGAGGGGGACATAGTCCCAAGATTCTTGGCCCTTAGTAGTTGTTGCGTAAAGTGTCTATTTTCCTATTTTAGTTGAAAGACTAGAAGGCTTATTGGAAAACTAAACCTACATCTGATAATTAAATAGGCTAAGAAAAGAGAAATGGTACAACTAAAAAGGAAACAACAAATTCAGTAAAGCAACAATCATGATAAATTATGAGAAAAGATGGGTAAAGATAAAAATTTCCGAGATGAGATGAAAAAGAAAATCAGTAACAAAAGAAAAAAATTCTTATGTGGGTTGTACTTGGATAGGAAAATAAGAAATCTTTATAAATATTCATATAAAAATCCAAGTACGGTTGAAAAAAAGTATATAAAAGAAAAACAGAAGATGTGAAATTTTCCGTTTTCCACCTTTTTGTAACATAAGAAATCGAATTTAGAAAATTAGAATTTTCTGAAATTCGAGAAATAAAGTTGGTTGGTAGGATTTTGGATGCAACAATTGGATGAATTACGCTCTTACTCAGTAAGAGTATGGGAAAATTTGGATGAAAAAGCATTTTGATTTTCAAAATATTGCATTCATGTAGAACTACCAATATATTTAGGATGTGAGCATCATGATTTAAAAGGATTTTTGAAAAACTAGCATATACATTGGTGGTAACACTTAGGCTTACATACATTATTATGTTGTATTTCACTTTGCTCAAGTGCATAATGTTTGCAAAAATTGGATGCACACATGATGGATGAATATTATGCAGGTGGTTATTCGATTTTACCGTTATCAAATTTCGGCGGAGAAATTTCCTAAGGGTGGAAGAATGTAACACCCCTTATTTTTTAAGATAATAAAATATGAGTAACTTAATTAAATGGTGAGAATTAAGTAAAACGTCCTGCGCCGTTGCATCCGTCTCAGAATTCTGGTCAAGATAGACAACTGGTTTGCGTAGAACGGACATCGTATGAGGAATATAAAAAGCCTAGAAGTTTGCATACGCGTAAGAGAATTATATATCTACAAACAAATAAAAAATATTTAAAAAAAATTCAAAACAGCGATCAGAAGACCCAGGAGCTGAACCGCCCCATTCTAGGGGTCGACCCAGGGTGTTTGGGGCTCGACACCATAAGAGGGGGGTCAACCCCTATTCAGTTCTGGGAAGAATTCCAGTTTTTGAACGTGGACTCGTTTCTTGACCAAATACTTTGTTGAACACCTATAAATAAGCCTATAGAGCCTACCCTAAGACTCATATTTCTAAGACAACGTAAAAGCTCTGCCATTACTCTTCCACCTCAAACTACTTCTGATAATTTAGATTATTAGTTTAGGAAAATTCTGAATCTAGATCTGGAGGAAAAGGATGAAAATCAATTGGAAGGTGTTCAAATCTCTTATTGAAGTGAGGTAATTTTCTAGATCTGGTCTATTTCAATTCTCTTTTCATTCTTTCCTTTTTCTTTTAGTACAAATTGTAGATACATGGTTGTTAGATTCTGAATCCAATTATAGGAAAAAACCATGGAATGCTAGATTTGGGCCGGATCCATGATTTGGAAAGCATATAAGGTGAGTGGATATAAGTTATATCATTTTAGATAATGATATATTATCGTTTAGCATTCCCCGTTATCATGAAATGTGAATTTGCCAGAATAATTAAAAGTGTTAAGATGCTGTTATAACAAGTTGAGATATTAATATGAATATGTTGGAAAATTCATATGTTGAATCGTTTAAAGTGTTAAATGTTTACATATTGAAAAACAAACATGTTAGAATATGAGTAGCGACTACTGTTGTTATAATTATATGATTCAGTTGTGGCATATTATGTATTTAAATTATTAGATGTAGAATTGAGAAAATGACATGTTAACTTGTTATATTTGAACAATTACCCTGTAACACCCTGTATTTTTTTATATATAATTAAAATGAAATAAAATATATGAAAATATGCTTATGATAGGTAAATAATGGTGATGCATAAGGAGAATTAATTAACACATGGAAGAGAAGAAAAATTAGTTCGATAACGACGTATGTAACGGAAAAGATAGTAAAATAAGGATAACTAATTCAAGAATCAGGAATTAGGTAAAATGGACATCACCATTGCGTTTGTCTCGGAAAAATACGCGAAATAGAGTCCGAGTTTTCGAAAATGGGATACCGTATGAAGAAGATATGGACGAACGAAGTTAGGCAGAAAAACCGAAAACAGTCCAGAATACACTGGCGCACTTGTGAAGTGCGCCAGTACAAAAATACACTGGCGCACCTGCCAGGTGCGCCCGTACAAATCCAGCACCGAATTCTGGAGTGTTCTGAGGTGACGTGTCTTCTTTTGAGTGGGTAGATGATGTGTATTCGAGCTGTGCGATTCTAATGACTTCTGGACTGATCTGAAGGCTCTAAATCACCCTATTCACCTATAAAATAACACCTAGACCTAGCCTAACTCACACAAATTCATATGGCACCAAAAATGCAGCAGAAATCCCTCTTGATCATGGCCGCCACCTCTAATAAACTTCCTAAGCTTTCATCCACAATCCAATTCAAAGAACAAGGCTTCTACAATGATTCAAGATAATAAATCAACAACACCGCGACATTTTTACAACAAATTCAAGGGGATAGATCAATGACACTGCAACTTCCTAAGACAAATTCACTTCTTAATTCGCTAGCCATGCTCTGTAAGTTCTAGTTATTTTCCGATTTAAATATTTGATTATAATATGGCATTGAATTAAAGTGAAATTGGATCTAAGTATGTTTATCGATCCAGATCTATTTCTATTGTTTCTTGAATCTTGAGTTTTTGACTTGTCTCTCTTTATTCTCATGACAAGTTCATAATCTATTCAGCCTGTTGTAATCTTAATATGCCTGTGATGATGTTTTTCTCTCCAATCTTATTTTGATGCAAGATTCTACCTTTCCCCTATTTATTTTCTTTTGATGAACCTTGGTCAATTTCGGACCTTGGCCTAAAACCGCGATTTGCATACGATACGTATACGGGGGAATTATGGGATAATTGCCTATATGAATATGATGGAATTATTGGCAACATGAAATTGGATTGTATTAGCAAGTTTGGGCTTGATATGTAAATTTTGGTATAATCTTGTTATGAGGAAGTTTGCATAAATATTATATGCATGGAATTTGGCATAAATTTGGATCTATGTAATGTAACATGTAAATCAAATATTGTCATTGTAATAGTAATTGCAAGAATAGGGATTGGCATATATAGTTTGACATGGATCTTGATATATGTAATTTGGCTAGAACTCGTTATGGGTAAATTGGTGTAAACATGTTAAACATGTAATTTTGGGTATAAAACTGGATCTATGTAAATTAAGAATATCTTTGTAAACATGTAGATCATGAATCTTGACATATGTAAAACGGTATTAAACTTGATATATGTGTAAATTGGCATAAAATTTGCATATATGTAAAACGACATGAATTGAACATATGTAAATTTGGTATGAATTGGGCATATGTAAAACTGACATGTAACCTAGAACTTGGGCATATGTTAATTATGTAAAATTTGGAGTAGAAACATATATGATAATTTATGATTTGGAGAAAGTTTTACATGAACGCGCCTAAGTTGGGGTTTGGGTAGTTGGTATGTATTGGAAATAAGAGGCTATAATTTGGCATAACCTTATAGTAAATTATGATAATAATTTAGGAATACGTTTTGGGCAAAAACATGAATCATGAACATTTATATGTTAAACACATGAACTGGTATTGGGGTTTGGGGTGGAATACGACCATTAATGAACCTTTGACACGAGGTTAGACTCAGTTTGTGGTGTAGATCTGCCCGGAACCGCCCGGCAAATCCAGTAGCCACAAAGTGTCAGTCTAATGTGAGAGGTCGAAGGCCGAATTGTAGGCGTAACGGTTTATGACATGAGGTTAGACCCAGTTTGTGGTGTAAATCTGCCTGGAACCGCCCGGCAAATCCAGTGGCCACAAAATGCATGGTCTAATGTGAGAGGTCATGATTCGTTCGTCATAATGAATGAATTAAGGAGTACTAACCATAATAAGACGTGGGTATGGTTAGAGGGTTAGGTGGCATGACATTGAAATTTGTCATATAAATGTGGACCTAAGCGGTATGAGTTAAGAACATGTAAAACTTATAAGTGCAGGCTCAACCAACATAACTGTTGATCAGAGCAATGTGTGGGTTAAGTAATATGACTAGACTAATGACACTTAACCAATATGATATGAGTGGGTGGGTTAAGTAACGTGGCTAAGCTAATAACACTTAACCGTTATAACGTGACTGGCGGATGGGTTGGGCTAACTTGAATAGGTTGATAACACCCAATCGATATAACCTGATGCGTGGTAGGGTTAAGTAAACACACGAAAGTAACACTTAACCATTATAATACGACTGGTGGATGGGGTTAAGTTAACATGCACTTAACCAATATAACGTGATGCGTGGTAAGGTTAAGTAACAACAGAGGGTAACACTTAAGTGTCACAACATGATAGGTAGGTGGGCTAAGTCAATATACACTTAACCAATATGACATGACATGCGGTGGGGTTAAGTTAACACAAGGGAGAATACTTAGCTAGTATAACAAGACTTGCGGTAGGGTTAAGTAACACAAGGAACAACACTTAACCAATATAACATGATGTGTGGTAGGGTTAAGAAAAAAAAGGGAAAACACTTAACCAATTTAACGTAATGGACGAAGAGGGTTAAGTACATTTCGGGGTTGTGGGTAATATTAGTAAATATAGGCCCACATACACTTAACCATTAAATACACATGCTTGAATCAGTAGAGGGGTTAAGTACACATCAGGGTTGGTGGGTAATATCAGAGAATATAGGCCCACAGACTTAACCATTAGAAAAACCTATTAATGGGGACCCATTTCAGCAGTAACCCACATTAGGTATCAACGGAACCCTGAGCTAGGCAGGGTGGGGCACGATTACTGGGCTGATTATAAGAGGTCAAATTAGCGGTGGTTGGTGCAGCAGTGCAGGTTCTAACGGAGTGCGGGCGTGCACACACTTCGGCGCAGAAAATTTAGCCACTGGGCATCAGTAGGTATAAAGCTGTGCATCTTGATCGTGTCAGGGTTGCCACCATGGGACTTGATACACCCCATGGTGGGACCAGCACAGGTATCTACAAGTAGGGGGCCGCGTGACACAAACGAGAACTAGGTCAAGTAGGGAGCCGATCGATAAGGTAGTAAGGGTGCATCGAATATATACATGGCCATTGGGGTGATCGAGGTGGAATCCTCAAAATCGATGTACACCTGAAGGCTACCATAATTGCGGGGATTGGGATCACGTTGTAATTATTATATAACACAGGACACTAGTTGGGACACTAGTAGGAATATGGATCATTCAATGTAAGACACTTATGACGATGCTAGTTAGGTGGTGCAGAGCAAATAGATATCATTTTAATGGTGAAGCTTAGAAACCTTGCGATGTTATTCTTGATAGAAACCATGCGGTAGGATACTTGATGGAATTATGGGATGTTATACTTGTTTCATCGTGCCCAAAGTTTATCTTGTTACCTTAGTTTATCTTGTTATCATAGTTTATCTTGATATCTTAGTTTATCTTGCCTACCTTGTTGTCATGCTTATGTTTACTTTCAGTTTATTCATGCCATGTTATCTTTACCTATTTTTATGCTGAAAGTCACTAGGACTTACTCAGTCTTTATGACTGACCCGTTTTGTTTCGCCTCTTTTTCTTCCGTTCCCCCCCCCCCAGGTTCACAGGGTGGGAATACAGCTTAGTTCGGATCTTACCAAGCTCCAAGGCTCTTTCATGTATGGCTTGGATTTCTCTTGGCTATGGCTAGCTTTGCTTTATTGGGGAATACTGCAGTTTGTTTTTATGCTTCTTTGTTTTTGAGCAAGACAGATATTTTAACTATGAAATTGGGTATTGGAAGTTGATGGGCTTTTCTTGTAAACATTTATATTTAATAAATGATTTGAAGTACTTCCTCTTTATTTTCCGCTGTTTTATATATGTCTGTCTTGTAATATTTCTGTTTCAGTACCCATAATACTCCATTGAAGTTAAGGCATTCCCTTTGTGAGTGACCTTAACAGATGTGGGGTGTTACATACCCGATTAAATGATTACATGTCAGGATAGAATTAAATACGTGTTAAAAAGGACATGCGACATAATATGTGCATAATTTGATGACATGTAAATTTTACAGTAACATGTTAAAAGGGTAATATGCCCAAAATTTATAGTAAATAGGAAACTGTAACCGCACTTAGACACGAGATTAGATTACACTTGTGGTAGAAGTCTGCCTAGAGCCGCCCGGCACGTCCGGCGTCCATAAGTGGTAAACCTAATGTGAGGGATCTAAGTGCATAAATAAAACATGTAATGGTGCTAAAACACGAGGTTAAGTCAACTTGCGGAAGCAGTCTGCCCGGAACCGCCCGGCAAATCCAGCATTCACAAGTCTAGGCTTAATGTGAGAGGTCTAGTGCATAGATATATATATATATATATATATATATATATATATATGTAAATAACAGGACTGATAAACAGCATTTATTGTAATTAATGGAAATAAATGGAATTGAAAGGAAGTTACAACAGTAAAAAGGAATGGAATGAACGGGGAATGATAATAACCTATTATAAATAAATTACATTAATAAGAATGTTGTATGATTGGTAGACTTGTCCTAGGGACAAGTGAAGATTATAACTTAGGTTATAATAAACTAGTAAGGACATGAGATAACTGATGAAATGAGATAATTGGCACTTAATTTTAAATTAAGTAATCAATAAATGGGGAAAACTGAAGCCAATTTTTTGTAATATGCAGAGAAAAGGGGGAAGTTTGTGAAATGTAATAAGTTATGCTTAATTATAAATTTAGTAATTTGTAAATTTGGAAGTATAAAATCTGCTGATAATAGTAACATGTTTAGGCTTGTCCTAGGGACAATTGGAAATTATAACTTGGGTTATAATAAACAATAAAGGGAATAGAATAACATATGCAAGGGGATAAGTTGTACTTAATTATACATTAAGTTATTTACAAGAACAAGAATATGAAATCTACGGATGAGGACAACATAAGTTTTATTTATGGGAAGAGAAACTTATTAGTGGACCTTAGTTTGGAGAACTAAGTTAATAAGTAAACTACTATAAGTTGTAGTGATGGTGTAAAATGGAATTATGATTAAGAATTAGGAAAACTTATGAAATGAAATAAGTTATATTTAATCATAAATAATGATTGACATGTTGAAAAGAAAACATGTGAATTTAGATATACTTAATTACATATTAAGTAGAACATGTTATTGTAACGATGAAATCAAACAAGAATATAAAGGGATTGTGCATTACAGGCTTTGGATCACAATCTAGAAAATAATATGGTGTGGGCTTATTAATAAACTTAAATGGGTTAAGTTATATGACTGAAATTAATAAGCAAGAGAAACTTGGTAACTTGAATAAGAAGTCAATGTGAACGGTCATAGCCAAGTTAAATGGAAACCTGGTGAGGTAAAGCAAGCGCGTAAAAAAATGTTTAGACATAGGGTCTAATGACACGTTAAAATGAGGTGCTTGGACCAGCCTGTACGTTTAAGGGTGAATAACCCAATGCGGTAGATCATCGTGGTGTCATAAGGCACGAGGGGAGCGCACGTTCATCTGATTATTCTGGAAGGGTAAGCACGTGGCTTCTTGAGATACGTAAGGTGTTCCTGATAGTCCTCTCTGTGGTGGCTGATATTTAGGTTGTGCTCGCAGAGGTTGGGTCTGTGGGTAACTACTAGGCGGGTGGCCTTGATTGCAAAAGTAGATTTGCAGTCAGAAAGCTGTGATGAGGTAACACTAGGGTGATTCGGCAATCGCCTCAACGAGGAGGCAGAGCTCAGGACCAACAAGGATAGTAGATTGTCGGGTACCTGTCATCGGTAGCCAGTGGGATGCGAAAAGACTAGAACTAAACCCAATAGACCATTCACCTTTTATATCGAGCTACGGTGGTTAAGAGGAGACGCCAACTAAATGTTTAGATTGTTTGTTAGGGGCAAGTCGCTTGGCTCTTGCAGTCTTTACTAGTTGAGGGAGGGGCCGAGGTGGGGCCATAGCCACCATGAAAACAGACCCTAGGAATATGTGTATTTTGAGGCTCTTAAAGGCGGGCCTGTACATATATGGTAAAGCCCCCAAATGAGTTCTGTGTTTCTTGTATAGCCCTATCATGGAATTCAGTGCACATTATGTGATGTTAAAGCATCGAATGCGATTGACGATATGTACGTGGGACAGTCTAGATACATGCATGTCGGCTCTATGTGGTGTATCATAGACTTGAAAGCATTACTCTGGTATGAAATCTGATTTGATCTACGGTGACATTCCATATGCTTACGTAGCGTAGTAATGAGAGATATATGCGGAATGTAACATTGTTATATAGATATCAGTACGTCACTCGAGCATAGGATGAGGGACTGCGTTCATTTCTGTGGCATTACGGTGGAGACCGTACGAGTGGGGTACCATGGGGTGTACCTCAATATTGAGGGGTAGCTACATATATATTGTATTAGGTTAATCCACTGGGAAGTAAATAGGTACGGCGTGTGTGTAAGCCTTGAGTTCTGTTAACCCAAGTAACCTAATAAATAAGAAAATGTGATTGAACGGTATATGTAGGATTATCCAAAGTGTATAATTTAAATCCAGTCATCAGAACTTGTGTTGTGACCCCTTCCTCTTAACATACTGGCAAGTTAGATTTGTGGTAGAGACAAGAAAGCTTTGGATACTGGTTAGGCAATATTATTAATACGGTAAGGTTGTACTTTGATTATATTATATTTTATCCATTCCGCTGTGAGATATTTTCTGAGCTCTGACATATTTTATGTCTCTGTCTTTTCTGCAGGATACCAGAGAAAACCAACATGATTTTCGATAGATTAGAATTTTGAAAAAAAAATCGTGTTCTTACATCTTACATCACATGTAAACTTGCGACAATTCCTAGCCTAAACGTCCTAACCCTAGGCTCAAAACTTATCCCCAAGTTACTACTAGGTGCTACACAAAAGGCCTCACAATCTCGCTCTAATTGCACAAATCTATGCTCAAAACCGTGTACCGATTTTAACCCAAAATCGGATATTTTTCTCTGTTACAAACCCTGTAACAAATACCCTAGTTTTATAGACGAACTACAAAAACAACCTAGATTTTACGGACTCTAGAAAAGTGAATGGTGGTTTGCAAAACAAATTTAAAAACAATATAAAAATTAAAAACAAATTAAAACCCCCTTTTATCACTAAAGAAATAGGCCGGCCATCCTTTGTTGTGTGTGCACCATTATTTCCTTTTCCCTTTTACTTTCTTCTTTGGAATAAAATGGCCGTTGATCAGAAATTACGGTTTATCCCTTTTGCCCCAAATCACAACTATGATGTGGTTTTGGAAACTGATCTCTAATGCTCGAAGTCATTGATGATATTGGTCGAACGATTGGGACTCTTGATCTATAGAAAATCTCCAAAAAAATATGTGAGTACCTCTGAGATTATTTTTTTTATTTCACTTTTTGAGTTTTCGATAATTGAAGCCAGTGATGAAGTGTGAATATACAGGGTAAAGAAATCCAAAAATAGCTCTCTGATTTCGATTATTGGCTTCCTTTGATTTCTTGATTTCTACATGATCGAATACCAGTGAATGTTTCTTTTTTTATTTCTAAAAAACTTCTGAATGAAGATCTTTGCCCTTTAATCACAAATCTTAAACATTGTGAGATTTTCCGATCGCGAAAGCATTGCTCCTTGCTTATATTGGATTGTTGCCTTGAATTGATATTTGCCTTTATTTAAAACTTTGATGAATGCCATGATAATTTCTGGAAATTTTATTTGTTGGTCCCTCTTTGTTTCCCTTAGTTTCCAACAAATTTGCTCGGCTTTGATTGTGAACCTGGATGGAAATTTGAATCAAAACATAATTGAATTTGTTGCCTAATTTAGATTGCACGGTGTATATTTAGAAGTCAATTTGAAATTCTAAATTGATTCTTGCCCCAAAAAAAAAGGTCAACCAATTCTGGAAAATATTCATGCCATGCTTGAATGCTCCACACTGTATATTCTTAAAAACTTCGTCTTGCCAAAGACTTCGCTTATTTCTAGAAGTAGATCGTATGATTTTGTGCCCCATTAAAAATTGATTGTCTGTTCCTTAAAAAATTAGCAATCCATATTTTTACTATATATAACAATGAACTGTTTCACCTGTGCATGTCCATATTGGTTGAAATTGTTTTGTGCACATATACTTGACCTGTGGCACTTTTGTTACTTAGCTCCAATATGTGTACATGAGTATATTCATCTTACTGCACATATATAATATAGCTCCCATTACTGTGTAACCACTTGTGTACATATTAGCTACTCCATTGTCTTTGTATATAAACTGAACACCCATTTGTATCATGTGAGTTTGCTAAATCAATTGCATGTGCTTTGTGTATACATGAAGTATGTCCATGTTTGAGTTTGGTCACTTATGCTTCAGGTATGGGTTAACTTGTTCTCTACCTTGTCATTCTTATTGATCAACCATGTATTTGAAGTCTTTACCCTTGTTTCATTCATCATGACTTTTATCTCCACTATTCTCTGTTGCCATTGCACATCCCACATCTGATCACATGTAAACCTAAAACTGCCATTTATATTGTGTGTTCTTCTTTGGGCTTGACCATGCTCGAGCTTGTATGCCCATTGGCTTTGAACATTTTCTGAACTATGTTGCATTGACCTCTTCTTTGCCCTGTACTGCTAAACCATCATTGCTTTTGCATCAGTAATACCTGAAACTTTGTTGTTTTTGTATCTTCTTGCTTATGCACACTTAAAATTCCCCTCTCATGTTTGTATTGTGCACATGATTTTGTGCTTTCGTCATGTTGGTACTTTATTCACACCTATGTCGAGTTGTAATGGACTTTACCGAGCTCGTAAGTTGGTGTACATGCTCTACTCATGCTGACTTACACATGTACATGCATTCTGGTTTTAATTTTGGCTCAGCCATGTTGACTATATATGTGCACTGAGTCGAGTTGGTCCACGTGGCTTCTCCTCAGTTGCATTTTGATTGGCGAGGCAATGCACACATGTATATTTATACACATATGTGATAGAAATTTAGGATAGAATTGCATCGGAATCAATTAAAATCAGAAACCCTAGTTGTGAAAATCGAACAAAATTAAATCAAAACAGGTACCTTTCTTCTTTGAATAGCAAGATCGAACGAACCCCTAACTTTAATCATTGAATCAAATTCCAGATCTGATCGAATCAAGTGCTTGAATTTCGAGCACCTCTATTGGAGATCCACAGGTGATGCCCTCGAGAACGACAATCGAAATCGAAGATTGAAGATTCGGTACTAGCCGATTTAATTTGAACGAGATCTAGGGTTTGTAAAATCTGATTTAGTTTTTCTGAAAAATGTGAATGAACGATGCGGCCTTATCATTCCTTTATAAAGAGACAAACCTAATAGATATTTTTAACCCTTATACCCGTTCAAAAGGAATTAGTCAAAACTAATTTTTGATTTCCTTTAATTAAATTCTCTCTCCATTTGCAACACCTATATGTGTGACCCTATAGGTTGTTGCAGCGTTGGCAACAATTTAAACACTTAAACTGTAAACAGTGAGCGACACCTAGTAGTACATCACTGCTACCCAAGCTACAACAATATCAATGATTCGATATGACCTTTGTGAATAGTGTATCAATATAATTTAGTCCTTTTAACCGTTATATCCAAGATTAAACTGGAGTCATGGATCGTATCATCCTCCTTATAATTTAATCTGTTTTCTTGATCAATGAGTAGACTGTTTAGAACAAATCAATATCTGAGCACGGCCATGCATTTCACAGTCTCACTCAATCAACAGGCCCATGGATATCACTACGAATGTATCGTAGGGTTAAATTTCATCTAGATCATTCATGATTTATATTCGATTCTAGATATATCCAATAATCACCGTTATCATTACTCTGTTACGAAATAACTTTAGATGATATCAAAACACAAATATCCTCGAATAAAATTATAATGATTTCAGGTCTGAGGACCATTATATCACTATCACTATGAGAACAACTTATGATACTGGTTAATTATATTCCATGTAGTTATCTTACGGCAGGTCAGCCCAATACGCTATTCTCCAATACATATTTATATCTTGACTTTAATATCACGTATATTAATGATCAATGAGACGTGATCTTCAGTCAATCAATATACTAGTCTCAACGTTTTACTGTTGTCCTATATAAACAATAAAACTTGACTAGGGACATTTAAGAATTATAATACTTAATAATTATATAATCTCAAATTCAGTCTTACTCGAACTATATAATTCCATATTATTATTCTAAGGACTTCTATTATATTATTATTTATATTACGCAGTAAATACAATATAATAGAATAATATTTTATTCCAAATAAAATAATAACATCAACAGTGTTATCAATCTCATCAAATGAATTGCCTCTAGGGCATAAAATCTAACAATCTCCCACTTGCACTAGAGTCAATCATTCATGTATCATATACCATGAAACTAGTGTGACTATTAAACTTCTGCTGCGACAGTGTTTAATTCAGTAGGTCTGCAACATTATATCTTTTGTAACTTTGCAGATATGTTTATTTCTTCTGTGAATAACTTCACATAAGAATTATATTTCTTAAAATATATGTTTGGATTGATGATGAGTTTAATGTTTTAGGCCTGAGCAATATAGCCATATTGTTATCGCAATGTATATCATTCGATCAACAATGAATTAAGTTCAATTATGAACTTCTTAATCCAAACATTTTCTTTCTTAGAATCAGTATTTATTTCTTGTTTTTAAACTAACATGGTTTACAATAATTAATGTGTTATCAAATAACATCAGAATTATTGTGTCACTCCCACTCAATTTCTTGTCTATACAAGATTCATTGGTATTTTGTGGTTTCCGAGACATTTCGAAATCTATTTTATTCTCATCGGTATCTTAGAGACTGGCTCTTCTTTAAAAGGATACCAAATTGAGCAATAAACATTTTATTTTCAGAGAATTTATATCCACAAAATAGTTATTATATTTAGGTCTGATCTTATCAGAGGAAGGACGTTTAATAAACGTCCTTACATCTCAAATCATCGTATTAGATACACTAGGACATTTCCTAGTCCATATCTTATATGGTATCTTCAGATCGTTTTAGTGGGATTTTATACAATTGTTCTAAATTTAATTTTGGAAGATCTATATGACTTATCATTAACCGTATTTTTCTTATAAGGTACGATGTCTCCATTCAGACACACCATTCCAATTTGGTCTTCTAGATGGAGTAAGTTATAAACAATTTCAAACTCATATTGACAGTCATTAATTAATTGGCTTAACTTTCGAACTGTTCGAAAGGTATTTATTTTCTACTAAATTTTGTTTCTAACTTCACTTTGAATTCTTTGAACTTTTCAAAGGATTCTGATATGTATTTCATAAGATATATATCTATATCTACTAATATCATTAGTAAATATAATGAAGTAATGAGTCATGCCTCTTGTTTATGTATTCATTGCTCCATATACATCATTATGTACGAGACCCAATACTTATCACTCATTCACTATGTCAAGTGAAAGGTAATCCAATTATTTTACCTAATAAACAAGATCTGTATTATTCATATAATTCAAAATCAAATGATCTCAAAATTCCATCATTATGGAGTTTTGATATACGCTTGTTTATTGGGCTAACCGGTAATACTAAAGGTATGTCGGATTCAAATCACTAAATTTAATCCACTCATTATTAATGTCAAGTACATTATAGTTAAGGATTTACAAAGATCATTAACTATTTGTGAAATTCCATACGATATTTCATTTAAATAAAATGAATAACAATTATTCTTTTATTATAAATGAAATTCAAACTTGTCTAAACAAGATGTATTATAACATTTATTTTAGGCGGAATTTCATAATAATAATTATGTTAATTTTATTAAGTCAGTAAACACAACAAGAATCAACTTTCTATGGATAATCCAGCAACTTTTGTTTCATTTCCATTCGTAAGTCCACTTGTCATTTTATCAGATTTCTACTTATTCAGGAATTTCTTTAAATCAACATACATTTATGTGATTTATATCTAGTATCTAATACTAGGAATGTACAAGTAGATTATTATAACATTTATATCTTATTCATTTGAAGTCATACTTTGATTTTGGTTTTAGATCCTCTATATTTGTTAGAACAATTACGTTTGATTTGTTTGAGGACAATCCTCAAATTTCAATGTTAGTCAAGAATTTTGATTTAATTCAATTTATATCCTTCTTAAGGATTAATTTAAACTATCGAGTTATTTACTATTTAATATCTAAATTAGATAAAATAATAACTGATTCTGTAATATTTATTTAATCACAAAATTTTGACAATCAAAATTTATATTAACATAAATATGTAATCTAAACTAAAATACGCTCCCACTCAAATTAACATCCCTTTGTTAATATATGTAAATCATTATATACATATAATGGTGTTCCAAGATCCATATCTAGTTATGCCTTGACCCAGCTTTGGCTAAACTCAAAACACAACCTTTTAGGTAGATATCTTATGTCAATTATATTTTCTATATAACTCTTGGATCGCATGTTGAACATTTTGTTCAGTATTATTCATTTTCTCAAAATGTAGAATAATTCATGCTTTTGTCTCTAAGGCCATAATCGTATTATGCAGCCTAGTTAAGTGAGACCCAATAATAGGTTGGAGCACCACATTTTACTCCATCGCATATAACCGAAATAAAAGATGCACAACGCTTTGGCGTTAGTTACATCCAGTGATTTTGGACAGTGATGAGAATATTATTGGAAGACGCCACCATGACTAAATATAACAAAATTTTGCTTTTAAAGGGAATTTTAACTCGTAGTGGAGAACAATATCAAAGTTATTTAATTTCATATATCATAATATATGTATTTTATATTCATAATATAAATTGGATTTAAATAAAATATATGATATATATATATATATATATATATATTTAATTCAATGTCACGCATAGCAAAGATACCTTTTAAGTAAAATTTAGCAAGATATCATGTTGTAATAATGAAGTGTATAAATTCTTACATACAATTCACTATATTGCAACCTTTTGCAACTACCAAATAAGTATTTTACTTACATTGTATTTTGCATATAACACATGGGATTGACTGGATAAACATGGTCCAGTTTTACTAACATCCATAATGATAAAACTCATGTACTGATTAATACTTGAATTTGAAACAATTCTATAATTATCTAAACAAATCACAGACTAATTCAAACATGCCTCAGATACAAAATTTAGATTATAATGAAGTAGACTGAGTATTATAACCAGAATATTTAAATGTTCTGGGTCAAAACCATTTCAAGGATTGCCACAACATGTCATTACACTCAGTGTTTACTAGCATCTATTTACATACAACCAGTAAGATCAAATAAACATGTAAAATAGATTTATACATTGTCACATACAAATGTAAATTAATGCTTTTACACTAATATACAGTCTCACACATTGTCATATGCATATACATACTTACAATTGCAAAACAATTTTGCAGGAGAGTGCATCATTATGCATACCGGCTGTTTCCAGCATAACATCCCGTTGAGTTGACCCAAGCTCTCCTATTGTACATCATATGTACACATTGGCCTGTAACACTCAAGATGAGATTTTTGAAACTGTGAGTATATTTATGTAATCATCCATGTCACACACAAAGATTTTAGTAATTATATATCAGTTATTATAATATTATACATAACTGAAATACATTTACTTCATATAAAACATATTAGAAAACATTTAACCATTAAAAAGTCATATGTGCTTACTGTGTCACACATATCCGAATTGTCGTTACTAATGATCATTTAACCAAGATTTATCATTCATAATGAAGTCAAACTAGTTAAATTTTAAAGCATAATTTTATCATTGGTTTAAACTTAGAATCAAATCCTAAAATGAAGTTAATGATTCAATCAACCAAAAAATCTGATTTTCTGATTTAATACTAACAATGAGTCATATTGATCTTGGAATGTACATGCTTTACAGGTGGTTAATGTTTTAGAATTAGAAAGTATTATACCCTATGTACCCCTTTCATATTCAAACATTTTGAAATGAAACATAATGAATACATATATCAGGTGCATCTAATGTCCTTTATTTAATCAGTACAAAAACAGGTCCAAAACATTCGAACATATTTATAATTAATGTCATTATCATCTATAAGCTAGAAATATGTGTTCAAGATTGTGAATAATAGCATCACATAATCTAAACAAATTTATAGTAGAATTACATTTACAGGAGATGTTAATATAGCAGCAGATCAACTATCCTTATGTTATGAAACTCCTTTCATATAAATGTGCATTTATGCTACTATTAGCATATATGTTAACATACATTATCAGAATACAATTAGTATCCGCAACATGATATTGTATTTGGGATGATCAAATTTATATGTATTTACCAATGTTATTCAAAATAACCATTCAGATTTCAAATTCTCTATGTCATGGCTGATTAGAAATTTTGAAACAAAATCATAATACTAGCCCAAAACTTTATCAATAAGTTGCTTTAAAACTTGTGTACTGATTCAAAATCAATCATAAGTTTTGTTAACTTTGATAAACTAATATACTGACTTACAGTTTAATATATGTGACAGTATACGTTCACCCAATAATACATATATGCAATGGTAACAAATTAAGGGTGTTAAATTACAAGCCAAATCTGCAATGAAACTTTTGAACAATAAACAGTATTTTAAATATTCAATATATATATATATATCTGTATATATGTATATCAAATATACATCTATCCTGACATGTAAACCAATCAAAACAAATTCAACTCCCTTTCATCTGAATATATATATATATATATATATATATATATATATATATATATATATATATCAAGCAATTATATGATAAACAGGCAATTATGAATCATCAATGTATGTCGATCCAGAATTCGGGATATGCAGACATATATAATTAAGGCAGGTCATACTTTCCAAGGGTATATGTTTATGGATATCTTTATATATCCTTGCATCAATGAATTTGTACCAATTACTTAATGATTATAGTATTTACAATAATCAAACAGTTCATTGATGCAAAAACATACATTTTTGATATACTGTTTACAATCTATACCATATTCATGGGATCTAACAGAACACATATATCATATATATATATATATATATATATATGTATAAACAGAGTTAATTCATAAATAACTACGGATTTATATATGTATATTTGTGTGTATATTTATATATATATATATATATATATATATATATATATATATGTATATATTAGAATTACTATATCATATACAGAATTCAATTATTTAGATACAACTTTTGATCTAATAAAATTCACAAATTTTATATTTCCAACTCTAAATTGTTGTAGGATATCTGTAAATCAAATTTACAGTTCAAATATCAATATACATATATGATCAGTATAGTTAAAAAAAAACTTTATCTATATATATATGTAATATACAATCCCAAGATTCAAGATGATTCAAAATCATTGATGCAATAATGATCATCCACCAAGATAACAATGGTATTAATCAACGAATACAGATCAGTTTCATGTATACATGACTTTTCTTACAATATCATAATACTGAACGAACATTTGATCAGCTATATAATTATATACTAAAAGGAAGTACTTTGATTAGACTTGAACTGCTGCAAGTTTAATATGTAAACATTTTACAAATTATAAATGAATTTAAAACGTCCTGCTTATGCAAACAAGATTTTAGCAAAATTATATCTTGAATCATATTCCAAATAATAAAGCCAAATCCAATTTTAATACATACAACATCATAATTAGTATGTATATATGAGGAGCAAATCAAAATTGGAAATTAAATCCAAGATTAATTCATGAATGACAACAGCATTATCTATTCTCTATTTAATAGAAAATGACTATTATTCAAAATCATTTTTAATTATTTTACAGTTAATATGTCATATATTAATTTATGACTTCCCCTTTTACACTTTGTATCAGTATACAATATAAAAGGCATCATATAAATATATATACGATTATAAATCCAGTCTAACTGGAATAATAGAAACTGCTATGTAACTTGTAGAACAAATCACTTATATGTGTATACAACTTCTTATCAGTCAGTAAAAAAAAAATTCATTATCTAATCATATAACTTGATTATAAGATCAGAAAGATCAAATTAATAGTCAGGATATATCAGGAAAAACATATTTACAAAAAAATATATTTAATCCCTAATTTGACAATCCAAAGTTCATAACTTTATTAAAAAGTCCGAGTATATAACAGAACATGGTAAATGTAAATATAAGATACTCAACTCGAATTTAACCATTAATTCACTTTAGGATTCTATGTCAAATATAAAATCCTATTTACACAGAAACAATTTCTGGGTTGATTTGAGTATTCGTGTTTTATGGTTCAAATCAAAATTAAATTAGTGTTCTCAACACTTTCGATCTCGCAAGCCTATGCATATTCATTCAAGATGAATTAAACGATTTAACCCAAATTGTTTGAATTCGTATAACATAGCTCTGATACCATTGATAGAAATTTAGGATCGAATTGCAGCGGAATCAATTAAAATCAGAAACCCTAGTTGTGAAAATCAAACAAAATTAAATCAAAACAGGTACCTTTCTTCTTTGAATAGCAAGATCGAACGAAGCCCTAACTTTAATCGTTGAATCAAATTCCAGATCTGATCGAATCAAGTGCTTGAATTTCGAGCACCTCTATTGGAGATCCACGGGTGATGCCCTCGAGAACGACAATCGAAATCGAAGATTGAAGATTCGGTACTAGCCGATTTAATTTGAACGAGATCTAGGGTTTGTAAAATCTGATTTAGTTTTTCTGAAAAATGTGAATGAACGATGCGGCCTTATCATTCCTTTATAAAGAGACAAACCTAATAGATATTTTTAACCCTTATACTCGTTCAAAAGGAATTAGTCAAAACTAATTTTTGATTTCCTTTAATTAAATTCTCTCTCCATTTGCAACACCTATATGTGTGACCCTATAGGTTGTTGCAGCGTTGGCAACAATTTAAACACTTAAACTGTAAACAGTGAGTGGCACCTATTAGTACATCACTGCTACCCAAGCTACAACAATATCAATGATTCAATATGACCTTTGTGAATAGTGTATCAATATAATTTAGTCCTTTTAACCGTTATATCCAAGATTAAACTGGAGTCATGGATCGTATCATCCTCCTTATAATTTAATCTGTTTTCTTGATCAATGAGTAGACTGTTTAGAACAAATCAATATCTGAGCACGGCCATGCATTTCACAGTCTCACTCAATCAACAGGCCCATGGATATCACTACGAATGTATCGTAGGGTTAAATTCCATCTAGATCATTCATAATTTATATTCGATTCTAGATATTTCCAATAATCACCGTTATCATTACTCTGTTACGAAATAACTTTAGATGATATCAAAACACAAATATCCTCGAATAAAATTATAATGATTTCAGGTCTGAGGACCATTATATCACTATCACTATGAGAACAACTTATGATACTTGTTAATTATATTCCATGTAGTTATCTCACGGCGGGTCAGCCCAATACGCTATTCTCCAATACGTATTTATATCTTGACTTTAATATCACGTATATTAATGATTAATGAGACGTGATCTTCAGTCAATCAATATACTAGTCTCAACGTTTTACTGTTGTCCTATATAAACAATAAAACTCGACTAGGGACATTTAAGAATTATAATACTTAATAATTATATAATCTCAAATTCAGTCTTACTCGAACTATATAATTCCATATTATTATTCTAAGGACTTCTATTATATTATTATTTATATTACGCAGTAAATACAATATAATAGAATAATATTTTATTCCAAATAAAATAATAACATCAACAGTGTTATCAATATCATCAAATGAATTGCCTCTAGGGCATAAAATCTAACAATATGTACATGCAGTCATTCAGAATAATTTTTCTGTCCATATAATGTAATATGTGTATATATGTATAACGTATGTGTATGCATGTATAGTGAACGTCCAGAGAATATGAGCACTAAAGACGATGTTTACCTTGTGTATTTACAGTGTATCATTATGAATATCACAAGCTGTCTATAAAAAGATGGATGGATATATAAATAAGATCAGGTCATGAAAAATGATGAGAAACACACAAAAATTCAAAAGCAAATAAATTTTTAAATAGAAATTATATCTGCTAGAATTTAAAATTATTACTATTCCAGATACTGTGTGTGTTTCTATATGTGACAGGTGTGGTTGACTGGACTGACTGAAAGCTGTGAAGATAGAAGACTAGACAATAACAGTAACAGAGAGAGAGAGAGAGAGAGAATGTATGAATATATTTGACTGAGTGTCAGTGAGTGTATTTGTGACTGAGTGATAGAGTGTTGTAGTGAGGATGAAACACCCCACCTCCGTTAGGGTCACTCTCAAAGGGAATGCCCTAATTTTGGTGGAGGTTTATAAGTACAAGTCACAGATATACAAGACAGATATAAGAACACATATTTGTAAACAGCGGAAGAACAACAAACTTTATTTCACAAAGTCAAATACGTGTTACAACAACATCCTTTCCAAAAACATAACATAACACTTTCATAATCTGTCTTGAGTACATTATTTAAAGAAGCATAAATAAAACGTAGATAAACTGCAAAAGCCCCATAGTGGATTGTCCAAAGCCATAGTTCAAAACAGGAAAGTCCAAGCAATACATTTCTCTACTTCAAGCTGGATGTCAAGGCTGATCAAGCTGCTGTGTTCCCTCCCTGAGGACCTTGGGGGGGGGGGGGGGAAACGGAAGAAAGAAGACGAAAGAAAAATAGAGTCAGACATAAAGCCTGAGTAAGTCTAGTACTATTTTGTCTATGAATAAAGAACTGGGTATGATAAGTATAAACAAGAAGTGGGCAAGCACAATAAACTTGGTTAAGTTGTCTAGGGTCGAATATACTATAGTACCCCATGTTAATCTCTGAACCCATATAAACTAGTTTCCAACTGGCACCCCATAATCAGGGTGATGTGATCCATTCTATGATGATCGGCTCCTACTCGCAAAGTTACATGTGTCTTACGTCCCCCGATGTCTGTAGTTACCTATGCTGGTCCCACCATGGGGTGTATCAAGTCCCATAGTGGCAACCCGACACAACCTTAGAGTGCAAAGGTATGCTACTGGTGTCCAGTGCCTTATTTTTCTGCACCGGAGTGTGTGCACGCCCGCACTCCGTTAGAACCTACACTGCTACACCACCGCCGTCGCTTTGACCTCTTACAATCAGCCCAGTAATCGTGCCCCACCCTGCCTAGTTTCAGGGTATCCTGATACACCTTCTAGGGTTACTGCTTAAAAGGGTCCCCCGTTACTAGGTTTTCTATCTCTAGCCAACATGCTAAGTTGGTTAAGTGTTTTCTAACCTAACCCCCACCAGTCCGTTTTGTTTAGCATGTTCCATTTTGATTAAGTCTTTAGTTCACTTAATCCTAACAATCCTGATTCATCCTTAATTGTCTTATTAAGGCCCTGACCTCTCACATTAGACAGGTATTGTTGTGGCTGCCTGTTGCCGGTTGGTTCCGGGCAGTCTTATGCCACAACTCAGTCTAACCTCGGGTCTTTATTGGGCTCCATGTTTAACCTCCCACATTGGATAGGTATTGTCGTGACTACTGGACAGCCGGGCGGTTCCGGGCAGGTTTACATCACAACTCAATCCAACCTCGGGTTAAACACATCGTATGTTCTACATTTACATATTTTGTCATTCTTCTTTATTTCTTATATGTAAATATTTGCGGCCCATTATTAAGTTAATGGTGTAAAGGTTACACCAACCATGGGCCCAACCCATACTTGAATTTGGGCCCTTCTATTTTATATTTTCATTCATTAATTAATTTTAACCCAACCCCGTTTTACACGTCCGTTTATATATATTGGGCTTAGCCTTTTAAAGCCCAATTTAGCCATGCGAAAAGGGGAGGCTTATGGCGTGATTACATACACAAAAAGGGGAAGGTGAGCGTATGAACTTGCAATATGACGTTGGGAATACAAAATAGAAACTGGTGTACTTGCATAGTAGTGACATATACTTTGGTCATAAAACATAGGTGACATGAATCAAAGCATGTGAACTTGTAATTGAGATATCATTATTGACACATGAACCTATATTTTTATTTAGGCATAATGTCGAACATATGGCATAAATATTTCTAGCATAAGCATAGCATAATGTCAAACATAAACATGGCATAAATACTTCTAGCATAAACATGGCATAATGTCAAACATAAGCATGGCATAAGTATAGTTAAATTTGTTCATGGCATAAATATTTCTAACATGAAATCATGATTCTTACATTAGTCATGTAAACTTACAAAAGGGACTTTTTGAACCTAACCTAGCCATGTACCACATATGTCATCATATAATTCTTGTAAACAAGATAGACTTAATCATGGATTTCAATTATGCCAAATATCATTCATAGCCTAGCCATATTCATAAGTTTGCAAATAGGTTCTCTAGTACAAAAGGCATGGCTTAATACATGATGCCAAATTCTCACCATAATTTCATATGGATAATAACCAAACTTGTTCCAATTACTTACAAAATGATTTATGCACAAAAATATACATCATGATGGCATAGTAGCAAAACCCCAAACTTGCATGAATTTAAATCAACTACATACATGTAGCTTCAACATGGATTACATAATTTGCGAAATATTCCAAACGTATACTTGCATAGAACTACCGCATGTAGTTCTTTATAATGAATAACATAATTCATAAATATCCAAACGTACATAATATTTCAAATTGATAAGAACGCACAAATATGAATTACTTTATTGCCACAATTCACGCATACAAACCAACACAATTGTTTATCCATACCAAAGTAATACTCTACTTACTATGGTGTGATGAATTCTCTAGTTTAGGGATTGAAGACGCAAATTCCTTCGTTGAATTGATTTGTTTAGGTTGCTTTAAGCTTTAGAATCTTCCTCCTAATCCTCTCTCCAATTTGGTGGCTACTCCTAGTCGTTCCTCAGCAACATGGCGGCTATGTTCTTATTTTGAATGAATAGATTAGGGTTTAGTCTAGGGTTGTTTATATAGAGGTTAGGAACTGATTAGGGCCATTGATGTTGCTTGGATTGATCGTAGCCATTCATTCTAAGGAGAGACCAATTAAAACTTGCCACCTAGCCCTAGTGACAAAGCAGACCACAGAAAATCGACCACATAGAGAATAGGCTAGCCGGGTTAGACTGGGCTCGACCTGGTCTGGACCAGGTCGACACCCCTGTCGACAGGCCTGTCGACCTGGTTAGACCAGGTCGACAGCCCAGTCGACTTGGTGGGTCAGGCGGGTGTTTTTCCGCCCTAGCCCATTGGGCCCCATTTTCGAATTTAAACCTGATTTATTCTGTTTGAATTTAAACTTGATTCTCAAACTTCCGAAGGCCATATCTTCTTCATACGGACTCCGTTTTTCGAAAACTCGGACTCTATTTCGCGTATTTTTCCGAGACGAACGCAATGGCGTATCCCGTTTCCCTTGGTTCTTTGATTTCAAATTAATTATACTTTAATTTGTTAATTTCACAGTTATAGAATTTTCGGGGTGTTACATTCTCCCCCACTTAAAAGGATTTCGTCCCCGAAATCTTCAAGTTAGGAGGAATGTATATCCTAACATCAAATCATCCATCTACTCATCCATCAAACACGAGCATCCATTGTCCTAAAAAGACTTCTAATGCTTCATGATCATATGCTAAGTGTGTGTGTACATGTACTTATCTAATGCAAAATCAGGCGGTCTACTGATTCAGTTGACCTCCTTAATGCGAGTTATGTAAGTGCCATGAATCCATTATGTATGCAAATTTTCCTATTCATGATTCTACATGAGTGCTCAATCATTCAATACAAATGCAGCATCCACATGACAACACATTAAAGTTCAACCATATACGAATACAAACATATATGCATATGCAATATGAAGTGACTGAGCCGATCTAAAACCTAGATTGTGTGTGTATATGCAACCACGAGCAACCACTAGCAATCACTTGCAACCACTTGCAACCATCATCCATAACATGTTTCAACTACATGTTTCCATCCAAAGGGTTTCTACCTAAAAGATACGGTCGAGGAAATATACCTAAAAAGATAGATAAAAGCGCAACTTAAGGAAAAATGAAAGATCAAGGATGTACCCTCAAACAGAAAAGGGTAGGCTGTACGGATTCTAGCTTCAGTTTCCGAAGTCGCGTCTCCCTCGGCGTCGCTCCACTGAACTTTGACGAGCTTGACTTCACGGTTGCGTAGCTTCTTCACTTCCGTTCCTAAGATGCGGGTTGGAAATTTACTTATGGTTGCTTCGCGTTCCACTTCGGCCTCTTCGAGTATATTTGGCTCTACCACTTCAGCAGACTCATGTAGACATTTTCGGAGGTGTGAAACGTGAAAAACGTTGTGGACTCCAGCCAACTTCTCGGGTAGCTCTAATCTATAGGCCATTTTCCCAATTTTCTCGATAATAGGGAATGGTCCTACCTAAAGGTATAGTCGAATGATAGAAGCAAGTAAAAACTTTGTGCCCATTAGGCAATGTCAAAAATGAAAACCTATGCCACATATATATTGATTAGGAGAAGAACTCTCTAAGCATCAGCCCCGAAGACCGAAATCAACATCAGACTGACACCCAAAGAATTACTCAACCCAACCACCATATATGATTCTAGGAAACTAAGCATGATGGACTCCTTTTAGGTCACAGGGGAGTCCCTTCCTAAGACCAACCCGTATCCTATAAAGCCCAAAAATTTTAGTAAAACCAATGAACACCCTCGAGCCCCAACATGTGTTACTAACAGATGAGTCATACTCCCTATGGGGTTTGCAACAGAAATTGGATTGAGAATGGGACCGAGAGGATATACTCTTAAGAAGAGATATTATGCACGAATCTAGTCTTCAATCTTCTAAGTCGCATTTCTTGAGCTTAACTCCATTATGCTTTGTCCATCTTTAACTTCACAATTTCGTAGCTTCTTAATTCTTGTTTCCAAAATATGAGTTGGAACCTATTTCTCGTTCCTCTTTCACTTATTCTCCTTCTAGTATACTTGGCTCAAGCCTAACTGCGTACTCATGGTTCCATGCAAGCTCTCCAAAATTCATTAGTGAATCTTGGATCTTGTTCACTTACTAGAAGGTATTCCACATAGATGAATTATCTCTTGAAAATAAACAAATGTCAACTATGTTGCCAAATGTACTTACTAAGGTGATTCTTTACAACTCATGGATCAGCGAAATGAACCTTCAGCCTTAGTGGCGAACACTACTGGAGCGCCCTATTCTGAAATGCTCCTCCTAATGAACCCCTTTTTTTTTTTAGAAGCTCTTTAATCTGTTTACTGAGCTCTTTCCTTTCTCGTGGAGCCATGTGCCTAACGGGCAACGCAACGGGATTTGCATTATCTACAAGATATATGCGGAAATCTATTTCCCGCTTCGGAGGCAAGCCCTTCACCTCTTCGAAGACATCCGGATATTCCCGGACCACTCTAACTGACTTCAAATTTTCAACAGAGGCATCTAGCGATTCAAGATAACTAAGCATAACCGCATACGAGGGATTACAAGAAAGTATTACCGAGCTGGGTTAGGAGCCTAACAACCCTTTTCTCACAATCAAGGATGGCCCCATTACTGGATAGCCAATCCATACCCAAAATCAAACCATACCCCGAAAAGCCCAAAACAAAGGCACTACATTGAAATTCTACACTTAGAATAGAAATTTTCAATCCCACACAGATCATAGACAAATGAGCTGGGCCCCCAATTGGGTTTGAAACAATTAAGGGGTCCTCTACCATACTAGTTTTTAGGTGCAGAGATTCTACTAAAGCAGACGAGATAAAGGAGTGTGATGCGCCAGAATCAAATAAAGTGCGAACGGGGTGATCATAAAGATAAACTACACTTTCTACAGAAGTATTTATACCTCGCTGTTGCAGAGGTGGCGCTTCTAGCACATGGACCTGTGCCCCTGGGGTGGATCCAGTCCTCTGCCCCTGTCCTCGTTTCTTTGGGCAGTCCTTAGCCCTATGGCCTGTCTCACCGCAAGAAAAGCACCCACCATTCTCCTTGGCCTTCTTTTTCCGGCAGTCCTTTACTAAGTGCCCCACTTTGCCACAGAAATTACACTTCCTCTTCTCTTTGTTGCCTTTCCCGCCCTTCTTAAAGTCTGTCTTCTTGGGCTGCAAACCCTCTTTCTTCTTGCCCTTATCCTCTTCATTCAGCAATGCCATTTGCACCAATCTTTCATACGTGGCTCCCATGGGTATATGGGTCATGGCCAAACTGTGTAATGGCTCATTCAACCCTTTGACGAAACGGAGAGCCTTCTTGTGCGGGGTATTGACTAGGTCAAGCCCAAACCTAGCCAGCTCATCGAACTGATTCACATACTCTCTGACTGTCTTGTCCCCTTGTTTAAGAAATAAAAATTTTCCCAACTGCAAACTTCTTTCCGCATCTGAGAGAAATTTAGTCTCAAACCTTGCCCTAAAGTCCTCCCATATCTCCACTGGTCTTTCAGCATTAGTGACTTCCCACCAGTAGGAAGCCTCGCCCTTCAATAGCCACACCGCCAGTTGTACTTTCTGCCTATCTTCCACCTCAAAGATGATGAATAGGTCCTCCGTTTCTTTCAGCCAATTTCTAGCTGCCACGAAGGACTCAGTTCCATGGAAATCCCTTCCTCCCATAGCTTTAAAATCTTTACATATCTTAGCAAACGTGTTTCCCCGAGGAGGAGGTGGAGGAAAAGGTGCTGCTGCGGCTGGATGATTTCCTTCAGTTGGGGGAGGAGGAATGGTAGGACCTGGCTGAGTGGCCCTTGCTTCTAAGAACCGTCTAAACCAACCAGGTATTGGCACCCCTTCCGGCAAGTTAAGTTCTTGGGACATGCTGAAACAAAAAGGATAGATTCAAAACGAAGGATAAGAGATAGTTCCTATGGCTTTGGGGGGTGGACTTTGCCTTTTTAAAATAAAATAATATTTTTCTTTTAAAAATGCTTCTTTAAATTTCCTTTTTGAATGAAAATAATTTTTCAAAACTTTTTATCTTATCTGGTAAACCTATGCTCTGATACCAAGTGAAACACCCCACCTCCGTTAGGGTCACTCTCAAAGGGAATGTCCTAATTTTGGTGGAGGTTTATAAGTACAAGTCACAGATATACAAGACAGATATAAGAACACATATTTGTAAACAGCGGAAGAACAACAAACTTTATTTCACAAAGTCAAATACGTGTTACAACAACATCCTTTCCAAAAACATAACATAACACTTTCATAATCTGTCTTGAGTACATTATTTAAAGAAGCATAAATAAAACGTAGATAAACTGCAAAAGCCCCATAGTGGATTGTCCAAAGCCATAGTTCAAAACAGGAAAGTCCAAGCAATACATTTCTCTACTTCAAGCTGGATGTCAAGGCTGATCAAGCTGCTGTGTTCCCTCCCTGAGGACCTGGGGGGGGGGGGGGGGAAACGGAAGAAAGAAGACGAAAGAAAAATAGAGTCAGACATAAAGCCTGAGTAAGTCTAGTAATATTTTGTCTATGAATAAAGAACTGGGTATGATAAGTATAAACAAGAAGTGGGCAAGCACAATAAACTTGGTTAAGTTGTCTAGGGTCGAATATACTATAGTACCCCATGTTAATCTCTGAACCCATATAAACTAGTTTCCAACTGGCACCCCATAATCAGGGTGATGTGATCCATTCTATGATGATCGGCTCCTACTCGCAAAGTTACATGTGTCTTACGGCCCCCGATGTCTGTAGTTACCTATGCTGGTCCCACCATGGGGTGTATCAAGTCCCATAGTGGCAACCCGACACAACCTTAGAGTGCACAGGTATGCTACTGGTGTCCAGTGCCTTATTTTTCTGCACCGGAGTGTGTGCACGCCCGCACTCCGTTAGAACCTACACTGCTACACCACCGCCGTCGCTTTGACCTCTTACAATCAGCCCAGTAATCGTGCCCCACCCTGCCTAGTTTCAGGGTATCCTGATACACCTTCTAGGGTTACTGCTGAAAAGGGTCCCCCGTTACTAGGTTTTCTATCTCTAGCCAACATGCTAAGTTGGTTAAGTGTTTTCTAACCTAACCCCCACCAGTCCGTTTTGTTTAGCATGTTCCATTTTGATTAAGTCTTTAGTTCACTTAATCCTAACAATCCTGACTCAGCCTTAATTGTCTTATTAAGGCCCTGACCTCTCACATTAGACAGGTATTGTTGTGGCTGCCTGTTGCCGGTTGGTTCCGGGCAGTCTTACGCCACAACTCAGTCTAACCTCGGGTCTTTATTGGGCTCCATGTTTAACCTCCCACATTGGATAGGTATTGTCGTGACTACTGGACAGCCGGGCGGTTCCGGGCAGGTTTACATCACAACTCAATCCAACCTCGGGTTAAACACATCGTATGTTCTACATTTACATATTTTGTCATTCTTCTTTATTTCTTATATGTAAATATTTGCGGCCCATTATTAAGTTAATGGTGTAAAGGTTACACCAACCATGGGCCCAACCCATACTTGAATTTGGGCCCTTCTATTTTATATTTTCATTCATTAATTAATTTTAACCCAACGTTATTTTCCCCCGTTTTACACGTCCGTTTATATATATTGGGCTTAGCCTTTTAAAGCCCAATTTAGCCATGCGAAAAGGGGAGGCTTATGGCATGATTACATACACAAAAAGGGGAAGGTGAGCGTATGAACTTGCAATATGACGTTGGGAATACAAAATAGAAACTGGTGTACTTGCATAGTAGTGACATATACTTTGGTCATAAAACATAGGTGACATGAATCAAAGCATGTGAACTTGTAATTGAGATATCATTATTGACACATGAACCTATATTTTTATTTAGGCATAATGTCGAACATATGGCATAAATATTTCTAGCATAAGCATAGCATAATGTCAAACATAAACATGGCATAAATACTTCTAGCATAAACATGGCATAATGTCAAACATAAGCATGGCATAAGTATAGTTAAATTTGTTCATGGCATAAATATTTCTAACATGAAATCATGATTCTTACATTAGTCATGTAAACTTACAAAAGGGACTTTTTGAACCTAACCTAGCCATGTACCACATATGTCATCATATAATTCTTGTAAACAAGATAGACTTAATCATGGATTTCAATTATGCCAAATATCATTCATAGCCTAGCCATATTCATAAGTTTGCAAATAGGTTCTCTAGTACAAAAGGCATGGCTTAATACATGATGCCAAATTCTCACCATAATTTCATATGGATAATAACCAAACTTGTTCCAATTACTTACAAAATGATTTATGCACAAAAATATACATCATGATGGCATAGTAGCAAAACCCCAAACTTGCATGAATTTAAATCAACTACATACATGTAGCTTCAACATGGATTACATAATTTGCGAAATATTCCAAACATATACTTGCATAGAACTACCGCATGTAGTTCTTTATAATGAATAACATAATTCATAAATATCCAAACGTACATAATATTTCAAATTGATAAGAACGCACAAATATGAATTACTTTATTGCCACAATTCACGCATACAAACCAACACAATTGTTTATCCATACCAAAGTAATACTCTACTTACTATGGTGTGATGAATTCTCTAGTTTAGGGATTGAAGACGCAAATTCCTTTGTTGAATTGATTTGTTTAGGTTGCTTTAAGCTTTAGAATCTTCCTCCTAATCCTCTCTCCAATTTGGTGGCTACTCCTAGTCGTTCCTCAGCAACATGGCGGCTATGTTCTTATTTTGAATGAATAGATTAGGGTTTAGTCTAGGGTTGTTTATATAGAGGATAGGAACTGATTAGGGCCATTGATGTTGCTTGGATTGATCGTAGCCATTCATTCTAAGGAGAGACCAATTAAAACTTGCCACCTAGCCCTAGTGACAAAGCAGACCACAGAAAATCGACCACATAGAGAATAGGCCAGTCGGGTTAGACTGGGCTCGACCTGGTCTGGACCAGGTCGACACCCCTGTCGACAGGCCTGTCGACCTGGTTAGACCAGGTCGACAGCCCAGTCGACTTGGTGGGTCAGGCGGGTGTTTTTCCGCCCTGGCCCATTGGGCCCCATTTTCGAATTTAAACCTGATTTATTCTGTTTGAATTTAAACTTGATTCTCAAACTTCCGAAGGCCATATCTTCTTCATACGGACTCCGTTTTTCGAAAACTCGGACTCTATTTCGCGTATTTTTCCGAGACGAACGCAATGGCGTATCCCGTTTCCCTTGGTTCTTTGATTTCAAATTAATTATACTTTAATTTGTTAATTTCACAGTTATAGAATTTTCGGGGTGTTACAGAGGAGCTATGTATATGAAAATGAATATGAAATGTATTGTAATACTGAGATACGCAAACAATGGAGTTATAAAATTTCTACTATTATGATATTGAAATAAAATATTATTTGAGTATTTGAATTTCTGTACAATTGTTTTCTATTTAAATAAAAATATTATATTCCTTTATGTGATGTAGTATAACAGTACAATAACAAACACATTTAAAATAATATATATTTGGTTGTTGTCATCAAAAAAAAATCATATAATTGTTATATACAACAATCTCCCCTGTTTGATGATGACAAACAAATAAAAGATTTTAAGCATAATAATTGTGTTTGATGGTGAAGTACTGAACTCCCCCTATTGGATGCTTCCCTACATCAGAAACTACCTCTAGATATGTGCATGAGTGAAAAGAAAAAATTGAATGGAATTTTCAATATTAAAATATTTATGAAATATTCACTTATAAATGAAAACCTCAACCCATTCTCCCCCTTTTGTTATCATCAAAAGATTACAGAAATTAAAATATAGATGAAAAATGACGAAAACTATAATATCAGCTTAAGAGGAAGAACGATCATCATAAATCTCAATCAGTCGAACAAAAATCATAATATTCGAAAAACTAGTGCCATATTTCACATTGTAGAGTGAAGGATTTACGATGAAATTTATAAAAATGGGAGAGTTGAAAAAAATGAGTTCCAATTATTTTCAAAACAATTTTTTTAAAAAAACAAAACAGTGATGGATTTGGATTACGATTATAAATTAAATTTAAAAGACCAAATCACATAATCTCAAATCCCAGTAGCTATCAATCAAAAAATCTTAATATTTCATAAAATATTAACACATTTGACAAATTAGAAAAATGGAGTAATAGGCTGGTTTTTACACACCAACGAGAATTTCATATAAAAATTTATTTATTTATTTCCTTTTTGCTTTTAATTTAAGAGCACACTGACCATGCATAACCAAATCTTAGATTTTCAAATGAGGTCAATTGCAGCTTAAATAATAAGTAATCTCTTAACCATGCACGACCACAGCCTGGATATTTAAATGAGGTTAGAGAAATACTTATGAATATTATATTTTTTATTATTTTCAGTTTCAAAAGAAAAACTCCTCGATATTTAAACCAATATGGGTGATAGAAATGCGATAGATACTTGTGAAATAAATTTCTAAATCAATCATATTATGAAATATGCTCAGTTGTACCGAGATTCTTGAAAATTTTCAATTACCACTAGTTCTGAAAAAATAAGATAATCACAATTCCATCACACATATTTCCACTATTTATTCAAGATGGTTTTAAAAATATTAAACTCTCCACATTAATATACAATCACGATGGATAGCAGAATGATGATTGATAAAAGAGCCATTCGTGAAATAATCGCCAATTCAAAGATATTATAATAATTGTTCAGCCATCATGAAAATCTAAATAAAATATCCTCTTGTTGTGAAATATATTATATTCACAACTCATCACAACTTCAAAATTTGATAATAATTTTGATTAATTATAAATACAGTTCAATTTGGTTATTGATTTCAATTTCTGAATAAATAATCAATGAATAATTTAAAATTGAAAAATCAATTACAAGAGGGAATTAAAAAAGATTTTTACAAGGCAAAAAGAGTGTGTGGATCTATACAAGGTGAAGATTAGTATCTAAGTACAGATGAGTGAGAAAAACATAAGGCACTTCTGATACCACTTGTTGTCTCCATTAATGAGAATCTTAATTTTTTACTAGTGGCTAACAAGGGTTTCTCAGACAATAATATCCAATCACAAAGCCCAAACAGACAAGACAAGCTAATCAAATCCATTAATCAGAGTAGCAAATAATATTGACCAAAACAAGCAATCATCAAAATACCTTCAAAAGCAATTCCTTTCATCAAAGAAGCACATCAATCAAAATTTAAAGAATTCTTATCAAGAGAATGTTTCAGAGATATTTCTGACGGTCACAAAACATGATTCATGTACCAAAATTTAAAATGTAGTTTATTTTAAATCAATTGAAGGAATATGAAATTCTCATGGTTCAATGAATCGATCACACTAGATTATAAGTTTCAAATCCAAGATTTGTGTGAGATTCACGAATTAATAATTTCAAATGATTTCAAACAAACAAATATTCAAATCAAATGATTATGAAATAAAAGAGAGTTTTAAGACCAGATTTGTAATGAACTTTTCACTATTATTTCTAACAAGCACAAGAGTAAATTTCGAAAAAAAAATTACATTAAGATTGAGAGATAGTCATGATCCAAAGTTAAAATGGTTTATTTCAAATCACTTGAATAAAAAGTAGATTTTGAGATACATATAATCAATCACACTAGATTATTAATTTCAATTTTAAGAGGCATGCGAGATTCAAAATATCAAGTATTTCAGATGATTTCAAACAAACAAATTCCAACAAAAATGATCTTGAAAAAAGATGTATTTCAAGACATAAACAATGATTCAAGTCACAAATATTTTTCAATCCAGAATATCCAAGCCAATCTGAAAACCAACAAAATTATCACAACTGAAAAATAGCAGTGTGTTATACTGAGTATAATATTTCAGGCTTTTACAAAATGAATCGGAAGAAACTCAAAACAACAGAAGTGTGTGAAATTCCATTAAATTTTCAGATCTTCAAAAGTTTAGAATTCAAATTAACAGTGTTCAAGATATGATATTAATGCTTCGGCACTGTTATGAATTCACAAACTAGAATAAAAACTTCAATATAATTGCAGTTACTTTCAAATTTAAATTCAAGATCTGGAAATGATTAAACAATCAGAGTTTTATTCAAATGAAGTGAATTTCCAAAAAAATCATGAATTTTGCAATTTGAAGTTAAGAAAGCTCATAATTAAAAAATCTGGCAGTGTCAAATCAAGTCAGTTTAATTAAAAGTAAGAGATAAAGGGGCAGAGAAAGAAATAAACAAAGATGAATAAAAACGGAAAAAATATTAACAAAGATGAGTCTAGAGATCATGCCTGAAACCAGTGTAAGCAAATGAACCTCTAACTCAACACACTTGGTTAAGGAACTCCGAATGGTACAGAATAAAGAACTACTTGAATTCAATTCACTTTTGCAAATCAGTTCCATAGCCTCCCCCGTTAGCTAAGAATTTTGAGAATCGAGTGGTCTAACAAAATTACTAAAACCACTTACAGTTTCGCTCATATATTTTGATACCTAGACATATTTGTACAACAATCCATCCGAATTTACTTTTGTACCCTTCGGAACCTCAACTTGTTTGAATTAAGACGAATTCACTTTACTTCTTTTTCGGGTCCAAATTGGATTATATAGATTGCTATCAAACAAATGCTTGTGTCGTTTGTGATTCAAAATCCTTTTGGAATTTTTAGAGTCAAAATTTTCAAAACGATTCTTTTCCAAGTTGTTTGAAGGATTTTTAAAAACACAAGAATTCAGTTTTTCAAAATCATTTGTTTTCCCAAAACCAAGGCCATTTTTATTTCCTGAAGAAAGTTTATTTTTCAACAAAATATTCAAACATTTTTCTCTAATTGAAAAATGTTTTAAACTCAATTCAATATAGTTACTTTTGGATTTAAGATCAGAATTTTTTTCATCAGATTTGAGTAATGATTAATGCTGATCTTTCTCCTTTCAGTATCATTTTGTTTCAAAACCAAGTTTTCATTTTCGAGCAATTTGCTTTTGGTTTTGGATTCAAAAATCTCAGAATGAAATTTGATTTGTTTTTCAAATTAAAGTTTCTTGAAATTTTCAATCTCTTTTTCAAGCTTATTCAAGACTGAATCAGTTTTCTGCAAATTCTCTTTTTCAGCTATTTCATGTTTGGAATTTTTTGTAGTCTTAAAATTTTCAAATTCCTTTTGTAAAGATCTGTTTGTATCTTTTAACTCAATCCCGTTATCTTTCAAGATCATAATTTCTCCTTCAAGCCTTTGAATGTTTTTATTGAGATGAACAAGATCAGTTTTCAATTTCAAACAATTTTCACAATCAAAAATCTAATTTCATGACATTTGTTAATTTTGATTCCAAACAGTTAATTTTGCTGGTCAACTCATGATTTTTCAATTTTAAAGATTTGTTTTTCCAATGGAGATTATCGACGGTTTTTGTTAAATCAACACACATATAAACCAAATCTTCATATGAGAAGATTTCAGTCTCATTGTCTATTGAGTCTCCATCATCTGATCTACTTGAAATTTCATCTGATTTTCCTTCCAAGCATAGATTTAAATCTGAGTTGGCCTTTTGAGGTTTTGAGTTGCTATTGTCAATTCTTCCATACTTCATATCAAGAGTATCCAATATTCCCTACATAGTTAAACAATGGGAGATAAGGCTATATTAAACATCATCAATATAAGAATATAAAATATGAATAGCACAAGAATTAAACCCAATATCATTCCTATTAACATTATCATACCCATTTATAATAATATTCCAACATTTAATATCAACAGATTTTAAATAGGATTCCAATTCTGCCAATTTAAAAAATTTGTAACTTTAAAAATAGTTGGAATACAATTGGACTGACTCTCTATGTACTGACAATTAGGGAACACCATTACTCTAGAGTTAATGAATAACCTGCTCTAATAACACTTGTTGGATCTAGATTAACACTAGATGTGGGTGAATAGGGTTTACTAAATTAATTCGAGATATTAAAGCAGATCACATAACAGATTGCAGCAGATAAAATAAATGCACAAAATAAATAGCACAGAGATTTTACCCAGCTTCGGCAAACCCTACCAACTGATGCATTCCTCAATGTTTCTACTAGATGTTTCTACTAGATGTTTCAACATTTGTAAACTTACGACAATTCCTAGCCTAAATGTCCTAACCCTACGCTCGAAACTTATCTCCGAGTTAGTAATAGGTGCTAGACAATAGGCCCCACAATCTCGATCTAATTGCACTAATTGAACGCTCAAAACCATGTACCGTTTTTAACCTCAAAATCAGATTTTTTTTCCCCGTTACAAACCCTGTAACAGAAATCCTAGTTTACAGACGAACTAGAAAACTGTTAAGATTTTACAGACTCTAGAAAACTGAACAATGGTTCACAAAAAAATATATAAAAACAATATAAAAAGATAAAAATAAATTAAAACCCACTTAATCACTAAAGAAATAGGCCGACAATCCTTTGTTCTGTACGCACCCTTATTTCCTTTTCCCGTTTACTTTCTTCTTTGGAATAAAAATGGTGGTTGATCAGAAATTAGGGTTTTTCACTTTTGCCTTAAATCACAACTGTAATGTTGTTTCGGAAATTGATCTCTGATGCTCGAAGTCATTGATGATATTGTTCAAATGATTGGGACTCTTGATCAATCGAAAATCTCTAAAAAAAATATCTGAGTTCCTCTGAAATTATTTGTTTTATTTTACTGCTTGAGTTTTTGATGATTTAAGTCAGTAATGAAGTGGTGAATATATAGGATAAAGAAATCCTATAATAGCTCTCTGATTTTGATTATTGGATTCCTCTGATTTCTTAATATCTGCGTGATTGAATACCCGTGAATATTGCTTGTTTTATTTCTAAAAAAAGACATTCGAATGAAGATCTTTCCCCTTTAATCACGAAGCTTAAACACTATGAGATTTTCCCGACATGAAAGCATTGCTCCTTGCTTATATTGGATTGTTTCCTTGAATTGACATTTTTCCTTGATTTAAAACTTCCATGAATGCCATGATAATTTCTGGAAATTTTATTTGCTGGTCCCTCTTTGTTGCCCTTAATTTCCAACAAATTTGCTCAGCTTTGATTGTGAACCTGGATGGAAAACTGGAATAAAAAATGAATTGAATTGTTGCCTTCCTTAGATTGCACAGTGTATATTTGGAAGTCAATTTGAAATTTTAAATTGATTCTTTCCCAAAAAAAATGGTTAACCAATTCTAGAAAATATTTATGCCTTGCTTGAATGCTCCATACTGTATATTCTTAAAAACTGTTTCTTGCCAAAGACTTCTGCTTAATTCTGGAAGTAGATCACATGATTTTGTGCCCCATTAAAAATCAATTGTCTGTCCATTAAAAAATTAGCTGTAACGAACTGGGTTTTTCGACTCCGGAAATCAACATAAAACAACCATGTTGACTATTCAGACATCAAAAATACCTGATCGTTAATAGAAAGAAGTTAGAGGGTGAGAATAGATAAGATAGAAAATTAGAATAGAAGAAGAAGAAGATCACCACAGAACAGAATCAGAGTAATTCGCATCTCACAGCAGAACGAATAAAATATAATATATAACATACTTTGAAATAAAGCTGTGTATATATGCAACTACATTATCAGAGCACAACACTTACACACAGCGGAAATATCAATAGCTATATAATCCTGAAGCCTCCTGCTTCAACCTCCTCAGAGTATATCTATAAAGACCTGAACTACTTGACTGCCCGTACAAATTTGGGCACCCAAGAGTTTAGGGAAAACAAAACAAAATAAACTCTGGGTCAGTCATGGGACTGGTGTGAGTAAACTCAAATCATCGGTTTAACTTTTCAAAATCCTTTTCAAAAGAAAAGATAATCGTAAGGCCGATCCACACATAAACACGGACGGCTTTTACCTTACGATAACCCAAAACAGCTTTGGAAACCAATACTTCTCGGATATTATAATAATGTCTAACCACAAGTAATTAGAATCTAGCAGAACGCTTGCATCTCACGTTCTACATATATAGTATACAAACAAAACCGCAGGCGCTTATTGGAGATTGGATTCCGACCTTGACAAGGTATGGGACCACCTACCGATAGTGTATCTCTAGAGGCATATACACTGCGTTCAACAAGAACATCTTGCAACCCGACCCTCACATGACCGACCACTCATTTCGCTTGAGTGTATCGAATGTATACCACCAACGGTTGGGAGCTACCCACCGTCTTCCCGAAAAGGGACAGCATCGAAATAGATAATAGAATGAAATGGATTTTCTCTAGATAGGTGATATACACCCTAATGGGTGCGACCCACATAGCCATGCTGCCTGCCCTATTTTTGTCATTTCCCGGTTGATGAGACTTGAGGTCATTACGTATCTTCTGAAACACTTGACCACCATTCTCTTTGAATGCCACATCGTCATACCCGCCAAATCACAAATTGATTTCCTCAAAAATACCACGGGTATAAAGCTAAGAGGAACGAATTCCTCCGCCACCAACGTAAGTACGTTTGAAGAGATCAACTTACGCGATCCGTTAGATATACTCTGTCATACATTCGTCCATTCACATTTGTCTTGGGATTGGACAAACCGAAGGCACTATTCCGTAAATAGGATAGTCCTTGCATAACTCCATCTTCAATATTTGATTGCAACGCTAACGTCCATACAGAGTGGTTTTCAGATAATGAATCTGATCCCGGTCTCTCCGTATTGACGACGTAAAAATGGTGAAAAACTTCGATAGTCGGTGATTTAACTATCAAAGAAAAACAGGTGTGCAACCAACGATATTATTTCCATATGGAAATTCTATCGATCAATCAACATTCCACATTTATCTCTTTCTATAAAATTATCTTTAATTTATCCATTTCCCCATTTCCATATATTTGAAAATTCTTATTTTCTAAATTTAGAATATATACATCATCAATCATTGGAAAACATTTCCATCTCTGTTTCACGTATTACTGACATTCCAGTATTCTTTCTCATCAACATTTCATTTTCTATGATTAGAAAACATTTCTGATTATATTTGGAAAATATTACCAAAATTTATACATTTGATTTCAACAGATGTTTAAAATAAACATCACTAAGCCAATTTAAACCATCCCGGTTATTAACTCAATTTCTTAACCAACTTTCACTATCGAACCTTAACCACTTCTTCGTTAAAACTGAAGTCAATCAAGTTGGGGTATAATTACCTCTCAGACCTTAACTGAACGACATTTCTAACTTCGAAATAGACAAAGTTCAAACTTCCAAATCTTTTAACACACTTCCTTACATTGCTCTCGGATTCGATTTACGAATCCCCTTCGTTTACCAAAATCATCTGGTTATTACCAAAATACTATAATTTCATACTTACGAAACATAATAACTTTTATTTCTTAACTTGAATAAATAAGCTAACAACTAATTTATTAACAAATAAGTAAAACTTGATTTGAAACGGGAAGTAAACATTACTTTCCTTAATTCGATAAAATCGAATTCCAATATGTAATTCACTCTCAAATAATCACTATTCGATAATTCCTCTCGAATAACTATATTCGATTTTCTCTCTTCGAATAAACTTATATTCAATCACTCTCTTCGAATAATCTCATATTCTATTTCCTCTCTTCGAATAAGTGCTATTCGATTTATTACCATTTATTAATTCTATTCAATTTACCAACACTCGACTGATTTGAACTTGACTAACTTCATTTAAATAACTCTAATTTGATTTAAATCCAAATCGATTAACTCTAATTGATTATCCATAACTGGTTAACCCTAAACTGATTAACCCTAACTGGTTAACTCTAACTGACTAATTTAACTCAACTTGACTAATTAACTTCTATCGATTAACTACTATTAGATTTTACACCATTCGCTTGACTCTAGATCACAGCGATCACAATGGTTACGCCTGATTCCCTCAGGAAACATCCGACCGCCGTAGGCTATCTGTAGCCCTGCGAATTACGCTAGCAGTCGTACTAAATGGCAATTCTTCCTGAATAACTAGGTTTGACTAACTCTACTTCGAATAAGCGATATTCGATGACTTAGCTCGATATTCTAACTCGACAATCTCTCTCTAAAAATTGATTTACTTACTTTAATTGATTAACACAATTTGACTAACTCCTTTTCAATTGACTTATATTCGATTTCTTTATTCATTTATAAAGATCTCCCTTTTTGTAACAGCTCTTCACTTTATAGATGTTCCTTTGATTTATCCTATTTATTTAATAAATAAATATCCCTCTTTATCTTTCTATTTATAGCTAATAAAATATCTCATTTTCAGCATTCTATTTATTTTCTTTAAATTGATATTTCCATTAAATCTATTTGTAAATATCTTTACAAATATCTCCCTTTATACTCTATTTGTAAATGGTTTACAAAGATCCCTCCTTCGATTCCATTTGTAAATGGTTTTACAAATACTCCTTTATATTATCTTTATTTATTTTCTAAATAAATATTTCCTTTTCATCTTGTTTTACAAATAATTCCCTTTGTATTTGTTTTACAAATAATTTCTTTTATAAGATAAATAATTCACTTTATAAATATTCCACTTTATAAAGATTTTCCTATTTATAAATAATCATTTATAAATAAATTCCTTTTTTTCATAAAATCTTCGTTGATCTTATAAATCTTTTCTCCTTTATAAAATCCTTTGATTTTATAAATATTCTCTTTTCAATATAGCATTGAAATTTTCCTTTTATAATTACTCTGTTTATTTAACAATAAATATTCCTCTTTATAAAATCCTATGATTTTATAAATACTTTAATTTCAAATATTCTCTTTTATAAAATCTGTTGATTTTATAAAATTCCTTTATTTCAATATACATGGAAATATTTCTTTTCAGATCCCAAGGTCTATTAGGGTATTAACATATCAGTTAACAATCATCAATATCATTCTAACACCCATAATCAATAACTGATTATATATCACATCATATATCAATATATATGAAAACGGTAAAATAAGTTTTGAGGAACCCAGTTGGGTCCCTCCAACCTGTTTCCCTGCATCCACAGATGTCAGTCAACACAAATATAAAATATTCTGATAAACAGAGTCAATATTTCGATACGATTTATATATATATATCGTTATCGATAATTTCGGCCAACTGACTAGCAGTTCAACCAAACAACCAACACACAACAAAGCAACCAATAATTTCAAATCTAAAAATACTTTATAGAAATATAGATTGATCAGAGTTAGTGAGAGTTACTCACATTGGACGGTTATCGTCAAATAACGATAATTGGTCATTGATTTGGTTCAGGCGTTAAATTTCACCATAAATCCAAACGAGCTTGAATTCACTCCCGGTCAGTTCCATGGCGTAGCCACCGTCCATACGATCCCGACGGATCTTGTTTTGTTGAATTCCGATTAAGTATGCACGAGATATGGTTTGTATAAGTTAATATGAAACTTAAATAAATTTAAACTTGAATATAACTTAGTAACTTGGCCCAATCAAGAAAATCTGTCCCACCTTCCCTCTTTGAAACCCGAGACCGCAAGCTAACAGGCATCTTTCCTCCTCTTTACAAACCATCGTTGCTCTCAGATGGCCATTACCGCACCAACAAGCTTCCACCGCAACTCCTCCATTGCCTTATTTCATAAACGAACTTCACCACTCCCTTCTCCTTTACAATCCCTACCATCTCCTACCAAACATTCGAACTCCGACACAAAAACTCCACGCGCGACTTCAGTAGCTCCCCAGTACACGCACAGAAATAGTGCGACACTTTTTACTCCCAAACTTCGCCAAAAATCCAGAATAACCTTGTTTCTCCTCCACAAACTCGAATCTGGTCTCCAAATCAGCAATCAAAGCCTATTTCCTCCGCGAGAATTAAACCTAGGTCTGCTGTACGAAATTTGGGTTTCAGGAATTCCCATCGCACGGCTTCGAATGGGCATTAACTTGAAGCCCTTCTCTTCTCGATTCCAAATATACCAGTTTTACAATTTCTGGGATTTGATTTGAATTTCTATAAAAAAATTAAACCTTGAAATCTCACGTTGGATAAGAGAATGGTGGCGGCGCAGTGTTTCTGCCTTCTGGGAAAATAGGTTAGGGTTTAGAAAAGGTAAGGTATTATATAGGATGATTTTATTAATTTTTTTATTCGCTTATTATATTTATATACGAGATGTCGATGTTTTCATATGTGTTTAAAAATTCCTGTGATCACACATAATACCCAAAAATCACGAAAATGGACCTGCAGCTACAATTTGACATTGCGGACCCAACGAAACTGGTTTCGTCGAATTCCGACTCCGTTTGCTCACACAGCGTATTTTTAAAGTCAGAAAATTGACCGTTTTTCACTATAAAAATCCGTATGACCACATACGGACTCTAAAAATCACGAAACTTGAAAACTAACAATAATTTGACATTACGAATCCAACAAAATTGGTTTCGTCGAATTCTGACTTCGTTTGCAAAAGTGGCTATTTTTAAAGCTCAATTTGACCCTTTTAAATAAATAAATATATTTAAAAATAGTTAAATTAAATATAAACAAATAAATATTATCGTATATATCCACAATAAATATCCATACAGCTCCAGAAAAATATATGTGGGTTTTCAACTCGATATTCCACCAATAGAGTTATATCGATATTCGCTTTATATTTAAATCCATATATAAAATTAAATAAACCGTTATGGTTTAAGGGCGCTGTTTTTCTGAAAATTTGATTTGGACGTAACTCAAATTCCACACGACGAAATCTCGATTTTTCTCTTCCACTAGGAAGATATACTCCACCAGCTCCACACGTTTCTTGTTTCACAGAAATCCGAGTTAAAACGAATCATGTATAACCAGTTGAAGTTCAAATTGCCAAATAGCGAACTACCGCGCCATTTCGAGCTCGATTATAATTAAATTAAAATTTTATTCGTTCAACTGTTGATTAAATAGTATATTCGCCAATATAATTCAATTCTAAGCTGAAATATATATTTCAAATATTCCAATTCACACCAATACTTTGAACTCCACACTTTTGCTTATTTCAGCATTAATTATATTATTCTATTATTTAATTTAATTAAATAAATCCATATAATTTAATTCAACGACCAATTAATCCTCTAAATTACTAATTAAATAATTAAACTAATTAATTATATCGTTGAAAAATGCGGGTCGTTACATTCTTCCCCCCTTAAAATAATTTCGTCCTCGAAATTGCTAGGGTAAAAACAAACCCTGTTGACTGGTTAAACATTATCTTTTATTCTTAACTTCCATTTCAACTAAACCAAATTATTTTAATTAAATTATTAATTCATTTCTGTAAACGAAAATTTTCAAAAAAAAAAAATTCTGAAAATTTTCTAACACCCGAAATTTCCAGAAAATTTCGCCATAACCTCCTTTGTACCGGTCAATAGCTCAAACTCCAACTCGCCTCTCTAGGCCTTCTTCCACCCAAAAGAAAATCAAACAGCCAAGTGGCTTGCCAAATAGGCTCATAAATCTCATCAACTTATATGAATATAAATGTGTACCTTTTTGTCGGGCATATCATCATATCACTTCCATCTGCTGCCCATCCAACATATACAACTGTCATCCCAGTCAAACTCAAATCACTTTTATCTTCAACACACCCATTCGCTTATCCAAGCCACATCCCCATAAAACTGCAATTCCAATCTCAATTCCAATTTCTTGCTCAGCAATTCATTTACATTCCAGATTATCTCTAATCCAGTCCAATTCTACTTGATACCATTCTATTCTAATTCAATTCAATTTCCACTGGACTGGTTTCACTTCAATTTCAAATTTGCTTTCACAAATTTCTATTTAATTTGTGTTTATTTCAAATAGTTTGTTTCTGGGAGTTTTTAAACAGCTTAGCCTTTTTCAAAAATCAAATTATTCATTTGGAATATCAAAACAACTTGTTTTTCTCAAAACAATTCAAAACAAAATCTTTGGTAGTAATCCGTCACTTACAAACTCGAAAATGAACACCGATGATGTCCGGATCATCATCGAAATCTACTTTCCAGCTATCGAAGTGAGTTCAATACTATGTCACTTTCAAAACCATTTCTAAACACTTTCATTTTTAAATTCATTTCAAAATACAATTCACAATGCTTGTAAACCATTTAAAATCTCCCAGGATTTTAAAATTCTCTTATACTTAACCCAGATTCATTTACACACACTTTTTCACATTTCCAAAATTTTGATTTCATTTCTGATTTAAATCCAGATTTAATTTATCTGATTTCATATATTTCACTTATATGAATTCTGATTGGTTATTTACATAACCATTTCACATTTTATAATCTTATCTGATTATGATCACAACCAACACATCCAATATACTATAATAATTTCAATATATATATATTTCTTTATATCAAAATATACTTTGGGTAAAATTATTTCATTTACCCTCTTTTCAAAACATATCGTGTCGACCCATCGTATTCGAGTGTTTATAAACTCCTATCGATACAGTGGATCAAACTGATCGATCAGAATCCATAAACAACTCAACCAATGAATCTCCACAACATAAAATCATTTTATATCCAATAACAAATACGTTCACTCGTATATATACACTCAAACTCAATCTAGGGTATTGCTAACCCCATCTCTACTGAGTCACGCCATAGAGCCAAGGTAATCACTTAACCTTCAGCTCTGATACCACTGTAACGACCAAAGGCAGTGGGCTAACCTCCCACCGTGGCTTATAGAGATAACTCAGAACTGCTTTTACGGCCAGCCTCTCGACTCGACCAACCCACATTGCCGGGAGATGTAGGGGTAAGAGTCTCCCGTTCGCCACCAAACGCAAAGCGAGAACCCCCTATCATCCGTACCAATTAAGCAACCAGCTCTGATACCACTGTAACGAACTGGGTTTTTTGACTCCGGAAATCAACATAAAACAACCATGTTGACTATTCAGACATCAAAAATACATGATCGTTAATAAAAAGAAGTTAGAGGGTGAGAATAGATAAGATAGAAAATTAGAATAGAAGAAGAAGAAGATCACCACAGAACAGAATCAGAGTAATTCGCATCTCACAGCGGAACGAATAAAATATAATATATAACATACTTTGAAATAAAGCTGTGTATATATGCAACTACATTATCAGAGCACAACACTTACACACAGCGGAAATATCAATAGCTATATAATCCTGAAGCCTCCTGCTTCAAGCTCCTCTGAGTATATCTGTAAAGACCTGAACTACTTGACTGCCCGTACAAATTTGGGCACCCAAGAGTTTAGGGAAAACAAAACAAAATAAACTCTGGGTCAGTCATGGGACTGGTGTGAGTAAACTCAAATCATCGGTTTAACTTTTCAAAATCCTTTTCAAAAGAAAAGATAATCGTAAGGCCGATCCACACATAAACACGGACGGCTTTTACCTTACGATAACCCAAAACAGCTTTGGAAACCAATACTTCTCGGATATTATAATAATGTCTAATCACAAGTAATTAGAATCTAGCAGAACGCTTGCATCTCACGTTCTACATATATAGTATACAAACAAAACCGCAGGCGCTTATTGGAGATTGGATTCCGACCTTGACAAGGTATGGGACCACCTGCCGATAGTGTATCTCTAGAGGCAAATACACTGGGTTCAACAAGAACATCTTGCAACCCGGCCCTCACATGACCGACCACTCATTTCGCTTGAGTGTATCGAATGTATACCACCAACGGTTGGGAGCTACCCACCGTCTTCCCGAAAAGGGACAGCATCGAAATAGATAATAGAATGAAATGGATTTTCCCTAGATAGGTGATATACACCCTAATGGGTGCGACCCACATAGCCATGCTGCCTGCCCGATTTTTGTCATTTCCCGGTTGATGAGGCTTGAGGTCATTACGTATCTTCTGAAACACTTGACCACCATTCTCTTTGAATGCCACATCGTCATACCCGCCAAATCACAAATTGATTTCCTCAAAAATACCATGGGTATAAAGCTAAGAGGAACGAATTCCTCCGCCACCAACGTAAGTACGTTTGAAGAGATCAACTTACGTGATCCGTTAGATATACTCTGTCATACATTCGTCCATTCACATTTGTCCTGGGATTGGACAAACCGAAGGCACTATTCCGTAAACAGGATAGTCCTTGCATAACTCCATCTTCAATATTTGAATGCAACGCTAACGTCCATACAGAGTGGTTTTCAAATAATGAATCTGATCCCGGTCTCTCCGTATTGACGACGTAAAAATGGTCAAAAACTTCGATAGTCGGTGATTTAACTATCAAAGAAAAACAGGTGTGCAACCAACGATATTATTTCCATATGGAAATTCTATCGATCAATCAACATTCCACATTTGTCTCTTTCTATAAAATTATCTTTAATTTATCCATTTCCCCATTTCTATATATTTGAAAATTCTTATTTTCTAAATTTAGAAAATATACATCATCAATCATTGGAAAACATTTCCATCTCTGTTTCACGTATTACTGACATTCCAGTATTCTTTCTCATCAACATTTCATTTTCTATGATTAGAAAACATTTCTGATTATATTTGGAAAATATTACCAAAATTTATACATTTGATCTCAACAGATGTTTAAAATAAACATCACTAAGCCAATTTAAACCATCCCGGTTATTAACTCAATTTCTTAACCAACTTTCACTATCGAACCTTAACCACTTCTTCGTTAAAACTGAAGTCAACCAAGTTGGGGTATAATTACCTCTCAAACCTTAACTGAACGACATTTCTAACTTCGAAATAGACAAAGTTCAAACTTCCAAATTTTTTAACACACTTCCTTACGTTGCTCTCGGATTCGATTTACGAATCCCCTTCTTTTACCAAAATCATCTGGTTATAACCAAAATACTATAATTTCATACTTACGAAACATAATAACTTTTATTTCTTAACTTGAATAAATAAGCTAACAACTAATTTATTAACAAATAAGTAAAACTTGATTTGAAACGGGAAGTAAACATTACTTTCCTTAATTCGATAAAATCGAATTCCAATATGTAATTCACTCTCGAATAATCACTATTCGATAATTCCTCTCGAATAACTATATTCGATTTTCTCTCTTCGAATAAACTTATATTCAATCACTCTCTTCGAATAATCTCATATTCGATTAACTCTCTTCGAATAAGTGCTATTCGATTTATTACCTTTTATTAGTTCTATTCAATTTACCAACACTCGACTGATTTGAACTTGACTAACTTCATTTGAATAACTCTAATTTGATTTAAATCCAAATCGATTAACTCTAATTGATTATCCATAACTGGTTAACCCTAAACTGATTAACCCTAACTGGTTAACTCTAACTGACTAACTTAACTCAACTTGACTAATTAACTTCTATCGATTAACTACTATTAGATTTTACACCATTCGCTTGACTCTAGATCACAGCGATCACAATGGTTACGCCTGATTCCCTCAGGAAACATCCGACCGCCGTAGGCTATCTGCAGCCCTGCGAATTACGCTAGCAGTCGTACTAAATGGCAATTCTTCCTGAATAACTTGGTTTGACTAACTCTACTTCGAATAAGCGATATTCGATGACTTAGCTCGATATTCTAACTCGATAATCTCTCTCTAAAAATTGATTTACTTACTTTAATTGATTAACACAATTTGACTAACTCCTTTTCAATTGACTTATATTCGATTTCTTCATTCATTTATAAAGATCTCCCTTTTTGTAACAGCTCTTCACTTTATAGATGTTCCTTTGATTTATCCTATTTATTTAATAAATAAATATCCCTCTTTATCTTTCTATTTATAGCTAATAAAATATCTCATTTTCAGCATTCTATTTATTTTCTTTAAATAGATATTTCCATTAAATCTATTTGTAAATATCTTTACAAATATCTCCCTTTATACTCTATTTGTAAATGGTTTACAAAGATCCCTCCTTCGATTCCATTTGTAAATGGTTTTACAAATACTCCTTTATATTATCTTTATTTATTTTCTAAATAAATATTTCCTTTTCATCTTGTTTTACAAATAATTCCCTTTGTATTTGTTTTACAAATAATTTCTTTTATAAGATAAATAATTCACTTTATAAATATTCCACTTTATAAAGATTTTCCTATTTATAAATATTCATTTATAAATAAATTCCTTTTTTTCATAAAATCATCGTTGATTTTATAAATCTTTTCTCCTTTATAAAATCCTTTGATTTTATAAATATTCTCTTTTCAATATAGCATTGAAATTTTCCTTTTATAATTACTCTGTTTATTTAACAATAAATATTCCTCTTTATAAAATCCTATGATTTTATAAATACTTTAATTTCAAATATTCTCTTTTATAAAATCTGTTGATTTTATAAAATTCCTTTATTTCAATATACGTGGAAATATTTCTTTCCAGATCCCAGGGTCTCTTAGGGTATTAACATATCAGTTAACAATCATCAATATCATTCTAACACCCATAATCAATAACTGATTATATATCACATCGTATATCAATATATATGAAAACGGTAAAATAAGTGTTGAGGAACCCAGTTGGGTCCCTCCAACCTGTTTCCTTGCATCCACAGATGTCAGTCAACACAAATATAAAATATTCTGATAAATATATCAATATTTCGATACGATTTATATATATATCGTTATCGATAATTTCGGCCAACTGACTAGCAGTTCAACCAAACAACCAACACAACAAAGCAACCAATAATTTCAAATCTAAAAATACTTTATAGAAATATAGATTGATCAGAGTTAGTGAGAGTTACTCACATTGGACGGTTATCGTTAAATAACGATAATTGGTCATTGATTTGGTTCAAGCGTTAAATTTCACCATAAATCCAAACGAGCTTGAATTCACTCCCGGTCAGTTCCATGGCGTAGCCACCGTCCATACGATCCCGACGGATCTTGTTTTGTTGAATTTCGATTACGTATGCACGAGATATGGTTTGTATAAGTTAATATGAAACTTAAATAAATTTAAACTTGAATATAACTTAGTAACTTGGCCCAATCAAGAAAATATGGCCCAACTTCCCTCTTTGAAACCCGAGACCGCAAGCTAACAGGCATCTTTCCTCCTCTTTACAAACCATCGTTGCTCTCTCATGGCCATTACCGCACCAACAAGCTTCCACCGCACCTCCTCCATTGCCTTATTTCATAAACGAACTTCACCACTCCCTTCTCCTTCACAATCCCTACCATCTCCTACCAAACATTCGAACTCCGACACAAAAACTCCACGCGCGACTTCAGTAGCTCCCCAGTACACGCACAAAAATAGTGCGACACTTTTTACTCCCAAACTTCGCCAAAAATCCAGAACAACCTTGTTTCTCCTACACAAACTCGAATCCGGTCTCCAAATCAGCAATCAAAGCCTATTTCCTCCGCGAGAATTAAACCTAGGTCTGCTATACGAAATTTGGGTTTCAGGAATTCCCATCGCACGGCTTCGAATGGGCATTAACTTGAAGCCCTTCTCTTCTCGATTCCAAATATACCAGTTTTACAATTTCTGGGATTTGATTTGAATTTCTATAAAAAAATTAAACCTTGAAATCTCACGTTGGATAAGAGAATGGTGGCGGCGCAGTGTTTCTGCCTTCTGGGAAAATAGGTTAGGGTTTAGAAAAGGTAAGGTATTATATAGGATGATTTTATTAATTTTTTTATTCGCTTATTATATTTATATACGAGATGTCGATGTTTTCATATGTGTTTAAAAATTCCTGTGATCACACATAATACCCAAAAATCACGAAAATGGACCTGAAGCTACAGTTTGACATTGCGGACCCAACGAAACTGGTTTCGTCGAATTCCGACTCCGTTTGCTCACACAGCGTATTTTTAAAGTCAGAAAATCGACTGTTTTTCACTCTAAAAATCCATACGACCACATACGGACTCTAAAAATCACGAAACTTGAAAACTAACAATAATTTGACATTACGAATCCAACAAAATTGGTTTCGTCAAATTCTGACTTCGTTTGCAAAAGTTGCTATTTTTAAAGCTCAATTTGACCCTTTTAAATAAATAAATATATTTAAAAATAGTTAAATTAAATATAAACAAATAAATATTATCGTATATATCCACAATAAATATCCATACAGCTCCAGAAAAATATATGTGGGTTTTTAACTCGATATTCCACCAACAGAGTTATATCGATATTCGCTTTATATTTAAATTCATATATAAAATTAAATAAACCGTTATGGTTTAAGGGCGTTGTTTTTCTGAAAATTTGATTTGGACGTAACTCAAAATCCACACGACGAAATCTCGATTTTTCTCTTCCACTAGGAAGATATACTCCACCAGCTCCACACGTTTCTTGTTTCATAGAAATCCGAGTTAAAACGAATCCTGTATAACCAGTTGAAGTTCGAATTGCTAAATAGCGAACTGCCGCGCCATTTCGAGCTCGATTATAATTAAATTAAAATTTTATTCATTCAACTGTCGATTAAATAGTATATTCGCCAATATAATTCAATTCTAAGCTGAAATATATATTTCAAATATTCCAATTCACACCAATACTTTGAACTCCACACTTTTGCTTATTTCAGAATTAATTATATTATTCTACTATTTAATTTAATTAAATAAATCCATATAATTTAATTCAATGACCAATTAATCCTCTAAATTACTAATTAAATAATTAAACTAATTAATTATATCGTTGAAAAATGCGGGTCATTACATTAGCAATCCAAATTTTTTCTATATATAACATTGAACTGTTTCACCTATGCGTGAATTCATATTGGTTGAAATTGTTTTGTGCACATATACTTGACCTATGGCACATTTGTTACTTAGCTCCAGTATGTATACATGAGTATATTCATCTTACTACACATATATAATATAGCTCCCATTACTGTGTAAGAAGTTGGGTACATATAAGTAGCTCCATTGTCATTGCATATAAACTGAACACCCATTTGTATCATATGAGTTTGCTAAATCATTTGCATGTGCTTTGTGTATACAGGAAGTATGTCCATGTTTGAGTTTGGTCACTTATGCTTCATGTATGGGTTGACTTGTTCTCTGCCTTGTCATTCTTATTAATCAACCATGCATTTATAGGCTAGACCATTGTTGCATTCATCACCACTGTTATCTCCATTGTTCTCTGTTGCCATTTCACGTGCCACATCTGATCACATGTAAACCTGAAACCTCCATTTATGTTGTGTGTTCTTCTTTGGGCTTGACCATGCTCGAGCTTGTATGTCCATTGGCTTTGAACGTTTTCTAAACAATGTTGCATTGACCTTTTCTTCATTGTGTAAAGTTAAACCATCCTTGATGTTGGATCAGTGATGCCTGAAACTGTGTTGCTTGTGTATCTTCTTACTTGTGCACACTTAAAATTCCCCTTTCATGTTTGTATTGTGCACATGATTTTGTGTTTTCATCATCTTGGTACTTTGTTCACACCTATGTCGAGATGTAATGGACTTTCTGAGCTTGTAACTTCTTGCACATGCACTACTCATGTTGACTTACATATGTACATGCATTCTGGTGCTTAATTTCGGGTCGACCATGTTGACTATATATGTGCACTAAGTCGAGTTGGTCCACGTGGCTGCTCGTCCGTTGCATTTTGATTAGCAAGGCAATGCACGCGTGTATATTTATACACGTGTGTACATACAGTCATTCAGAATAATTTTCCTGTCCCTACTCCGTAATATGTGTATATACATACAATGTATGTGTATACATGTATAGTGAACGTCCAGAGAATGTGAGCACTACATACGATATCTACCTTGTGGTATTTACAGTGTATTATTGTGAATATCACAAGCTGTCTAGACATAGATGGATGGGTACATAAATTAGATCAAGTAATGAAAATTGATGATAAACACTCCAAAACTCTAAGGCAAATAAATTTTTAAAATAGAAATTATATTTGCTAGAATTTAAAATTATTTCTATTCTAGATACTATGGGTTTGTTTATGCATATTAGAGGTATGGAATACTAGACTGACTGAAAGCTGTGAAGACAGAAGACTAGACAATAACAATAACAGAGAGAGAAAGAGAGAATGTATGAATATCTACGACTGAGTGTCAGTGAGTGTATATGTGACTAAGTGATAGAGTGTTTTAGTGAGGAGCTATGTATATGAAAATGAATATGAAATGCATTGTTCTACTGAGATGTACAAATAGTGGAGTTACAAAATTTGTATTGTTATGATATTGAAATAAAATATTCTATTTAAATAAAATACTGTTTTGATTATTTGAATTTCTGTACAGTCGTATTCTATTAAAATATAAATATTATATTCATGTCTGTGATGTAGTATAACAGTACAAAAACAAACACATTTAAAATTATATATATTTGGTTGTTATCATCAAACAAAAATCATATAATTGTTATATACAACACATTAACCCTCTTTTCAAAACATACAGTGTCGGTTCATCATATTCGAGTATTTAGAAACGCTTATCGGTACAGTGGATCATACTGGTCGACCAGAATTCATAAACGACTCAACCAATAATTCTCCACATCATAAAACCACTTTTCCAACAATTGCAAATAAGCTCTCTTGTATATATACATACACTCAACTCAACCTAGTATATTATTGACCCCATCTTTCTTGAGTTACGCCACAGAGCCAAGGTAATCACTTAATCTTCAACTCTGATACCATTGTAATGAACCGACATTTTCCCGATCTTGATCATCGATACAAATACCATACCGACTAATCGAACACTAGAAATTTACCGGATCATTTATAGAAAGAAGTTAGAGGGTGAGAAATAGAAAGAAAGAAAGTTAGAATAGAAAAAGAAGAACATAAATACAAGAACATCAAAGTAAATACGAATCTCACAGCGGAACGAATAAAATATATTATATAACATAAGCTTGAAATGAAAATCTGTACTTGTATATACATACCATTATTAGAGTTCAACACTTAAAACATAGTGGGAATAATCAGTCGCTGTAAAATACTGAAGCCTCCTGCTCCAAGCTCTTCCAAGTATATTTGTAAAATCCCGACTATTTGTCTGCCCATACAAATTTGAGCACCCAAGAGTTTAGGGTAAAACAAAACAAAATAAACTCTGGGTCAGTCATGGGACTGGTTTTGTTAAACTACAGGCACTTAATTTAACTTTAAAAATCCTTTTAAAAGAAAGGATAATCTTAAGACCGATCCACACCTAAACACGGATGGTTTTTACCTAACAATAAACCAATACATTCTTTAAAATCAATACTCTTCTGATATTATAATAATGTCTAATTCATATAAATAGCAATCTAGTAGAGCACTTTCATCTCACGCTCCACATATATAATATACAATAAAAAACCCACGGGCGCTTATTGGGTAATGGATTTCCAACTATGACATGGTCTGGGACCACATTCCGATAGTGTATCTCTAGAGAGAGATACACTAAGTTCAACAAGAACATCTTGCAACTTAGCCACACATGATCGACCACTCATTTCGCTTGAGTGTATCGAATGTATATCACCAACAGTTGGGATCAGCAACCGTTTCCTGAAAGGGATAACATCGAAATAGATTAAAGAAGGAAATTAATTTTCTCTAGATAGGTGATAATACATCCTGATTGGCAGCGACCCACATAGTCATGTTGCCTGCCTAATTTTTGTCATTTTCCAGTTGTGAGGCTTGAAGTCATAACTTACATTTTTTTTACCACATCATTATTCACTTTGAATGCTATATCGTCAAATCAGCATAAATGATTTGTTAGGGATACTCTGTCAGGCATTCGTCCATACAAATTGTCCTGGGACCGGCCAAATCGAAGGCACCATTCTGTCAATCCATCTTAGGCCATTTCTGCCTAGGATTGCAAGAACTGCCCTTGCATAAACTTTGTCTTCTATTATCTTGAGCATACTTGGTTCTTAACGCTTATGCCTATACGGAGTGGTTTTCAGGTAATAGTCTGATCCCGATCTCTCCGTATTGACAACGGAAAAATGGTCAACAACTCTGATAGCCGGTTGTTTAGCTATCAAACGAGAACATCCATATAAACAACGATCTTATTTCTAAATTGAAATTTTGTCAATCAATCATCAATCAACATTTATCCCTTTAAATTAATTTATCATTAATTTATTCATTTCCCCGTTTCCCATATTCCATATATTTCTTCAAACTTGTTTAGCCTCTTGCGATTTCTCGGATAACATTTCCATTTCCCACTTCTTATTTTCAATATTTAGAAAATATATGATATTAACATTTGAAAACATTTCCGCTTATTATTCACGCATCACTATCCTTTCATATTAATCAGTCCCTAATTGTAACTAGTAAGAGAACAACTCCCTGAGTATCAGCACCGAAGGCCGAAACCAACATCAGTTCGATATTCAGAAATTCATTCAACTTTACTAATCTCTAGCCAGTTTCCAATTTCTTTAACTCCATTTCTTAATTTCTTATCAAATAATTGCTTATGAAATTATCGAATTCAGTTTACGAATCCACTTCTTTTATGAGAAACATTAATTCTAACGATAACGTTAAAATCCCTACTTTTGAAATATCTAACTTCAAAATATAAATTTTGTTCCTTAATTTGGATAAATACATAAATAAATAAATAATAAATCTAGATTAAAAACCGAAAAGTTAATAATACTTTCACGAATTCAATATAAATCGAATTTCAACCTATAACTCTCCTCCGAAAATTCTCCATTAGATAACTCTCTTTCGAATAACCTATATTCGATCAACATTCCGAACTTCGGAATAATATACCGTTTAATTCTCAAATTCGAGATTCATTTTAAATTTATCACTTCCAAATATTTATCCATTTTAATCTGCAAAATGTTGCTTTTAAATCATTATTCACTTTAAAATGCGAACATTATTCCTTTACAGAAAACTAGACTTGTTTTATCAAATAAAAACTTGATTTCATTTTTAAATACTATTACACGTTCACATTCCAATTACCGAGTCCTTTTATAACTTTTTATCTACATTCCATTTTATTTATCGATTTCGTTTACATATCAACTTCTATTATATTTTAGTTAGTACAAGTTTATAATCCCATATCGATCTTATATTTGATTAAAATATATCAGTTTCAAAACCAGTCATTCATTATCTTGTTAAATTCCGATTTATACAATATAAAATTTCTAAGAATAAATTATTTTTATAACATTTGACATAGTCGAATTCTATTTATAAATTCATATGGATTTATTTCAATTCTATTTATATTCCAAACATCAAAATAAATTCATCGTTTCCTTTTAAAAACTATTTCTCATTTTTCTTTTAATTCATTATTGAATTTACATTCCCAAGTTATCCCATGATAATTCTTCTCCTTCATTTATAAACATTGTTTACAAATTAAACAACTTGTTATTTTTATTATTAAACACAAGTTATTAACTTATAGCCCGTTCTAAATTCAATTTCTATTTTTGAAAATAGATTGTCCGTTTTCGAAACCAAATTTCTTTCCTATTTCATTCGTGTATACATTTATGGTATTTTAAACACCAATTAATCTAGGGCCATTGTTGTTCCAGCAATAAACAAGACCAAATCTATCACAGAACGGTTAATCCATCATATATCATAATATATGAAAACAAACAAAAATAAATTTTGAGGACACCAGTTGGATCCCTCCAACTTATCCAACTTGTTTCCCAACATCCACGGATGTTAATCAACGTAAATAACACCAATTCTGTCTTAATATGAGATGTCATAATAAATAGAACCAATATTTAACTAATGATTGATATATATATATATATATATAACTATATCTGTAGTTTCAACCTATTCATAAACAATTCATCCAAATAACCATCACACAATATTTAGTCATCATAAATCAACATTTAATAATGTTTATAATATTATAAAATTGGATAGAGTTAGTAAGTTTACTCACTTTGGTCGTTTATCGTTAAATTACGATAAACGTTCAATAGATCCGATCAGATGTTTTATTCTGCCATAAATTTAAACGAGTTCTAAATGGCTCCAAATCAGTTCCATGTGTGGCCTTCGTCCAAACGATCACAATGGATCTTGTTTTGCCCAATTCTGATCATATATGAGATTGTTATCAATTTTATAAGTTATAATAAATGTATCGTCCATTAACAATATAGTTGATTATTTAATTACAACTTAAATCTAATCCTTGCCGCCTGATGATCTTCCTCTTCCCTGTATAACTCAACTCCTGCTCTTGTAAATGCCATTAGCCGTTCTTCTCCCGCTCCTATCTCCTTGTTCTTTCACCTTAAAAACAAACAAAATATACCAATAAATTTCTTATCTCTCTGTCTATCCACATCAACAACATACAAATCAACATCCTCAAATGGAATGCGTCGTTTAGGCTTTCAGCTTATGTATAATAATATGATTGACTCTAGTATCCATTGTATCTCGCAAAAAAAATCATGCAACAACTATCTCACCTCACAAGGCCAAATACAAACTCAAACTACACTTACGATGATCGTAACTCCCGGTCTCCATAGCCCTAGGCATGCTGCAGTAAGCCCACGGAAAAAGAAAAGGAATCGACACCCCTAAAATATATATGAGCATGATGAGAATCACTTAAGGAATTCGAAGATTATTGTCTCGAGATTTATAGATTTTTGTTTGATTTTGTTATGATTTTCAAAGTCATGAAATTTATTGTTTGAATTTCTTTGGAGGTGGCTATAGGTAATTGACCATGGGAGAAAAAGGAATTAGATTTTAGATGATGTAAGGGTACATATAGGGAAGTTTAATTATCTTTTATTTGATTTTTATATTATTTTCTATTGAATTGTCACCTCCGTTCAGCATTTCAAAAAAAATATGATCACATACGAATCCCATTTTTGATGAAAATGGACATGCACCTATGGTTTGATATTGCGGACCCAAAGAAACTTGTTTCGTCAAATTCTGAGACCGTTTGCTTGCACAACATCATTTTAAAGTAAAATTATTGATCATTCCACATTTAAATTCCGCACAGTAACAAAACAACTCTAATTGGTGCGAAAATTGAAATCAAGCAATAACTAATCATTATTGGTTTAATAAAATCCGTTTTGTTGAAAACGGAGGTCGTTCGCAAAATAGCTATTTTTAAGGCTTAAATATAACCAATAAAATATTATTAAATTTAAAAACAATTCAATTAAAAAATAATATTATCGTATATATTGAAATAGAATATCATATTGCTCCAAAATAAACATACTTGGATTTATAACTCTATATCTCAAACTTAAGTCAAATCGGTATTCAATACATAATAAAATCCTCTAATTATGTAAATAAAGCTTTGTAATTTATAAACGATTCTATAGCGACTTTTTGGAAATTTGACTTGGACATAACTCACAATCTACAAGACAAAATCTCAAATTTTCACTTCCATTAGAAAAATATCGTTAAATGGGTTCGAATGTTTCTTGTTTCATAGAAATCCGACTTATAACAGATCCTGTATACTCATTTAAAGTTCAAAACATAATATTACAAACTACCGCGACGTTATGAGCTTCTTTTTTTATTAATTTATAATTCATACGTTCAAACGTCGTTTATAAATAAATTTGTTATTATAATTCAGTTCTAAACTGAATTAAATCTCTTAAATTATCCAATACACACACTATTGCAAATTCAACTATTTCCGATGATTTTAGGAATTATATTATATTATACCACTATTTATATTAATTAAATAATCAAAAATATTAAACTCAAGTTATCAATATCGCCAAATCGATATTTAAATAATTAAATAAATTAGTTATTTAACCGTTAAAAATACGGGACATTGCATATTTTGCCCTTGTCAGTTTTGTACAGGGTATAACTTTTGACTGGGATCGAATCAGGTGCTGAAATTGATTTCATTGGAAAGGAAATGGTGTTGCCAATTCCGTAAGGTGACACTAAAGATTTGGCTCAGCAGTCTGGGAGGAATCACTGTTTTAGTGTTACACAATTTTTGAACAGGTTAATTAGTCATTTGTGGGCTGATTTGGTGAGGCCCATTATTGGGATGGTTGGGTGGCTATAAATTAAGGGGCAGAGGCAAGGAGAATGGTTTCATTTCTTTCGTTCTCATTTGGTTTAGCTCGCGATTCTCCTTACTCCAATCAAATACATCTCTCCTCCATTAAAATCTTAGATCTACAATATAAGATTGAAGATCTACAACAAGGAAGTCTAGATCTACATCAAGAGAGAGTGGACCACATCCAATTATGTGATTTGAAGATCGATCTTTGCTGTCCGGATTTGTAGATCATCGTTTTAAAGCTAATTTGAAGTTTTAGTGAGTGATAAACATCTATCACATGGATTCAATCAAATATATGGGTTGTTTGATCTTATTTTCATCATTTTAGTTGTTTTCACCTAGATCTACATCATGATAAGTATATTTCCATTTGAATCACCATAGAATCTAATTTATCAACTTAAATCGGTAAATTCTAATGTTTGTTTGTATGTTTATTCAAATTTAGATCTAGTATTTTTTTCATTCATTGTTTTATCTTGATTCGGTGAATTTTATAGGAATGTATGATGATATTTCATGTGCTATTGTTCATGTGATGATTGCATGATTTATAGAATGTTTTGATGGATTGGTTGCATGAGTTGATGGTCGATCGAATCTAACATGGGTCTGTTGTGACAATTGATGGATCCTGGCTTCTCGTGCAAGAAATGATGAGTCAAAGTGGTCGGGTCGTTTGAGATTGAAATTAGTTCGGCCAAATTCAGGTTGTTGATGACGTGGAAAGCTTGGGTCGTAGCTTAATGCGTCGGTCTGTTAACAAAAAATGGATCAGTGCTTGGTAAAGTCGGTTCGTCCAAGTCAGGTCGGGTCGCTTGGATTTGGGTCGGTCAAGGCCATGTTTGATGGATTGGTTACAGTGGCTTGTAGTACTTTAACAGGTCGCTATGATTGGGTTGACATGGCAGTGGACTGTTGGGTCGTGGAATGACCCAGGAATGGTCGCAGCGTTTGTGAAACACTGTGGATTGTGACTTATGGAAAAATATGAAACGTTGTAATCAAGAATTGTGAAGCGTTGTGTATCAACTATCAACCGAATAATGCTTGTTATAGGTTCGATGATGGTTGTGGCTTCGACATGAGTTCAAGGTGGAATGTTCGAAGTGCTTTAAAGGGTTTGTTGATCGTCGTAATGCAAAGAATGTGAACACAACTCAAAGTTGTGAGTCTATGGATAATGTTTGCTCGAGAAGTCGCTTGATCTTATGAACAGTCATTAGGTTGGATGGTTAGAGATATCGAAGGATATGGAATTATCGTTAATCAGAGGTTCTAATGGACAAAAGGCAGAGGTATAATAGGGACGCCCAAAAGACAATATGTTAGCTGGTCGAGTACCCTTGGTATCGTGAAAGACCTAGTTGTCTTCGTTGAGTAAGGAAAACATACGTATCGTGGAAAGGCGTATAGTGTTTTGCTAGAAATAGGGTTACCATTAGCCCTTGAAAAATGGCATGTCATAGCTAGTCATACGATTAATAATGGTTTCGAGTTAGGATTGAGGGTGATAGCCGAAGTCATGGATGATGATTGTTTTGCTTGTATCGTCTTGTATAGATTGTCTAACATTGAAGGAGATTTCTCTTAAGTGCATTTGATGTTGGTTTAAGCCTTTGAGGCTGGTACTAGGGGAATGTCGATATCAATTAGGATGGTTAACACTTGATAACTGATTGCCATTAATGTAATGTTTGTTTCTATCTGATTATTTGAAAAGGCTATCACTATCGGATGTAGGGGAAATGGGTTGGGTTCTTCTCTACTGATATGATTCGTAGACTAGATGATTAATCTGCCTATTCTCATATACTTTATTGATGATGTTAGATAGCAGCTTTATCGCTCACTAAGACTGTTTTCTGACTCAAGGTTTTATGTTTCCTCTTATTACCTTGGGTTGTTCATCTTGTTGTGGATAGGAAGACTGAGTAGCAGGACACAGGTAGTAAATCCTAGTGGATGATGCTGTAGATCGATGATGAGAAGGAGGCTTACGTACCAATTTTCTACTATTCATATTTAGTTTTTGTTTTCGCTGTTTTGTTTGTTGTATGATTCTCTGAGTGATTGTAGCGAAGAGTCTTTGTACATATTCTTATGATGAAATCCTTTGTTGTATAGATATTCCCTCAAGTTGAAATGGAGGTTAATATTTCTGCTCAATGCCTATTGTATATGTTCTATTATATTTTGTCTTCGTGTTGTGAGTTATATGACAGGTTCCTCTTATGTTATCCTACCTTGATGATCGTCCATAGCTGCTTGGCACGTCTTTCAGCCCATTATTTCCCTTGTTCAGTGCAGGAGTTATGGGCAGTCGTCACATTTGGTATCAGATCTTTGGTTAATTGACCTTAGCCAAAGTTCGAAGACGTAATTAAATGTGGGAAACATATTTGTAGATTTCTGATGGATGTAAACTATATATTAGTGTATAGTCTAATTGTGTTTGAACTCCATTTGTAGTTTTTCTCGTGTGTGGACTAATCATTCCATGTTTCAAATTTAGAATGATTCGTCTAACGTCGAGGCACACCGCTAGGGAGGAGACTGTTCCTATAGGGGGTGATGGAGGTATACCAGATTACCCAACTATGTTCGAGGCCATGATGATAGAGATCATGAGGAGGGTACCTGCTCAGGATACAAACACGGTAAATGTAGGAGTCCAAGTGCATGTGTAAGTGCCTTGGGCCGTGGACTTTGCAAAGCCATGCAAGGACTTCACTACTCTAGGGGGAAAGCCAATTAAAGGGACAGAGCCAATTGTAGACTTGATACTTGCATTCGAATCTTTGGAGTATTGGGTATTGAGGATGTGACTAAGAGGAAGCTTGCATCGAGACAGCTACAAGGTAGGGACATGGATTGTTATCTCTGTCACCCTAGAGACTCCTGAATATGAGATCACTTGGGATTGGTTCCAAGTAAAGTTCGAGACGAATTTCATTTCTACCGTTCAGAAGTCTGTACTGTTCAAGAGGTTCATTGAGCTAAAGTAGAATTGGTAGGCCGGTGTTATAGTATGTTTCAGATTTTGAAGCATTATCATAATATGCTCATTCATATGTCAATACTCATTACTAGAAGAACAAGAAGTTTGTCATGGGCTTGGAAAAATATATTGGGAATCAGCTGGTTAATCACTTGGATGACACTTATGAGAGGATAGTGGAGAAAGCTTTAAGACACGAGAGTTTGTTTCCCCAGGAAGAGACTATTATTGCAGATAAAGAGGAATCGAGGCCACAACACGGTGGTAATAACAAGAAGAAGAAGCAGCAACAGCAGAAAGGAAAAAAATGGTCAGAAGAAGCAGAAAGGCGAAGTGACCTGCTATAACTGCCAGCTTAAAGGCCATTTCTCCAAGGATTGCAAGAATCCAAAAGCTGAAAGGAAGTGTTATAAGTGTGGAAACTCTAGTCATGACAAGAAGGATTGTCCAGAACACGCTAAGGGTAAGTAGGTTGTGAAGGCATATGCTTTGGAAGTTGTGCCATCTTCTTCGAGGGCTCCTACAGTGAAGGAGAAAGGGATGAGTGTCGTCGTTCAAGGTATTCTTTCCATTGGAAATGTTTCAGTTCGTGCAGTTTTTGATATTGGAGCATTGCATTCTTTCATTTGCAATGAGCTTGTGTGCCGCTTGTGTTTTAAACCTGAGATTTGTGATAGACCTTTGACCATGACAAATCCAGTAGGGGGTTCGTCCAGTTTTGTATGATTTGTCATGGTCTAGTGTTGTCGAGTCATGGTTGCTTCTTTGTGTGTGATTGCTCTTTTTTTAACTTTGTTGGGTTTGGGATTACTTTGGGTATGGACTGGCTCAATAGGTATGCAGCAAATGTGGATTGTGAGAAGCTCGAGGTGACAATCAGAAATGTGGAGGGAAAATGGTTGTGATTCGATGTACGCCCGAAGATTGTGTCTTCGTATGCTATTTATATTCTCTTGTGATTCCACGGGAATACTTGTCATCGGTGCTAATCGCTACTGAGTTTGATGACGTCTTTGACGAGGCTAAAGGGTTGTCGCCACATCGTGTGATTGATTTTAGGATCGATTTGGTCGAAGGTGCTAGAACTATCGTTATGCCTCTTAGGTGTATAGCGTTTAAGAAAAAAACAAGAGATAGAGGTGCAAGTACGTGACCTTTTGGGAAAAGGATTCATTTGGAGAATTGTGTCTGAATGATGTGCACCAGTTGTGTTTGCAACCAAGGATGATGGATCTTTAAGATTATGTGTGGATTATTGTGAGATGAACAAGATAACCATGAAGAACTAGTATCCATTACCGAGGCTAGACGACTTGTTCGATCAGCTTCACGAAGCCAAGGTGTTTTCTCAAATGGATTTGGCAATGGGAATTCACTAGTTGACAGTGGCGAAGGATAGTGTGCCGAAGATAGCTTTTAGGACACTATGTGGTTTCTTTGAGTGGATGGTGATGCCGTTTGGGTTGATTTTTATAGATCTTATGAATAGGGTTTTCAAAGGTCAGTTGAACAAGTTCATGGATGATATTTTGGTTTTCTCCTGGAATGAGGAAGAGCATAAGAAACATTGTGAGCTATTTTGGAAACCTTATGAAAGCATAAGATGAGAGCTAAGTTTTCGAAGTGTCACTTCTGGAAGAGTGAAGTAAGGTTCTTAGGACATGTTTTTTCTAGAAATGGAATAGCGGTTGACCCCGCTAAGGTGGCAGCAATCCAGGATTGGGAAAAATCTAAGAATGTGACGGGTGTTCGGAGTTTCCTTGGTTGTCTATGATATTATCATCGTTTTATCAAGGATTTCTCCAAGATAAGTAACAGGATTGACAAAGAAGAATCAAGTGTTCACAAGGGATGCAAAGTCTGAGCATGCTTTTGGAATCGTGAAAGAGAGACTGACGAGTGCTCCAGTTTTGACCATTCCATGTGGGAATGAAAAGATGGTGGTGTACACCGATGCATGCGGTATTAGACTTGGAGCAGAGCTAATGCAAAAAGATAAAGTTGTGGCCTACGTGAGTTGATGACTATAGCTGCACAAAACGAATTATCCGACTCATGATTTGGAGTGGGCAAAGATCATGTTTTCTGTTAAGATGTGGAGGCATTACCTGTTAGGAGTTCGATTCGAGTTGTTTATGAATCACAAGTCGTTGAGGTATATTTTCTCCCAAAAGGATTTAAACCTTCGGCCGCAAAGGTGGTTAGAGTTTCTGGCATCGTAATACTCCTGGTAAAGGTAACGTAGCGGCGAATGCGTTGATTCGAGGACACGCAAGTTTGGAAAGAATGTTTTCGGAATGGAAGCACCTCAAGTACTTAGCAGGATTTGATTTCAGGCCTTGGTATGAGTTAGAGCCCGAGATGTTGACAAGCTTATCAATAAGACCTACTCTCGTTGAAAGGATTGGCAAGAGACAAAAGCGTGACGTAAATCTTGTTGAGAATATCCAGAAGTTAGAACCAGAGGATAAAGAATTCGAAATCGATCGAGAGGGTTGGCTTCGGAAATAAGGACGACTGGTTTTTCCTGATATCGACAGATTGAGAGATGTGGTTCCGAGGAAATGTCATCACTTGAAGTTAATGATTCATCCTAGTGGTAACAAGATGAATTAGGACATGAAGAGAGCTTACTACTAGGAAGGAATGAAGAAGGATGTTGGAAAGTTTATTTTGAAATGTATGAACTGTTAATTAGTGAATGTTGAATAGAAGATGCCGAGTTGATTGCTTCATCCATTGGAAGTTCCTATGTAGGAATGGAAAAAAGTTTCGATGGATTTTATCAATGGACTACCTAGAACCAGGACAGGAAGGAATTTGGGTCATTGTGGATCGGTTGACCAAGAGCACCAGGTTTATTCCTGTCAGATCAAATAGGACAACAACGAAGTTGGCTGAACTTTATATTAAATGTATAGTTTGATTTAATGGTATCCCGAAGAACATAGTGAGTGATCGAGATCCATTATTCACGAGTGGATTTTGGAGGAGTTTGCAAGAGACTTTGGAAACCGAGTTGTGTTTGAGTATGGCTTATCAACCCAGACTGATGGTCAAACCGAGAGGGTTAACCGAGTTTTGGAAGATCTCTTTAGAGCTTGTGTATTGGACTTCGAGGGATCATGGGAAGACCATCTACATCTAGTTCAGTTTGCGTACAACAATAGCTACCAGTCGAGCATTGAGATGGCACCATACGAGGCGTTGTGTGGAAGACCATGTAATTCTCGACATGTTGGTTTGAACTGGAGATAAGTTGATACTTGGGTCAGAGATGATTAGAGAAACCTCGAGTTGTCTTAAGATCGTTCGACAATGAATGAAGAAAGCCTAAGATTGTCAGAAGAGTTATGTTGATAAACGACGAAAAGATTTGGAGTTTGATGTTGGTGACATGGTTTTCGTGAAGATTTCACCGTTGAAGCATGTGGTTCGATTTGGAAGTAAAGGAAAGTTATCCCTAAGATTTGTTGTACCATTTCCGATAACCAAGGCGAATTGTGAAGCTCGTGTATAGATTGGACATACCTGAAAAGATGTCAAGTGTGTACAATATTTTCCATGTGTTGTTTCTACGGAAGTGTGTGCATGATTCGAATGTGGTGGTATCTCTGGAATAGTACGAAGATCCATAAGTCGAGACCGTAGTTTTGAGACCTCGTAAGCTACTTCGCGTTGTGGGGAGTGACACGAAAGAGCCTAGGAGAAAGATGGTTAATGTAACAACCCGTATTTTGAATAACATGTTATAACATAAATCAAGGCAGAATCTAATGTCAAAATCTAAATCAAGCGAAACGGGCTATGCCATTGCGTTCATCTCGGAAAAATACGCGAAATAGAGTCCGAGTTTTCGAAAATCGGAGTCCGTATGACCAAGTTATGGCCCGTCAAAGTTTTCAGAAAATTTCAAGTTCAAAAAAAGTTCAAATTTGAATTCAGAATTCAAATTCAGCCCAAGCAGGAGAGGCGGGAAAATTCCCGCCAGCCCCAAGTCGACTGGGGAGTCGACTTGGGAGTCGACACACCCCAGGTGGTGTCGACTGCCCAGTCGACACCCCTGTCGACTTGGGTGGTCAGCCAGTTTGGCCTGGTGCACCTGTTTTGGATCCTGGGTATTGTTTTGTTGGCTAGTGACGTGATTTGATGGCTCGGATCTGAATTAAGGTTAATCCTATGGCCTAAACTAACTTAAACTTCTATAAAAGGACCCTAATACCTAGCCTAAATCAACACAAATCAATCCTACAACTAGGTTATGCCAAAATGATCCTTGATCATGGCCTCCATCATCATATCATGGCCTCCATCCTCTTCTTGAAAGTTTGAGTGTTCTAAGCTAGTAAAAGAGCCATCTTTCTTCATTAAAACAAGGATCTTTCTTTATACAAATCAAAGGAGCTTCTTGTTTCTCAAGACAACTTGGAGCTTATATTCATTTGGGGATTTCTAGTGTGGCTTCGTCTCAATCTTGTTTATTTTGTTCTAGTCTTCTTAGCCAAGCTTTGTAAGCCCTATTCTACTCTTAGATTTAAACTATGAAGTTAATATGATCATGTAGCAAGTTGAAATGTGACTTTTGGGCTATATTTTTATGCATAGATCCATGTATGACTCTTTTGATCTATGATTGTGGCACTATCATGAACCTAGTATCATTTACCTTGATTTTTGGGTAGAAAGCTATGAGCTTTATTTGTGGGTGATGCATAATGCAACATAGACCTGGTAGTTATGCATAAATGCAACATAGAACCATCTTATAACCTTGATGTTAACTCGCATATTATCTTGAAATATATGCTAATCACATGTTTTCACCCTATGTCAACTATGATCATGCTATCACCTATTTGCTAAGAGGATGTCATGCATGTTTTGAGGCTAATAATGCCATATGCTAGTATGTTGAACCCCTTTTGCCTCATATATCACCATGTTGAACTTGTGATAGACTTTGCCACTTTATGCCCAACTTGTCATATCATTATGTTCCCCTTTTTGACCTATGTGCGTTGATGCGAACTTACATGCGATGGGGTTACGTTATGGGTAAACTTAAATGACATGAAACATGACTTGAAAATATGACATGTGATTATGCTTGAAACATGAACGTGGACATGACATATAGAAAACGTGAAAGTGGCCAACTCGAGGTTGGGTTGAGTTTGTAGCATAACTCTACCCGGAACCGACCGTCTTAACTAGTGGCTACAAACAGTAAGACCCAATGTGGGTAGTTGGTCACATCGCACTTAAAACCCGAGGTTAGACTAGGTTGTTGTGTAAAGCTACCCGGACCCGCCCGACTTAACTAGTAACCACAACAAAGTCTAATGTGATAGGTTGGGGTGCATTAAGTTAATTAATGCCACATGGTAAGGTTAAGTCATGGACCACTTGAATACTTAACCAATTAAACACGATGGGTTGGTAGGGTTAAGTCATGGACTACTTGAATACTTAACCAATTAAACACGATGTATTGATAGGGTTAAGTCATGAACTGCTTGGATACACTTGACCAACTCAATACATGGTTAGGATAGGCTTAACCACACTTAACCCGCTTGAAATCCTAGTTACGTGGTCCTTTTCAGCAGTAACCCACTTGGGAGTATCTGGATACCCTGGACTAGGCTAGGGTGGGACACGATTACTGGACTGATTGTAAGAGACCAAAAGAGACGGCTGAATGGTGCACCGGTTGTTCAGGCGGACCATGGTCGTGCACATTAAGTCCGGAGTTGAACATGGGCACCGGTAGGTTTAGACTGTGCGTGCTTGATTTGTGTCTGTGGTTTACACCCTAGGACTGGATATACCCTAGGGTGGACCTTGCACAGTTAACTACATTCCATGATTAGGCCGTATGACACCGATACACGACGAGTTAGGCTTATAGGGAGCTGATCGACTAGACCGAGTAGATGGACCTTGATTTAGGTCACCTCATGATGTTGGGCCAACTTTGGGCCAAGGGATCATTTCTTGTTTATACTTGACATGGACTAGAATACTAGTACACCTGGTGCAACTTAACCTTGTATATGCGATGTCACACTTGATCTATCTTGTTAACTTTTCACCATGCCAGTTATCATCCTATGTTTCATCTCTGTTTTACATGTCCAGTTAACTTTATTAGTTTTTACACTAATAGTAGGTAGGACTTACCAGTCTTTTTGACTGACCCGTTTTCTTTCGCCTCTTTTCTTCCGTCCCCCCCCCCCTCCCCCCCGGTTCTCAGGGTGGGAACACAAGCACCTAGCTCGGATCTTTAGCTTGCTTACTGGATAGCTCATGTACGGTTTGGACTTGAGCTCGCTATGGCTTTACCACGTCTACTTTGGGGATAGTTTACTTTATGTTATTTCCAGTTTTCAAATTATGTTTCTAGACTTGTAGTAGTTGGAAAATAATGACTCAGTACTTTTGATGTAAGTCGACTATGGTTTTGAAATAGTAGTTTTATCCGCTGCTTTACTTACTCTGTTTTACTTATATGTTCTGTCTTGTGATATCTTTATGCATGTTTACCTTGTCCAACACCCCTCCAAAGCCAGTGTACTTGCAAGAGTGACCCTGGCGAAGGTGGGGTGTTACATTTGGTATCAGAGCGTAAGGTTTACGAGATTGAACAAAAGGTTTTAAAAACTTACCTTTTGAAAAACTATTTTCAAAACCAATTAAGTATTTTCCAAGAAAAGTCTAGTTATTTTAAAAGGCTATTCCCCAAAGGCCATTAGCACTATCCTTTGTTTCCTCATTCTAAATCTATCTTTTCCTTTTTCAGCATGGCCGATCTTAACCTTTCCGAGGGAGTAACCCTCCCCGGATGGTTCCGAAGGTACTTGGAAGCTAGGGCCAATGATGCGTGCCCAGCAAACACTCCCATCGTACCTAAGGTTCCTCCTCCTCCTCCTCAGCGCCCACAAGCGGATTTCGCAAAGGTTTGCAAAGATTTTAAGGCGATGGGTGGCAAGAATTTTATTGGGATGGAGACTTTTGTTGAGGCAAGAAATTGGTTAAAAGAAACTGAAGACCTCTTTGCCATCTTTGATGTGGAAGACCGTAGAAAAGTTCTGTTGGCAGTATGGCTATTGAAAGAGGAAGCTGCTTATTGGTGGGAGGTCACCAACGCCACTAGGCCTATAGAGACTTGGGCCGACTTTAGGATGAGGTTCGGGCTTAAGTTTCTATCATCTGCTGAGGAGAATCTTCAAATGGAGAAGTTTATATCTTTGAAGCAAGGGGACATGACAGTGAGGGAGTATGTGAATAAGTTTAACCAGCTTGCTCGATTCGGTTTGGACATTGTTAATACACCCCAGAAGAATGCTCTACGCTTTGCACGAGGGTTGAATGAGCCATTACAAGGTTTAACCATGTCTCATATACCCATGGGGGCCACTTTTGAAAGCCTAGTAGAGAAGGCATTGCTTCAGGGAGATGATAAGAATGGCAAGAAAGAAGTCAAGCCTAATGAGACTCAAACCAAGAAGGCGTACTCCAAGTGGGGAGGAAATCAGAGCAATCAGAGCAACAAGAGCAACAAGAACAACAAGGGTAACAAGGCCAACAACAACAAGGCAAAGGACCCAAGAAAGTGCAACTTCTGTGGGATTGTTGGACACATAGCCAAAGATTGTAGGAAGAAGAAGAGGAAGTTGGGGGAATGCTTTCATTGCGGAGAGACTGGACACTTCAGTAAGGATTGCCCAAAGAAGCAAGGGCAGGGGAAAGGACAGACTCAGCGAGCATGACCTTCTAGAGGGCAGATGCATGCTCTCAACACTACTCCAGCTCCGGACCGAGGTAGTATTTCTGTAGAAAGTCTTGTTTATATTTCTGGTTTTCCTGTTCGAACTTTATTTGATTCTGGCGCATCGCATGCCTTTATCTCTTCTGACATTGTTGAAAGTTTGCACCTAAGTACTAGTCTAGTTGAGGATCCCGTTAGTGTTTCAAATCCAATTGGGGGTTCCGCCCATTTATCTATGATTTGTATGGATTTGAGGATTTCTATCTTGACCGTAGAAATCACATGTAATGCTTATGTTCTCGGGTTCATGGGATATGGGTTGATTTTGGGCATGGATTGGTTGTCCAGTTATGGAGCCATTCTCGATTGTGAGCATAGGGTAGTGAGGCTTATGACTCGCTTTGGCAATACACTAGAGATTTCTTGTAACCCTCTGGATCCCGTCATGTTATGTTATCTTGAATCCCTCGACTCGTCTATTGACAATCTTCAATCTGTGAGGGTGGTCCGAGAATATCCTGATGTTTTTGATGAGGTGAAGGGGTTACCCCCTAAACGCGAGATAGACTTCCGTATTTATCTGGTTGATAATGCCAAGCCAGTTTCATTTCCTGTGAGGCACATGGCCCCGTAAGAAAGAAGAGAGCTTAGCAAGCAAATCAAGGAGTTGCTTGAGAAAAATTTCATTAGGCGAAGCATTTCAGAATGGGGTGCTCCGGTGGTATTCGCTACTAAGGCGGATGGTTCGCTTCGTCTATGTGTTGATTATCGTGAGTTGAACAAGCTGACAAAGAAGAATAGACACCCGTTACCGAGGATTGATGATCTCTTTGACCATCTTGTTGGTGCTTCTGTTTTCTCTTAGCTCGAACTAGCCACCGGATTCCATCAGCTTAGAGTGGCTGAGGATAGTATTGATAAGACTGCATTTAAGACTCCAGATGGATTCATTGAATGGCTAGTCATGCCGTTCGGTTTGACTAATGCACCCGCATACTTTGTTGATTATATGAGTAGGGTGTTCAGGGAGTTCCTTAACAAGTTTGTGGTTGTCTTCGTGGATGATATTCTGGTCTTCTCTAAGGACGAGGAAGAGCATGCTACACACCTCAAGGAGGTTATGGATACGCTTAGGGCTCATCAGTTGAAAGCCAAGTTCTCTAAATGCCATTTCTGGAGAAGGGAAATTCGGTTCCTTGGGCATATAGTTTCTAAGCAGGGCTTAGCTGTGGATCCCGCTAAAGTGGTGGCGGTACAAGACTGGAAGGTTCCGAAGAATGCAACTGAAGTGAGAAGCTTTCTCGGTCTGGCAGGATATTATAGGAAGTTCATTAAGGACTTCGCTAGGATTTCAGCCCCTCTCACTAAGTTAACGAAGAAGAACTTAGTCTTTGCATGGGACTTAAAGTGTGAGCTTTCTTTTCAAAGGCTCAAGAAAGCCCTCACCACAGCTCCATTTCTAGCATTGCCTGATGGAGGGAAGTTGTTTACCGTGTACACCGATGCATGTGGCACGGGATTAGGCACTGTCCTGATGCAAGAAGGGAGAGTGATATGCTTTGGGGGTAGGCAACTCAAAGTTCATGAGAAGAACTATCCCACTCATGATTTGGAGTTGGCGGCGATCGTCTTTGCACTCAAATCCTGGCGCCACTATCTTCTAGGCGAAAGGTTTGAGTTATATACTGATCACAAGTCGCTCAAGTACCTCTTCTCGCAGAAAGATTTGAATCTAAGGCAGCAAAGGTGGATGGAATTCTTGGCATCATATGACTTCAAGATAGCTTATACCCCTGGCAAGAGTAATGTTGTGGCGGATGCGCTAAGCAGAAGAAGGTTGACTTTGAGTCCCTAGTTTGTTGAGATGAAGAGCCTAGAGTTCTTGGCAACCTTTGATTTCACACCGGCTGTTGAGTCGATGACTGGTTCGTTAGCATCCCTTGAGCTTAGACCTATATTTCTTGATCAAGTTGGGGCTTCACAGAGGGAAGACCCGCAGATAGTCGAGATCATGGACAAGTTGATCCGGGGTGAGACGTCAAGTCACCTCGCTAGATATACTATTGATGACGAGGGATGGCTAAGGCGTGATGGAAGACTATGTGTCCCACGAGAGGGAGACTTAGTAAATAAAGTTCTTAAGGAGGCGCATCACTCGAGGATGACCATACATCCCGGAGGGGATAAGATGTACCGGGATATGAAGTGCATTTTCTTTTGGGATGGGATGAAAAAGGATGTGGCAGAGTTTGTTTCTAGATGCATTGTTTGCCAACAAGTGAAGGCCGAGTCGAAGAAGCCCGGTGGGCTATTGCATCCATTGGAGGTCCCGCTATGGAAGTGGGAAAGTATCTCTATGGATTTTGTGGATGGATTGCCGAAATCAAGGAAGGGGAATACTGGCATATGGGTCATAGTAGATAGACTTACGAAAGGTGCTCATTTTATTCCGGTGAAGAGCAAGAGGACCGCATCATGGCTAGCATCTGTTTATCTTCGAGAGATAGTGCGATTGCATGGAGTTCCTTCTAGCATAGTTAGCGACCGTGACCCAATCTTCTCTAGCCAGTTCTAGAATAGTTTGCAAGAAGCGATGGGTATGCGATTGAACCTAAGTACGGCCTATCACCCATAGACGGATGGCCAGACCGAAAGGGTGAATAGGGTACTAGAAGATCTGTTGAGGCTATGCATTCTTGACTTTGGTGGAACTTGGGAAGACCACCTTCCTCTCGTAGAGTTTGCTTACAATAACAACTATCAGGCAAGCGTAGGAATGGCACCATTCGAAGCTTTGTATGGGAGGCCATGCAAGTCACCAACATGTTGGTGGGAGACGACGGATAAACTTATACTTGGGCCCGACATGATAAGGGACACATCCGAGAAGGTTGAGTTGATTTGAAGGCGGATGAAAACGGCCCAAGACAGACAGAAATCCTATGCAGACAAGCGAAGGACAGACTTAGAGATTGAAGTTGGAGATATGGTCTTTGTGAAGGTTTCTCCTTTGCGAAATGTGGTTCGTTTTGGAGCAGTTGGGAAGCTGGCACCACGGTTCGTAGGACCCTTCCCTATCATCGACAGGATTGGGCAAATGGCTTATAGAGTGGAATTGCCCGAGAAGCTGGCTGGAGTACACAATGTTTTTCATGTCTCGCATCTCCGAAAGTGCCTACATAAGTCAGCCGAGGTAGTTGAGCCTAGCATTCTTGAAGACATGGAGGTAGAGAAAGAGGAAACTTTGAGGCGAGCTCCGATTCGTATCTTGGGAACGGAGATCAAGAAACTGAGGAATCGAGAAGTCAAGTTAGTAAAGGTTCAGTGGAGTGAAGCCGATGAAGATGCAACTTGGGAAACCGAGGAGAAGATGCGTGGGCTTTATCCATTTCTTTTTGAGGGTACATTCTCAATCTCTTTTCCTAGTTAGCATATCTTTCTTTTGCTATCCATGTTTATCTTGTTATCTCGTTAACCTTGTCATGAGAACCTTAGGTAGAAACCCTTTGGATGAAACATGTATCTGAAACATGTTATGCTTGATGTTTGCAAGTGGTTGCAAGTGTTTGCAAGTGGATACTCGTGGATGCATGATACACATTAGGCACTAAGATCGGCTCACACACTTTCATGTTGCATATGCATGAGTGCTTATACTTATTCATGGATGAAACTTGTTATGCTATCACGTGGATGTTGCATATGGATGGATGTTATGTGCACTCATGTAGAGATTTTGAATTATGTTAGGAATTTGCATATATATGGACTCATTTCACTAACATACCTTGCATTAAGGAGGTTTACTGAATCAGTAACCGCCTGATTTTCGCATTAGATAAGTACATATACACACACCTTTTGCATATGATCATACAGCATTTAGAATTTTTTAAGGACAATGACTGCTCGTGGATGATGTTTTGAGTAGACGGATGATGGATGGTAGGATATGTTCTTCCTAACTTGAAGATTTCGGGGACGAAATCCTTTAAGGTGGGGAGAATGTAACAACTCGTATTTTGAATAACATGTTATAACATAAATCAAGGCAGAATTAAATGTTAAAATCTAAATCAAAGGAAAAGTGCTATGCCATTGCGTTCATCTCGGAAAAATACGCGAAATAGAGTCCGAGTTTTTGAAAATCGGAGTCCGTATGACCAAGTTATGGCCCGTCAAAGTTTTCAGAAAATTTCAAGTCCAAAAACAGTTCAAATTTGAATTCAGAATTCAAATTCAGCCCAAGCAGGACAGACGGTAAAATTCCCTCCAGCCCCAAGTCGACTGGGGAGTCGACTTGGGAGTCAACACACCCCAGGTGGTGTCGACTGCCTGGTCGACACCCCTGTCGACATGGGTGGTCGGCCAGTTTGGCCTGGTGCACATGTTTTGGCTCCTGGGTCTTGTTTTGTTGGCTAGAGACGTGATTTGATGGCTCAGATCTGAATTAGGGTGAATCCTATGGCCTAAACTAACCTAAACTTCTATAAAAGGACCCTAATACCTAGCCTAAATCAACACAAATCAATCCTACAACTAGGTTATGCCAAAATGCTCCTTGATCAAGGCCTCCATCTTCATATCATGGCCTCCATCCTCTTCATGAAAGTTTGAGTGTTCTAAGCTAGTAAAAGAGCCATCTTTCTTCATCAAAACAAGGATCTTTCTTCATACAAATCAAAGGAGCTTCTTGTTTCTCAAGACAACTTGGAGCTTATATTCATTTGGGGATTTCTAGTGTGGCTTCGTCTCAATCTTGTTTATTTTGTTATAGTCTTCTTGGCCAAGCTTTGTAAGCCCTATTCTACTCTTAGATTTAAACTATGAAGTTAATATGATCATGTAGCAAGTTGAAATGTGACTTTTGGGCTATATTTGTATGCATAGATCCATGTATGACTCTTTTGATCTATGATTGTGGCACTATCATGAACCTAGTATCATTTACCTTGATTTTTGGGTAGAAAGCTATGAGATTTATTTGTGGGTTATGCATAATGCAACATAGACTTGGTAGTTATGCATAAATGCAACATAGAACCATCTTATAACCTTGATGTTAACTCGCATATGATCTTGAACTATATACTAATCACATGTTTTCACCCTATGTCAACTATAATCATGCTATCACCTATTTGCTAAGAGGATGTCATGCATGTTTTGAGGCTAATAATGCCATATGCTAGTATGTTGAACCCCTTTTGCCTCATATATCACCATGTTGAACTTGTGATAGACTTTGCCACTTTATGCCCAACTTGTCATATCATTATGTTCCCCTTTTTGACCTATGTGCATTGATGCGAACTTACATGCGATGGGGTTACGTTATGGGTAAACTTAAATGACATGAAACATGACTTGAAAATATGACTTGTGATTATGCTTGAAACATGAACGTGGACATGACATGTAGAAAACGTGAAAGTGGCCAACTCGAGGTTGGGTTGAGTTTGTAGCATAAATCTACCCGGAACCGACCGTCTTAACTAGTGGCTACAAACAGTAAGACCCAATGTGGGTAGTTGGTCACATCGCACTTAAAACCCGAGGTTAGACTAGGTTGTGCTGTAAAGCTACCCGGACCCACCCGACTTAACTAGTAACCACAACAAAGTCTAATGTGATAGGTTGGGGTGCATTAAGTTAATTAATGCCACATGGTAAGGTTAAGTCATGGACCACTTGAATACTTAACCAATTAAACACGATGGGTTGGTAGGGTTAAGTCGTGGACTACTTGAATACTTAACCAATTAAACACGATGTATTGATAGGGTTAAGTCATTAACTGCTTGGATACACTTGACCAACTCAGTACATGGTTAGGATAGGCTTAACCACACTTAACCCGCTTGAAATCCTAGTTATGTGGTCCTTTTCAGCAGTAACCCACTTGGGAGTATCTGGATACCCTGGACTAGGCTAGGGTGGGACACGATTACTGGACTGATTGTAAGAGACCAAAAGAGACGGCTGAATGGTGCACCGGTTGTTCAGGCGGACCATGGTCGTGCACATTAAGTCCGAAGTTGAACATGGGCACCGGTAGGTTTAGACTGTGCGTGCTTGATTTGTGTCTGTGGTTTACACCCTAGGACTGGATACACCCTAGGGTGGACCTTGCACAGTTAACTACATTCCATGATTAGGCCGTATGACACCGATACACGACGAGTTAGGCTTATAGGAGGCCGATCGACTAGACCGAGTAGATGGACCTTGATTTAGGTCACCTCATGATGTTGGGCCAACTTTGGGCCAAGGGATCATTTCTTGTTTATACTTGACATGGACTAGAATACTAGTGCACCTGGTGCAACTTAACCTTGTATATGCGATGTCACACTTGATCTATCTTGTTAACTTTTCACCATGCCAGTTATCATCCTATGTTTCATTTCTGTTTTACATGTCCAGTTAACTTTATTAGTTTTTATACTAATAGTAGGTAGGACTTACCAGTCTTTTTGATTGACCCATTTTCTTTCGCCTCTTTTCTTCCGTTCCCCCCTAGGTTCTCAGGGTGGGAACACTAGCACCTAGCTTGGATCTTTAGCTTGCTTACTGGATAGCTCATGTACGGTTTGGACTTGAGCTCGCTATGGCTTTACCACGTCTACTTTGGGGATAGTTTATTTTATGTTATTTCTAGTTTTCAGTTTATGTTTCTAGACTTGTAGTAGTTGGAAAATAATGACTCAGTACTTTTGATGTAAGTTGACTATGGTTTCGAAATAGTAGTTTTATCCGCTGCTTTACTTACTCTGTTTTACTTATATGTTCTGTCTTGTGATATCTTTATGCATGTTTACCTTGTCCAACACCCCTCCAAAGCCAGTGTTCTTGCAAGAGTGACCCTGGCGTTGGTGGGGTGTTACAATTAAGCTAGTCAAGGTGCAATAAAGTGAGGTTGATGACGATTGTACGTAGGAAACATAAGAGAGTTTGAAGACGATCCATGAAGAACTCTTCGTTGGTATGACCCATTAATGTCGTGTCACCCTTACATCATTGTAACTTGTACTATTCATTAGAATTCTACATGCTAGGTTAAGGCTATGGATACATGGCTTGATGGATGCTAGTTTAGGTGGTAAATTGGCTTCTCATGGATGATAGGCATGCAGAATTGTTTTGGTTGCTTGTGTTTGCTTAGGATTTCGGGGACAAAATTCCGAAAGGGGGGAGAATGTAACAACTCGCATTTTATGTATCGTAGGATTGTAAAGTATTTTTATTTAATTCCTCGAGGGTCGGATCATTGTAATATTTTTGTAAGTTGGTTATGGGGATGTGAGGCATGTCCATAATTTTTATCAATTTTATTTATGACCATTTTACCCGTATCAGTTTGTATGGGGAATAACTTTTGATTGGGATCAAATCTGTTGCAGAGATCAATTTCATTGGATAGGAAATGGTGTTGCCAATTCCGTTGAGTGGTCGTATAAAATATTTGGTTCAACGGTTTGGTAGGAATCGCAATTTTAGTTGTACACAATTTCTGGACAGTTTAATTAGTCATTAGTGGGCTGATTTGGCGAGGCACATTAATAGGCTAGTTGGATGGCTATTAATATAGTGGTAGAGGCAAGGAGAATGGTTTAGTTTCTTCATTTATCATTTGTTTGAGCTCGTGATTCTCCCTACTCTAATCAAATACAGCTCCCCTCCATTAAAATCTTATATCTACATTAAAAGATTGGAGATCCACATCAAGCAAGGCTAGATCTACATCAAGAGAGAGTGGATCACATCAAATTGAGTGATTTGAAGAACTTTCTTCGCTGTCTAGATTTGTAGATCATCATTTTAAAGCTAATTTGAAGATTTAGTGAGCGATAAGCATCTCCCACATGGATTCAATCAAGTGTATAGGTTATTTGATCTTATTTTCATCATTTCAACTTGGTTTCACCTAGATCTACATCATGGTAAGTATATTTCCATTTGAATCACCATAGGATCTAACGTAGCAACTTAAATTGATAAATTCTTATGTTTATGTTTATGCGAATTTAGATCCACTATTTTGTTCATCCATTGTTTTATCATAATTCGGTGAAATGTATATGAATGTATGATGATATTTGTTGTGCTATTGTTCGTTTGATGATTGCTTGAATTATGGGATGTTTTGATGGATCTGTTGCACGAGTTGATGGTCGGTCAAATCTAGCTTGGATTAATTTTGATTATTGATGGATCACGTGGCTTCTCGTGCAAGAAATGATGGGTCAAAGTGGTCTGGTCGTTCGGGTTGTTCGAGATTGAAGTCAAGTCGGCCAAAGTAGGGTCGTTGATGACGTAGCAAGCTTTGGTCGTATCATAATGGGTCGATTTGGTTGCAACATGATGGATCAGTGCTTGGTAAAGTCGGGTCGTCCGAGTTGGGTCGGGTTTCTTGGGGTCTTGTCGGTCAAGGCAGCGTTTGATGGATTGGTGACAGTGGTTTACAACACTTAAATGGGTCGCTATGATTAATGGGTTGTCATGGGAGTATACTGATGGGTCGTTGAACAACCCGGGAATGGTCGCATCGTTTGTGAAACTCTATGGATTGTGACTTATGGCAAAAGATGAAATGTTGTAGTCAAGAAGTGTGAATCGTTGTGTATCAACTATCGACCAAACAAAGCCTATAATTGGCTCAATGATGGTCGTGGCTTCGACATGAGTTCAAGGAGGAATGTTTGAAGCGTTTTAAAGTGTTTATTGATCCTCGTAATGCAACGAATGTGAATACGACTCAAAGTTGTGAGTCCGTGGATAATGGTTTCTCGAGAAGTCGCTTGAGCTTATGAAAAGTCATCAGGTTGGATGATTAGAGAGATCGAAGGCGAAGAATTGTTAATCGGGAGTTCTGGCGAACTCAAAGCAAGGTTATAATGGGGATGCCCAAAAGACTAGATGTTGCTGGTCGAGTACCCGGGGTAACGTGGGAAGGCTTAGTTGTCTTCGATGGGTAAGGAAAACATACATATCGTGGAAAGGTGTGTGGAGTTTTGCTAGAACCGAAGTTACCATTAGCCCTTGACAAATGGGTGGCGTAGCTAGTCATACGATTAACGATGGTTTCGTGGTAGGATTGGCGGTGATAGCCGGAGTCATAGACGATGATTGTTTTGCTTGTATCGTCTTGTGTAGATTGTTCGACGTCGAAGGATATACCTGTTGAGTTCTTTTCTGATGTTGTTTTAGGACTTCAAGGCTTGTACTTGGGGATGTTGATATCGATTAGGATGGTCTACACTTGATAACTGATTGCTATGAATGTACTGGTTTTTTCTATCTGATTATTTGTAAAGGCTATCACTGGCGGATGTGGGGGAGACGGGTTGGATTCTTCTCTATTGATATGATTGGTAGATTAGATGATTAATCTGCATATTCTTGTATACTTTGTTGATGATGTTAGATAACCATTTTATCGCTCATTAAGACTATTGCCTGACTCAAGTTTTATGTTTCCTCTTATTACCTTAGGTTGTTCATCCTGTTGTGGATAGGCAGACTAAGTTGCAGGTTATAGGTAGCAGATCATAGTGGACGATGTTGCAGACCGATGACCAACAGGAGGCTTACGTACTAGTTTTCTACTATTCATATCTAGTTGTTGTTTCCACTGTTATGTTTGTTGTATGATTCTCTGAGTGATTGTAGTGAAGCGTCTTTTTACAAATTCTTATGATGAAATCCTTTGTTGCATGGATATTCTTTCAAGTTGAAATGGAAGTTTAAGTTTTTGCTCAGTTCTGCTTTACTATTATATTCATGTTGTATATGTTATATTTTATTTTATTTTTGCATTGTAAGTTATAAGACAAGTTCCGCTTATGTTATCCTACCCTGATGATCGTCGATAGTTGCCTGGCACATCTTTTAGCACATCATTTCCCTTGTTAAGTGCAGGATTTATAGGCGGTCGTCACAATCACTTAATGAATACTTTCTACTTATTAAAATACAACAATCGTTGAATTTAAATTCAATGATCAACATCTAATCAACCATCAACATCCAATCAGGATATAACGTCATTTCGGGTAAACAATTCATATATAAATAATATGAAAGACAAATAATACAAAACTTACTTGAGGAATCCGGTTGGATCCCTTCAACCTGTACTTCCCTGCATCACAAATCATAATATCATTCTATAACAATATCTGAAATAAATATTTTAATCTAAATCATTCAATACGACATAATTATAAATGTCAACAACCAATAAACAACCAACAAGCATCTAAGGCATCCAATTATCTAATTTATATTATTAACTATAAATATAATTATATAAATTTAACATATCATAGAATTTCAGAAAGCGTGAGAGTTAACTCACAATTTATTTCAATTGACGATTGTCGCATTGTTTCATTTAATTTTAAACGAACATTTAAAATTAACCGAAATTCCTATAGCTTCAAGGCTAACCAAATCAGCACATACGCGTAGGCCTTCTCTCTGCGATTCCAATGGACATGGTTTCACACGAATATGAATATATATGATAAAGTTTTGGCTATTTCAAGCTTATATGAATTAAATGATATATATATAATAATCCTTTTGTTACCTTAATTAAGTTTAAAGCCTTAATCCAACATTATTAGCTACTCTAATCATCTTCTAGTTTGTGAAAAAATTTAATGCCTTCTTCTGCAACAAACCCGACTACTTTCATCAATCAATAGTACCGACGATAATGACCGCCGGAGATCGCTTCTCCCACTCACCAGAACTGTCGTGGCCTACTCCTCCTTCGCTAGTGGACCCTTGCCCCACCTTGCTCCAACCGCCGCGAATTCTAGCCTCGACCGAAAATAGCTTCGACCCAAAATTCACCGCCGTCAGATCACCAAAAGCCTTGAGACCACCACCAAAAAATCTGTCTCCCTTTCGCCTTCACTACTCCTTCCGCTCACCGAACATAATAATGCATCAGTCACCGCTGAATTTCACCAATACCGACCAGAGACACCCATAACAACCATCTCAGTTCAATACCATCTCCCAACCACCACCGACGTCGATAGCCTCTCTGGACAACATGAAAGTCGTCGACCATCCTCTCCTCCAAAACTTTTCTTCAGACACCCAGGCTTGAAATAGGCCCTACCGCATGCAAATCAAACCAAAACAAAACTATACAGTTTCGGTTTTAGCCCAATTCCAGTGACAACACCTCACTGTCGGCCACCAAATTTTAGGTGAAGGTTCCCCTCTACCTCCTCTACAAAATCGAAGTTGATGATTTTGACCAATTCTCTACTGATCAAGAGATAAATACAAAAACGTGAAAAGTACTTATATGCAAAAGTGAATGGATGAAATTGATTTGGGGGTTAGGGTTTATATAGGGAAAATATTTAGGTTTAATTTTTTTTAGTTCGACTATTTTTTTACGTTGATGCCTATCGGCATTTCCGTTTGACGTTTATTTGATCATATGGTCACGTACGAACTCCGATCGTGGTGAAAATGGACACACATATATAATTCGACGTTACTGACCTAATGAACCTTTTTTCGTCGAAGTACAAGTCTGTTTGCTTAAACAGCGCTAGTTTAAGTTTAAATTATCAATTTATTCTTATTTTAATTTGTGTATGCTCACGTAATAACTCCGATTGGCGTGAAACTTGAAATCTAGCCATAATTAGTCTTTACGACTTTTATATAAAATTCATTTCATTAAAATCTAAGGTCGTTTGAATGAAAGCTTTTTTTAAAGGTCTAAATTAAATCGCTATAAATCATTTTCAAAATAGTTGAATATAATAATAAAAATAAAAATAAATTATTCTTATCACATATATTCAAATAGAATTGTACATAGTTTCATCACAAACAAATTTTAAGCTCAACATATTGAATTCCAAGTTAAATTGATATTCAATGTACTGAAAATCCTTTCGTTTTATTAAACAAATCATTATAGTTTATAAACGATTCCATAGCGACTTTCTGATAATTTAATTTGGACACAACTAAAAATCTACAAGATTAAATCTTGAATTTTCTCTTTCATTAGAAAACTATAGTCAAATAGATCTGGGCGGTTCTTGCAAAGAATTCCGGCTTACATTGAATCCTATACATTCAACTGAAGTTCAAAACGTATAAAAACGAACAATCGCATCGCGACAAGCTCGTTTTAATTAAATAAAAATTATATGACCTGACTCGTTTGACAAACAAATTCCTTATCATAATTCAAAACCAAACTGAATTAAATCCTTTTATATTATCAATCCATACCAAATTACAATTCTACTATAAATTATTATATCATTATTAATATTAACAAAATACTAAAAGCGTTTGATTAGAGTTATTTAAATTGCCAAATCAACATTTAAACCTATTTTAAATGTTTAATTTAATGGTTAAAAATGCAAGCGTTACATTTCTCCCCCCTAAAGAATTTCGTCCCCAAAATTACTAAGGTAGAAAGATTTTATTCTGAAGGTTTGTAGAATTTTCAAAAATACACTTAATTAAAATCTCCTGTTTTGCTTTCTAAACTTTTAATTTCAATTAATCCAATTAGTTTTAAAATCTCAATTTATTTCTATTATCAAAAAATTTCTAACACCCTAAATTTTCGAAAAATTTCGGCAGAGCTTCCATTACGCGGAGGAACTTTTGTGATATCGGAGGAACAACAAATATATATACATTGACCCACACGGTCGGAAAGTTTAATTTAAAATCCAAATTTTATACTTTTGCGTAGGCGTACCTTATAAAAGCGTTATTAAGCAATAAGCAATAAGTTATATGTGAACCTGCTCAATTATTATGCATCTCTAACCAAACTGGATCCAATCAACTCCAGAATTTAATCAATATAGGCTCATAGATGAATCAGGCCCTGCATCTGTTATTAACTCAGATGGAATTCATTAGCTTCATAACGATGCAATTGGTACAAACATCCATATTATCCACTTCAATGTATTTTACACACTATTCAATTCACATAAATTTTATTTATAACTATTTCTTAGTAATCCCTTTTGGATGTATAATCGATTCAGATTCATTAACTTGAATTCATTTCATAAGTTTCATTCCTTCCCTGATTAGTTCTCAATGAAGTTCATATCTATACCCATGAAATCTATTTCAACCATATATTCCAACTGATTCATAAACATTCCATCAGGATTCATTAATCTTGCGTGTAATTCTATTTTCCACACACAAGTCAATTTATTATTGACTTAAGTCAAATTTTATTTCAATGCTCAAGCTCAATTTATACTTATAAGATTCATTTTAATTCAACATAAGTTAAATTAAATATTAAAATTTTCATTTACATTTCGTATTTGAAATCTATTTTTAATAAAATCGTTCCGATTTCATAATCAAATCCATTCAAATCAACATAGGAATAGTATGCTAATCACTAATATAATAATCTGGAAAATTTACATCCTCTCTCTTTTTACAAAATATACTGAGTAAAAACAATGAAAATAATTTTATATTCAGTTACAAATACGCACTCTCATGTAAATACTCAAACTCAATCTAGGGTATTACTAAACCGATCTTTATTGAGCATGCCAAAAAGCCAAGGTATCACTAAGCCAGGCTCTGATACCAACTGTAACGACCGAAAAAATTCAACGACCGAATTTTTGACAATAATACATATTCCCGTATTACTCAGAAACCCAGATTGTTAATGGAAAGAAATAACAGGGTGAGAAAAGAAAGAAAGAAATATTATAATAGAAAAATAAGAAGATCAGAGTCTAACAACGGAACGAATAAAAAATAATATATCAAAATTCTTACATAAAGAAGAACTTTAAATATATGATTATAACATCAGAGTACACATTAGATTAATACAACATAGACAACGAAATAAATTAATACCCGTAAATATGTGGAATACATCTCAACTTCAGCTCCTCTTCTAAAGCTCCAAGCAAAACAAAACTTGGAAATATACCCGGTCTGACCCAAGCACATTTGAAGCAAAGAAAAATTCACCCGGATCGGTTTGGAATACTTTCACTGATAAATTCATAACACAAACACATTCTAAAATTTAGAAAATCCTTTGAAAAAAAGGATAATCGTAAGAATTGTCCACACATTAACACGGATTGGCTTTTACCTTACGATAATCTAAAACATTTTTTATGTCCAATACGGTGATATTATACTAGTGTCTATCAAACCACAAGTAAATAACCATATAGCAAAACGCTTGCATATCACGCTCTACATACTTGGTATATAATCATAAACGCATATTGGAGATTGGGTTTCCAAGTATGACAAGGAATGGAACCACCTCCCAATAGTCTATCTCTAAAGAGGAATACACTGGGTTCAATAAGAACATCTTGCAACCCAACCATACATGAACGACCACTCATTCAACTTGAGTGTACCAAAAATATTATCGCCAACGGTTGGGCTCAAACCACCGTTATTCATAAGCATACAGAAGCGACAGAATAAAGTAGCAAACGGAATTGCTCTAGATCAGCTGACAATATACCCTAATGGGAATGACCCATATAGCCATGCTGCCTGCCGAATTTCTCTCATTTTCCTTTCGGTTTATGAGGCTTGAGGTCACAATTACCTTTTTAGAGAACATCACATTAATTCTTTGAATGCCACATCGTCAGATCCATCAAACCACTAATTGACGTCCACAAATATACATTGTATGTTAAGACAAAAGAAGTTTCCTCCTTCTCTACCAAACTTGGTATATTTTTAAAAGTCGACGTATGTGACTATTAAGAAATACTCAGTCAGACATCTGTCCATACAAGTCATCCAGGAACAGGATAAACCGAAGGCACCTTCCTACTGCATCCTATAAAGGAATCACCCTAAGGATCAGTAGTGAGTAGTCCTTGCAATCCGAAGATTACAATCATGATAGAATCATTGACAAAATATCACCATGGATCATCTAGAGAAATTCAACAAGTAGTTCTTCCGCTCATTAAGATTTATGGGCATTAATGCTCCACCTTTATATGTGTCCCTGCTAATTAGTTTCACATGCACCATTGGTTTGAAGTGGTTTTGGGTCTAGTCCTTATCCCGATCTTAATATACATTTGATAGTTGGTTCTTTAACTATCAAATCATGATAGTACGATTAAATACCTTAGTAACTCTGGCCCTTTATAAAACCTTCATTAAAACCGTTTCATCGATTCTTACAATCGATTTCATAAAATTATCTCAACTAGATAAGAATATTCTTAAATCTCTGGTTTACATAGAAAACCATAACAAATTCTTGTATCATTAGAATAAATGTATTCACCAAACTCCTTCTTTATTATCTTTATCTTGAATGTTGCTTTATCTCACAAAACCTCTTTCACTTCCTTTATCTTGGAAATATCATTTTATATCTTCAAAACCCTTTTCATATTTTCTTATATTAACAATATCGCTATAGTTTCATAATTTATTTTTCCATTTATTTTACCTAGGAAATATAATGTCGTTATACATACTTAACCATCTAGAAATAAATTTAATTACCAGTCTTATATGACCAAAATAACGTAAAGCGACTTACACTTTATAATATAACCATAAACGGTTTCATTAACTTTTAAACTTTATCAATTAAATTTTACATATATCGCTTACGAAAATTATATTTTTAATATCTTATTCCATTTAAAACCAATATAACTTCTTATTCTCCATTCCTCGAAAACCAAAACCATTGACTTATTTCTTCAAATAAGTTTATTCACCAAATATACTGTAACAACCCGTATTTTCAACAACCTGTTATAACATAAATCGAGGCAGAATTTAATTCTAAAATCTGAATCAAGGGAAACGGGCTATGCCATTGCGTTCGCCTCGGAAAAATACGCGAAATAGAGTCCGAGTTTTCGAAAATCGGAGTCCGTATGACCCAGTTAAGGCCCATTGAAGTTTTCATAAATTTCCATATTAAAAACAGATTTGAATTTCAAGTTCAAAGTGGGAAATTAGGGCAAACTGGCGCAGGCGGGAAAATTCCCGCCAGGACCCCCATGTCGACAGGCATGTCGACAGGGTCCCCAGGGTGTCGACAGCCCTGTCGACACAGGGTGGCCTGGCAGTTTTGCCTGGCGCACCATTTTGGGTTTGGTCTGGTCTTGTGGCTTGGTTCTAGAGAATTCCGAAATCTGATGGACCTAATTCAACCTAGGGTTAATCCTATGGTCTAAATCACTAGCCTAATCTATAAATAAGACCCTAACCTACCCTAAATCACTCATTATTCATTCTAGCAACTAAACTATGTCAAAATCAAAACTCTCATGGCCTCCACTCTCTTCATACAATTCCTAAACAAATTCCTAAGAGATTTCCATGCATACAAGTATATTTAGGCTTGTATGATCCTCCTTAACTTGCATTAAAGTCTTGTTTCTCTATTATCATCATAAAGGAGGAGTCTTGATCAAGTTTGCTTGCATTTTGGGGTTTTATTTTGTTGCATAAGGGGTTTCTTACATTTGCTATACTCACTCGAGTTCGCATAAGCGTTGTAAGCCCTTTTACCTCATTTTAGAAACTCTAAAGTTAATATGTGATGAAAGTTGGGATTTATGCATGTTTAATAAGTTATGCATGCTTATGCGAGTTCACTATGCTATGTTATGCATGTTTAATGAGTTATGCATGCTTATGTGAGTTCACTATGCTATGTTACACATGTTTGATAAGTTATGCATGTTTATGCAAGTTCACTATGCCATGATTTGCAAGTTTGATAAGTTATGCATGTTTATGCAAGTTCACTATGCCATGATTTGCAAGTTTATTGGGTTATGCATGTTTATGCAAGATCACTATGCCATGATTTGCAAGTTTATTGAGTTATGCATGTTTATGCAAGTTCACTATGCCATGATTTGCAAGTTTACTATGCCATGATTTGCAAGTTTATTGAGTTATGCATGCTTATGCAAGTTCACTATGCCATGTTATGCATGTTTAATAAGTTATGCGTGCTTATGCAAGTTCACAATGACATGTTATGCATGTTTGACAAGTTATGCGTGTTTATGCAAGTTCCACATGCCATGTTAGGCAAGTTTAACATGTTATGCATATTTATGGTAATATGCAAGTTCACTATGCTAAGTTATGCAAGTCTAACATGTTATGCATGTTTGTTGTGATATGCAAGTTCATCATGTATGTTATGCCAAGTTCCCTCTTCCTATCCTTTATGCGTTGCCACGAATATGTAAGCGATAGAATGACGTTGGGGGGTTTGGGTAAACTTAAAATACATGAAAATATAAGATTGGGAATTTACCTATTAAGTTAGGTCTACCCCTTGGGAATTTACCTATTAAGTTAGGTCTACCCAAGTATTTGTTGAACTTGTAATGTGTTTTGGAAACATGGTGGATATGACACTTAGAAAACATAAGTGTGGCCAACTCGAGGTTGGGTTGAGTTTGTAGCGTAATTCTACCCGGAACCTTCCGGCTTAACTAGTGGCTACAAACAATAGGACCCAATGTGAGAAGTTGGTCATGTGTACCTTGGACCCGAGGTTAGACCAAGTTGTGGTGTAAAGCTACCCGGACCCGCCCGGCTTAACTAGTAACCGCAACAAAGTCTAATGTGAGAGGTTAAGACACAATTAAATTAATTAATGCCTCATGATTAGGGTTAAGTCAGGGTCCACTAATACTTAACCATTTGGGGATTCGAGGGATTGAAATGGGGTTACACTTAACCAATTTAATCCATTTGGGTGTTTGAGGGATTGAAATGGGGTTAAGTTGTGAACTGTCGGTTACACTTAACCAATTTAATCCATGATTAGTGAAGGGTTAAATCGCACTTAACCCTCTTAGGAAACCCTAGCAACGTGGTCTGTTCCAGCAGTAATCCCAGTTTGGTATCATCACAACCCTAGAGGCTGGGCTAGGGCGGGGCACGATTACTGGACTGATGTAAGCGACCAAAGCGACGGCTGAGTGGTACAGCGGTGCGGGTCCAGGCGGGCTACGGACGTGCACGTAAATCGGTGTTGGACAAACTCGAGGCACGGGTACCAGTAGGTTTAGACTGTGCATTATTGCTTCAGTGTCTGGGGTTGTCACCCGAGGGCTTGATGCACCCAAAGGTGGACCCAGCACAGTCTGACTACATCCATATGTGGGCCGTATGGACACCAACACTTGACGAGTTAGGCTTATAGGGAGCCGATCGACTAGACCGTTTGGTTGGACCTTATATTAAGGTCACTTCATATTATTGGGTCAAAGCTTGGGCCAAGGGATCAATACCTGTTATGTTGGTTTGCTAGTACACCGTGGCGCAAAACTTAACCTTGTTTATGCGATGACACCTCTATTTATCTTGTAGTTAATTTATCATGCCAGTATGTTGTTATCTATGATCATCTCAGTTTCCATCATGCTGTTAACTTTATTAGTTTATAGACTGATCGTAGCAGGGCTTACTCAGTCTTTTTGACTGACCTGTTTTCTTTCGCCTCTTTTCTTCCGTTCCCCCCCCCCCCCCCAGGTTCTCAGGGAGGGAATACAGGAGCCTAGCTTGGACCTTAGCTGCTTTCTTGGATAGCTCATGTATGCTTTGGACTTGAGCTCGCTATGGTTTTTCCACTTTGGGGATAGCTACTTTTATGTTTTCCTCTTCAGTTTCAGATGATGTTATTTTATGTACTAGACTTGTTTATTTGGGAAATTGACATTATGATGTAGCAGACTTGTTTTTGAAATAGTTTAAAATTCTTCCACTATTTTATTTATCTACTTACTCTGTTTATTTACATATATATATGTCATGTCCTGCCTTGTTATATCATTATGCATGTTTACCTTGTTTTAAAACGCCCCACCAAAGTCAGAGTTGCTTGCAAGAGCCACCCTGGCGGAGGTGGGGTGTTACATTTGGTATCAGAGCATATGGTTTACGAGAAGGGATAAAAAGGTTTTTAAAACTTTTGAAAAACTATTTTCAAAACCAAGTATAAAGTATTTTCCAAAGAAAAGTCTAGTTATTTTTAAAGGCTATTCCCCAAAAGCCATTAGCACTATCCTTTGACCCCTCGTTTGAACTCTTTTCTTCTCGTTTCCAGCATGTTTGATAATCTCATCTTGCCCGAAGGAGTAACAATACCCAATTGGTTTCGTCGGTACTTGGAAGTCACGGCACCGGTCCCGGGTGTCTCTAATGTTGTCTTTCCAGTCAAGGCCGTTGTTCCTCCTCCTCCTTCCGTAGCTGATGTTCCTCTTCTCGCTCAGCCTCCACAAGCGGATTTTGCGGAAACTTGTAAGAACTTTAAGATGATGGGTGGCAAGAATTTTAGTGGAATAGAGACTTTTGTAGAGGCAAGGAATTGGTTGAAAGAGACCGAAGATCTTTTAGCCACATTTGATATAGGTGACCGCATGAAGGTTTTATTAGCAGTATGGTTGCTAAAGGAAGAAGCTGCACGTTGGTGGGTAGTCACCACCGCTACTAGGCCAATTGAGACTTGGGATGATTTTAGAGGAAGGTTTGGACTGAGGTTCTTATCCCTGAAGCAAGGGGACATGACTATTAGGGAACACATAGATAAGTTTAATCAACTGGCTCGGGTCGATTTAGACTTGGTTAATACAGCTCAGAAGAAGGCCCTACACTTTGCTCTAGGATTAAACGAGCCATTACATGGTTTGGCCATGTCTCATATACCCTTGGGGGCGACCTTCGAGAATTTGGTGAATACGGCCCTACTTCAAGAAGAAGATAACAATGACAAGAAAGAGGTCAAGGCGAATGAGTCTCAAGGCAAGAGGGTAAATTCCGGGAAACGAGGCAAGAATAACAACAACCGCAAGGACAAGCCAAGAGAGAATAGGAAATGCAACTTCTGTGGTAAAGTTGGACATATATCCAGGGAATGTAGGAAGAAGAAGAGAAAGCGGGGCGAATGCTTTCATTGTGGTGAGTTTGGACATTTCAGCAAAGATTGCCCGAAGAAAACAAGGGCAAGGTCAGACTCAGTGTGCGGGACTATCTGGAGGGCGAGTTCATCCCCTCAACACCGTTCTTCCAGCTCATGATAGAGGTAGTGTTTCTGTTGAAAGACTTGTTCTGATTTTCGCTGTTCGTACTTTGTTTGATTCTGGCACATCGCATAGTTTTATTTCATCTGATCTAGTTGAAAGTTTGCACCTAAGTACTAGCCTAGTTGATGAACCCGTATGTGTTTCAAATCCAATTGGGGGTTCCGCCCAATTGTCTGTGGTCTGGGTGGATTTGAAAATTTCTATCTTGAGTATAGAATTCTCGTGGGATGTTTATATTCTCGGTTTCAGGGGATATGGGTTGGTTTTGGGCATGGAATGGTTGTCCTGTTTTGGAGCCATTCTTGGTTTTTGTGCATAGGGTTGTGAGGCTCATGATCCGCCTCGGTAATACCCTAGAAATTTCTAGTAACCCTATGGATCCCGTCATGTTATGTTATCTTGAAATCCCTCGACTCGTCTATCGATAGTTTGGAATCTGTGAGGGTGGTCCGAGAATATCCGGATATCTTGGGGAAAGGAAAGGGGTTACCCCTAGACGTGGGATAGATTTCCGCATTATCTGGTTGGTAATACCAAGCCAGTTTTGTGGCCGGTTAGGCACATGACCTCACGAGATGAGAGTTAAGAAAGCAAGTCAAGGAGTTGCTTGAGAAGAACTTCCTGAGACGAAGTATTTTCGAGTAGGGTGCTCCAGTAGCATTCGTTACTAATGTGGACAGTTTGCTTCGCTTGAGTGTTGATTATCGGGAGAAGAATAGACAACCGTTACCAAGGATCGATGATTTGTTTGATCAGCTTGTAGGAGCATCTGTTTTCTTTTGATCTAGCTACCGGATTCCATCAGCTTAGGATGGCTGAGGATGGAATTGACAAGACTGCGTTTAGGACTCTAGATGGAATTTTTAGAATGGCTAGTCATGCTACTTGGTTTGACTAATGCACCCGCATATTACGTGAACTTGATGGGTAGGGTGTTTAGGGAGTCCTTGAACAAGTTTGTCATGGTCGTCGTAGACGATATTTTGATCTCCTTAAAAGAACGAGGAAGAGCATACTAGACATCTCAAGGAGGTGATGGATACGCTTAGAGCCACCAGTTGAAGGTCAAGTTCTCCAAATGTCACTTTGGAGGAAAGAAGTTGGATTTCTTGGGCACATAGTTCCTAAGTAAGGCTTAGCGGTGGATTCCGCTAAAGTGGTTGCGGTTTAAGACCGGAAAACCCTGAGGGGGGTAATTAAAGTAAGAAGCTTTCTCCGTTTGGCTAGTTAGTTAGCATTCCCTGAGCTTAGACTTACTCTTCTGGATCAAGAAGGGGGTTTCACAGGAAGAAGACCCGTAGTTAGTCAAGAACATGGACCTGTTGATTCGAGGCGAGATGTTAAGTCACCTCGCTAGATATATGACAAGGGATGACTAAGGCGCGATGAGAGATTATGTGTTCCTCGAGTGGAAGACTTGGTAAAGAAGGTTCTTGAAGATGCGCATCACTCGAGGAGGTGGCCGAGTTGGTCTCAGGATGCATGTTGTGCCACCAGATTAGGGCCAAGTCATAGAAGCCCGGCGGGCCATTACCTCCATTGGAGGTTCCGCAAGGGAAATGTGAAAACATCTCGATAGATTACATGGATAGATTACCTAGATGAAAGAAAGGGAATACGGGTAGGTGGGTCATAATAGGTAGACTCACGAAGAGTGCTCATTTCAGTCCGGTGAAGAGCGAGAGGACTGCATCATGGTCAGCAACGGTTTACCCTCAAGAAGTTGGCCAGTTTTGAAATAGCCTACAGGAAGCCATGGGTAGGCAACTGAATCTAGGTATGGCCTATCACTCATAGGCGGATGGTTCATTTCGATTAAGCATGAGTTATAGAAAATCACGTTTGTAAGGGAAATTGGCAACGTGGATTGGTATTTTCAAGAAAAGTTCTGCTGCGTGGAATACTTTATAGTAAGTAGACGAGATCCAGGATTCACTAGTGAATTTTGGAGAGCTTGCATGAAATCATGAGGTTACAGTTATGTTTGAGCCAAGTGTACAGAAAGAAGAATAAGTGGAAAAGGAAGACGAGAGGCGATAATGAAATGAGTTCCAACTCGAATTTGGGAAATAGGAGTTAGGAAGCCAAGAAATCATGAAGTAAAAGACGGTCAAAGCACAGTGGAGTTAAGCTCAAGGAAACGTGACTAAGAACAGTGAAGACTAGATACGCGCATCATATCTTTTTTTTTTAAGAGTGCATCCTTGATCCTTGTTTTCCTGTGGAGCTTGCTTGCAAGTTATCTTTTGTATATATCCTCTCGGTCCCATTCTCGATCTTATTTCTGTTGTAAACTCCATAAGGGGGTTATGACTCATCGGTTAGTACTATATGTCAGAGTTTGAATGGATTTCTTGTAATCCAAAAAAGGAGTTTATCTTGCTTATCTACTAAGATCTCTCTGTCCATGTTTATCTAGTTTATCTAGTTTATCGTGTTCATCTTGTCATGAGAACCTTAGGTAGAATCCTTTGGATGAAACATGTGTTTGAGACATGTTATGTTTGATGGTTGCAAGTGGTTGCAAGTGTTTGCAAGTGGTTGCTCGTGGATGCATTATACACAATTAGGCACTAGATCGGCTCGCACACTCCTCATATTGCATATGCATGAGTGTTTATGCTTATTCGTGGATGAAAATTGTGTGTTATCACATGGATGTTGCATATGGGTGTATGTTATGTGCACACATATAGATGATATACATTATGTTAGGAATTGCATACATATGGATTCATTTCACCAACATAATTCGCATTGATGATATTTGCATTAGATAAGTACATATACACACACCTCTGCATATGTTCATCCAGCATTTAGAATCTTGTAAGGACAATGATTGCTCGTGGATGATGCTTTGAGTAGATGGATGATTGGATGGTAGGATACGTTCTTCCTAACTTGAAGATTTCGGGGACGAAATCCTTTAAGGAGGGGAGAATGTAACAACCCGTATTTTCAATAACCTGTTATAACATAAATCGAGGCAGAATTTAATTCTAAAATCTGAATCAAGGGAAACGGGCTATGCCATTGCGTTCGTCTCGGAAAAATACGCGAAATAGAGTCCGAGTTTTCGAAAATCGGAGTCTGTATGACCCAGTTAAGGCCCATTGAAGTTTTCATAAATTTCCATATTAAAAACAGATTTGAATTTCAAGTTCAAAGTGGGAAATTATGGCAAACTGGCGCAGGCGGGAAAATTCCCGCCAGGACCCCCATGTCGACAGGCATGTCGACAGGGTCCCCAGGGTGTCGACAGCCCTGTCGACAGCCCTGTCGACACAGGGTGGCCGGGCAGTTTTGCCTGGCGCACCATTTTGGGTTTGGTCTGGTCTTGTGGCTTGGTTCTAGAGAATTCCGAAATCTGATGGACCTAATTCAACCTAGGGTTAATCCTATGGTCTAAATCACTAGCCTAATCTATAAATAAGACCCTAACCTACCCTAAATCACTCATTATTCATTCTAGCAACTAAACTATGTCAAAATCAAAACTCTTATGGCCTCCACTCTCTTCATACAATTCCTAAACAAATTCCTAAGAGATTTCCATGCATACAAGTATATTTAGGATTGTATGATCCTCCTTAACTTGCATTAAAGTCTTGTTTCTCTATTATCATCATAAAGGAGGAGTCTTGATCAAGTTTGCTTGCATTTTGGGGTTTTATTTTGTTGCATAAGGGGTTTCTTACATTTGCTATACTCACTCGAGTTCGCATAAGCGTTGTAAGCCCTCTTACCTTCATTTTAGAAACTCTAAAGTTAATATGTGATGAAAGTTGGGATTTATGCATGTTTAATAAGTTATGCATGCTTATGCGAGTTCACTATGCTATGTTATGCATGTTTAATGAGTTATGCATGCTTATGTGAGTTCACTATGCTATGTTACACATGTTTGATAAGTTATGCATGTTTATGCAAGTTCACTATGCCATGATTTGTAAGTTTGATAAGTTATGCATGTTTATGCAAGTTCACTATCCTATGATTTGCAAGTTTAACAAGTTATGCATGTTTATGCAAGTTCACTATGCCATGATTTGCAAGTTTATTGGGTTATGCATGTTTATGCAAGATCACTATGCCATGATTTGCAAGTTTATTGAGTTATGCATGTTTATGCAAGTTCACTATGCCATGATTTGCAAGTTTATTGAGTTATGCATGCTTATGCAAGTTCACTATGCCATGTTATGCATGTTTAATAAGTTATGCGTGCTTATGCAAGTTCACAATGACATGTTATGCATGTTTGACAAGTTATGCGTGTTTATGCAAGTTCCACATGCCATGTTAGGCAAGTTTAACATGTTATGCATATTTATGGTAATATGCAAGTTCACTATGCTAAGTTATGCATGTCTAACATGTTATGCATGTTTGTTGTGATATGCAAGTTCATCATGTATGTTATGCCAAGTTCCCTCTTCCTATCCTTTATGCGTTGCCACGAATATGTAAGCGATAGAATGACGTTGGGGGGTTTGGGTAAACTTAAAATACATGAAAATATAAGATTGGGAATTTACCTATTAAGTTAGGTCTACCCCTTGGGAATTTACCTATTAAGTTAGGTCTACCCAAGTATTTGTTGAACTTGTAATGTGTTTTGGAAACATGGTGGACATGACACTTAGAAAACATAAGTGTGGCCAACTCGAGGTTGGGTTGAGTTTGTAGCGTAATTCTACCCGGAACCTTCCGGCTTAACTAGTGGCTACAAACAATAGGACCCAATGTGAGAAGTTGGTCATGTGTACCTTGGACCCGAGGTTAGACCAAGTTGTGGTGTAAAGCTACCCGGACCCGCCCGGCTTAACTAGTAACCGCAACAAAGTCTAATGTGAGAGGTTAAGGCACAATTAAATTAATTAATGCCTCATGATTAGGGTTAAGTCAGGGTCCACTAATACTTAACCATTTGGGGATTCGAGGGATTGAAATGGGGTTACACTTAACCAATTTAATCCATTTGGGTGTTTGAGGGATTGAAATGGGGTTAAGTTGTGAACTGTCGGTTACACTTAACCAATTTAATCCATGATTAGTGAAGGGTTAAATCGCACTTAACCCTCTTAGGAAACCCTAGCAACGTGGTCTGTTCCAGCAGTAATCCCAGTTTGGTATCATCACAACCCTAGAGGCTGGGCTAGGGCGGGGCACGATTACTGGACTGATGTAAGCGACCAAAGCGACGACTGAGTGGTACAGCGGTGCGGGTCCAGGCGGGCTACGGACGTGCACGTAATCCGGTGTTGGACAAACTCGAGGCACGGGTACCAGTAGGTTTAGACTGTGCATTATTGCTTCAGTGTCTGGGGTTGACACCCGAGGGCTTGATACACCCGAAGGTGGACCCAGCACAGTCTGACTACATCCATATGTGGGCCGTATGGACACCAACACTTGACGTGTTAGGCTTATAGGGAGCCGATCGACTAGACCGTTTGGTTGGACCTTATATTAAGGTCACTTCATGTTATTGGGTCAAAGCTTGGGCCAAGGGATCAATACCTGTTATGTTGGTTTGCTAGTACACCGTGGTGCAAAACTTAACCTTGTTTATGCGATGACACCTCTATCTATCTTGTAGTTAATTTATCATGCCAGTATGTTGTTATCTATGATCATCTCAGTTTCCATCATGTTGTTAACTTTATTAGTTTATAGACTGATCGTAGCAGGGCTTACTCAGTCTTTTTGACTGACCTGTTTTCTTTCGCCTCTTTTCTTCCGTTTCCCCCCCCCCCCCCAGGTTCTCAGGGAGGGAATACAGGAGCCTAGTTTGGACCTTAGCTGCTTTCTTGGATAGCTCATGTATGCTTTGGACTTGAGCTCGCTATGGTTTTTCCACTTTGGGGATAGCTACTTTTATGTTTTCCTCTTCAGTTTCAGATGATGTTATTTTATGTACTAGACTTGTTTATTTGGGAAATTGACATTATGATGTAGCAGACTTGTTTTTGAAATAGTTTAAAATTCTTCCGCTGTTTTATCTATCTACTTACTCTGTTTATTTACATATATATATGTCATGTCCTGCCTTGTTATATCATTATGCATGTTTACCTTGTTTTAAAACGCCCCACCAAAGTCAGAGTTGCTTGCAAGAGCCACCCTGGCGGAGGTGGGGTGTTACATATACTATTTTCATTATTTCGAAAATAGTTCTATATACTTAATCAAAAGATATAATTATAGTTACACTTCATATCCAGACCAAGCAACATCAAATAATACATTGTTTACTATAAAACCTAATGGTTTATTAAAATATTAAATTCTTGCAAATTACTGTTGAATCCTGTTTCTTATTGAAATAATGATATGTTTCCATTTTCCTCTACCATTACAAGCTAATATCATTTCTTGATAATAGTGAAGTCTTTTATTTTACTTACCACTAAGACCTTAATCGACTACGTTCTTATCTTAAGATAAATAAGAGCTTGTAATTTAAAAACTGATATTAAACCATCACAAAAATCTTATTTACCATTTGATTCCAAATGTGGTTTTATCAACCATTTATTACATTTGAAATCTCCTTTCAATTACAATCTCTTTAATTAATTTGTTTATTAGTTAAATATTCACTAATCTCTTTGCTTAATTCATTAAACTATTAAATATCCTTTCCTTTTGAAATCCCTATTTCAAGTACAATGTTTAATTCAATTCTTAAGTAAACGTTTACTTTTAAAATCATCGTCTTGGTTTGGAATTTCTTTACAAACATCATTTGGATTTATTTTTAAATCCCTTTATGCTAAAATCCATTTTAGACTCTTATCACAACTCAACTCGGATTTTATTGCTAAATCCATTACCATGTTCTAACTCTTTACTACATCCTTTTAAATTAACTCATTACAAAATCTTTCTCATTATCTTTGAAAATTTCTCTCAAATATAACTGTTTTTACTTGATTTGTTTGTCAAGTAGATTCTTATTAAGCATCAACCATTTGCTTAAATCTCTTTAATATAGCCATTTATAATATCTTGAGTTATTATAAGAGTATAATTAACAAATACATTTCGTATTTGAAAACTCCTTTCAACCCAATCATTTATTTAATTCAATTATTAAGTAATACTTATTCAAAACCGTTCGCAATGTTTTCAATCTATTCTATAACTTTGTTTATCATATTTGGGTTCATTATAAATTCGTATACAAACCCTTTTCGAAATATAACTAAAATCTTATTACAACTTGATATTTAAATGAATTCCATTTAAAACGATAACCGCTTTAATTAATATTAAAATAATAATTCATTTCAAGATTAACCAAATAAAAGTAGTACATTTCATTATTGACTAAAAATATAACAATTAATCGTATTAAATAGATTAATAAATGATAAGTAAGTCATCCATATTTCCATAAATAAGAGTTGTCTAATGGCATCATCTTCTCCTTTCTCCTCGAGCCAGTCAATTCCTTAATTCCATCCTCTACCTCGATCCCTTCCTTTGTCAGATCTGCTTCCTATCCCTACATCCCAGCCCCTCAGACCCACCTCCTCCCAACACACCTCTTACCATACAATCTCCGCTTTATCCCTTACCCCAGGTTAGACGGTCGTCCCTTTTCACACCTAAACAATGCAGCGTTGGAGAGTTTTCGCCGCCTCCCCTTACCTTCGAGTATTCAGGGAAGAAACTAGTTCCTATGAACGATATTGTACAGGCAAGTATTGACGTATGAAATGAGTATGTTGCTGGTTTCTTTCTCGATTCCCCTCTATCATACATTATTGTGGTTACTCATACGAAGAAACATTGGAAGCCTAAAGGCCTGATTAAGGTAAAATCAAATGGCAGTATGTTCTTCTTCCTTTTTTCTAACGCTAAGGAAATGAAAAAGATCTTGCAACCTGATCCAATTGTCATCAAATACTAAGTTTTTATATCAAGAAATGGGATATCAATTTAGGGAATTTGGGTAAGGGAATTAAGCAATTGCTAGTTTGGATCAGGTTGACTAATCTGCAAATGGTGATCTTGTCAAAGATAGGAATATCATGGCTTACTTCACATGTAGGCAAATTCTTATGCATGGATCGAGCAACAGAGAATCTTGAATGGCTTGGGTACGTGAAAGTGTTGGTGGAAATTACACCAGGCAGTGAGCTACCTGATACAATATTGGTACTACTTCCTGATGGAACTAAGCATGTTGTCAATATCAGTTATATATGGAAGCCTGACATTTGCCAAGCTTGTAAGGAATTTGGACATTCACTGGGCAACTGTAGTAGCAGTGAAAGGCAAAATGTATCAGAAGTCAAAGTAGATAAAAACAATGGTAATGAAGTGTGTAACAAGATAAATAATGTGGCAAATGCTCAGGAAAGAGGAGGTGTCGATATTCACAAGGTGGCTTTCAAGAGATAGCCCAGTATGAATCAATCTTGAAGCAATCTGAATGGAAGGTTTCAACCTATTTATAATCAAAAAAAACAGAGGAAAGTCGATAGTGAAATAACAAAACCAGAAGTAGTTAGTTTGGATATTACATATAAAAATGATGTTGTTATTGGAAATAGTTTTGATGCTTTGAATGAGCATTGTGAAGGGGATGAAACGCAGGTTGATACCCAGGAATTTGAAGAAGGTGAAATCCACGAATCAAATATGCATGGTGCATATGCTGAAGCCAATAAAGATATAAATGTGGACCATCTCAACAAGAACATTCCTGTAGTGTATTCTCATGGTTGGACGGAGAAAGGCAAACAAGCAGATGGTACTGTTGAAGTGAAAAATAGTGAAATTGATATTGAAGATAATGACTTTATTAACACCATGAATTTATGTGGCTTTGACGTCGATGTTCCACTGTTTCCAACATTACAAATGACCAATGAATTCAGCTCCATGCCAGGTTTTTTAATGCCTTATGCTCAAACTCCAATTTTAAGAAGAGTTGTGATCTCCTGAACCCAATACAAGAGATGCTTGATGATGTTAGAGACTTCAACAAGTAGATGGCTACTGGTGGAAACTTTGCCCCTTTGATAATTAATAATACAAATGGCACCGATATGACAAGTGATGATTTGCAAATTGAAGGCAATATGCACCATAATGAAACAAATGGCACCGATATGCAGGTAGAAGTTTATACGCACCTTAATGATGCATCCTTGAATCATTCTACTACAGCATAGAAATTTGATGACACTCTTGATAGATTTCTGCAACGTAACTTTGAAATTTCTGATGGAGCTGAAATCGTTGAGAGGAGGAAATCATCTGATAGAAGGAAAGCTATTAAAGCAAATAAAGATAAAGATGTACTAGAGACTATTGAAAGTTTAAGAAAGGAGATTGAAAGTGGAGAACTCAATAGCTATGTTTGTGACGCAAAGAGGAATGTCATGGAAATAATGATCAAGAACAACTGCAAAGTTAATGGGGGGCATCCTGCTTCCCCGAAGCAAATAGAATCGGCAAGTCCTCACGTTGACATCCCACCGCCACCTAGTCATAATGCACCACCTTCTTTTGTAGCTGCTTACTTGGTTGCTACCCATTCTGCTTCGAGTTCAGGGTGTAATACTGGGAGGTCTTTAATTACTCTAAGCAAGAAGAGAGCATTGAAGAATGCTCTGATGGATAATGGATAGTTTCTTATGTAAATAATCTTCGTGCATCTGTTGGCACTAGGTTAAGTAACATGTATTACTTATGTATTTTTCAAGGATAGTATTGTTCAGTAAATGTAAGGGAACCCCTGTGTGGCTATGAATTTGCTTGCAGTGAGTAAGTGCTTTCTTGCTTATTGTAGTATGATTTTGTCTAGTGACAATGGGTGGTCCACTTCAATACCGATGTAGCTGAATTTCAACTAACAATCACCTGTACAATATTGTATTTTATTATTGGTTATAACAAAAAGTATTTGCGGTCTTCCTAAAAACTGATCGGCTTTGCCAAAATAAATAAATGATAAGTAACTTTATTAATAATAAACAATTAGACAATCACTTCAAAACACAGTTAATAGAAGATTAATTAACTTCGAAGAACATTCGTTAAATTTAATGACTATTCGTAAAAACTATTACCATTAGATTAATCAAATTAATCCAATAATCAATTTCAATTAAAATAGTTGACTTAGTCAGCTGCAAGCATCAGTTAACTCGTTAACTGATTTCCACTAATATTTCCTCTTAAATTAATTAATACCTTTATTAATTTAAGAAAATCACTTAATCGTTTCATAAAACAATTTTCACATTTTCTAACCAGTTGGTTTATTTCTGGGTTTCTACTCATAAAACTTACTAAAGACATAAAAATTTCATTATATAAATTATTAATAATTTCTTTCATATAACATGATTATAAATATAGAAATATTTATAAAACTTCTATTTTAAATGACTTATATAAAATAAACTCGAAAACTTCGAATAATTATAAAAGTAAATTTTGTAACTTAAAACTTCGTCAATTTTCCTACCGACAAATCAGCGTCTTAAAATGATGGATTTTCGGCCATTCACTGCCAATCACTTAATTAACATTGTCTACTGATTAGAACATAACAATCATTCAACTTAAGTTCAACGATCAACATCCAATCAACCATCAACACCCAATCAGGATATAATGTTTTGGGGTAAACAATTCATGTATAAATTATATGAAAGACAAATAAAACACAATTTATTTAAGGAATCCGGTTGGTCCCTACAACTTGTACTTCCCTACATCATAGATCATAATATTATTCTATAAAAATATTTGAAATAAATATTTAATCTAAATCATCCAATAAGACATAATTATAAATGTTGACAACCAATAAACAACCAATAAGCATACGAGGCATCTAATCATCTAATTTATATTATTAACTCTAAATTATAGTTATATGAATTTAACACATCATTGAATTCCAGAAGTCGTGAGAGTTAACTCAAAATTTGTTTCGATTGATGATTGTCACATTGTTTCGTTTAACTTTAAACGAACGTTAGAATTAACGGAAATTCCTAACAGCTCTAAAGATAACCAAATAAGCACCGATGCGTAGGCCTTGTCTCTGCGATTCCAACGGACCTAGTTTCACGTGATTTTGAATACGTATGATAAAATTATTGCAATTTCAAGTTTTATATGAATTAAACGATATATATAAAATTAGCTAATTAATAATAATAAACTTTAATTACCTTAATCAAGTTTAAAGCCTTAATCCGCCGTCATTAACTCCTCTAATCATCTTCTCATATGTAAAAAAACCCGATTCCGACTTCTGCGACAAACCCATCTTTTTCCATCAATCACCACAGACGATTATGACCACCAGAGATTGCCTCTCCCCTTCACCGGAACCATCGTGGCATACTCCTCCTTTGTCACTGGCCCCTAGCCCCATCTTGCTCTAGGCAGCACGAATTCCGGCATCAATCGAAAACAGCTTCAACCCAAAATTCGCCACCATTAGATAACCAGAAGCCTTGTGACCACCACCAAACGAACCATCTCCCCCTCGCCTTAACTTCTCCTTCAGGTCATTGACCACAATAATGCTTCCATCACCACTAAATTTCACCAATCCCGGCCGAAGACACCAAAACCACCATCTCCCAACCACCACCGACGTCGATAGCCTCTTTAACCAACATGAAAGTTGTCAACCATTGTAACTACCCAAATTTCCCCGCCCTACGAATAGACCACAAGGCCTATTTGAAAGTCGGAAAATCCCGGATTATTAACTTTGGGTGCACAACACATCAGAACAAACAACAGAAGACTTTTATTAACACCATAACTGTAACACCCCTAAGTCCCACATCGTCGAAGCCTGTGTGAAGTGGGTACTTATATAGTAGAGCCCATCTCTTACTAATGCCGAGGCCTTTTCAGGAACAAAATCCCACACCTATACGGTCGCTAAGTTGGGGACAATATCTTGCTTGAACGGAGGTGCGGGTTGTTACAGTGGTATCAGAGCCAATACCCAGCCAGAATTGTGGCTTCTGTGTGGACCACAGCGCCTGGGTGAGGTGTTTGTGAGCCAACGGGGACGTTGGGCTCTGTAGGAGGGGAGAATGTAACACCCCTAAGTCCCACATTGTGGAAGCCTGTGTGAAGTGGGTACTTATATATTAAAGCCCATCTCTTACTAATGCCGAGGCCTTCTGAGGAACAAAACCCCATACCTATACGGTGGCTAAGTTGGGGACAATATCTTGCGAGAACGGAGGTGCGGGTTGTTACAATAATAATGTTACATCGAAGTACAGAATATCAGAGTACATTGAAATTATACAGCAGAAGATAAATTTACAATAAATGTAATACAATGCTCAGCAGAAGACTATCAATGCTCTGGACACAGTTTTGAGCTTCAATCCAGAATCCTACTCAATGAAATAATCTGCAAAACAAACTACTCGACTGCCTATATGGTATTGGCACTCGAGTTTGCAAGGGAAAAACAAACTACGAGTCAGTCATGAGACTGGTATGAGAAACTTTACAATTATAATTAACATATATAAAATAAGGCAAATCACGGGACCATGTCATATGATACGGAACGGGTTAACTCCACTAGATTTCTAGTGCACATACAACTACCATAAATAAACTTATGGATCTACAATGCATCACACAACATGCAATTCCACAATCTACCCATTTAGGCTTAAACCCCAAACTTAAATTTTCCAAATCCAATTCATTTTACAGAAATTATTCCTTTGGACTTTATTTCCCAATTTCTTATTTTAAATCATTTGAAATACATATATAACTTTCATAGCAAAGTAGATTTCACTTCAGGATCTCAAACCAAAATCTTTGGAAATATGAATTCAAAAACATCACAATGCATACAAAAAGATATGAAACCAAATATGGCCCTTCCCCCCAGACAAGGCAAAGGGTATGTACCTTACCAACTCGATATATATGTGTGCACATCCCACGATGGAGTAAGCTACACTGATGATGCACCTCCCACGTCCTCGGGGAAAATACATCGCCCTCTCACCCATACTTTTAGTCTCTTTCGGGTCACTCGAATCTTTAGCCACATACTAAATCATTTCATATCCCAAAGTAGGGAAAATTCTTCCATAACATAATAATCACAGGTACTTTCAAACTATAGTACTTCACATTAGCAATTCACACATATGATCAGTCACTATTAATTACATAACCTTTGAGCTTGTACGTCTCAAAGAAAGGTGTTAAGCAAGAGAATAAATTCTTTGCCACCAAATAGATACATCATCAATAGCATCTAATCGGTTACGTGATGAACCATAATGTAACACATAATACATTTCTAAATCATTTCTCAACATTTGGTTAGCCCTCGAAATCCTTTCTATTTTATAAAACATTTTATAAAACATTCCCTATCCAAAATCGGGAAAACATTTTTTTCACTTAAGAAAATATCATTTCAAATTCATTCATTAAATTTTAAATGAACTCAACAACATCGCTACACATCTCGTAGTCAAATCGTGAAGTGTTTCACAAGATGCTAGCATACAAATATTTCTACCCAAACCAACGTTAAATGTAAAAGCATATTTTTCTCATAAACTGGTCGAGCATAATCCAAACAATCAATCACATTCAATACCAAAAACCAAATATATTTGGTTTATCTCACATTTCATGTTTTGGCAAATTTAATTACCATCTATTCATCCTGAAATTTAATCCTGCATTTACTCGGGGTTAAAGAACAAATGTTATTTAAAACACCATTCACGACAAACCTAAAATCATCTTCCATTTAATATGGAACCTTCATGGTTTGAACAATTCATAATAGATATAAATTTCCTTATCAAACCAATACTATAAGTGGAATAACGAGAAAGCCTTTTAAATTCTATAAATAGTAGCGGTCTTCATCCACAGAAGTTCATCTCGATTATCACTAAATTGAATTCCATTAAATTCCAATTTAGTTTATTTAAATTAGAAAACTTCACTTTGGAAAATTTCCATTAATCTTTAGTTATAAGATTTATAAATTCCAAATCATAACATCGTAGTTAATTGTTGTAATCCGTGAATTATAGAAACTGAAAAGTCACAAACGAAGGCCAAAACCGGGCTCCGGCCGGGAAACATCCTGAATCAATGTAGACTGTGGGCCGAGGTCCTCTTCTGCACAGCCAAAAATCAGTCGACTGGTCCATTCTGACTAGTCGACTGGTCAGAACCTGGGTCTCTGCCTGGGTTGATAATAGTCGACTGGTCAGAAATGCATCAGTCGACTGGTGGCTGTTAATCAACCCCTTTTGTCTCTCTTTTTCCCTTTTCTTGTATGAATCGTTCCAAGCAAACTATGGACTTGATCAAGATGATAATAAGGCCCCATAAGCTCATCGAAACAACTCAAGATCATAATCAAACATGCACAAACATACATGCATGAGATTGCAGTGATTTTGGTTATAAATTCCAAAATGGCTAATTCTCTAACCAAAGCAATCAAATACGATTCAAGTGGCTTGTGAAGACTTAGAACTTTGCCGGGGCGAACGAAACTTCACAAAATCGCCAAATCAACTAGTGGCTTATGAGTTAAATTGTGTAGACAATTCTAATCATAATTTTCAATTCAATGAAAACATGAACACAAGAAATCAACTAAGTTACACTAGCTTACCTAACTCACTTGCATATCATCAAACAACAATCATTCATCAACCCAAACAATTGACTAGCAAACAATTTATCTTAATGTAGCCCTCTTTAGTGAGTAGTGTCTCACCTATAATGGATAAAAATCATATTTTTAACATGTTAATAATGATTTAATATCATATTATACTTGTATGATCAATCAATAACATCAATCCAAACTATTAGCTAACTACAATTAACTAGCTAGTCCTTTCATAGTTCTGGTTTCTCATCTTTGCTCGCTAGAAGCAAGAAATCAATCCTATGACAAGCTTGAAAAACCTCTGTTCAAATTTGCATGCAAATCTCCAATCTCACATATGATTCAATTTCCTAAGAGTTAGTTCATAGGAAATCAAAGAAAAAAACAAGATGGAGAAGATGAAGAGGAGTATGGAGATGCTTACCGAAGTTGGCTCTCCACATCAGCACTTAATTAGAGCTTGGAATCAAGAACCCTAGCTTAGGAATTTCAATTTCCTCTTCCTTTCCCCATTTTCGTTTTTCTTTGAAGTGTTAGGGTGAATGAGGGAGAATGCGGCTGATGGGGCACTTAAAGGAAGTGGCTTAGTTGGCTAACCAAGCCCTAACCAAGGTGCCAAAATTCCAAAGCTCGAACTATATCGAAGTTTATACTTTTTGAACTCCTAAACGACGTTTTGAACTCAATGGAAGTGGTCTCGTGTTCAAATTCATCCGTATGCAAAATATGACTTTTTGGACACATACGATGATTTAAAAATAGAATTTTTAAATTCTAACGTATTTTCTTATAAAATTACATTAAAATTAAATTTTAAATTTGTTCCAAAATCTCAAGGATGTGACAACCATCCTCTCCTCTACAACTTTGCATCAGACACCCAAACTTGAAACAGACCCAACCGCATGAAAATCGAACCAAAACGAACCTGTCTAGTTTCAGTTTTAGCCCGATTTTATCCACCACATCTCTCCATTAACAACCAAAATTTATGTGAAGGTTTCCCTTGACCTCCTCTACAACAGTTTAGTTAATGAGTTCGACCAATTCTCTACCGACCGAGATATAAAAATTAAAACGTGAAAAAGGCTTTTATGCAAAAGTAAATGGCTGAAACTGATTTGTGGGTTAGGGATTTGGGGGGCTAAGTTTTATATAGGGAAAATATATATGTTTTTTTTTAGTCGATTATTTTATCACGTCGAAGCCTATCGCCATTTCCGTTTCACGTTTATTTGTTTGTATGGTCACATACGAACTCTGATCGTGGTGAAAATGGACATACAACTATAATTCGAAGTTATGGACTCAATGAAACTTGTTTCATTGAAATTAGAGTTTGTTTGCTCAAACAGCGCTAGGTTGAGTTTAAATTATCGATGTATTCATAATTTAATTTATGTTTGCTCACGTAGTAACTTCAATTGGCACGAAACTTGAAATCTAGCTAGTTATTACGGATTTTATAAAATTTGTTTCGTTGAAATCCGAGGTCATTTGAATAAAAGCTCTTTTTGAAGGTCTAAACTTAATCGATATTAATTGATTTCAATACAGTTCAGTAAACAATAATGATAAATTATTATTATTATCGCATATATTCAAACAGAATTGTACATAGCTTCATCATAAACTAATTTTAAGCTCAATATATCAAATTCCAAGTTAAATCGATATTTAATATGTTGGAAATCTTTTTGTTTTAATAAATAAATCATTATAGTTTATAAACCATTCCATAGCGACTTTCTGATAATTTAATTTGGATATAACTAAAAATTTAAAAGATGAAATTCTGATTTTTCTCTTTCATTAGAAAACTGTAATCAAAAGGATTTGGATGATTCTTGTTGCAAAGAATTCCGGCTTATATTGTATTCTACATATTCAATTGAAGTTCAAAACGTAAAAATATGACCTACCGTGTTGCGGTTAGCTCGTTTTTAACTAAATAAAAATTATACAATCAAACTCGCTTAATAAACGAATTCCTTAATACAATTCAAAACAAAACTGAATTAATTCCTGTTATATTATCAATCCATACTAAATTACAATTCTAACTAATTCCTACTATTTCAGAATTAAATTATTATATTGTGAATAATATTAATAAAATACTCTAAACCATTTAATTCGAGTTATTTAAATTCCCAAATCAACATTTAAACATATTTTAAATGTTTAATTTAACGGTTAAAAATGCAGGTCGTTACACAAACGGGGGAAGGTCATAATTAATGTTAGTCTTTACCTATCATGTTGGTTATAAGTGACTTCTTACTATCTCTCACCTTATCCAGGGTTCAGGAATATGCATGAATGGCGAAAGCCTTAAAATTACTAGGACCTAGTAGCTAGTGTCCTATAATTCATATTAGGATTTGGTAAATCACGTAGTAAGGTATTGAGTGGTCGAATGGACCCACCTTGGGCCTTAAGTGATCATAGGGATCCACCCTTATATTATATTATAAGTGAGGACATAAGTTGCTACATAGAATAACACACCTCTTTATCGGGTATTGAGTATTTGAGAGCCCGTCCCTTAGTTTTGGTAATCGGTTGATGTGTGGCTTAAAAGCTTCATACTTATGCATAAAAATTCTGTCTCAGTATTACAATAATGTTATCTTTGGGATGTGCTATTGTGAGTATTTGAACAAGTAAGAGAATGTATTCATATTTTTTTCTATTTTATTTGGTATTTCTTATTTGACTCTAAATTATTTTAACAATTAGATAGTCGTGAACCTATTTATTACGGTCAACCCTGACTCACCCACGATGCATTTAGTGATTTGTCTTCAAGGCCATGAGGATGATATATAGTGAATCCCTTGGATTTCAGCTTAGTGATTGAATGAAAAGCTAGCCACAGTTGAGATAGTCATAATTTCTAGTTTTTGGTTTTGTGTGGGAGTTCCGATTGATGACCTTTTCTTGTGTCTTTGAACAGGAAATTCATGTAAATATGTCATATTGATCCGGAGATATGATTACAAGGTATATCCATTCAATGCTTTGTTTTGGAGACCCGGATAATCTTTTGGGAACTATTCCTTTAAGTCCCTGGTCTTATATTCAGAGAAAATTCAAAATTTTAAAATTGTTTTGGAAAAGGAAAAGGGGTTCGAAAGTTTTAAATTATAGTTTTCGAGAAAATTGTTTAATAAATAAAGATTTGAGAAAGTAAATAAATTTTAAGATTTTAAAATCTATCCATGTTTCAGATTGTTTTGGTTTTGTGTCATTTAACAAATAATCCTATTTAATAAAAAGAAGGATTTTGAAAATAATAGGAATACACAAAAATCAAAATAATTACTAATACCCATTCCTTGCTATTTTTAATATTCCTATTTTTGATATTTTAGATGATTTACAAAATTTACTACAAATAACCTTTAGAGATTTAAAAATCTCAACGATTGAAAACAAGGAGGGATTATTCCAGTCAGCAACATGAATTGAAATATATATTAATTAAAATAATAATATGATTTACAGTGCACGACCCCCAGTTTATAAATAAAAATTGAATCTCAAAAAAGATTTAAAAACCTTCCCTCGAATTGGACAAAGAAAAAAAATTGTTCTGCTTTCTCAGATCTTTGGTTGACCCATTAGATAGACATGGGAGATAATTCTATAGAAATCCAAATATAAATTACTAGCTGGAATATTTCGAGTATTCCATTTCTTAATCGTTTGATTTGCTTATTAGCTAAGTTAGGGGAAATTCATATTAATTTATAATGGATTTCTAGCTGAATTATTTTTGGAATTCATTAATTGTGTTGTCATAGCCTTTTGGGATTTCTAGCTTGTTTGCTTCCGGCTTCGATTCCATGGTTCTGGTTTAACTATGTATGTTTGTATCGGTGTGCTTGTTTTTCCTAGACATTGTTTAGGTAGAGTGTTTCTTTGTTTTCGTTTAGTAAGTATCGATATTGGTATATTTGTTTTCTGGTATCGGCGTCATTGATACTTGGGTTTGTAGTGCCGGTATCAGCTTTGTTTCCTAAATACTATAAATAGATCGGTCGTGAACCATGTAATAGTTAGTTGATTTTGTCATTAAATTTGGCATTCCTCCATTGTTGGGAGCTTCAATGTTATACAATTTCGGTATTCTTTGAGAATCAATAACTTAGAAGATCTTCTTTCCGCCATCAGCGGATCAACAAATGGTTGGTGACCAAATTTCTAGTATCTTTGGATCAATGGAGATTGCGTTTTTCTGTTCATCTCGAATTCATCGAGATCCTCATATTTGAGTACCATTCTGGTATCATTTTCGATTAACGGATGTGGGAATTATCAAGGTTTTATCCTTATTTGGAATTGTATCTGTTAGCTTAATTCGTAATTTTTTATTGGAATTATTAGAGTTTCGATAGTAATTCGTGATTATTGAGATCCCCGCTGCGTTAGTTTGGTATCAGGGCTAAAGCAATTCATCATTTCATTATTTTGAGTGTTTCGAGATTTCTAAGCGGTTTATCATCATGTTGTTTAAAGGTTGGGTCATTGATTTGTTTAAAGTAGTTTATCGTTCACCACTGTTCCAAAGTGGTTATGAAGTTGGTTCTGCATTGTTCATCACTTGAGATTTATTGTTTGAAGATCAACGAAGTGGTTCATTGTTACGAGGTTTGAGGTTGAATACTCCCCATTGTTTCGAAGTTTAATTCCGAGAATTTTCATTTTGAATTGAGAGAATGCTGCCAAGACAATAAAATAGAAATCGAAATGTAGAGGATGTGTATGGGCAGGATGATGCAACTCAGATGGAGGAACATCTTAATGATAGAATTGAAGATGGTATTGGATGTTTGGAAAGAAAGATTTTGGACATGAATCAAAATCAAAGATATAGTACTTCACCTATATCGGAAAATATGTTTGGTGAGGATGGTGATCATGGATGTTATCAATCTAAACATTGAGAAGATATGAGATCGCAAATCCAAACTCAAGTAATGCATAGGTGATGGGAATCAAGTATAAGAACATAAGTTCCAGAATTCAAGGGAGATATGCAAGTTGAAGACTTTTTGGATTGGATTTCCATTGTTGAAGAAATTTTAGAATATAAAGAAGTACCAAAGGAGCATTGTGTTTGATTGGTTGCTACAAGATTGAGTGTGTAACAACTGAATTCTGACAGACCGATTTTTTTTCAAAATTCCAATCCATCGAAGCTTAGATTGGTTTTCTTTGGTATCCTGTAGAAAAGACAGAGACATAAAATATGTCAGAGCTCAGAAAACATCTCACAGTGGAATGGACAAAATATAATATACTCAAATATAGCCTTACTGTATTAACAATACTGCCTAACCAGTATCCAAAGCGGTCATGTCTCTGCCACAAATCTAACCTACGAGTATGTTATGAGGAAGGGGTCAGAACACAAGTTCTGTTGACTGGATTTAAATTTTGCACTTTGGATAACACTACATATACCGTTCAATCATATTTTCTTATTTATTAGGTTACTTGGGTTAATAGCACTCAAGGCTTACACACGCGTCACACCCATTTACTTCCCAGTGGATTAACCTAATACAATATATATATGTAGCTACCCCCAATATTAAGGTATACCCCATGGTACCACACTCGCACAATCTCCACCATAACACCATCAAAATATACGTAGTCCCTCATCCTACTACGTAGTGACGTACGGATAACAATATTACATTCCACATATATCAGTCATTACTATGCTACGCAAACGTACGGACTACCACCTTTGTTCGAATCAGGATTCGTACCGAAGTAATGCCCTCAATTCTACAATACACCACCAATAGCCGTCATGCATGTATCTAGACTGTCTACCATACTTATCTTCAATTGTAGCTCGATGCCTCAATCGCACGTCTTCTAATGTGCACCGAGTTCCATGGAAGGACGATACAAGAAACACAGAACTTGGTCGGGAGCTTTTCCATATCTGTATAGGCCCGTCTTTAAGAGCCTCTACAGATATTCCTAGGGTTTGTTTTCACGTTGGCTATGGCCCTGCCTTAGCCCCTCCCTCAACTAGTAAAGACTACAAGAGCTAAACGACTGCCCCTATTGAAAACAATATAAACATCCATTTTGCGTCTTCCCTCAACCACCGTACCCCAATAGTGAAGGGTGAATGGTCTATTGGTTTTAGCTTTAGTCTTTCTGCATCCTACTGGCTGCCGATGACGGGTGTCCGACGATCTACTATCCTTGTTTGTCATGACCCTTTGCCTCCTCGTTGAAGCAATCGAAGAATCACCCTGGTGTCACCGCGACACATCATTCTGACTGCATAGCTACTTCTGCAGTCAAGGCCCACCCACCTAGTAGTTACACGCATACCCAACCACTACGAGCACAGCCTAAAACATCTGGCACCACACAGAGGACTACTAGGAGCACCTTACATACCCCAGGAAGCCATGTGCTTCCCCTTCCAGTCGTTTGGAGCCGTCAGAACAATCAGATGAATGTGCGATCCCCCTCGTGCCTTATAACACCACGATGATCTACCCCGTTGGGTTATTCACCCTTAAACGTGGGGACTGGTCCAAGTGCCTCACTTTAATATGTTGCTAGACCCTATGTCTAATCATTCTTTTACGCTCGTGCCTTACCTCATCAGTTTTCCATTTAACTTGGTTATTTCCATTCATATTGAATTCGTAATTAAGTTACCAAGTTCCTCTTGCTTATTAAGTTTGTTCATATAACTTAACCTATTTAAGTTTATTAATAAGCCCACAACATGTTATTCTCTAGATTATGGCCCATGGTTTGTAATCCACAATCCTTTCTTATTTTCTTGTTTGATTTCATCATTACAATAACATGTTCTACTTAATATGTAATTAAGTATACCCCAATTCACATGTTTTTTGTTTAACATGTCAGTCATTATTTATGATTAAATATAACTTATTTCATTTCATAAGTTTTCCTCATTCTTTCTCATTTAATCATAATTCTATTTTACACCATTACTACAAATTATCGTTGTTATTTATTAACATAGTACTCTTGACTAAAGTTTTCTAATAAGTTTTCCTTCCTTAAATATAACTTGTGTTAATATCCTTAAGACAAGCTTTACTATGTTATTCCTATCGGTAGATTTCAGTTTCCCCTGTTTACTGATTAATTAATTTAAAATTAAGTTCCTCTTGTCTTATTGCACAAGTTGTCTCATCTTCTTTACAAGTTAATTATAACCTAAGTTATAATTTCCATTTTTCCCTAGGACAAAGCTACCGGTTATATAGCATTCTTATTTCTGAAATTTATCCATAACAGGTTGTTATCATTCCCTCATTTTTTTCATTAAATTCTTATTTATTACAATTAATTATCATTAATGATGCTTATCTATCCCACCATTTACATATATTATATATATGCTCCCATACTAGATCTCTCACATTAAGTCTACACCTGTGGATGCTGGATTTGCCGGGCGGTTCCGAGCAGACTTCTTCCATAACTTGAATTAACCTCGTGTCTTAGCATCGTTACATGTTTAATTATGCCCAAAATCTGGCTTGGAAAAACATCTTACCACATACTGTATCTATGCAACCGACGACTCGGCCTACCTTACATGCCGATCCGAACACAACCTAGGGCAATCACCCTCCACTCATTGAGCAACGCTGCGACGCAACAACTCGTGACACTATGGAGGTAAATGCTAATGTAAACCATGCTAATTTAGCCCTAGATGGTGGCAACTGGAGATTAGAACGGGAAATGCTATCCTATGTCGACTCAGCTATACGGAACTGAGGCCTGTGGGCAGAGTCGAGCCGATTGTGCAATTGTAAGCAACTTCTTGCAAATGAAAAACAGATTACCAATTTGATTCGACTCTTTTCTAGGGGAGGAACATCTCAAAATGGAGTGAATAACATCAACCGTAGCCCTTTCTCATGGACGCCAGGAGTTTAGGCAACACTCCTGACTTTAAGCTACCATCTTTGGAGGCATACAACCACATGACTGATTCTACTATGCATATAATGCACTACATGTGCCAAATGGAAGTTTTATCGTCGTCGAATAACGTCATGAATAAGTGCTTGCTCCTATTCTTGACTGATATAGCTGCTATGTGGCTTCAGTGGCTAGAATCAGAATCGATCAACAACTGGAACACTTTGGTCACCTGCTTCATAGAATAACTCAGGGTTCACATATCTCGGTCCAAGAACATCACGAATCTTACATTTCTTAGATAGAGGTCCAGTGCGATCCTACACTTATATCTAGAGAGATTCAATGTGGCGGTGGCGTTGTTGGATCTACTAGAACCGTCTATGGCACTTATAGCCACCGTCTCTAGCATCTTGGATAAAACGAATTTCAAAATCTCTTTGTAATGTTGAACACCAAGAGACCTTGGTGAATTCTACTTTGAAGCTGACAAGTTCTTACAGGAAGAGGATGCTAATATCTAGGTTGATGGCCTCGACATTTTCAGAGCAAAGGATTTAGGATCATCCAACTCTGGAAAGGACAAGGGAAGGGAAAGGCCCAGAAAAGAATGATAGGAACGTGCAGTTCTGGAAAGAACCCAAGTACGACAAGTACACTAAGCTCAATTCTTCATATTACGAGATAAATACTATAACTCTACGTGTGAGGAACTCTTCCTTTCCCTAAGCCTCCTAGGATGGAGCCAACTCAAAAGGAAAGGGATTTGGGCTACACTATATGTTTCATGATATTGCAGGTCATGGCACGAACGACTGGAGGCATTTGCGTGACCATATTGTAAAGTGGATCAGACGTGGAGAGCAACCTGAATATGTCAAGAAACCGACAATGCCTACATTGGCACTACCACCACCTTATCCCGGGATTGGAATGATCAAGAACCAGGCAATCACATGATCATCATTAGCTAGTCTAGATTATAGATCACCATGGATTTTTGCATTTCTTTGGAAAAATATACGTATTTGTTTGTTTTAGGATTCTCGAATGGTTACTTCGACTCATGCATGTACGAGGATTAGGATTTAATCCTTAGACATGCTTTGCTCTTGGCAATAAAGCCATCCGATGAATAAATGGCTAAGTTAAAGTAAACATTTACGCGATTAGGATTTAGTTCCTAGGCATGCTCTGGATCCAACGATAAACCAATCAGGCTTTGTTTTGGTTATGTACTTATTTATGAATTTAATAAAATTGATTTTCAATCACAGATTATGTTTGGCAAACATAAATGTCTTGTCAGAATGTGGAAAGATTCTCAATCACAAACCAAAGTATGGATTTATACTCATCTTGAAACTCTAGGTATGGATGATATGTAAAGATGAACTATCTTGTCAGGCTGTGGCAAGCGTAGTCCTATCACAGCATGAGTAGGCCTATACTCAATTTAGATTCCTAGGTATGGATTATACTCGAGAAAATCGGATCATCATGTGAGGAATTGGCAAGAAAACTCAATAAAACACGAGTACAGCTTACGCTCAGTTTGAACCTCTAGGTATAGATTATGCTTGAAGGGTTAGTTTGCCTTGCCAGGATATGGTAGGATGATCTGATCACCGCTCAAGTATTGTTTATACTCAAAACGGTTATCCAAGCGTGGCTTGTTCATGAAAAGGCTAAGCGAAATTGTCCAGATTTGACACATCTCTTTGTCAGATTTCCTTGCAAGTATGGATTATACTCGCGACGGATCGGCCCAACGAGGACATATTTTTCTGGGTTTTCTTTCATAATACGATCTGGAGCGATCATCGTATTTCTTGGTATTTTTTTCACGGTTTTCTTATATTATGGTCCAACATGACCATGGATTTCTAGTTTTCTATTAATACAATCCGCAGCGATCGTGGGTTTTTGGTCTTCTATTATTATTACTTAGTGCGATCTTAGGCAATCGTGGGCTTTCTAGATTTTTATACATTAGATTTCTCTTCCCAACTCTTATGGTCTATGGCTTATGGATTATCCATAATACACCTTTTCTCTCTAGAAAGATATGTTCTAGGAGGCAAAGTATTGACACACCTATTGGTAAGGCCGTCACAACTTATGTTTCTACCAAGTGAAATGCTCGAGATATGAGCATAAGCTCTCGCTAAATTAATTCAATTAGTTGAAGTGCTAAAACACTCGGAAACTTGGATATGGCATTATTAAAGGCCCAAGACGATCAACATCCCCGGTTGACATGGGCTAACTTGGTCTATTCTCTCAACAGACTTCATTCTTGGATTGAAGCACGTATCGGGACGAACGACCCCGGGACGGCATACCCAGGTCAGTGCGCTCAAGCACCATAATCTCTACACAAGCTTTACACTTTCGGGTCGGATTGGCCATACCAAGTCGAACACTACCAAATTGAAACTGGGACGCCATAAACATGGCCAACTCTGGCCTACTCTACCTCCTTAGTATCCAGATCGAATGACATGTGTGCTACATGACACGAGGAAGGCCTTTCCTCATGTGAAGACTAAGCCTAGCCGCCTACCCTGATTTTCTGCATTGCATTACACTTGGTTGACCCGACGCGGGATGGTCACCAGCTGGCATGCCGATCCGACCTGGATACAGCTATTGTAACAACCCACCTCAATTAATGTTACTCGCAAAGGGAACGCATTAACTTCCATGGAGCATTTTAACTGAATATAGAACAGAAAATCACAACAGGACAGATATAAAGCAGTACTTGAAAATTTAAAACTTTATTTATTGCAGCAGAAGGTAAATATGTTTGGTTACATCATCAAAAACCATAAACCAAAGTCAAGTACATAATATCCATCTTGATAAAACAAAGTACATAATCCCACTACTACAAATAGCCATAAAGAAAATGATAGGCTGAACTTTACTTCAGCAATCCAAATCCAAGTGCTCCCAAAGAGATCCCAATCAAGCTCCACTAGTCTAGTTCCACCCTTAGAACCTGGGAGGAAAAGGAAGAAAAGAGGTGGAAACAAAGGGGGTCAGACATAAAGTCTGGCGAGTGCGATAACTCTAACAACATAATTATTAAAGCAATATGATAAGATATAAGCTGGAGAATAAGGTAATGACTGTGTGAACCACATGGGTATAGCAAGGCAATCAAGAGAAACAGAGATAACGTCAATGGCGCTTCCTAATCAATATAGGATAATTACTATACTCTACCGTATTGTACCATACTGTACTGTACTAACATTAATTGCACCCCTACTAGTCACTCTATAATTTTGATCCCTCTTGGCTAAATAGAATGATGATAGCTTCGTGTACTACTAGATGTACCCCCTATCCTCCATGTTTGACTATATATCTCTAGTTGCTATCATAGGTACCCAGCGTGTACCTATCTCCACTAGATGTACTCCTTCAATAAGTAATAATGGTTATTCCATGTACTCCTAGCTAACGTCATATGTGTCGACTGCTCCTATCTCCACTAGGTGTACCCCCTTAATAATTATTAATAATAGTGGTAGCCTTGTGTACCCCTAGCTGACCACATAGGTGCCGTCTGCTCCTATCTCCACTAGGTGTACCCACTACCCCGCCCCATTCGTTCGGCTCCCTAACTCGTAGATACCCGTGCTGGCCCCATAGTGGGGTGTATCACTCCCCAAAGTGGTAACCCAATACCACTAATGATGCACGGCTTATACCTACACGATGCAACAACGTCTTACCCACCAGCCGGGGTCCACACACGCATATGAACCCGTTGGACTTGCATTGCCATCGCTAACCCGGTTTGGCCTCTTACAGTCAAGCCTAGTATGCGTGTCCCGTCCTCGACTTGGGTCGAGCCCACAAAGATACGTATGGGTTACTGGTTGAAATGGGTCCCCATTACTTGACACAAGCTATCCAACTAAGATTGGTCCCCTTTAGTATATCCCACTTAACCCACTTCATGTCCACTTACATGTTTTAAATTTGGTTAAGGGTTTCTATTAGTGATTCCACATGCCACCCAAGGCACCCACTTAACCCCTATGTCCCACTTACATGTTTTACCTTGGTTAAGTGTTACTAATGGTATTTCCTCATGCCACCCAAGGCACCAACAAGATTCCACATGCCACCAAAGGCACCCACTTAACCCCCTTATGTCCCACTACATGTTTATCTGGTTAAGTGTTTCTTAATTCATTAAGACTGTAACCTCATAAAGACCTCTCACATTAGACTGGCATTTGTGGCAGCTGGATTTGCCGGGCGGGTCCGGGCATTCTTACACCACAAAAGAGCCTAACCTCGTGTCTTTACAATTGTTACATATTTAATTTATGCCTAAGACCTCTCACATTAGACTGGCATTTGTGGCAACTGGATTTGCCGGGCGGGTCCGGGCAGTCTTACACCACAAAAGAGCCTAACCTCGTGTCTTAGATGATTAAGTACTCCTAATTAATCATTCCCCAAATTTGAATTACTTTCCCTATTCAAATTATCAATCAATTCTAAATTTAACGATGTCCATAATTGACTCAATTAGGTCCATCCATTTATGGTATGTAAAATCATACCAATTTTCACCACAATTATATTTTATTCTTTTTAAGGCATTTATGCTCATCTATTTATGGTATATAAATTATACCAATTTCATTACTAATTAATTTTATTCCTTAAAATTAATAACATGCCTTTTTAGGCCATTACATGCCAAATTCAAAATATGTGTGTATCCACTATTATCCCCATCGTACCCCCGTCATTCGTTCGCTTAACATGACATATACATATTAGACTAGCAAATATTCTAATACTTAAAAAAAGGGAATAAACATCGTAAAGTCACATACACACAATAATAGATCTAATTTGCATCTAACTTGCAATTAAGAATTACAACATACTTGCATAGTCTTTGTATTATCAAGGATCCAAAAATCATATATCTAAAAGGTGTGAGCTTGCATGTATGAACATAGTTTTACACCCAACTAGCCTAGGTAATTATCACAAACTTAAATAAACTATGTATGTCATCAATCCTAAACATAAAAGTATCATCTTGCATAACTATGGATCCAATAAAAGGTGTTAACTTGCATAACTATGCATGTCATAGTTTCAACATAAAAATGTCAACTTGAATATCGATCTAAACTTTAAAGATGTGAACTTGTATATAGGTGAATCCCATTATCACTTAAACTTGCATATGAACATAATACTTATACGAACTAGCATATGTTCCACATCCATATCCGCATAAAAACTGATGTTATAAAAAGGGATTCATTGACACAAGTTAACATCATGAACTACTGGTATATATTTTAGATCTAAAATTACATTTCATCATATAACTCGCATACAACTTACGTGATCTTATTAACTTGCATAACATCCTATGTACAACTTGCATAATCATATTAACTTGCATAACATCATATATGAAACTTGCATGATCATATTAACTCGCATAACATCATACATAAAACTTGCATAACGTCATATATAAAACTTGCATAACATCATATGTGAAACTTGAATAACATCATATATAAAACTTGCATAACATCATATGTGAAACTTGCATAACATCATATATATAAAACTTGCATAACATCATATGTGAAACTTGCATAACATCATATATAAAACTTGCATAACATCATATAATATGAATCTAGCTAACATACATGATTAAACATATGAATTTGATTCACAACCACAACTTATAATCCAACGTATATCACATCATAATTAATTTAGCAATTATTTTGTTAAAGTGATCGAACTCACAACTCAAAAGCGGTCTTGAGTTCTGAATTCTGATTTCTAGAGTTGTATTAGCTCTCCTTTGAAGAAGATTCGTTGTTAGGACTGATTTGATTTTTTGTTCTTCCTCTTAAATTTGTGGCGGCTACTCTAGGGTTCAAGACGACAGCATGACGACCATAGTTTCAGTTTTAATTTTGATTTAGGTTTTGAGTCTATGGGTCTTTTTATAGAATTTTGAATTAATTTAAGCCGTCGGATGATCTTAGGGTTATTCATAGCCATTCAATCAAGATAGGGTGATGAGTCAGCCCTAATGACTCAGCAAGGAGTCAGAAAGGACTCAGCAATGAGTCACAATATGGATCAGACTGAACCAGAAAGCTGTGTAGGTTTTTCCCTCGGCCTGGGCGCACCTGGGAAGTGCACCAGTGCAATTTTTCTACTGGCGCACTTCCCAAGTGCGCCAGTGTATAGGGAAGTGCGCCAGTGTATATTTTTTTCTTTTCTTTTCTTGCCACCAAACTTCGTTCGTCTATAACTTCTACATCTGGTACCCGTTTCCCGCAAACTCGGACTCTATTCCAACTAGAATTCCGAGACAAACACAATGGCACAACCCCATTCCCTTAATTCTCACGTCTGAGATTAATTATTCTTTATTTTAGTTAATTCGATTATTCAAAAATCCGGGGTGTTACATTCTCCCCTCCTTAAAGGATTTCTCCCCCGAAATCTCCAAGTTAAGGAGAATGCATATCCTACCATCCAAACAACCATCAAACACGGGCATCCATTGTCCTTATAAAATTTCTAATGCTGTATGAACATATGCAAGAAGTGTGTGTATATGTTCCTTATCTAATGCAAAATCAGGCAGTCTACTGATTCAGTTGACCTCCTTAATGCAAACCATGATAGTGCCATGCGTCCATTATGTATGCGAAAGAACCCTATCGATACATATTATTTCTACATGTGTGCACAACAATTCACCAAAATGCAACATCTGTATGATGGTACAACCATTATACATCCATTACTTAAATATGTACACACATTTATATGCAATACGAAGTGACTGAGCCGATCTAGTGCCTAAAGTGTGTGTATATGCATCCACGAGTAACCACTAGCAAACACTTGCATCCACGTGCATCCATCATACATAACATGTCTCAAACACATGTTTCAACCATAGGACTACCCTATCTAAAGGTCAAAGATACTAGCGAGTGGACATACTAAAGATAAGATAAGTACAAGGTAAGTGATAAAGGAGAAATTAAAAGACATACCCTCGAAAAGAAAAGGGTATAATGAACGCATCTTCGTTTCCGTCTCCCAAGTAGCGTTGCTCTCATCATCTCCCCATTGCACTTTGACTAGTTTGACCTCTCGATTCCTCAACTTCTTAATCTCCGACCCAAGAATGCGCGTAGGAGCTCGTCGAATCGTCGCATCACGCTCGATCTCCACCTCTCTAAGCAAGCTCGGCTCTACCACTTCCGCGGTCTCATGCAAGGACTTCCTCAAATGTGATACAAGGAATACGTCGTGTACACCACTAAGTCTCTCGGGCAACTCCACTCTATACGCCATCTGTCCAATCCTTTCCTTAATAGGAAACGGCCCTACGAACCTTGGTGCTAACTTCCCAATGGACCCAAAGCGAACGACGTTCCGTAATGGAGACACCTTGACAAAGACCATGTCCCCAATATCAAACTCAAGATATGATCTCCTCTTGTCCGCATAAGATTTCTGTCTATCTTGCGCCGTCTTCATCCTCCTTCGAATCAAATCGATCTTTTTCGAAGTCTCTCTAATCATATCGGGTCCAAGCAAGATCTTATCTGTAGATTCCCACCAACATGTAGGTGAACGACACGGCCGTCCATAAAGAGCCTCGAATGGTGCCATGCCAATGCTAGACTGAAAGCTGTTATTATATGCGAACTCCACCAACGGAAGATGTTCCTCCCATGTACCTCCGAAGTCTAAGACACATAACCTCAATAGCTCCTCTAAAATACAATTCACCCACTCGGTCTGGCCGTCCGTCTGAGGATGATATATGGTGCTCAAACATAACTGAGTCCCTACCGCCTCTTGCAAGGTCTTCCAAAATTCGCTAGTGAAGATAGGATCGCGGTCGCTCACTATGCTAAAAGGAACACCGTGCAAACGAACTATTTCTCGAATGTATACGGAGGCTAACCATGGAGCAGTCATCTTACTCTTCACGGGAATGAAATGGGCGCTCTTAGTAAGTCTGTCTACCACGACCCAAATCCCCGTATTATCCTTCCTCGATCTCGGTAATCCGTCAACAAAATCCATCGAGACGTTTTCCCACTTCCATTGTGGGACCTCCAATGGGTGTAGTAATCCACCGGGCTTCTTTTGCTCTGCTTTTTCTTGTTGGTACACCAAGCATCTAGCGACATACTCAGCCACATCTTTCTTCATGCCGGCGCAAAAGTAAACTCATCTCATGTCCATGTACATCTTGTCCCCGCCGGGACGAATTGTCATCTTCGAACGATGTGCATCATCAAGAATGGTCTTCCTCAGATTCTCGTCCCGTGGTACACAAAGTCTACCGTCCCTACGCAACCAACCCTTATCATCTAGGGTATACCTACGGAGATGGCTCGATGACTCCCCTCCTTTGAGCTTTTCTACTAACTCAACCAACTGTGGGTCATCTTGTTGTGCCTCACCAATCCGTCCCAAAAGCGTAGGTCTGACCTCTAAGGATGCTAGCAAACTGGGTACCAAATCAATGGATGGTCTAAAGTCAAAGGTAGAGATAAACTCTAAGCTACGTCGCTCGAAAAACAAAGGATTCAATGTCAACTTTTTCCTACTCAAGGCATCCGCCACAACGTTACCCTTGTCAGGGGTACATGCTATCTCAAAATCGTAGGATGCCAAGAACTCCATCCACCATAACATATCACCCTTCCCTAGAGACCACATGCCCTAAAATCCTCACCTCTTTCCTCCAAAAATGGTATTTTGGAGAACTTAGCTTTAAGCTGATGCGTTTGTAGGGTCCCTAAGCTTTCCCTAAGATGTAGGGTATGCTCTTCTCTGCTTTTAGAGAAAACCAGGATATTATCCTATGAAAAATCGTCATAACTATCCATCTCTCACACAGACCACCCTAGTCGAACTCGACATCCCCCAAGTGCAAGCCCCAAAGGCCTAAACCAATATCAGACAAACACCCAAGGGATACCTCCTTCGAATTCGGACGACCAACGTGAGATGATACTAGTAAGACGGCCAACCAATTGAGCACTTGACCGACTTTGGCTGTCCTTGCCAGTCTTGCTCCAAAACCACCGCTGATTACATAATTGGCTTTGCTTAATCTATTAAGCACATACGAAAACTTATTTCACGCCTCTGGGTAAACCCCACACTTTATCAACGATGTCTCCGTACTCACGGACCACACAAATAGACTCCCAATCATCGTTGGATGCGTCAGAAGATTCTAGGCAGCTAAGCATCACTGAACCCCTAGGGTCACAAGAAATATGAGGGTCTTTCCATAACGAATCAATAGTCTAACTACCCTCCTTTCACAATCTAGGATGGCACCCCGCCTGGCTAGCCAATCCACCCCTAGAATCAAACTATAGCCTGTGAGACCAAGGACGAAGGCGTTGCATTTAAATCCAACGCCCAAGATAGACTCTCAAATCCCGACAAACCATTGAAGGATGAGCCGAACCACCAACAGGATTTGAGACTAGGATGGGATCCTTAACTAGACTAGTATTTAGGTGCAGTGTTTCAACTAACGAAGCAGATACTAACGAGTATGAGGCGCCAGAATCAAACAAAGTTCAAACAGGATGATAAAGAAAACCAAATTTCAACCTAGACGGTCCTACCCCCAATCAGGTATACCAGCCGAGAGGGAATACAACTACCCTCCAGAAGATCCTGTACTTTGTCCTTGCCTCTTCGGACAATCCTAAGGTGTCCTATTTCTCCAAAACTACTAGCCTTCTTCTTCACATTCTCCATTCGTGACCTCCCACCAAGATGAGGTTTCGTCCTTTGTTAACCAAACAGCTATTTGAACCTTCCTCCCATCGTCTATCTTAAAGGTACCAACAAGCCCTCCACTTCCTTGGGCTAACTTCTAGCCCACAAATGTCTAAGTCCCTTGAAGTGGTTTTCCGTCCTTCGTACAGAAGTCCTTATTTATCTTAGAAAAAGCATCTATACGCGGAGGGGGAAAAACTCAAAAAGAGAAAGAGACTCAAAACGGAGAATCGAAGGAAGGATATATGGCTCTTGGGGATTATGTTCTTAAAATAAACCTTTCTTTCAAAAATACAATTCTACAAACATATTTTTGAAAGTATTCTTTATAAAAATGCTTTTGAAAAATAATTTTTCAAAAATATCTTATCTGTTCTGGTAACGTTCATCTCTGATACCACGTGTAACACCCCACGTCCATTAATGTCACTCGCAAAGGGAATGCATTAACTTCCATGGAGCATTTTAAGTGAATATAGAACAGAAAATCACAATAAGACAGATATAAAGCATTACTTAAAAATTTAAAACTTTATTTATTGCAGCAGAAGGTAAATATGTTTGGTTACATCATCAAAAACCATAAACCAAAGTCAAGTACATAATATCCATCTTGATAAAACAAAGTACATAATCCCACTACTACAAATAGCCATAAAGAAAATGATAGGCTGAACTTTACTTCAGCAATCCAAATCCAAGTGCTCCCAAAGAGATCCCAATCAAGCTCCACTAGTACTAGTTCCACCCTTAGAACCTGGGGGGGAGGGGGAAAGGAAGAAAAGAGGTGGAAACAAAGGGGGTCAGACATAAAGTCTGGCGAGTGCGATAACTCTAACAACATAATTATTAAAGCAATATGATAAGATATAAGCTGGAGAATAAGGTAATGACTGTGTGAACCACAAGGGTATGGCAAGGCAATCAAGAGAAACAGAGATAACGTTAATGGCGCTTCCTAATTAATATAGGATAATCACTATACTCTACCGTACTGTACCATACTATACCGTACTAACATTAACTGCACCCCTACTAGTCACTCTAGAATTTTGATCCCTCTTGGCTAAATAGAACAATGTTTGCTTCGTGTACTACTAGATGTACCCACTATCCTCCATGTTTGACTGTATATCTCTAGTTGCTATCATAGGTACCCAGCGTGTACCTATCCGCACTAGATATACTCCTTCAATAAGTAATAATGGTGATTCCATGTACTCCTAGCTGACGTCATAGGTGCCGTCTGCTCCTAACTCCACTAGGTGTACACCCTTAATAATTATTAATAATAGTGGTAGCTTTGTGTACCCCTAGCTGACTACATAGGCGTCGTCTGCTCCTATCTCCACTAGGTGTACCCACTACCCTGCCCCATTCGATCGGCTCCCTAACTCGTAGATACCCGTGCTGGCCCCACAGTGGGGTGTATCACTCCCCAAAGTGGCAACCCGATACCACTAATGATGCACGGCTTATACCTACACGATGCAACAACGTCTTACCTACCAGCCCGGGTCCACACATGCACATGAACCCGTTGGACTTGCGTTTCCACCGCTAACCCGGTTTGGCCTCTTACAGTCAAGCCCAGTATGCGTGTCTCGTCCTCGTCTTGGGTCGAGCACACAAAGATACGTATGAGTTACTGGTTGAAACGGGCCCCCATTACTTGACACAAGCTATCCACCTAAGCTTGTTCCCCTCTAGTATATCCCACTTAACCCACTTCATGTCCACTTACATGTTTTAAATTTGGTTAAGGGTTTCTATTAGTGATTCCACATGCCACCCAAGGCACCCACTTAACCCCTATGTCCCACTTACATGTTTTACCTTGGTTAAGTGTTACTAATCGTATTTCCTCATGCCACCCAAGGCACCCATTAGATTCCACATGCCACCCAAGGCACCCACTTAACCCCCTCATGTCCCACTACATGTTTATCTGGTTAAGTGTTTCTTAATTCATTAAGACCGTAACCTCATAAAGACCTCTCACATTAGACTAGCATTTGTGGCCGTTGGATTTGCCGGGCGGGTCCAGGCAGTCTTACACCACAAAAGATCCTAACCTTGTGTCTTTACAATTGTTACGTATTTAATTTATGCCTAAGACCTCTCACGTTAGACTGGCATTTGTGGCAGCTGAATTTGTCGGGCGGGTCTTGGCAGTCTTACACCACAAAAGAGCCTAACCTCGTGTCTTAGACGATTAATTACTCATAATTAATCATTCCCCAAATTTGAATTACTTTCCCTATTCAAATTATCAATCAATTCTAAATTTAACGATGTCCATAATTGACTTAATTATGTCCATCCATTTATGGTATGTAAAATCATACCAATTTTCACCATAATTATATTTTATTCTTTTTAAGGCATTTATGCTCATCTATTTATGGTATATAAATTATACCAATTTCATTACTAATTAATTTTATTCCTTAAAATTAATTACATGCCTTTATAGGCCATTACATGCCAAATTCACAATATGTGTGTATCCACTATTATCCCTATCGTACCCCCGTCATTCGTTCGCTTAACATGACATATACATATTAGACTAGCAAATAGTCTAATACTTAATAAACATCACAAAGTCCCATACACACAATAATAGATCTAATTTGCATCTAACTTGCAATTAAGAATTACAACATACTTGCATAGTCTTTGTATTATCAAGGATCCAAAATCATAGATCTAAAAGGTGTGAGCTTGCATGTATGAACATAGTTTTACACCCAACTAGCCTAGGTAATTATCACAAACTTAAATAAACTATGTATGTCGTCAATCCTAAACATAAAGGTATCATCTTGCATAACTATGGATCCAATAAAAGGTGTTAACTTGCATAACTATGCATGTCATAGTTTTAACATATAAATGTCAACTTGAATATGGATCTAAACTTTAAAGGTGTGAACTTGTATATAGGTGAATCCAATTATCACTTAAACTTGCATATGAACATAATACTTATACGAACTAGCATATGTTCCACATCCATATTCGCATAAAAACTAATGATATAAACCTAGGTGATTGGATTATAAAAAGTGATTCATTGACACAAGTTAACATCATGAACTACTGGCATATATTTTAGATCCAAACTTACATTTCATCGTATAACTCGCATACAACTTACGTGATCTTATTAACTTGCATAACATCCTATGTACAACTTGCATAATCATATTAACTTGCATAACATCATATATGAAACTTGCATGATCATATTAACTTGCATAACATCATACATGAAACTTGCATAACATCATATATAAAACTTGCATAACATCATATGTGAAACTTGCATAACATCATATATAAAACTTGCATAACATCATATGTGAAACTTGCATAACATCATATATAAAACTTGCATAACATCATATAATATGAATCAAGCTAACATACATGATTAAACATATGAATTAGATTCACAACCACAACTTATAATCCAACGTATGTCACATCATAATTAATTTAGCAATTATTTTGTTAAAGTGATCGAACTCACAACTCAAAAGCAGCCTTGAGTTCTGAATTCTGATTTCTGGAGTTGTATTAGCTCTCCTTTGAAGAAGATTCGTTGTTAGGACTGATTTGATTTGTTGCTCTTCCTCTTAAATTTGTGGCGGCTACTCTAGGGTTCAAGACGACAGCATAACAGCCATAGTTTCAGTTTTAATTCTGATTTAGGGTTTGAGTCTATGGGTCATTTCATAGAGTTTTGAATTAATTTAAGCCGTCGGATGATCTTAGGGTTATTCATAGCCATTCAGTCAAGATAGGGTGATGAGTCAACCCTAATGACTCAGCATGGAGTTAGAAAGGACTTAGCAATGAGTCACAATATGGATCAGACTGAACCAGAAAGCTGTGCAGGTTTTTCCCTCGGCCTGGGCGCACTTGGGAAGTGCGCTAGTGCAATTTTTCTACTGGCGCACTTCCCAAGTGCGCCAGTGTATTTTTTTCTTTTCTTACCACCAAACTTCGTTCGTCTATAACTCCTTCATCCGGTACCCGTTTCCCGCAAACTCGGACTCTATTCCAACCAGAATTCTGAGACGAACACAATGGCGCTACCCCATTCCCTTAATTCTCATGTCTGAGATTAATTATTCTTTATTTGAGTTAATTTGATTATTCAAAAATCCGTGGTGTTACAGCTATAAATACCCATTTCGAAGGCTAAAATGAGGGATTTTTTCGGCTTGGCTTCTTCCTTACTCCTGAGGTGTAAGGCTGTTGTTCCAAATGAGGCTGAATGCATTACTAGAGCATAAGGATTTTGTGTATAATCACTTATTTCTCTACTTTCTTACAAACCAAATAACTGTAACCTATAATGGACAATATAAACAAAGATTATGATTGGACGTAGGCTTGGATTAATCCAAACCACTATAAAAACTCTTATGTGTTCCCTGTTTTTAGTGTTATTCTTACATTCTGTGATTGTAAGAAAATTTTGTGATTTGTGCGTGGATTATGCACTTTGGGTGTCGATTGTCATGAGTTCCACTTTTTGATGTCAACATTCACATTGCTAAATTTAAGACAAGATTCATGCATATATATATATATATATATATTAATTTCTAAATCTCTATATCGCCTTTAGAGTCCGATAATTTTTTACGAGAAGGATGACCTGAATGTCATGACTAAACATCAACGCACCCCGCTCGCCCGTATTGAAAAGTGTTCGAGTGAGATGTATTAATCTTGCTAGAAAAACCATGGCCTTTGTGCTATATTTTTCCTAAAAAGATGAGACATTCAAATTTAAATAAACGGTCATGATATTCTATGGACAGTAACAAACGATAAACTTGTGAGACCCACTGAATAGACATGACAGTTGGAAGAGATAGGGACTGCTATAAAACATGGAGAATAATGATCATATTCTCTGCATTCGAATTCCTATCTTTTTATTTATTTTATTAAATATATCCACTGTCATTTTCAATACAAAGTAGGCATACTCTTTACAATATTGAGTAAATAGATTATGTTGTATATTAAGAAGCCTCACAAACAAAAGTTTTAAGGAGATTGCTCAAGCAAGCCACTGAATCCCCATCACGGTTTGATCACTCTGTTTTTCTCTTTGTTGTTCTATTATTTGAGGACATACAGTTTTTAGTAACATCTTTGCAAACCATTTAAATTTGAATAGTTTTACAAAGGATTTGCAATTGTTTTTCTACATCAAAAGTATAACAGTTTACAAAGTACTGCAAAGGATTTGTAATTGTTATTCCATATCGTAATGTAATAGTTTTTGTTGCATATATGCCTCTAACACTTAATAATTCTCAAGGGTTGAATTTAAAGCGGTGGGATGAGATTACTAAGCACATTAGTCATATATTTTTAAGCATAATCCCAAAAAATGTAGGCCCATAGGCTATATTAGATTACATGCTAATATCATCATCTAATGCAATCTATGGAATTTTGGCTAATCTATTAGGTAATAGAATACATACCTTAATAACTTTTTTTGAATCGGGTACCTAAGTAGCATGAATACACTACTTGTCAATGTATGTTCGAGTCATAATGTGCAAGTTTCGAATCTGCAGCCTATTTAATCAAAGTCAGATTGCATAACCATGAAAACAATATCACCAAAATCATACTCCATTCGTTACTGAGAGAATTATCACATAAATCTTCAGTTATATTAATAATGAGGGGATTTAATAGGAAGAAGACTAAAAATATGTGCACAAAAAGAGACAAGCTTAAAGCTACCATAAAATTACTATGGAATTCATCTATGATATGTTGTTATGCATGGAATTCATGAAAAAAATTGCATGCTTAATATATAAGATGTAATTTCACTACCAATTTTTAGTTCTTGTGGCTAACAGCCCTATATGATTCTTCAGTAGAACAATGCTATAAGACAATGAGATCACCTGTCTCCTTTAGAACGCTACCACAATGGATTTTTTTCTTAGTTCTTTTAGTCTTAGAATACTATGAAGGTAGTGCTAGACTGGTTCTCCTATACAGCAAACTCTCACGCATTTGTTACGTCGGAAAAAACAATGCTGCATCACGTACAAAGTCACTTTCTTGTAGATGTTTTGGCAATTTTCTAAATGGTGCAAAGTGGTTCGTACCTTTCACCGCTGCGTCTCGGATAAAACAGCCACTTCTTCAATATCAATTCACTTACATAAACGAGTTGAGTTTGATTTGCACTCAAATTAAAAAAAAAAACTGTACTGCTCATTTCTTTTGTAATGAATTTTTTTTCAATGAAGATAAGAAGGTTTCTAAAGAAAGAGGGAGATGAAAAAATTGTTCTACTTATTGCTTTGTTTATTTCATTTCTTGTGTATAAAGAATGCAAAACTATAATGTTCGCTATGTTAGTAGGAGGAAAGTTGGATCATGTGACACCCCACATCCGTTAATGTCACTAATTAAGAGAATGCATTAAGTTTCGTGAAGCATTATAGGTAAAAAGAAACAGAAAAATTACAAGATAGATATAAAATAACGGCGGAATTTAAAACTATATTAAGCAAAAAACATCATGGTTCAAAACAAAATTAAATCATGAGTCTAAAATATATAAAACCCATACATCAACTTAAAACTTCTGTCTTGTACTAAAATCATTAGAGTATAAAAACATGAAAAGAGCATAATCCCCAAAAACATAGCCATGGTAGAGAAGATGCGAAATCAAGCAGTACATCTAAGCAACTCCAAGCAGAAGGAAAGGAGAATCCTAATCAAGCTTGAGTATTCCCACCCTGAGAACCTAGGGGGAAACAGAAGAGAAAGAAGAGGAAACAAAATAGGTTAGACATAAAGTCCGGCGAGTCAAGTTACTTTTATCATATAAATAAGTAAAAGCATCATGATAGGCATACAAACTGAATAAGAGAGAGATACAACATATAAGGCAGTAATGACAAGGTAACCAGATAAACAGGATAGAATAAATAGCGCTTCCCTAACACTTTTCTTCCTCTACACCAATACTAGTATCATATGAACTGGATGATCCCTAACAAGTATAAGATGGTAGAATTAGGTATACTTCTAGTGAGAGGTTTTATCCCATATAATAACAGGTAGCCCAACTGAACATACCGGTATTACCCCTAATGATAATAACGGGCTGCTAAATAAGCGATACTAGATGTACCCTAATTACTACCCAATCGATCGGCTCCCTACTCCATAGATACCCTGTGCTGGCCCCATAGCAGGATGTATCACTTCCTAAGGTGGCAACCCTTCATTTCCAAACCAAGCACATACGCATATCATTCAAATTCGATGCCTAACACAGATATTCTCAAAACCTGACAAATCATAGATAAATGATCCATACCACCAATGGGGTTTGAGACAATGATGGGATCCACAACCATCTAGTACTAAGGTGCAGAGATTCAACCATAGAATAAGATATAAAAGAATGCGAAGCGCTGAATCAAAAAGAGTTCTAATAGGATGATTGGAAAGATAAATCAAACCTTCAACGGAAAATTTTCTACCTCTGTCTGGCGCACTAGCCATGAGAACATGCACTTTCCCTCCAGAAGAACCTGCCCTTTGACCTTGTCCTTGCTTCTTCGGGCACTCCTTAGAAAAGTGTTCGGCCTCTCCACAATTGAAACAAGAATTTTTCTTTTCTTTGCGGTCCTTGATCAAGTGACCCTCGCGTCTGCAATTATGGCACTTCCTCTTATCTCTAGCCTTGACATCCTTTCCGCCCTTTTGTTGTTGTTGTCCTTTCTTGGGCCACACTTTCTTGTTTTGTGTTTCCTCAACACTAGCTCCTTTCTTTTAACCATTATCTTCCACATGCATCAATGCCATATCAACAAGTTTTTCAAATGTTGCACTCATTGGAATATGAGACATAGCCAACCCATGGAGGGGGTTCATTCAAGCCTCTAGCAAACCTCAACGCCTTCTTGTGCGAGTTATCTACTAGTTCTAATCCAAACCTCACCAGTTGATTGAACTTGTTAACATACTCTTTGACAGTCATGACTCCTTTCTTGAGTGCTAGAAACCTTTCCATTTGCATACTTTTCTCGACTTGAGAAAGAAACTTCATTCTAAACCTTTGCCGAAAATCATCCCAAGACTCTATTGGATGCCCTGCTTGCGTCACTTCCCACCAGAATGAAGCCTCATCTTTCAGCAGCCAAGCGGCCAACTGAATCTTTCTATGATCTTCAACTTCGAAAATTCCAAATAAATCCTCCATCTCTTTAGGCCAATTCCTTGCCTCTATAAAAGTTCCAGTTCCTTGGAATGGCTTTGCACCCATAGCTCAGAAATCCTTGCAGATCTTAGAGAAATTATCTGCTCGTGGAGGAGGAGGAAGAACAACGGGTGCAGCTGGGGGAGGAACATTTGCTTGGCCTCTTACAGGCGTCGTAGCCTCCAGATACCTACGAAACCAAGCTGGTATCTGTACGCCCGCAGGAATATTAGGTTCCCCAGACATGCTGGAAAAAAGGGATTCAAACAGAGAATTGAAAGATATTACATATGACTTTAGGGAATATGTTTTACAAAACAGACTTTTCTTTTGAAAATACTTTCTTTTTAAAACCTTTTTGAAAACAATTTTCAAAATCTTTTATTCGATTTGGTAACCTTTAGCTCTAATACCAAGTGTGACACCCCACGTCCGTTAATGTCACACATTAAGAGAATACATTAAGTTTTGTGAAGCGTTATAGGTAAACAGAAACAGAAATATTAAAAGATAGATATAAAATAACAATAGAATTTAAAACTTTATTAATCAGAAAACATCGTGGTTCAAAGCATGGTTACATTATGCGTCTGAAATATATAAAATCCAATACATCAACTTAAAACTTCTGTCTTGTTCTAAAATCATTAGAATATAATAAACATGAAAAGAGCATAAGCTCCAAAAACATAGCCATGGTAGAGAAGATACGAAATCAAGCAGCACATGTAAGCAACTCCATGTAGAAGGAAAGGAGATTTCTGATCAAACTTGAGTATTCTCACCCTGAGAGCCTAGGGGGAGACGGAAGAGAAAGAAGAGGAAACAAAATAGGTCAAACATAAAGTCTAGCGAGTCCAGTTACACTACACCAGAAAAGACCTTTGGTAGCGTTTGAAAAACGCTACCAAAGCTTTTGGTAGCATTTTAATGACTGTTACTACAGATCCCGCAACTAAAAGTATGAAATTTTAGGTAGCGTTTTGTAAACGCTACCATATGATTAGTGTAGTTGCATTTTTCAAACGCTAACATATGATTAGTATAGTTGCGTTTTCCAAACGCTACTGAAGGTTTATACGTGGGTAACTTTTTGTTTCTATGTATCGTTTATTTTATGCCACTAAAAATTCAAGTGGTACGTTACATTTGTTTCTTTAGCATTTCTAAAACGCTACTTAAAGCTATTGATTATTTCATAGCATATTTTAAATGTTACTATATACTGTTAATGGCTTATATTATTTGCAGCAACTAGTTATATAATAATCATATTAGAATTAACAAAAATTGTATAAAAATCTGATTTAAAAGAATCAATCATATTCAAATATCTAAAAACACATTAATCACATAAGTATTTTTTCATAACTATTAACAGTTATTTGACAAAATCAATAAATTCACATACCATGAGCATTTAAAAACAAATTTACACAATAAGTACTAACAAATATCATAATGCATACAACAATTAAAGTCACGTTCTTTGTTGCTTATGGTCTTCACTTCAGAAAAGCTAATTACTTGTTAACAATATTAATTGGTTATTATTAAAACTAACAAATAAACAATATTAATATAACTCGACCATGAATAATTTATTCCAATGCAAAATTCAGATCCGCACATAAACAATATTAACTCTGCGCTCCTTTCAATTCACACAAACTTATCCTACACTTCATACTACACCAATCTCTACCTAGACCAATACAATTAGCAAAACAACTCTGCACCATCCAATCAATTGGAAAAAGTTAAGGACCTGTTTTATATTTGTGTGCATCTCTTCAATCATTAATTCAACGACTCAAGTGCCTACTTTGGGCATATACAGTCTTTACGGCAGGATAGAATCCAACTATGTATCAATTTTCGTTCCAAATGATTTTTAGCTATAAGGAACCATCAAATCACAGTAAAAAGGGTTCAAACCTAACCTATATTTCGCATTAGAATTCAATAGAATAGGAAGGATGGTTTTGTCCAAATCAAGGTTGGAGACAGAAAATTAGTATAATAAAACTTAGCACCAGTTGTTAATGAAGATAACGAGATATATCTGCTCTTGAGCAATAGTATGAAGAGTTCTGTTGACATCTCTAGCCATTCCTTTAGCATCACCACATACATAAATATATTCACCATTTGAAATTGTACTCCACACTTCAGAAGCCTGCAAACAATCACTATTAATTAGCAACTATAACAATTTATTTATTTTCATTGAAAACAACTTCCATTGCAAACTTCCTTTTAGGTTTGAACCACATTATGTTCATTGCAAGTTTTACATTTCAGTATCACACCTCAAACAACCTGAACTGCTTAACAAAATTTCTAACACAAACTGCACACAGACCATTTTTTTGCACAACGAATATAACCAATCAAACTACTCGCAGAATTGCAAATGCATACCTATGAAAAAAGATTAAAATTGGCACAAAGCTAGATCCTACTTTTCAGTAGTCAAGAAATAAACATTTAGTTGTGCGATTATTTCATAAATTTAAGTAAAAAGTACAAACATCATAATGAACTGCAAAGAGATATGATTATCACTTAAATTTAAGATTGCACTGGAATTAAGCAGATGATGATAACCACGTACCATTTTCTGATTCCTACAAACAATGAATAGAATAGCATGCCCCAGTTTTACTCTATCTTGTTCCAGAGCTAACCTTTCCTGAAATACAAACATGCAAATATTAAAACAGTGTTGAAATGATGTCATGATTATATGTATGTGTGTATAATTAAAGTATATATTGTTCTAACCTACAATGATCCACTGAAAGGGGCTTACCTAGTGCCTAGATTGGAGGGATCTAAAGGAAGTCTGAAGTTTGACTCTCGTACAAATATTGAAGAACAGCTGCATTCATTGCTTGTTTCTTTTTGAATTTGTTGCTGTATAAACAATTTTAAGTCACATATGCATAATAACATATGATGTGTGGATCATACTACGTTAAACACATGTTGCGCATTTACGACCAGAAAAAGAAAGGAAAACACAATATATATGTTGCAAATTCTTCTTATATTATATTCTTACATTAATAGATTCTGCCGAGGTAAAATCTTAGTTTTACATGAATAATTAAAGCAAGTTGTATTTATGCATTGTAAATAACTTTACCTACACCATTAATTTTTAATAAAATGTCAGACAAAAGTTCCAAAATATTATTCAAAAGCTCAATGCTCAAAAAAATATTTACATACAAAACTCATGTTCGATTCCGTCATGTACGTTTTATTTCTAGTGAATTTACCCGAATGGTAAACGCTTGGAATCCAAAGAATATTGTTGAGGCAATTTAGCAGTACCGCTTAGTTTCAATATCGAGATTAAGATAGCACACTAGTAAAACACTGCAGCATCCTTCTCACCTCCGATTTTCAAATATGAAATGGAGGCTTAGCTCTCAAAAGATATCCCAGACCGAGCTCATCATTGCTCCTGAAACACTTACATGCACTTACATAAGCTGGCAATTCCCGACAGCCCATTGCATATAAGTAACCACAACATATGGCTAACATATGCAAGAACAATCCGTCTAATAATAAGAAAGTTCATGTTTACACATCCATTTACTCTCAAAAGGATAAAATCTGTGCTGCAGCATAATGCACTGATTCTTAAGTAACATCATAATGCACCGACTCATAAGCAACAAAATAATGCACTGAATCATACAAGCAAGTGGTCCCCTATGGTTATCAGTTATTTATGTCTTAAATGTACAAAGTGGTTATCAATAATTTACATATCAAAATAACTAAACTGTTGTATAATGGAAAAGGATATTCTCTGATAAATTACTAGAGTATGGATTCATCCAAAAAAGTTGGATAATCCAACAACTATGGGTTAAGCAATCTAGAAAACTAGGATTTACCAAACTAGTTAGTTGCTTCATTTCATCTGGACTGTTCAGAAAATGAAAAGTTCCTAATGTTATCTATGACTGCCTACCTACCTACGAAAAATATATTGGTTCCTATATAATTCTAAGCACCGGCAACTAATATTTCAAGAAACGCTATTTTCATAAGCGCAGTTTCTAATGTTATGGATTGATTCTAACTTCAAAGTACTTACCACAGCTTGTACACTATTATGAAACGTCATAGTGTAGAAATGCAACTAACACAATGCAAAATTGCATAATCGTCCAGGAATAAATCTGATGTTTTAAACTTCTTTTTCGCGAACCCAGGAATAAATCGGCCAGGAATAAATTTAGAGGAGGCATCCGTCTGTAGCAAGAGATGACATTTCGTGGACCCAGGATTAACTTGATTTTCTTCCATTGTTCAGTTTGAATTGAATACAAGGGTTTATGTTTCAGTTTCACGTGTTGGGTTTTTGTAGCCACTCTACTGGATTTGAGAATTAAGTGCTTGCCGCTAAACCGGGGAATCCGATGTTTTAAACTTCAGATAAATAACCAAAAATAAGATACGATGCACCAGTGCTAATCCCATGAATACGGAAAATAAGATAAGGTTCAAAATTTAATGCTATACATCGTTCCAAATTGAAAATAAAATAGAACCAAGGTTGAAATGTGTTTGCTTATCTGATATTCGAAATCCAATTAAGTTTGTTCGCTTTTTTTTAAAAAAAAAGGTGAAACAATTGTCAAAAGAAATGCATAAGTTGTCATAATTACATCTTACAAGCAACTTGCCTATTTTTACCCAATGGAAAATGCACAACCACTTTCTCTATTGGCAAAGAAAAATTTCAAACTGTTACATGGTTAAATAAATAACTTTTAATCGTAATTAGTACAAGCTTAAAATTGTTAATGGTGTTAGTTTAACTCTCTCATGTATAAAGTTTTGTCCCATATTCATCCACAACCCTATAAAATGAAGTTGAAGGAGTAATATGTCATCATAGGAAATGCAACAGTTTAATTCAGCAAAGATAACTTGAACAGAAATATCTAGACATATGGATCATTTGTTTTTCTTTTGTAAGTGTAGAAAAATAATTATATTTTTAAATGCTTGGTATAAGTCCAAAATAATCCTAAGCTAAAATCCATAAATTGTCTCATAATCCCTGCTATTTAAACAATTCAACCCACTAATTTTTTTTCTACACTCTGTTTTGTATAACAAGTCAATAATTCATTGTTCAATCTACATTCCACTTTTCAACCAAAAATTAATATATGAGAAGAAGAAAGCTGAAATAAGAATAAAGCAATGCAGATCAAAACATCATTTTATGGTTTCTATTTCTTTCATTGGCAACCGCTTTCAACTCAGAATACAAAGGTTGAATGGGTTTTCTCTTCTTCCCATACACTGACCTTTTTTCGCTATTTGTATTAAAATTTATTATTAAAAAACCGCAAATTTTCAGATTTAGATTTCATCATTAGCTATAGTTCATTTTCTAAGTTCAGAATCCAAGCTACATCCATTTCAAGGCTTTCTCCAAAAATATAATTAAAAAAAGGTAAAACAACTGTGAATCTGTATTGGCATGTCTCACCTGAAATGTGGTTAACATCAGAAGATGGAGACCACCATGGCCTGGTTCGAAAATCTTCATTATATGTTAAAGAGCTCAACTTGTCCTCCTTTGATAGCTCAATTATTTTATAGCCATGCTGTAGACATTCAAGAATACACTGTATCAGATTATACAAGCATTCATAAATTCATTTCTGAATGAAAACTAAATCGACAAATTACAAATATAAAGCTAGCTCACCTCCACTTCTTCAATATCATCTGCCTTCTGTTTTAGCTGTAGAATGGAACCATCCATTATAGCCATGACTTACTTAGTGGAGTGCTCCAGTTGCTCTTTGAATTGAACAATCTCAATCACCTAAATACGAGAAACAAAGAAAAAGGCGAAAGAACATATCTAACTTTGGTTAATCTGCGCAGTCCAACTATTAGTTCTGCACATATTTAATTCCAGTTGGATACAACCTTCAACTGCAATAAAGCTTCACAAATAATTTTCTTATGTATGCGCTAGAAATAACAATAAACTTATTGTGACACCACATATTTGCTTTTATTTAATAAAATTATATGAAAAATGCAATAGCTAAACTATCTACCTTAACCATTTTTTTTCGACTTTCATATGCCAAATAAAGGGGAACGAAAAACCCTGAATCTATAAGAAATATTTTTTAAACATATGATATGAGAACTAACTTGGCATTCAAAATAATTCATACCTTGAAATAATTACGATGTCAATATGCAAGAAAAGTAAGACCTGCAGCATCCCTCAGATGATCTTAAATAAACTTCAGATATTCTTCTAAAAGATCGGTGGCTTCAGATAAGAAAGTTGATTTTAACATTTGGGGAACAATGTGATAGGAAACAGTTTCCAGTAATGTATTTTTTGACATCCAGTGTATCATACTTAAACAGATGAAATGCCTTAGCTAAGAAATGAGAAGCATATATAAATAAAGTACAACATGCATCACATTTGCTTTGACAAAAAACAAAGGCACTAGGAAATACATTAATTCACTCTTGCCACCAATGAAAAATAAGAAATACTTCATCAAGATATCAGAAATCATGATAAATAGAATATTTGAACATACAGACAAATCTGAGATTTCCACATTCACATGCACTTGTAATTAACTCATACATCTTGAGACCAAAGTAGCGCAGGCATTCGATTGGGTTAAAATAACAAATATTAGTATATTAAATTTGCACTAGCTGTGAGTGTAGGAAAAAACTTCCCTCTTAATACTTTTCTGCATATCATGCACGTTGTAAGCACATGTCAAAATGAAGCAGCAGTGGCAATGGAAATTGTTAATAATCTCAATTTTTATTATATAATAATAATAATAATAATAATAATTAATATCCTTTTTGTGACACTCCACGTCCATTAATGTCACTCACAAAGGGAATGCATTAACATCTATGGAGCGTTTGTATAGAACAGAAACTTAACAACAAGACAGATATAAAACTGTACTTAAAAATTTAAAACTTCATTCATTGCAGCGGTAAACAAATAAGTTTGATTACATCATCAAAAACCAAAGACTAGAGTTAAGTACATAATATCCATCTTGAATAAATCAGATTACATAAAATAAAAGACATAACCCCAACATAAAATAGTCATAAATAAGATAGGCTGAACTTTTACTTCAGCTATCCAAAAAACTTCCAAGGAAAGAGATAAAGCTGTCCAAATCAAGCTTCACTAGTACTAGTCCTACCCTGAGCACCTAGGGGAAGGGGGGAGGGAGGAAGAAAAGAGGTGGAAACAAAGGGGGTCAGACATAAAGTCTGGCGAGTGCAATAACTTTAACAATATAATCATTAAGTAACTAGGACAAGGCATAAACTGGAAAATAAGGAAATGACTGTGAACATATGGGTATGACAGAGCAAACAAAGGAAATAGGATGAACAAAGATAACGTTAAATGCGCACCTAATCACTATAGGATAATTACTACACTGCACCACACCAAACACCCTAAAAGTTGATCCCGTCTGAAGAACTTAATAATGATAATGGTAGTTTCGTGTACCCCTAGCTGCCTTCATAGGTGCCGTCTGCCCCTATCTCCACTAGGTATACCCAATACCCCCATTCGATCGGCTCCCTAACTCGTAGATACCCGTGCTTGCCCCACAGTGGGGTGTATCACTCCCCAAAGTGGCAACCCGACACCACCAAAATGCACGGCTATATCTACACGATGCAACAACGTCTTACCTACCAGCTCGGGCCCACACATGCATATGACCCGTTGGACTTGCGTTGCCACCGTTAACCCATTTTGACCTCTTACAATCAAACCCAGTACGCGTGTCCCGTCCTCAACTTGGGTCGAGCCCACAAAGATACTTAATGGGTTACTGGTTTGAAAAGAGCCCCCCATGCATGACACAAGCTTTCCACCTATGCTTGGTCCCCTCTAAGGTTCTTCCCCACTTAACCCCATTCTTATTCATGCCTTCTTACATGTTTCAATCTTGGTTAAGTGCATCTAATCGTATTTCACATGCTACACAAAGCACCCACTTAACCCCCTCATGTCCCACCACATGTTTGTCTGGTTGAGTGTTTCTTAATTCATTAACACCGTAACCTTGTAAAGACCTCCCACATTAGACTGACATTTGTGGCAGTTGGATTTGTTGGGCGGGTCCGGGCAGTCTTACACCACAAACGAGCCTAACCTCATGTATTTACAATTGTTAAGCATTTAATTCGTGCCTTTGACCTCTCACATTAGACTGGCATTTGTGGCTGCTGGATTTGCCGGGCGGGTCCGGGCAGTCTTACACCACAAACGAGTCTAACGTCGTGTCATAGGCGGTTTATTATTACACATCTTTATTTAACCCCAAAGTGGATTAATATCCCTATTCAAAATTTGTAAATAAATTCCAAATATACTTATGTCCATAATTGTCTCAATTATGTCCATAAATGCCAATTTTTCCAATTAATGTCTTTAATTAATAATATGCCATTCAAGGTCTTTATGCCAATTCTCATTATGTGTATATTCAATATTATCCCCATCGTCCCCGCGTTGTTCGTTCATTTATCATGACATATATATATATATATATATATATATATATATATATATATATATATTAGACTAGCAATTAGTCTAGCACATAAAAGGGAAGAAACATCGCAAATTTGCATAACACACAAAATGGATCTAATCTTGCAAATAAGGATTACAACATAACTTGCATAAACTTTGTATTGTCATGAATCTAAACATAGGCCTTAAAGGTGTGAACTTGCATATATATATATATATATATATATATATATATATATATATATATAATAGTTTTTCACCTAAAACTTGCATATATGAATATGGTTTTTCATCTAAAACTTGCATAGGCCATAGTCAAAAACTTGCATAAAATTATGTATGTCATAGATCTAAATCTAAAGGGGTAAACTTGCATATATGTGAATCCAGTTCCTACCTAAACTTACATATAGTCACTTTATTTGGCTCACATGTAAACTTGTGTACAATTCATACAGAAACTAGCATATAATCTACACCCAAACTTGCATATAGAATGATGTCAAACATGAATCAAGTTGAACATAGGTGATTGGGCACATACAAAGGAATCTACAACAAAAACTATCTTTATGAACAACTACATATATTCACAAAATACCACAATTTCCAATGTTTCATAAACATAGCCATATAACCCAATTTATATCTCAACCCAATTAACTTGTTAATTATCTTATTAAAGAAATTGAACTCACAACTCAAAGAAGGTCTTGAGTTCTGGAATCTGAGTTCTGAATTGGTTCAGCTCACCTTTGGAGTAGACAAATTCGTTGTTGTTGTTATAAATTTGAGTTGAATTGAGTTGATTAGCTTCACTTTCCCTCTAGTTGGTGGCGGCTACTCTAGGTTGCAAGGTGATAGCATGACGGCCATGGTTCTAATTTTTATTTTGTTTTAGGGTTTGAGTCTACATGTGTTTATATAGAATTTAGGAATAATTTAGGCCATCCGATCAACCTAGAATCAATCAAGACCATTCAGTCCAGAACAGAACTATCCAGAAACCCTAGTGACTCAGCAGCAAGTCATAAAATCGTCATCTTTCAGATCTGCCCGGGGGGGAGGGGGCAGGTCGACCCATAGGTCGACCCCTAGGTCGACCTGTAGGAAGGGAAGTCGACACTAGGGTCGACCTGGGTCCTGGGCGGGAATTTTCCCGCCCGCCCGATTATGACTTCTGATTTGAATATGTTTCGAGCTGTTTGAATTTATTTGAATTTTCTGGAAACTTCCGACAGCCATAACTTCTTCATACGAAGTCCAATTTATGCAAACTCGGACTCTATCTCAACCAGAATTCCGAGACGAACACAATGGTGTAACCCGTTTCCCTTGATTCTCACATTTAAAATTAATTATTCTTTAATTTGTTAATTTTAATATCTAAATTTATGGGGTGCTACATTCTCCCCTCCTTAAAGGATTTCGCCCTCGAAATCTCCAAGTTAAGGAGAATGCATATCCTAACATCCAATTATCCATCTACTCAACCATAAAACACAGGCATCCGTTGTCCTTACAAAATTTCTAATGCTGTATGAACATATGCAAAAAGTGTGTGTATATGTTCCTTATCTAATGCAAATTCAGGCGGTCTGCTAATTCAGTTGACCTCCTTAATGTAAATCATGATAGTGCCATGCGTCCATTATGTATGCGAAAGAATCCTATCAATACATATTATTTCTACATGTGTGCACAACCATTCATCAAAATGAAGCATCCATATGATAACACAACCATTATACATCCATTAATTTAAATATGCACACATATTTATATGCAACATGAAGGTGATTGAGCCGATCTAGTGCCTAAGGTGTGTGCATATGCATCCACGAGCAACCACTTGCATCCATTTGCATCCATCAGACATAACATGTCTCAAGCACTTGTTTCAACCATAGGGTTCTTCCTAACTAAAGATCGAAGATGTCATCGCAAAGATAATACTAAAAGATAGGACAAGTATCAACAAAGCGGTAGAAAAAGGAGAAATTAAAACATACCCTCAAAAAGGAAAGGGTGCAACGTACGCATCTTATCTTTCGTCTCCCATGTCGCGTCTCTTTGATCATCTCCCCATTGCACTTTGACCAACTTGACCTCTTTGTTGCGAAGCTTTATAACCTCTGATCTGAGAATGCATGTAGGAACTCGTCTGATTGTGGCATTGCACTCTACTTCCACTTCTTTGAGCGTGCTCGGCTCTACCACTTCCGCCGTATCGTGTAAACACTTACGCAAATGTGAAATGTGAAACACGTCATGAACTCTGCTGAGCTTCTCTAGTAACTTTATTATGTACGTCATCTTCCCAATCCTCTCTGTAATTGGAAAGGGTCCTACGAACCTTGGTACCAACTTCCCTACCGATCCAAAGCGGACTACGATTCTCAATGGTGACACCTTAATAATAACCATGTCCCCAACATTAAAATCAAGATTGGTTCGTCTCTTATCAGCATATGACTTCTGTCGGTCCTGTGCCGTCTTCATTCGCCGTCGAATCAGGTCTAAGCAAAACCTTATCCGTGGATTCCCACCAACATGTAGGTGATCGGCATGGTCGTCCATAAAGAGCCTCAAAAGGTGCCATGCCAATGCTAGCCTGAAAACTATTATTATAGGAGAACTCTATTAGTGGAAGGTGTTCTTCCCATGTTCCTCCAAAGTCTAGAATGCATAGCCTCAGAAGGTCTTCTAGTATCCGACTCACCCTCTTGGTCTGGCTGTCCGTCTGAGAATGATAAGCGGTACTTAAGCATATTTGTGTTCCAACCGCCTCTTGTAAGCTCTTCCAAAATTCGCTTGTGAAAATAGGATCTCTATCGCTCACAATGTTGGAGGGTATGCCGTGCAAACGGACTATCTCTCGAAGGTAAACAGATGCTAACCATGCGGCGTTCCTTTTACTTTTGACAGGAATAAAATGGGCACTTTTAGTAAGTCGGTCTACATTTACCCAAATCCCCGTATTACCCTTCCTTGATCTTGGTAACCCATCTACAAAATCCATGGAAATGCTTTCCCATTTCCAAAGCGGAATCTCTAAGGGATGGAGCAAACCTCCCGGCTTCTTTTGCTCCGCCTTGACTTGCTGGCACACTAAGAATTTAGCAACGAACTCGACCACGTCCTTTTTCATTCCGGCCCAAAAGAAAACTCGCTTCATATCGTTATACATCTTATCACCACCGGGATGTATGGTCATCTTCAAGCGATGTGAGTCTTCAAGAATTGCCTTCTTCAAACTCTCGTCTTGTGGTATGCAAAGTCTTCCATCTTTACGTAGCCAACCTCTTTCATCTATAGCATATCTATCAAGATGTCTTGAGGACTCCCCTCCTATAAGCTTGCCTACTATCTCAACCAATTGTGGGTCGTTTTGCTGTGACTCTCCAACTCGACCCAAAAGTGTTGGTTGCACCTCTAACGATGCCAACAATCCGGGTACAAAAACCATAGAGGGTCTGCAGTCAAAGGAAGATATATACTTCAAACTCTGCCGCTCTACGAACAGAGGACTTAAGGTTAACTTCTTTTTGCTTAAGGCGTCAGCTACAACGTTACCCTTGCCAGGGGTATATGCGTTCTCAAAATCATAGGATGCCAAAAACTCCATCCATCTCTGTTGCCTCAAGTTTAGGTCCTTCTGAGAGAATAAATACTTTAGCGACTTATGGCCTGTATACAAGTCAAACCTTTCGCCAAGCAAACAATGACGCCACGACATAAGCGCAAAAACTATGGCCGCCAACTCCAAGTCATGGGTAGGGTAATTTTTCTCATGAGTTTTCAACTGTCTTCCACCATAGCATATCACCCTTCCATCTTGTATTAAAACTGCGCCAAGCCCTGTCTCGCAAGCATCGGTATGTACAGTGAATGTCTTACTCCCATCTGGCAAAAATAAAACTGGAGCAGTCGTCAAAGCTCTCTTCAGACGTTGGAAAGCATCGTCACAGTCAACGTCCCAAGTAAAATTCAAATTCTTCTTCGTTAATCGAGTGAGGGGCTGATATCTTCGCGAAGTCCTTAATGAACTTCCTATAATAGTTAGCCATCCCTATAAAGCTTCTTACTTCGGTTGCGTTCTTATGCGTTTTCCAATCTTGGATTGCCACTATCTTAGTGGGATCCACAGCTATCCCTTCCTTAGAGACCACGTGTCCTAAAAACCTCGCTTCTTTTCTCCAAAAATGGCACTTGAAGAACTTATCTTTTAGTTGATGTGCTTGTAGGGTCTCTAAGACTTCCCTAAGATGTAGGGCATGCTCTTCTTCATCTTTAGAGAAAACCAGAATATCGTCTCCAAAGACTACCACAAACTTGTTCAGAAACTCCCAAAACACCCTACTCATTAAGTCAACAAAGTATGCGGGTGCATTCGTCAAACCAAAAGGCACGACGAGCCACTCGAAGAACCCGTCAGGAGTTCTAAATGCAGTCTTATCGATGCTATCTTCAGCCACCCTTAGCTGATGAAACCCTGTAGCCAAATCTAGTTGCGAGAAAACCGAGGCTCCCACCAACTGATCGAATAAATCGTCTATCCTCGGTAATGGGTGTCTGCTCTTCTTTGTTAGCTTATTCAGCTCTCTATAGTCCACACACAATCTAAGTGAACCATCAGCTTTTGAAGCGAAAATGACTGGAGCACCCCACTCCGAAGTACTTCTTCTTATAAACCCCTTCTCAAGCAATTCTTTCACTTGCTTATTGAGTTCTCTTCTCTCTCTTGGAGCCATGTGGCGCACTGGTAATGCAACTGGCTTTGCATTATCTACTAAGTATATTCAAAAGTCTATCTCATGCCTCGGGGGTAAACCTCGAACTTCATCGAAGGCATCCGAGTATTCACGGACCACTCTAACGGACTGCAAATTCTCAACAGACGCGTCTAACAATTCTAGATAACTTAGCATAACAGAATTCATGGGATTACAAGAGATTTCGAGAGTGTTGCCAAAGCGAGTCATAAGCCTAACCTCCCTCTTTTCACAATCTAGGATGGCTCCATTACTGGATAGCCAATCCATGCCCAAAATTAACCCATAGCCCGTGAAGCCCAAAACATAAGCATCACATCTAAACCCAACGCTAAGTATAGAAATTTCCAAATCCAAACAAATCATCGACAAATAGGCTGAGCCCCCAATTGGATTTGAAACAACTAAGGGATCCTCTGCTATACTGGTGTTTAGGTGTAGTGTCTCAACTAAAGCAGTGGATATAAAAGAGTGCGATGCGCCAGAATCAAAGAGTGTGCGAGCATGATGATCGAAAAGATAAACTAAACTTTCAACAGAAATCGCTCTACCTCGTTCTTGCAGCGGTGGGACCACGAGGGCCTAGACCTGACCCCTTGCCTGCCCTGGTGCCATGAGAGCCTGAATCATCCCTCCAGAGGTAGGCCATGCCCTCTGCCCTTTCTTTGGGCAGTCCTTAATCAGATGTCCTGCCTCGCCACAGTGAAAACCACCAGTCTTCTTCTTTCTACAGTCTTTGCTTAGATGACCTGGTGTCCCACAGTTAAAGCATCTTTTCTTTCCCTTGCCATTGTAGTCTTTACCACCCTTCTTGTTCTGTTGTTGCTGTTGTGGTTTCTTTTGATCCCCTTTCTTATTAGGTGCCTTATTAGCATTGGCGTCTTTCTCCACTTCATGCATAAGCGCCATGTCAACTAGTCTCTCCAAGGTGCCCCCCATAGGGATGTGGGTCATAGCTAACCCATGTAGCGGCTCGTTCAAACCCTTAAGAAATCTCAAGGCCTTATTTTCAGGTGTATTCACTAAGTCCAAGCCAAATCTCGCCAACTGATTGAACTTGTTGACGTATTCTTTCACTGATAGATTCCCCTGCCGCAATGCCAAAAACCTTTCTGTGTATAGATTCTCTTCAGCCCATGAGAGAAACTTTGCCTCAAACGTACGTCTGAAATCCGGCCATGTATCAACTGCACGCTCTCCATTAGTGACCTCCCACCAAAACGAGGCCTCATCCTTCATTAACCAGAAAGCTAACTGGACATTTCTTCCATCTTCTACCTCAAAGATTCCAAACAATTCTTCCACCTCCTTTAGCCAATTTCGAGCTTCAACAAACGTCTCCGACCCATGAAAAGGTTTCCCGCCCATTGCCCGAAAGTCCTTGCGTATCTTTGCGAAAGTGTCAACACGGGGAGGAGGAGGAGGAGCATTTGCTGGGCCTGCGACATGGGCCCTAGCTTCCAGATACCTTTTAAACCATCCTGGTATCGGTATCCCCTCGGGTATCTCAGGAATTCCAGACATGCTGAAAAGAAAGTGAAGAGATTCAAACGAAGAATTCGAAAGAAAGATATATGGCTATTGGGGTTATGTTTTTAAAATAAACTTTTCTCTTGAAAATACTTTCCTTAAAACGTATTTTTGAGAGTATTTCTTTATAAAATGCTTTTGAAAATTAGTTTGTCAAAATTCATATCTGGTCTGGTAACCTGGCTCTAATACCACGTGTGACACCCCACGTCCATTAATGTCACTCACAAAGGGAATGCATTAACTTCTATGGAGCGTTTTAAGTGTGTATAGAACAGAAACTTAACAACAAGACAAATATGAAACAGTACTTAAAAATTTAAAACTTCATTCATTGCAGCGGTAAACAAATAAGTTTGATTACATCATCAAAAACCAAAGACTAGAGTCAAGTACATAATATCCATCTTGACTAAATCCGAGTACATAAAATGAAAGACAAAACCCCAACATAAAATAGCCATAAATAAGATAGGCTGAACTTTTACTTCAGCGATCCAAGCAACTTCCAAGGAAAGAGATAAAGTTGTCCAAATCAAGCTCCACTAGTACTAGTCCCACACTGAGCACCGGGGGGGGGGGGAAGACAAGAGGTGGAAACAAAGGGAGTCAGACATAAAGTCTGGCGAGTGCAATAACTTTAACAAATATAATAATTAAGTAACGAGGACAAGGCAAAAGTTGGAAAATAAGGAAAAGACTGTGAACAAATGGGTATGACAAAGCAAACAAAGGAAACCGGATGAACAAAGATGATGTTAAAGGCACACCTAATCACTATAGGATAATTACTACACTGCACCACACCAAACACCCTAAAAGTTGATCCCGCCTGAAGAACTTAATAATGATAATGGTAGTTTCGTGTACCCCTAGCTGCCTTCATTGGTGTCGTCTGCCCCTATCTCCACTAGGTGTACCCACTACCCCCATTCAATCGGCTCCTTAACTCGTACATACCCGTGCTGGCACCACAGTGGGGTGTATCACTCCCCAAAGTGGCAACCCGACACCACCGAAATGCACGGCTATATCTACACGATGCAACAACGTCTTACCTACCAGCCCGGGCCCACTCACACATATGACCCCGTTGGACTTGCGTTGCCACCGATAACCCATTTTGACCTCTTACAATCAAACCCAGTATGCGTGTCCCCTCCTCGACTTGGGTCGAGCCCACAAAGATACTTAATGGGTTACTGGTTTGAAAAGGGCCCCATGCATGACACAAGCATTCCACCTATGCTTGGTCCCCTCTAAGGTTCTTCCCCACTTAACCCCATTCTTATTTGTGCCTTCTTACATATTTCAATCTTGGTTAAGTGCATGTAATCGTATTTCACATGCTACCTAAAGCACCCACTTAACCCCCTCATGTCCCACCACATGTTTGTTTGGTTAATGTTTCTTAATTCATTAACACCGTAACCTTGTAAAGGCCTCTCACATTAGACTGGCATTTGTGGCAGCTGGATTTGTCGGGCGGGTCCGGGTAGTCTTACACGCCAAACGAGCCTAACCTCGTGTCTTTACAATTGTTACGCATTTAAATCGTGCCTTTGACCTCTCACATTAGACTGGCATTTGTGGCTACTGGATTTGTCGGGCGGGTCTGGGCAGTCTTGCACCACAAACAAGTCTAACCTCGTGTCATAGGCGGTTTATTATTACACATCTTTATTTAACCCCAAAGTGGATTAATATCCCTATTCAAAATTTGTAAATAAATTCCAAATATACTTATGTCCATAATTGTCTCAATTATGTCCATGTATGCCAATTTTTCCAATTAACGTCTTTAATTAATTATATGCCTTTTTCAAGGCCTTTATGCCAATTCTCAATATGTGTATATTCAATATTATCCCTTCGTCCCTACGTTGTTCGTTCGTTTATCATAACATATATGTATATTAGACTAGCAATTAGTATAGCACATAAAAGGGAAGAAACATCGCAAATTTGCATAACAACAAAATGGATCTAATCTTGCAAATAAGGATTACAACATAGCATGCATAAACTTTGTATTGTCATGAATCTAAACATAGGCCTAAAGGTGTGAACTTGCATATATATATATATATATACATAATATAGTTTTTCACCTAAAACTTGCATATATGAATATAGTTTTTCATCCAAAACTTGCATAGGCCATAGTCACAAACTTGCATAAAATTATGTATGTCATAGAGCTAAATCTAAAGGGGTAAACTTGCATATATGTGAATCCAGTTCCTACCTAAACTTACATATAGTCACTTTATTTGGCTCACATGTAAACTTGTGTACAATTCATACAGAAACTAGCATATAATCTACACCCAAACTTGCATATAGAATGATGTCAAACATGAATCAAGTTGAACATAGGTGATTGGGCACATACAAAGGAATCTACAACAAAAACACTAATTATGAACAACTAGCATATATTCACAAAATACCACAATTTCCAATGTTTCACAAACATAGCCATATAACCCAATTTATATCTCAACCCAATTAACTTGTTAATTATCTTATTAAAGAAATTGAACTCACAACTCAAAGAAGGTCTTGAGTTCTGGAATCTGAGTTCTGAAATTAGTTTAGCTCGCCTTTGGAGTAGACAAATTCGTTGTTGTTGTTTTAAATTTGAGTTGAATTGAGTTTATTAGCTTCACTTTCCCTTTAGTTGGTGGCGGCTTCTCTAGGTTGCAAGGTGATAGCTTGACGGCCATGGTTCTAATTTTTATTTTGTTTTAGGGTTTGAGTCTACATGTGTTTATATAGAATTTAGGATTAATTTAGGCCATCCGATCAACCTAGAATCAATCAATACCATTCAGACCAGATCAGAACTATCCAGAAATCCTAGTTACTCAGCAACAAGTCATAAAATTGTCATCTTTCAGATCTCCCCGGGAGGGGGTGGGGGGTGCAGGTCGACCTGTAGGGGGGAGGTCGACACTTGGGTCGACCCCTAGGTCGACCTGGGTCCTGGGCAGGAATTTTCCCGCCCAGCCTGATTCTGACTTCTGATTTGAATTTTAAATCTGTTTCGAGCTGTTTGAATTTATTTGAATTTTATGGAAACTTCCAACAGCCATAACTTCTTCATATGAAGTCCAATTTATGCAAACTCGGACTCTATCTCAACTAGAATTCCGAGACGAACAGAATGGCATAAACCATTTCCCTTGATTCTCACATTTGAAATTAATTATTCTTTAATTTGTTAATTTTAATATTTAAATTTACGGGGTGTTACACTTTTCATTTATAAGTGGACTGCATGAAAGTGGCAAGGGAATAAAAGAGTGGTTTGCTCAACTGAAGTTTTCATTAAGCTTCAGATTTAAAGTGGACACTTAAACAACATAAAAATTATTCATACAATTATCTGATAGTTTCTTCATTATGGAGTATGCACACCAATGAGAAAAAAGGCTCCAAGTTGTCTAGCACTCCTTAAAATCTACATTAAGTTGCATAACACATGTCTAATTCAGAAAGTAGGAGTATAGATAATGAATCCAATTGAACAAACATAAGTTATCAAGAAAGGAATCCAAAATGGTTAAAAGTTCGAGATATTCTTCATTAAGTATTCAATTGAACAAATATAATGCTAATATTGGAAAGATTTAACAAGATTTAGTTTTGTTTTATGTTTTAAATTGAAATTATGGCTTGGAAGTTTGGCAAAAATAGCAATAAATAAACAAAAAGTCACAAAGCTATATTTTTATAGTCCTATTTTATTTGAAAATTTTCAGTAATATCAAACAACTTTAACTATTGCTATACTAGGAAAAAATAATAGCTAATTTTAAGGTGATTAATGCCTATAAAAATGATAATCAATCTTCCAAATCACACAACAAATTATTGTATGATTATTACCACCATTTTCTACAAAGAATTAAGTAAATTTCTGCACTCCTTTCATGTATTGTGTAGTTCTTCGATCGTATTCTTTCATCCGGTGTTTTTCTAACCTAGAAGATGTATTATCCTGGTATATCATATATGATATAGAAAATCTTTTTGGAAAAATGTGTAATTCAAGCACAAACATTAATATTCATGTCTCTAATAGGTAGAATAGTGTTTACTATCTCCATGCTTCCAACTGAAATAAATAACATTTCTATGAATAAGTCATGCATATAATACGACACAATATACAACATAATGCTAAACCGATAGGACAAAAAATTTCAGGTCTTTGAAGTTTTACATCAAAATGAATTTTACCTATGTGTAAAACTGCATATGTTTTTCTTTTTTAATAATGTTAGCATTGAATACCACTCGATCACTGTAAAAAATTCAATATGATAGTTAACAAGTGAGTGTGGACATTATTTCAATCATTTCGTTGTTCTTATAATTTAAAAGTTTCTTTTAGGATGTCGTTTTAACATATAAAGGGACCTACTTATAAGAAATAATATGAAACCATCATTTTAATATGAAAACTTTAAGTTCAAATGCATATAAAATGAGAAATTGATAGTTGCTATAAAAATTAGTTACTCAAATGGTTTATTATGACAGAAACAGAGTATATACATTATATTTGTAAAATAAAGTTAAAGACGTACAAGAAACTAAGTACTGTCAGCATTTTTGCATGATCAAAGCTTCGCATTGTTGGAGAAGAACCAAATATTTGATAGGGTAGTTCCAGTATGGGCTTAAAAGATGATTCAGTATTGACCTCTTGTATTAAATGATGAGAATCAACAGGCATTCCTGGACCATTAACTCAGACACAAGAGCAAAGTCGAGCAACAAATTTTGGTCTAAGGATGGTGAAAATACTCGATGGTTTGATATGCAAAGCCCCTGTCTGAACATTGGGCAACTACCTACACTGTAAAATAATAATCTATTGAAATAACAATCATGCATGATCTAAATCATGATATTAAAGTGTACATGGTTTTTTTATGTACAATATGGATGTCTTGCTGAATTCTATGGTCAACTAAGAAGCTTCTTTACCTTAGTTTTACCTTCTACCTCATTATGAAGTATATATTTATAGAATAAGGAATAAATACAGAAGAAATAAATATAAAATGAAACTTCGATACTATTGAGTCAAAGAACAATGACTAACCAAATCCATGGACTAAGGAACCGCTCTGAAATATAAGAGAAAAACGAACAGTTTTACTATTGAGTCTTGTTATAAAGCAATTCTATTCTGTTTTGCGCAGTAGTCTATTGCACTTTGGTTCCTTTCCATTTCACACACTTCTGCTTCACTTTTGATTGCAACACCCTTCTTGAGCACCATCTAATTCTCCCCACCTCAGAATGCTTCATCATCCAAACCTTATCAACTAAAACTTCCATTAATCTCCATTCATCAACCAAAACTCTTTGATCCTCGTACAAACAGTCTTCACAAATTACTCTTCCAGCCTTATTTATCATCATCTACTTTGGCTTGTCTCATAAACAAGCCTTCCACGTTAAAACAACCACCACTTCAACACCCACCCATAAACGTGACTCCATCATCACTTCAACATAAAGTAACACATCAACAGCCAAACTCCTTCCTATTCCCTTTGCAACTACCACTTACAACCTCATTTCATCCTCCATGTAAACTGCGAACAAACCACCTGCCTGTCTAACCAACTCACACCCATCTACAAATAACTCCACTAGTATACTTTTTCATCAACAATTTAACTCCTCATCAAAAGTTCCCACCAATACAGCAGTAACACCAATCCCATGCACCAAAATCAGCAGAACCTGTTCATTTTTCACACAAATGCCTCTTTACCTTTCAAATCCAAACAGCCATTCTCATCACCTAAAAACACCATCAAATGCCTAAAAATAATAATCCCCAAAACCGATATTTTTACAATCATAACCTCAATCTTCTCTTGCCTCGCAGCTAGCTTCATTTCCCCTTTAGTACAAAAAAACTACAACCATCATCACGACTCCAACCAAAAATCTGAAACTAATTAAGAAATGCACGAACTTTTAAGGGAATAAGTATGGATAAAATACACACATCGAGACTAATTAATAAGGAAATCATTTACCTTGTGATGAAGAATGGCAGCACGGTTGAGCGGAAACTATGAACAAGGAGATTATTTCTATTCATCGGAATTTGGTTACATTCGTGCAATCCTTTTTTCGATTAGCTGATATTCTCGCGATTTGGTTCCCTGGAATGTTATGTGTCCCAAAGAAAATTCGTTTGTGGCTTTACCAAAAATGGGCCACGCATTTGATTGAAGGAAAAGAGGGAACTCGAACGTACGAAAGGAAGTCGAGAAACATTGAAACACGAGAAAGGAGGAAAGAAATTTAGGGAAAGACGAGCAGGAAACTAATTTAGGTTTAGTGGAAAAACTGAAATAGAGGAGGTAAGTGAAATGTGATAGGCGGGAAGGGTTAAATGTGACAACTATTTTAGATAATTGTTAAATAAATGTAACCAAAACTCCTAAACACAAAATTAGAAACCACACTAGTTACATTTATATATTAAATGAAACCAATAAATGCAGCCGTATGTATGTTTTCTTGTAGTATTACTTTTAGCATATAAATAAATAAAAGCATCATGACAGGCAATATAAACTGAATAAGAGAGAGAGAGATATAACATATGAGGCAGGTACGACAAGGTAACTGGATAAACAGGATAGAATAAATAGCGCTTCCCTAAGACTTTTCTTCTTCTACACCAATACTATTATCATATGAACAAGATGAACCCTAACAAATATAAGATGGTAGTCTTAGGTGTACTTTTAGTGAGAGATTTTACCCCATAAAATAACAGGCAGCCGAACTGAACATACCGGTGTTACCTCTAAGGATAATAACGGGCTCCTAAACAAGCGAGACTAGATGTACCCTGATTACTACCCAATCGATTAGCTCCCTACTTCATAGATACCATGTGTTGGCCCCACAGTAGGACGTATCACTTCCTAAGGTGGCAACCCTTCGTTTCCAGGATGTGCACAACCATATCTACAGGTGTCACGACGTCTTAGCCTCCCTTGTTCGGACTCATGCACGCACATGACCCGTCGGAATGCGCAGCCCACATCGTCCCCTCTTTTGGATATCTTACAATCATCTCAGTAAGCGTGCCTCGACTCCAACCTAGTTCGAAGTACTCGTTTGGTACCTATACATGGGTTACTGACTAAAATGGGTCCCATAAACAAGATGATACAAGCTCCCCCTGGGATTGCATCCCCACTACTAGGATTTCAATAGGTTATGCCCGACCAGTGTAAAAAATTGCATAACCCCACAGGTTATCCCCTACCAATGTAAAAAGATTGCATAACCCCACAGGTTATTCACTACCATTATAAAAAGATTGCATAACCCCATAGGTTATGCCCTACCGGTGTAAAAAGATTGCATAATCCCATAAGTTAAGTTTGTGGGCCAATATATAAATATTACCCAACCCTCCAACTAATTCAAGTAAGTTTGCTTAACCACTACTCAAGTTAACATGTTCATGTAATCCCTATGGATTCAAATAGGTTAAGTGTTCAAGTTCCTTACCATTTACTAATTTATGGTTATAATGCACTAGACCTCCCACATTAAGCCTACAACTTGTAGATCTGCATAAGTCGGGCGAGTCCGGTCAGACTTCTTCCACAAGTATGACTTAACCTCGTGTCTTAGCACATTACGCATTTATGCACTTAGACCCATCGTATTAGATTCATCACTTGTGGTTGCTGAATATGTCGGGTAGGTCCGGGCAGACCTCTACAACAAGTGTAATCTAACCTCGTGTCTAAGCGCGACTATAGTTTCAAATTACTGTAATCTAGGCATTTTCATTATTTAACAATTATTCCTATTTCATTATAGGCTTTCATGCCCTTTTCCAAAGTCATATTTGTCATGTACCATATGTCCAAATTAAGATCTTTTAATAATAACTTGATTTAAACCCCCAAATCCATATTCATGTATTCAACTCAAGTTGTGCCCAAATTTCCATATTTTCCCCTCATTCCAAATTTCACGTGTTCGCTTATTTCAGCGGTATGCCTAGGCTCGAAGGTAGCCTGGCTATAAAATAAAAAGGGAAAAGAAGAAGGGAAGAGAACTAAATTAAACATAATAACAAGACTGACATATGATAGAAGAAATAGGCATAACAACTAATAATCATATAGTGACAGAATTAGAAAAATGACTAGTTAGGCAAACTAGCATAATTAAAGTGAAAAAATTGTTTATACTAATAGAATAGGCATAGTGATCCGATTAGGCAACCTAACATATTGGGGATATCATAAATGGGCATTATGAGATCTAAATAGTAAATAATGTATACAAGTTATGGTAGATTTGATATGATTCAAATAGTCACAGGCTTAGATCCAATTCATAGTCATATCAAAATAACTTTTAAGTGTTTATATCTAAAAATAACGTGGATTCACTGTGATTGGATCTAAGAAACAGAAGAATTAATCAGAGATGATGTAGCACTAATCTCTGCATTTGTCTAACTCTTGTTGTAGAAGAAGAATAGGTTATTTTAATCTAGGAAGAGGCAATATCTAGTTCTTCAATGTTTTTGAGTGGATAAAACGATGAGAATAAGGTCTTATTTATAGCCATCAGTCAGTGAACCAAGCCAAGAATTCAGTCCATGTTCAGAACCAAGAATCTGCCCAGATCTGTATAGTGTCGACCCCCCATTAGTTTGTCGACCCAGGGGTCGACACGGGGATCGACACCCGCTTGATGGGGTTGACCCATGGGTCGACACCCATGGGCGGGAATTTTCCTGCTTCCCTTCCTACTGTTTGATTTTGAATTTATTTGTACTCTGGATTTGTTTTACTTATATATGTTTCTCTTATGCGTATACAAACTTCTAACCTTAATAACTTCTTCATACGATACCTGTTTTATGCAAACTCGTAGTCTATCTTAAGTAGAATTCCGAGACGAACGCAATGGCGTAGTCCGTTTTACTTGATTCCTAATATCTATTTAATTATTTCTTAAATTATCATTATAGTATCTTTTAAAATTACGGGGTGTTACATTTTCCCCTACTTAAAAGGATTTCGTCCCCGAAATCTCCAAGTTAAGAAGAAGGTATATCCTAACAACTATTATCCATTTACTCATCCACCAATCATAGGCATCCATTGTCCTTAAAGACTTCTAATGTTTATATGAACATATGCAAAGGCATGTGCATATGTCCCTATACTAATGCGAAAGATCAGGCGATCTACTGATTCAGTTGACCTCTTTAATGCAATGTATGTTAGTGCCATGAATCCAAAATGTATGCAAATAGCCTTAGTATAACATGTAAGTTCTATATGTGCGGACAATCAATCATACAAATGCAACATCCATATGATGATACACCCACTTTCATCCATTAAAAAGAAGAAAAATGCACATGCATCCATATGCAGTTTGAGAGTGATTGAGACGATCTAGTGCCTAATGCGTGTGTACATACATCAATCACTAGCAAAAACTTGCATCCACTTGTATCTCTCGAACATAACATGTCTCAACCACATGTTTACATCCATGGGATTCCTACCTAAAGTCGAAGATTTGATCGACAGGATATACCTAAATGAAAGAAACAAGCATGAATAAAAGCTTTAGAAAAGAAGTTAAGAACATACCCTTGAAAAGAAAAGGGTACGAAGCGCAAATCTTATCTTCAATTTCCCAAGTTGCACGCTCTTGGTTATCTCCCCACTGAATTTTCATCAGCTTAACCTCTTGATTGAGTAGCTTCTTAACTTCTGATACAAGAATATGGGTAGGAACTCGTCGAACTATCGCTTTTTGTTCTACCTCTACTTCCTCAAGCATACTCGACTCAACTACTTCTGCAATATCATGCAAACACCTTCTTAAATGCGAAACGTGGAAAACATCATGAACAATGGACAGTCTCTCTAGTAGCTTTACTCTATAGGCCATCTGGCCAATCCTTTCTATTATGGGAAAGGGCCATACAAATCTTGGTGCCAATTTCCCTACAGATCTAAAGTGAACCACATTCCTCAAAGGTGATACCTTAATGATAACCATGTCTCCCACCTCAAACTCAATGTTGGTCCTTCTCTTATCTGCATAAGACTTCTGCCTATCTTGTGTTGTCTTCATGCGCCTTCTAATAAGATCAATCTTTTCTAAAGTTTTTCTAAACATATCCGGTCCAAGTAGAAGTCTTTCAGTAGATACCAACCAACAAGTCGGTGATCTACAGGGTCGTCCATACAATGCTTCGAAGGGTGCCATGCCAACGCTAGCTTGATAACTGTTGTTGTAGGTGAAATCTACAAAAGGAAGACGCTCTTCCCAAGTCCCTCCGAAGTCTAGGATACACAGCCATAAAAGATCCTCAAGAATTCTGTTCACCCTTTCCGTATGTCCATTTGTCTATGGGTGATAAGCGGTGCTCAAACACAACTATATACCTAATGCTTCTTGCAAGATCCTCCAAAATTCACTGGTAAAAATGGGGTCATGATCATTTACGATACTGGAAGGTACTCCATGAAGACGGACTATCTCACGAACGTAAACAGCTGCCAAGTAGGATGCCATCCTCTCACTCTTAACCGCAATGAAATGAGCTCTCTTAGTAAGTCTGTCTGCTATAACCCAAATGCTGGTGTTGCATTTCCTCGATCTAGGCAAACCATCAGTGAAATCCATTGAGACGCTCTCCCACTTCTATTGTGGGACCTCCAAAGGATGAAGTAAGCCATTGGGCTTCCTTTGCTCAGCTTTGACTTACTGACAAACCAAACATCGAGAAACAGATTTCGCTACATCTTTCTTCATCCCAGCCCAAGAGAAAACCCCCTTTATATCTCTATACATCTTTTCACCACCTGGAAGAATAGTCAACTTAGAATGATGAGCTTCTTCAAGGACCGTCTTCAACAGACTCCCAACTCGGGGAACACAAAGCCTTCTATCTCATCGCAACCATCCTCTATCATCCGTGTAGTATCTGCTGAGTTGACTAGAAGCCTCTCCTCTATTGAGCCTACCTAAGATTTCTGAAATCTGTGGATCCTCTTGCTGGAAAGTTTCTATCTGATCCAAAAGAGTAGGTCGCACCTCCAGTGATGCCAACAAACCAGGTATAAACTCGGTGGAGGGTCTAAATTCAAAATTCGATATAAACTCCAAGCTTTTCCTGTCCACAAACAGAGGACTTAAGGCCATCCTCCGCCTACTCAATGCGTCTGCCACCACATTACCTTGCTAGGGGTATAAGCAATCTCGAAGTCATAGGACGCGAGGAACTCCATCCATTTTTGTTGCCTTAAATTAAGATCCTTCTGCGAGAAAAAGTAATTGAGAGATTTATGAATAGTGTACAACTCGAACTTCTCTCCTAGTAGATAATGATGCTAAGTATTAAGTGCGAATACTGTGGCAGCTAGCTCTAAGTCATAGGTAGGGTAGTTCTTCTCATGAACTCCAAATTGTCTTCCTCCGTAGCATACTACCCTTCCCTCTTGCATCAGAACTGCACCAAGCCCTGTACCACATGCATTAGTGTATATTGTCAATACTCCATCCCGATCGGGCAAGGTCAATACTGGGGTTGTTGTTAGAGCCCTCTTCAACCGCTGAAAAGCCTAATCATAATCTGCATCCCATGAAAATGTCAGATTCTTCTTCGTTAGCCTAGTGAGTGGAGCCGATATCTTTGCGAAGTCATTAATGAACTTCCTACAATTGCTCGCTAATCCAAGAAAACTTCTCACCTCCGTTGCATTCTTTGGGATCTGTCAATCTTGAACTGCAACTACCTTCGCAGGATCTACTGCTATCACATCTTTATAGACCACATGCCCTAGAAATCTCACTTCTTGTCCCCAAAAATGATATTTGAGAATTTCGCCTTAAGCTGGTGTGCACGGATAGTTTTCAAAACCTCCTTTAAATGTAAGGCATGCTCTTCCTCACACTTTGAGAAAATCAAGATGTCATCAACAAAGACCACAACGAACTTATTTAGAAACTCCCAAATCACCCTACTCATCGGATCAACAAAATAGGTGGGTGCATTCGTCAACCCAAAAGGAATGACGAGCCACTCGAAGAAACTATCTGGGGTTCTAAAAGCTGTCTTATCTATACTGTCCTCGGCCACCCTCAACTGATGAAATCCCGTGACCAAGTCTAATTGGGAGAAAATAGATGCACCAACAAGATGGTCAAACTGGTCATCTATCCTCGGAAGTGGGTGCCTATTTTTGTTAGTGAGTTTATTCAACTCCCTATAATCCATACGTAAGTGAAACCATCTGCCTTAGTTGCGAATACCACTGGAGCACCCCATTTGGATATGTTTCGCCTAATAAACCCTTACTCAAGTAGCTCCCCTACTTGCTTGCTGAGCTCCCGTCTTTCTCTTAGAGCCATATGGCGCACATGCAATGCAACTGGATTTGTATTGTCCGACAAGTATATACGAAATCGACCTCACGCCTCGGGGGTATTCCCCGAACCTTATCAAAAACATCAGGATAATCAAAGACTACTAGTATATATTGTATATCATCGATGGATGCATAAGTGACTTTAAAAAACTAAGCATGACAGACCCTTAGAGTTGCAGGAAATCTCGAGGGTCCTCCCATGGCAAGTCAAAATTCTAACAACCCTCCTCTCACAATCCAGAATGGCACCATACATGGCTAGCCAATCCATCACTAGAATCAAACCATATCCCATGAAACCAAGCACATATGCATCGCATTCAAATTCGATGCCTAACACAGATATTCTCTAACCCCAAAAATCATAAATACATGAGCCGTACCACCAATTGGGTTTGAGACAACGATGGGATTCACAACCATACTAGTACTAAGGTGCAGAGACTCAACCACAGAATAAAATATAAAAGAATGCAAAGCGCCCGAATCAAAAAGGGTTCTAATAGGATGATTAGAAAGAGAAATCAAACCTTCAACGGAAACTTTTCTACCTCTGTTTGGCGCACTATCCATGAGAACATGCACTTTCCCTCTTGAAGAACCTGCCCTTTGACCTTGTCATTGCTTCTTCGGGCACTCCTTAGAAAAGTGTCTGATCTCTCCACAATTGAAACAAGAATTTTTCTTTCCTTTGCAGTCCTTGATGAAGTGACCCTCGCGTTCGTAATTATGGCACTTCCTCTTATCTCTAGCCTTGCCATCCTTTCCGCCCTTCTTTTGTTATTGTTCTCTTTTATTGGGCCACACTTTCTTGTTTTGTGTTTCCTCAACCTTAGCTCCTTTCTTTTAACCTTTATCTTCCTCATGCATCAATGCCATATCAACAAGCTTTTCTAAAGTTGCACCCATCGAAATATGAGACATAGCCAACCCAAAGAGGGGTTCATTCAATCCTCTAGCAAACCTTAATGCCTTCTTGTGCGAGTTATCTACTAGTTCTAATCCAAACCTCACTAGTTGATTGAACTTGTTAACATACTCTTTGATAGTCATGATTTCTTGCTTGAGTGCTAGAAACCTTTCCATTTGCATACTTTTCTTGGCTTGAGAAAGAAACTTCATTCCAAATCTTTGCTGAAAATCATCCCAAGACTCTATTAGATGCCCTGCTTATGTCACTTCCCGCCAGAATGAAGGCTCATTTATCAGCAACTGAGCGGCCAACTGAATCTTTCTACGATCGTCAACTTCAAAAATTCCAAACAAATCCTCCGTCTCTGTAAGCCAATTCCTTTCCTCTATGGAAGTTTCAGTTCCTCGGAATGGCTTTCCACCCATAGAACAGAAATCCTTGTAGATATCAGAGAAATTATCTGCTCGCAGACAAGGAGGAAGAACCACGGGTGCAGCTAGGGGCGGAATGTCTGCTTGGCCACTTACAGGCGCCATAGCCTCCAGATACCTACGAAACCAAGATGATATTTGTACGCCTACAGGAATATTAGGTTCCCTAGACATACTGAAAAAAAGGGATTCAAACATAGAATCGAAAGATATTACATATGGCTTTGGGGAATATGTTTTACAAAACAAACTTTTCTTTTGAAAACACTTTCTTTTTAAAACCTTTTTGAAAACAATTTTCAAAATCGTTTATCCGATCTGGTAACCTTCAGCTCCGATACCAAGTGTGACACCCCACATCCGTTAATGTCACTCATTAAGAGAATACACTAAGTTTTGTGAAGTGTTATAGGTAAACAGAAACAGAAATATTACAAGATAGATATAAATTAACCATGGAATTTAAAACTTAATTAAGCATAAAACATCGTGGTTCAAAACATAGTTACATCATGCGTCTTTAATATACAAAACCCAGTACATCAACTTAAAACTTATGTCTTGTACTAAATTCATTAGAGTATAATAAACATGAAAAGAGCTTAATCCCCAAAAACATAGCCATTGTAGGGAAGATACAAAATCAAGCAGTACATCTATGCAACTCCATGTAGAAGGAAAGGAGAATCCTGATCAAACTTGAGTATTTCCACCCTGAGAACCTGGAGGGAAACCGAAGAGAAAGAAGTGGAAACAAAATAGGTCAGACATAAAGTCTGGCGAGTCCAGTTAATTTTAGCATATAAATAAGTAAAATCATCATGACAGGCATATAAATTGAATAAGAGAGAGAGATACAACATATGAGGTAGGTATGACAAGGTAACCGGATAAACAGGATAGAATAAATAGCGCTTCCTTAACACTTTTCTTCCGCTAACCCAATACCAGTATCATATAAACAAGATTATCCCTAACAAGTATAAGATGATAGATTTAGGTGTACTTCTAGTGAGGGGTTTTACCCTGTACAATAGCAGGAAGCCCAACTGAACATACCGGTGTTACCCCTAAGGATAATAACGGGCTCCTAAACATGCGAGACTAGATGCACGGTGATTACTACCCAATCGATCGGCTCCCTACTCCGTAGATACCCTGTGCTGGCCCCACAGTAGGATGTATCACTTCCTGAAGTTGCAACCCTTCGTTTCCAGGATGTGCACAACCATATCTATAGGTGTCACGACGTCTTAGCCTCCCTTGTCTGCACCTATGCACGCACATGACCCCGTCGCAATGCGTCGCCCACTCCGTCCCCTCTTTTGGATATCTTACAATCAGCTCATTAAGCGTGCCCCGACTCCGAACTAATTTGGAGTACTCGTTTAATACCTATATATGGGTTACTGAATGAAACTGGTCCTATACACAAGATGATACAAGCTCCCCTAGGCTTGTATCCCCACTACTAGGATTTCAATAGATTATTCCCTATTAGTATAAAAAGATTGCATAACCCCATAGGTTATGCCCTACTAGTGTAAAAAGATTGCATAACCCCATAGGTTATGCCCTACCACTGTTAAAAGATTGCATAACCCCACAGGTTATGTCCTACCAGTGTAAAAAGATTGCATAACCCCACAAGTTAAGTTTGTGGGAGTATATATAAATATTACCCACACCCCCAAGTTAACTTAACCCTCCCACTATTTCAAGCAAGTTTACTTAACCCATACTCAAGTTAACATGTTCATGTAATCCCTATGGATTCAAACATGTTAAGTATTCGCGTTCATTACCATTTTTTCATTTATGGTTATAATGCGCTAGGCCTCCCACATTTAGCCTACAACTTGTGGATGCTGGATATGCCGGGCGGGTCTAGGTAGGCTTTTTCTACCAATCGGACTTAACCACGTGTCTTAGCACGTTACGTGTTTATTGACATATCCACGTTATGTTAAGTGGGCATGTCCAACACACTTCTACTGTGACACCCCACGTCTGTTAATGTCACTCATTAAGAGAATGCATTAACTTTCGTGAAGCGTTACAGGTAAACAAAAACAGAAACATTACAAGTCAGGTATAAAATAGTAGAGGAATTAAAAACTTTATTAATCATAAAGCTTTGTGATTCAAAAGATCATATATCTGAGACACATAAAAGCCAGTACATAATTGAAATTTTTGTCTTGTACTTAAAACATCAGAGTACAATAATAAAAGAAGCATAATTCCCCAAAAAGAAACATAGCCATAGTAGAAAAGATAAGAACTTGAGCATTACATCTAAGCAGCTCCAGCAAAACGATAGCAGAATCATGATCAAACTTGAGTATTCCCACCATGCGCACCTTGGGGGGAAACGGAAGAGAAAGAAGAGTAAACAAAATGGGTCAGACATAAAGTTTGGCGAGTCCAATTTCTTTTAGCATGTAAATAAGTAAAAGTATCATGGAAAGTATATAAAGTGGATAAGATAGATAACAATATAAATGGAAGGTATGACAAGGTAAACAGAATAAACATGATAGAGTGTAGTACGCTTATCTAATGATTCATCTGCACCAATACTAGTATAAAAAGAATGAGATGATCCCAATAAATATAAGATGGTAGACTTAGGGGTACTTCTAGTGAGAGGTTTTCACCCAATACAATCAACAGGCAGCCCAACGTTCCGGACTTACCCTATGGATAATAACGGGCTCCTAAACATACCGAAGTCTAAGTCTACCCTAATTACTACCCTAATCGATCGTCTTCCTACTCCATAGATACCCAGTGCTGGCCCCACAGTAGGATGTATCACTCCCTAAAGTGGAAACCCTTTATTTTTCGGATGTGCACAACCATATATACTGATGTCACAATGTCTTATTTTCCCGGGCAGGCGAAGCCATGCGCGCACATGACCCTGATGGAACGCGCCGTCAAATACCGTCCCCGCTTTTGGATTGCTTATATTCAGCCCAGTAAGCATGCCCCTACTCCGACCGAGTTTGGAGTACTCGTTATATCATATATGGGTTACCGACTGAAATGGGTCCCACACACAAGATGATGCAAGTTCTCCCCTTTGCCTTGCATCCCCAGTACTCAGTTTTCCATAGGTTGTGCATACCTACTGGTGTCATAAAATTGCGTAATCCTAATAGGTTAAGTTTGTTGGCCTATATATAAATATTACCCACCTATCCCAGATTTACTTAACCCACCCACTGTTTCGAACAAGTTTACTTAACTCCTATTCAATTTAACATGTTCATACAATCCCTATGGATTCGGTAGGTTAAGTATTCCAATTCATTACCGTGTCCATTTATGGTTATAATGTGCTAGACCTCCCACATTAAGCCTACCACTTGTGGATGCTGGATATGTCGGTCAGTTCTAGGCAGACTTCTTCCACAAGTCGGGCTTAACCTCGTGTCTTAGCATGTCTCGTGTTTTGAGCACCTAGACCCCTCACATTAGATTCACCACTTGTGGCCGCTAGATATGTCGAGCGGTTCCAGGCAGACTTCCAACACAAGTGTAATCTAACCTCGTGTATAGGCACCGTTACAGTTTCTAATATCCGTAATCCTAGATATTTCAATTATTAACCAAATTTACTTATGTCGTAAACGTTCTCATGCCCCTTTTCCTAAGTTATGTTCATAATGTACCATATGCCCCAAATTAATATTTTTACACTTTATTCAAGTTATGCCCAAATTTGCAATTACAAATTATGCCCCAATTTAACGTTTTCCCCTCGTTCCCAATCTAACGCATTCACATATTTCAGTGGCATGCCTAAGCTCGAAGATAGACAGGCTATATAAACATAAAAAGGGTGAGGTGAAGGGAAAATGACAGAAATGATCATACTAACTAGATTGACATATAATGGCAGAATTAGGCAAAAACATATAGTGGCACAATGACAAGATGTGAATATAGGAACAGATCTGGTGAACATGTAACAATAGAACTGATTCTAACATAATAGGGAAGTCATAACATTCATGGTAAGATCTTAAACAATGAATTAGATGTCGAACTAATAACAGATCTCATTTAGCCGCAAACATAATAGAACAAGTAAAAGGTGATCTAAACAGTGAATTAGATCTACAATCAAAGGTAGATCTGACATGATAAATCGGTATAGGTTCAGATCGAGTTCATAATCATGTCATAATAACTTAGTTGAACAGGTTATAGCAGATTTGATATGATTCAAATCGTCATAGGCATGGATCAAAGTTATAGTCATATCAAGTTTTACTTTTAATTATTTAGATCTAAAATTAACATAGGCTCATAGTGTTTGGATCTAGAAAACAGAAGAATCGAATCATAGGTCTCTAAGCTCTGGTTGTTTGCAGAAGAAGAAAAGACTTGTTTAAATGTGGGCAGAGGCAGCATCTAATTCTCCATTATTTTTGGCGTGCAAAAACATGATAAATGAGGCCATATATATAGCCGAAAGCCAAAACCATAATCTGTCCAAATCTACCGCCAATGGGTTGACCATCCCTCCTTATGGGGTCGACCCATGGGTCGGCACCCCCTTGAAGGATTGACACCCCCGAGCAGGAAAATTACCACCTCCCCATTTTTTGATTTTTGAACTGACTTTTTGAATTCTGGATCTATTATATATATATATACACACACACACACACACATACATATATTCTTCTTACGCATAACAAACTTCAAACCTTGATAACTTCTTCTTATAGTGTCCATTTTACACAAACCAAGTGTCTATTTTGGCCAGAATTCCGAGATGAACATAGTGGCGCAGTCCGTTTCACTTAATTCTGAATATTAAATTAATTATTCTTTAATTTTTCCTCTTCTAGTGTTGTTAAAAATACAGGTGTTACATCTACCACAAGTGTAATCTAACCTCATGTCTAAGCGCGGTTTACATTTTCCGATTACTGTAAATCTAGACATTTTCGTTATTTAACAATTATTCCTATTTTATTTTAGGTTTTCATGCCCCTTTCCCAAGTCATATTTGTCATGTACCATAGGTTCAAATTAAGATCGTTTAATCATAATTTGGTTTATGCCCCAAATCCAAATTCATATATTCAATTCAAGTTATGCCCCGATTTCAATGTTTTCCCCACGTTTCCAATTTCACGAGTTTGCTTATTTCAGCTGTATGCCTAGGCTCGAAGGTAGCCTGGCTATAAAATAAAAAGGGAAAAGAAGAAGGGAAGTGAATAGAAATAAACATAATAACAAGATTGACATATGATGGAAAAAATAGGAATAACAACTAATAAGCATATAGTGACAAAATTGGGAATAATGATAAGATAGGAAAACAACCATAATAGCCATAAGGTGATAGAATTGTTTATACTAACAGAATAGGCATAGTGACATGATTAGGCAACCTAACATAATCGGGATATCATAAATGGGCATGATGACATCTAAATAGTAAATTAGATACACAAGTTATGGCAGATCTGATATGATTCAAATAGTCAAAAGGCTTAGATCCAATTCATAGTCATGTCAAAATAACTTTTAACTGTTTATATCTATAAATAAAGTAGACTCACTTTGATAGGATCTAAGAAATAGAAGAATTAATCGTATATGACGTAGCAAAATCTCTGAATTTGTCAAACTCTTATTATAGAAGAAGAATAGGCTATTTTAATCTTGGAAGAGGCAGCATCTAGTTCTCCTTTGTTTTTTAGTGCATAAAACAATGATAATAAGGTCTTATTTATAGCTATCAGCCAATGAACCAAGCCAAGAATTCAGTCCACGTTCAGTACCAGGAATCTGCCCAAATCTGTATGGGGGTCAACCCCCCTTAGTGTGTCGACCCAGGGGTCGACACAGGGGTCGACACAGGGGTCGACCCATGGGTCGACACCCATAGGCAGGAATTTTCCTGCTCCCATTTCTGCTGTTTGATTTTTAATTTATTTGAATTCTGGATTTAATTTATTTATATATATTTCTTTTATGTGTATACAAACTTCTAACCTTAATAACTTCTATATACGATGTCCGATTTACGCAAAATTGGAGTCTATATTAAGCAGAATTCTGAGACAAACACAGTTGCATAGTCCGTTTTACTTGATTCCGAATATTAATTTAAGTATTTCTTAATCATTATAGTGTCTTTTGAACTTACGGGGTGTTACAGATCACAATTAATACCATAAAAAATAAAAGAAACCGTCAAAAAACTACAATTTATAACGTGTAAATTGCATATGTTTCAAAGGTGATGAATGTTAATAAGTTTTTATTTTTCATCATCCATAACAATATTTTAATGCCATTTGTTTTTTAATAGCTGAATAAAAAGTCACACAAATATATGACTATTGTGCAAGTATAATTGCTCAATCACAATAGTGGGTCATATATATACATATATATATTTATACACACACACAAACACACACACATATATATATATATATATACACCATCATTATAACTTTTAGTGGCTCAATTGTAATCATGGCTCAATAACAAGTTCTAAGTAGTTATAATTTATTTAAAAAATTCACTACATATATAAAACGTTTCCAACTATCCTCCATTTGAATTTAAAAAAAAATATTTTTCAAGAAGTTCAATAAATAAACATAAAATTGTGCATAAATAAAGGTTTCTTCGGACGTGAACCTTGACATCGTGGATAATAATCAGTTTTTACTTATGTGACACACGGTCTTGAACTCTATTCCTAACATCAGACCACACACAACCTTTCTTTAGTGCAATCAAATAGTGCGTGTGTTTTTGGCCATGCACTTCTATCCCAGTTTAGTGAATGCTCTAGAAGTTTTGCCCAAAACTCCATAGGAGATGACAACATTTCCACATTCGCATAGGTGAGTCTATAAAGAGTACTCCTGAAAGTAGATACTCCGCTCCAATTAGAGTATAGATCTCATTAAGAGTTTTAATTAACTCATCCTCTAATCACTTCAGGAATACATGCCTCTTAGTGTATAAAAATAGCATGTTCAACCATTATTACAATACAACTTGTTTTTACCTAGCGAACCTAGATCTTGGGATCTTCATTCATTAGGCGGTTCACATTGTGCGTGACTCAACAATCTAAGGGAAATGGTCTCATTCTTTTAGAAGTATTATGGATTTTCTCTCTCGATAGTCCTTTCATCAAAGGATCTACCAAATTTTCATCATTACGTATGTGATCCACTCTAACAATACCTGAACAGAGTAGCTCTCTAACAGTATTGTTCCTACGACATATTTGTCATCTCTTACCATTATAATAATGGTTCTGTACTTTTGCAATAGCCACGGTACTATCGCAATGGATAAACATAGCTAGTATCGGTTTTTCCCATAAGGGAATCTTAGCAATTAGATTCTCAAGTACTCTGCCCCTTCACTAGTTGTGGCTAGTGCTACATCTCAGACTCCATAATGGACTAAGCCAAAATAGTTTGTTTCTTTGATTTCCAAGAAACAACTCCTCCAGCAATGCTAAATATATAATCACCGGTCGCTTTTGAATGATCAGATAAATTAATCCAGTCCACATCTGAATAACCTTCAAGAAGAGCTGGAAACTTGTCATAATGTAATCCAAGGTTCATTATTCATTTAGGTTATCTCATGACACTCTTAATAGCATGCCAATGCTTTATACTAAGTCTACTTGTAAATCTGCATGATAATCCTACGACATAGGCAATGTCGGATCTAGTACAATCGGTGGCATAACGAAGGCTACCAATGATGCTAGCATACTCAGACTGCATTACACATTCACCAATGTTTTTAAATAGTTTCACACTGGGATCATATGGTGTACGTGCAGGTTTATAGTCAAAGTAATTGTATTTCTTTAGAATCTTCTCAATATAATGAGATTGGTCCAAAGAAAGTCCTTTTTCGGACCTAGTAATCCTAATACCAAGGATTACGCTAGCTTCACCTAGATCTTTCATGTTAAAATTAGCACTTAACAAATATTTAATAGTGTTTGTGGCATGCATTTTTGACCTAAAAATAAGTGGAACATCCACATATAAATATATGATAGTACAAATGTTATTCTCATATTTATAATAAATACATTTGTCACTTTCATTAACTTTAAAACCATATGAGATTATCCAGTTATCAAATTTTTCATGCCATTTCATAGTGGAATGTTTTAAACCATATAATGATTTATCTAATTTGCAAACTTTATGTTCTTAACTAGGAACTACAAAACCTTCTGGTTGGTCCATATAAATTTCCACTTGTAGTTTACCATTTAAAAAAGCAGTTTTAACATCCATTTGATGTATTATAAAATTATGAATAGATGTAAGTGAAATTAATACTCGAATGGATGCAATTCTTGTTACAGAAGAAAAATTGTCAAAAAATTCTATATTTCCTCTTTGTTTAAAATCTTTAGCTACTAAAAATGCTTTATAGTTATCAACTATGTTATCAGGTTTTAATTTTATTTTAATTTCCCATTTACAGCCTATAGATTTACAACTATGTCGTAAATTTACTAAGTACCGATTCTTATTGGATTCCAAACGATCCATCTCATCATTTATAGCCTGTTGCCAAAAATCAGTATCTAAAGATGATAAGGCCTCTTGGAGGTTTAAGGGATCCTCCTCCATAGTAAAAGCACAAAAATATGAACTAAAATATTTTGAGGTTCTAGCTCTTTTACTTCTTCTAGGCTCATTTTCAGAATATCTATCTAGTTCTGTTCTAATAGGCATAGGATTACTTGATGTGCCCCAATTTTTCCTTAATTTAAAAGGGATTTTTGATTCATAAAAATTAGCATCATTTGATTCAATTATATCATGTGTATTTAGGTCATAAAATCTGTATGCTTTGTTATCAATAGCATAGCCAACAAATACACATTTATAAGTTGTACTTGCTAATTTTATTCTCTTATGGTCTGGAATACGAACACATGCCAAACATCCCTAAGCTCTAAAATAGGACACATTGGGTTTGTAATTCCTCAAAATTTCAAAAGGTGAAAATTTACTTTTTGATTTAGGGATTCTATTCAATACATAGCATACGGTTAATAATATATCCCCCTACAAACGTTTCGCGGCACTTGAATTTAATAAAATGGCTACAACCAATTCAGCAAATGTCCTATTTTTTCTAGTTTTACCGTTCATTTCAGGTGAATAAGGTGCAGTTCTCTCATGCATTATACCATGCGCTTTATTGAAATCCAGAATTGAACTAGATTCATATTTTATTCCTCGATTACTATGAAGTCTCTTAATTTTCTTATTGGATTGATTTTCAATTTCAATTTTGAATGTTTTAAACATGTTAAAATGCATCACTTTTATTCTTCATAAGACATATGTAAGTGAAATCAGAACAGTCATCAATAAAGGTGATAAAATATGTCTAGTCAATGTGCAATCAAGCTCACAAAGAGAAGTTAAATAGCTAAAATAGAGAAGAATTATGGTTATAACATATCTTACGTAAGGTAGTAAGGGCAAAGTCCTTAATGTGACTAGGTATGTAATGAAGTTGATGGCGATCTAAAACTTGTTCTGATGCTATAAATACCAAAGATTCCATTTTAGGAAGAAAAAAGCTATGATGAAATGAATTGTATACTATTAAACCGAACATGGGTTTTAACTGATTTATTTCCTGGTGCTAAGTCTATAAGATTTAAATGGATAAAGAACAAGTTAAATACAAATGGATTCATTGATAAGCTTAAAGTCAAATTAGTTGATATGGGATATAAGCAATCACATGGAGTAGGTTACTTTAATATATATATATATATATATATATATATATATATATATATATATATATATATATATATATATATATATGTTTATGTGTGTGTGTGTGTACGCTCCGATTGCTCGCATATCTTCTATACGTTATTTAATAGCACTTGTTGTTTAAAAGTGCTTGCATCAATTCATAAGTTGGGCATACATCAAATGGATGTAAAGACCGCTATTTTAAACATATATATATATATATATATATATATATATATATATGGAACAACTTGAAGGTTTCAAAAACAACAAGCCGAGTAAAGAATGTTTGTAAACTTGTAAAGTCTCTTTACGGCCAGAACCAAGCTCTCAGTCAATGGCAAGAGAAGTTTGATAAATTTGCATTACTGGATAATTTCATTGCGAATGAAGCTGATAAATGTATTTATAGTAAGCTAGATAACACTGATTATGTTATAATATATTTATATGTTGATGAAATATATTATGTTCTAATATATCCTGTGTGAATAAACAAAGAAGTTTAAATATTCTAAGTTTATATGAAATATCTAGGAGTGGGTGAAGTAATTTTAGAAATTAAAATCATTAGGAAAGAGGGAGAGTTGTTAGTAACCCAATATCATTACGTCGAGAAGTTACTCAAAAAGTGTGGTTATTATAATGGTGCCCCCAAATCACACAAGTGTTTTGTGTTGATATACAGTAATCCAGGTTTCAAACATGGGAATGTTATTTCCTAAATATTGGCTTATTTTAAAGGAACTATTAACTGAGGTCTATCTTATAAAAAATATTCTGCTATAATAGAAGGATATAATGATGTGACCTGAAATAATATAGAATCTAAATCAAGGTCTATGACTGGATGGATTTTTTTTACTTGAGGAGGTGTTTTCGTTTCTTGGGGTTCCAAGAAGCACACATGTATATTAGATTCAACAATGTTGTCAAAGTTGATTGCTTTAGCAGATGAGTGTAAAAATGTATAACAACTTAGGAATTTAATAATGAGAATTACACTGTGGAAGAAGTCTTCTTCGGTAATCTTAGTTAATTGTTATAATCAAGCTATGATATACAATGTCTCTAATAAGACTCACAATGGGAAGTACAGACATGTTAGTCTAAGACATCAAATGATAAGTCGGTTTGTAACACCTTTCATCCTTTAATATTCCCTAAAGTCATGCCATGCAAAGAAATATGAAACATTTTAAGTATAAAGAAACAAATCACGAACATTAAGACTCATAAGACATGAAAATAATTACAGTGGAAACATTTAGAACTTAACTTATCATTTCGAATGCCTAGTTTTCATTTCAGAATAAAACATAAAGTCATACAGTTACATGTCTCATAAAAACCACATCCCCACATAAAATTAGAGTATAATAGTAATAACCCTCTCACAAGTGCCAGTAAATCCAAACTAAAAAATGCAAAATCGTAGATTACATAAGCAGTGAGATAGAAACTCCATGAATGAACCTCCAAGATGTTAGAATCAACAAGTCTTATCCCTATGAATCTAATGGTGAAGAAAGAGGAGTGAGTCAGACATAATGTCTAGTGAATGAAGTAATTACTAGCATGATTAAGAAAGATAAAGACAAAACACATAGTAATAGTTTAGTGTCATAAGGTAATGCATATGTACATAACTTAAAATAGTTTCTAAGATAATTAGATTGTTTGTACAGTTTAGGTTGAATGAATGTTTGCTTATTTTCATTATTCTGCTACAATGAAAATCTGATAAGAATAAGTTTACCTAATTCTACCCATCGATCAGCTTCTCCTACCTACCACCTCTTAGTATGGTAGTGTGTCATCGTGAACCTACCCATCATGAAATCATATCAACACGAATCACCATCCATCGATCCACCAGCAAAAGACAAAAAATAGCTCGTGGACACACTTCATTTTGCATGCACAAAATAGCCCGGACCTATTATCGTGTATCTTACCTCTTTGGCCACTTATTTACCAAGTTTAGTATAAGCGAGCTCGATACCAATCATGGATTTGAGATCATAATTCTTGACCTGAAAGGCAATGCTGCCAAGTACGGGTTCCTAACAACCAATATTTTAATTGCACTTCCAGCCACATTCTTCTTGACTATTCTTTTAACCACCTATTTTCTTACTCAGCATAAGCGTGTCTGATCTCAATCCCAGATCTGAGATCGTGGACATAAAAAGGAATGATGCTAGGAATGGGTCCTATTTAATATTTAGTTTCTTTTCATGGCCCAATCCCAGATCAATGCCCCACTGATTGACTTAGTCCTTGACTTGTGCGTATGATATTCCACTTCAAAGGTTTTATTCTTTTTATTTTATTTGATATTCTAGCATACGAATACAGTTCTTAATTATCATAACACCTTTACAATTTCCACACTTTCAAAATTGTAACGTTTGTCATAATTTATTACAAATATCTGCAATTTGCCTAGTTCAGTATGATCTGTTTTTATTATAGATCTATAATTTATACATACTTTCTAAAAATGTAGTACTCTATTATTATATCCATATTCATGAACTTTTAAGTTTTTACATTGTTTTTCATGAGTAAAAATAGGATTAAATCCCTTTAAAACTAACATCTACAGATTTTTGCATCTTTAAGAAAAATATAAATGAGTGTATAAAACTGTAAATAACTGAAGGAAATAAAGTAATTATAAGGGAAAAGACTGCAAAACAAACTTATAAAAACTAAATAAAAACTATAAGAAAAGACTGAAAATACTTACAGAAAAATAACTTAAAAAGGTAAGAAAAACTACAATAATTAAGAACCCTATTTCTTTAAACTGCTTAAAAATCTAAATAAATACAACACTCACCTATAGTCCTTAGCTATTATTCATGGCCTACCCATATCTCATCCTTAGGTGAAACACCCCACCTCCATTAAGGTCAGTCACAAAGGGGAATGCCTTAACTTTGGTGGAGCATTTTAGGTAAAAGATGCAGATAAATTACAAGACAGACAAATAAAGCAGCGGAAAATAAAGTCATTTTATAAAACAATATGTATCAGTTAAGCTTTTACAATAGTTGTCTCAGTCATACTTAAAAGTAATACATAGAAATTATGTCTTGATTAAAAAACTTCCAAGTAAAAAATAAGCATAAAAATAACAATGATATTCCCCAAATAAAGCGTAAACCAGCCTGCTTTTTCCCACTCCGGAGTACGTGCATGCCCGTAAACCGTCGGAACCTACACTGACGTACTCCCTGCCGTTGTTTTGACCGCTTTTAATCATCCCAGTAATCGTGCCTTACCCTGCCTAGTTCAGGATACCATGATATATCTATGTGGGTTACTGCTGAAATGGGTCCCCGTTACTAGGGTTTCCTACTGGTTAAGTTTGTGGGCCTATATATACAAATATTACCCACCTACACGAGATGTACTTAACCCTCCCACCGATTCAAGCATGTTTATTTAATGGTTAAGTTTTGTGGGCCTATATTTATTAATATTACCCACCAACCCGATATGTACTTAACCTTTCCACACATTATGCCATATTGGTTAAGTGTTGCCCATTCATGTTAACTTAACCCACCCATTCATCATGTCTTGTTGGTTAAGTGTTTCTTGACCCTCCTCACTTATCATGTTGGATTGGCTAAGTGTTTCCTATCAACATAACCTCGTTTGTCCATCAAGTTATATTAGTCAAGGGTTTCTTGTTAACTTAACCCCACGTGTTCATCATGTTGTATTGGTTAAGTGTCATCAATCAATTCAAGTTAACTTAACCCACCTACTTGTCATGTTACTTTGGTTAAGTGTTGACTTCTTTTGTTAACTTAACCCTACCACAAATCAAGTTATATTGGTTAAGTGTTGCCCTCTTGTTTTAACTTAACCTTACCACAAATCAAGCTATATTGGTTAAGTGTTTCTTATTACTTAACCCTACCCATTCATCATGCTATACTGGTTAAGTGTTTCCTATTAACTTAACCCTAGTCATTCATCTTGTTATATTGGTTAAGTGTTCTTATTACTTAACCCTAGTCATTCATCTTGTTATGTTGGTTAAGTGTTCTTATTACTTAACCCCAGTCATTTCTTAGCATGTCTTTTTCATTAGCATTAACCGATTTATTAATGTACCAACCTCTCACATTAGATAGTGTTGTTGCGGTTACCGAATGTGTCGGGCGGTTCCGGGCAGTTTTACACCACAACTCAATCTAACCTCGGGATTTTCTTGGGCATGATGCCCTAACCTATCACAATAGATCGGTGTTGTTGTGGTTACTGGATATGTCGGGCGGTTCCGGGCAGTTTTACACCACAACTCAATCTAACCTCGGGTTAGGCATATTCATCTTTTCACTAGTTCACATATTTACAGTTTATATGCGAATTATTCACAATTACCATACATAACCAATTCTAGATTTTTCATGCTAATTGCTAAATTCACCAAAACTAGTCATGTTCCAATTTCAAGTTATTAATCAAAATAGGCTACACCTAATCTTCTCAAGTTTGTAATAATAGTCATGTCCCAAAATTACAATATTCATTATACTAGGCATCCCAAATCAATAGTTAGGCTACATCCAGATTTAATGTTCCAAATTACATTTTACGTCCAATCTAGATTTACGCTCAAGTTACCCCAAATTCGCAGCAATAACAATTTTATCCAATACTTGATTTATATGCCAATAATAATTTTGCCCAAAACTTGATTTATATTACAATAACAATTTTGCCCAAAACTTGATTTATATGCCAATTCCATACTTTGTCATTCATGCCAATTCCAGGTTCAATTTGTCAAATTTACATATTCCATAATTCATGCCAAATTACATCTTAACAGTCATGCCATATTACATGTTCAAAATTATGCCAAATAATGTCAATTTCATGTTATACCTAATTACCCCCGCATTCATAACGTACGTATTTCGAGATTCAACGCAAGATTCATAAAACAAGCGGAGAAACCATATGGAACATAAGAGGCATAAGAATAGACATATGATGATAAGAACTATTGGCCCATAAATTTGATATGCCAAATTGACAAGTTTTGCATAGAATCCATCGCAGGCATATAGATATGAATATCGTCATGAACTGTCATATAGGTTTGACAAGAGTTATATCATAGGATTACAATTTTGCTATACAACAAAGATAGATATGATTGGACCAATAATGATTCCCAAAGGCATATACAAGAACAGATTCAAATGAAAGGATTGCTCACATCAGGCATATTTTCATATTCATTTTACTACATGTCACAATTAGATTTAGGTGTTCAAATCTAAAAAGTAACTGACTTACAAAACAAAGGCAAATCTTGTTTTTCTGGGATCTGTATTCTGAAACTGAATAGCTCTACCTTGATGTAGACTAATTGTTCTTCTAATTTAGATTTGATTCGATTTGATTCGTAGTTTAATCTTGCTTTCTAGTTGAAGGAGAATGGCGGCTACTCTAGGTTGAGTATTGACAGTGTGACGGCTCCAGGAATATTTTTGTGTGGATTAGGTGTAACACCTCGTAAATTTAAATATTAAAGTTAACAAATTAAAGAATACTTAATTTTAAATGTGAGAATCAAGGGAAACGCGTTATGCCATTGTGTTCATCTCGGAATTCTCGTTGAGATAGAGTCCGAGTTTGCGTAAATTGGACTTCGTATGAAGAAGTTATGGTTGTCGGAAGTTTCTAGAAAATTTAAATAAATTCAAATAGCTCGAAACAGATTCAAAATTCAAATCATATGTCAGAAGCGGGTTGGGCATGAAAATTCCCGCCTAGGACCCAGGTCGACCCTAGTGTCGACCTCCCCCCTACAGGTCGACCTAGGGGTCGACCCCCCCCCCCCCCCCGGGCAGATCTGAGAGATGACGATTTTGTGACTCAGTGCTGAGTCATTAGGGATGAGGTGTCACTCTATCTTGACTGGATGGTCTTGATTGATTCTAGGTTGATCGGATGGCTTAAATTAATCCTAAATTCTATATAAACACATGTAGACTCAAACCCTAAAACAAAATAAAAATTAGAACCATGGCCGTCATGCTATCACCTTGCAACCTAGAGTAGCCGCCACCAACTAGAGGGAAAGTGAAGCTAATCAACTCAATTCAACTCAAATTTATAACAACAACAACGAATTTGTATACTTTAAAGGCGAGCTAAATCAATTTCAGAACTCAGATTTCAGAACTCAAGACCTTCTTTGAGTTGTGAGTTCAATTTCTTTAATAAGATAATTAACAAGTTAATTGGGTTGAGATATAAATTGGATTATATGGCTATGTTTGTGAAACATTGGAAATTGTGGTATTTTGTGAATATATGCTAGTTGTACATAATGATAGTTTTTGTTGTAGATTCCTTTGTATGTGCCCAATCACCTATGTTCAACTTGATTCATGTTTGACATCATTCTATATGCAAGTTTGGGTGTAGCTTATATGCTAGTTTGTACACAAGTTTACATGTGAATCAAATAAAGTGACTATGTGCAAGTTTAGGTAGGAATTGGATTCACATATATGCAAGTTTACCCCTTTAGATTTAGATCTATGACATACATAATTTTATGCAAGTTTGTGACTATGGCCTATGCAAGTTTTGGATGAAAAACTATATTCATATATGCTAGTTTTATGTGAAAAACTATATTATATATATGCAAATTCACACCTTTAGGCCTATGTTTAGATTCATGACAATACAAAGTTTATGCAAGTTATGTTGTAATCCTTGTTTGAAAGATTAGATCCATTTTGTGTGTTATGCAAATTTGCGATGTTTCTTCCCTTTTATGTGCTAGACTAATTGCTAGTCTAATATACATATATGTCATGACAAATAAATGAACAACGTGGGGACGATGGGGGTAATATTGAATGTGCACATATTGAAAATTGGCATAAATGGCCTTATAAAGGAATTTAATTAATTTAAGACATTGTTTGGAAAAATTGGCTTTTATGGACATAATTGAGACAATTATGGACATAAGTATATTTTAAATTCATTGACAAATTTGAATAGGGATATTAATCCACTTTGGGGTTAAGTAAAGATATGTAATAATTAATCACCTGAGACATGAGGTTATACTCGTTTGTGGTGTAAGACTGCCCGGACCCGCCCGATAAATCCAGCAGCCACAAATGCCAGTCTAATGTGAGAGGTCAAAGGCATGAATTAAATGTGTAATAGTTGTAAAGACACGAGGTTAGGCTCGTTTGTGGTGTAAGACTGCCCGGACCCACCCGGTAAATGCAGCTGCCACAAATGCCAGTCTAATGTGGGAGGTCTTTACAAGGTTACGGTGTTAATGAATTAAGAAATACTTAACCAGATAAACATGTAGTTGGACATGAGGGGGTTAAGTGGGTGCTTTGGGTGGCATGTGAAATTAACGGGGTGCCTTGGGTGGCATGTGAAATACGATTAGATGCACTTAACCAAGATTGAAACATGTAAAAAGACATGAATAAGAATGGAGTTAAGTGGGAAAAAACCTTAGAGGGGACCAAGCATAGGTGGAATGCTTGTGTCATGCATGGGGGCCCTTTTCAAACCAGTAACCCATTAAGTGTCTTTGTGGGGTCGACCCAAGTCGAGGACGGGACACGCGTACTAAGTTTGATTGTAAGAGGTCAAACCGGGTTAGCGGTGGCAACGCAAGTCCAACGTGGTCATATGCGTGTGTGCGCCCGGGCTGGTAGGTAAGACGTTGTTGCATCATGTAGATATGTGCCATGCATTTTGGTGGTATCGAGTTGCCACTTTGGGGAGTGATACACCCCACTGTGGGGCTAGCACGGATATCTACGAGTTAGGGAGCTGATCGAATGGGGGTAGTGGGTACACCTAGTGGAGATAGGGGCAGACGACACCTACGAAGGCAGCTAGGGGTACACGAAACTACCATTATCATTATTAAGTTCTGTAGGCGGGATTCACTTTTAGGGTGTTTGGTGTGGTGCAGTGTAGTAATTATCCTATAGTGATTAGGTACGCCTTTAACGTTATCTTTGTTCATCTTATTTCCTTTGTTTGCTTTGTCATACCCATATGGTCACAGTCATTTCCTTATTTTCCACCTTATGCCTTATCCTAGTTACTTAATGATTATATTGTTAAAGTCATTGCACTCGCCAAACTTTACGTCCGACCCCCTTTGTTTCCACCTCTTTTCTTCCTCCCCCCCCCCAAGGTGCTCAGGGTGGGACTAGTACTAGTGGAGCATGATTTGGACAGCTTTATCTCTTTCTTTGGAAGTTGCTTGGATCGCTGAAGTAAAAGTTCAGCCTATCTTATTTATGGCTATTTTATGTTGGGGTTATGTCTTTTATTTTATGTACTCTGATTTAGTCAAAATGGATATTATGTACTTGACTCTAGTCTTTGGTTTTTTGATGATGTAATCAAACTTATTTGTTTACCGCTGCAATGAATGAAGTTTTAAATATTTAAGTACTATTTTATATCTGTCTTGTTGTTAAGTTTCTGTTCTATACACATTTAAAACGCTCCATAGAAGTTAATGCATTCCCTTTGTGAATGACATTAATGGACATGGGGTGTCACACGTGGTATCAGAGCTGAAGGTTACCAGAATAGATATGAATTTTGAAGAAAAAAACTGTTTTTCAAAAGCATTTTGGAAAGAAATACTTGCAAAAATACGTTTTAAGGAGAATATCTTCAAGAGAAAAGTTTATTTTAAAAACATAACCCCAAGAGCCATATATCTTCCTTTCGAATTTTTCGTTTGAATCTCTTCATTTTCTTTTCAGCATGTCTGGAATTACTTAGATACCCGAGGGAATACTGATACCAAGATGGTTTAGAAGGTATCTGTAAGCTAGGGCCCATGTCGCAGGCCCAGCAAATGCTCCTCCTCCTTCTCTTCTTCCTCCTCCTTCTCCCCGTGTTGACACTTTCGCAAAGATATGCAAGGACTTTCGGGCAAAGGGCGGGAAACCTTTTCACGGGTCGGAGATGTTTGTTGAAGCTCGAAATTGGCTAAAGGAGGTGGAAGAATTGTTTGGAATCTTTGACGTAGAAGATGAAAGAAAGGTCCAGTTAGCTGCCTGGTTAATGAAGGATGAGGCCTCGTTTTGGTGGGAGGTTACTAATGTGGAGCGTCCAGTTGATACATGGCAGGATTTTAGGCGTAGGTTTGAGGCAAAGTTTCTCTCACGGGCTGAAGAGAATCTATACATGGAAAGGTTTTTGGCATTGAGGCAGGGGAATCTATCAGTGAAAGAATGCGTCAACAAGTTCAATCAGTTGGCAAGATTTGGCCTGGACTTGGTGAATACACCTGAAAAGAAGGCCCTGAGATTCGTTAAGGGTTTGAACGAGCCGCTACATGGGTTAGCTATGACCCACATACCTATGGGGGCCACCTTTGAGAGACTAGTTGACATGGCGCATATGCATGAAGAGGAGAAAGGCGCCAATGCTAATAAGGCACCTGAGAAGAAAGGGGATCAAAAGAAAGCACAACAGCAACAGCAGAACAAGAAGGGTGGTAAAGACAACAATAGTAAGGGAAAGAAAAGATGCTTTAACTGTGGGACACCAGGCCATCTAAGCAAAGACTGTAGGAAGAAGAAGAAGACTGATTGTTTCCACTGTGGCGAGGCAGGACATCTGATTAAGGACTGCCCAAAGAAAGAGCAGAGGGCAGGGCCTACCTCTGTAGGGCAGATTCAGGCTCTCATGGCACCAGGGCAGGCAAGAGGGCAGCTCCATGCTCTCGTGGTCCCAACGCTGCAAGAACGAGGTAGAGCGATTTACGTTGAAAGTGTAGTTCATCTTTTCGATCATCCTGTTCGCACACTCTTTGATTCTGGTGCATCGCACTCTTTTATATCCACTGCTTTAGTTGAGACACTACACCTAAACACCAGTATAGTAGAGGATCCCTTAGTTGTTTCAAATCCTATTGGGGGCTCAGCATATTTGTCGATGATTTGTTTGGATTTGGAAATTTCTACACTTAGTGTTGGGTTTAGATGTGATACTTATGTTTTGGGCTTCACGGGCTATGGGTTAATTTTGGGCATGGATTGGCTATCCAGTAATGGAGCCGTCCTAGATTGTGAAAAGAGAGAGGTTAGGCTTATGACTCGTTTGGGAAACACTCTCGAAATCTCCTGTGACCCCATGAATTCTGTTATGCTAAGTTATCTAGAATCGCTTGACGCTTCTGTTGAGAATTTGCAGTCCGTTAGAGTGGTCCATGAATACTCGGATGTCTTCGATGATGTTCGAGGTTTACCCCCGAGGCGTAAGATAGACATTCAAATTTACTTAGTAGATAATGCAAAGCTAGTGGCATTACCAGTGCGCCACATGGCTCCGAGAGAGGAGAGAACTCAGTAAGCAAGTGAAAGAATTGCTTGAGAAGGGGTTCATAAGAAGAAGTATTTCGGAGTGGAGTGCTCCAGTCTTTTTTGCTACAAAAGCTGATGTTTCACTTAGATTGTGCGTGGACTGTAGAGAGCTGAATAAGATAACAAAGAAGAATAGTCACCCGTTACCGAGGATAGACGATTTATTCGATCAGTTTGTGGGTGCTTCGGTTTTCTCGCAACTGGATTTGGCTACAGGGTTTCATCATTTAAGGGTGGCTGAAGATAGCATCGATAAGACTGCATTTAGAACTCCTGACGGTTTCTTCGAGTGGATCGTCATGCCTTTTGGTTTGACAAATGCACCCACATACTTTGTTGACTTAATGAGTAGGGTGTTTAGGGAGTTTCTGAACAAGTTTGTGGTAGTCTTTATAGACGATATTCTGGTTTTCTCTAAAAATGAAGAGGAGCATGCCCTACATCTTAGGGAAGTCTTTGAGACCCTACGAGCACATCAGCTAAAAGCTATGTTCTCCAAGTGCCATTTTTGGAGAAAAGAAGTGAGGTTCTTAGGACACGTGGTCTCTAAGGAAGGGATAGTTGTGGATCCCGCTAAGATAGTGGCAATCGAAGATTGAAAAACTCCTAAGAGCGCAACCGAAGTAAGAAGCTTTTTAGGGCTGGCTGGCTATTATAGGAAGTTCATTAAGGACTTCGCGAAGATATCAGCCCCTCCCACTTGATTAACGAAGAAAAATTTAGCTTTTACTTTGGGCGTTGACTGTGACGATCCTTTCCAACGTCTGAAGAGAGCTTTGATGACAACTCCAGTTTTAGTTTTGCCAGACAGGAGTAAGACATTCACTGTATATACCAATGCTTGCGGGACAGGGCTTGGCGCAGTTTCAATGCAAGAGGTAAGGGTGATATGCTATGGTGGAGGACAGTTGAAAACCCACGAGAAAAATAACCCTACCCACGACTTGGAGTTGGCAACCATAGTCTTTGCGCTTAAGTCGTGGCGTCATTATTTTCTTGGCGAAAGGTTTGAGTTGTATACAGACCATAAGTCTCTAAAGTATTTACTCTCTCAGAAGGAACTAAACTTGAGGCAACAGAGATGGATGGAGTTTTTGGCATCCTATGATTTTGAGATCGCATCTACCCTTGGCAAGGGTAACGTTATAGCTGACGCCCTAAGTAGAAAGAAGTTAACTTTAATTCCTTTGTATGTAGAGCGGAAGAATTTAGAGTATATATCTTCCTTTGACTTCTGACCCTGTGTCGAATATGTACCCGGATTGTTGGCATCATTAGAGGTGCAACCTACACTTTTGGGTCGAGTTGGAGAGGCACAGCGGAACGATCCATAGATGGTTGAGATAGTAGGCAGGCTTATAGGAAGGGAGTCCTCGAGTCCTCTGAATAGATATGCTATAGATGAAAGAGGTTGGCTACGTAGAGATGGAAGACATTGCGTACCACAAGATGAGACTTTGAATAAGGCAATTCTTGAAGGCTCACATCGCTCTAAGATGACTATACATCTCGGTGGTGATAATATGTATAGGGATATGAAGCGAGTTTTCTTTTGGGATGGAATGAAGAAGGACGTGGACGAGTTCGTTGCTAGATGCTTAGTGTGCCAGCAAGTCAAGGGGGAGCAAAAGAAGCCCGGAGGTTTGCTTCATTCCTTAGAGATTCCGCTTTGGAAATGGGAAAGCGTTTCCATGGATTTTGTAGATGGGTTACCAAGATCGAGGAAGGGTAATATGGGGATTTCGGTAATTGTAGACCGACTTACTAAAAGTGCCCATTTTGTTCCCGTCAAAAGTAGATGGACCGCCGCATGGTTAGCATCTGTTTACCTTCGAGAGATAGTCCGTTTGCACGGCATACCCTCCAGCATTGTGAGCGATAGAGATCCTATTTTCACAAGCGAATTTTGGAAGACCTTACAAGAGGAGGTTGGAATGCAATTATGCTTAAGTACCACTTATCATTCTCAGACGGATGGCCAGACCGAGAGGGTGAATCGGATATTAGAAGACCTTCTGAGGCAATGCATTCTAGACTTTGGAGGAACATCGGAAGAACACCTTCCACTAGTAGAGTTCGCCTATAATAATAGTTTTCAGGCTAGCATTGGCATGGCACCTTTTGAGGCTCTTTATGAACGACCGTGTCGATCGCCTACATGTTGGTGGGAATCCACGGATAAGGTTTTTCTTGGGCCCGACATGATTAGGGAGACTCCGGAAAAGATAGACCTGATTCGACGGCGAATGAAGACGGCACAGGACCGACAGAAGTCATATGCTGATAAGAGACGAACCGATCTTGAGTTCAATGTTAGGGACATGGTTTTTATTAAGGTGAAACCATTGAGAAACGTAGTCCGCTTTAGATCGGTAGGGAAGTTGGCACCAAGGTTCGTAGGACCCTTTCCAATTACAGAGAGGATTGGGTAGATGGCGTACAGGGTAAAGTTACCAGAGAAGCTCAACGGAGTTTATGACGTGTTTCACGTTTCACATTTGCGTAAGTGTTTACATGATACGGAGGAAGTGGTAGACCCGAGCATGCTCGAAGAAGTGGAAGTAGAGCGCAATGCCACGATATGACGAGCTCCTACACGCATTCTCGGATCGGAGGTCAAAAATCTTCGCAACAAAGGGGTTAAGTTGTTCAAAGTGCAATAGGGAGATGATCAAAGAGACGCGACTTGGGAGACGGAAGATAAGATGCGTACATTGTACCCTTTCCTTTTTTAGGGTATGTTTTAATTTCTCCTTTTTCTACCGCTTTTTTGATACTTGTCCTATCTTTTAGTATTATCTTTGCGATGACATCTTCGATCTTTAGTTAGGAAGAACCCTATGGTTGAAACATGTGTTTGATACATGTTATGTCTGATGGATGCAAATGGATGCAAGTGGTTGCTAGAGGTTGCTCGTGGATGCATATACACACAGCTTAGGCACTAGATTGGCTCAATCACCTTCATGTTGCATATAAATGTGTGGGCATATTTAATTTAATGGATGTATAATGGTTGTGTCATCATATGGATGATGCATTTTGATGAATGGTTGTGCACACATGTATAAATAATATGTATCGATAGGATTCTTTCGCATACATAATGGATGCATAGCATTATCATGATTTGCATTAAGGAGGTCAACTGAATCAGTAGACCGCCTGATTTTGCATTAGATAAGGAACGTAATCACACTTCTTGCATATGTTCATACAACATTAGAAACTTTGTAAGGACAATTGATGCCTATGTTTGATGGTTGAGTAGATGGATGATTGGATGTTAGGATATGCATTCTCCTTAACTTGGAGATTTCGGGGGCGAAATCCTATAAGGAGGGGAGAATGTAACACCTCGTAGATTTAAATATTAAAGTTAACAAATTAAAGAATACTTAATTTTAAATGCGAGAATCAAGGGAAACTGGTTACGCCACTGTGTTCGTCTCGGAATTCTGGTTGAGATAGAGACCGAGTTTCCGTAAATTGGACTTTGTATGAAGAAGTTATGGTTGTCGGAAGTTTCCAGAAAATTTAAATAAATTCAAACAGCTCGAAACAGATTCGAAATTCAAATCAGAAGTCAGAAGCGGGCTGGGCGGGAAAATTCCCGCCCAGGACCCAGGTCGACCAGGGGGTCGACCCTAGTGTCGACCTCCCCCTACAGGTCGACCTGGGGGTCGACCTCCCCCCCCCCCCCCTCCCGGGAAGATCTGAGAGATGACGATTTTGTGACTCATTACTGTGTTATTAGGGCTGAGGTGTCACTCTATTTTGACTGGATGGTTTGGATTGATTCTAGGTTGATCGGATGGCCTAAATTAATCCTAAATTCTATATAATCACATGTAGACTCAAACCCTAAATCCAAATAAAAATTAGAACCACGGCCGTCAAGCTATCACCTTACAACCTAGAGTAGCTGCCACCAACTAGAGGGAAAGTGAAGCTTATCAACTCAATTCAACTCAAATTTAAAACAACAACAATGAATTTGTCTACTTCAAAGGCGAGCTAAATCAATTTCAGAACTCAGATTCCAGAACTCAAGACCTTCTTTGAGTTGTGTGTTAAATTTCTACAATAAGATAATTAACAAGTTAATTGGGTTGAGATATAAATTAGGTTATATGGCTATTTTTGTGAAACATTGGAAATTGTTGTATTTTGTGAATATACGCTAGTTGTTCATAATGACAGTTTTTGTTGTATATTCCGTTGTATGTGCCCAATCACCAATGTTAAAATTGATTCATGTTTGACATCATTCTGTATGCAAGTTTGTGTAATGACCCGGATCCTTATGGGTTAATTTTTGAATATTTAATATTTAATTTAAATATTGGGGGGGATAATATAAATGGAATTTTATATTATGTTATTAGTTTAATAATCAATTTCGATTTAATATCGAATACATTAAATTACCAGAATACGAAAATGGATTTAGATGAATTCAAATTGAATTTGAATTGAATAAAGTTCAAATAATTAATGGGAAATTTTATTTGAATTTATAACGATAATAATATTAAGTTATTATCGAAGAATTTAAATGGTTTGAAATTTAAATCAATTTAAATATATATCTGTCCCGGATGATCGAACTGGACTTCGATACTTATCCCAGTGGGTTCAGAATAGTGGTTTTACCCTAGGAATGTCATTTGTTGGGTTCAGAAAGGAGTTCGGCATCATGGGTATTTTAAAATAAAGAATACCGATTCCATATAAATTAAAATTTTAAAATAAAATAATAATCCTTTATTAGTAAGGACCAGAACAAAACAACTGTGCCTTGTTTATAACCTCAAAATCAAAGCAACACCGTGCCTTTTCCCTCTTCCACAAACTAAATCAAAACGTGGCCTCTTTGATTTCAATCGTTCACTCCATAAAAGAAATCCAAACCAAAAGAATCGATCTCCATTTCATTCCTTATCCAGTAAAAGGGGGATTCGATCTTGGTGTGTTCAGAGATTGTTGAGGGGAGTGATCGTTTTCGAATAGGGCGCCTAGGGCTAGTGTTCATCGCAAGGGGGTTTGGCGAGCAACTCGACCATCGCAAGGCCTGACGTTCGACGCTAGCTCGAAGCAATTCTGGATCTCGCGAATAAGTGGGTATCATGACATCATCGAGGAGCTTGGGAGGCCGCAGTTCTTCTTTACGCTCAAAATCAGAAGTCGCAATTCACAGTTGGGGGAAGGGATGAAATCGCAGGGGAATTCGTGGGTTCTGGTGAGATGCGATAGGGGTTCGACGAGTTTGTCTGACTTCAGCTAGGGTTCGAAGTGCGGTGGCCAACAATGTTCAGCAGTGGTGATTTGGGGGAGAACGCAGGCTGCGGAGGGGAGTTCGAGCGCAGTGTAAAAGGGATGGTGAGGTAGAGTTTCAGATTTCAGAATTGTAAGAAGAAAAAGGAGTGCAGTACAGTTGTTCGGTAAAATGTCAAAGTGGGATGGAGCCGTTATTTAGCTATTTGCAGTGAGAATGTATCGCTGAATTTTTGAGTTGCTTCATGGAGTTGATCGGCGAGTTGTTTCATCAATTAGTTGAGATCTATAAAGGATTAAGGTATATTCTTTTCAAATTAAAACATATCTAAGATAATTTATTTAATTATCTTATTAGCTTAAATTGATGATAATTCGAATCTAAATTAGGATTTATTTTTGTAAGGTAATTAACGTTGATAATCATCGTTAGCTAATTTAAAATTTTGTTAATCATGCTTAGTTCAACTAGTATTTATAAAAGAAATATGTTTATATAAAAATCAGATGCGAACGTCGTAAACTAGTTGGGCTTATAGCTGTGGATTTACATAAGCTGGATTTTAATCAGAATCAGAAGGGACCGAAAGAAAAATCATCGGTGAGTAAATCTCACCTGTTTGTTTAGAATTATTTTTATATCGTTAAAAATAATTGTTATGCTTATTTGAATGCTGTTTGGTTGATAAAAATATATATAGTTATTTAGGGTTGACTATTATATATATATTGGGTTGATTGATTGGATTGTTCCCGCAGTTTCATTAGCGGATGCCCGCGGTACCATAGCGGATGATTACCCTATGCGCCCCACGCTATGATTAGTGGATGACCTTCTATACCGCGATATCCTGCCTCGAAGCAGGATGGGTATTATTTTGTTGACTAACGTCTGTGGATGCAGGAAAACAGGTTGGAGGAATCCAACTGGATTCCTCAAAAATATATATTATCTGTTTGTTTGTTTGATTTCATATATATTCATATATGATGTGTTAAAAATCAAATGATTGAAAATTGGTTGATTCGATTGTTTAAAATATCAATGGGGCTTGAATATTGATCTATAAAAATATCGTAAAGGGTATTTGAGATTTTAAAAAGGAAATTCTATTTTTATAAATAGAATTTGAATTTTAAATAAAACTATAGAAAATATTAACTTGTTTGAAGGTATATAAAACAAGTAATTGAATTTATAAACTTTGTTTATAAATGAAAAGATGGAATTTGAATTGAATTTATAAACTTTGGTTATAAATGAAAAGATGGAATTTGAATTGAATTTATAAACTTTGTTTATAAATGAAAAGATGGAATTTGAATTGAATTTATAAACTCTGTTTATAAATGAAAAGACGGGATTTGAATTGAATTTATAAACTTTGTTTATAAATGAAAATATGGGATTTGAATGGGAATTTATAAACTCTGTTTATAAATGGAAAAGATGGGATTTAAATTGAATTTATAAACGTTGTTTATAAATATATAATGGGGGACTTTAAGTAAAGTTATAAACGTTGTTTATAAATAATGCAGAGAATTCAAATAGAATTTGAATATAGAATTCAAATGGACTTTAAACTATAGAATTCAAATGTACTTTAAACTATAGAATTTGAAAATAGAATTCAAATGAAGTTTAAATAAAAAGAATTCAAATAGAATTGAATTGGAATTTGAATAAGAAGTCGATAAGGGAACGAGAGTATGAGTATAATTAGAATTTGTTAATATGCAGTTAAAATATATTTGAACATGTCATGTTCAAATATGAAGGTGAAATAGACTGAAGAGTTAAGTAACAAATTTATTTTACAAATTGAGTTAAAACGATTTGGTATAGTTAAATAGATTGAGCAGGTATAGATACAGGAGACAGGTTTGGAATAAAGTATTAGAAGGTATATATATATATAGATTGCCCGACAAAAAGGTACGTATTTAATTCATATATGAGATTTTATGCGCCGTATCGGCTAGCCACTTGGCTTTTCCTTTTTCTTTTTGATTAGAGAGGCCTGTGTGGTAGTTTGGGGATTTACCCGATGCTCTCGGTACAAAGGAGGTTATGGCGAATTTTTCCGGGAATTTAAGGAGTTAGAATATTTTTAAGATAATTTGATAATTAGAAATATATATATCAATATATATAGAAGTCGATAAGGAAGCGAACTTAAAAATAGAATAGTATAATTAAAAGGGAAGACTAGAAATAAAATCTCGAAAGAATAGAAAGAGAAAGTATATATGTGTTTAAAAGTGAAGAAGTAGTTGTATGGTATTGATTTTTCGAGTAAGTAGTCATATCTGTTTTGACGTTATAAATGTTATTCAGTCAAGGTCTGAGAGGTAGTTGTACCCCAACTTGATTGATTGCATTATTAACAAATAAACAGTAAGATTTCAGGCTCGAAGATCAATGTTGAATAAGAGTTAGTTGAATATAGTATTTGGGTTGTCGTAACGATGTTTTACACAACATCCGTTTTAACCCAAATAAAGGTAAGCTTGGAAATAGAATAACAAATATTTCTAAAGCTAGAAAATAAAGGAAGGCGATATTCAGAAATGTTTTCCAAATAACGTAAAAGGCCAATATGGTTATTGAAAATATTTGGTTAACAAATATTGATAAAGAAATAGAGAAATGATTTAATTAATGAAATATTAATTAAAGGCTCACTGATTGTTGGATGTTTGGAAGGACACTTGTTTTATTTGATAGTTAAATCATCGACTATCGAAACACTTGTTTTTATTCGATAGTTAAATCACAGACTATCGGAGCTTTGACCATCGTTGTCAATATGGAGAGACCGGTTGGATTATTATCCGAAGAACCACTCCGTATTGGCAGTAGCGTGCGAATCAGATTATATAAAGAAAATCGAAGACGAAGTAGAGTGCAAGCACTTTTTCTATTAATAGAAATTGTGCCTTCGATTCATCCTGTTCCTGGGTGACGGGTATGGATGAATGTCTGACAGAGTATGTCCAGAAAGGTCACGTACATTGATTTCTTCAACCGTACCAAGAGTGGAAGCGGAAAAGGAAACTTCTTTTAGCTAACACATAATGTACTGTTGAGGACGTCAATCGGTGATTTGATGGATTTGACGAGGTGGCATTCGAAGTGAATCTGGTGCGTAGCTTCTAGCCTCATCAACCGGTAAATGACAGAAATCGGGCAAGCAGCATGGCTATGTAGGTCGCACCTATTAGGGTGTATAATCGCCTGATCTAGAGTTTCATTTATTTCAAAAAAATCTATTGTCAATGCTGTCCCATTCGGGAAACGGTTGCTGATCCCAATCGTTGGTGATATACATTCGATACACTCAAGCGAAATGAGTGGTCGGTCATGTGTGGCTGAGTTGCTAGATGTTCTTGTTGAACTCGGTGTATTCTCCTCTAGAGATATACCAGCGGAAGGTGGTTCCATACCTTGTCATAGTTGGAAAACCAAATACCCAATACGTGCTTGCGGTTTTGATTGTATATTATATAGGTGGAACGTGAGATGAAAACGTTCCACTAGATTGTTATTTACTTGATTTAGACATTATTATAATATCAAAGACTTTGATATAAATATTATTATTCCTTTCAAAAGGGATTTTGAAAGATAATTCAAGTGTTTGGATTCTCATAAGGAAAAAACCCATTCCGTGTTATACGGCGTGGTCTTATGAGATATCATTTAGTTTTCTGAAACTGTTTTAAACTGTTTACTCATTCCAGTCCCATGACTGACCCGGAGTTGATTTGTTTTGTTCTACCTAAACTCTTGGGTGCCTAAATTTGTACGGGCATTCAAGTAGTTCAGGATTTTTCAGATATATCTAAAGGAGCTTGGAGCAGGAGGCTTCAGCGTTATCTAGTTATAGTGTTGTTCCGTTGTGTTGTAAGTGTTGTACTCTGGTAAGTGTATGTTATACAGTTGAGATTTTGTATTTCAAAAGTTATAATACATTATATTTTGTTCCGCTGCGATGTGAGATTCTGTGTTGTTATTTCTGTTCTCCTTCTATCTCTTTCTTCTAAAAAAAAATGTTTCGTATTTTCGTGATATTTGGGTTGGACGTATGATGTATATAGTCAACTCTGATGTTGCGGGTTTGTGGGTCATTACACTTGGTATCAGAGCTTAGGTTGATCAAATACCTAGGCTTGTTGGAATGTGCTCATTAGAGATAGGATCAGTAGTATCCTAGAATGAGTTGAGTGTATATATATACGAGAGAGCATATTTGTTATTTGATATAAAAACTGTTTTATATTGTGTTGACTAGTCTGTTGAGTGGATTATAAATTTTGGTCGAATTGTGGGACGCCACGATGTCGATAGGAGTTCATAAACACTTGAACAGAAGATTGGACACGATATTGTTTTTAAATAGTTGAGTTGATTGTTAGGATTATAATCGAATTAGATTACAAAACAGAAATAGTTATATATATAACCAATGGTATTTGTATATGAAATCAAATATACAAATGTGATAAATTGAAATTGAATTCCAACAAGAATTCAGAATTTAAAATCCTGGGAGTTTGGAAAATATTTTTCTAAATGGAGTTTGAAAGAAATACAGCACTGGACTCATTCAGTGGCTAGGAAATAATTCTGATGATGGTCGCAACGTCATCAGTGTTCATTTTCGAGTTCCTAAGTGATGAATTGCTGCCTTAGAAAAGTTTTGATGGAAATTTGTTTGAAAAGAAACAAGTTGTTTGAAAATTCAAATGTTTTGAATTTGAGATAGATATAAATATATGTATATATTTGTATTACTTCAGAGGAATTTTGAAATGAGAATTGGAATATATATTTCAAATAGAAGTAAAATAAAGGAATTTGAATATATATATATAATTCAAATAGAAGTGAAATAGAATTTGAATTTAAAGGAATTCAAATGGATTTGAATAAAGAAAAGTCAAATTGAGATTTGAATATTAGAATTCAAATGGAATTTGGTTAAATAGAATTTTAAAGAGAATATAAAGTGGAGGTTGAATATTAGAATTCAAAGAAATTATAAAGTTTGAAATAGAATTTGAATTCAAAGGAGTTGAAATAGAATTTGAATTCAAAGGAGTTGAAATAGACTTTAAATTCAAAGGATTTCAAATAGAAATTGAATAAAGGATTTCAAATAGAAATTGAATAAAGGATTTCAAATGGAATTTGAATAAGGGATTTGAAATGGGTTTTTGAATGAAGGATTTCAAATAGAAATTGAAGATAAGAAATTCAAATAGAATTTGAAGATAAGGATTTGAAATAGAATTTGAATAGAAGAAAACTATAGAAATTGAATAGAAGGAAATAATATAGAGTTTGAATAAAGAAATTCAAATGGAATTTGAATATTGTAAATATATAGGATTTGAATATTAGAAGTGAAATAGATCGGGAATATTATGAAATGGATTTGATACATATTAAAAATATATCAGAATGCAGATTGAATTTATTATAAACAAAGTTAATACGTTTATATTTATAAATATAATTAAAACGAGCTAGCTGTAGCGCAGCAGTTCGAAAATTGGCGATTCAAACTTCAATTTAGTATACAGAACTCAATTGAAATCGGAATTCTTTGAAACAAGAATCGTCGGGACCGGTTGAACAATAGTTTTCTAATGAAAGAGAAAAATCTGGATTTCGTCGTATAGATTTTGAGTTATGTCAAAATCAAATTTTTAGAAAAGCAGCGCCAGAACCGTTATAAAACCATAACGGTTTAATTAAATAAATAAAAGGATTTTTAGGAAATAAAATCCGAATTGGCATTAGAAAATCCCAGACTGGAGATACAAAGTAAATATGAACTCCAGTGAAGTAAGTGAAATGATTTTTAAGAACAAAATCATAATTTAAATGGTTAAATAGAATTAACTAAATTGGAGAATAATTAGTTAAAGGAAATTTGAATCGAAATTGGGTTTTTGGATAAGTGAAAGAGATTGAGAATTTATATTCGAAATCGAATATATAACTCAAGTTGAAAATATAATTAGATTAGTTTATAATTAAGATTGACATATATTTGAACAAGTTATATTCAAATACGAAGGTGAAATAGGCAAAACAGTTAATTAGCAACTAGTTAATGGGAATTTGAATAATTGAAATTAAATTTAACTTAAGTAAGTTAAATGGATCGAAATGAATAAATTGAGTAAAATCAATGTGAATGAACTAGGAATTGGGTGTGAATAAAGGAAAAAAACCAAAAGAGTCAAAAAGAAAATATATTTGTAAAAAATATAAAGGAAATATATTTGTAACACAAATACAAAGGAAGTTATGTGCAAACAAATAGAAGGAGAAATATTTGTATAAACATTTACAAATAGAATTTAAAAGGGAATATTTGTAAAACATTTACAAATAGATTAAATGGAAATATTTATTTATAGAAAATAAATAGAAGGTTATAAATGAGATATTTATTTGTAATATAAAAAGAATTTAATCAAAGGAATATTTAGAAGATGAATAGAAAATGGAAATCTGTTTTAGCAGATAAACAGAAAAGATTTAATTTATAAATAACAGTTTATAAATTAAATTAAATATTTATCATTCGATAAATGGAATATATAAGTCTGAGCTTATATAGAGAAGAGATATTGGTTTTTAACACAAATAGTTTTAAATAGAAGGGGTACACCACAGTTGTATAAGTGAAGTAACGTTAGTAAAGAGAACATTTATAAAGTGAAGAACCGTTATTATTAGTAAATCTTTATAAATGAATAAACGTTATCCAATAGGAGTTATTCGAATATGAGAAGTCGATTAGTGTTAGAATAAATCGATTAGAGTAAGTATTAACCAGTTAGAGTTAATCAGTTAGGGTTAATCCGTAGAGTTAATTGAATATTAGTTATTTAATTAGAATTTATTGAATATTTGTTATTCAAATAAAGAGTTAACCAGATAAAGTTAATTGAACATAATTAATCGAATTAGAATTTAATTGAATGATAGTTATTCAATTAAAGTTGATCGAATATAGTATTGAGATAGAGTTAGTCAAACATAGTTACTTAGGATAAGTTGCCATTTCGTATGACTGCTAGCGTAATTCGCAGGGCTGCAGATAGCCTAGGCCGGTCGGATGTTTCCTGGGGGAATCAGGCGTAACCATTGTCATCGCTGCGATCTAGAGTCAAGCGAATGGAGTTAAATCAAATATTAGTTTATTCGAATAGAACTAAAGGAGTTATCAAATATAGTTTATTCGAAAGGAATTATCGAATTTGGTTATTCGAAAGGAGTTACCAATTATTAGTTAATCGAAGGAGTTATCGATTATTAGTAAATCAAAGGAGTTATCGATTATTAGTAAATCAAAGGAGTTATCGATTATAGTTTAATCGAAAAGAGTTATCGATTAGTGTAATCGAAGTGAGTTATAGAATATTGGTTATTCGAAGGAGTTATCGAATATAGCTTATTCGGAAGGAGTTAAGTGAAAAGAGCTAATCAAATAGAGTAATTAATAAGAGTAAATTGAATAGAGTAAATCGAATATAGTTTATTCGAAGAAGGGTTTTCGAATCTAGTTATTCGAAAGAGAGATTATCGAATATAGTTATTCGAAGGGAGGAGTTATCGAATAGGGATTTATTCGAAAGAGAGACGTAAGGAAGTTTGAAATGTTGAGTATCAAGTTAATGGGTTTGTAGCACTTTTTCTACCTTAGCAATTTCGAGGACGAAATTATTTTAAGTGGGGAAGATTGTAATGACCCGGATCCTTATGGGTTAATTTTTGAATATTTAATATTTACTTTAAATATTGGGGGGATAATATAAATGGAATTTTATATTATGTTATTAGTTTAATAATCAATTTCGATTTAATATCGAATACATTAAATTACCAGAATACGAAAATGGATTTAGATGAATTCAAATTGAATTTGAATTGAATACAGTTCAAATAATTAATGGGAAATTTTATTTGAATTTATAACGATAATAATATTAATTTATTATCGAAGAATTTAAATGGTTTGAATTTAAATCAGTTTAAATATATATCTGTCCCCGATGATCGAACTGGACTTCGATACTTATCCCAGTGGGTAAAGAATAGTGGTTTTACCCTAGGAATGTCATTTGTTGGGTTCAGAAAGGAGTTCGGCATCATGGGTATTTTAAAATAAAGAATACCGATTCCATATAAATTAAAATTTTAAAATAAAATATAAATCCTTTATTTGTAAGGACCAGAACAAAACAACTGTGCCTTGTTTATAACCTCAAAATCAAAGCAACACCGTGCCTTTTCCCTCTTCCACAAACTAAATCAAAACGTGGCCTCTTTGATTTTATTCGTTCACTCTATAAAAGAAATCCAAACCAAAAGCATCGATCTCCATTTCATTCCTTATCCAGTAAAAGGGGGATTCGATCTTGGTGTGTTCAGAGATTGTTGAGGGGAGCGATCGTTTTCGAATAGGGCGCCTAGGGCTAGTGTTCATCGTAAGGGGGTTTGGCGAGCAACTCGACCATCGCAAGGCCTGACGCTCGACGCTAGCTCGAAGCAATTCTGGATCTCGCGAATAAGTGGGTATCATGACATCATCGAGGAGCTTGGGAGGCCGCGGTTCTTCTTTACGCTCAAAATCAGAAGTCGCAATTCATAGTTGGGGGAAGGGATGAAATCGCAGGGGAATTCGTGGGTTCTGGTGAGATGCGATAGGTGTTCGACGAGTTTGTCTGACTTCAGCTAGGGTTCGAAGTGCGGTGGCCAACAGTGTTCAGCAGTGGTGATTTGGGGGAGAACGCAGGCTGCGGAGGGGAGTTCGAGCGCAGTGTAAAAGGGATGGTGAGGTAGAGTTTCAGATTTCAGAACTGTAAGAAGAAAAAGGAGTGTAGTACAGTTGTTCGGTAAAATGTCAGAGTGGGATGGAGCCGTTATTTAGCTATTTGCAGTGAGAATGGATCGCTGAATTTTTGAGTTGCTTCATGGAGTTGATCGGCGAGTTGTTTCATCAATTAGTTGAGATCTATAAAGGATTAAGGTATATTATTTTCAAATTAAAACATATCTAAGAATAGTTTATTTAATTATCTTATTAGCTTAAATTGATGATAATTCGAATCTAAATTAGGATTTATTTTTGTAAGGTAATTAACGTTGATAATCATCGTTAGCTAATTTAAAATTTAGTTAATCATGTTTAGTTCAACTAGTACTTATAAAAGAAATATGTTTATATAAAAATCAGATGCGAACGTCGTAAACTAGTTGGGCTTATAGCTGTGGATTTACGTAAGCTGGATTTTAATTAGAATCAGAAGGGACCGAAAGAAAAATCATCGGTGAGTAAATCACACCTGTTTGTTTAGAATTATTTTTATATCGTTAAAAATAATTGTTATGCTTGTTTGAATGCTGTTTGGTTGATAAAAATATATATATAGTTATTTAGGGTTGACTATTATATATATATTGGGTTGATTGATTGGATTGTTCCCGCAGTTTCATTAGCGGATGCCCGCGGTACCATAGCGGATGATTACCCTATGCGCCCCACGCTATGATTAGTGGATGACCTTCTATACCGCGATATCCTGCCTCGAAGCAGGATGGGTATTATTTTGTTGACTAACGTCTGTGGATGCAGGAAAACAGGTCGGAGGAATCCAACTGGATTCCTCAAAAATATATATTATCTGTTTGTTTGTTTGATTTCATATATATTCATTTATGATGTGTTAAAAATAAAATGATTGAAACTTGGTTGATTCGATTGTTTAAAATATCAATGGGGCTTGAATATTGATCTATAAAAATATCGTAAAGGGTATTTGAGATTTTAAAAAGGTAATTCTATTTTTATAAATAGAATTTGAATTTTAAATAAAACTATAGAAAATATTAACTTGTTTGAAGGTATATAAAACAAGTAATTGAATTTATAAACTTTGTTTATAAATGAAAAGATGGAATTTGAATTGAATTTATAAACTTTGGTTATAAATGAAAAGATGGAATTTGAATTGAATTTATAAACTTTGTTTATAAATGAAAAGACGGGATTTGAATTGAATTTATAAACTTTGTTTATAAATGAAAATATGGGATTTTATGACGACCCCAAATCCCGTACTGACGGAGACAAGGGTAATCTTTGGAATATAACACAAAACAGATAATAGCAGAACAGAATTAAATAAATACACCATATAATGAACAATAGAATATACTGGATAAAAGTAATCATCAGAGTTACACAGTATACAGGATCCTACTTAGTACAAATACAGTTCAGCTATACATAAATGTCTACAGCGGAAAAACAAACAAAATATGTACAATAGGAGCTGAACAGCATAAAAAGAGATAAATGATAGAATCCATCTTCAGCTCCAGCTATCCAGAAAGAACCAGCTAAACCTGAATATAAGGTTGCCCATGTAGAAAAAGGGGCACCCGAGTTTGAAAGTGAAACAAACTACGAGTCAGTCATGGGACTGGTATGAGAAATCTACTCAACACATATATAATATGGCTAATCACAGGACCACGCCACTTTCGTGGAACGGGTTTACTCCGTTGGATTGCCAGTGCTTTAAACAAATCATTCTTTTAAAACAACGCAATGCATTTATAAAAATGAAGCCGTTATAAGACTCAGTTCCCATCACACAATGCAACGCAAACCGGAGGATAGAGTTTTTCCTTATAACGACCAAAATATGCTTGATACGAATAAAACAAAGGTATTTGATATTATTGCTAGTGTTTACATGTTTTGAAAACAATTTCGAATCATAACTATCAATCATAGACGGCATGGGTACCATATATCATGTCGCCATATATATATATACAATCAAAACCGCACGATGTCGTATTTGGAAATTGGATTTCCGTCATGAACCAAGGCAAAAGATAGTCCTTGCCGAATTCGAGACGCTCTAGCCCGTGTCTCAAGGTACAGCCGCGACCATACCCTGGATCGTCAGGGCCGGTCCACACGAAGTGGATTATAATGCCTGAACAATGCGTTTCTCCACCCTTTGGGGTGTAAATGAGCCAACGAATGACTCCATCGGACCCGGATCGTCCGATCAAACCGAGGCGCCTCGCAACAGCAACAACCACATAGGTGAAAAGTATATAAATGTCAGGGCTGGTAGGTCACTGACACCACCCTAGCTAGAAAGAAAAAGCACGTCCCCCCTGAGGTCCTTCTCCCATTTCTGGTTCATACCGGGGTGTGAGGCTCGCGAATTTACGTTATACACAAAGCTACGCCACACAAGCGGTGCTCTGATCATCACCACAAGACTTTGCTTTTCAACAGAAGCCCTGATCACTGCATCTTAGCATGCCACACAGGCAATTCATGCCATGCGACTGATGTCCATCGATATACAACTTCTGAGCTCGTGCGTTTCAGAGAAGGGCGTTAAGCAAAAGAATAAATTCTCCACCGCCAAATAGATGTATATTTAGTAGGGATCAATCAACACAGAATAAAATCCAATGTCAGACACGCAGTCCATTTACAAGTCCGTTCTGGGTCTGAACGAAACCGGAAGCACTAAATACCTCGCAAACCCATCGATCACCACGTACGTCTGGACAATCACCACTCATTATCCATATTTCGGGATGCCTCCCAATCATGACCTCGGTTACCATCCAAACGAGGTGAAGATCTCCGGTCTTCGACAATCGTCTTCATCTTCGACTTTCAATCGTCGGTCAGTTATTTGAAATGAGAATTAACTCGGCCTTTTCAAATAATTCACGTATATTTAGAATTTCAAGTCAATTTATTTCAATGGTTAAATTATTTGACAACACCAATTTTGTTCTTTAATGTAATTTTCACACCAAACACATTCAACCATCAAAAGCCACATAAATCGAGCAAATTCAGTTTATTTCCATTCCATATCGTTGGTGATATTTTAAAACGATTTATCGCTATTTTTATTTATTTTAAAATAGCCAATTTATTCAAAACGACGCTTTGGGCCATAACGCGGCTGTGGCGCTGTTTTTCTTCAGATTTGATTTACACATATCTGAAAATCTAACCGTTGGATCTTCACAAAATTTACATCATTGGAAAGGTCTTTCCAAAACGAATCCAACGGTTCCAGTTTCGGGAAAATCCGACGGTCTGATCTCCCGGTACAATCGTTTGAAGTTTCGATTTCAAAATACGAACTGCAGCGTCGTTATTCGATGTAATATAATTATATTTATATATATATATATATATAATCATTTCTGGCGCTGTTTTTCTTCAGATTTGAATTAAACCTTCCAGATAATCCAACCGTTGGATTTTTACAAGGTTGGTGCCGTTGGAAATATATTTCCAAGGCGAACCCGACGGTTGCGGTTTCGGGAAAATCCAATGGTCGGATTTCCCGCACTAGTTGTTTGAAATCACGGTTTCAAAATACGAACTGCACAGCCACGTTTCGTTTTAATTTTATTTATATTTATATATTTATATAAATATAGTTCATTTAAAAATTCTTATATCGTTTTCATTTCAAATATTTCACTAACGCCTTTAAATTTTGGAAAATTTCGCCATAACCTCCTTTGTACGGGAGGGCTGGGAAAATTCCCAAATAGCCACACGGGCGTCTCATGTCGAAAAGAAAAAGAAAAAGCCAAGCGGCTAGCCAATAGGCTCATAAAATCATCACCCAAACAAAACAGTAAATGTGTACCTATTTGTCGGGCACAAAATTTTATTCCTCTTCTCTAGCCCCTTCGCTAAACTGTTCAATAAATATGCATGTACATATATATAGTTCTTATCATTTATCATTTTCTATTCAACTTCATATTCGATTTCTATTTGGTTTAAAAACACCATTCATTCTAACGTTGCATGTATAGGCAAAAATCATATCATTAGCTAATTAATGAATATTTCAACTCATATATGTTTATTTGAACGAGTGGCTATTTTTAACACTTCACATTTCAACGATTCATGTATAATATAAAAATGTGATTTTTATTTTAAAACAATTCATTTCAAAACACTATTATTTTATATATTTCATATTGGTGATAAAAATAGGATTCTTCTTATAAAACAATTTCTTTCAAAACGAGATTATTTTACACAGTTCATATAGTCGATAAAAGGTGATTTTTATTATCAAACCATTTATTTCAAAATATGAATACCATTCAACACATGAATTTCAATTCAACGAATGAATATCGATTCAACACATGAAGGTTTTCTATAGTTTCTATATATAGATAGAAATGTGATTTTTATATTTAAAACGCGAATACCTTTCAACCCATGAATTTCTAATCAACGAATGAATATCAATTCCACATATGAAGGTTTTCTATTCAATGAATAAATATAGTTTAAGCAAATGAAAATAATTCAAACACACAAATATTATTCAAAATTTCGGCAACATAACGGCAGGGTAGTTAAAACCGGGACCGTCCCTAGTACGGCTCCTCGCTCTACCTTAAAACCTCGCGGTTTTTGACAATGGGGATCATGCATCTAGTTCGCACGCAGACGGCATGTATATTTTTATTTCATTTCCACAAACTAATCCTATGTGGTTTCAACCAAATATTTTTCAACCACAAACGGGTATTTTTCAACCACAATCAATCAATATCAACCACAAAAAATCCCATACAACCATTCGCTATCAATCAATTTTCACACCAATCACAATCAATAAATATCGCCCATGGTTTGTGGACGAGGGGCGTATATATATATATATATATATATATATATATATATATATATATATATATATATATATATATATATATATATATATATTTATATATAGCAATTCACTTTTATTTTAACACATATATAATTTTTACAACGCATATACAACTTATACATCGAACGTACAACTTATACAACGCTTATACAAGAGGTGTACAACGCTTATATAATTCATACATCGACTATATAATTTATACATCGTCGTTTTTCCATATTGTTTATAAATTAGAAATCTCACATTGGGTTCCACTCCACCAAAAATAGCAGAAGGCTCAGAAAAATATGCGGTCTCTTCTAAAATGTAGAAGGCGTCCACACGAGTCCACTGTCTCTTGTTTCACTGAATTTCGTTACTGTATGGAGAAGTTATGTCACTTTATACACTGATTACAAATTATATAATTAAATAATAATTAAATTTACAAATTACCCTCATTAAACCCTAATCAGGCCGTCGCTTTTCCTTATCTGCTCAAACTAGGGTTCCACTTTTTGCCATCGTCGCTCAACTAAACGGCGATCTGACCATGCCGCGGGCCCCGCCTCCGCGAGCTCGACCTCCGCCGCCCCATTTAGTTGAACTCGATCGAGTCTCGGGCTCCAGAAATTGAAAAGAGTGGTGCCACTTCGAGCGAGCGATTCAAGAGAACCACCACCTGAGATCTGATCAAAGCCGTATCATTCCAGAGATCGAAGAAGGCGCCACCGGTTTTGCTTTGGGATCACGAACTAATTCGAAATGGTGGAGGATAAATTTGGGATCGAATTTCCAAGAATTATGACCGTTAATTCGTAGGAGGCGGCTCAGAGAAAGGCAACGAGGTTTAGGGTTTCGTTTGACCAATGTTGACTTATATATAATATAATTTAATATTATTAAATTTGGGAATTTACTTGTTTAACGCCATGAACTCTAAATGAATCCCAACGACTGTTGCCCCTAGCTAATTACCCCCATCCCGGACACAATGGGATATGTTTCGTAAGACATTTTTATTGTTACAGTCATTTATTCTTCAAATTAAAATATAAAACATTCAATATTTAATTTGAACGTGCATTTCAATTTTCCAGGGCCACAAATTGATTCGAAAAATTCCAGAAAAATAAATCTAGCTATGTTTTGACGATATGGTTCCAACAAAACTAGTTTCGTCGAATTCTGAGACCGTTTGCAAAAAGGCCCATTTTTGGTCGATCCAATTTAACTGTAATTGACCAAAACACATTTTCTTTTTCCACGCTCACATACTAGCTTCAAAAATTATGAAATTTGAAACCTAGCAATAACTTCACACCCCGGATCCAACAAAAGTGGTTTCGTCGAATTCCGAGGTCGTATGCAAAATGGCCAATTTCACGGCTATATAAATTCCATAGCAACCTTTCTGAAAATACATTCGGCCATAACTTTTTCTTTCCGCTATGAAAATTCGATTTTTCAGATTCGATAGAAAGGTATTCACTAACAGATTTAAATATTTTTGGTTTCACTAAAATCCATTTTGTTTTGCACCCGGTACAGTCCGACAAAGTTTGAATTCAATTTTTGAAACTTCAGCGCCTTTTCAATCCTTGTTTATAATTATAATAAATTATATTCGTTTTCAATTGTCGATTCAAACTCACTTTCCATTGCCATTATTTAAAATATTTGTTTTAAATATTTAAAATTCATTATTTTAGCCAATCCAAAAATTTTAAATTGGTTCAGATTTTCTGGGTCGTTACAGATTTGAATGGGAATTTATAAACTCTGTTTATAAATGGAAAAGATGGGATTTGAATTGAATTTATAAACGTTGTTTATAAATATATAATGGGGGACTTTAAATAAAATTATAAACGTTGTTTATAAATAATGCAGAGAATTCAAATAGAATTTGAATATAGAATTCAAATGGACTTTAAACTATAGAATTTGAATATAGAATTCAAATGTACTTTAAACTATAGAATTTGAAATTAGAATTCAAATGAAGTTTAAATAAAAAGAATTCAAATAGAATTGAATTGGAATTTGAATAAGAAGTCGATAAGGGAACGAGAGTATGAGTATAATTAGAATTTGTTAATATGCAGTTAAAATATATTTGAACATGTCATGTTCAAATATGAGGGTGAAATAGACTGAAGAGTTAAGTAACAAATTTATTTAACAAATTGAGTTAAAACGATTTGGTATAGTTAAATAGATTGAGCAGGTATAGATACAGGAGACAGGTTTGGAATAAAGTGTTAGAAGGTATATATATATATATAGATTGCCCGACAAAAAGGTACGTATTTAATTCATATATGAGATTTTATGCGCCGTATCGGCTAGCCGCTTGGCTTTTCCTTTTTCTTTTTGATTAGAGAGGCCTGTGTGGCAGTTTGGGTATTTTCCCAATGCTCCCGGTACAAAGGAGGTTATGGCGAATTTTTCCAGGAATTTAAGGAGTTAGAATATTTTTAAGATAATTTGATAATTAGAAATATATATATCAATATATATTGAAGTCGATAAGGAAGCGAACTTAAAAATAGAATAGTATAATTAAAAAGGAAGACTAGAAATAAAATCTCGAAAGAATAGAAAGAGAAAGTATATATGTGTTTAAAAGTGAAGAAGTAGTTGTATGGTATTGATTTTTCGAGTAAGTAGTCATATCTGTTTTGACGTTATAAATGTTATTCAGTCAAGGTCTGAGAGGTAGTTATACCCCAACTTGATTGATTGCATTATTAACAAATAAACAGTAAGATTTCAGGCTCGAAGATCAATGTTGAATAAGAGTTAGTTAAATATAGTATTTGGGTTGTCGTAACGATGTTTTACACAACATCCGTTTTAACCCAAATAAATGTAAGCTTGGAAATAGAATAATAAATTTTTCTAAAGCTAGAAAATAAAGGAAGGCGATATCCGGAAAAGTTTTCCAAATAATGTAAAAGGCCAATATGGTTATTAAAAATATTTGGTTAACAAATATTGATAAAGAAATAGGGAAATGATTTAATTAATGAAATATTAATTAAAGGCTCACTGATTGTTGGATGTTTGGATGAACACTTGTTTTATTCGATAGTTAAATCATCGACTATCGAAACACTTGTTTTTATTCGATAGTTAAATCACAGACTATCGGAGTTTTGACCATCGTTGTCAATATGGAGAGACCGGTTGGATTATTATCCGAAGAACCACTCCGTATTGGCAGTAGTGTGCAAATCATATTATATAAAGAAAATCAAAGACGGAGTAGAGTGCAAGGACTTTTTCTATTAATAGAAATTGTGCCTTCGATTCATCCTGTTCCTGGGTGACGGGTATGGATGAATGTCTGACAGAGTATGTCCAGAAAGGTCACGTACATTGATTTCTTCAACCGTACCAAGAGTGGAAGCGGAGAAGGAAACTTCTTTTAGCTAACATGTAATGTACTGTTGAGGACGTCAATCGGTGATTTGATGGATTTGACGAGGTGGCATTCGAAGTGAATCTGGTGTGATGATAAAGCGTAGCTTCTAGCCTCATCAACCGGTAAATGACAAAAATCGGGCAAGCAGCATGGCTATGTAGATCGCACCTATTAGGGTGTATAATCGCCTGATCTAGAGTTTCATTTATTTCAAAAAAATCTATTGTCAATGCTGTCCCATTCGGGAAACGGTTGCTGATCCCAATCGTTGGTGATATACATTCGATACACTCAAGCGAAATGAGTGGTCGGTCATGTGTGGCTGAGTTGCAAGATGTTCTTGTTGAACTCGGTGTATTCTCCTCTAGAGATATACCAGCGGAAGGTGGTTCCATACCTTGTCATAGTTGGAAAACCAAATACCCAATACGTGCTTGCGGTTTTGATTGTATATTATATATGTGGAACGTGAGATGAAAACGTTCCACTAGATTGTTATTTACTTGATTTAGACATTATTATAATATCAAAGAGTTTGATATAAAGATTATTATTCCTTTCAAAAGGGATTTTGAAAGATAAGTCAAATGTTTGGATTCTCATAAGGGAAAAACCCGTTCTGTGTTATACGGCGTGGTCTTATGAGATATCATTTAGTTTTCTGAAACTGTTTTAAACTGTTTACTCATACCAGTCCCATGACTGACCCGGAGTTTATTTGTTTTGTTCTACCTAAACTCTTGGGTGCCTAAATTTGTACGGGCAGTCAAGTAGTTCAGGATTTTTCAGATATATCTAAAGGAGCTTGGAGCAGGAGGCTTCAGCGTTATCTAGTTATAGTGTTGTTCCGTTGTGTTGTAAGTGTTGTACTCTGGTAAGTGTATGTTATACAGTTGAGATTTTGTATCTCAAAAGTTATAATACATTATATTTTGTTCCGCTGCGATGTGAGATTCTGTGTTGTTATTTTTGTTCTTCTTCTATCTCTTTCTTCTAAAAAAAATGTTTCGTATTTTCGTGATATTTGGGTTGGACGTATGATGTAATAGTCAACTCTGATGTTGCGGATTTGCGGGTCATTACAGTTTGGGTGTAGATTATATGTTAGTTTGTACACAAGTTTACATGTGAATCAAATAAAGTGACTATGTGCAAGTTTAGGTAGGAATTGGATTCACATATATAGAAGTTTACCCCTTTAAATTTAGATCTATGACATACATAATTTTATGCAAGTTTGTGACAATGGCCTATACAAGTTTTGAATGAAAAACTATACTCACATATGCAAGTTTTAGGTGAAAAACTATATTATATATATGCAAGTTCACACCCTTAGGCCTATGATTAGATTCATGACAATACAAAGTTTACGCAAGTTATGTTGTAATCCTTATTTGCAAGATTAGATCCATTTTGTGTGTTATGCAAATTTGCGATGCTAGACTAATTGCTAGTCTAGTATACATATATGTCATGACAAACGAACGAACAACGTGGGGACGATGGGGGGTAATATTGAATATACACATATTGAAAATTGGCATAAACGGCCTTAAAAAGGCATATAATTAATTTAAGACATTGATTGGAAAAATTGGCATTTATGGACATAATTGAGACAATTATGGACATAATTGAGACAATTATGGACATAAGTATATTCGAAATTCATTAACAAATTTGAATAGGGATATTAATCCATTTTGGGATTAAATAAAGATATGTAATAATTAATCACTTGAGACACGAGGTTAGACTCGTTTGTGGTGTAAGACTGCCCGGACCCACCCGGCAAATCCAGCAGCCACAAATGCCAATATAACGTGAGAGGTCAAAGGCATGAATTAAATGTGTAACAGTTGTAAAGACACGAGGTTAGGCTTGTTTGTGGTGTAATACTGCCCGGACCCGCCGGGCAAATCCAGCTGCCACAAATGCCAATCTAATGTGAGAGGTCTTTACATGGTTTCAGTGTTATTGAATTAAGAAACACTTAACCAGATAAACATGTGGTGGGATATGAGGGGGTTAAGTGGGTGCTTTGGGTGGCATGTGAAATTAAGAGGGTGCCTTGGGTGGCATGGGAAATACGATTAGATGCACTTAACCAAGATTGAAACATGTAAAAAGACATGAATAAGAATGGGGTTAAGTGGGAAAAAACCTTAGAGGGGACCAAGCATAGGTGGAATGCTTGTGTCATGCATGGGGGCCCTTTTCAAACCAGTAACCCATTAGGTATCTTCGTGGGCTCGACCCAAGTCGAGGACGGGACACGCGTACTGAGTTTGATTGTAAGAGGTCAAAATGGGTTAGCGGTGGCAATGCAAGTCCAACGGGGTCATATGCGTGTGTGGGCCCGGGCTGGTAGGTAAGACGTTGTTGCATCATGTAGATATAAGCCGTGCATTTTGGTGGTATCGGGTTGCCACTTTGGGTAGTGATACACCCCATTGTCAGGCCAGCACGGGTATCTACGAGTTAGGGAGTCGGTCGAATGGGGGTAGTGGGTACACCTAGTGGAGATAGGGGCAGACGACACTTATGAAGGCAGCTAGGGGTACACGAAACTACCATTGTCATTATTAAGTTCTATAGGCGGGATTCACTTTTTGGGTGTTTGGTGAGGTGCAGTGTAGTAATTATCCTATAGTGATTAGGTACGCCTTTGACGTTATCTTTGTTCATCTTATTTCCTTTGTTTGCTTTGTCATACCCATTTGTTCACAGTCATTTCCTTACTTTCTAGCTTATGCCTTATCCTAGTTACTTAATGATTATATTGTTAAAGTTATTGCACTCGCCAGACTTTACGTCTGACCCCCTTTGTTTCCAACTCTTTTCTTCTTTCCCCCCTCCCCCCCCCCCCCAGGTGCTCAGGGTGGGACTAGTACTAGTGGAGCTTGATTTATCTCTTTCTTTGGAAGTTGCTTGGAACACTGAAGTAAAAGTTCAGCCTATCTTATTTATGGTTATTTTATGTTGGGGTTATGTCTTTCATTTATGTACTCTGATTTAGTCAAGATGGATATTATGTACTTGACTCTAGTCTTTGGTTTTTTGATGATGTAATCAAACTTATTTGTTTACCGCTGCAATGAACGAAGTTTTAAATTTTTAAGTACTATTTTATATATGTCTTGTTGTTAAGTTTCTATTCTATACACATATAAAACGCTTCATAAAAGTTAATGCATTCCCTTTGTGTGTGACATTAATGGACGTGGGGTGTCACATTAGGGTTTAGATTTAGGTTGCTTATATAGAAGTTTGATTTAATAAGAGCCGTTAGATCAACCTAGGACCAATCAAAGCCATTCAAACCTAAGAGAATCAACCAGAACTTGCCACACAAGCCCTAATGAGTCAGAATATTGTCACACAAAGAAACACGTCAGGCTTCAGATCTGGCCCGAGGGGAAGGTCGACCTATGTACCTAGGTCGACCCCCTGGTCGACCTGGTCTCTGGGCAGGAAATTTCCTACCCAGCCTGCTTCGGGGTTTTAGAATTTTGAAACTTTAAATTTGAATTTCGGGCTGGTTTTATTATTTAAATTCTTGAATCTTCTGAAGGTCATAACTTCTTCATACGGAGTCTGATTTACGCAAACTCGGACTCTATCATAAGCAAAATTCCAAGACGAACGACCCGTTTCCCTTAATTCTTCTCTTTAAATTAAGTATACTTTAATTTGTTACTTTAATGTTCACAGAAAATACAGGGTGTTACATTAAGCTATAAATATATTTTAATGTTTACAAACCTTTTTCTAGAAATATTTAATTTTTAGGGTTTTGCATTAGGCAAAAGGAACCCAGAGGGAAAAGATTTATGTGTGAGAGAATAGCTAGGTCTAAGATATTATTTATAGATGATCTTGGGGATATCTAGCCGTAGGATGATTTGATTAAATTTAAAGAGAGTGTAGCTAAGATCATGTAATATGGGGTTATACTAATACAAAATATAATTGTAGTATAATAAATAGAAGCAGTATAGAAAAATGACACTAGAGAATTTTACACCGAATCGGAGTGACATCCTACGTCCAATCATAGATTTCTTTTCGAATATCGACTAACAACACTCTCACTTAACCCGGAGTAACAGCTATACAACACCCAAGCAGATAAAAAGGAATTTCATGCCTCGACAACCTAAAATAAATTCGAACGTGCCTGAGCAGACGAATAGAATTTTAGACTTGCTTGAGTAGATGAACGGGACTTCAATAAATACAAAAGATAATTTTGACTATTTGTGTTCTTGATAACAAGGATTTGTAACTAACGGTACACCATTCCTATATTCTTCTTCTCAAGTATATATATACATATATGTGTGTGAAGATAATAAAGGAAAATATTTCTTAGAACAAAATAACTGAAGTTCGGATTTAAGCAATTTTAAGTCTATGAATACTTATAGTGTATATAAATAGTATTCATAATAGATTAAAAAATATTAGATTCAGAAAAGTGATTTAGATTGTGAATAAAACATGTATATATAGTAGTTAAATAGTTGCATCCGTTTATGAAGAGATTTAATTGAATAGAAGCATCAATATCTATTTGAAAATATTGTAACTCTTCATTAATTGAGGTGAATATTCCGAAAATATGACAGTTATAGTATTTTCAGTTAACCAAATTATTATGCCATTTTATTGAAGTTCATATGCTTGTGCATGTGTGCATGGTGCACATTTTCCCCAGATTTGGTCGACTGGCTATACTAATTCATTCGACTGAATTGACAAAATTTCTGAAAGATTACTAAGTTCATTGGTAAAGGCATGTGTTTAACTCTTGGCTCACAAGGGTTTGAGTCCTAACTTTGCATATTTTTAGCCAATTAATTTTCCATCATTGTTTTGAAATAACTTTAAATATAAATCATGTTGTGTTATGTTATAAACCACATAAGGATATATTTTAACAATATTGTATATTACTAGGACTCAAAAGTCAGAAAATAATAGAACTATGCACCGGTTTGAAGTCTTGTCTCCATTGTAGTTTAAATCAATACGTGTGACTCTCTTTTTGTCGCTCTAATCCTCATCGAATCTCATTGTTGAAAGATAATCTCTTTGTCATGAATCAAAACCACGATTCAACATTCTCTACCTTTTTGATTGATGACGACCTGTTGATAAAGATACAATATACAACGATATATACAATATAAATTTCATACTTACTTCCCCTAAGTATATGGCGACATAATTTTCCCTACATGAAATGGTTAATGTATAAAGATTTCATCCCCTTTGTTATCGACAAAAAGGAATTTATAAATCATAGAATAGTGGGACATAACCAAATTATAGAATATCACAAATTATATCACATACTTTTAGACCATACCAAGGGGTTTTAACCTTCTATATTAGAAAGAAATATTACATGGCCCACCTAAGTCTTATATTTGAATTAATTTCTGTATAACATTTTGGATAGGATGAATCCATAATGTTTTTAATGAAAATCTTAGCTCATTATTATTATGAATAATGTTTTCATCTTTTCGATGATAATGAATAATGTTTTTATCTAAATTTATATACTCCTCCTGTGAATATGCACAATTATCTACCCCTTTGTCGACTAGAATGGTGAAAATAATCATTTGTTTTATGCCATATAAGAATTTAGACTGTTTCACAAAAATATTATATTTATAAAAAAAAATATCAACCCCAAAATAAATAAAACAATGAATTAGATATATCGAATTTGTTGTAATTCCATCAATCGTAAATGCCCACTTCCATCGTATTTAAGGAACATTAGCTATGTCAAATTCATATCATTTTTTATCTTTCTTGGATACCTACAAGAAATGAATTTTATATTGTGGTACCCACTTTCTTATTGGGAACCATAGGATTAGAAAATGGTACCAATACCCAAGAGGGTTCAATGGAACCTATAAAAATAAAATTTTCATTATCAACAACTGAATCAAAATAATTGTTGATATATTTATCTTTATATTTTCAATTAACAAGAATACAAATACTTAGACAGTTTCTATTCATTGTTGGTCCTAACCTCGCCTCTCGTTGAGGCGATTGACGAATCACCCTAGTGTCACCTCGTCACAACATTCTGACTGCAAAGCTACTTTTACAGTCAAGGCCCACCCACCAGGTAGTAATGCGGAGACCCAACCTCTACAAGCACAGCCTAAACATCTACCACCGCACAGAGACTACCAGGAGCACCTTAAGTATCTCAAGAAGCCGCGTGCTTCCCCTTCCAGTCCTTCGGAGCTAACAGGATAATCAGATGGATGTACGCTCCCCTCGTGCCTCATGACACCGCGATGATCTACCCCGATGGGTTATTCAACTTAAACGTGCAAACTGGTCCAAGCGCCTTATTTTAATATGTTATTAGACACTATGTCTAAACAATCTTTTACGCGCTTGCTTTACCTCATCAGGTTTACATTTAACTTAGTTATTCCCATTTACATTGACTTCTTATTCAAGTTACCAAGTTCCTCTTTCTTATTAATTTCAGTCTTATAACTTAGGCCATTTAAGCCTATTAATAAGCCCACAACATGTTATTCTCTAGATTGAGATCCAAGGTATGTAATCTGGAATCCCTTTATATTCTTGATTGATTTCATAGTTACCATAAAATGTTCTACTTAATATGTAATTAAGTATATCCCAGTTCACATGTTTTCTACTTAACTTGTCACTTATTATTTATGATTAAATATAACTTATTTCATTTCATAAGTTTGCCTCATTCTTTCTTCTTTAATCATAATTCCATCATATATTGTCACTACAACTTATCGTTGTTTAGTTATTAACTTAGTTCTCTTAACCAAGGTTTACTAATAAGTTTTTCTCCCCATAAATATAACTTATGTTGTCCTCATCCGTAGATTTCAGATTCTCATTCTTACAAATAACTTAATTTACAATTAAGTACAACATATAAGTTATTCCATTTCCTTTATCTTTCATTATAACCTAAGTTATAATTTCCACTTGTCCTTAGGACAATCCTACTTATTATATAACATTCTCGTTAATGTAATTTATTTATAATAGATTATTACCATTCCCCGTTCATTCCATTTCTCTTACTCTTGTAATTATCTTTCATTCATTTCCTTATTCATTTCCATTCATCTTCATTAATCACAATTAGTGCTAATTATCTCTATCCAATTATATACATAAATTCATATTTATAAGCTTATATACTAGACATCTCAGATTAAGTCTATCACTTGTGGATACTGGATTTTCTGGGAGGTTCTGGGTAGACTTCTTCCGCAAGTTGACTTAACCTTGTGTCTTCGCACCGTTACATGTTTTATTTACGCACTAGACCTCTCACATTAAATTAACAACTTGTGGACGCTGGATTTGCCGGGCGGTTCAGAGCAGACTTCTACCACAAGTTGAATTTAACCTCGTGTTTAGGTGCGTTATAGTTTTCTATTCACTGTAAATTTAGGCATACTATTCATTTTAATTTTAATTGTAATATATATTTTACATATCATTATATTAATCCCATTTTGTGTCGCATGTTCTTTCTAACATGTAATTGATTATATTCTAACATGTAATCTTCTCTATTCTATAGTTAATAATCCAAGTACATAATATGCCACAAGTGAATCATGTAAGTACAATAGTAATCGTTACACATATTTTAACAAGTTTGCTGTAACGACCCAGAAAATCTGAACCAATTTAAAATTTTTAAATTGGCTAAAATAATGGATTTTAAATATTTAAAATAAATATTTTAAATAATGGCGATGAAAACTAAGTTTGAATCGACAATTGAAAACGAATATAATTAATTATAATTATAAACAAGGCCTGAAATGGCGTGGCAGTTTCAAAAATTGAATTCAAACTTTGTCGGACTGTACCGGGTGCAAAACAATCCGGATTTTAGTGAAACCAAAAATATTTAAATCTGTTAGTGAATATCTTTCTAACGAATCCGACCAATCGAAATTTGATAGCGGGAATCAAAAGATATGTCCAGTTGAAAATTCTGAATAGTCGCTATGGAATTCAGGCCCTTAAAAATGGACATTTTGCAAACGACCTCGGATTTCGACGAAACCACTTTTGTTGGATCCGTGACGTCAAATTATTGCTAGGTTTCAAATTTCATAATTTTTTGAATCAATATGTGAGCGTGGCAAAGGAAAACGCGTTTGACCAGTTTCAGTTGATTTTAATCGACTGGAAATTGGCAATTTTTCAAACGGTCTCAGAATTCGACGAAACTAGTTTTGTTAGGACCGTATCGTCAATACGAAGCTAGAAAATATTTTTCTGGAATTTTTCGAGTTCGTATGTGGCCCCACTAAATTGAAATGTGCGTTTAAATTGAATATATAAAGAAGTACACTTTAAATTCAATGGAAACTGATTGTAACGATCGAATCAGCTTGCGATACATATCCCATTGTGTTCGGAATGGGGGTAAAACGCTATGGGCGACAGGCGGTAGGCCTCGTTTCGAGGTCGTGGGTAAAAGTCAACTTTATGCTATTAAATTAATTAATAAATTAAATAAAAAAATATAGTATATATTTCCCTCCCTCCCTTTATCTCCCTTTCTGGCCCCCCGATTCATTAATCAGAAAAGAAAAAAAAAACTAAGCCTATCGAGCAGCCGCACCCCCCCTCAAGCGAACGCCGCCGACGAAGACGAGCCGCCTCCGCCTGTCCCCCCTCCATCGATCGAAGACCCGAGCCTCCAGAAGCCATCGCGAGCGATTCGAGAGCCCCCCCCCCCCCCAGTTCGAGACGCTGAAGCCGCCCCCCCTGGAAGCGAGCTCCGCCTGCCGCCGACGTCTTCTTCCTCCCCCCCCCCCCCTTCGCAGATCACGGTGAGTACTTTAAGTTATTTTATTTTTATTTTTATTCTGTAAAACTGATTTTATAAAGGTATAAAACAGATTTTAAAAATGGTTTAAAACTGATTTTATAAAGGTATAAAACAGATTTTTAAAATGTTTAAAACTGATTTTATAAAGGTATAAAACAGATTTTTAAAACGGTTTAAAACTGATTTTATAAAGGTATAAAACAGATTTTTAAAATGGTTTAAAACTGAATTTATAAAGGATTTAAAAACAGATTTTTAAAATGGTTTAAAAACTGATTTTATAAAGGTATAAAACTGATTTTTAAGAAGTTTAAAAACTGATTTTATAAAGGATAAAAACTGATTTTTCAATTATAGTAAAACTGTTTTTTTTTAAAGGTTAAAACTAAATTGTAAAAAGAAAAAAAATTCGAATTTTAAAAAGAAAAAAGGTTTGAGCTTTAAAATAGAAAAGATCAGATTTTTAGAATGGAAAAGATCATATTTTTAAAATAGAAAAGATCAGATTTTTAGAATGGAAAAGATCGTATTTTTAAAATAGAAAAGATGGAATTTTTATTGAGTAGAAGAAGTAAGATATGATTTTTATATTTTTAAAGTAATAAAAATATAATTTTTACATCATAGGAATAATAAAAATATGATCTTTATATATTGAATAGCGCAGTCAAAATTCGATTTTTATATATTGAATAACATAGTAAAAATTCGATTTTTACATATGTAGAGAATACGGGCGACGAAGCGACAAAAGGCGAGAAAGGCGAAGATTTCTCTAAGTAAAGTGTCGTGAAGTTGGATAGCTATTGGTGAGATTTCTGATTTAAAAATTATAAATGTGTGAGAATTTCTCACTCTTCAATTTCTTTTTCTAAATATTATATATGTGTGAAATGAAAGTGAATTGCTATATAAATATATATATATATATATATATATATATATACGCCCCTCGTCCACAAACCATGGACGATATTTATTGGTTGAAATTGGTGTGGAAATTGATTGATAGCGAATGGTTGTTTGGGATTGTTTGTGATTGATATTGGTTGATTGTGGTTGAAAAATACCCGCTTGTGATTGAGAAATACTTGGTTGAAACCACATAGGATTAGTTTTGTGGAAATGAAATAAATATATACATGCCGCCTGCGTGCGAACTAGATGCATGAACCCCATTGTCAAAAACCGCGAGGTTTTAAGGTAGAGCGAGGAGCCGTACTAGGGACGGTCCCGGTTTTAACTACCCTGCCGTTATGCTGCCGAAATTTTGAATAATATTCGTATGTTTGAATTATTTTCATATGCTTAAACTATAGAAAACATTCATGTGTTGAATTGATATTCATTCGTTGATTAGAAATTCATGTGTTGAATGGTATTCATATTTTGAAATAAATTGTTTGATAGTAAAAATCACCTTTTATCGACTATATGAACTGTGTAAAATAATCTCGTTTTAAAAGAAATTGTTTTATGATAAAAATCCTATTTTTATCACCTATATGAACTATATAGAAAAATAGTGTTTTGAAATGAATTGTTTTACAATAAAAATCACATTTTTATTGTATGCATAAATCGTTGAAATGTGAAGTGTTAAAAATAGCCACTTATTCAAAATGAACATATATGAGTTGAAATATTCATTAATTAGCTAATGAAATGATTTGCACCTATTTATGTAACATTAGAATGAATGGTGTTTTTAAACCAATTAGAAATCAAATATGAAGTTGAATAGAAAATGATAAATGATAAGAACTGTATATATATGTACATGCATATTCATTGAACAGGTTATAGCAAAGGGGCTAGAGAAGAGGAATAAAATTTTGTGCCCGACAAATAGGTACACATTTACTGTTTTGTTTGGGTGATGATTTTATGAGCCTGTTGGCTAGCCGCTTGGCTTTTTCTTTTTCTTTTTGAGATTAGAAGGACCGGGAACGCTATTTGCGATTTCCCGATGCTCCCGGTGCAGGGGAGGTTATGGCGAAATTTTCCAAAAATTTAAGGTGTTAGAAAAATATTTGAAGTAAAAACGATATGGAAATCATTGAAGGAACTATATTTATATAAATATATAAATATAAATAAAATTAAAACGAAACGAGGCTGTGCAGTTCGTATTTTGAAACTGTGATTTCAAACAACTAGTACGGGAAATCCGACCATTGGATTTTCCCGAAACCTCAACCGTCGGGTTCGCCTTGGAAATATCTTCCCAACGGCACCAACCTTGCAAAAATCCAACGGTTGGATTGTCTGGAATGTTTAAATCAAATTGGATGAAAAACAGCGCCAGAAGCGATTATATTTATATATATATATATAAATATAAATATATATTTAATCGAATAACGACGCTGCAGTTCGTATTTTGAAATCGAAAATTCAAACAATTGTACCGGGAGATCCGACCGTCAGATTTTCCCGAAACTGGAACCGTTGGATTCGTTTTAAAAAGACCTTTCTAATGATGTAAATTTTGTGAAGATCCAACGGTTAGATTTTCAGATATGTGTAAATCAAATCTGAAGAAAAACAGCGCCACGGCCGCCTTATGGCCCGAAGCGTCGTTTTGAATAAAATAGCTATTTTAAAATAAATAAAAATAGCGATAAATAGTTATAAATATCATAAGCGATATGGAATGGAAATAAACTGAATTTGCTTGATTTGTGTGGCTTTTGATGGTTGAATGTGTTTGGTGTGAAAATTACATTAAAAGAACACAATTGGTGTTGTCGAATAATTTAACCATTGAAATAAATCGATTTGAAATTCTAAATATACGTGAATTATTTGAAAAGGCCGAGTTAATTCTCATTTCGAATAATCGTCCGACGATTGAAATTCGAAGATGAAGACGATGGTCGAAGACCGGAGATCTTCACCTCGTTTGGATGGTAACCGAGGTCCTGATTGGGAGGCATCCCGAAATATGGATAATGAGTGGTGATCGTCTAGACGTACGTGGTGATCGAAGGGTTTGCGAGGTATTTAGTGCCTCCGGTTTCGTTCAGATCCAGAACGGACTTGTAAATGGACTGTGTGTCTGACATTGGAGTTTATTCTATGTTGATTGATTTCTGTTAAATATACATCTGTTTGGCGGCGGAGAATTTATTCTTTTGCTTAACGCCCTTCTCTGAAACGCACGAGCTCAGAGGTTGTATATCGATGGACATCAGTCGCATGGCATGAATTGCCTGTGTGGCATGCTAAGATGCAGTGATCAGGGCTTCTGTTGAAAAGCAAAGTCTTGTGGTGATGATCAAAGCACCGCCTGTGTGGCGTAGCTTTGTGTATAACGTGAATTCGCGAGCCTCACACCCCGGTATGAACCTAAAACGGGAGAGGACATCAGGGAGGGCCTGCGTTTCTTTCTAGCTAGGGTGGTGTCAGTGACCTACCATCCCTGACATTTATATACTTTTCACCTATGTGGTTGTTGCTGTTGCGAGGCGCCTCGGTTTGATCGGACGATCCGGGTCCGATGGAGTCATTCGTTGGCTCGTTGACGCCCCAAAGGGCGGGGAAACGCAGTGTTCAGGAATTTTAATCCAAATCGGTGGACCGGCCCTGACGATCCAAAGGCTTAACTGAGTACTTGCCTGGGACACGGGCTAGAGCGTCTCTAATTCGGTAAGGACTATCTTTTGCCTTGTTTCATGACGGAAATCCAATTTCCAAATACGTGACTGTGCGGTTTCGATTGTATATATACATTTGGCGACATAGTGGCATGGGACGCTCATGTCGTCTAGGATTGATAGTTATGATTTGAAATTGTTTTCAAAACATATAAACACTAGTAATAATATCAAATGCCTTGTTTTATTCGTATCAAGCATATTTGGCCGTTATAAGGTAAAAACTCTATCCTCCGGTTTGCGTTGCATTGTGTGATGGGAACTGAGTCTTATAACGGCTTCATTTTATAAAAAGCATAGCGATGTTTAAAAGAAAGATTTGTTTTAAAGCACTGGCAATCCAATGGAGTAAACCCGTTCCACGAAAGTGGCGTGGTCCTGTGATTAGCCAATTATATATGTGTTGAGTGGATTTCTCATACCAGTCCCATGACTGACTCGTAGTTTGTTTCACTTTCAAACTCGGGTGCCCCTTTTTTCTACACGGGCAGCCTTGTATTCAGGTTTAGCTGGTTCTTTCTGGATAGCTGGAGCTGAAGATGGATTCTATCATTTATTTCTTTTTATGCTGTTCAGCTCCTATTGTACATATTTTGTTTATTTCCGCTGTAGACATTTATGTATAGCTGAACTGTATTTGTACTAAGTAAGATCCTGTATACTGTGTAACTCTGATGATTACTTTTATCCAGTATATTCTATTGTTCATATCTGGTGTATTTATTTAATTCTGTTCTGCTATTATCTGTTTCTGTGTTATATTCCAAAGATAACCCTTGTTTCCGTCTGAACGAGATTTCGGGTCGCCACAACGTGGTATCAGAGCTTTGGTTAAACTTAGTTCTGGAATATAACATTCGAACGAACTCGTCAGAAATAGAACCAGTAGTGTTCTAGGACGGGTAACTCCATACATATAGGATCAGTAATATCCTAGTATGAGTAGCAGAATGAAATAACACCTCGATAGACACATTTACATTCAAGTATTTGTCTCTATATTTTGAAATATCTTTTCTGTTGACCTGACACTTGATCTGCTATTTGCAGAAGAACTAGAAAATGAGTGCCAGAAACAGAAGAAGTAATACTAACCCGGATATAGAAGCTCTATTCATGAAGTATAGAAATCTGGGTGGAAAGTCGTTCTCGGGCGAAGAATCTATTATGAGAACACAAGCTTGGATTCGTTCGGCTGAGAAAATCTTCGAAGCCTTAAAACTGAGGGATGACCAGAAAAGATTACTGGCCTCCTGGGCTCTCAAAGATGAAGCTTTATTCTGGTGGGATTCAGTTATCAAAGATAATCCAGCAGGTGATATCACCTGGGACAGATTCAAAGTGATTTTCTTAGAAAGATTTACTCCTCCCGAAGCGACCGAGAGATTATGTGATGAATTTTCTTATTTGATACAAGGTGATATGACCATTCCCGAATATCATAAGAAATTTAATGAACTTTCTCACCTTGCCCCTCATCTAATTCAAAATCTGAAGAAGAAGAATTTTAGATTTATCAATGGGCTTCAAAGGAAATACCAGAATAAAGTATTGGGGCATGTGAAGCTTCCTTTTTCAGAAATGATATACATGGCTTATCAGTATGAAGACCTCCATAAGAAAGGAATGTTGCGCGACGAAGAGGAAGTCTGTTGTAGTGACAAAGAAGAGTCGGAAACTGATATTCTTGAAGCCAGTAAGAAGCCCAGTGCCAAGAGAAAAAGGGCTGAATCTGGGAAAGAACCAGTAACAACTGCTATTTGCTCTAACTGCAATAAAAAAGGACATTTGTCGATAAATTGTGGGCCCTTAAAGAAAAGAATCAAGACTGGATCTAAGGCCACTAAGAAACAAAAGAACCCCCATGGGGAAAGGAAATGCCATAAGTGTCACCAAGCAGGTCATATTGCACGGGAGTGTCAACTCTCAAAGAAATCCGAGGCAGTACATATAAACGAAATAGCAGAAACTTCTGAGCCCTCAGATAAGCAAGAGAGGTCTGATGTTTTAGAAGGCACGCTCAATGTCAAAAACATTCCAGTTAAAGTACTGTTTGACACAGGTGCATCACGGAGCTTTATTGCAAAGAGTGCAGTCAAGAAGTTGGATTTGAATTTGAAGAAGCTCAAAGAGCCAATGACTGTCCGAAATCCAGTGGGAGGTTCCATCAATCTCAGTTGGGTTTGTGCAGTACCCGTCTCTTTTTCTTGCTATAAATTCCCTATTATCTCTGTCGTCATGAATTTTGATGAATTCGATCTTATTTTGGGATTGGATTGGTTAACCAAATATGAAGCAGAGGTTAGATGCGCCGAGAGAGTTGTTAAGGCTAAGATTAAATCAGGGAGTTATATAACCATACCGTGTGAAGGTCAGAATGCTAATAGAAAAGACTTCTGGGCAGCTCTAAATGTTTCTCCAGCTCAAATAGAAAATGCCCCTGAAATCGCAGAGAATATTCCTGACCTCATCAAAGATATTCCTGTCGTCAAAAACTATGCGGACGTGTTCGAAGAAGTTGTTCGTTTACCTCCGCAGAGAGAAATAGATTTCAAAATTGCTTTAATTCCGAATGCAAGGCCGGTAGTTCACGCTATTCGAAGAATGTCCTTGAAAGAGAAAGAGGAATTACACAATCAAACACGACAGCTAGTATGGAAGGGTCTGATCAGGCCTAGTTTCTCTGATTGGGGTGCAGCCGTGGTATTTGTCCCAAAATCTGATGGTACTCTACGACTATGTGTGGATTATCGTGATCTGAACAAGCAGACAATAAAGAACAAATATCCATTGCCTCGGATTGATGATTTGTTGGATCGATTAAATGGAGCACAAGTATTCTCACGAATGGATCTAGCTACAGGTTTCCATCAACTTCGAATAGCCGAAGAGTGTGTTCCAATGACAGCGTTCGGAGGCCCCGACTTATTCTACGAGTGGTTAGTAATGCCGTTCGGCTTATGTAACGCTCCAGCTTATTTCGTCGATCTGATGAACAGGGTGTTCAGAGGGGTTTTGAATAAATTTGTTCTGGTTTTTATTGATGATATTCTAATCTTCTCTAAATCAAAGGCCGAGCATGAAAAGCATCTGGAACAGGTTCTAGAAATTCTGAGACGGAATGTATTAAAAGCCAAGTTTTCCAAATGTATCTTCTGGCAAGATGAAGTAAAATTTCTAGGCCACGTTGTATCTAAAGAAGGAATCGATGTGGATCCAAGTAAAATCACAGCTATTCAGAACTGGAAACAGCCTAGTACTCCCACTGAAGTCCGCAGTTTTCTCGGATTGGCTAGTTATTACCGGAAGTTCGTTAAAAACTTTTCGAAGATATCTAGTCATTTAACGAAGCTTACGAAGAAGCATTCTAAGTTCAAATGGACTCCAGAAAGTGAGGAGGCTTTCGAAGAGCTAAAGTTGAGATTAACGACTGCTCCAGTGTTAACCATCATCGATGGCAACCAAGATTTAAAAGTATGGACTGATGCTTCTAGAGAAGGCCTTGGCGCAGTGTTAATGCAAAGAGGTCAAGTGATTGCTTATGCTAGCCGTCAACTGAAGCCACACGAGAAAAACTACGTAACTCATGATCTTGAGTTATTGGCTATTGTGTTCGCTTTAAAAATCTGGAGGCACTATCTTCTGGGCGAGAGATTTGAACTGTTTACAGATCATCAGTCATTAAAGTATCTGTTCACTCATAAGGACTTAAATTTGAGGCAGCAACGTTGGCTGGAGTTTATTGCAGCATATGATTTTGAAATTCTATACACTCCAGGGAAAGCCAATGTCGTGGCCGATGCGTTAAGCCGAAAGAATGAGATGATCGCCAGTTTCATCATTGCGACTTCGTTGATTGATAAGATATCTGTAACACCCCGTAATTCTGCGACATTAAGATTCTCAAATTAAAGTATAATTAATTTTTAAAAGAAAAATTAAAAGAAAAAGATCCATGCAGTTGTTTAATTTAAGTATTGTAACTAACATGAAAAAGAGAAGTAAGGAGAGAACAATAATTATTATTGTTCTAAGACTTATTAACAAAAGCCTCTGTAGCTCAGTTGGTTAAGGCATTGGATTTGTACCATGGAGGTCGGGGGTTCGAACCCCGGCGGCGGCATAATTTTTTTTATCTTTGTTTTAGAGAGGGCCAACTGAACATGCAAATATATGTACGTATACAAATTCAAAATTTGAAAGGATAAGAACGTACATATAAGGAAATAAAGAATATATATATATACATATGAGAATATAAATATATATATGCAAAAATATATGTATACGAAAGATAAAATTCAAGATAAGGCTATAGTCAATGAAATATGGCAACATCATTTGAATTTTGAAAATAAAATGAAAGTTGTGCGTATATATATACGCGTAAAATGGTCGTTAGAGGAATTGTATACATATAAGAATATTTCATGTGAATAAAACAGTTAAATAAATTCCAGAAATTCAAAAGTTTGAAAATCAAACTTTTACGCCAAAATAGCTTGTGGGACCCAATGCTGACTCAGCACTGCGTGTATGATAAGGTTTGGCTAGATTCATCTACATACCTGGACTATTTTATTAACTAGATTCAATGCTGACTCAGCGCTGCGCGTACGATAAGGTCTTGAGCAGCTATATAAACAGCCCTAGTCTTCATTCTCTTTGCACCAATTCTCTTCTATCCTTATGCTGCTAAGATTCATGGCTTCTTCCCCTCTTCTAAATTTTCTTAAATAAATAAAATAAAATATGATTCAAGACGAGGAGATGCTGCTAAAAGACTTTTAAGGAGGGATTCAAATCAAAGTTTCAAGTGAAGAATTCAAAGGCTAGCTCAAACAAGTTTCAAGCAACGACGCACGAATCATAGCCACGCTTTCCTTCTTTTCTAGATCTATTTTCTGTAAGTTGGTTATTTCTAGATCTGAATATTTTGTTTTATTTGTGACATGAAATTAAAGGAATAAAGGAATATGCCAAATCTCTCTCTCTCTCTCTTCGAATCTGTGTTTATACTCTTGGACTGAATTAAGAACTGTTATGATTCGAGGACAAATAAGACTGTAACCATGACTATGACTATAGAACTGTGGCCTTTGAAAGCATATGCCTTTGGACTATGACATAAGCCTTTGATTTTGGGACATATAAACATTGCCTATGACAATGACTTAGGACTATGGGAATTATTTTCCCTTTTGGACTATGAACATCGCCTATATTGCCTATGACTATGGACATTACTTATGACTAAGAACATAATCCTTTGAATTGGACATAAACTATTGCTTATGACATAATGAGGACAATTGTGATTTTGACACCCATGATTCATGATTAGGAAAATATTGCTTTAGTTTGGTGATTGTGAAATTGGGTCTAAACCCAATTATTTATTCTACCTGTTCCTTGGTTTTTTTTCTTTGGTTTTAAGACAGTGGGAATTTACCTATTAAGTTAGGTCTACCCACGTTCTTGAACCTATTTTGCCCATTCTTTGGTTTTAAGACAGTGGGAATTTACCTATTTAGTTAGGTCTACCCATATTCTTGAACCTACATTGTTATCCAAACCTTTTTATGCCAATTATTCCTTCTTGTCATTTTGATTCATTCCCTTTTTATCTACGAATCTAGATTTATTTATAATCTAGGTTGAATCATGATTATTCGAACGGTGGGAATGCAATTTGGGGAAAAACATGGAAATGAATATGAACGTAATTGTAAACTTGGAAATTGGCCTAATTTGGAATATGTATTATGACATGCATATTAAAATGAAAACGGGGAAATTTGACATGGATTAGGGAATATGTGATTTCAACATATTAAATTTAGCGTTAGTAAGTAAGCTAAATTTTAGGCATAAAATGTAAACTAGAAAAATAATTCTAGTTTTGCCATAAATTGTGAATTAGGATGTTAAACCAAGATTGGGTTAATTAAGGTTGATTTGGAATAAGTATATTAGCACAATTTTGAATTTATTCATAATTGTGAGCAATTGTCATGTTTAGAATAAATTATGGTTAGCGACACTAAATTTGGTATAATTTACATACCAAAAAGTATAAATATGATAAATAAGAGAGAATGGGCCATAATAATAAATGTGACAATGTACATTAAAAGAGTAGTAATGAAATAAGTAAATTAGGAGTAATTTACTTATAGAATTCGTCATAAATGTTAAATTGTTCATTTACCACAAAATATGTAACTTGGTTAAGTTTTGGCCATAAATTATAAACTAGGATATTTAATCTAGTTTCGGCAATGAAATAGGAAATGGCCTAAACTGCATGTTGGGTTAGGACTTGGGCCTAGAATATAAGTATACTAGTAAGCTTGACAAATAAATATAGGCCAAATTTGTCTAAAAAGGGGAAATGGGCTTTTGAAATAAATTGCTAACAATTTATAAACAAAAGAAAAGTATTTTGATAACATCCCTTTTTATAACACATAGACCAGAAGGTTCTAGGGTGACAGAGAGGATAGTGTCTAGGCTTGGGTTTGGAAAATACAAGTTTCCTGCCCTCCCTGGCTATCCCTAACTGATCCGAAGGACGGGATGGTTGTTTTCAAAACCAGATTTGGAAATTAATCAAAAACCCTTTGAACTTAGAAAACATGAATATGCCTAACCCGAGGTTAGACTGAGTTGTGGTGTAAACCTGCCCGGAACCGACCGGCACATCCAGTAACCGCAGCAATATCTGTCTAATGTGAGAGGTTGCTGCTTTAATTTATTAATTAAAGCTAGAACAAGAATGGGAGAGTTAAGTCCATAGGAACACTTAACCAACCTAACACGGTTAAGCTAGAATGGGAAGGTTAAGGAACACTTAACCAACTTAGCACAGTTAAAGCTAGAATGGGAGGGTTAAGTCCATGGGAATACTTAGCCAAATTAACATGTTGACTAGACTAGAAGGTGGGGTTAAGTAAAGTTAATACACTTAGCCAATTTAACATGTTAATTAGACTAGAGGTTGGGGTTAAGTAATACACTTAGCCAAATTAATATGTTAACTGGACTAGATCATAGGGTTAAGTAAACTTGAACGCTTAACCATCAGAATATGATAAATGAATAGGGTTAAGTAAAAAGCATGAAGGGATAACACTTAACCAGTGTAATAGGATAAGGGAAGAGGGTTAAGATAGCTTGAATCGACTAAATACACTTAACCAACCCAACCTGGCGAGAAAGAAAACTAAGTAGTAGACCTCAGTTGAAAAAGGGACTAAGTAGTAAAACTTAGTTAAGAAAACAAGGAATTTGGAAACTAAGTGGTAAACCTTAGTTAGTAGAACTAAGTAGTAATTCTTAGTATAACACGAAGGAGCAGACATCCATCTGGTTTTAAGAAGGCTCCAACGAATTGGGTTACGAAGCCCGAGGCTTCGAGGGGACGTGAGGGTACTCTTGGTATCCCTCTGTGAGGCTGCAGATGATCATCCTGGGCTCACAGAGGTTAAGGTCTGCGTTAGAAGAACCGAGGGTATGCCTTGGTTGCAATATATATGTGGCAACCTAAAGACTAGGATGGACCAGCGTGATTCGGCGAGAAGACGGTAGCCCTGTGATAGCAACTCGTCATCTACCATCCATCTTGAGTCAATCGAGATACATGAAGCGGAAAGGCGGAGAACTCCAAAAGACCATATACTTGCTATCTAGTTATGGTTGCGGACGGCCATAGGATAGTGGGGCACCGGGGGCCGGCGTATAGTTCTCATTTTACAAGGTGTGCCTTTCATTAGCTGAGGGAGGGGTCAAGTGGGACCATAGCCACTGGAGTAAAAACAGACCTTAGCATCTGCATCGGCAGATATCTGAAAGCTCCCGACCGAGTTCTGTATTCCTTGATTTGCCCTGTCACAGGACTCGGATCGCACATTACAGGACATGTGCATCTAGACAAGCGATAACGATTCGCGATACATACGTGGGGAAGCCTAGGAACATATACCACTCTAGGTAGTGTGTCCTAGACTTGGGGGCATTGTTCGATAGGTAGTGTAATCCCTAGTTGGACTAGGTGGCATAAACCCTGAACTCGAAAAGCGTTCAGCAGATAGCGTAAAACTATAGTTAAATCTAGAAAGCAGTGGATAGAAAACCCTAGATTAGATCTAGGTAACAACTAATAAATGGATGCCTGAAGGCGATGGAAAATACAGGGATTGGGATCACGTTGTCGTTACTAGTTGAAACACTAGTTAGGCGGTGCAGAGATATAGAAACCAGTATAACAAGTAAATAGCGATGCAGCGAAAGTATTAGAGCGTATCCAGTTTATCTTAGCATATCTTGTGACTACCTTGTCTCATCTTGTTGACCCAATCGTCATGGTGTAATCTTGTATTCAGTTAATTCATGTCGTTTTGTTTTCCATGTTCACATGCTAGAAATTACTGAACTTACTCAGGCTTTATGTCTAACTCTGTTTTTCTTTCGTCTTCTTTCTTCCGTTCTCCCCCCCCCCCCCCCAGGTTGTTAAGGAGGAAATAGGATAGCTCAGATTTGTTTTGGGATGATTTCTCTTTCCAAGCTTGAAGAATCTTGGATGCATCGGCTTTGGATTGCTATGGCTGGCTTTTGTTACATTGGGGAATATAAATGTATTTTATGCTTCTTTATTTTGTAAAGACAGTTGATACTCTGATATTGTAAAGGAACCTTGTACAAATTATTTTGTCAATAAAGCAAAGTTTTATTTTCCGCTGTTTAATGTTTGTCTGTCTTGTAATTTATCTGCATCTTTTACCCATAATGCTCCACAGAACTTAGTGCATTCCCTTTGTGAGTGACACTAACGGATGTGGGGTGTTACAATATCGGCTCTCCAAGAAGAGGACCAATTTATCAAAGGAATAAGTCAGCGAATTCGAGAAGGCAATGCTTCGGATTTCCAGTTAGACAGCGAAGGGATTCTGAGGTTAGAAGGGCGAATTTGCGTCCCAGAAATTCCTGAACTTAGAAGGGATGTACTGGATGAATGTCACAAATCTAAGCTCAGTATCCATCCAGGTGTGAATAAAATGTATAACGATAACAAACGCACATTCTGGTGGAAGTCGCTAAAAAGAGACATCTCGATATATGTGAGTCGATGCCCTACTTGCCAGCTAGTCAAAAGCGACCAGCAGAAATTGGCTGGATTATTACAACCACTGGAAGTTCCTGGTTGGAAGTGGGAGCATATTTCTATGGATTTCATTGATGGTCTGCCCAGGACCAGAAAAGGAAATGACAGTATTTGGGTGATCGTAGATCGCTTCACGAAGACCGCCCATTTCATACCTGTCAGATCAAATAGAACTGCTCAGAGTCTAGCGCAGATTTACGTCAGGGAAATAGTTAGACTACATGGAGTTCCGCTCAGTATAGTAAGTGATAGAGATACAATATTCACTAGCAAATTCTGGGAAGCATTTCAAGATGAGCTAGGAACGAAGTTAAACTTGAGCACCGCTTATCATCCTCAGACAGACGGTCAGACTGAGAGGGTGAATCGCATTTTAGAAGATCTATTGCGGGCTTGTGTTCTAGATTTCGGTGGATCATGGGAAGACCATCTGCATTTGGCTGAATTCTCTTATAACAACAGCTATCAGGCAAGCCTGACAATGTCGCCATTCGAAGCATTGTATGGTAGACCGTGCCGATCTCCTGCTTGTTGGGTCGAGCCTGGAAATAGACTTGTGTTGGGTCCTGATATGATTCGAGAAGCTGCCGACAAAGTCGATTTTATTAAGAAGCGATTACTCGCCGCTCAAAGCCGACAAAAGAGCTATGCCGATAGAAGAAGAAGAGATATATCCTTTGAAGTTGACGACTATGTATATTTGAAAGTAATGCCGATGAGAGGAGTAATCCGGTTCGGTAAAACTGGAAAGTTAGCGCCCAAATTCATTGGTCCGTTTCCTATTCTGGAACGGATCGGAACTCTCGCTTATAGGGTCAAACTGCCTGACTGGTTGCCTGGAGTGCATGATGTATTTCATATATCTCAACTTCGAAAGCACGTTCATGATCCAGACTTGATCGTGGAAGAAGCAGCTCAGCAGGACATTGAAATTACTCCAGAATTGGCCGTGAGACGTGAGCCGCTAAAGATTATCGGCAAAGAAACCAAAGAGCTGAGGAACAAGAAAGTTCACTTAGTCAAAGTGCAATGGAGTGGAGATCCGCGAGATTGTACTTGGGAAACTGAGGAGAGCATTCACAAAGCTTATCCTAGATGCCGAGTAGATATCTCTGATTGACTCCGGTGCAAGGTACATTTACCCTACTTTACATTACCATTCAATTCTCTACTCTATTGTTATTTTCTTTTCATAGATGTGCACTTTTAATTATATAGTCTGAATGATTTTTAAGGGGCATAGGATTTGATTAGTATATTTTTGAAGGTTAAAAACATTTGGATTGGTTGTTGTGTTGTGTGATTGTAGATTTATCAAACCACCTTCGACTTTATTCCTTTTCGGGGACGAAAAGTTTTAAGTGGGGGAGATTGTAACGACCCAGAAAATCTGAACCAATTTAAAATTTTTAAATTGGCTAAAATAATGGATTTTAAATATTTAAAATAAACATTTTAAATAATGGCGATGAAAACTAAGTTTGAATCGACAATTGAAAACGAATATAATTAATTATAATTATAAACAAGGCCAGAAATGGCATGGCAGTTTCAAAAATTGAATTCAAACTTTGTCGGACTGTACCGGGTGCAAAACAATCCGGATTTTAGTGAAACCAAAAATATTTAAATCTGTTAGTGAATATCTTTCTAACGAATCCGACCAATCGAAATTTGATAGCGGGAATCAAAAGATATGTCCAGTTGAAAATTCTGAATAGTCGCTATGGAATTCAGGCCCTTAAAAATGGACATTTTGCAAACGACCTCGGATTTCGACGAAACCACTTTTGTTGGATCCGTGACGTCAAATTATTGCTAGGTTTCAAATTTCATAATTTTTCGAATCAATATGTGAGCGTGGCAAAGGAAAACGCGTTTGACCAGTTTCAGTTGATTTTAATCGACTGGAAATTGGCAATTTTTCAAACGGTCTCAGAATTCGACGAAACTAGTTTTGTTAGGACCGTATCGTCAATACGAATCTAGAAAATATTTTTCTGGAATTTTTCGAGTTCGTATGTGGCCCCACTAAATTGAAATGTGCGTTTAAATTGAATATATAAAGAAGTACACTTTAAATTCAATGGAAACTGATTGTAACGATCGAATCAGCTTGCGATACATATCCCATTGTGTTCGGAATGGGGGTAAAACGCTATGGGCGACAGGCGGTAGGCCTCGTTTCGAGGTCGTGGGTAAAAGTCAACTTTATGCTATTAAATTAATTAATAAATTAAATAAAAAAATATATTATATATTTCCCTCCCTCCCTTTATCTCCCTTTCTGGCCCCCCGATTCATTAATCAGAAAAGAAAAAAAAAACCTAAGCCTATCGAGCAGCCGCACCCCCCCTCAAGCGAACGCCGCCGACGAAGACGAGCCGCCTCCGCCTGTCCCCCCTCCATCGATCGAAGACCCGAGCCTCCAGAAGCCATCGCGAGCGATTCGAGAGCCCCCCCCCCCCCAGTTCGAGACGCTGAAGCCGCCGCCCCCCTGGAAGCGAGCTCCGCCTGCCGCCGACGTCTTCTTCCTCCCCCCCCCCCCCCCTTCGCAGATCACGGTGAGTACTTTAAGTTATTTTATTTTTATTTTTATTCTGTAAAACTGATTTTATAAAGGTATAAAACAGATTTTAAAAATGGTTTAAAACTGATTTTATAAAGGTATAAAACAGATTTTTAAAATGTTTAAAACTGATTTTATAAAGGTATAAAACAGATTTTTAAAATGGTTTAAAACTGATTTTATAAAGGTATAAAACAGATTTTTAAAATGGTTTAAAACTGAATTTATAAAGGATTTAAAAATAGATTTTTAAAATGGTTTAAAAACTGATTTTATAAAGGTATAAAACTGATTTTTAAGAAGTTTAAAAACTAATTTTATAAAGGATAAAAACTGATTTTTCAATTATAGTAAAACTGTTTTTTTTTAAAGGTTAAAACTGAATTGTAAAAAGAAAAAAAATTCGAATTTTAAAAAGAAAAAAGGTTTGAGCTTTAAAATAGAAAAGATCAGATTTTTAGAATGGAAAAGATCATATTTTTAAAATAGAAAAGATCAGATTTTTAGAATGGAAAAGATCGTATTTTTAAAATAGAAAAGACGGAATTTTTATTGAGTAGAAGAAGTAAGATATGATTTTTATATTTTTAAAGTAATAAAAATATAATTTTTACATCATAGGAATAATAAAAATATGATCTTTATATATTGAATAGCGCAGTCAAAATTCGATTTTTATATATTGAATAACATAGTAAAAATTCGATTTTTACATATGTAGAGAATACGGGCGACGAAGCGACAAAAGGCGAGAAAGGCGAAGATTTCTCTAAGTAAAGTGTCGTGAAGTTGGATAGCTATTGGTGAGATTTCTGATTTAAAAATTATAAATGTGTGAGAATTTCTCACTCTTCAATTTCTTTTTCTAAATATTATATATGTGTGAAATGAAAGGGAATTGCTATATAAATATATATATATATACGCCCCTCGTCCACAAACCATGGACGATATTTATTGGTTGAAATTGGAGTGGAAATTGATTGATAGCGAATGGTTGTTTGGGATTGTTTGTGATTGATATTGGTTGATTGTGGTTGAAAAATACCCGCTTGTGATTGAGAAATACTTGGTTGAAACCACATAGGATTAGTTTTGTGGAAATGAAATAAATATATACATGCCGCCTGCGTGCGAACTAGATGCATGAACCCCATTGTCAAAAACCGCGAGGTTTTAAGGTAGAGCGAGGAGCCGTACTAGGGACGGTCCCGGTTTTAACTACCCTGCCGTTATGCTGCCGAAATTTTGAATAATATTCGTATGTTTGAATTATTTTCATATGCTTAAACTATAGAAAACATTCATGTGTTGAATTGATATTCATTCGTTGATTAGAAATTCATGTGTTGAATAGTATTCATATTTTGAAATAAATTGTTTGATAGTAAAAATCACCTTTTATCGACTATATGAACTGTGTAAAATAATCTCGTTTTAAAAGAAATTGTTTTATGATAAAAATCCTATTTTTATCACCTATATGAACTATATAGAAAAATAGTGTTTTGAAATGAATTGTTTTACAATAAAAATCACATTTTTATTGTATGCATAAATCGTTGAAATGTGAAGTGTTAAAAATAGCCACTTGTTCAAAATAAACATATATGAGTTGAAATATTCATTAATTAGCTAATGAAATGATTTGCACCTATTTATGTAACATTAGAATGAATGGTGGTTTTAAACCAATTAGAAATCAAATATGAAGTTGAATAGAAAATGATAAATGATAAGAACTGTATATATATGTACATGCATATTCATTGAACAGGTTATAGCAAAGGGGCTAGAGAAGAGGAATAAAATTTTGTGCCCGACAAATAGGTACACATTTACTGTTTTGTTTGGGTGATGATTTTATGAGCCTGTTGGCTAGCCGCTTGGCATTTTCTTTTTCTTTTTGAGATTAGAAGGACCGGGAATGCTATTTGCGATTTCCCGATGCTCCCGGTGCAGGGGAGGTTATGGCGAAATTTTCCAAAAATTTAAGGTGTTAGAAAAATATTTGAAGTAAAAACGATATGGAAATCATTGAAGGAACTATATTTATATAAATATATAAATATAAATAAAATTAAAACGAAACGAGGCCGTGCAGTTCGTATTTTGAAACCGTGATTTCAAACAACTAGTACGGGAAATCCGACCATTGGATTTTCCCGAAACCTCAACCGTCCGGTTCGCCTTGGAAATATCTTCCCAACGGCACCAACCTTGCAAAAATCCAACGGTTGGATTGTTTGGAATGTTTAAATCAAATTGGATGAAAAACAGCGCCAGAAGCGATTATATTTATATATATATATATAAATATAAATATATATTTAATCGAATAACGACGCTGCAGTTCGTATTTTGAAATCGAAAATTCAAACGATTGTAACGGGAGATCCGACCGTCGGATTTTCCCGAAACTGGAACCGTTGGATTCGTTTTAAAAAGACCTTTCTAATGATGTAAATTTTGTGAAGATCCAACGGTTAGATTTTCAGATATGTGTAAATCAAATCTGAAGAAAAACAGCGCCACGGCCGCCTTATGGCCCGAAGCGTCGTTTTGAATAAAATAGCTATTTTAAAATAAATAAAAATAGCGATAAATAGTTATAAATATCATAATCGATATGGAATGGAAATAAACTAAATTTGCTTGATTTATGTGGCTTTTGATGGTTGAATGTGTTTGGTGTGAAAATTACATTAAAAGAACACAATTGGTGTTGTCGAATAATTTAACCATTGAAATAAATCGATTTGAAATTCTAAATATACGTGAATTATTTGAAAAGGCCGAGTTAATTCTCATTTCGAATAATCGTCCGACGATTGAAATTCGAAGATGAAGACGATGGTCGAAGACCGGAGATCTTCACCTCGTTTGGATGGTAACCGAGGTCCTGATTGGGAGGCATCCCGAAATATGGATAATGAGTGGTGATCGTCCAGACGTACGTGGTGATCGAAGGGTTTGCGAGGTATTTAGTGCCTCCGGTTTCGTTCAGACCCAGAACGGACTTGTAAATGGACTGTGTGTCTGACATTGGAGTTTATTCTATGTTGATTGATTTCTGTTAAATATACATCTGTTTGGCGGCGGAGAATTTATTCTTTTGCTTAACGCCCTTCTCTGAAACGCACGAGCTCAGAGGTTGCATATCGATGGACATCGGTCGCATGGCATGAATTGCCTGTGTGGCATGCTAAGATGCAGTGATCAGGGCTTTTGTTGAAAAGAAAAGTCTTGTGGTGATGATCAAAGCACCGCCTGTGTGGCGTAGCTTTGTGTATAACGTGAATTCGCGAGCCTCACACCCCGGTATGAACCTAAAACGGGAGAGGACATCAGGGAGGGCCTGCGTTTCTTTCTAGCTAGGGTGGTGTCAGTGACCTACCAGCCCTGACATTTATATACTTTTCACCTATGTGGTTGTTGCTGTTGCGAGGCGCCTCGGTTTGATCGGACGATCCGGGTCCGATGGAGTCATTCGTTGGCTCGTTGACGCCCCAAAGGGCGGGGAAACGCAATGTTCAGGAATTTTAATCCACATCGGTGGACCGGCCCTGACGATCCAAAGGCTTGACTGAGTACTTGCCTGGGACACGGGCTAGAGCGTCTCGAATTCGGTAAGGACTATATTTTGCCTTAGTTCATGACGGAAATCCAATTTCCAAATACGTGACTGTGCGGTTTCGATTGTATATATACATTTGGCGACATAGTGGCATGGGACGCTCATGTCGTCTAGGATTGATAGTTATGATTTGAAATTGTTTTCAAAACATATAAACACTAGTAATAATATCAAATGCCTTGTTTTATTCGTATCAAGCATATTTGGCCATTATAAGGTAAAAACTCTATCCTCCGGTTTGCGTTGCATTGTGTGATGGGAACTGAGTCTTATAACGGCTTCATTTTATAAAAAGCATAGCGATGTTTAAAAGAAAGATTTGTTTTAAAGCACTGGCAATCCAATGGAGTAAACCCGTTCCACGAAAGTGGCGTGGTCCTGTGATTAGCCAATTATATATGTGTTGAGTGGATTTCTCATACCAGTCCCATGACTGACTCGTAGTTTGTTTCACTTTCAAACTCGGGTGCCCCTTTTTTCTACACGGGCAGCCTTGTATTCAGGTTTAGCTGGTTCTTTCTGGATAGCTGGAGCTGAAGATGGATTCTATCATTTATTTCTTTTTATGCTGTTCAGCTCCTATTGTACATATTTTGTTTATTTCCGCTGTAGACATTTATGTATAGCTGAACTGTATTTGTACTAAGTAAGATCCTGTATACTGTGTAACTCTGATGATTACTTTTATCCAGTATATTCTATTGTTCATATCTGGTGTATTTATTTAATTATGTTCTGCTATTATCTGTTTCTGTGTTATATTCCAAAGATAACCCTTGTTTCCGTCTGAACGGGATTTCGGGTCGCCACTTTTGCATTCCAACATATGAACATTTCAGCTATTAAACATTTCAACATATGAATTTTCCAACATATTAATATTTTAACATATTAATTTTTCAACATGTCATATTAGCATTTCATCACTTTACATTGCATAATAACGGGAATGTTAAGCGATAATATATCATTAACAAAAATCATATAACTTAAATCAACTCACCTAAATTGTTTTCCAATTCCTGAACCTGGTCCAGATCTAGCATTCCATGGTTTCCTCTAACTGGATTTAGCACCTAACAACCATGGATCCACAATTCTTACTAAAAGAAAAAGAAGGATGAAAGAGGAAGAAAATGAATTGAGCAGATCTAAGATTTTACCTTACTTTACATATGATTATGAACACTTTCTTATTAATATTCATTCTTTTCCTCTAGATCTTGAATTAGAATTTTCCTAAAATAATTATATTATTTTTCTGAAGAGATTTGAGGAGGAGGAAGAATGGCAAAGCTTAGATGTTGTCTCAGAGAATATGAGATTTAGGCTAGGCTCTACTAGCCTATTTATAGGTGTTAACGATCTTATCGTACACACAGTGTTGCGTTAGCATTGAACCTAGTTTAGAAAATAGTCCAGATACGTTGATGAATCTGGCCGGATCTGGGATGTTGACCCCCCTAAGGGTCCCGCAAGCTCTTTTGACGTAGAAATTTGGTTTTCAAATGTTTGAATTTCTGGAATTTATTTAACTGTTATAGTCACATGTAACCTTCTTATATGTATACAAATCTTCTAATGACCATTTTATGCGTATATATATACGCACAACCTTTGTTTCGTTTTTCAAATTCAAACGGTGTTGCACGTTATTTGATTCTTGCCATATTTCTTTAATTGCAGCCTTATCTTGAACTTTATCTCCTATATATATATATATATATATATATATATATATTTCTGCACATATATGTTCTCATATATATATATATATATATATATATGCAAATATATTTTCTTTACTTCCTTATATGTAAATTTATCCTTATATGTGTGTTTACACATATTTTCTCTCATGAATATGTGTTATTTTAGTCGTTCCCTTAAAACAAAAATATGACGGCGACGGGATCAAACTCTGCACCTCTTGTATGAAAGCCACATGCTCTAACCAACTAGATTACTAAAGCTATTGTTAACAAGGCTTGGAACAATGGTAGTTATTGTTCTCTTCTTACTTCTCTTTTTCATGTTTGTTACAATATATCATTTAGCCCATTGCATGAATCTTTTTCTTTTATTTCTCTTTTTTTTATTAATGCATAATCAGTGCATGCAACATATTTACACTGCATGCAACCATCCTTTCTTTCTTTTAATGCATGCATTACATTTTTATTTGCATTAATCTTTATTTTATTTCTCATATATATATATATATATATATATATATATATATATATGCCTATGCATGCACACACAAACATGCATTATTTAATTATTAAATTGTCATAAAATGCAGGGTGTTACACCAGATAATTAGAGTATACAGGTTCATTTAGTTATATACAACAATAATAGAGTTTATACATGAGGTAAATAAACCCAATTGGTAAACTTTCGCTCATAAAACACATAACACTGTCAAGGCTCCACAGTGTGACATAGTAGAATATTAGCTTCCTACAAATCCACCTACAAGATTTCGAGTAACATCTGAACATGTCACCTGGTTTGCTCATCAGCATCGTCGATGATAACCCAAGGCAATAAGAGGGAAATAAATTCACCGGTCAGATAAAAGTCTGGCGTGAGCGATAAACAAAACTCAAAGTACTATAAAAGTCGTAACAGTAAATATGGCATGGAGGATATGAAGAATCATACCTCCCCGCCCCTTCATCCACATAGATAGCATATAACAATAGATATATGTTATACTATGATAAAAATGAAATAGATAAAGTGTGGTGGAGGCTTAAGCACCCAATGGTGATAAATAAGTAAACATGCATAGCATCCATCAACCATCCTTACATTCACATAGTCAATGCGTAAAGCACATGACACCCAATACTTTGGCCATCCAAATCAATCAAGGCACTAGCACGCCCTACTACATGAACTCCATCAAACTATCGCTATGTCTCACTTCATGGACTACAGCTGATAACCCTACCCAGTCCGCACGATAATGGTTCTGGGGTCCATATCGATCAGTCCTCACAGCATAGGCTTTGATCCATTCTTGTGTCACTCTCTCAAAGGTATACTAAAGCCTTGAATACCAATAATTCCTTTCCACACATCCTCCGTAGCAGAATCGGTCTAATAGACTGTCCATTAGACTCCCCTGTGAAGTCATCTCGATATGGTAACTATCCCGGAAGGTCATCATATGTCGTAGGATATCCTCATATCTCCCATCTCTCTCATCCCAACAGTCACCTCAATATGACTTAATGTCGGCTTTTATGCATCTCAAAGTGAACAATCCATCACAGCAGCCTCGTCTCCTTCTTAGAACCACCATCCTGGAATCGCCGTCAAATGACAATTCAGTGCATAGAAACACCATTTCTTGTCTCAAACCAAAGCCACTTAACGAAGACCCATTGTCCTAAAACTAATATCGAGTGAACCGTTATATCCTACTTCTCGAAATCGCATCATCGTCGATGTTAAATTGATCAAAATGGTCAATAACAATAGTAATCAATATTGACCACTTCATAAAATTCGATAACGACCACCCAGATCACGTATTTAATCAAGATTCGTTAAATACCCATCTAAGGAAAATGTCGGTATTAACGATATTTTTTGCCAACACTGGATATAAGTCTAAGGAAATGTACCTAAGGGGAAAAAGGGATTATTTAGTTTCCACAAGTTTGAGTTAGTTTACCGTTTTCTAGGTATCAAGTTCTCAAATCCAAAGATTAGTTACTCTTTCCTCAAAGGGTGAGTATTACACTTATAAGACTTAAGGACCAACATTTACCTTGGGATAAGGGTTACGTAAGCTCGTTACAAGTTAGGACTCTAAATGTCTTGCGAAGGGTTACCTATATGTTTAAGGATCAAGGACAAGGCTTGCGTATGAAGCTTTTGCCGGGGAAATGCATAAGGGAGTTAGCAAGCTAAGAGACTTGTGAAAGGGTATTTTGGTAATTCGGTAGCATAGCAGGACAACTTCAGAAGCATAATAAAGAACAATATAATATGCGGAGATAGTAGGAACACACAATTTATAGTGGTTCGTTTCGGATTGAACCTACGTCCACTTTAAGGGCTTTGATGATTTTATTCATAGAGGAGGTTACATCAAAAATCCCCAAATTGATTTACAAATTAGGGTTCACTCTCTTAGAAATGAGATAAAGATTGTGGAATGAGGAAAAGTCCTCCTAAAATGAGATCCTTCGGGTCTTATTTATAGGCAAATCGGGTCCCCTTCTGTTGTAAACCAAGCAGAAGCCTCTTTCGGATGCTGGACTAAGGTTTTGGTCGCCTTTCCTCTTATCGAATGTCTTCTTTGATGTCTCATTACCCTCAGAATATCAATATTGAGCTTTCCGGAGTGGTTCCGCTGATAGGATTTTTGGTTGATCGGTCTCGGACTTTGGTTACCTTGACTTTGGTGGCTTTCGATTTCGGGACCACTGGTCTTAGTCCGAATCCATACCTTTCGGTTTTAGTACCTTTAGCTTTGTATATGCTTTGATGTTGGATTTGTTATATTCCTTCTTTCATGTACATCTTCCGGTATCCGAGAGCATGAATTGGTGACAGCATGCACTCGGTATGTTTCCTGTTGGTGGCTCCTATAGCTCTTCTTTCTTTCTCCAGCAACCCTTGGTCCGGCCTTAATCTGGTGATAGCTTCATCCGTGACCCCTTCCAGATGGCATAACAACCTTCTTCCTTTGTTAATGTCGGTAAAGGGTGTCAGTTATAACTGCTTTGTCTCTCTATGTATTCGTTACTTGTCCGATGTAGTGCTTTCCTTTAGTGGCTTTAAGCTTTTGATTTATATTCCTCCTGTGAATACATTCCCTTACCAGTATTTTCCTCTCATATCGGTACTGACCTTGCGGTTTCTTTTCTTCTTCTACTGGGTCTCGGATCACGTGTCTTTCGGCAACCTCTTACACCAGGCTCTCGATATTGTGTGGAATGATTCTGGGATTGTTTCTTTGTATATCGTTAAGTGTCGGTGTTGCCTTGTTAGTGTCTTCCTCTCTCGTATCAGTTTAAAATTACTCTTTTTTGTCCTTTTAGAATCTTCATTACTATCTTCAACTTTTAACTATCGGTATCTACTTCGGCTTGTTGTCGGCTCCCGGATTCTACTTCCGGCAATCTCTTAGATTTTCCTTTTTCTTTATGACCCTGGTTTTGCTGTCTGAAGCCTTTCTATTCCTTCGACTCTGATACTTCTTCTTCTTTATATTTTTCCATTGCGAATTTTGGTGTTAACAGTTAGGCCCTCTAGTATAAAGAAGCTTTTGTCCTTTAGGACAAACCTTGTTATTCCTGTACCGTTCCTGTAACTTAAAAAACATTAGAAAGGTTTTAACATAAGCTTTGCATGACCTTGAAATTGAGACATGAAGGGAGACATGATCTTTATTCAACGGGAAGACTGATGTTCTGATGTAGGCATTTATCTGTCAGAAAAAAATGAGGTAGCCGACCCACAATCTATATTTGGATGCCCCTAAATAAAGAACTAAAAATTCTCTATTAACAAACATAATTTTTCAAATGAGGTGATATAACTCACACAATGATTGGTATTATCCATGAGGTGTCTAGCATAACTTTGACCATAACTCATAGCGGCAAACATTAAGGGTAAATATGTCAAGAGTTTTAGAAAAATTCCTGTACAAAGTGTTGTGAGATCATAATCCTTGTTGGAAGGCTCCAGATGGAGGTCTATAATGAATGCTTATGCTCTAACTTATGAATCTTTACCCATCTGAAAACATTGTAAATGTAGAATACCAATCTTGAAAATACCACGGAAAGAGGTTTACGACTCAGACTTGAGCCCAGGCAACAAGAATTCGAAAACTTGGGCAAATAGGAATCAACAATCCCGAGACTCATGTTCGGTTAAATGGAAATCGGAAATTCTCGCAGAAACGCTGAGATTCACACTCGAGCAAGTGAAAAAAAGAAAGTATATTAAACCCCGAGGCTCATACTCGGGTAAATGAAAGTCAGAAATCTTATGAAAACCCCAAGACTCACGCTCCGATGAGTATAAATCCAAAATCATATAGAATTCCCGAGACTCACACCCTGTAACATAAATCAAAAATCATACAGAAAGACCGAGACTCACACTTAGGAGCATAAATCAAGAATCATATAGAAAGCAGTTAGACTCACACTCGGGTAAATGAGTGCCGAAAACCTTATGGAAACCCTGAGACTCGCCACTTAAGTGAGAAGAAATCGGAAAATCATATGGGAATCTCGAGATTCACATTCGGGTTAGTGGTAATCAGAAATAATATAGAAAGCCCGAGACTCACACTCGGGTAAGTAGAAAGTCAGAAATCATAGCAACCTCGAGACTCACGCTCGGGTAAATAGAAAGACAGACATCATATCTGAAAATAATAGAAACCCAAAGACTCACACTTGGGTAAATAGAAAGACATACATAATATTTGAAAATAATAGAAACCCCAAGACTCACAATTGGGTAAATAGAAATCCATATGTAAACCTCGAGACTCACACTTCGGTTAGTGGAAATCTGAAATATTATAGAAATCATACACCAATTGGTAGTTACTAGAAAATGCCGTAAATAGAATGTCTTAATAAGATTATAAAGCAAGCATTGAAAGTTTACTCCAAATCCAAATAATGAGAGCATCATAAATCATTCAACAATTACATATGTGCACAGTGTCAACCTATCCAAACGTTATTGGAAGTGATCGAGCAACCATAAGTTATCTTAGGTTCCTCGGAAGTTTACTCAGAGGAGCCACACAAGTGAAAGTGTCATAAATATACTGAGGGATAACTTCTCGGCCACATATGTAGAGGACTGCTTTCGATATAAGTTAACCCTATCCTTAATTGACTAGTCATTCGGTGGATGTTCCTCTCATTTTTCTAGCCATTGGGTACCTAACGTCTAGCCTTATTCCTAACCCATAGGAAATGCAGATGAATGAATGCTCTCTATGAGAGTGACACTGGTCCCTTTATATGGGAAGATGTAGGCATTACTAGCCCCACTTAGGGATACTATAGTTTATAGGGGATGTTAGCTTCACTTAGGAGGTGACTCCATAAGGTGGAGATATAACTTTGTTCGTTATCCCTACTTAGGAGGCGACTCCACTAGGTGGAGTTGTAACTTTTTTCATTAGCCCCACTTAGGAGGCAACTCCACTAGGTAGAGATGTAACTTTGTTTGTTAGCCCCACTTAGGAGGCGACTCCACTAGGTGGAGATGCAACTTTGTGGCTTCTCTTCTCGGAAGCTTTTTTGTTGCTCCTCTTCTGGAGGCTTTGTTTGACGCTCCTCTTTTGGGAGGTTGTGTTTGTTGCTTCTCTCTCTAGAAGCATGGTTTCTGTAGATTCTCCCTTCGGAAGCTTCATTGGTGTAGCTTATCTCCTGGAAGCTTTGTTTGTTGGGGCTTCACTCCTCGAAAGCTTCATTTGTTGTTACTTCTGCTCTTAGAAGCTTTGGATTGATGGTGCTTCTCTTCTCGAAAGCTTGGTTTGACGTGCCTTTTCTTCTAAAGGCTTTATTGGTTCGCCCTTCCCTCTGAAGGCTTTTTGATTGTATGCTCCATACCTTTTATAGAAGCATTTGCACGTGTCAGTATAACTTGTGTGATAAAGATAGCTTATGAAATTTGAAGATGTAGGAGATAAGATTTTAAGAAATCTCATGTAAGTTAAGCTACAATTGGCATTTGATGGTTTCTTCATTGAATATTCCTTTGGGCATCTTTCATCAAAGCTTTCCATTGATTGATAACTTTGTTGAAAATTTGTTAATGCATTGTGCTCTTTAAGTGCTCCTACTTTATTTTTTCGTTTCCTTTTGTGGGAGGCGATATAAGAAGAAGGTGCATCTTCGAGCCTTTGTTGTATACATAAGCTTGAAAAAGGTTTGGTTTTTACCTGTAATAGCACTCGAACTTACTTTAATATTTGTTTGATCATAAGTAAAAAGAAAAAGCTAAACGAAAAATAAAAGTAATCATTTGAGATATGAGGCTTTTGTTAAGTTTTCATTCCCATGTTGTGTTGCCTCTGACCAGCTTTCCTACTTGTCTTGTTTCGAATTTCTCAAATGAGCTTTCTTTTCATTTTAGCTTGGTGTATCTTTTATCAAACTACAACAATGCTTGGCCTTGTGTCCTTCTGTCATTTGATAAGAGAAATAATCTTTCTTTTTGTTCGATTTTGTAGAACCTTCTGCAAGGGGATTGGAACTAAGCCCTTCTTCCTTTTGTTCTTGCATCAAGCTTTTTCTTGCGTTAAGTATTTCTTCCATAAGAATGAATTTACAAGCTCTGGAATATAAATCATTCAAGTTTTCACATTCATTTAAGATAAGATCCTTCCAAAAGAGTGATGGTACAAACAATCCTGATTGTACAACTCTTGCTTCTCTCTATCTGTCGCCCATTTTACTTTGAGCAACCTATTGTGGAACCGTTTTAGATAGCAGTTAAGCAAATATTCTGGATCCTACTTGACTTTAGCTAAACCACAAATGATATTTACCGAATCCTTGTGCATATGGAATTGTGTGCTGAATGCGGTGGACAATTGCTTCCAAGTTTTAATGACTAAACAATGATAATGCTTGGGCCATTTAAGGGCTCTTTCATGAAGATTGTCATGAAGACCTTGCATTGAAGGGCTTCAGTAGCGTTATATGTATCCATGTAATTCTCAAAAATGGCAAGGTATTCTTCAGGGTCTGTAGTCCCATCATATGTGAGTTTGTTCTCTTTTATGTAGGATGGAACCTTTACCATCATTATTTCTTTGGAGAATGGAATCCCTTGCAATTTCCTATCTTCTATCCATGTTAGGATTTCATTTTCTTCTGAAATGACCAACTCTCTTGATGCTCGGGTGTTTCTCCCCGAAACTAGACTGCTTTGTAGACTTGATGAAGAGTCATCTTGATTAAAAAGTTCTCAAGACACAATTATTCTTGATTCTACCTCATAGGGTTCTGCTTTAGAGGACCTTAGAAACAAGCGTACTTCAATAAATCTCCTAGTGGTATCAATTTGCGTAGCCAAGCGTAATATTTCCAACTCATCTTTTGTTAAACTTGAAGGTTCTGTTATTTCCTGTTTCACTAAGTTGATGTTATTCTCTGGGATAGATGACATGTGGGATCTTTCTTTTCCAGTCCTTCCTGATTGAACCATCCTTTAACTGGTTTGCAAAGTATCTTCTTGTGATGGAATGGGAAATACGGTTGGAAGGTTTAAGATAAGGAATTATTCTTCAAATAGCTTAGATCAATGATGTTTTGAAGTAGCAACTTGGTATTCAGATACTCCTTGTCGTAGTAATGTTGCTTCTTAAAGCTTAGTCCAACTCCGGATGGAACAACATAGTTAGAAATGTCGCAAGGCTACCTAAAGGATTAGAGGTAGGAATAGGGATCGAAGGTTCAAGCCCTTCTTCTAGCGTTAAAATGTTGATGATATTTTTCGTCAACACCGGAGATAGGTCTAAGGAAATGGACCTGAGGGGAAAAAGGGATTATTTAGTTCCCATAAGTTTGAGTCTGTTCACTGTTTCCTAGGTATCAAGGTCTCAAATCCGAAGATTAGTTACTATTCCCTCAAGGAGTGAGTATCACGCTTATAAGACTAAAGGACCAACAATTACCTTGGGATAAGGGTTTCGTAAGCTCGTTATAAGTTATGACACTAAACGGCTTACGGAAGGGTTACCTAGTGGTTTAAAGTTCAAGGACAAGGGTTTATACGATCGAAGCTCTTGCCGGGGGAAATGCATAGGGGAGTTAGGAATCTAAGAGACCTGTAAAAGGGTATTTCGGTAAATTAGTAGCATAGCAGGACACCTTCAGAAGCATAATAAAGAACAATATAATATGCGGACATAGTAAGAGCACATAATTTATAATGGTTCGGTTTGGATTGAACCTACGCACACTTTAAGGGCTTTGATGATTTTATTCATATAGGAGGTTACATCAGAAATCCCCAAATTGATTTAAAAATTAGGGTTCGCTCTCTTAAAAATGAGAGGAAGATTTTGGAATGAGGAAAAGTCCTCGTAAAACGAGACCCTTGGAGTCTTATTTAAGCCAAATCAGGCCCCTTCTGTTATGAGCCCAGTAGAAGCCTCTTTCGGATGCTGGACTAAGGTCTCGACCACCTTTCCTCTTATCGAATGTCTTTATTGAAGTCTTTTTACCATTTGAATGTCAATCTCGGGCTTTTGGGAGTGGTTCCGCTGATAGGTCTTTCGGTTGCTTGGTCTCAGACTCATTAACCTTGACTTTGGTGGCTCTCGATTCCGGGACCAATGGTCTCGGTCCAAATCCATACCTTTCGATTTTAGTACCTTTATCTGTGCTATATGCTTTGATGTTGGATTTGTCATCTTCCTTCTTTCATGTCCGCCTTTCGGTATCCAAGAGCTTGACTTGGTGACAGCATGCTCTCGATATGTTACTTGGTGGTGACTCCTATAGCTCTTCTTTCTTTTTCCGGCAACCCCTGGTCCCGGTCTTGATCTGGTGACAGCTTCATCTGTGACCCCTTCCAGATGTCTTATAAACCTTCTTCTATAGTTAATGTCGATAAAGGGTGTCGATTATAACTGCTTTGTCTCTCTCGGTATTTGTTACTTGTCCGATGTGGTGCTTTCCTTCAATGACTTTAAGCTTTTGGTTTATATGCCTCTGGTGAACACATTCCCCTATCGATATTTTCATCTTATATCGGTACTGATCTTGCGGTTTGCTTTCTTCTTCTTCTAGATCTCAAACCATGTACCTTTCGGAAACCTCTTACCCCAGGCTCCCTATCGATGGCTTCCTCTCTCATATCGGTTCCAAAATTCCTCCTTTTCTGTACTTTCAGAATCTTCATTACTATTTTCAACTTTCTACTATCGATATCTACTTACGGCTTGCTGCCGGCTCTCGGATTCTGCTTTCGGCAATCCTTTAGATTTTCTCTTTTTTTATGACCCTGGTTTGACTGTCTGAAGCCTTTTTGTTCCTCCGTCTTTGATACTTCTGCTTCTTTATATTCTGTCAGTGTGAATTTTGGTGTTAACAGTCGGCATATTGTGAATTCTAGATCGTCGCCAAGTCCATCCATCTTCTTTAGGTCAGTCATCAAACTCCAGTATCACTCCATCTTCCAATCTATCGTCAACTCGAATGTTGCTCCATCAGCGAGTCCCGATGATGCCCCGTTGGCAAATCCATCTAATCGTTATGAAGCTCCATCGAGAATTTACCTCATTCGTTTGAGCTTATCCTCCTTGTATGCTCAATCAGCACACACCTTCTTGGGCATTCGATCGATAAATACCAAACTCTTTTGAACGAGATTTTCATAATACTAGATTGCCTATGAATGACGTTTTAATCTAAATTAAGGAAATAACTTAACCCAACAAGCAATAGTCATCCAAATTCCTAAACTAGCACACAAACACCCATAACAACAATGATTGGTCAAACAATACCTAATGAAAGCAATCATGGTGAAGTAAGTGTCCAAATAACCTATGTCTAACAATATAGTCAAACTAGCTTGTAACATTGCATAACCAAGTAAAATGTGACAAACATGTGAAACCTACATAAATCACTTACCAATATTTTTATTTATTACTTACTAGGTCCAGTTATCTTAAATTTTACATTTTATAGTCAATAATCAGTTTAAATTGTCAAAACTATACAATATGGACAAATACAATCGGTGAGAAACAATGTCGTTCACATTAGCCAAATCAACCCTAAAATGTAGAGCCTGTCAATACGAGTTCATAGGAAGGAACGATGTCCAATTCTGATCTAGAACGCAAAAGTTATACACATTATAAGTTTCATGAATTATATAAGTTATTAAGTAAACTAAACACATAATTAATTATCCTAATCACCAACTAACCTTTCTTCCCAAATAACATTTCCTATACACGGATAGAGCCATGGCGGTGCAAGGATACGGAAAATTAGTGCATGAAATCAAGTGACTCTTCTCCATTGAGTTCCTCACCGCGAATACAACTTGCATAAAACATCGCCACATCGTCTAGTCTCCCCATCAAAATGTGTCCTTACCATGCTTGCTACAAGAAATCTGAACCCCCAAAATGTCATACCCTCAATAATGCACCGATCAACCCCAAACTTTCCTACCTAGGTGCACCCTTCAAAGCCAAGCACAATCCCATTCTCTGTTTGCCTCAAATTCCACCATGGGCCAAGAAAACCGAAGCCCTAGCTGGTGAAGGGCGAAATTCATAGCCATTAATTGTGGCCAGAAAAACGTAAGAGGTAGCTCTCCTCTTCAGGAACTCAACGAAAAAAGAATTGCGATTTTAGGCTGAGTTAATCGGTTGATTTTAATTATTTAAACAAAGAAAGATCGGTGTTCATTATATTTAATGAAATAGTAAAAGAAGAAAGGGAGATGAATAGTATGCGACCAATAGGAGTTTAGGTTTTTAGATAAAGTTAGTTCAATTTATTCTTTTATCGCATTTATATTACACTTAAAACGACTAAGCGTTTTATTTACTTGTAGCCAAACGACAAGTTTATTTGCCACGAAACTTGACAGCATGTATTACTACAACGATACAGTTCAAATGGTATAAATTTCATCAAAATCTTAGACAGTTGCCCAGAATGATAATTTTACATGTATATCGAGATCGTTATGACCACCAAATGGCCCGAACCCGAAATATAGTGATCTTTATACTTTGTATTAAAGTAATGAACCATACGAACTCAATGGTAGTCTCGAGTCTCTATTCGATCTTTTATGGAAAATCACTTCTGGAACCGTCACTTAAACAATTAACAAAAAATGTTGAAATAAAATATTTAAATATCTAATCGTTAAAAATGTGGGTCATTATAGTTTTGTTACATCCTAACCCTTTTTTATTCAGTGTAGATTGATAGTTTTGAATAATTCTAGACAGGTTTTTCTTCTTTTATTGAAATTCGAAATATTTTTTGTAATGTCTTCAAATTTAGTTTTGAGGCTATAATTATCTAATTTTATTATTTTAACCTTAATATTTAATTCATGATTTTCAGAAGAAAGAGCATTATTCTTTTCTTTTTGAGTTTCAATTTCTTGACTCAATAAGGTAAGTTGAAAATAAACATTAGAAAATAATTCTTGAATATTTTTTGAATTTTTCTTCTAATATTTCTTTCTCGTCCTTGAGCATGTCCATTCGAAATTTGCCTTTTTCTGATTTTCAAGAGCTTCCTTATATTTCCTTTTGTAACTACTCCTATAATCTAAAATTTATGAGTTTATTTCTACTATATCATCAAAAGTTAAATCAATAACCTAATTATCTTTAGCCACGAAGCACGCGTTAGCTTGCCCATTATCATTATCGTTGTTACTTTCTGAGGAAGAAGGACTTCGAGTCATCCGATATTACTGAAAAAAGCTTTTTTTTTTAATATGTCCTTCTTGTTTTTATTGTGACATACTTTCTTCTGATCTGAATAATCCTTTTGTATATGCCCTTTCTTGTCATAGTTATAGCATTCTAAAACTGACAATGATGGTTTATTGTGACTAGATCCCTTTTTCCCATTTTTTGTTTTCTTTTCTATAATTCAAAGACTTTTTGAAGTTTTGGCAATAAATACTAGGTCATCTTTGTCTGGATCTGAGTTTTCTTGTTCTACATGGAAGTTATATTCGTTTTGTCTTGAGTTTGTAATCATTTAGCCTGCAAGTTAACTTCGTATGACATTATATTTTCTATTAGCTCTCCAGTTTTCATAAGAGAAAGGTTGTTTGCTTCTTCGATGCCTAAAACCTTCCTATCCTATTCATCCATTAAAGAATTTAGGATTTTTGATACAACATTAAAATCAAAATATTTATCACCTAGTCCTAACAAATGAATGTTAAATATCTTGAAATTTGGAATACATATCATTTTTGGATTCATCTTGATTCATCCTAAAATTTAGAAATCGGCATTTAAGCATGGATGTCTTACTTGCTTCACCTTATTATTTCCTTCATGAGCAACTTTAAGTGTTCTCCATATTTCATATGCAGTGTTGCATGTGCTAATACGGTTAACTTCATTTCCATCCAAGGCGCAACACAACATATTCACGACTCTAGCATTTGCAATAGCATATAATTTTTATATTATTGTCGATATCGAATATTATGTAGTAGAAATGTGATATTCAGTTTGTGAGATACACCATGAATCAAAACCATTTGTTTGCATATAGGTTTTCATATGTATAGCCTAATAGTAGTCATATATGCCATTGAATAGAGTGGGTTGTGCAGTGGATTGACATTCCATGAAACTAGAATTAGTGTTGGTGTTAGTGTTTTTTCCATATTACTTAAAATATCAAACTAATGGTGTTACTGTTATATGCTGACTAGCTATTATACCAAATGAAAGAAGGTGTAGCTAAGGATCGTATAATATGAAGTCTTACTAATGCGGAATTTATTTGTAGTATAACAAATAGAGCCAGTAAAGAGAAATGGCATCAGAGATTTTTATACTGGTTCAGAGCGACGTCCTACATCCAATCCCAAAATCCTTTTGGAATATTGACCAACAATAGACCCTCACTTAACCCAGAGGAACAATTATACAACACCTGAGAAGACAAAAAGGAATTTCATGCCTTGATAACCTATGAGGACTTCAAACATGCCTGAGCATTCGAACAGGACTTCAAACTTGCTTGAGCAGACGAATAGTACATCAACAAATACAAAAGATAATTTGAATGTTTGTGTTCTTGATAACATGAATTTGTCACTGATAGTACACCCTTTCAATAATCTTCTCCTCAAGTGTCCGTGTGTGTGTGTATGTATGTATGTATGTATGTGTGTGTATATATATATATATATATATATAATTGTGTGTGTATGTATATGTATATGTTATGTGTGTAAAGATAAGAAAGGAAAATATAGCTTAGAATAAAAGAATTGAAGTTTGGTTTCAACCAACTTTAAGTCTGTGAATGAATGGAATGTATATAGAAAGTATTCACAATAGATTTAGAAAGATCGGATTCAAAGAAGCGATTTGGATTGTGAATAAAACATGTAATATAGTAGTTAAATAGTTACATCCATTTATAAAGAGATTTAGTCGATTAGAAGCATCTATATCCCTTTAAAAGATCATAACACTTCATGAATGGAGGTGACTATTCAGAAAATATGAAAATTACATTGCCAACTGAGTGAAGTTCATATGCTTGTGCACATGTGCATGGTGCACAATTTCCGATGATTTAGTTAACTGAACATACTAATTCAGTCGACTAAATTAACATAATTTCTATCAAAAAAATCTCAGTTCTGTGGTAAAAACATGTGTTTAACTCTTAGCTTACCAGGATTTAAGTCCCAACTTTGCATATTTTTAACCAGTTTATAGTCCACCATTGTTTTGAAATGATTTTAAATTTAAACGTGTTGTTTTATGCTATAAACCACTTGAGGATAGATTTTAACAATAATATATACTACAAAGACTCAAAACTCAAAGAATAATAAAACTATGCACCAGTTTGAAGCCTTATCTCTATTGTAGTCTAAATCATTATGTGTGACTCTCTTTTTGTCTCTCTAATCGTCATTGAATCTCCTTGTTGAAAGATAAGCTCCTTATCATGAATCAAAACCGTGATTCAATATAAATCCTATTAGACACATCATAGAATCAACTTTAACCATCGGATTAAATAAACGACGAACCAAAATTCATGAAATAAATTTTAAAACAAAATTGGCTTGTACCTCGATGAATTTCCACTAGGCTATTTTGCAGGTCGATTTGGCCTAGGTGGGGGTCGACCCTTACGGGCCTTATTTTTTCTTCTTCTATTTGAATTTTTTAATTATTTATTTTTGACTTTTTATTTATTTAATAACTTTTCATATAAACCCGGGTTTTGGTAAGTTACATATACAAATTACTCAGAAAAATGCCGTAGACCCAATGGTGTAACTTCCATACCTAAAATTTTACAATCTCACAAATTTATTTATTTATAGATCTATTCTTCAATTAATTATTTTTACTTAATTTTTTGGGTTGTTAAATTCTTCGCTCTTTAAAAGATTTTATCCCCAAAATCTCTAAATACTGATGAATAAAATAAGCAGTCACAACTAGTCCATACACACATCTATTCAAACATCATCCACTGAGTTTTTTATCCTTAAATTTTCTAATGCATTTATGCTATTATGGAATAGTGTAGTTTAAATTCCTTAAACATTGCAGAAGATTAGGTTGTTTACTGATTCAGTAAACCTTTTATGAATATATGCTCACGCCATGTATTTGAAATATGCAAATATCCTAATGATAACTAATAGTTCTACATGCGTGCTACAATCATCATCCATATTCAAAAATCACATGATAGACATCCACTCATGGTAACCGTATAAATAAAATGAAAATGCACACACATCCATATGTATATGCTTAATGTCCTAGTTTGTCGATCTCTATTAGTCTCTGATGTATACGTGTGTCCGTGCGTGTGTATGCATCCATTTGCATCCACTAGCAACCTCTTGCGTCCATCACGCATAACATATTCTATGAACATATTTTCAATCAATCCTACTACTTGTAGATTTTATCCTAAAATCTACCTTCTCAAAGGATATGAAAGATAAGAACCTAATCAAAAGTAAAGCTAAAGATGGAAAAATTAAAAAGCGTATCATTGAAAAGAAAAGGACAGGAAATATGCACCATTTCCTTAGCCTCCCATGTTGTTTTTTTGTGCTAGCTCCCATTGCACTTTCACAAACCTAATCTTCTTGTTCCTTAGTTAATTTTCCTCAAACCCTAAAATCTGAGCAGGCATATGACGAACAAATTCTTCTCAGTTGATCTTCACCTCCTCGAGCTGACTAGGCTCAGCTACCTCTGCTGAATAACACAAGCAGTTCCTAAAGTGCAAGACATAAAGTACATCGAGAGCTCCTGTAAGCCTCTCCAGTAGTCTCACCCTATGCGCCATCTTCCCATCTCTTCATATAATGAGGAATCATCAAGGAATCTAAGGTTGGGCTTTTCAAAAGAACCAAATGTTACAACATATCTAAGAGATGACACCTTAATGAAAATCAAATCTCCAAACTCAAATTCTATGTCAGTCCTTCTCTTGTCGACATAAAATTTCTGCCTATCATGGGCCACTATTGTACTTTTTCTAACAAAATCAATATTTTATGAAGATTCCCTAACCATGTCAGGTCCAAGTAGCAGTTGATCTATGGTCACCCACCAATATAAAGGTAATCTGCATGGTCTTTCGTAGATAGTCCCAAAAGGAGCTATCCCAATACCCGCTTGAAAGCTATTACTGTAAACAAATTCTACAAAGGGTAAGTGCTTACCCCAAGACCCTCCGAAGTCAAGGATGTACAATCTCAATAAATCCTATAAGTGTGTATCCACCTTTTTGTTTGTCCATCATCTAAAAGTGATAGGCCATACTTAACCTTAACTGGGTCCTTAATGCCTCCTATAGGATTTTCTAAACTCGTTGGTAAAGATCGGGTCTCTATCACACACAATACTGGAGGGGATATCATGAAGCCAAACAAACTCCCTAATGTATAAAGATGCCAACCAAGTCATAGACCACTTGATCTTGATAGGAATGAAATGGGCGTTATTTGTGAACATATCTAAAACTATATGAATACCGGTACTTCCCCTTCTAGATCATGGCAAACCATCTACTTAATCCATAAACATGCTCTCCTACTTGCAAAGGGTGGAGTAGTCCACCATGCCTTCTTTGCTCCACCTTTACCATTTGACAACACTTGGCCACATACTTAGTGCCACCCTTCTTCATTCTTTCCAATAAAAAACTCTCTTTGTGTCCTTATACATCTTATTACCACCCGGATGGATAAAGATACTCGAATGGTGTGCTTCTATATGCACGGACTCACCAAGTCAATTAGTGCATGGTCATATAGCCTTACATCTCTACGTAGACAACCCTTAGCATCTATGGAATATCGTTGGAGATGCCCGAAGGCCTCTCATTTTTCAATCCGATAAAAAATATGCACAAGATCTGAATCCTTTTGCTTCCTCGAGCCAATCCGATCCATGAGAGTAGGTTGAACCTCTAATAATTCCAATAATCTGGGAGTATAGTTCATAGAGGGCTTAAAATCAAACGTAGGAAGAAATTCCAAGCTTTTCCACCCTACGAACAAAGGATCTAGTGATGCTCTCTTCTTACTCAATGCATTTGCAACCACAATCCCCTTACCAAGGGTAAAGGATATCTCAAAATCATACGATGCTAGGAAATCCATCCAACGTTGCTACCTTAAATTTAAATCCTTCTATGAAAACACATATTTCAACGACTTTTGATTTGTATAAAGCTCGAACCTTTATCCAAGAAGACAATGCCTCCAGGACTTGAGTGCGAATACTATACATCCAACTCCAACTAGTAGGTAGGGTAGCTCTTCACGTAGATCTTCAACTGTCTACTCCCATAGATTACTAACCTCCCATTTTGCATCAGTACTGACCTAAGGCCATTACCATATGTATTGGTGTAAACTTTCAATATCTTAGAAACATCTGGAAGTACCAACATCGGTGCACTGGTGAGAACCCACTTAAGTCTTATGAAGGAATTATTATAATAAATGTCCCAGATGAATGCTAAAATTTTCTTAGTAAGGTAGATAAGCAAGGCAGAAACTTTCATAAAATCCTTGATAAACTTTATGTAATACCCCTCTAAACTAATATAGCTTCTCAATTCTGTAGATTTCTTCGGGACTTTCACTACAACAAAAATACTTTTCTGCAACTTTCAAAAACTGTCGTGACAGATCTATTACAACTGTCGGTCTTTATATCCAAGACACAATTTTTTTTGCAACTACCGATGGCAGTTGCAATAAATATATATTTTAAAACAGCTTTCAGTGGTTATGAAAGAAACTTTTTACAGTTGCTTTTGACAGTTGCGAAATAATCTCTTACACCTACTAAAGTGTCTTATGATCTGTCCTGTTGCAACTTCTACTAGCATTTGGAATAAAATACCTTTAGACACTTGCAATCGATATTTTCAACTATTTATAACAATTGTAGTGAAATTTAATACAAGCGATGACCCTCGCAAAAAATCTTGTAAAAACAACAACAGAAAATAACTACAATTCATCTTTCTACAACTGTTACTAATCGCATATTTCATAATATTATAATTAAAACGAATATTTCACTAGTAATAACCACAATTATTCGCATTACTTGAGATAATATTCACATTACTTGAGACAATACAAATCATTCATATCATAATATTATAATTAAAATGAATATTTCACTAGTAATAACCACAATCACTCACATTACTTGAGACAATACAATAATCATTCATATTCGAAAATTCAAAGGTAATTCAAGTTTTAACAAATTTTGCCAAGCAAAAATCTTCCCAGCAACCTACCCAACTGTACGAGCATTTGAAGTAAGCCTACGTAGAATAGTAGAAGGATAGCATCACGCATACATTTAATCATATAAGCCTTCTACTCTATTATCTTTAAGTGCTCTTCCTTCCAAAGGAGGACCCCTAATCTCTGTAATTTAAATGTATAAAGTCTTTTCATTATTCTGAACTAGATATAAAAGTAAAAGTGTATCAAATAACCATAAACTGGAACAATATATAACCAAACTCAGAGGCAATATAACTTATGCTTAAGTGTTAAGCAAAACCGAAATTATGATCCACTTTCCAAGGAGAAAAATCAAAGCAGCAATACCCGCAGGGTAGCATTATTTATGCTACTTTAACTTTTCCAGCGGACGTTTAGGAAGACTAGGGTTTGTTCGTGACTGGTCAAGTACTTGGTTCAATTATTAAAAAAGGACAAATGAAGGAGAATGCACTTATTGCAGAATAAGATAAAAACAGTGTATATTTTTTGTATTATGAATCTCTGGTTCTCTAGGTAAAATGGTGTTTTTGGCATAATGCTCAACACATGAATTTTCTTATGCTACCTACTTTATTTCACATTTAGTTCGAACCGAGTTTTCATATTATGATTTGTATAACTAGAAAAAAGTATCATACTAAAATTGTACTCAATCCGTGAGCTATAGAAAATACTAGTTTATATATAATAGTTATGGAGTGACAAATAATTTAAAATAGTCAACCTGTGTAAAAAAATGTACTATGCTGCTAGTCAAGAAAACTTATTTACACATCAAAGGTACAATCTCTGCTAAGTAAACATTTTTATACTATGAAGGCATATTATAAGCCAACTGAAGAAAAATCATTAAGATGGATTACAAAAAAAGCTGAAAACAAAGATAAAGGTTTTACCTTTTGTACAATTCAAAAGATTGTTCCATAAATAAAACAAATAGGGAGAAAACAAAATTGTTGAACAATAGAAAAATTATGATGTATTGATCACATTTTCTTGATAAGGCAGTGAAACATGCCTTATTTCCAACATACATATATATATGTATGTATGTATGTATGTATGTGTGTGTGTGTATGTGTGTGTGTGTGTGTATCCATGAAAATTGTGTTATATATATATATATATATATATATATATATATATAGGTCTCAATAAATGACCATTTTGCCAAACTAGGATTAGGCTAGATGAAAGGAAAACAATTAATAAAGAGCAATTTTATTCCATGCAACATTATGCAATAATTTGAAGAAGAAGAAAAGAGGAATATGAGGAAATGATTCAAAGCTGTAAGGGAAAATTATTCTAGGCAAGTAGCATGGGATTTGGCATGTTAAATTATACTATTGTTTGTGTACATTTTGATTATACGTTTGTGTCATGTCTTACTGTCAAATATTTATTAGAGCAATTATCATACAAATATGTTGTAAGCAAGGTTCAGAATCCCGGTTTCCGGTTCTGTTCCAGTCATGTAGAAAATTTAAAATTCAGGTTTTGTTCCGGAAATTCCGTAAGTTCCAGTTTGCCAATTTTGGTAATTCTTTTTTATAGGCATGCAACAAACAGGAAATCCTAACAATCAACTACACTAAATTATTCGAATTACGTAGAGGATACAACATAAAATTTTAATACCAAAGCTATTTCTCTAAGCATCGTATAAATTTTGCTCGTTGTTATCTTCATCTTGTATCAGATTATAATATAATGGAGACAAATATTGTTGCTTGTCGTTATCTTCATATTGTATCAACCTGTGAGGGTTCATCTTTGACTATATAATTCAACGGCATACTGTTGATATACTCCAGAAAGCAAATAACTTTCGGTATAGTTAGATGTAGAATATTTGTAACCAGTGACAAGATTAGAAGCATATTTGCATATCAATATGTCAATAAATTAATTAAATTCGTATAATTATAATTTTAAATATGATAGGTTAGATGCTTGGTCATGCCTTCAGTAAAGATTCAAACTGAAAAGGCCTAAAATAGATTCAATCACTAACAAGTTCAATTACAAAAGCATCCTTAGAAAAACGATGTCACGAAGCAGTATTTCTTTCTTCTGCCTCTCCCATACTCTCTCTACCCATACCCATGCTGAATATTTTCATGCAATAGCTTTGTGACATGATAACCCTAAAATTAGCAGATCCCTAAATAACGATCCCACTCTCTCTAACCATACTGATATCCTGCTGCAATAGATGCTTGAATACTTAAATTCTCTTGCTTCATGATAACTCGAAAGTTCGCAAATCCCTAAAATTCTGGCTCGATGCTCGAATCTTCCATTTATCCCTATCTACATAGTAAGTAGTTAATTAAAAGATTTTTTTCAAGATTCTCACTGAAAATGGATTTTGACTTGAATTTCGGTCCAGTCGACGCTGGAACCGGACCGAAATGGACGGGATTCTGGTGTGTCGGACAGAATCTCGAACCATGGTTGTAAGTCACCATGTCAGGTTCACATTCGAATATGTCCTTTCATGTTTAGTAAAGTAAATCAATGGTTGATTTCATTTTTTGAATGCTCTACAACCCTTAATGGCATACCAAACTCGTTCTTAATGTTTTTATAAATATATAAATGGTTATTAAGGGAAAATTTAACATGTAATTTAGTTATAATTAGTACATTTTTAATTTTTAAAAAACATTTGCAAATATATGTAAATTAATGTGAATTTTTATTTAACTTAGTTAAATTTAATATAATATTAAATTATTATTCTCTCCATCAATATATATTATAAAAATCTAATTTAATAATTTTTATAATGTATTGATGTCATTTTTCAATTCATTTCTTTTATAGAAGATATAGCAAGAACAGTGAAATATAGCGGAAATTTTGTGATGTATCAGAAATAGCATAATATATAGGGGCTTAGAGCGGAAAGGCTATTTTAAGGGTTATTTAGGAAAATCATAGTGGTAAAAATCTGCTATGGGATATAGCGGGGTAATTGGGGGACGTTAACTGAATGATTATTAACTAATTTAAGTTTAATATTTGTAAAGCTTAGTTCACTTATTATTATTATAAATCTTAAATTATCTATTATTATTGTACTTAGTTGATTTTTTATAAAAAAAATTATTATTAATTTATTATTGTTATACATATATTTATTGATATACGGTTAACTTTTAGAAAACCCTACTCCAAAGAGTAGACCTATGCGGCTTTGGCCTCAAGGAACATCATTTCATAATCGCTAAGCGGCCCTAACCAACTAAGTTATGCTTGTACTTTAGTAAATTTTTATAAACTCTTTGAATTTTTTATAAAACTTATTAAATTTTTTAAACTTAATTTATTTATTGTTGTTGCTACTATCATAGACCGATTTAATTATTATTATTACTAATATTAGTACAACTATTATTATTATAACTGTGTATAAAATTATTTGTTATTATTGTACTTAGTTTATTTATTATCATGAACCATGAACCATTACAATAATAATAATAATAATAATATTGTACCTGTTGATAAAAATTAAACAAGCTATCCTAACAAGAAGGAGAAAAGCAATGCCGATTTAACCCCGGCTTCGTCTCGAACTACGACTTTATCACCCAATAGCTCGGTTTGCATAACCAAGCAGAGCTCATTTTTGATTAACTAAGCAACTTAGTTCACATAACTGAGCATATGCTTAGTTTCTTCAATTGAATCGTGCTTAATTTGCACAAGTGAGCATGTACATCCATAGATCGCACATCTGAGCCAATCTTGCATAATTGAGCTGGTACATGCTCGATTTGCAAAACTGGGAATAAGCCCAGATGGGCAGGGTGCACGTAGGTTATTATAAAACTGATAGTTGAGCAGATGTCACCAACGGTGATAAAAAGTTACAAACAGTTGTAAAAGACTAAAAGGGAATACCCATGACTACCTAAATTTAAAGAGAAAAATACTTATTAAAAAATAAAAAATGATAAAAACACAAATTTAAAAGTAAGAAAGTAGGATATATATTAAAAATTTAGAAAGAAGTTAAATACAACAATATTTATTTATTTAGCATGGTAATAAAAATAATACTCATATTCTTTTAAATTGTAACGTCTCTACGTTTCGCCCGGACCCAATCGATCACAAAATCGACTAAGACCGTTCAAATCCCGAACACGTTAACTCTGGGAATACAACACTTTAGAACAACAACAACAGACTTTTATAAAACATCATAATAATGTTACATCAGAGTACAGAACATATCAGAGTACATTGAATTAAATTATAGCGGAAGATAAATTTCAATAAATTAAATACAATAAACAGCGGAAGACTTCTATGCTCTGGACACAGCTTTAGGCTTCGATCCAGAATCCTGCTCAAGAGATAAATATCTGCAAAAAGCTACTCGACTGCCCGTGTGGAAAAGAGGGCACCCGAGTTTGCAAAGTGAAACAAACTACGAGTCAATCATGGGACTAGTATGAGAAATCTAACTTAACTAATCTAATAATAAGGCTAATCACAGGACCACGCCGCTAACGCGGAACGGGTTTGCTCCATTGGATTGCTAGTGCATAATTAAAAGTAAATCGTTAAACAACGCAATGCTTTTTAGAAAAATGAAACCATCATAAGACTCAAGTCCCATCACACAATGCAACACAAACCAGAGGATAGAGTTTTACCTTATAATGGTCAAAAATGCTTGATACGATAAAAACGAATTTGATATTATTATTAGTGTATATATGTTTCAAAAACATTTCAAAGTAAATGTATCAATCTTAGGAAGCATAGCTACCATATACTATGCCTCGATACTAGTAATACAATCAATTCCGTAGGGTCGTATTGGGAATTGGGTTTCCATCATGAGTCAAGGCTAGGAACGATCTCCTTACCGATTCGAGACACTCTAGCTAATGTCTCAGGGTTCCCCGCAGTGAACCCTTGGATCCTGCAGGGCTGATCCGCACATACGATTTTGCGGATTAGTTATTCCTGAACACACGCTTCCCAGTCCTATAGGACCTAATATCCTAGGCGTCTCATTCCATCATCCACATAAGTAAAATGCCGGGCCGTGTAAAACCCGAACACCACTTCTGGCAAGAAAGAAATATGCTGCTCTCCCTGCGTTTCCTTGCTCCGTTTTTGACTCATACCGGGGTGTGAGGCTCGCGAAGTCATGCTATACCCAAAGCTACTTCTAAACATGTCGTGCTTTGATCATTAACCACAAGGCCTGCTTTTCAACAAAAGCCTTGATCATTTGCATCTTAGCATGCCACATTGTCAATCCATACCATACCATTGATTCCTATCAATATATAACCTCTAAGCTCGTACGTCTTAGAGAAGGGTGTTAAACACCAAACAGATATATATTTAGCAGAGATCAACGAATACGGTATGTAAAAGAATACAACGTCAGACATACAATCCATTTTCAAGTCCGTTCTGGGTCTGCACGAAGCAGGAGGCACCTTATACCTCGCATATCCGAACAATCAACAAGTAGTCTGGACGGCCACCATTGTAGCCCCTTCTAGGTAGCTACTCCAATCATGGGCATCAATGGTAACTCATCCATTCGACGTGAAGATCGTCGGTCTTCAATCACCGTCTTCAATTCTTCGACTTAGATCGACAAATAATCATTTGAAATGAGATTGAACTCGGACCTTTCAAATGATTCTCGCATATATATCATTTCAAATCATTTCTTATCGTTAATATTAATTTATAACGATTAATCCCTATTTTTATTTATATAAAAATAATTAAATTTTATTTAACAATACTTCATGTCAATAGGCGACCTTGGCGCTGTTCAGATCCAAAGTTTGTCACAAATTAAACTTGCTCAGAATCAGGTCTCGTCAGTTTCGTCGCGAAGATCTCGGTCTCACGATCATAGCGCACCTGAAATCGTTCAATTTGGAGTTCGTACGCATTAGTTATGATTAAATTAAGATCGGTCAAATTTGAATTAAAGTAATTAGATAATTAAAGGTTGAAAAATTCAACCTTCCTCCTTCCAAACCAAGCCGTCATATGAACCCATAGGCTTCCAAACAAGGGTTGAAAATAACTCGAGATTGGTAAGGCTTGAAGACGATCGGAGGGTGGCACATCGGAAAGGGAGGAGAGGGCTTCGGGCGCCGGGAGTATGGGTGGCCGCGGTGGGCCCTACAAGGGGCGGCGGGGCTGAGTTGGGCGCGGGTTAGGGAGAGGATTCCGGCCAAATCACTTGTCTAAATCCGATCACCACCTTATGAAATTAAAGCCCTTGAAAATCTCTACAATTAGTTCTAAAGAAGTGTTTGATTTTAGTGAGAGGATTGAGAGAGATTAAGGGATGAAAATCTATTTCAATACGGCCCGACATTTTACTTATGTGGATAAAATAGATTAAGGGCCCACAACCCATAGGTCCCAGGATCGAAACCTGTCTCTGATACCAACTCTAACGGCTCGGATTTTCGCCCAGACCCAATCGATCGTAAAATCGACTAAGACCGTTCAAAACTCGAACACGTTAACTCTGGGAATACAAAAACATCAGAACAACAGCAGCAGAATTTTATAAACATCACAATAATGTTACATCAGAGTACAGAATATATCATAGTACATCGAATAAAATTACAGCAGAAGATAAATTACAATAAATTAAATACAATAAACAGCGGAAGACTTCTATGCTCTGGACACAGCTTTAGGCTTCGATCCAGAATCCTTCTCAAGAGATAAATATCTGCAAAAAGCTACTCGACTGCCCGTGTGGAAAAGAAGGCACCCGAGTTTGCAAAGTGAAACAAACTACGAGTCAGTCATGGGACTGGTATGAGAAATCTAACTTAACTAATATAATAATAAGGCTAATCACAGGACCACGCCGCTACCGCGGAACGGGTTTACTCCATTGGGTTGCCAGTGCATAATTAAAAGTAAGTCGTTAAACAACGCAATGCTTTTTGGAAAAATGAAACCATTATAGGACTCAAGTCCCATCACACAATGCACCGCAAACCGGAGGATGGAGTTTTACCTTATAATGGTCCAAAATGCTTGGTACAATAAAAATGATTTTGATATTATTACTAGTGTATATATGTTTCAAAAACATTTCAAAGTGAATGTATCAATCCTAGGAAGCATAGCTACCATATACTATGCCTCCATACTAGTAATACAATTAAGTCCGTAGGGTCGTATTGGGAATTGGGTTTCCATCATGAGTCAAGGCTAGGAAAGATCTCCTTACCGATTCGAGACACTCTAGCTAATGTCTCAGGATTCCCCGCAGTGAACCCTCGGATCCTGCAGGGTCGGTCCGCACATACGATTTTGCGGATTAGTTATTCCTGAACACACGTTTCCCGGTCCTATAGGACCAAATATCCTAGGCGCCTCATTTCATCATCCACAAAAGTGAAATGTCGGGCAGTGTAAAACCCAAACAACACTTCTAGCTAGAAAGAAACGTGTTGCTCTCCCTGCGTTCCCTTGCTCCATTTTTGACTCATACCGGGGTGTGAGGCTCGGGAAGTCACGCTATACACAAAGCTATGCCTAAACAGACCGTGCTTTGATCATCAACCACAAGGCCTTCTTTTCAACAAAAGCCTTGATCATATGCATCTTAGCATGTCACATTGTCAATCCATACCATACCATTGATTCCTACCAATATATAACCTCTAAGCTCGTACGTCTTAGAGAAGGGTGTTAAACACCAAACAGATATATATTTAGCAGAAATCAACGAATACCGTATAAAGGAATACAACGTCAGACATACAATCCATTTTCAAGTCCGTTCTGGGTCGGAAAGAAACCGGAGGCACCTTATACCTCGCATATCCGAACAATCAACAAGTAGTCTGGACGGCCACCATTGTAGCCCCTTCAAGGTAGCTACTCCAATCATGGGCGTCAATGGTAACTCATCCATTTGACGTGAAGATCGTCGATCTTCAATCACCGTCTTCAACTCTTCGACTTAGATCGAGGAATAATCATTTGAAATGAGATTGAACTCGGACCTTCCAAATGATTCTCACGTATATATCATTTCAAATCATTTCTTATCGTTAATGTTAATTTATAACGATTAATCCCTATATTTATTTATATAAAAATAATTAAATTTTATTTAACAATACTTCATATCAATAGGCGACCTTGGCGCTGTTTTCACCCAAATTTTGTTTTACACATTTCTCTAAATCTAACCTTTGTATTTTAATACAATTCATATCGTTGGAATGATCTTCCCAAGGCGAACCTAACGGGGTACAGTTTTAGGAAAATCCGATGGTCGGATATTTCGGTATAATAATTTAAAGACACGATTCCAAAACACGAACTACCACGCTCGATTCGTTTGATTTTAATTCCTATATATATAATTATATATAATTCCTTCATACATTTCATTTCACTATATTCTTCTAAAAAAAAATATCCCTATTTTTGTATACAATATCAAGGTATAACATGACACACAATAAAGTTTATTTTTATTATAATTCACATACACATACTATACCCAACAATGTACATTTTTCTTTCATCTTTCAAATTACACAAAATGTATATTTTGTTCCCTTATTCTTTTTAATGAAAATGCATTCATTATAATGTAAATTTCTAATCCTTATTCTTTTTAATGAAAATCCATTCATTAAAATGTACATTTCTAATTCTTATTCTTTTTAATGAAAAACCATTCATTAAAATGTACATTTCAAATTCTTATTCTTTTTAATGAAAAACCATTCATTAAAATGTACATTTCATCGTTATAATCTTTACTGAAAATCTTTTTACGTAAATATGTAAATTTCATACCGTTGTTCTTTTACATGAAAAATGTAATTTCACTTTAATTCAATCATATGAAAAATGTAACTTATAATTCAATGCCCAATTTCATTCTTTTATTCTTTTATTCCTTTATTTACATTAAAAATGTAACTTCTATTTCCACGATGCATTCTTCCTTTTATTTCTTTATTTACATTAGAAATATGTAAATTTTATTTCAATGTTGAATTCTATTCTTTTAATTACACTATTAAATCTCCTTTTTAATTATAATGTAAATTGTAATTAACATTATAATGTAAAATTCCTATCTTTAATTACAATGTAAAATCTCCTTTATAATTACAACGTAAATTGTAATTAACATTATAATGTAAAATTCCATATCTTTAATATTTTTTTTTAAAATGAAAATCTAATTCATTAAAATATAAATTTTCACTTTAAAGCTTTTTACATGAAAATGTAATTTCTAGTTTTAAATCTGTTTACATGAAAAATGTAAATTTTCTCCTTAATCCTAGTACATTAAAATGTAAATTTTCTTTTTAATCTTAATTACACTGAAAATGTAACTTTTCTTTTTAATCTTAATCACATTAAAAATGTAACTTTTCTTTTTTACATTAAAACATGACGGTGAAAATATTCATTTAATTATTAACACATGACGGTGAAAATATTCATTTCATTATTAACACATGACGGTGAAAATATTCATTTTCTAATTAACACAACATAACGGTGAAAAATGTCATTTTCTAATTAACACAACATGACGGTGAAAAATGTCATTTCTAATCTAAACATAACGGTGTAAAATGTTCATTACTAATCTTTCAATGAATATCAATGTAATAATGTCACTTTTCATTTATAACAAAAACCATTTTTTTTTCTTTTTCCATTTTATACAAAATCAATGTAAAAATGTATTTTCATTTTTAACCAAATCAATGTAAAAATGTTACTTTTCATCCTTAACAAAAAATCATGTATATTTTCATTCTTTTCATTCTTAACAACAAAATGTCCTTTTTCATTCTAAATAAAAGTAAAATCTTTTAATTATAAACAAAGGTGAAATCTTTGCATTTAAGAACAAAAGTAAATTCTTTTCATTTGCAAACAAAGGTTAATTCTTTTCGTTCACAAACAAAAGCTAAAATCTTTTATTAAGTTTCCAAACAAATTTTTAATCTTTTTATTAAGTTTACAAACAAAATTTCAATCTTTTCCTTATATTTACAAACAAAGTTTCAATCTTTTTATTAAGTAAAAAAGGTAAAAACTTTTATTTTTAAACAAACAAAAATGAAAACTTTTTTTTATTTTATAAACAAAAAAAGTAATCTTTATATTATTAAACAAAAGGCGAAATCTTTCTTTTTACAAAACAATGAAATTAATGATACTTTTTCTTTTAAAAATAATAACTTTTTATAATAATCAACAAAATGATATCTTTTTATAATAATCAACATTACAGTGAAAATTTAATCTTTTGTTTTCAACAAGATCACATATCTGGGTTCAATGATTTTGTTTCAAACACTATCACAGCATCAACCAATTCACATCACAACATCAATAAATTCAAATTTCCCAAACACAAACAATATAGATTTCATAACGTACATAGATGGAATTCATATCACGAGAAATAATTAAATTTTTAATAATTAAATTCAGAAATCTCACATCGTTATTGAGTTCCGCGCTGTTCAGATCCAAAATTTGTCAAAAATTTAACTTACTCAGAATCAGGTCTAGTCAGCGTCATCGCGAAGATCTCGGTCTCACGATCGTGGCGCACCTAAGTTTGAAAAAGTCAACCCTTCTCTCCATCTTCTCCACCACGTTGCCAAGGCCATTCCTTTCATCTTTTTGAACCCATTATGCTCAAAATTAGGTATCCATTTATCTCTGAACTGGAGGAACTTGAAGATGATCGGAGGGTGGCACATCGGAGAGGGAGGAGAGGGCTACGTGCACGGGGAGTATGGGTGGCCGCAGTGGGCCCTAAGAGGTCCGGCGGGGGCTGTTTGGCCGCGGGTTAGGTCGAGAATTCTGGGCCAAATACTCACTTATACTTCATCATCTCCGTATAGAATTAATGAGGATGAAAATCTGTTCGATAAGTTACAAAGGAGAATGAAATTTTATTTAGAGGATTGAGAGAGATTAAGGGATGAAAATTCGTGCATTCTAGGCCTTGGAAAGAGGAGATGGCGGCAAGTTTGTTTTAGGGGGATTAGGGTTTAGAGATTAGTGAATATTTATATTATTTAATTAGTTAATTAGCCCGTTAAGGCCCATTTTGCAACTTTTCCAATTTCAGCCCAACGACCATCGTTCTTACCTATTAACCCCTATTCCGGACTCATTTAGCTATGTCCCGCAGGCCCAAACGAATGTCTTGACCCAGTTTTCTTTATTTTAAAATATTTACTTTATTTTTAATTCAATCGTACGAATAAATTCACGAGGGCCACAAATTAACTTCGAAAAATCCCGAAAAATATATTTAGCTATGTTTTGACGCTACGAACCTAGAAAAATTAATTTTTTCAATTCTTAGCCTATTTGAAAAATGGTCTTTTTCAAGTCGATTAAATCTAACCGACATTGACAAAACATAAATCTTTTCGCCACGGTCACAAATTAATTCGAAAAATTATGAAAAATTAAACTTAACCATATTTTGACATTCTGAATCCAACAAAAGTGATTTCGTCAAAAACAGAGGTCGTTTGAAAAATGACTATTTTTAATATTAAAAAATATATATATCCTACAGCGACTATTCTGAACTTTAAACTGGGCATAACTTTTGATTCCCGCTATAAAATTTTGATTTTTCGGATTCGTTGAAAAGATATTTTAAAAGAGATTCTAATATTTTTGGTTTCACTAAACTCCGTTAAATTTCGCATCTTGTACGGTCAGTCAAAGTTCAAGTTTGACTTTTCAAACTACCGCGCTATTTCTATCTCCTTTTATAATTAAAATTAAATTATTTATCCTAACTTCGATTTAAATAAATTTTTAATCATTATTACTTTAAATAAATTATTTTAAATATCAAAACCCATTAAAATTAGTTAAAATAGATTTTTAAATTTTCCCCAAAATTCAGGGTTGTTACAAAATCATACACTAACGGCTCGGACACCAACTGTAACGGTTGGGGTTTTCGCCCGGACCCAATCGATCGCAAAATCGACTAAGACCGTTCAAATCCTGAACACGTTAACTCTGGGAATACAACAACATCAGAACAACAACAACAGACTTTTATAAACATCACAATAATGTTACATCAGAGTACAAAATATATCAGGGTACATCGAATAAAATTACAGCGGAAGATAAATTAAAATAAATTAAATATAATAAACAGCGGAAGACTTCGATGCTCTGGACACAGCTTTAGGCTTCGATCCAGAATCATGCTCAAGAGATAAATATTTGCAAAAAGCTACTCGACTGCCCATGTGGAAATGAGGGCACCCGAGTTTGCAAAGTGAAACAAACTACGAGTCAGTCATGGGACTGGTGTGAGAATTCTTAACTAATATAACTAATAGCAATAAGGCAATTCCAAGGATCACGCCGCTAACGCGGGACGGGTTTTATCCCAATGGATTGACGGTGCATAATTAAAAGTAAATCGTTAAACAATCTTTGCTCCTCTCTTCGTGCAATATACGGTCCAAAGGCGCGTAATTCAGCAGATTCTGTAAGCACTAACTGATCCCACAAATTTGTCATAGCATCATCAAACTCCTGAATACTCATGCTTTTCTGCTGCAGAGCGCGAATATCAGACTCCAATTGGTACTGTTTTGCAAAATTAAACAGTGTATACAATCTAGCTAGATGATCCCAAACCTCCTTAGCTGTCTCATATTTTGCTAATTTAGTACCTATGGAGTGCTTGACTGAATTATTAATCCAAGTAATGATCTTAGAATTTGCAACTTCCCACTTGTCAAACAAAGACACATAATTAGCAGCAGTGCTATCCACAGGCTTGACAATGGCACCTGAAATATAGCCCCACATTTGTTTACCCTTCAAAAAAAATTCATCACATAACTCCAATATGCATAATTTTAACCATCTCACTGAACACTGACTACTTGAAGTGAATAATCTCTAGTTTCAGCCATATTAATTAACCACAGAACAAACAAACTCATAACAGAGAGAAAAAAGAAAACAATCTCAAAAGAAAACTTCGGGTCAGCAATTCTCCACAATTCTCGTCTTAAAAACTCCATAATTCTCGTCTGAAAAGAGGGCTTCGGGTCTGAATAGAGGACTTAGGATCTGAGGACTTCAGGTCTGAAATAACTTTGGATTTTGGGTCTGAAAAGAGGACTTCGGGTCTGAGACGCTTCAGTGTTCAGCTGGAGTTGGGTATTGGCGGTATAGGACTTTGGGTAGGGATTGTGGGATCGATGATGGTTAGGGTAGGCGGACTTCGGTGGATGTAGTGATTGCTGGACGGGTTAGGGCAGGCGGGCTTCGGTGGGTAGTGATTTTGTTCGATGGGTCTTCGGTGGGCAGGCGGACTTCGATGGGATCGACAATCATTTGGGTCTGGACTTCGGTGCAAGGGAACGACGGGATCTGGACGGATTAGGGCAAGCGGTGCAGTGATTGCTTGCTTCGATGGCTTTGGATTTGGGACTGGATTTCTGAGAGAGATTAGAGAGGGCAGTGAACTGGAGATCGGCAGATTTGTTCTTCAGAGATTAGAAAAAAATACCAACAAAGAAGAATAGGCTCTGATACCATGATAAGATTAATGAAAAACAAAATACATTGAGAGTGGAGGCTGATAGAAGTCAAAGCCTTAACCCTAAGATAACACAAGAGGCCTTTATATATAGGCAAAATATAAAACAAAGGACTATATTGTCCTTTAGTAGAATATTAATTACGCTAACATCCATAACCATGTCCATGTCTCCATAAACGCCTCAGTCCCCAAGAATTGTTTACTTTAAATATTAGAAAAGTCCTTGCAAAGCCTTGAAAAGTTAGCCTTCACTGGTGGACAAGCGGGGTCTCCACCATCGATGTTGGATCTAGCTCATTCTCCTACGGGGTGTCTGCTAGTGTCATGGCGGAAGATATCGACAGAACCAGGTAGGAATTGCGATGACCTAAGGAAGAATAAGGGCATCCTTTATTTTGTGCAAGAGAAAAAATAGAGATTATTATTCGAGGTAATCAAAGGGAGGTTTTAATAGACCTGAGGGGATTCTTTTTAATTTTAGTTTTATAATTGCTTTTGATTTTGAAAATCTATTTTATTTTGAAAAATATTTTACTTTAAAAAAAAATTGGGAATCTTGTAATATTCGGCTTTGATACCAAATGTAACATCCCACGCCCCTTAACGTTTCCCAAAGTCAAGTCATGCAAAGAAATGTGAAGTGTTTTAGGTATAAAGAAACAAATCATAGATACTTAGATTCACAACACATGAAAATAAATGTAGTGAACATAACTTATTATTTCAAAAGCCCAACTTTCACATTAGGATAAAATATAAAGTCATAACTTCCGCATGTCTCATAAATACCTCTCTCTCATATAAAATCAGAGTACTACAACAATAATCCTTCTCACAAGTGCCAATAGAACCAAACCGAAAAGAAAATATGCAAAATACATGAGTATATCAATAATGAGATAGAAAATCCATGAATGAACCTCCAAGATGTCTAAATCAACAAATCTCGGCCTTGCGAGCCTAATGGAGAAGAAAAATGAAGAAAGAAGAGTTGGTCACACATAAAGTCTAGTGAAATGTAATAATTAATAGCATGATTAAGAAATATAAAAATAATAGACTTAGTTATAGTTCTAGCGTCACAAGATAATGTGTACGTGCATAACTTATAACGGTTTTTGAGATAATTAGATTGTTTCTCTAGTTCAAGCTGAATGACTGTTTGATATGCCCTATTCTAATACTATGGAAATATAATTAGGATAAGTTTTCCTAATTTTACTCATCAATCAGATTTTCCTACCTATCACCACTTAGCATGGTTGTGTGCCAATGTGAATCTGCCAGTTGTAAAACCGTATTGATATGAATCACCATTTGTTAATTCGCCAGCAAAAGACACAAATTAGCACATAGATGCAATAGCTAGTTACTTCTGATCTCGATTCCACACGCACAGTAATAGTCCGGACCCACTATCATGTCGTCACACCTCTTTGATAGCTTATTTACCTAATTCATTATAAGCGCGCACGATCACAATCAAATATCTGAGATCATTAGTCCTTGACCTAAAAAGGAATGATGCTAGTAAGCATCCCTATGAATCAATATTCTAATCGCGCCCTCATCCCGTTCTTGTTAACTATTCTTTTGACCTCTTATTTTCCTACTCAACATAAGTGTTATCGATCTCAATCTCAGATTTGAGATCATTAGCCCTGGACCTAAAAAGGAATGCTGCTAGGAATTAGACCTATCTAATAATCTAAATTTCTTTTCTTAGCCGAATCCCAGGTCTAAGTCCAAGCTACTAACTCAGTCCCTGACCAAAACCTAAGATATTCTACTTTTATAATAATAGGCTTTATTATTTTTATTTTATTATCATATTCTAACATATCAATATAGTTCTTAATTATCATAATAGCTTTACATTTTTGGTACTTCTTAAACTATAATGCTTGTCAATAATTTACTGCAAATCTCTACAATTTACCTAGTTTAGTCTGCTTTCTTTTTATCACAGATCTACTATTTATATAAATGTTATGTAAATTTAGTATTCCATTATTTATTCTATATTCGTGAAGCTTGCACTATTTACATTATTTTTTATGCGTAAAGAAAGAAATAAATCTGCTTCTCTAAAACTAACATTTACAAATTTATGAACCTTTAAGAACAAATGTAAATCATTGTAAATAACTAAAGGAAATAAAATAGTTATAAGGGAAAAAGACTAAAGAACAAACTTATAGAAATTAACTATAAACTATAAGAAAAGACAGAAAATACTTACAGGAAAATTACTTAAAATTGAAAGAAAAACTACAGCTATTAAAATTCCTCTTTCTTTAAATTGCTTAAAAGTCTAAATAATTACAACACTCACTTGTGGTCCTTAGGTTTTATCTTGGCCTTCCCAGATCACATCCTCAAGCAGTCAATATATTTTTATATTTACAATTATCTTCCCAAAAATATTTAAAAGGGCTCTGCCTTAGGCAAAGGAATCCAGAGGGAAAAGATTTGTATGTGAGAGAATAGCAAGGTCTACAACTTATTTATAGTGGTGCTTGGGAATCTCAGGCCGCAGGGACTGCTGATTAAATCTGATCTTTGACATGTCACAGAATCAATTTTAACCATCCGGTTAAACAAATATGAAACATATTTCATGAAATAATTTTTAAAACACAATTGGCTTGCACTTAGATGAATTTCTGTCTAGGTTATTTTGTGCGTCGACCTGGCCTACATGCGGAGTCTGTTGATTCACGAAATTTTTGATTCACGACAACAAAGAAATGAAGATCGATTGAGGAGTTATATATATATATGAGTGTGTTTAGTGTGTTAGAATATTGTTAAAATCTATCCTCGTTTATTACAACAAAAATACACAAAACATACATATATATATGTGTGTGTGTGTGTGTGTGTGTGTGTGTGTATATGAAAATGACATGAAACCACCATTACTAGGCTTTTGCCCCTGAACCAGTCGACTGGTTCATTTCCTACCAGTCGACTAGTAAAGGAGAAAAATGCCCCTTCTCTCATGAAGAGATTCCTCTTCATTTCTAATAGAAATGGTTGCTTCTCTTTGTTGAAATCTTCATGAAAGTTCATTGCTCTTCAACCATTATATATACATCATAAACTTTATTTACAAATCACTAAATCTTATAATATTTTCTGATCAAAAACTCTATATTCTCTTGCATTCTAAAAGCTTACTCAAACATTCAAATTGCTTTTGAATATTTGAATATATTTTATATCTCTCGATTCATAAGCAATATACTTCCTTTAAATCTTCACAAGCATGTTATATACCTGAGGATAGGATTATAGGAAGGGTGTACTCAAACTGTTGGCTACTTAGTGTTATTCCAGAACACAATCAAAGTCAAACTCTTGTTGCATTAGTGAAATTCCTATTTGTTTGCTTAGCAATAGAAAATCCCATTCAGTTTCTCAGGTGCATTGTGAACCTGTTCCTCCAGGTGATGCGAGGGTGTTGATAGTTGAATTCTAGAAGGAGTCTAGGACTGGACGTAGGACGGTGCTCTGAACCAGTATAAAAATTCCTGGTGTCATTGTAACACCCCACATCCGCTATGGTCACTCTCTAAGGGAATGCCATAACATCGGTGGAGTATTTTAAGTGAATATAGAATAGAAAAATTACAACAAGACAGATATAAGTAATACTTGAGAAATTTCAAAACATCATTTCATTGCAGCGGAAAGTAAAACATGTTTGGTTACATCACAAAACCATAATAAGAGTCAAGTACAAAATATCCATCCTGATAAATAAAAGTACATAATCCCAATACATGAACTGATAGCCATAAAAGAAAGGGTAAGCTGAGCTATACACCTATGGTCCAAGCTCCAAAAGAGAATAAAGCAGCCTGATCAAAGCCCACTCGTACTGGGCCCACTCTGATAACCTGAGGGTTGGGAAAAAAGATAAAAACAACGGGGTCAGACATAAGTCTGAGTGAGTCCTATAACTTTAACAATACAATCGTTAAAGTAACCAGAGAAGACATAAGCTTGATATACGGTAACGTCTGGGGATGAATGGCTACACTAAGCAGCTAGGTATACTTAGGATAAACTAAGATAACCGTAAAGACGCATCCACCTACCCAAGGATAATTACTACACTGCACCACACCAGTCATTCCTACTTAAAGGTTGATCCCCCTAAGTGTACTTAGTAATTTAGTAGTTTCGTGTACCCCTATCTGACTACATAGGTGTACCCACTACTCCCCAAGCGATCGGCTCCCCTACGTAGATACCCGTGCTGGTCCCACGATGGGGTGTATCATTCCCCAACGTGGCCACCTGATAATATCAACGGTGCACGGCTTTATATCTACACGATGCAACAACGACTTACCAACCAGCCCGGGTCCACACACGCATATGAAACCCGTTGGTCCCGCGTTGCCACCGCTAACCCGGTTTGGCCTCTTATAGTCAAGCCCAATATGCGTGTCCCGTCACTCGACTAGAGTCGAGCCCACAAAGATACGTTTGGGATATTGGTTGAAATGGGCCCCCACAAGCTACCACCTAAGCTTGTTATTTCTAGTGAATCCCACTTAACCCTTTAACCATGTCCCCTTACATGTTATAAATTTTGGTTAAGTCCTTTAATCATATTCTAATTGTCATACAAGGTACCCACTAGATTTTCACATGCCACCCATGGCACTTACTTAACCCTTTAATCATGTTTAATTACATGTTCCACTTTGGTTAAGTATTCTAATCGTATTTTCACATGCCACCCATGGCACTTACTTAACCCTTTAATCATGTTTAATTACATGTTCCATTTTGGTTAAGTATTCTAATCGTATTTTCTATTGCCACCCAAGGCAACCCACTAGTCTCCTCATGCCACCCAAGGCACCCACTTAACCCCTCATGTCCCACTACATGCTAATATGGTTAAGTGTTTCTTAATTCATTAATTAAGATCATGACCTCATAAAGACCTCTCACATTAGACCGTCCTTTATGACTGCTGGATATGCCGGTTGGTTCCGGGCAGACTTCTGTCATAAAAAGGGTCTAACCTCGTGTCTTTACTTTAATCATGTATTTAATTTATGACTAAGACCTCTCACATTGGGCCAATCATTTGTAGCCGCTGGATGGCCGGTCGGTTCCGGGCAGACTTCCGCTACAAAAGGGTCCAACCTCGTGTCTTAGTTGATTAATTACTCCTAATTAATCACCCCCATATTAATTATCCCTAATTAATATCAAGTTTTTCATAACATGGGTAGACCTAACTCAACAGGTAAATTCCCATGGGGTAGACCTAACTCAATAGGTAAATTCCCACTTATGCTTATTCATTTTATGGTATGCTTAATCATAACCATTTCACACCATTTCATTAACATGTCTATTAACCCCATCGTTTCCCCACGTACTTATGCTAACACGACATATTTCCAAGAGAAGATTCTTTCACAATTAACATGGGTTTCACTTAGCATACATTAGCATTAACATGGGTTAAAAGGTGTCCACTTACATCATGACATTAACCCAACTAGCATTATTAAATAACCCAACTTGCATGAACATACATATGTCATGTATAAAGGCAACTTGCATAAGTGTTCATAGGTTATACAAAGGTGAACTTGCATGTGTCTTAAAGGTGTGAACTTGCACAACATGTTACATGTTAACTTGCATAACATCATACACATAACTTGCATAATATTATAAACATAACTTGCATATCAACATACACATAACTTACATAACATCATGCACATAACTTGCAAAACATCATACACATAACTTGTATATGAATTTGCATAACAACATGCACATAACTTACATAACATCATACGCATAACTTGCATAACATGTTGAGCTTGCATATAAGCATACACATAACTTGTATAACATGTTGAACTTGCATATAAGCATACACATAACTTGCATAACATGTTGAACTTGCATATATGACTTGCATCTTAAAGGAGGGTAACCATGCATATATATATATATATATATATATATATATATATATATATATATATTCATAGCATATAAAGGTGTCATCTTGCATATGTATGCATCACATTTAAAAGGGTAAACTTGCATGTCATGATTTATGCATAATACCAAACACTTAGCATGCATAAAACCACCTACCTAGCATGCATAAAATCAATTACTTATTATGCATAAACCCACCACTTAACTTGCATAAACTCACATATTCAACATGCATAAACTCACATATTCAACATGCATAAACTCACATATTCAACATGCATAAACTCACATATTCAACATGCATAAACATAGGATTAATATTAAACATAGATTAGCATATTCACATCATATCATATGACTTGAAAACCCATTAATCCTCATGCAAAACCATAGATCTCATCATATCTCATCTACTTAATTTAGCAATTGATCATCAAAGTGATAGAAACTCACCAAAACCAAGATTAGCAAACTTATGAAGTGGAATTAGTTGCTTTAGTTGAAGAAGATGTTGATTAGAGGTTGATTAGCTTGCAACTCTCTTCATTGATTTGTGGAGGCCATGATCAAGTTTCATTTTGCCATAGTTTAGTTACAAGATCTAATTATGAATGAATTAGGGTAGGGTTGGGGTCTTATTTATAGGATTAGGAAGTGTTTTAGGCCCTTAGATTAACCCTAGGTTAGATTAGGTCCGCTAGATTTAGGAAATCTCTAGAACCCAGCCCAGTCCTAGCCAGAAAACCAAATCTGGTGCACCCAAGCCCTCTGGCTCGACACGCCGTGTCGACAGGCAAGTCGACAGGCAAGTTGACCCTCCCCCCTGTCGACAGGCCTGTCGACAGCCCTGTCGACATGGTTAGGGCGGGAATTTTCCCGCCTGGCCCCGCTGGTTTGATTTTGAAATCTGAATTTGAATTTTTAAATCTGTTTTTAGCTTTAATTTTTCTGCAAACTTCATTGGGCCTTAACTGGGCCATACGGACTCCGATTTACAAAATTTCGGACTCTATTCTGCGTATTTTTCCGAGACGAACGCAATGACGCAGCCCGTTACCCCCAATTCCCACGTCTGAGATTATTTATTCTACGATTAGTGAATTTTAATATTAACTAAAATACGGGGTGTTACATTCTCCCCTCCTTAAAGGATTTCGTCCCCGAAATCACTAAGCTAAGGAGAATGCATATCCTACCATCCAAACAACCATCTACTCAATCCATCAAACACGGGCATCCATTGTCCTTAAAACAATTTCTAATGATGTATGAGCATATGCAAAAAGTGTGTGTATATGTTCCCTATCTAATGTATGAACATATGCAAACCTTGATAGTGCCATGCATCCATTATGTATGCGAGAGAACCCTATCGACACATACAATATCTACATGAGTGCACAATCATTCACCAAAATGCATCATCCATATGATAACGCAACCATTATACATCCATTAATATAGCTATCTACACACATAAATATGCAATATGCAATATGAAGTGACTGAGCCGATCTAGTGCCTAAAGTGTGTGTATATGCATCCACGAGCAACCACTAGCAAACACTTGCATCCACTTGCATCCATCATACATAACATGTCTCAAACACATGTTTCAACCATAGGACTATCCTATCTGAAGGTCAAAGGTACTAACGAGAGGACATACTAAGGATAAGATAAGCACTAGACAACCGATAATGGAGACGTCTAAAGCACATACCCTCAAAAAGGGATGGGCATAACAAACGCATCTTCGCTTCTGTCTCCCAAGTAGCATTGCTCTCACTTTCTCTCCTTTTCCATTTTGACTAGTCGAACCTCTCTGTTTCTCACCTCCCTAATCTCTGACCCAAGGATGCGGGTAGGAGCTCGTCGAATAATCACATCACGCTCTACCTTACTTCTTTAAGCAAGCTTGGCTCTATCGCCTCTATGATCTTATGTAGGCCCTTCCTCACATGGAATACATCATGTATACCACTAAGTCTGTCGGGCCACCCCACCAATGGAAGATGCTCTTCCCATGTACCTCCTAAATCCAAGATACATAGCCTCAAAAGGTCTTCTGAAATACGATTCACCCTCTCGGTCTGGCCGTCTATCTGAGGATGATACGCGGTACTCAAATACAACTGAGTCCCTTCCGCCTCTTGCAAACTTTCCCAAAACTCTTTAGTGAAGATAGGATCTCGATCGCTCACTATACTGGAAGGTACATCATGCAATCTAATAATCTCTCGAATGTAAACTGAAGCTAGACATGGGATAGTCCTCTTGCTCTTCACGGGTATGAAATGGGCACACTTAGTAAGTCTATCTACCATAACCCAAATCCCCGTATTACCCTTCCTTGATTTCGGTAATCCTTCGAGACACTATCCCACTTCCTTAGCGGAACTTCCAATGGGTGAAGCAACCCACTTGGTTTCTTTTGCTCCGCTTTCACCAAGCATCTAGCGACATACTCGGCCATGTCTTTCTTCATACCGGCCAAAAAGAAAACTCGCTTCATGTCTTGGTACATCTCGTCCCATGAGAAAACCAGATTCTTCTTCATCAAGCGGGTTAATGGGGCTGATATCTTCGCGAACTCTTTGGTGAACTTCCTATAATATCATGCCAACCCCAAGAAACTTCTTACTTCGGTAGCACTCCTAGGAACTTTCCAATCCAGGGTAGATACTATCTTTGCGGGATCCACAGCTATCCCTTCGTTAGAGACCACATGCCCTAAGAATCGCACTTCTCTTCTCCAAAAATGACATTTAGAGAATTTAGCTTTAAGACTATGTGCTCGAAGAGTCTCCAACACTTATCTGAGATGTAAGGCATGCTTTTCTCCACTTCTAGAGAAAATCAGGATATTCTCCCATGCAAAATCGTGACAACTATCCATCTCTCACGCAGACCACCTTAGTCGAACTCGACATCCCCCAAATGCAAGCCCCAAAGGCCTAAACCAATATCAGACAAACACCCAAGGGATTCCTCCTTCGAATTCAGACGACCTACGTGAGATGATACTAGTAAAAACGGCTAAATAATTAAGCCCTTGTCCAACTCTGGATGTCCTCGCCAGTCTCGCTCCAAAACCACCGTTTATCCCATAAATGGCTTTACTCATCCTATTGAGCACATACGAAAACTTATTTCGCTCCTAGAAAAGACCAAGATGTCATTTACAAAGACCATCACGAACTTATTTAGGTACTCCCTGAACACCCTTCTCATCATATGCGGGGGCGTTCGTCAAACCAAATGGCATCTCCAGCCACTCATAAAAACCATCCGGAGTCCTAAAGATAGTCTTCTCTATACTATCCTCGGTTACTCTCAACTGACGAAACCTCGTGGCTAAGTCCAACTGCGAAAATACTGAGGCGCCCACTAACTGATCAAAGAGATCATCAATCCTCGAAAATGGGTGTCTATTCTTCTTTGTGAGTTTATTTAGCTCTCTTTAGCCTACACAAAGTCTGAGGGACCCATCCGCCTTCGTGGCAAAAACTACCGGAGCACCCCACTCCGATATACTTCGTCTTCTAAACCCCTTCTCAAGCAAATTGCCTACTTGCTTATGGAGTTCCCTCCTCTCACGAGGAGCCACGTGGCACACTGGCCAAGACACTGGTTTGGCATTGTCTACCAGATATATTTGGAAGTCAATCTCCCGCTCCGGAGGTAAGCCCTTCACCTCCTCAAACACATCCGAGTATTTCCGGACAACTCTATAGATTGCAAACTCTCGACCGACGTGTCAAGCGACTCTAGATAACTTAGCATAACAAATTTCATGGAATTACAAGAGATTTCGAGAGTGTTACCCAAGCGGGTCATAAGCCTAACAACTCTCCCTCCACAATAATAACGGCACTATTACTGGATAACCAGTCCATGCCCAAAACTAACCCATAGCCCGTGAAGCCCAAAAAGCATCACATCTAAACTCAACGCTAAGTATAGAAACTTTCAAACCCAAACACATCATGGAGCCCCAATTGGGTTTGAAACAACTAAGGGATCATCTACTAACTGGTGTCTCAGTGCAGTGACTCAACTAACAATAATGAAATAAACGAACTCGATGCGTCAAAATCCAATAAAGTTTGACCCGGATAATCAAACAGAAAAACTAGACTTTCAATGAAAATAGTTCTACCTCTTTCCTGAATCGGTGGAACCGCGAGAGCCTGAGCTTGCCCCCTTGCCTGAGTTGGTGCCAAAAGAACTTGCACCTGTCCTCCTGAGGTAGATCCCGTCCTTTCCCCTTTCTTAGGGCAGTCCTTCACTAGATGTCCTGCTTCGTCACAGTGGAAGCAGCCAGCCTTCCTCTTCTTGCGACAATCCTTGCTTAGGTGGCCTAGTGTCCCACAGTTGAAGCACTTCTTCTTTCCCTTGCCACCGTTACCATTCCCACCCTTATTTTGTTGTTGAGGTTTCTTCTGATCTTCATTCTTCTCGGGTGCTTTATTAGCATTGGGACCCTTCTCTTCCTCATGTATAAGTGCCATGTCCACTAGCTTCTCGAAAGTGGCCCCCATAGGGATGTGGGACATAGCCAATCCGTGCATCGGTTCGTTTAAGCCTTTAACGAACCTCAGAGCTTTCTCTTCCGGTGTGTTTACCAAGTCTATGCTGAATCTCGCTAACTGCTTAAACTTGTTAACATATTCTTTCACCGACAAGTTCCCTTGCTTTAAGTTCAAGAGCCTTTCCACGTGCATATTTTCTTCCGCTTTTGAGAGAAACTTTGCCTCAAACCTTTGCCTGAAATCCATCCAAGAATCAACAGGGTGTTCTCCATTAGTGACCTCCCACCAGAATGAGGCCTCTCCTTCCATTAACCAAGCGGCTAACCTGACTTTCTTTCCCTCTTCCACTTCCAAGATTTCCATCAATTCTTCCGTCTCATTAAGCCAATCCCTAGCTCCCACAAAAGGTTTTCCTCCCATAGCCTTAAACTTCCTACAAGTCATAGCAAAAGTATCCGCGCGAGGAGGAACGAGTGCAACGGGTGGAGGAGGTACATTTGCTGGACCTGCAGCGGCGGCCCTAGCCTCTAACAACCTCCTATACCATACTGGTACCGCTACACCGTCCGGAAGATAAAGATCTTCTGCCATGCTGAGACGAAAAAGGAAAGATTCAAAACGGAGAATTCGAAAGATAAAGATATGGCTATCGGGGATTATGCTTTTCTTTCAAAAACTCTTCTCTTTAAAGACATGTTTTTGAAAATATTTCTTCCAAAAATGTTTTTAGAAAAATAGTTTTCTAAAAATTTTATCTGTTCTGGTAACCTTTGCTCTGATACCACGTGTAACACCCCACATCCGCTATGGTCACTCTCTAAGGGAATGCCATAACATTGGTGGAGTATTTTAAGTGAATATAGAACAGAAAAATTACAACAAGACAGATATAAGTAATACTTGAGAAATTTCAAAACATCATTTCATTGCAGCGGAAAGTAAAACATGTTTGGTTACATCACAAAACCATAATAAGAGTCAAGTACAAAATATCCATCCTGATAAATAAAAGTACATAATCCCAATACATGAACTGATAGCCATAAAAGAAAGGGTAAGCTGAGCTCTACACCTATGGTCCAAGCTCCAAAAGAGAATAAAGCAGCCTGATCAAAGCCCACTCGTACTAGGCCCACTCTGATAACCTGAGGGTTGGGAAAAAAGATAAAAACAACGGGGTCAGACATAAGTCTGAGTGAGTCCTATAACTTTAACAATACAATCGTTAAAGTAACCAGAGAAGACATAAGCTTGATATACAGTAACGTCTGGGGATGAATGGCTACACTAAGCAGCTAGGTATACTTAGGATAAACTAAGATAACCGTAAAGACGCATCCACCTACCCAAGGATAATTACTACACTGCACCACACTAGTCATTCCTACTTAAAGGTTGATCCCCCTAAGTGTACTTAGTAATTTAGTAGTTTCGTGTACCCCTATCTGACTACATAGGTGTACCCACTACTCCCCAAGCGATCGGCTCCCCTACGTAGATACCCGTGCTGGTCCCACGATGGGGTGTATCATTCCCCAACGTGGCCACCTGATAATATCAACGGTGCACGGCTTTATATCTACACGATGCAACAACGACTTACCAACCAGCCCGGGTCCACACACGCATATGAAACCCGCTGGTCCTGCGTTGCCACCGCTAACCCGGTTTGGCCTCTTATAGTCAAGCCCAATATGCGTGTCCCGTCACTCGACTAGAGTCGAGCCCACAAAGATACGTTTGGGATATTGGTTGAAATGGGCCCCCACAAGCTACCACCTAAGCTTGTTATTTCTAGTGAATCCCACTTAACCCTTTAACCATGTCCCCTTACATGTTATAAATTTTGGTTAAGTCCTTTAATCATATTCTAATTGTCATACAAGGTACCCACTAGATTTTCACATGCCACCCATGGCACTTACTTAACCCTTTAATCATGTTTAATTACATGTTCCACTTTGGTTAAGTATTCTAATCGTATTTTCACATGCCACCCATGGCACTTACTTAACCCTTTAATCATGTTTAATTACATGTTCCACTTTGGTTAAGTATTCTAATCGTATTTTCTATTACCACCCAAGGCAACCCACTAGTCTCCTCATGCCACCCAAGGCACCCACTTAACCCCTCATGTCCTACTACATGCTAATATGGTTAAGTGTTTCTTAATTCATTAATTAAGATCATGACCTCATAAAGACCTCTCACATTAGACCGTCCTTTATGACTGCTGGATATGCCGGTTGGTTCCGGGCAGACTTCTGTCATAAAAAGGGTCTAACCTTGTGTCTTTACTTTAATCATGTATTTAATTTATGACTAAGACCTCTCACATTGGGCCAATCATTTGTAGCCGCTGGATGGCCGGTCGGTTCCGGGCAGACTTCCGCTACAAAAGGGTCCAACCTCGTGTCTTAGTTGATTAATTACACCTAATTAATCACCCCCATATTAATTATCCCTAATTAATATCAAGTTTTTCATAACATGGGTAGACCTAACTCAATAGGTAAATTCCCATGGGGTAGACCTAACTCAATAGGTAAATTCCCACTTATGCTTATTCATTTTATGGTATGCTTAATCATAACCATTTCACACCATTTCATTAACATGTCTATTAACCCCATCGTTTCCCCACGTACTTATGCTAACACGACATATTTCCAAGAGAAGATTCTTTCACAATTAACATGGGTTTCACTTAGCATACATTAGCATTAACATGGGTTAAAAGGTGTCCACTTACATCATGACATTAACCCAACTAGCATTACTAAATAACCCAACTTGCATGAACATACATATGTCATGTATAAAGGCAACTTGCATAAGTGTTCATAGGTTATACAAAGGTGAACTTGCATGTGTCTTAAAGGTGTGAACTTGCACAACATGTTACATGTTAACTTGCATAACATCATACACATAACTTGCATAATATTATAAACATAACTTGCATATCAACATACACATAACTTACATAACATCATGCACATAACTTGCAAAACATCATACACATAACTTGTATATGAATTTGCATAACAACATGCACATAACTTACATAACATCATACGCATAACTTGCATAACATGTTGAGCTTGCATATAAGCATACACATAACTTGTATAACATGTTGAACTTGCATATAAGCATACACATAACTTGCATAACATGTTGAACTTGCATATATGACTTGCATCTTAAAGGAGGGTAACAAGGCATATATATATATATATATATATATATATATATATATATATATATATATTCATAGCATATAAAGGTGCCATCTTGCATATGTATGCATCACATTTAAAAGGGTAAACTTGCATGTCATGATTTATGCATAATACCAAACACTTAGCATGCATAAAACCACCTACCTAGCATGCATAAAATCAATTACTTATTATGCATAAACCCACCACTTAACTTGCATAAACTCACATATTCAACATGCATAAACTCACATATTCAACATGCATAAACTCACATATTCAACATGCATAAACTCACATATTCAACATGCATAAACATAGGATTAATATTAAACATAGATTAGCATATTCACATCATATCATATGACTTGAAAACCCATTAATCCTCATGCAAAACCATAGATCTCATCATATCTCATCTACTTAATTTAGCAATTGATCATCAAAGTGATAGAAACTCACCAAAACCAAGATTAGCAAACTTATGAAGTGGAATTAGTTGCTTTAGTTGAAGAAGATGTTGATTAGAGGTTGATTAGCTTGCAACTCTCTTCATTGATTTGTGGAGGCCATGATCAAGTTTCATTTTGCCATAGTTTAGTTACAAGATCTAATTATGAATGAATTAGGGTAGGGTTGGGGTCTTATTTATAGGATTAGGAAGTGTTTTAGGCCCTTAGATTAACCCTAGGTTAGATTAGGTCCGTTAGATTTAGGAAATCTCTAGAACCCAGCCCTAGCCAGAAAACCAAATCTGGTGCACCCAAGCCCTCTGGCTCGACACGCCGTGTCGACAGGCAAGTCGACAGGCAAGTCGACCCCCCCTGTCGACAGGCCTGTCGACATCCCTGTCGACATGGTTAGGGCGGGAATTTTCCCGCCTGACCCCGCTGGTTTGATTTTGAAATCTGAATTTGAATTTTTAAATCTGTTTTTAGCTTTAATTTTTCTGCAAACTTCATTGGGCCTTAACAGGGCCATACGGACTCCGATTTACAAAATTTCGGACTCTATTCTGCGTATTTTTCCGAGACGAACGCAATGACGCAGCCTGTTACCCCCAATTCCCACATCTGAGATTATTTATTCTGCGATTAGTGAATTTTAATATTAACTAAAATACGGGGTGTTACAGTCATTTTTACTTACTACATTACTTATTTTGATATCTTATATTATTTAATATTTAAGTGCATAAATATTGTATAAGACAAGTTAGATTATCATATACACTTCCGCATATTCCATATAATTTGATCGTACTCTAAGTTACTTGACTGTTGACTTTCAATTGGTATCAGGGCATGACATCATTTAACCATACAACCATTATTTAATATTCGTTTAATATAGAAAACAACATTAGCACTACCACAAACACTGGATTCACAGAAGACCAATCACCTGCACGACGTCCATTTTTCAATGGCATGAACTATAGTTATTAGGCTACACGTATGAGAATATGTATGCAAGCTAATGGTTTTGATGCTTGGATTATCACTCAAAAAGAATATACACAACCTACTACAAATTATACTGAATGGTCAACTAGTGAAAAAGCAGAAGCTACCATTAATGCTAAAACGATGAATATGTTGCATTGTGCCTTGGATATAAATGAGTTCAACCGAAATTGTATATGCAATACAACATATGAAATTTGGTGTACACTGAAAGTCACACACTAAGGAACTAATAAGGTTAAACAAAGCAAGATATCCATGCTCAACAATCAGTTTCAGAATTTTAAAATGAATCTATCAATGATATATATCCACGATTTCAAAATATTTATCATTCATTATTGGGCTTAGGTGAAAATATATTGATTTTGATATAGTATCAAAAATCCTAAACTCTTTGACAGGTGAATGGGAAAGAAAGGTTTTGGCTATAGAAGAAATTAATGATCTTCAACCATGAAACCCGAAGAGTTGATAGAAAATCTAATGTCATATGAAGTGAATTTGAAATTCTTATTTCTTCAATAACTTTTCATATGAACTTGAATTTCGTTATGTACGTAAATTGCTCAAAACATTGCCACAGACCCAAGGAAGCAACACATGTAGCTAAATTTTGATAATCTCATAAACTTATTTATCTCTTATTAATTATTTTTACTTAAATTTTTGGATTGTTACACAGTTACAAAAAGTAGAGTAATAATTATTGACTACATAGAAAAATGTTAATCCACTTACTAAGAGTCTTCCAAAGGCAATGATTCTATAAAGTCGAAGTAAATGGGACTACGGTTTGTAAACGAAGGTTGATCATCCTTAACAAAAAACCGACTTACATTTTGAAAATGATAAACAAAGTTCAATAGGTGCCGACAAGTTAACAGAATGATTATGAAATACTAAATCAAGAACTTGCATAATACTTAGTGTTGAATTCTACAAGAACAAATGATGGCAAGCCTAAATACCTAAAAGGTGTTTCGCAAAAACACACTAAGAGACTTACCTATATGAGTATGAATATCAGACCGTTTCCTAATAAAGTAAGAATACTTTACAAAGTAGGCTCATGAACCCATGATTAAAAGCACACGGTCATTTACGTGTTGAGCAACATAAAGCACTATACCTAAAAAATATGTGTGATTGTTCCAGTTTTATCATTAAGGATATTTGTTTTAAGACTCATTCACCATGAAATCTCGATAAGGCATCGAATGGTTTACACTAAGTAAAGATTTAAATTTAAAAGATATCTTTTATTTATGTGTTGTTTCTCACGGTGATGCAATTCCTTAGTCTTTGAACTACTTTTGACTTGATCCCACTTGAGTACATAGGCAATCACTCAAGTGGTGTACCTATTTCGTTTTTAAACTAAAAATACTCTAAATTATTCAGTCTTAAAAATATAGGAAGAATGCTGAATATTTTCAACATTGTCTCAGTTTATTTATTATATTTTCAAAGAGAAAAGAAGAGGCAGGTAGCAACAAAAGTCTCACATCATTGGGAATGAGAAACTATACTTACTTGAATATAGGATTCTCATGAGAAGTTTATGCCATTTGTGGATCCAGATGTTTGCTTTATTGTGAGGATGGAGGTAATGCATAACAATCACGCGCGCACCTGCCGCCTCCCGATCGATCCAACCGGGCCAGACTTAGGTCCAATAATATAATTTTTGGATATAAAACTAAAAGAAGTAATTGATTGGACGTGACCATTAGTTTTTTGTTGGATTTAGAATTTGGTTATGTTGTTTCTAAGCTTCCTTTAATTTTGAAGTTAATAATTCAATAATTTATTTGTATGTGATGGGTTGAACTATTGTCTAAAAGAATACTTCATCCAGTTCAAAATGTAAGAAGTTTTAAGAAGTTTGATTTGCTTCAGAATATAATATGTTTAAGTTTGTTATTACAGCTTTATCCTTGATCATAATAAATGATAGAAACCCATAAGTATTTTTTTTTTTGCATGAAAAGATAAGAAGTGATTGATGGAAATATAGATAATAAAGGAGTTTTGCAAGGAAATAGTATTATGCGAGAAGATTGTGCGAATGCGAAAGCACAATAAACATGATCTAGATTTTCCAATTGAACATCAATCTAATCTAATAGTAATTATTCTATTACATCATCAAAATAGTAAATAACTATAACAAAGAAATAAAGAGACACACAATATTTATACTGGTTCCATTATCATCGAGATAGTGTAGGTTCAGTCCAAAAGAGAGATTTTATTTCACATGAGAAAATTATAAGAGATTACAAAAATAAGAGTTTACATATCTTAACAAGAAGAGATACCATTGGGGATCACTGGCTCTACGGCAGGATGGGTTTACAATGAAGTATACCCTCAATATATAGTCAATGCAAATCTATGTGAGTCATCAATTAAATTACCAACATATGTTAATAATATAATGGAGGCAAATTACCATAGCAACAAATGTGCAAAGACAGAAAGTAAATCAATCCGATTCTTTAGCATAGATGGAAGAAATTAATGCCTGCATTTATTTCTTTCCATCTCATACAAATGCAATCAATTAATTCATGCATTTCCATATTAAACCAATATTTACTTTCCATTTATTTGTGATTTGGTATCGTCTAAATTTAACACTCCACCTTGATGCGAAATCACATATCTTCAATACCCCATCTTGAATAAAATTCTCTTCACACATAAAACTCTTCAAAAGAACTCCCCCTTAAATCAAAATCTCATAATGAGATAGAAACCAAAAATTAATATTTGCCTAATGGGTTCTAGCAAAGCTACCCCCCATCACACCATGTTAATGAGCTCAGACTACGTCCCCGCCCACAAAAAAAATGTTGTAAATATCCATAATCGAAAAAAAGGCAGATTCTAAAATAATCTCAATACCACTGAAGGCCAAAAATAATTCTCTCAATCACCAATTAAAAATAGAGCTAAAATCCAAATCTTTGTATGCAAGATAATTCTCTCTCCTTCCACATACCTGCATGTAGCACCTCCTTTAAGACGACATCACAAAATCGACGATGTATCAAAGTGGCACCAAATCCGCTAAAATCGGCTCTATGGACCGAACTCTCCAAGACGGCATCAAAAAGTCGATAAGTCTGAGTGGCGTCAAAATCTATCACCAAAATCAGGTGCATCAGATATAATTTCTAAACCCAGTGGTCCTTTCAATACATTAAACTCTTTAACTCTCATAAAATGCGAGCATTACTCAACTGAACTTGAAGTTATACCGTTCTCAAACAATTGGAAAGGTCGCTAACACCTCCAGCTCTCGTCTTTGGTCACTACCACCTCTAAGCAATTTCTCCAAGCTGTTATCAACGAAGTCTCTTTTCTGTGGTTTGTCAGGCCGCGTTCTAACATATAACTCCACCTTAATGAGAATCCAAAGCTTAAGCTACATCAAAGTTCCAAGCCTGGAATACTCTTCTCTCTCAACAGAGTCTTCTCCACCAAAGTCTCCTTTTCTCACAAAATATTAATAGCATAATCACCATTGAATCTACAAACTTTGTAGAAATAATTGATGCACAATTTAAAACAAATTGCCTTGCTCCAATACCAATCTATTGTGAGAAAAAATTGCACGAATGCGGAAGCACAATAAACAAGACCAAGATTTGTCAATTGAACATCAATCTAATCTGATAGCAGTTATTCTATTACATCAAACAAATAGTAAATAAATATAACGAAGAAACAAAGAGACACACAATATTTATATTGGTTCCACTATCATCGAGGTAGTGTACGTCCAGTCCAAAAGAGAGAGATTTTATTCCATATGAGAAAATTACATGAGATTACAAAATAAGAGTTTACATATCCAAATCTCAAATAGGCTTAACAAGAAGAGACACCGTTAGGGATCACTAGCTCCATGCCAGGATGGGTTTACAAAGAAATATACCCCTCAATATATAGCCAGTGCGTTAGTCATCAATTAAATTACCAACATATAGTAATAAAAAAATGAAGGCTAATTACCATAGCAACAAATGTGCAAAAATAGAAAGTAAATCAATCCGTTTCTTTAGCATGGATGGAAGAAATTTATGCCTGCATTTATTTCTTTTCATCTCATGCAAATGCAATCAATTAATTCATGCATTTCCATATTAAACCAATATTTACTTTCAATCTATTTGTGATTTGGTATCACCTAAATTTTACACTCAACCTCGATTTAAATATGAAAATCTCTATTTATCACCAAATCTCAAAAAAATTGTTGGGTCTACACCATCAAGCTCAGTGTGATTTACTTTGGGAAATATTGCCCAAACAGAGCTTCCAAATATTTCCCAAGCATAAGAAAGATAATATGCACATCAACAAACGAAATGCATATGAACAAATATCAAAATTCTTCAGAAAATCCGATGAAGGAGACAAACTTGTAGATACATAAATCTGAGAGACTAATGGAGACTTTATAGCGCACATTATCTTCTCCATCCTACACTGAGCGAGGACATACTCAATATTATCTACTTCGACCTCCTTTTCAAGGATTTTACTCGACTTCACCAAGTCTACCTTATCAAACTCAATACCAAGCTTCGCAACATTCAAAGCATAAGATGGATAATCATAATTACAAATATGTTTACCAATAGGGCCAACTGAACTAAAAGGCCTTAACTGCGACTGAGCTCCACCTAGAATCTGAATCTTTGAAATCTTCTCATCAACCATGGTACCATCAGAAATACCACTTTCTCTCATAATATGGAAGCAATCTGATGACTCCAAACGTGTTTGGAAATTTTGTGCCCTCTTAACGTCATCACTTGATAAAGGCTCCACCTTTAATAAAGGCCTATCATCAAATATCGCATGTCTTCTAGTCACAATTCTCTTGGTTTCTTTGCACCACAACCTATACTTCTTTATTCCTTCTCCATAGCCTAACAAAATGTGCTTGCTTCCTCTAGGCTTCAACTTATCATGTCTCTCATCTTCTAAATAAAATGAACAACCAAACACTTTAAGGACTGAATAATCAACATGCTCTCTTTTCCATACTTCTTCTGGGATCTTCATATCTATGGCAATACACCGTTTAATGAGAAATACTGCCATAGATAACGCTTCTGCCCAAAATCCCTCTTCTAGACTAGCAGTCGGTTTCAGCTCATAGTTCTTTCCCATAACATCCGACCCATGCTCTCCGCCACTCCATAAGAATGTGACTTCGTAGAAAAATCTCTAAATACATGCTCGGATGCACAAAGGTTAGTGAATTCTTATGACGTAAATTCACTACTATTGCCAACTCTAAGAACTCTCAATTGCTTTCCTGACTTCTTTTCAACTAAGGTCTTCCACTTTCGAAATTGGGCAAATATTTCGGATCTAGTTTTCATGAAATAGACCCAAACCATCCGTGAGAAATTATCCACAAATAAGATAAAGAAACTGGCTCCACCTAAAGATGCAATTGGGGTGGGTCCCCACACATAAGAATGAACATACTCTAGAAACGCTACAGCTCTAGGTCTTCCAACATCAAATGTAACATGCTTCTCCTTTCCAAAAGAACAATCTTCACAAGAGCAAGGATTTAATTGAGAATCAACAACAATTAACCTACGCTTCTTCAATACTTCTAGGCTCTCCTCATCAACATGACAAACGAATGTGCCATAACTGAGTAGAATCTGGAACACTGGAATCGGTAGAAACTACTGAATCTCCTAAGACTGTCTCTCCACGAAGCGTATAAATATCATCGACTCGCACCCCTTTCATCACCACCAAGGAACCCTTCGCCATTCTTAAATTCTCTCCATCTATTATTATCCTCATACCAAGTCTACTCAAAACTCCAACTGACAACAAACTCTTTTATAGCATCGGAACATGTCGAACATCCGTGATAGTCCTAATAACACAATCATGCATCTTAAACCTCACACTTCCAATGCCCATAACATGACAAAATGTGTCATTCTCCAAATGAACTGCTCCACCATCAATCTTTTCATAACTGACAAAACAGCTCCTATCTGACGTCATATGATAAGAGGCACCAGAATCAATCACCCAACTTGTACTCTCTAAAGGTGAAATGTTGGCTGAAAATAAAGATGTATCACTATCACATCTATCTGCATCTAATCTAACTGCTGCCAAAATTGAAGCTTTTTTCTTCTTCTCTCTCTCTTCTTTTTAAGAGTTGAACAATTTCGTATGAAATGTCCCTTCTTCTTACAATAATAACAAGCACCTCTTCTAGAACTCATGAAGTGGAATCTATGCATAGCTTCTCCTAGGCGCTTCTGCATCTTATCTCTTCCTCTAAGTGAATGGAGTTGTTGCTTAAGAACGTCGTCATTAGTCTTCACTTTAACCTTCCATATCCCAAAAACATCTCTTCTAACGAATTTGGTAACGCCATAATTTTTCATATTGCTACCAAAAGAATTAGCCATTGGTAACTAATTTAGAACAAGAAAACTAGCTCTGATACCAAATGGTTATGCGAGAAGATTGCGCGAATGCGGAAACGCAATAAACAAGATCTAGGTTTGCCAATTGAACATCAATCTAATTTGATAGCTATTATTCTATTACATCAACAAAATAGTAAATAACTATAACAGAGAAACAAAGATGACACACAATATTTATACTGGTTCCACTATCATCGAGATAGCGTACGTCCAGTCTAAAAGAGAGAGATTTTATTTACATGAGTAAATTATAAGAGATTACAAAAATAAGAGTTTACATATCTTAACATGAAGAGACACCACTAGGGATAACTGGCTCCATGTCAGAATGAGTTTACAATGAAGTATACCCCTCAATATATAGCCAGACAAATCTATGTGAGTCATCAATTAATTACCAATATATGGTAATAATGTAATGGAGATAAATTACCATAGCAACAAATGTGCAAAGATAGAAAGTAAAGCAATCAGTTTCTTTAGCATAGATGAAAGAAATTAATGTCTGCATTTATTTATTTCCATCTCATGCAAATGCAATCAATTAATTCATGCATTTTCATATTAAACCAATATTTACTTCCCATTTATTTGTGATTTGGTATCATCTAAATTTAGCAAATAGGAGCAATAATTGGCAACACATTAAAGAGAAATTAATGTGCATAAATTAGTTACTTTGAGTATGGGCTAATGTGTCATTTAATTGTTTTCTTATTTCTTATGGAAATCTTTAAAACTTCTTATACTATGAACCGGATGGGGGTATATACTTTTAAGCAGTGTTATCATGACCGGACCGTCAATCGAACCGTGATGCCCTAAGGTTTAAGGTTCTCAAAGCCCGATCGGTTGGACCGTCAGAACCGTGCATGTAATTTTTTGATAAAAAATGAAAAATAAGAGATCAACATGTACACAAAAATGTACTGGATGCTATGGAACGAAAACACATAAAAGAAACAAGAAGTTAAACATATATTATTTGTCCCATATTGCAGAATTACGGTGGTCACATTCTCTGGCTATAAATACAACATGTAAGTGTCCCAATGTGAATATAGTTGGCTTTGTACCTTTGTTTGGTGGGCAGTCCACATAAATTATTTATGTTGCATGGTTTAGAGGTGAAAACAATGGAGAACCAGTTTTATCTGGTTGGACCGGGGTTTTTCTCCGGTTCTATGGAGTACAAACTCTCTATTGGACTTTGGACCGAACTGTTGTATGGTCCACGGTTTTTATGGTTTAACCAGCGGTTCGGTCCGGTTTTAATAACACTGCTTTTAAGTCCTTAAAGTCAAAGTACGGCATTACCTTCGTTTCTTACTAGAACCGTAGATTTTTACTTCAAATAACAAAGTTCTTATTTTGTATGGATCAAAATTGATGGTTGACCAGGCGAAGTAAATTTCACAAGTATGATTTGTCCGATACATCCAAGTAAAATTTCCTAGTAATAAAAACGACTGGCATAGACAAATGTTCCCTAAAATAATAGAAAACTATAGTTATTAAAATATATTTATTTGACAACGAGTAGAACATCCGTATAAGTTCATTTAAAAAGACCTCCAACTCCAGAGTTTCCATTCCAAATAAATTAATGCAAATAATAGGATAGACTGCATGAAGCATGAAAATTAATTCTCAAATTCGAAGTAGGTGCCTGTAGTATAACCAGTTAACCACATCTCCTCTATATATATGTATAGACACATATGAATATAGATATAACTAAATCAGAAAAGAATACATCAAGTTGTTAAGCGAAGATTACCGGCCAACAATGGATTACATAAGTTTGTACTTCTCGATTCTCATAATCACCATCACATTATTTATCCTGAAAAGGCTCAAAAACCGGCACCAGTACAAACTGCCTCCAGGCCCATCTCCATACCCGATCATCGGAAACCTGAACCTGATAGGCTCTCTTCCCCACCGATCAGTCCACCATCTCTCACAAAAATACGGCCACATAATGCAACTTCAATTCGGTTCATTTCCAGTAGTAGTCGGCTCCTCGGTGGAAGCAGCTCGTTTCTTCCTAAAAACCCACGACATCTCATTCGTGGATCGGCCAAACACAGCGGCTGGGAAATACACAACGTACAACAACTCAGACATATTGTGGTCACCCTATGGAGCGTACTGGCGCCAAGCGCGTAAAATGTGTGCGGTGGAGCTCTTCAACATGAAGCGTCTCGAATCGTATGAGTACATCCGGGTCGAAGAGCTCGGGAACATGCTGAAGAACCTCTACCATCATTCTCAAACTAAAATAGTTTTGAAGGATTTTCTATTTACGCTGAGTTTGAACGTGATAAGCAGGATGGTTCTTGGAAAGAAGTACGTGCAGGATGAGGAAGAAAAGTTCAAGAGAATAATCAATGAGTTGTTCTTGCTTAACGGAGTCTTGAACATCGGAGACTTCATTCCTTGGCTAAACTTCTTGGATTTGCAAGGCTACATTAAAAGGATGAAGGCATTGAGCAAGAAACTGGATAGGTTTTTAGAACATGTTTTGGATGAGCATGTGGAACGCAGGAAAGAGTGTGGTGACAAGTTTGTCGCTAAGGATATGGTCGACATCTTGCTTCAAACTGCAGATGATCCTACTTTGGATACCAAGCTCAGTAGGGATGGCGTCAAAGCTTGTACTCAGGTTTGCTTTCATACATATATGTATAACTGTGTGTTATGAATATTAGGCAAAAAGCCACACTTGTTCCAACGTTTTATGGTTGATTTTGGTATGATGTAGGACTTGATAGGGGGAGGAACGGAGACCTCGGCAGTGACGGTTGAATGGGCCATCTCGAACATTCTAAAACGGCCATACATCTTCGAAAGGGCAACTGAAGAGCTGGATCGGGTTATTGGGAAGAACAGGTGGGTGAAGGAGAATGATTTGGCACAGCTTCCGTATATAGAATCGATTGTGAAGGAAACCATGAGGATGCACCCAGTTTCACCGATGCTTGCACCTAGACTGTCCCGTGAGGACACCACGTTTGATGGCTATGATATTCCTGCAGGTGACATGAGTTTCATGCTTGCTTAATTATGCATTCATTTCCTTTTCTTTTCTATGTATGCAATTGTGATATCATTTAAGTATGTATCTGCAAATGTATAATGTTGATATGCTCAAATCCTAGGGACGAGGGTGTTGGTGAATGTATGGACGATTGGAAGAGACCCGAAGATATGGGAGGAGCCGAATGAATTTAAACCGGAAAGATTCATGGGGAAGAAGATCGATGTAGGAGGCAATGACTTTGAGCTGTTGCCATTTGGTGCAGGGAGAAGAATGTGCCCTGGTTACAGTTTGGGTTTGAAGGTGATACAGACGAGTTTGGCTAACATGTTGCATGGGTTTAAGTGGAAATTGCCTGAGGGAATGAGCAAGGAAGAGCTGAGCATGGAGGAGATATTTGGATTGTCTACTCCCAAGAAAGAGCCCTTGCAGGTGGTGGTTGAGCCCAGGCTAGACAATGAGCTTTATGATCAACTCTCCGATCTTTCTGGCAATTCATTGAAGTGGAAAAGTCAACATTCTGAATGATATTTGATGAACTAGTGTGTAACCCGTGCGTTGCACACGTTATTTTATGAAATGTAGCATTTGCACTATTAACGATAAAAATAAAAGTTTATTATGCATCGGTTGATGATTTAAGTAAAATAATTGATTTATAAAATATATTTTTTAAATTTATGATGTACAATTTTATGTTATATATCTTACATGGAAAAGAAAATATCTTTATTATTTTTACTTATTTAATCAAGTGATTTTTCTAAAATATGTTAAATTTTTAGTTGTTATCGGTTTACGTATTTAACTCAAATGCGGATATTAAGAAAAAAACAGAGAAGGGATTAGTAGAAAATTGAATAATATGATATTACTATTTACGTAAATAATTTTATGTATTTAGTAAGTTTTTATATTTGATTGAAAAATTAATTTTGTCTTCTTGGTCAATATAAAAGCGGCATTCATATTGAAATTATCGTTTTTGAATAATTTATCAAATAAATTAATACAGATAACTTAATTATTTTGAATATGTAACATTTTATAATTTCTAGTTAAATAAAATATATTTTTTCCTAAATATCAAAATAATTTTTTCCCATAATTGTTCATTTCTTTTGTAGCATAGAACCCACCCATTTCGACCAAGCGATTAAAAAACAAAATTGATGATTTGACCATTTGTAAAATGAAAATATTATTATAAGGTAATATCCAAATAGAATAAATCAATCAAGAAAAGAATACGTTTTTCAATGCAATTGAAAGCCTAAATATTGAACAACCACGAGTGATAAAAATATTTTAAGTTGTGGCAAAAATATGTAATATATAATGTTTGTAAATGGGACTGTTAAATTGTATATTTTCTGAGATGAGATGACAATTTGAAAAGAATTAATATTAATTACTATAATGATTTTATATCATTCAAGTTACATCACCGTGGAGACCAAATATGGGGACTGTTAAAGGGACTCCATATTTGGTTAAGTGGAGGACAATTTTAAGATGACTCTGCCTTATTTATTTATTTTTGTTAAAGGGTGGGGGGGGGGGGGGGGGAGGGGTTCTGGTTTATTTTAAAAAAGAAAGAAAAAGAGACCTAACTACCCCTAGTTCATCACTTATGTTAAACCCTAATTTATTAAATTTAGCGTAAGTAACAAACATGTGAATTACTAAACATCTCAATTACACAAATTCGATACAACATATTAGACCAAAATTCTCATTTCTACATTTATTTAAATTAACCATACCAATTCCAATATGAAATTACAATTAATTACCTGGTCTTATGCATTCTGATCATCCACGAAACTTTCTTGTGTTTGCATTACATTAACTACATCATTTTTTATTTTTTATGTGCAACAATAAATTGTAAGCATTAAGTAAGGTTTATATCAATGAGGATTATAGGGGGTAAATAGTGGAATTTTAATTTATATGTTTAAGGGGAAACTAATTTATTTTGTCCTCCCCATAACAATTATACAATAAATAAAAATTGGTCCTCCCCTTAACCAAATGTGGAGTCCATTTAACAATCCCCCCAAATATTATCATAAACTTCATAATTAAAGCAAAATAATTCTAGTGCTACAATATATGATTTTGTCCTACTTGCTATATATTGAAAGTTGATATAAGGGAAGCGGAAGTCCACTATAATACCAGTACAACAAAAAACATGCGCATTGTCACAAAAAATTAATATAAATCACATATAAGCTCTCGGCCAAACTTGAAAAAAAAAACAATCTATTCACCTCATAAGTGATGCAATTCACAAAAAATGTTTCGGAAAAAAACCAATAACATTCCATGCGGTCCAAAAACTAATCCAAAAAATTGAACTACCAAAGTGACTGATACTGTTTTTCTTTTTACATCTTTTAAAATAGAAAATTATGTATTTCAAGCAAACAAAATCAAGTTGTCCCATTGAAGTCTTGGAGAAATTCTAGAGTTCTTAATCTGCCATTTCCTTTTGTATGTCTTCCAAACTTAAAGAAATATAAGTCAAGCATTTGAAGCTGAGAGAAAAAATAATCATAACTTCGAATTAAATAACAAAAATTGGATCATTGTAGTAATAAGCATATAATTTTGTTACACCCTACCTACCTAACGCAGATAAAAAAAATCTAACAGGACATGCAGTTGTAGTCCACCTGTATACATAAAAATGTTTCATATAATTAAAACTAAAATAAAATATGAATTAGAGTCAACAATCTGGTTAAGTAAATGTTACATGAAAATTTGATGTTGTAGAACATTCAATCTTGGAAAATAAAACTTACTTGAACAATCAACGTGAATTTATCCAGTCAACAATATCATTGAGAGAACATAGTTAATTCCTTTCTTGAATCTTTTCACATATCTGAATTCTGCAAAAATAAAAAATGGATATCCAATAGGTTTAAAAAAACGATCCTGCAGTTTTGTTTGATATCCATTGATTGTATGAAAATGTTCAGAGAAATGAATATTAACCTTTAGTGTTTGTCTAAATTATACATATTCAGATGCTTTGTTGAATTTATAAATAGGCTTGTTTATGCTAAATCTGTAAACTTATATATCTATTGTCTCACGACTTACTACATATATCCAGTTATGTTGTCTAGCCATTTACTACATATATCCAGTTGATGTGATCATTTCCTGTAAAATTTTCATAAATTGTTGAAAATTTAGTAGAGATCTGGAGAAAAAAATAAGCACTAGGGCAAAATTCTATTTATTTTAGATATTCCATCTTGTAGCTTTGCAATCATGCACATGTGTTTGTAGGCTCAAATTTTATATTATATACTATGCTATGAAGGCTTCTTTTTTTTTTCTTTTTTTTTTTTTCTTTTTTTTTTTTTTTTTTGAACTCAGGGTACTTACTATAACATAAAAATATTTTACATAGCAGAAGACTACAACAGCAAGTGTCCAGACTAAGCAAACGAACACAAAGAAAATTACATACATTCACATCACAGACGAAGATCAAAACAAAAAATGAAAAGCGAATCTCAGGTCAAAGTTCCCATTTAACTGCTGCTGCACATTCCAAGGACCTCCTTCCTAGATTATTCAAACATGCCAAACACCAGTAGATTCTCAATCTGCTCTTCCTCATTCCCAATCAGATGATAGATGCTAAAGAAAATGGGCATCAAAGCTGATTTGAGACTTGTCTTCTGCCTATTTTCCAAACCGTTAAGCACATGGCTCAGTTTCGGAAACTTAGCATATGCAGCAGCAACATTATTGCCATTCTACAGGTAGAGCATGTGCCAAAATCTTGCATTTAGTAGCAATATGGTCTATAATGTTCTGATCTCAAACCTATAAGGTGTCATATATAGATGTTTCGAATTGAATCTAAGTATGGGTACTGGGTTTAAAAAAATAATGGACGGAAGACGGGAGCAAAGAAATAGGCACTATGCTATGTAGTTTGTTAGAATAAGCATGTTATCGTTTTAGCGCAACTAAAAGCATTATGAGTTTATTGTGTGTGTGTGTGTGTTATATGAAAGGATTGAGTATTATGTTTTTTGGTGGATGAGAAAAGAACATATCAAAATAGTAGAAATGCTGAAAGGATCTGATCATCTTATGAAGTGCAATTTATCTTCTGATAGCACATGTCTCAGCGGAAAAGTTGAGATATTAAGCTACCGATATAGAAGATACAAAAACGAATGAAACGAATGATGGAAGTGGAATTTATACCATTCACCTTTTCTTTTTGCTCTCTTATTCTATGGGATTCACGAATGGTGAGCAGAATACAATATTATCTATGGCATAGTTTATTCAAAATGACTTGCTTATAATTTTTCTGTTTTTTTATACAGTAATATTTTCATGGTTCAGAATTTTCAAAGAAATCAGAAACAAAAAAGTTGGAAAAAAATACATAATGCACCATAAAATAAAAATAAAATAATGTAAGATTCAATAATGAAGGAAACTGGAGATATTCCAAAATAAACAAAACCGAAAAACTCAAAAATATATGTTTTTTTAATTTCCAAATATTTTCTTTTACCCATATTCTTTTTCGTAAATATTTTTGAGGTTATCGAGTTTTCATAAAAACTAATCTCCATTGTATTTTTCCATATTAATTTACTTTTCTAGCAATTTATGATTTTTCAAATTTTCTACTTTTTTCCTTCTGTTTTTCATATTTTTTTTTCAACTTATATATAACCAAAAAAATCTTAGTCGAAGGCAACTAATGAAAAAGGTATCAGTTATTGATGGCTTATGGTAAAATGTATAGATTCGTCAATTGGTTGGACCAACTTGTAAGTAATGCACTTACGATAATAGGAGGAGGATGAAACAATTAATAGGCATTGCACAAAAGATTAGGCTGCTATTACATATACAGCTGGAAACATTTAGAAAGAGAATGTGTATTTAATTAGAGTAGCATATGCAATAAACTTGAGTAAGAAAATGGCATTAATGGAACTTTTATATATTGATCCAAAAAAACTCTAGATTAAAAATGGAAGTTATTAAAAACTTGCCATATCTGGCAGATAAGCAAAATAATGCGATGTAATTGAACATTAGATTTAAATTTATCATTCATAATTATTACAAAGTTGTATAAGTTAGTTTTCTTGGTTCACACCCGCTATTGTTGTGTTATTATGCTCAAAATATTCCAAAATTACATGCGCGGCAAAATATATATTTGTTCACTTAAAAGGCAAAATTACCCGCTATTGTTGTGTTAGTTTTCTGTTATACCTTAGTTTCTAAACAATAATCTTTTCTTTTTCCATGGTTAATCTTTTAAATATTTTTCTATATATTAAATTTTAGAGAATTCAATATGTGGCTGGCTGCAGAAAATTGTATGTTTGTGCGCCTGACTAATGGCGAGTGGTTGACTACAATGCCAAAATATCTAAACATGGACTGGGTTGGCAAATTAAGGTATTTAGTATTAGATTACATGAATTAACTACTTTTTCTATTGGCCTTTAGTACTAAATTTAAACGTCTCTAACATGTATTCTAGTACTTCACCGAGAGGACAGCAAGGTCTCATTTTGAGAATCGTGAGGCATAACTTGTGTGGAATTGCAAATACGGTGGTATCTGTTTCTTTTAATATCGCACAATATACAATATTGATTGCACATCAGATATCTCATTTCTTTTCAACAAATCCATAGATGTGGAAATTGGAAGACTTTAGCCTAGAAAATGCCGCAACATTTGTGTACTGCCCAATATCTAATGCTGCAGTAAATGTTGTTCAGTGGAGACATTCAGTCGAGATTCATTCTGTCGGCGTAACAAAGGTATTATTTGGTTGCTTCCGTCCCATCAAATACCATTAGGCTTAGGAAAAGCTTTGTTGACGATCTGACCGAATATAGTGATATTTGATCTTAATCTTAGCTTATGCATTCCGAATTTAATTTTATGTGTAGGGTGCTGCAATTGACAGAATATTGGGTATGATAGTTCATAGCAAAATCATGGTGAATCCCATAGACTATGTTCTTTGCCTTGAACACTATCTTGAAAAGGTAAAAACTGTGAGCACAAATATATGCAAGCAGCAAGCGTATACATTCCACATTTCATGATGCTAGCACTATTTAGTATATCAATACTAATGAATAAGTGGGACTTGTAAGGTGTCATCACAAATTGAATGTTGGAAATTTTCCTTTGTGATTTGTAATGTTTTCTTTTTACACCTGAAAGAAGATCCTAATATATTATTATAATTTAAAGGAGAAATAGCACATGCAATGGGATACTAATAATCTAAATTGGGTACCAAATGGTTTTTTAGTTGCAATTCAAACATATGTTCAAAATAACAGGGTATAAGATTTAAAGATCTAATATATCAAATAGATAGTACTATCAATTATAACAAATGAAATCACTAAAGTGCCCTAAAATAAAAACTTAAGTTACCAAAGAACATATTCTCAAATACACGGAAAAAATACTAAAAAAAAATCGTTTTTTATTCTAGGCCATTGCAATTTCTCTTGTAGGCAGTCGTTTCCTTGTCCAAATTCTCTTCTTCTAGCGTTCTTTTTGATTTGCGTGGTTCATATTTGACCTCCTGAAATGAGTAGAAATGTATTAAGTTATCATCAAGGATTTACAACAGTACTTGATTTCTAGTGCAGTTTTACCTTTTTCTTTTCTTCTGTGGTGCTCAAATTTTTTGGATCTATGCAAACTCTTTGAATTTTATTTGCTGTAAATTTCCTCTTTTCCGAGTTATTTATGTAGTATTCTGTCTTTTTTACTTGGAAGACTATTTTTGTCCCGACCAACTCATTGAATATAGAAGCAATCCTTTCCTTTCCATTTTCCTATTTTTTTTACAGTTGCAAGTTAATTTAAAAGAAATATAAAAAATTAATTTTATACGAAAGTTGTGATATACAGAAAATAACCTGTGCTTCGAGTTCAGTAAACTCTTTTACTGTATATTTTAATAAATGTTCAGCTTCCTTATCAAAAGCGACCAAATCCACAAATCCAGAATCATCCTCAATTAGCATACCAAGTTTGTATCTAAAAGCAATATCATAGGTTAGTAATATATAACATTTGTAAATAATGACCCAACTTTATTATTATTTTTACCTTAGAATTGGGTATGTAATTTTAGTTTCACACTTGCTGCAGTAGAATGCTTCATCAGTCTTGACCACAATCTTTTTGCATTTTGGGCAAGATATGTAACTCCAACCATATCGATCATAAATTTGCAATATGATGGCATGACAATTGAACTTAATTCCCTATATATTGAAAACAAATCATTATATTTCATTATGGAACGTTAAACTAAAATGGAATGACTGATAAAAGGTAGCCATTATATTTGAGTATATGAATAAAGTACTGCTTATGTCATATGAGCTTATTCTGATTGCAAATTTGTATATGAAGGTGGACAAAAGAGCAGTTTTGAAGCATTCCGGTTGGCCTGAACTCAAGGCAGATACTATGCACGGAGCAGCATTTGATCATTGTGATTTAAAAATGCTTGATACTGAAACACTATAATTTCATAGTGACAGGAAGAATATGCAAGTCAATTTGACACAATTATTTTTGTTGGCGCCATAGTGGCGGGAAGAAGAAGCTTGAAAATGAAGTTATCTCCAAGGTATAACTAAATTACAGTTTTATTAAAAGTTAAATTTACTCGTTGGCTTGCTTAATCTGGAAAAATAATATGAAAAATTAGGCAGTAGATAAGAGTAGGCTATTACTATGTTGTCTGGATTTTTCATTTCGAGGCATAGTTCCTCCAATGTCTTTTCTTCCACAATAGCGTCCATAGTACTATCCCCTTTGTTAATGATTTGCACTGTTGACTCTTCTAGAGCTGTCTCTTCGCTAAGATATCAAAGAAGTGTAAAATAAAATATGTATATAGGATAAGAATTATGAAACTAAATATTTTATCGATAAAACATACTTTCTTAACATGATTGAAACTTCCGGTACTTCCAAATTGATGTATACTTTTGTACCATTCGTTGATTGCAAGAAATATACACCTATTTATAGAAAATAATCTATTAAATAATGCATTAAATAATATATGATGAAATAATTTCACTTTTACCTCCATATATCCTTACTGCAGTTGAAGTAACTATTATGATGATAGATCCTTTAACTTTTGATATAGCTTCTTCATCGAACTGTTTAGCTAAATGACCCCATAAGGTAATACGGACTTTGTTGCCGCTGTAGAGCAAAAAAATTATAGCAACGTTTCTGCATTATCTTATTGATGATAATGAAAATATAAATCAGTACTTGGCATTTGCGATAATATTATCTCTCTTCCAACTTTTGCTTTTTGGTTCATCAAACTTGATTTTTTCTTCAATATTCGAAATCGAATATAGCTTGCCAATCACATCAGCAAAGATGTAAAGATATTAATACATAGCTAACTAAATGCGATTCTATTAATTCATTATATTTGTGTAATAATCACATCTGCAATGATATTCGTTTAAAAAAATATATATAAATTTACCTAATAAGCATGTATCATTTCCATATCGAGATTCTATTTGGTCCGATGAAAAAAAATCAAATTTGTAGTTCAGAATTTTTATTTCATCCCCGAGCAGTTTTATTATGCCTGTGTTAGGACGAAATTCAATCCTGTACGGCTTTTCCATGACCTGATAAGTTTTCTTTTGGTTCTTGACGTTGAAGTTGCTTATTTCAAATATCAATCCTTCCACAATTTTGGACTGAAACTTGCCGATTATAAATTTTGGAACGACTGCCATCAGTTGGTCTCCCTAATAAACAAAAATCAACGGACTTTAATATGTTCATAATACAGAATAGATGGGTAATATTTTAATACTTACCTTTTCATCTATTAGCAACATGTTGATTTCGAATATTTCATTGTTCTTCAAATTAATGGACTTCCACATTCTGGAAACCCTCACCTTGATTTTGCAGTCTTTTGTATGTAGGTCTAGCGATTGTAAAGTACAATAGTTGGATTTCATCATTTTCGCTACCTACAAGCAAAAATGTTATTGTTTTTTTTATGAATAATATAAATAGTAAATAAAAAAACTGCAAATCTATTAAAAATAAGGAATTTATTTGAATAAGAAATTGAGATAACAGAGAATATCTAGGTTGAGCAATTGAAGAAGAAATAACTAAAATGTTTGAACTTATCATTACTTGCAGTGTTTTGTATACAGCTACATTTAGATTAACAAACTAATACACAATTTTGTATACTGTGCATTAAAGGTTTTGATTTTTTCATGCATAAAATTTTGTAAATAACATTAAATTAAGAAACAGAGAAAAATACATGAATTGAGCAATAGTAATAAAACGTGATCTGAACTTTATGCAATTGCTAATTGCTTACGGTTTTGTATACTGCACATAAAAGGTTTTGATTTTTTCATGCATAAAATTTTGTAAATAACATTAAATTAAGAAACAGAGATAGAAAAATACCTGAATTGAGCAATAGTAATAAAACGTGATCTGAACTTTATGCAATTGCTAATTGCTTATGGTTTTGTATATTGCACGTAAAGATTTCGATTTTTTCATGCATAAAATTTTGTAAATAACATTAAATTAAGAAACAGAGATAGAAAAAAATACCTGAATTGAGCAGTAGTAATAAAACGTGATCTGAACTTTATGCAGTTGATAATTGCTTATGGTTTTGTCTACTGCACATAAAAGGTTTTGATTTTTTCATGCATAAAATTTTGTAAATAACATTAAATTAAGAAACAGAGATAGAAGGATATAGAAAAATACCTGAATTGAGCAATAGTTATAAAATGTGATCTACGGTGGTATTTATATACGAAAGATGATTAGGCTATGATACGTTTAAATGTAGATATTTGCATTAACCGAGGATAAGGGAGGAAGACTCTGTCATAAATATTTTAAGGTTCCTTTTGAATTCAAATGTAATTGACGAAGTTGTAAATAACATTAAATTAAGAAACATAGATAGAAAAATACCTGAATTGAGCAATAGTTATAAAACGTGATCTGAACATATTATGTGTTCATTTTATTACTGCATATAATTGTATGACATGCAATCCTTTTATTTTTTTGTGCGAATATAGAAAGTTGTTTCTTATTATTGTTTTACTTTGTTCTTGGTCGCAGGTTGCTGTTTCTCATTACTTGTGTGCAGAGCCACAAAAGCTGCAGAGTGGCAAGGTTTGGTTAAATCTTTTATAGTGCAGGAGGTCACTGAAATAAGTTATAATGCTGAAGCTTTTAATTGCAAATGAGGATGAGTAAAATAACAAAGAAGCTGAAGAGGAAGCTTGATTTGTTATGTGCATATTATTGCATACGTTTATTTTATTTTATGTATATCAGTGATGTATTTTCTGTATGTCAATGCAACCTTGTTTGTTAAATCTTATGTTGTTAATTTGTTATCACGTGTTATATGCTGTCATGGAATTTTATTTTTTTCAGAGTGGAAGATTTGGTCCTGTATTGTTTACGTGATATGCTATTATTATGCATAATAAGTGAATAAAATATCTTAGAGACTTTTAAGGAGAGAAGAGGAAATTTAGAGAATTAAGGAGAGAGCATGAAAAGCTTCTGCTTTACTATTATTTAATAGATATATTATTTAATAGTAAAACAGATCTCTCCTTAATTCTGTCAACTCTCCTTAACCCTCTCAATCCTCTCAACTTTCCTTAATTCTCTAGTTTCTCTTAATTCTCCTTAAAATTCTGAAAATACTTTTATTAAATCAAAATAATACAAAAAAAAAAGATAAACATATTAAAATCCGAAGTACAGCATGCGCAGGAATTACAGATCCGAATTACAGCATACAGCAAAACCAAACTGGCATAATATCGCACATTTATAGAACTTTCACAAATCCTTATTACAAAATATAACAAAACCGTTGATATTATAGCAAATTTACAATATGAATTACAAAATAAGTATGCAAATAATTTATTCAATCTGCATAAAATCTCTACTAAATTGCATGAAAGTTGCCTTAAAGTTGTACTACATGGCACATCCACAAAACATGTCAATTTTCCCCTTAAATTTGCCTGAAGCACGAAAAATTTATCCCACTCTGCATATAACTCGTATGGCATGAAAGTTGCCTGAAGAACAAAAAATATAACCCAGTCTGCATATGACATGTCTGCGTATATTATATCTGCATATAATCCATCTACCTGAAAAATATAACAAACTTATCTATTAAATAATAGTAAAGCAGAAGAATTTCAAGCTCTCTCCTTAATTCTCTCAATTCTCTCAACTCCTCTTAATCCTCTCAATTCTCTCAACTCCCCTTAATTCTCTCATTTCTCTTAATTCTCCTTCAAATTCTGTAAATACTTTTATTAAATCAAAATAATACACCAAAAAAAATGATAAACATATTAAAATCCGAACTACATCATGCGCAGGAATTACAGATCCGAATTACAGCATACAGCAAATCCAAACTGGCATAATATCGCACATTTATAGCACTTTCACAAATCCTTATTACAAAATATAACAAAACCGTTGATATTACAACAAATTTACAAATATGAATTACAAAATAAGTATGCAAATAATTTATTCAGTCTGCATAAAATCTCTACTACATTGCATGAAAGTTGCCTTAAAGTTGTACTACATGGCACATATACAAAACATGTCAATTTTCTCTTAAATTTGCCTGAAGCACGAAGAATTTATCCCACTCTGCATATAACCCGTATGGCATGAAAGTTGCCTGAAGAATAAAAAATATAACCCAATCTGCATATAACATGTCTGCGTATATTATGTCTGCATATAATCCATCTACCTGAAAAATATAACAAACTTATTAGTTTATTTATTTAGTAATAATAAAAGAAAAGCATGAAAGTATTTACAGTCTTCCATTTTTTGCTGAATTTAAAATCCTTCAATTTGAATTTCTACTTCATTCAAATTCCTAAAAATCCAATTATATAACCCAATCTTCCACTTTTTTTTAGGTCAATGGAATTATCCCAATTTAAAAATCTTTTGACCTTATCACCTTTTCTCTATAAATATACAAACTCACTACTTATATTCAAACTCAATACTTACATTCAAACCATTGCTTCAGTAAGATTTCTGTTTTTTTGATTTACTATTCAATTAATCCTCAATTTTTTATCCTTTCTTTTACTTCTCTAAACTAAACTTTGACAATTTTTCTATTCACAAGTAACTGGAAAGATGAATTCCAACTTTTGTCGTTTACAATCCCTAGACTTAAACACAAGAGACTGCAAAATAAAGGCGAGAGTTTCTAGAGTATGGAGATCCATTAACTTGAACAACAATGAAAGTTTCGCAATTAATATGTTGCTTATTGATAAAGAGGTAAACATAGAAATATCACAACGATTTACATTATATTATTTTAACATACTAAAATCCTGTTTTTTTACATCATGGCTTTCAAATGGTTGCAGTTATACCAAAAATTTTAATGAACAAGTTTCAATCTAAAGTTACAGAGGGAGCAATTTTTGAAATCAGCAAGTTTGGCATAAAAAATCAAAAGAAGACTTATCAAGTTGTGGAAACATATTACAACACTGAATTTCGGGCTAACACGTGCATGATAAAAGTGTTCACTGAAGAAACAAATATTCCTAAATACAAATTTGGTTTATTCCTATTGGATCAAATTGATTCCCGACATGGAAACGACACATGCACATTAGGTATGATTATACAAACATATCATTATATTAGTGTTATACCGTTTAGTTAACAATACATTAATATTATTTTCAGATGTAATTGGGAAATTATGTTCGATGTCGCATATTGAACAAAAACCCAAGTTTGACCAAAGAAAAAGCAAAAGTTTGAAGAGAGATATCATCATTGCATATTCAAAGTAATATTTCTTTCTTCGGCTACTTTTTCTTTCTTTGTTTTCTGTTTTTAATAATAAAATCTTATTTTCTTCTTTTACAGTGGCATAAAAGTAAAAATTACCTTGTGGGGGCGATGTAGCTAAACAATGCAATGAAGAAAATATATCAAAAATTAATGGAACTATTGTCCTGATAGTTACCTCAACTTCCGTTCGAAATTATGGAGGTAAAAAAGAAATTACCTGTCATATTCCAATGTTTAACTACACCAATAAATACTCATGGCTAAACTACTATTGTTTATAAACAAGAACATATTTCTTACAGTCCTCGAATGCTACCAATGTGTATATTAACTTGGAAGTGCCTGAAGTTTCAGCCATGATAAAAACGTATGTTTCAGGATAAAAATATAGTTTTTTTTTTAATTTAATGCTTATCCTATGCACATATTTAAGTTAACGCGTTTTTAAACATCTCAGAGAAGAGGTTGCTCCAAATGACTCTCCAATACAAATAATCAACAAAAAGGATGATATTGAAGAGGCAACTATAGCGAATTTTTTTTTGGAAGAAATGCTAACTGAAATGGCAAATTCAAACAACAAAGTACAAATTATCATCGAAAACCCAAATTTTGTTTTAACTAACCAATCCGATGAATATAATTATTTATTTTGCATTGTTTTAGGGAACGAAGTTTGATTGCCATGCCACTATACTACAAATTTATGATCGATATGGTTGGACTATTTGTCTTGCCCAAAATGCAGGAAGACGGTGGAAAAGACAGATGAAGTATTTTACTGCAGCAAATGTGAAGCTGTAACCAAATGCCCAATTCTACGGTACAAAATATATTTAAACTTCACATTTTTTCAACATTTAACATACAATTCACTTATATACTTTCTTTTAGGTACAAACTCAATATGCTAATTAGTGACGATTCTGGATTAGCCGATTTGATCGCATTTGAGAAGGAAGCTGAACATTTAATAAAACATACAGTGAAAGAGTTAACTGACATTGAATCAAATGTTAAGTCCCATATATCTTTATTTCGGTACAAAAAATATTTTTTAAATCCCATTTAAAGTTGTAGTCAAATTGTGGGAAAACAGGAAAATGGAAAGGAAATGATTGCTTCTATGTTCAATGACTTGGCTGGAACAGAAATAATCTTCCAAGTTAAAAAGACAGAGTACTGCATAAAGAATTGTGAAAAGAGAAAATTAACTGCAAATAAAATTCAAAGAGTCATTGTTGATCAAAAAACATTTAGCACAGCAAAAGAGAAAAAAAGGTAAAACAACATTCCAAATAAGATCATGTCTCAAATCACAGACGATGACATGACACGACAGTTTTAATTTTTTTCCAGGTAACCGAGTCTGAGATACAGAATTTGAAAAGACCAATGGAAGAAGAGAACATCGATGAGGAAACAACTACGGGCAAAAAATATTGCAAAGGCGTACCATAAAATCATGAAATTGTTTTAGATTTGTTTTTATATTTTTCGGTATAAATTTTTTGTTTTGTACTTTAGCATTTATTTCAAGGCATTTTATTTATTCAATAACCAACTGGTAGTTCCATTTGCAAGTTATATTATATTATTTATGTTCTTTCTTTCTGCCATTATTTTTCTTTTGCAACTCGGAGAACAATCATATCGAAAATGTCATAATTCATCGCATGTGCTACTTCTTATTTTCTGAATTATGATTATGTTAGATGAAACAGTTTCTGAAGTTAAAAAGAAAACAAAAAGCGCATATGAATTATGAAATCCTGCAAATGACAAATTTAACAGGTTCCGAATAGTAAATTGGTTTAACAAATCCTACTATGATCTTCTAAAATAAATAAATGGTTCCTAAAGTATACAACTAGAATACCATAACTAGGATAATACCTTAGTTGATCCATTTAATATCCTCAGATTCACATGCGACAAACTTGACCCAGGTTTTGCTGAAGGAATGTATTCCCTTTGTCCCCTTATTTGGGTAGAACCAGATTTATAAGTAACCAGTTTGTCACTGTCAGCAACTAAAGCACCTTCAATGGTTTCATGAATCCTGCTATGTTCTTCTGAAATAAATAAATGGTTCCTAAAGTACACAAGTAGAATACCATAACTAGGGTAATACCTCAGTTTATCCATTTAATATCCTCAGATTCACATGCAGCAACCTTGACATGGGTTTTGCTTAAGGAATATATTCCCTTGGTCCCCTTATTTTGCTAGAATCGGATTTATCAGTAACCGGTTTGTCACTGCCAGCAACTAAAGCAGCTTCAATGTATCTGGTACAATAAATTACAAAAAAATGATAATACCAGTTACATTATTTGAGAAACATCACGGAATTTGCAATAATTATTTGTATAGAAGTATAACAGGACATAAAATACAGAATTTTGTTGCATGAAGTACTACTACGCTATCAGGGTTTCAGTTTGTTTATGCATTTATGTGCAAATATTCCAACTACAAAGTTAAGTTTGATCTTACAAGTAACTTTAACCTATATCCAAATTTAGAAGTTGCATCCTACTCACCCAAAACCGAGATCTTCAGCAAGAAATTGGAGCTGAAGGCTATTTCCCTAAGCTAATAAAGTTCGTAACCTAGAAAGCCTTGACAAACCAACAGGGTTTATATCAGTGTTATTATGCATGTATTTGTTTGGATAAATAAGTGAACAGTTATTTCAGATTGCATATAAAGAATACTTTATCCAAAGTACAGTCGTTCAGAACACTCCTAAATCCATCAACAATCTTTGGGTTCACAATCAATGGTTTGTTTTACTGACTGACTTTGCATTTAGAAAGTTTGTATTAAAAATTGTATTATAAATTAATACAAAAAAATAAAAGAGTGTACAAACAGATTTTATTTTATTACCCATTCTATGACTAATTCAAGTAATTAAAAAATCTTAATTGCTTTATCCCTTGGAACAAGATTTTAAATACCCTATTTTTACTGTCAATTTTTGTACTTAGTCTCCCTATGTTGATTACTTCTCTGTTTATATATTTTTTGTATAGAAATAAAAAAAAAATCCTTTTCCCCTTTTCAAAACCTTATTTATTCCTTGGACCAAGATTTTAAATACCCTGTTTTTACTGTCAATTTTTGTACTTAGTCTCCCTATGTTGATTACTTCTCTTTTTATATATTTTTTGTACAGAAATTTAAACAAAAAACTTTTTCCCCCTTTCAAAACCTTATTTATTTCTGCTGTCCATGCACTACAACTGATTAAAGGGATGCAAGTATATTTCTAGATTACTATCAAATGATATTACTTTGATTTACCTACAGAAAAAAAATGTTTTTTTCCTTCTCAAAACCTCATATAATATTTTCTTTTCCTATACAAATATAAACAAAACATATTTTTTTTCTCCTTGCAAAACATCAGATTATATATTTTTTTCTATACAAATATAAACTTTTATATCTATTTTTCCCTTTCGAAACCGCAGATTATATTTCTCCAGTCCATGTACTACCATTGATTGAAGGGATCTACAAACAAAGGTGTGTATATAATTTGTTTGAATATAACAGTTAAATTTGGGTATGCTAGGTGTTTGCAAGGATATCTATAAAAGGTGTGTAAAATTTGTTTGAATATAACAGTTAAATTTGGGTATGCTAGGTGTTTGCTAGGATATCTATAAAAGGATTTTCAATAAAATGAAGAAAAAAATAATAGTGAAATGTCGTGCCTGATTTTACATGGTGAAATAATAAGTGAACTAAATAGGCCAAATTACCCAAAAATCATGATAATACATGTTGGAAACATATTTCGATACATATATAATTGTACCTACTTCTATCTCATACAATATAATCAATACAGATAAATGGTTAAATCTGTTGAAGGAGGCAAAGGCCAAGTAGCAGGGAAGCGAGGCAAAGTTTTAAACAATAGTAAAGAAGGAAATATGGAAGACAATGAACAGAGATATCAAAACCATACCCGTGAACGATTCAAAGGACCAAAGAATTCAATTACATCTTGGTCTGTTTTAAATTTCGATGCCATTGAAGTAGATTTTGCCACTAGAAAATCAGGTAAAATAATTAATCTATGAGCGTAATTTTTAAAATGTATTACATTTATTCAAACTCTGAGCTTTGATACAAATGTTCATTGCAGCCCAAAAGCAAAGGGGGAAAAAAAGACGACGTCTCCTTTACAACAAACGGATGGGAAAACAAATACTTCATCATCGTAAGAGATGCTTTAAATTTGATAAATATTGATAGTGTAGAATATTTCTTATTTAGTGTACCTGATCTTGAATGTTTCAAATTAGGTCCGACTGCTGCTTCAGCTATAGAAACAAACATTTTTGTTTCACCAGCTGAAAATATAGATGAAGGCATGCAAACTACCTATTCTGATCAGACAATTGAAACACCTGCGATTGTTAGAAAAAAGCCAAGGGTAATGTTATTTATACCGTAAAAACAGTAAACCAAATATGATAATCATTTATTGCAGTACTAACCTTACCACTGAATGATTCAAAGGACCAAAGAATTCAATTAAATCTTACTCTACTTTAAATTTCGATGCCATTGAACTAGATTCAGCTGCTACAAAAGCAGGTAAAATAATTAATATATGTGTGTAATTTATTAACTAAATTTCATTTATTGAAACATTAACCTTTGACACAAATTTCCATCGCAGCCCAAAAACAACGACGACAAGAAAGAAGTCGTATCCTTTACAACAAACGAAAGGGAAAACAAATATTTCATGATCGTAAAACATGCTTTAAATTCAATAAATATATTGAGTTGATATCGTAAAATATTTCTTATTTCTTATATAACGTACCTGATCATGGAAGTTCCAAAAATAGGTCCAACTGTTGCTTCAGCCATAGAAACAAACAATTTTGTTTTGCCAACAAGAAGAATAGATGAACATTTGCAAACTACCTATTCTGATCAGACCATTGAAACACCTACAGTGATTAGAAAAAGAAAAGGTACATATTATTTATATTGTAAAAACATTAAATTGGATATAATAATTGTTAGACCAAAAAGTGGTTCTAACACCCAAATTGACTAAAATCAGACTAAAATAAGATCAAAAGTAAAATGGAGACACAGAATATAGTGGTTCGGCGTTGAAAAGCCTACGTCCACTTGTCAATCACTATTCTCGATGATATAGTTGCAATTACAATGAGATATTCACTCAATTTCACTCACAATTCACATACATTCACTCAATTGTCTCAAAACAAATGTTGAAAGACGATTTGGATTATCCGGGAGTGCTGGAATTCGGTTTATGAAAGTGGTTGAACTCTCAAAGTGCCAAAAAAAAGATCCCTTGAATTGTCTCCAGGCAAGGTATTTATAGGTGAAAATTTAGTCGGAACCCGATCCGGATCGGAGCCACGTGTCTTCCATCCCATCGTCTTCGGGTTCGGATGGACTCCAGTGCTGACAGCGCATCACAATAGAGATTATCGTGGGTAGGAACCAGTCATAACCGCTCCGCATCTTCAGGCGATCGTGGAGGGAAGTGACGTGGGTTATAGGTTCGGTTCGGAGGAGCCTGCAGAGAGGGTTCGGATCGGGGCATCCGATCCAACCCGACTTTATGCTGAAACTAAATCCTTATCTGTTTCGCTCTGCTCCGTTCCGACCTGGTAGTAGGTAGCCCTCCGATCCGAATAGCAGCGTCTCTTCGATCCAAATCGTAACAGCTCTCCGATCTGAACAGCAACGTCTCTCCGATCCGATCCGCTATGATGCTTTCTAAGTTCTTCAACGTTTCACATCTCGACTTTGTGTTGCCCAGTTCACAAAGTGGGCTAACATTTTGCCCCCTCGAAGGATGCTTATGTTGGAGACGGAGCATGCTTTGATTATCATTGCACAGCGCCTTCTAGGTAATTTTCCCTTTGATTTTCCTTGTGCTTTCATCCTCTTCTTCGAATTTTAATTTAATTTTCTGCTGAGTCACAACATTCTGTTCGGTTCGGATTCCGATCTGAACAGATCCCCTTCTTCTTTCTATTTCTCATTGGACTAGTGGGCCAAGCTATGCTACTAGGCTTTCGATCCGGTCCGAAAGGGGATACGAATAGTCACCTTGTTTTTATATAAGTCCAGCCTTCATCTTCATCTCACTTTCTTTTTATTTTATCGTTTTGCTAGTTCTGTTCCGAAACTCTAGGATTCAAAAGAGAAAATCTTTTTATAATTCTCGTGCGAATCTCCAGCTTATCCACCTTGGTAGGTTTAAATCCCTGATCGACTTCTTGATAATAGGTTTTAATTGAAATTTATGGTCAATTCGACCGATCTGGATGTGGTTTCCACGCTACAGCATCGTCTTCCTTCGTTATTGTCGTTGGTGGCTTCGTTGCTACTTCGAGGCGTTGGAAGAGGGAGTCGTAGTTTGTTCGATCATGACTGGGGCGTCGGAGATGAGATTGGGCCTAAGATTAAAGATGTGGAAGAAGAAGAAGATCACAGGGAGTTGGTTTGGGCAATGGAGTATGGAGAATGGAGGAAAAGAAAATGAAGAGAAATCCAGAAGGTCGGATCGGGTCGAGGCAAGCAGTTGAAGAGGGAAATAGAATTCACCCCGCCGGATCGGATCGAACTGCAAAATTAAGGGGGAGATAAGCATGTCTGGCTAATCCGATCCGAACCGTTCGGGGGATCCACTTCCGAACCAACCTGACTTTGATTCCTGGGCTTCAATGTTTGTCCGAGTCCAAGACAGGGCTACACCCCCGATCCGATCCCAATGAATGCGCCCGAGCCGAACCGAAGAGCAGTCCAACTTAAGGCATAAAAACTCGTTAAACTGGCCCAATCAACTCTTGGCATAATCTTCAACTTAACGGACAGTTAGGATAGTGCCTTGCGGACATAACTGGACATCAAGAACTGCCTTGGTCCTTATTACTTTGCCAAAATTTTGCGTCGTACTTTCAAACATTAACTTTACACTTTCTGCATACACTGTTTACACTTTAGTTTGCGCACATGCACGGGGGGATACGGGCTAATTTACTCTAACTTGTGCTATTGCTTCTTCAATAGTTTTGTGACCATGAGACCCAGACGCTCTTCTAGACTAGCCAGGAAGAAAGAGGCCCCGGAGACATCCAACAAAATTACTCTTGAGGACATATCTTCTTCCTCGGATCTAGAATGGAATGATGAGGGCTCAGACTACGAGGTTGGAACTCGCGAAAGCGACATTGTGTCTTCGGAGGGTGGAGTTTCCATAGGTTGTGAAGAGGAAGGAGGGATTGGCGACGACCGAGCTCCTGATGAATTTGAATCTGCCGTCATATTGGAATCACCCCAAGATTCTGTTGAATCGACAACGACAGACTTATCCGAATTTGTCTAAAATACAGGATACTAAAAAGGGACACCCTGGTGCCTTCGAGAACTGACCGTCTCCACAACCATCCAGAAGGGTATATGGCAATTACTCGGTTGATGTGCATGGTCGGGGCTATCCCTCCATTTTCTCCTTTCGTCATCGATTTTCTAAGACAAATGCGGATTGCCCCCATGCAGCTGCATCCTAATTCTTATGCTTACTTGTACACCTTATATGTAGCGTACCGTGAGATCTTAGGCATAAAGCTCACTTTTGATGATGTTCATTTCTTTTGTAACTTCAAGCATCGGACTCGAGAGACTCCTTCTTTCTGTTACTTTGAGTCTGTCCCTAAGAGGAAAATAATTCCAGCGCCATTCAGTAGTAAAGCTGGGGATTCCAGGCTGGAATGGTTTTATGTGAAGCGATAGCCAGGGTGTGCTAGGAGGTGGACGAAATAATGTAAAGCACTGGTTTTCTAAATCTCGACTCTATACATTCAAGCCATCGCCTTAACTCGTTTTTCTTTTTGTTTGCAGTCGATAGCCCAAAACAAATATCAGACCAAGTATTCTTTGACCGGATGCACCAGCTCCTTAATGGCGATCAGAAGTTTTTAACTATTGATGAAGTCCTTAAGGACGAATATCTTCATTTTCATGGGTTGCTATCTGTTACTCGTAGCATTGGTCATGGGACGGCTCCATATGTATATATTCCCCCAGTGGACGTAATCCCTGAAACGGGCGAAGGTTCGAGAGCCCCTACAGTGCCTCTCCAGGCTTCACCCTCTCCTTCTTCTACCCAAGATGATGAATTGGCTAACATGGCCGAAAAGCATCGCGAAGGGTATACTGTTCCCGAGGATGCCATTTCTCCGGAAAGGTCAACATCTTCCAAAGAGTCACCGATCGATGCTTCTGAGGGAGATGTCCCTAGCACTGATGACCCACTATTTCAGGGTTTGGTGGATCTCCCCTTACCTGAAATTATTTACACTTCAGAGGATTTTAGTAAGAATCCTTTAGTTTTCACTTCTTCCGAAGAGACCACTCTTGCTAAGGCCAAAGAACCCGCTCGTACTAGTCTAACTTCGGACTTGGGTTTGTAGGGGGGAAAACACCACTTAGGACGCACTTTACAAAATAACACCACTATTCACAGCATCTCTCTTTGTGAAAATATTTATCCTGAATTTCGTTTGTTTTGTTGTGCAGGCACGATGTCCCGATCTTACTATGATATCAGGAAACTTCGCCGTAGCATGTCAAATCCGCCCTATGATACTGAGCATGATCGCCGTGAGGATCGCGGTAGGGAGGACAGAAGGCCCTATGATCCTTATCGTTCGCGAACCTCGCGTTCTCGCTCTCCTGTCCGGACAGACCCAGAACGATATAAAGGTTATCAAGGTCGTCGGGAAGAGGATAGGCCGCAATCAAAAGACTCAACCTCTTCTCAAGAAAAACACAGCAGGGAGAGGAGTCCGCCAAAAGATACTGAATCACGAAGCAAGCGTAAGGTCCCTGCTACACGATCTAGAACGGATAAAGAGGCTATTGAGTCCTCCACGCATAGGGATACTGAGCTGACGATTCCTGCCCCTCCGCCGCTAGACGCTGAAACTGCAGTTAAGCGGGCGTATCTGGAGAAGCAATTTCCTGAACATTACTTCGAAAATTTGACTTTTTTACCTGCGCATGAGCCTATTTCTTCAAGGTGGGCGGATGAGGCCAAAGCAAAGATAGATGCGGTCGAGAAACAGTATTCTGAAATGTTCAAGTATTCACGCAACCTTTCCAGAATCATCCGCACTTTAATCACGAATGCTGACTCGATGCAAAAAACCGCAGAAGACGATGCAAAGGCCTTAAAGAATCTAGGAAGAGATTTAGATAATACACAGGCCCAGCTTGTTGTTGCTCAACGGGATGCTACTAGCTTCAAACAACAATTTGAAGATATGCAAAAACGCTATCATGATTTGCTTGAGTCCCATACCCAAGAGCGTTCGGAGTTGAAAAAGCAAGCCGAAGATGCCAAGTCAGATGCTGCCAAAACGCGACTTGCATACGCTGTCCTTGAGAGGAAGAATGCCGAGTTAGCAAGGAGGAACACTGAACTGGAAAAGAAAAATGCTGACTTGGCTTCTAAGCTAGTGGAGGCGGAGAACAGGGCTGCCCTAGCGGAGGGTAACGTCGAGTGCGCTATCAAATCCGCTGAAGAAGCCCGCAAACAACTGTTGGAGGCTGAGGGAGAGGTTCAGGGTTTCGGCGAATTAATGATTGAATTCTTTGCGCACATCATCCGCCGCTGAAACATTTCTTCGATTGAAGATTATCCATCTACTCTAGTCCAAGTATGGAGTCAAATCGTTGAGTAGGAGAAAGAGGAGCTCAAGGTTGATTCCATTGACGAGGACAAGCTGATGGAGAAATATTTAAGAGATGATGAGCCAGAACGCCTAGCTGAAGGGCGTCGCCTCATTGCTGCTGCTATGGACGAAGAGAGGCGGAGGACTAAGCAAAAGAACATTCCCGAGGCCAGTTCCTCTTCTACTGCCCCCGCAACTTCTGAAATAGAGGGATATGATACTGAAAACCCGGGGATCCCCCGAACAACTCTTTTATCCCCTATTCCCGAAACGGCATCGGAGACAGCAGTTACTCCAGCCGAGAAGTCTTCAGAAGGTATCTCTACATTTTCACCTCAATTCGTCAAGGCTATCTCTACCTTTCGCCACGTGATTGAGCAATCGATGAAAAATCCATTATTTTCTCCTGAGTTGATAAATGTTGCTTCTCACTCTGTAGGTATTGAGCTGTCCGGAAAGACAGATGTGTCCCAGGGAACCGCCTCTGGGGCGGAGCCTACGGAGAAGGCAAAAGGGGGAAAGGAAAAGGCTGCTCCCATAGATTTGGGAGAAGGAAGCGAACCGTCTAAGGCTGACACTCCTCGTGATGACGAAATGATAGATGCCTTAATGGACGATTGCAGCGAGGGGGGACATGAGGAAGATCCGGAGGTGGCAATAGTCGGGGAGTCAAAAAGCGCTGATGATGTTACCTTAGCTGCACTGAAAGCTGACCAAGATAAACGCATGCAGCTTAAATCTGAAGACTTAGACCCTGAAAGCCTTAAGCCCCTCGCAGTAGTGGATGCGGGATCAAGGTTAGTTGTTAAGCTTTCGACTAGATCCATTACAGAGGAACTTGCTAAAAAGTCTTCTCTTGATTCCAGCGCTCCTTCTGGGAAGAAGTCGACTGATTCCAGCACTTCAGCTTCAGGGAAGAAAAAGTCAAAGCGCATCCTGACGGAGGCCGAGAAAGAGGCGAGAGATGCGGAGAAGGCTGCTAAGAAGTCCAAGCCCTCTTCAAAGTCCAAATGATGAAGTGTCTTGCGTTATTTTAGCGTTTGATTGACCAATAATTGTTGCTGTAAGGGTGGCCCTTGCACCTTCTTTTTGCCTGTTTTCCTGTACAAATTCATTCATTTGTAAATAAAAAATAATTCATTTTCTGCAATGTCTGTTAGTCAGTAATTTTGCACTTATGTAAGAATGCATGTCTTACTATAGTTGTGTAATGAAGTTATGGTGGGGGGAAATATGTGTATACATATATGCCCCCAGTCAATCTCAAAAAACTATTCAAGACTTAATCAAGTAGTCTGAATGTCCCCGATTTTTCGACGGGATTGCATTCTCTGTGCCATCAATGCCTGTCGTTTTTTCTGGCATTTTTTATACTCCCCTGTCTTATACTCAGGTTAGAGTTCTTACTGAGGCAGTCTCTTGTCTGGGTGCACCATCACGCCTCAGAGGACGTCGTCTTCCCGTCCTTTATACTCTCTATCAATTCTCGAGAGTTAGAGTTAAGAATGTCATTTTCCCATTCTTTTATGTCTTATCGCACAAATAGTCGTTGTGCTTTTTCTTGCGTATAAATTGTTTTCAACCTTTCAGGTTTTAAATCATCTTATATTCCATAATCGCAACAGAATAGTAGATGAAGGTATATATATATATAATGCATGAAAGTAAATTACACACGATATTTTTATAGTGGTTCGGCTAAGTCGTAGCCTACATCCACTTTATAGTTCTTTATTCATATCATCAGACTTTCCTAAGGCAAGTCGTGCCTTTTTACAGAGTTCATAAGAAAAATAGCAAAGAGTACAACATTTCTAATCCAAATATCGCATCAAGTGTTGGGCATTCCATGCCCTAGGTACCTCTTCGCCATCTACGGTCGTTAACTTGAAGGTTCCTGTTTCAAGTTTCCGTTGGATGACAAAGGGTCCTTCCCACTTTGGACCGAGGTGAAGAAGGGATGGAAAGACTCTCTTTAGCACCAAATCTCCTGGTTCAAAAGTCCTAAGGCGAACTTTTTTGTCGTAATAGCGTGCCATCTGACGTCGATGTCTTGCCGCGCGCAAATCTGCTTCGTCCCTTTTTTCTTCGATCTCATCAAGAGACTCGAGTAAGAGTGCCCGATTCGTCATCGGGTCATAATACGTCACCCGGTGGGAGGGAACCTCAAGCTCTACTGGAATTACTGCTTCTGAACCAAAAGAGAGAGAGAAAGGGGTATGACCAGTAGCTGTCTTAAATGTTGTTCGATATGCCCACAAAGCTAAGGGCAATTCGTCAACCCATTTTGCCTTTGCGAGCTCTAATCGTTTCTTGAGGATGGATTTTATAACTTTGTTTATTGCTTCTACTTGCCCGTTCGACTGCGGATAGGCAACCGCAGTGTACCGTTTGTCGATCTTATATTTCTGGCAGAAATTTCTGAATTCAGCACCATCGAACTGGGTTCCGTTTCAGTTATAATGGTCCTTGGGATCCCGAATCGGCATATAATATTTCTAACCACAAAACTTATCACCTTTCTCGCCGTGATCTTGGTTAGGGGCTCAGCTTCCACCCACTTCGTAAAATAGTCCACAGCGACTATTGTATATTTCGCTCCTCCTTTAGCAATTGGTAGAACTCCGATGATATCAATTCCCCACGTGGCAAAAGGCCAAGGACTCACCATCGATTTGAGCTGGGTCGACGGTGCTCTGGGGATTTTGGCGAATCTCTGGCACTTATCGCAGCGTTGTGAATAATCAGCCGCATCTTTATTAATTGTGGGCCAGAAGTATCCATACCGCAATATCTTTTTCGCTAAAGTATGACCTCATGTATGATCTCTACACTCACCTTCATGTACTTCTCTTAGTACACGTTTGATGTCATTGTGCGCTATACATCGTAACAGGGGCATAGAAAATCCTTGTCAATAAAGAGTATCATCTTGAAGGACGTATCTGGTAGCCTTGCGAACTATTGCCCGTCTCTTACTCTTCTTTGATGGGAGTGTCCCATTCTTAAGGAAGTTCTTAATTGGGGTCATCCACGACTCCTTCTCTGGTTCCGCTTCGAAAGCAAACTCAATTTCCATCGACTCAAAGCTTGGCGATTCCAACGTTTCAATTGGAATTATTTCAGTTTCTTCCGGGTTGTCGGAACTAGCTAGCTTTGCCAGCCTGTCTGCCTTCTGGTTTTCGGCTCTTGGGATATGCGTTATGTTGTACCGCTCTAGGTTGCTCAACAGGTTTTCCACTTTCCCGAGGTAGGCGATGAGTCGAGGTCCCCAAGCCACAAAATCCTTTCGCACTTGGCAAACTACGATTTTGGAGTCGCAGAATATGTCCAACGTTTTTATTCTGAGGTCTTTAGCAAGCTTCAAACCGGCAATCAGGGCTTCATATTCAGAATAATTGTTAGTCGCCGAAAATTCTAATCGTAGAGCGTAATATAACGACCGTCCTTCAGGAGTGATTAAGACGATTCCAGCTCCGGACCTTCGGTCGTTCTTGGCTCCGTCAGTGTATAACTTCCATGGATCTAATTTTAACTCATCTTCGGACTTGACCACTTTGTCATCGATTATTTCCTCCTCTGGGATTGTGAACTCTGCTATAAAGTCAGCCAGAGCCTGCCCCCTGATCTACCTTCGCAGCTGAAAATTTAAATCAAACTGACTTAATTCACTATTCCAATTGATCAATCGTCTCGATGCTTCGGGTCTCTGCAACACTGCCTTAGAGGTTGGTCAGTGTATATGGTAATTGGGTGAGCTTGGAAATAGGGACGAAGTTTTCGGGAGGCGATTAGGAGGCTGTAAGCGAGCTTCTCAATCTTTGGGTAGTTGCATTCTACCGCTGCCAATTTCTTGCTTACATAATATACTGGCCTTTGCACTTTGTCTTCTTCTCGAACCAAGGCTGTGCTAACAACATGAGCCGAAACTGCTAAGTAAACAAATAACTCTTCATGATCCACTGGCTTTGACAAAATCGGCGGTTTTTCTAGCAATTCCAATAAATTTCGAAAGGTCTCAACACAGTCCGGAGTCCACTCGAAGTTCTTCTTTCCCCTTTTAATCAAATCAAAAAATGGGACGCATTTGTCCATGGCTTTGGAGATAAAGCTACTCAACGCGGCTACTTTCCCCGCAAGACTTTGGACATCTTTAATTCTCCTCGGTTCTTCAATGTTTCTAATCGCTGCTATTTGGCTGGGATTGATTTCAATCCCTCAGGAGCTCACAAGGAAGCCTAGAAACTTTCCCGATGCCACTCCAAATGAACACTTCAAAGGATTCAACTTCATCTGATACTTTCGCAGGATACCGAACATTTCTGCCAAGTCTTGCGTATGGCTGGAGGACTGTTTCGATTTGACAAGCATATCATCCACATAAACTTCCATAGTCTTCCCTATTTGATTATAAAACATCCTGTTCATGAAGCACTGATAAGTGGATCTAGCGTTTTTCAATCCGAACGGCATGACCACGTAACAGTATAACCCCAAATTTGTAATGAAGCTCGTGTGTTCTTGATCTGGCACGTGCATAGGAATTTGGTTGTACCCGGAATATGCATCCATGAAAGAAAGAAGTTCATGTCCCGCTGTCGAATCTACAAGCTGGTCAATCCTGGGAAGTGGGAAACTATCTTTCGGGCAAGCTTTGTTCAAATCTAAAAAATCAATGCAAGTCCGCCACTTTCCATTCGGCTTCCTTACTAAGACGGGATTCGATATCCAGTCGGGATATGTCGAATCTCTAATAAATCCGTTCTGTTTCAGCTTCTCCACTTCTTCTTTCAGAGCGGCCGACCTCTCTAGGCCCAGCATACGTCTCTTTTGCTTTATAGGCGGGTGTTTTGGGTTTACATTTAGTGAATGACTTATGACGGATGGCGATATCCCACACATATCGGCGTGGGTCCAGGCAAACACGTCCAAGTTTGCCTTCAGGAAGTCAGTTAGTTCTTTGGCCCGACATGGATCCAACTGGGATTCAATCTTCAAAACTATTGTTAGATCAGCTTCATCAATGGGAATGTCCACTGTCGCTTCATTAGGAGTTGCATTTCTAGTCTCTGGTTCCTCGTTTTTTCTGGGATCCAGGTCTTCGGGCGTTCCTTTGGGCAACTCCTTCGGGGTCGATCCCTCTAATTGCTACGTCGAGCCCTCCTTTGGAGGAGGCGAGGCACCTTTACTCTCGATGTTAAGTCCCTTCATCAACATCTTTAATTCGGAAACATAGCAGGCCCGTCCGGAGACTTGATCTCCTCTCACTACTCCAGTTCCGGCTTCAGTTGGGAACTTAAGCAATATACACCAAGGGGCGATGCAAGCCCTGAACTCAACAAGGGCAGGCCTTCCCAAAAATGCATTATAAGGCGAATCTACGTCCAATACTACGAACTGAAGCATCCGTACTCTTCGGCGTTCTCCTTGCCCCAAGGTTATGGGCAATTCTATGTACCCCATTGGAGCTGTCGATGCTCCGTTGAACCCTCGGATCCAACCTTCGCATGGCTTCAAATCTTCAGATTCAAGCTTCATCTGATCGAATGACTTTTTTTAAATAAAATATTAAGAGAGCTTCCATTGTCTACTAACACCTTATGAACCAATGTCGGCCCAATGGTGGTGGTAATGACCAATGGATCGTCGATGGGTGACTGGATCCCGGTATTATCTCTGCTACGGAATACCACGTCGTCAAACATTGTCTTCTGTTGCTTTATGGGGGCGATATCTTCCAAATCATCACATTCATCCACATCTACGTGCTTAGCTGCATTTACATATTGATCCATTGCTCTAAAACTGTGGATCGCTGGGTGGGGTCCACCCACTATGGAGTGGATAACAATTCCCTTGCCTTTCTGCTGCGCTGTAGGCTTGGGAGCAGATTGGATCTGTTTTGGAGCCTGTTCTCCTTGCCCCCTGTCTCTCAGGGCAACCTTATATTCATCCAATTTCCATTCGCGCAGTAGCTTCTCAATCACGTCTCTCAAATGTCGACATTCATTGGTTGAATGTCCATTAGTTCCATGAAACAAACAAAACTTTCCAGTTGCCATTTCTTTCTCCATTGAGTCGCGAGGTGGCGGTCTTTTATATTGCGTAACATTGTATGTATCCAAGTAAATGTTCTCCAGAGTGTCTTTCAACGGTGTATAATTCTCATAAGTCTGGAACCGGGGTCTTTTGTTAGGATCACTTCCCCTATTTCTATTTCTTCTGTTACCATTCGCGTTATGGTTGTTGTTGTTGCCCCCATTTCCATTATTGTCGTTTCCACTCTTGTTTCCCACATTCACCTCAACTTTTCCGGAACTTTCTCCAGACTGCTTCACGGCGACATTACTCTGAACATTTTCTTTTGAAGCCGCTCAGACTTTCTCTTTCAGTTTCCCCTAGCCTCCTCTCGTCTTAACTGAATATCGGCCTTTTCGTAGAATAACTCTCTCGTGGGAGGTGGCTTCCCAGAAAGGTAATCTCCAAACTCGGAGTCAGGATCGACTCCTTCCATCAAAGCCATCAAGATGGTGGGCTCGTGCTGGTCACTAACTTCAGTCACAGCTAAGTTGAAATGGTCGAGATATGACCTCAAAGACTCTCCTGGAGCCTGCTTAATTCTTGATAATTCAATAACACTCTTAGACTTTCGGGTATGGAGTCGGAACTGATTCATAAAACGTTCGCTCAATTCCCTATAATTCAATATCGACCGAGGGGGAAGTCGGGTAAACCATAGCAGCGCCACATCTTCTAAATATACCGGGAATGCTTTACACTTCACTGCGACAGGGGCAGCAGCAGCATTCATGAGCCATGAGTATCGCATCAAATGCTGTCCCGGATCGGTTCTCCCATTGTACTTATCCATCTGCGGTAGGTTAAAACGTCGGAGAAACTGAAAGTTGAGGATGTCGTCGGTGAAAGGAGTATGGCTTCTCTCAATGCCATAATCTTCATTGGTGTAGTTACGGCTTTCGGACATAATCTGGCGTACCATTGCCCATACGTCAGCATTAGTCAAGGGTCGTTCAGGCTCCCTGGGCCTGGTATTCAAGTTCCTTCTGGGCTCTTGTTCAAGAGACGCCCTCCTTCTGATGTTTGGGTTTCCTTTGGGCTCTTGTTCAGGAGACGCCCTTCTTCTTTGAGCTGCTTCCGCTCTGCTTCGTTCCCTACGCTCCCAGTCGATCTCGGGAGGAAGGGGCTGGAGCATCTGCCCTTGAGTGGGATTGGTAAGGTTAGGGTCTCTAGGTAATACATGGGATCCCTGCATTGGTAATAACATAGGCTCTCTCAAGCTTGGATCACTGGGTCCTAGTACTCGTGCAGCATCCTCGTGGGACCCCAAAGATCTGAACGTCAGCTGCTCCAAATTCTGGGGTCGTTCGAGCGGCCTTCTTTCACGGGGCCGTTCTTCCTCGGAAGAAGAAGACTGATCCATTGTTGTGTGGTGAACCGGAGACGGGGTTCTCTATCTATGGAGTTCGCTAATTTCCCTGATCATGAGTCTCATGTTTTCTTGCATCATGAGATTGGTGCGCTCGTTGATTTTCATAGCCTCCCCAGTACTTTCAAGCATGTCAAGTAGGCGCGAGAAATCTCCTTGAGTAATAGGCGCAGATGGATTGACCTGATCATTGACCCTGGTGGCTGGAGTCGGAGTATTTGTAGGGGCTCGAGTAGAGGTTCCAACATCACCAAGTATCGGGTTGGGTCGGAGATGGGAAATCAGGTCAGGTCGGAGCTGGGAGACCTGTTCGGGTCGGAGCTGGGAAGCCAAGTCGGATCGGTGTAGTGCGAGTTGCTCGGGTCGGTTCAGGTTGGGGGAGTGCACTGCTTCAGATTCTCCTACCCGGATCGGATTGGAGCTCTCCCCTTGACTGCGGTTCGGATTTCCTATATCAGTCTGTTCCACTGTCGAGCTCTGCCCACGAGACCTTGTCACAACTGCATTTTGCTGATCTTCACCAACTCCGTTCCCTCGACTAGTTTGAACTTCCTTGCCTTTTCCTTTGGCCATAGTTCTTCAACAATCAATCAACAAATATTCAGGAGCGTTGAAACTTGAGGATTAACTTCTTTGAACTCAACGGTCCAAAAAGTAGAACGATAATCCCAAAAAACAGAGAATTCAGATGTTTCTCAGTGAAACAACCAAAATGTTAGACCAAAAAGTGGTTATAACACCTAAATTGACTAAAATCAGACTAAAATAAGATCAAAAGTAAAATGGAGACACAGAATTTATAGTGGTTCGGCATTGAAAAGCCTACGTCCACTTGTCAATCACTATTCTCGATGATATAGTTGCAATTACAATGAGATATTCACTCAATTTCACTCACAACTCACATACATTCACTCAATTGTCTCAAAACAAATGTTGAAAGACGATTGGGATTATCCGGGAGTGCTGGAATTCGGTTTATGAAAGTGGTTGAACTCTCAAAGTGCTAAAAAAAAGATCCCTTGAATTGTCTCCAGGCAAGGTATTTATAGGTAAAAATTTAGTCAGAACCTGATCCGGATCGGAGCCACGTGTCTTCCATCCCATCGTCTTCGGGTTCGGATGGACTCCAGTGTTGACAGCGCATCAGAATAGAGATTATTGTGTGTAGGAACCAGCCATAACCGCTCCGCAGCTTCAGGCGATCTTGGGGGGAAGTGACGTGGGTTATAGGTTCGGTTCAGAGGAGCCTGCAGAGAGGGTTCGGATCGAGGCATCCGATCCGACCCGATTTAATGCTGAAACTAAATCCTTATCCGTTTCGCTCTGCTCCATTCCGACCTGGTAGTAGGTAGCCCTCCGATCCGAATAGCAGCGTCTCTTCGATCCAAATCGTAACAGCTCTCCGATCCGAACAGCAACATCTCTCCGATCCGATCCGCTATGATGCTTTCTAAGTTCTTCAACGTTTCACATCTCGACTTTGTGTTGCCCAGTTCACAAAGTGGTCTAACAATAATCGTTTATCAGAGTATTAACCTTTCTTTTGATTACAACAGTTCAATGGCACAATCGTCAAACAAGACGTCGAATCCTGGACAACAAACGTAGAATTGCAAACAGAAACCGCAGTACTGGTATGAAATATTTCAAGTACAATACATCTAAGACTACACTATAGAGTATAAGTCAATTTGTTACCTGTCTACACCCACAAAATATACATAATTCCATGGAGCACATTCAAAAAAACAGTATATACTTGGAAGAAGCAAAATATAGGATTGTGTTAAAAGATAAAAGTTCTGCTGTAAGTAATTAAAATGAATGGATTAAAATTTGAAAGTACCAATATCCTCAACTCAATATGAAAACCAAAATGTGTCCTGATTTAACGAGAAGTTTAATATATATGCACATTACATATTTTATCATATAATATAACTTCTTCATTATTAGTTGAAAGCAGTGGCACAAATATGCAACAGCCATCTCAAATTTCTGCATTGAATCATTCGTCCGTTGTACAAAATGATCCAAGTCAACAAATTCATATAATGGAATCATCATCGATCCACGACACAGTTACAAGTACGTGAAGATTTTATAAGAATAATTTAGTTGTGTACATCATACATTTTCTACTTTAATTAATAACATATAAGCTTTTTGCAGGAAAAATGTTTGAAATATGGGACTTTGGTAAACCAAAACATACATCTTCAAACTGCAATGCCACGCTATGGTATGAAGAAAGGAATGCAAAATCGAAAGCTACGTCTAATCTAGATTTTACCCTTTGTTGTCAGTTAGGAAAAGTTAAACTTCCTATCTTGAAAGACTATCCTCTTTTTCTAAAACATTTATTAGATTATAACGGTGGGCCAAGAGCATCAAGATTTAGAGAAAAATTAAGGCTATACAACTCTATGTTTGCATTCACCTCAATGGGAGGTAATGTTGACAACCCCATAATAATGGTCGTGGCCCGTATGTCTTTCGGATAAATGGCCAAAACCATCACAAAATCGGTTCACTTCTTCCAGTAGACAACCAACCAAAATTTGCACAACTTTATATTTATGACATGGAAAATGAGTTGTCAAATAGAATGAATGTAGTAGGAACAAACACTACTACACAACTGGATGAAGGTGTAATTAGCAAACTAATTAATATGTTCGATCGATGCAATGAACTAACTAAAGCATTCAGGATGGCAAGAGACCAATTTAAGGGAACAAATTTTCAACCTGTAAGACTACGGTTGATTAATTCACGACAAACAGACGGCAGAATGTATAATACGCCGACAACTTCTGAGATAGTTGCATTAATAGTAGGTGACGATCTTCAAAATGATGCATGCAGGGACATCGTAATAGATGAAAAAAGCGAACTCTTAAGAAGAATAACTGAAAAGCATCCAAGATTTATGACAATGCAATATCCTATATTATTTCCTTACGGTGAAGATGGCTTCAGATTAAATATTCCATATAGATTCATAGATGATGAAGAAATAACAAACGAAAGTGATCAAAATGACGAGAAAATGCTTACTATGAGGGAATATTGTGCATTTCGCATCCAGCAAAGAGAAAATGAAGGTTAAACCTTGATTCGAGGTGGTCGATTATTTCAACAATTTTTAGTAGATGCCTATACATGCATAGAAGAAGACAGACTAAGATGGGTACGCAATAATCAGTCTACCATTAGATCTGAACTATATAAAGGTCTCCAAGACGCTGTAACAGCAGGTGATACAAGTGCTGCCTCGATTGGAAAAAGAATGGTCTTACCTTCCTCATTTACCAATGGTCCTCGATATATGATAAAAAATTATCAAGATGCTATTGCAATTTGTAGAGCAACAGGTCAACCTGATTTATTCATTACTTTCACATGCAATCCTAATTGGTTAGAGTTTAAAAAATTTGTATCCCTTATACCTGGGCAAACTATACAAGATAGACCAGATACTGTAGCTAGAATTTTCAAAATCAAACTCAATCAGCTAATGGACGATTTAAGAGGAGGGAAACATTTTGGATCTGTTCACGCAGGTATTTATATTTTTGTATTCTTCATCATTAAATAATTGTCCCAATAATAATAATTAAATGACTTCAATTAAATTAAATGGTATTACATTTAAGACATAAGATTAGAATGTTCAATTTAAGAATGCTTTGAGTACATAGAAATAAGATTTGTTGCAAGCAAGATTTTTTTGTAATGAAAAAACATTATAAAATGGTAAAGGAGGATAAGAAATAAAATGCAAAGTCCTTCACCCTTCAATTGATTACCCTGTTAACTATGTGGTAGAATTACTCCATATGCCTGCACACATTACTGGGCATGTATGTGTCTAAAATGTCTAAAATTTACAAATTTTCAAGTTATTTTAAGCAACTTTGAAATGTATTTCAATACCAGACTAACCACATTTATAATAACAATTGTATACAATTTTGCTATTTGATATCGAAATTTACAACTGATAGTGATTGCATAGGACTAAGCTAAACATTTTGGCGATTTACCAAATGTTCTGAAACAGTCATTGCATTGATCAATGCATACGACAAATCTAAATATTCGTTAGTTCGCTAATTACACCTTCACCCAGTTCTGCATATAACTGTTTTACCAAATGTTCTGAAACAGTCATGATTGATCATTTATCCAACATGAAATATGTTCAATCGAAATATTTTGTATAAAACAGTTATTGCATACTATGAAATATTTATGTTTTTTCAGAACTGACGTGTAACTATTTTACCAAATGAAACTGGCTTGTGAATATACACCAAATTTTAATTCATATAACTCTTATTGCATTCAAATCAATCCAATGTAAAATACTTAAACTGTCATACATCAAATTTAGATATTTTGTATAAACAGCTTTATACTTTGTATAACTGTTTCAGAATTTATATACAACTGTTTCAGAATTTATATACAACTGTTTCAAAAAATTTATATATAAACTGTCATATAACTGTTTCATACATCAATTCGAACAGTTACAAATCAATTTGATATATAAGCTGTCATATTCAATTTAGGTTTGATGTATAAAAGTGTTATATAACTGTCATATTCAATTTAATTTAGATTTCGAACATATTGAATTTAATTTTAGTATAACTATTATATAATAGTTATATTCAATTTAGATTTCGAGCATATTCGATTTACAAGTAAACTATCATATAACTTTTTCAGAATTAATATATAACTGTTTCAGAATTTGATTTATAACTGTTTCAGAATTGGTTGTATGCAAAATATTTAGATTCGATGTATAACTGTTTTACCAAATGAAATTGTTTTACAAAATATACACCAAATGAATATGTTCGATCGAACATAAGGCCTTTATGAAATGTATAACCGTTTTACGAAAAGTTCTAAAACAGTCATGATTGGTCCTATGCAAAATATTTAGATTTTACCAATCATGTTTAAAGGAGCATTCAAACATAAATATTTATGATGTTAATGATCAGTCACAGTACAAAACGGTTTCATGGTATGACTATTTTATACTGTTAATTCATACATAAACCCTTTATAAAACTTTTTCATTCATATATATCATAAAATAAAACAGTCACTATTTAACACAGTTTGTATAAAGACCATTATACTATATATGTATATTTTTAGCAAATCTAACAGTTTCATTTATATACATCAAAGCATAAAATAGTCATAGCATAAACAGACTTTATATTGTTAATAATCATTGACAGTATAAAACAGTTTTTAATGTAAAGATATTATATATATACATACATACATACATATATATATATATATCGTGGTATGACTGAACATTATCTCACTGATCATTCACACTTAAAAAAAACAGTTTGAACATTTCCAACGTGTACTTCCATACCTGCAGAGAAAACTGCTTAAGTGGCTGTACTTGACAAATTGATGTATATTAGAGAAATCTGATCTAAGGGAACCTCTGATGCTTATCCCCCTTTTCTCACCCAAGGATATGCTGTAAAATTAAAAATGCATCTCCATTATGAATAACTCCTTGCACTGCTCATAAAAATTGTCCGGACACAAGAGAACAAATGTAGAAAGGGAAAGAAAAGCATATATACAAACAAATAGACTATGATGCGTACAATAGTGAATGATGAATGCTTTATTCATTTGCAATCAACTAGCAATACCGCGATTATATATAAATACAGAATTTAATTTTAGTTTTTTGACAAAATTAGATATTATAACATTACCATTCAATTATTTATTTTTGGTTGTATATTTGCATGTCTTCACAGCGGTGTACACAATTGAATATCAGAAAAGAGGACTACCACATGCTCATATATTATTGTTCCTGCATTCTAATGATAAGCCTAAAACAACTTCAGATGTTAATAAGATAATTACGGCTGAAATACCAGATAACGAAGTGGACCCGCTAGCGTACCAGTCTGTCTCACAGTTTATGATGCATGGACCATGTGGTGCGGCTAATCCACAACATTCTTGCATGGTCAAAGGTAGATGCTCAAAACATTACCCTAAAGAAAATTGTTATGAAACAACATTTGATGATAATGGATTCCCCGTCTATAGAAGAAGAGTAAATGATAAGTATGTAGCAGCTATGGGCATGAAGTTTGATAACTGATGGGTAATTCCACACAACACAGATCTCATTGTAAAATTTCAAGCACATATAAATGTGGAAATATGCAATCGAACATGATCTATAAAGTATTTGTTCAAATACATCAGTAAGGGGTATGATCGTGCTACAGTTGTGATTGAAGAAAACTGCGAAGGCGGTGGACGAAATGTTTGAGAAGTGGATGAAATTAAAACATACCTTGATTGTCGATATATTCCAGCCTCTGAATCTACTTGGCATATATTTGAATTTGATATTCAATATCGGAAACCTGCAGTGCAACGATTGTCATTTCATTTACCTGATGAACAATCTATTATATTCCGTGATACAGATGAGTTGGAAGAAATTGCCAATCGACCAAATGTTAACAAGTCAATATTTACAGAGTGGTTGGAAACAAATAGATTGAGCGAAGATGCAAGAAACCTCACATATGTTGATTTTCCAACAAAATGGGTATGGGATAAAAAATATAAAAAATGGAAAAAGAGACAAAAAGGTAATACAATTGGAAGAATTTATTATGCACATCCAACTTCTGGGGAAAGATTCTATTTGCGTTTTTTGTTAAACATAGTGAAAGGACCTACAAATTATGAAGACATAAGAACCTTTAATTGGGTAATGTTCAATGATTTTAAGACTGCTTGTATGGCACGAGGTTTGTTGGAAGATGACAATGAATGGTATGAGGTTATTGTCGAAGCTGGAAGACGGTCCTCGGCCAAATCCCTACAGGAAATGTTTGTTACCTTACTATTTTTTTGTGAAATTTCAAATCCTCTTGAGCTTTGGAAGGTTGTTATCAGATGATATCCTATGGATGTAAAGAAGAGTTCTTCATGACAGTACGCTAATTTTAACACAATGCCAATTGCAAAATCACACACTTATATAAATTGAAAAAATCATGAATAAGAGCAATAGATCTCTAAAAGAGTATCCTATGATCCCTTTTCCTGATTTGATGTTTCTTGAAAGATTTCAAAACAGATTAATAAGAGAGGAACAAATGTACAATCATGAGGCACTATATGAAGATTATGTAAATATGTTATGTTGCTTAAATCTCCAACAAAAGGAAATATTTGATGAAGTTATACATGCAGTTGATGGCAAACTTGGCGGATTTTATTTTGTTCATGGTAGTGGCGGTACTGGGAAAACTTTTTTGTGGAAAACAGTAATATCAAAAGTTCGTTCAGAAGGTAAAATTGTATTGGCAGTTGCAACATCAGGTATTGCAGCACTATTACTACCGGTTGGTAGTTCTGCACATTCACGTTTCAAAATTCCAATAAATTTAGGTGAGGATTCTATTTGTGATATTGCAAAACAGTCTTCACTGGGCGAATTAATTAGAAAAATAGATTTAATTATTTGGGATGACGCACCAATGGCAAACAGAATTGCATTAGAAGCAGTAGAAAGAACTTTGAGAGATCTAATGGAAGAACATGGAAATAACAGTTAAATTTTTGGCGGAAAAACTGTCATACTTTGTGGCGATTTTAGACAAATACTACCGGTTATCGATAAAGGTGGAAGAAAAAAAATTGTTGGATCATCGATAAACCGATCACATTTATAGAGCAAATGTAAAAATTATACTCTTACACATAACATGCGCCATGCAAGTGAAGGCGTAAGTAACGAGGAGATGATTCAAATTGCAAATTTTAGTAAGTGGATTTTAGACGTGGGAAATGGATTGCTTTCGACGGTGGCGATGCATGACAACGAGGAGCCAACATGGGTGAAAATTCCAAAAGAAAATTTGATTGAATGGGATGATAATCCTATACAAAAGATTGTTGATTGCATTTATCCAGATTTTGGGGAAAGGCTTAACGAACAAGACTACTTTAAAAATCGTTGTATATTAGCACTGACTAATGACTGTGTGGATGAAGTGAATTCATTTATTGCTGACAAAATTCCTGGTCAAATGTGCACCTATCTAAGTGCAGACTCAATCAGCCATATGTCGGAAGGAATTGAAGAACAAAATCTTTTGTATCCTGTGGAATTCCTTAAAATACTAAAGCTGACATCAATACCAAACCATGAAATTTGTCTAAAGGTTGGGGTTCCAATAATGCTTCTTCGTAATTTAAATCAAAATTTAGGCCTTTGCAATGGAACAAGATTGATTGTAACACAACTTGCAACCAAAGTAATAGAGGCAGAAATAATAACTGGAAATAATATGGGAACTAAGGTTTTAATTCCACGAGTAGTGATGTCCTCAACGAACACAAAATGGTCTTTTATTCTTAGGCGTCGTCAATTTCCAATAAAAATACGTTTTGCGATGACAATCAACAAAAGTCAAGGTCAAACACTAGAAAATGTTGGAGTTTATTTATCACGTCCTACATTCACTCATGGCCAGTTATATGTTGCCGTTTCTCGCACGACAACACAAAAGGGGTTGAAGATTTTAATAAAAAATGGAGATGGGGAAAGAAAGGACTACACGCGAATTATTGCCTACAAAGAAATTTTCAACAACCTTAAAGGTGATGCATAAATTTTCATTTATGTTCTATAAAAATTCTTACTTCAATAAAACGATTATTCATTATAATTTATTTCCAAATTCAGAATGTTTATTTATTTGAACAGACAACATTAAAGGTTTACTGGAGTATGGCTCATCTTTATACTTCTTGCTACAACCAAATGGCTATATCAACAAGTACAGTATCAAAGCCATAAATTATACAGAGGGGCATCATGTTTGTAACTTGATATTGAAATTGCAAGTTATAGACTAAATAGTTTTTCTATTTGTTTAATTAATTGGGTTCTCTTAAGAACAAAATATTTCTTTTACCTCAAGACATTTCTTTTTTGGTTAACTTTGATGTGTTTGACATTTTTTTGTTTCAAACATATTTATTCAATCTACATTACGTATTTCAATATATCGAAAATATATGAATTCAACATAAGTTAAACCTTGAAGGAAAAAATGAAATCATTTATAATATATTATAATATTTATACAACGGTGCATGATAAGAAAATAACACACAATAAAAGATTCATCTAAAGGTAGTAAAAGCGATTAACACACATAAACTGTTGGATCTAGATTAACCCTAGAGGGGGGGGGGGGGTGAATAGGGTTTATCACAGTTTATCAAATAATTAAAAAAATAATCCCAGCACAGATAAAGCAGAGTAAGTAAGTACAGAAAGTAACTAACACACAGAGATACCCAGCTTCGGCAAATCTTGCCTACTGCTGCATTCCTAAGGTTTCTACTAGGTGTTAATAACAGATCCCGCTTACAGACACTGTAAACTCGCACTCCTGCTCCTGTACTAACCCTACACTCAAAATCCTAGACTGATTCAAACCCCTGAATCAGATTTTTCCCAGATTACAAACCCGTAACCTGTATTCCTAGATTTTACAGATTCTAGTACTGTCTCAGTTCGGTTACAAAAGAAATCTAAAACAAAACAATAAAAGCAAAAACAAGTTAAGAGAAAAAAACCCTAAACAAAATAACACAAAGGAGATTAAAGTAGAGGGTTATCCCCTTTGTTAATCTTGGATTTGGCTAGACTTGGCCGACCACATTTCAAAGCAGTGCACCCATAATTCATTTTGTTGGTCCAATCTCTCTTTTGCCCTGGGAAACAAAAATGGCGGCGGCTAGGGTTTCTTTGAATCCCCAAATCAAATCGCGATGCCTATGAACTTGCTCCTCTCTGAAGCTTGAATCTTTGAATAGCTTTGGTGCTTTGATTTGGAGACTTCTGTCGATCGAAACGCTTAAGGAAAATGTGAGTTTTTCTGATTTTTATTTCTTTGATCTCGTACAAACTTGTTGTGTGTGGATTCGATCTGTCTGTTGCCAGTGACGAGTTGGTGTAAAAATAGGATTATCCTAAAATTGCACTCTGATTTCGTATAGATGACTCGGTTGATTCATATTGTTTCCCCTTTTGACTTTTCCCGATTTGAGATTGCTTCCTTGACTTTGAAATAGCTTGCGTGATTTGTGAACCTGATTTTGATCTTGGCTCTTTTTCCCAATACCTTGCGTGAATGACTTTAGCTTATAAAAATACTGCCTTGAATCTTCTTGAGTAATATGGCACGGTTTCCTCTAAAAAAAAATCGGGTTTGAATGAATTTATGCCTTGATTAAAAACTGTGAATTTTGTGATTGAATTTGTGGCCTTGAAAAATTTAGCCGAGGTAAAAACTGGAAACAAATATAAATCAAATTGTGGTCCCTTGATATTATCTCTTGCGTCACTTTGGCTTTCAATTGATTGTGAGAATTTTGGGCAACAATAAATAATCCTGTGCCATGAATTTGGAAAATTTATTTGCCCCTCTTTTTGATGCCATGACAAAACATGTGTATTCTGGAAATTAAAACCTTGTCCCATAGCTAATGAACTCGAGCATCTCTGGTATTAAAGTGTTGTCATGCTCGAGTTTATCTGCCCTTGGTTCTTTCCAAAATGTGCTTTGTTAATTTCTGGAAACCAATTTAATACTTGCCTTGTTTGTCCATTGTATATACATGCAGTTGTTACCTGATCCTTATTACAATATTTTACCCTTGCCAAAAATGATGATTGTGCTTTTCTTAATTTGTTGCAATCAGGCAAGATTTTTTGCCAAATATTTTGTATACTGAAAACAGCATGATTTCTTGTCATACACATGACATCTGGAAACATTATTTCTACATTTTTAAGACTTGCCTTGTCTCACACACATCTGTACCATGCACTATTGAGTTGAACCATTTCTGATTTGAGTATGAGGACATGCTGTATACACACCATCCATGCATTAGCCTCTGTATGTTTGCTTTGCACTCATGAGTATTGTTGTCTTCTTTAAACTGATTTGTCTTGAAGGATGCACCCCTGTTTGAACACCCTGATGCATTGCTATACACCATATATCCTTTGAGATGCTGAGTTACTCATGACTTTGTTTGTATGAACATTCTTGGTTCATGCATGCTTGAAACAGAGCATCACATGAAAGTCTTGTTCACCCTGTCTCCTTGTTGCATGCTCTTTCACCATGTCAAATCTTCCTTAACTCATGCTGTAAAGTCCACACTTAATATTGCCACTACACTTGATCTTTTTGCTGCCTTGTAGTCTGTACATGCTAATTGCTGTGTGCATTTTGAACTTGAAGGCATATGTTTGAGTTTGTTGATTTTCTAGATACTTTGGATACATGTATACATACGCCATTGTGTTTGTATACATGTATATGCTCCTGCTTTGATGAACATGATATTGGCATTAATCCTGGCACTTCATTTTTGTTGCTTGTCTTTGTATTGTTCCATGCATTGAGCATTATATATGCTGCATTGATGTCCACTGCTGTTTGGCATCACCATGCTACATGTGTACTTACTTCACTTTGTTGCATTACTGTTTTGCCATATCATCCACTATGTTTGCTGAAACACATACTTGACTAGCATCCACGACAGTTTGAATTTGATGTATTCCATGAACATGTGCTATTTTACCTGTAACCTGAACCACTGATCATTGCTGTAGTATTGTGCCATTTTGCTTCTACATTTCTGGCTCGACCATGCTTGGTTTCACTGTTTTGTACCTGAAATATGAGCATACCATCTCTTGTGCTCGACCATTTTGAATTTTAATGTTTGACATTTTGTTTTTAAGATATATCAGCAGACTAGTCACACTATGTTGAGGCTGATCAAAATTCAGCAAACTAGTGTGATTATGTCGAGGCTGATCAAATCAGATCGAGTCAGAAAAATGATGAGAAACACACCGAAATTCTGAGGCAAATAAAATTTTAAAAATAAAAATTATATTTTCATGAATTCTATTTTATTTCTATTGCAGTGTACTGTGTGTGTTTATGTGAATGACAGGTATGAAGACGATGACTGGACTGACAGAGCTGTGACAAATGAAGACAAAAGACAAAAGAAGACAGGAACACAGAGTGTCAGTGTATATATGTAACAATGTATGTATAGATGAAAAAATGTACATCAGTGAAATGTATGAGAGTTGCAGTGAGGAGCTGTGTATATACATATAAATTGTACTGATGTTTGTAATAAACAAAATCTGTTTGAAATAAAATATCATTTCATTGTTGTCAAACAGACTTTGTCTATTCTGTTCTGTTGATTTATAAGTACAACAATTCTGTGAAGCAATTAAATAGTGGAGTTGATAAATTTGTACTGTTGTGGTAGTGAAATAAAATATTATATTTAAATAAAATACTGTGTGAATATTTATATTTCTGTACAGTCGTATTTTTCTTAAATATAAATATTATATTCTAGTCTGTGATGTATAATAACAGTACAATATCAAACACATTAAAATAATATTTATTTGGTTGTTATCATCAAACAAAAATCATATAATTGTGTATACAACACCGTTATATACAACAATCTCCCCCTTTTGATGATGACAAACAAATAAAAGATTTTGAATATAATAAATGTGTTTGTTCGTGAATATTTGAACTCCCCCTATTTAAATGCTCCCCCTACAACAGAAGCATGAGTGAAATGTATGAATAATAATAAATTTTCAAAATTAAAAATATTTATAAAATATTCACTAATAAATCAAAATCTAATCCACTCTCCCCCTTTTGTTATCATCAAAAGGATACAGATTTTAAAATACAGATGAAAAATTGACTAAAAATATAATTTCATCTTAAGAGGAAGAACGATCATCATAAATTTCAATCAGTCAAACAAAAATCATAATAGATTAAGAACTGGAGGCATATCTCACATTGTAGAGAATGACGAATTTACGATGAATTTTATATAAAATGGGGAGAGTTTTATAAAATTCATCATTTCCAATTATTTTCAAAAGATTTTTAAAAGTAAAGCACAAAAAACAGTGATGGACTTGGACTATAATTAATAATCCAATTTAAGTGACAACGTAGTATAATCTCAACTCCCAATAGCTATCAATCAACAAATCATAATATTTCATAAGATTTCAACACATTTCACAGATTAGAAAGATGGATTGATAGGCTGGTTTTTATAAACACCCAGGATAATTTCAAATTAATTTCAATTTATAGCACAATTTCCCTTTTTCTTTTTATTTTATTTAAGAGCACACTGACCACGCATAACCAGAGCTTGGATTTTTAAATGAAGTCAGTCGCAGCTTAAATTATAAGTTGTCTCTTAACCATGCATGACCAGAGCTTGGATTTTTAAATGAGGTTAGAGACACACTTATATATTAATTATATTTTCATCATTTTCAGCTTTTAAAAAAGGAAAAACTCCTCGATACAAAAAACCAATATGGATGATAGAAATGTGGTAAGTACAGAGATGGACTGTGAAATAAATTTCTAAATTAATTATATTATGAGATATGCATGAACTGTACCGGGATTCTTGAAAATTTTCAATTGTCACTAATTCTGGAAAAAAAATAATGCAGTCACATTTCCATCACAACTATTTTCACTTGTTTTAAGATTATTTTAAAAATATAAACTCTCCACATTAATATAAACTCATAATGGATGACAGAATGATGAGAGGCATAGAAGATGTTCGTGAAATCATTCCCAGTTCAAAAGATATTATAATAAATATTCAACCGTCATGAAAATCTAAATAAAATCTCCTCTTGTTGTGAAATATATTGTAGTCATAATTCATCACAATTTCAAATTCTGATATATTTTGATGAATTATAAATACAGTTCAATTGGATATTGATTTCAATTTCTAAATGAATAATCAACAAATAATTTTAAAGTTGAAAATCAATTACAGGAGGAAATGTGAAAAGCTATACAGGACAAGAGGGAAAAAAAATCAGCACTTCTGATACCCATTGTTCTCTCTTCTCGAGGATTTAAAATTGACACTTGAGACGAACAAGGATATCAAAGAGTTTCAAACACAGAGCCCACGCAGACAAGATTTACAAATTTGGCAAGCAACAGACAAGTCAAAACAGGCAGTTATTTGAAAACAGTATCAGAGCAGCACAAAAATAGTTTCAAAAAACAAACTTGTCAGAATGATGGTCACATAAGATGGTTCATGATCCAAGATTAAAAATACCATTTATTTTAAATCATTTGATGAATATGAAATACTCTAGATTCAATGAATCGACCACACCAAATTATTAATGTCAGATTCAAGATATGTGTGTGATTCAATAAATCAATAATTTCAAATGATTTTAAACAAATAAATATTTAAATCAATTAATCATGAAATATCAATGATTTTCAAAGACCATTTTCAAAAAGAACTTTTCAAGAATTTCTCAAAAACTATTTCTTACAAGCCCAATAGAAATATCAGATCATTTACATCAAATTTGAGAGGTATTCATGATACCAGAAATTAAAAAATAATTTATTTGAAATCACTTGAATCAATGTTAAGTTTGAGATATAATGAATCAGTCACACAAGGTTGATTATTTCAAATTTTAAGAGGTGTGTGATATTCAAAATATCAAGAATTTCAGATGATTTCAAACAAACTAATTTCAACCATAATAATCATGAATAAAGATGAATTCTAAGATGTATCACTGAGATTCTAGCCAATCCAAAAATGTTCAAGTCAATCTGAGAATTAATGAAATCATCACAACTGATAAATAGCAGAGTGCTGCAATGAGTATAATATTTTGAGCTTTTCTAAAATGAATTAGAATAAACTCAGAACAGTAAAGGTGTGTGAAATTTCATTGAATATTCAGAACTTCAAAAAATTTAGAATTTAAATTAATAGTGTTCAAGATATGACAAGAATACTACAACACTGTTATGAATTCAGAAATAAAAATAAACTTCAAAACAATTGCAGATATTTACAAGCTTAAATTCAGAATCTGGAAATGATTATAAACAAGAGAGTTTTATTCAAATAAAATGAATTTCCAGAAAATCATGAGAACTGCAATTGGAAGTTTAAGAAGCACAGAATAAACAAAGAGATATGGTAGTGACAAATCAAATAAAAAACAAACAGCAGGAAATAAAAAAGAAAAGGGTAGAAGAATGAGAAAAAAATATTTACAAGGATGAGGTTAGAAATCATACCTGACATACGATGAAAAAACAGAATTTCTAACTCATCAAATCCTGGTTGGAGGAACTGTGAATGATACAGTAGAATAGACAGCTTTGCTTCACTTTTCTTTTTGCAAGGCAGTTCCTCAGCCTCCTCTGGTACCTAACTGTTTAGAGGATTGAGTGGTCTAACAAAGGTAGTAAAACCACTGACAGTTGTATTTGTTCGTTTTGGTACCCAAACCTGTTTATATAACAAACCATCAGAATAAACCTTTGTACCCTTAGGAACCCAAATCTGTTTGAATTTCACGAAGTTTGGTTTATTTCTTTTTGGGATCCAGGATTGTTTAGAAGGATTATTATAAAATAATTTCTCATTTTGATTTTGACTCAAAAAACCTTTGAAATTATAAGAGTTCAAATTTTCAAATTGATTCTTTTCAAGGTTGTTTGGAGGATTTTTCAAATCATTCGAAATTCGTCTTTCAAAAACATTATTTTTCTCAAACCCAAGTCCACGTTTATTTTGAACAGAAAATTGGTTTTTCAACAACATATTCAAAGATTTTTCACCGTTTGAAAAATTAGACAAGATTGTTTCAAGTTGTTGAATTTCAGTTTTAAGATCACCATTTTCTTTCAATAAATCTGAACAACGATTTTTAGTGATCTCACATCTTTCAAAATCAGATTTCAAAACCAAATTTTCATCATTGAGTAACTTTATTTTGGTTTGGGACTCAGCAATCTCAGACTCAAAATGTTTTCGACTTTCAGACTCAAATTTCTTGAAATTTTCAATCTTGTTTTCAAGTTCTTTCAAAATTGAATTCGATTCCAGCAAATTTTCCTTTTCTGCAATTTCAAGTTTGGAATGAATATTAGTTTTAAAATTTTCAAATTCCTTTTGAAGATGATTGTTCAAATTTGATAACTCAATCTTGTTTGCTTTTAAGATCAAAATTTCATCTTCAAACTTTTGAATATTTTTATTGAGATGAACAAGATTGGTTTTCAATTTCAAACAATTTGTACAATCTGAATCTGAAAGGTTTTTAAAATATTCAAGTTGCGATTCCAAATCAACAATTTTGCTGGTCAACTCAGAATTCCTAGATTTTAGAGTTTTGTTTTTAGATTTGAGTTTATCAACAGATTTAGTTAAATCAACACACATATAAACCAAATCTTCGTATGAGAAATTTTCAACTTCAGCATCCGTTGATTTTCCATCATTTGATCCTTCTGAATTTTCATTTGTAAATCCTGTTAAACAGAATTCTGAACCTGAGTTGACAATCTGGGGTTTTGAGCTGGAGTTGTCAATTTGACCATACTTCGTATTGAGAGCTGTCCAAATTTCCTGCGCAGTTAAACAATGGGAAATCAGACAGTATTGATTATCATCAAGATGAGAATAAAGAATATGTGTAGTACGAGAATTAAAAACTTTATCTACCTTATCGTACCCATTGATAATAACATCCCAATATTTAATATTAACAGATTTTAAATAAAATTCCATTTTGGATTTCCAGTTTAAAAAATCTGTTCCAGTGAAAATAGTTGGAGATGAACTGGACTGACTCTCGCTAGACAGACAACTAGGGTTACCCATGACTCTAGAGTTAATGAAATAACCTGCTCTGATACCACTTGTAGTCTCCTTCTCGAGGATTTTAATCACACCCCGGTGGCCTACAATGGCACCTCAGAGACTGATTTCACGCCCTGCCTCTCGACATGGACAACCACCCACGGACATGTAGGGATAAGAGTCACTACTTCGCCACTAGATCATAGAGCGAGAACTCCCTATCATGTTGTAACCTTATACCAGCTCTGATACCACTTGTTGGATCTAGATTAACCCTAGAGGGGGGGTGAATAGGGTTTATCACAGTTTATCAAATAATTAAAAAAATAATCCTAGCACAGATAAAGCAGAGTAAGTAAGTACAGAAAGTAACTAACACACAGAGATACCCAGCTTCGGCAAATCTTGCCTACTGCTGCATTCCTAAGGTTTCTACTAGGTGTTAATAACAGATCCCGCTTACAGACACTGTAAACTCGCACTCCTGCTCCTGTACTAACCCTACGCTCAAAATCCTAGACTGATTCAAACCCCTGAATCAGATTTTTCCCAGATTACAAACCCGTAACCTGTATTCCTAGATTTTACAGATTCTAGTACTGTCTCAGTTCGGTTACAAAAGAAATCTAAAACAAAACAATAAAAGCAAAAACAAGTTAAGAGAAAAAAACCCTAAACAAAATAACACAAAGGAGATTAAAGTAGAGGGTTATCCCCTTTGTTAATCTTGGATTTGGCTAGACTTGGCCGACCATATTTCAAAGCAGTGCACCCATAATTCATTTTGTTGGTCCAATCTCTCTTTTGCCCTGGGAAACAAAAATGGCGGCGGCTAGGGTTTCTTTGAATCCCCAAATCAAATCGCGATGCCTATGAACTTGCTCCTCTCTGAAGCTCGAATCTTTGAATAGCTTTGGTGCTTTGATTTGGAGACTTCTATCGATCGAAACGCTTGAGGAAAATGTGAGTTTTTCTGATTTTTATTTCTTTGATCTCGTACAAACTTGTTGTTGTGTGTGGATTCGATCTGTCTGTTGCCAGTGACGAGTTGGTGTAAAAATAGGATTATGAAATCCTAAAATTGCTCTCTGATTTCGTATAGATGACTCGGTTGATTCATATTGTTTCCCCTTTTGACTTTTCCCGATTTGAGATTGCTTCCTTGACTTTGAAATAGCTTGCGTGATTTGTGAACCTGATTTTGATCTTGGCTCTTTTTCCCAATACCTTGCGTGAATGACTTTAGCTTATAAAAATACTGCCTTGAATCTTCTTGAGTAATATGGCACGGTTTCCTCTAAAAAAAATCGGGTTTGAATGAATTTATGCCTTGATTAAAAACTGTGAATTTTGTGATTGAATTTGTGGCCTTGAAAAATTTAGCCGAGGTAAAAACTGGAAACAAATATAAATCAAATTGTGGTCCCTTGATATTATCTCTTGCGTCACTTTGGCTTTCAATTGATTGTGAGAATTTTGGGCAACAATAAATAATCCTGTGCCATGAATTTGGAAAATTTATTTGCCCCTCTTTTTGATGCCATGACAAAACATGTGTATTCTGGAAATTAAAACCTTGTCCCATAGCTAATGAACTCGAGCATCTCTGGTATTAAAGTGTTGTCATGCTCGAGTTTATCTGCCCTTGGTTCTTTCCAAAATGTGCTTTGTTAATTTCTGGAAACCAATTTAATACTTGCCTTGTTTGTCCATTGTATATACATGCAGTTGTTACCTGATCCTTATTACAATATTTTACCCTTGCCAAAAATGATGATTGTGCTTTTCTTAATTTGTTGCAATCAGGCAAGATTTTTTGCCAAATATTTTGTATACTGAAAACAGCATGATTTCTTGTCATACACATGACATCTGGAAACATTATTTCTGCATTTTTAAGATTTGCCTTGTCTCACACACATCTGTACCATGCACTATTGAGTTGAACCATTTCTGATTTGAGTATGAGGACATGCTATATACACACCATCCATGCATTAGCCTCTGTATGTTTGCTTTGCACTCATGAGTATTGTTGTCTTCTTTAAACTGATTTGTCTTGAAGGATGCACCCCTGTTTGAACACCCTGATGCATTGCTATACACCATATATCCTTTGAGATGCTGAGTTACTCATGACTTTGTTTGTATGAACATTCTTGGTTCATGCATGCTTGAAACAGAGCATCACATGAAAGTCTTGTTCACCCTGTCTCCTTGTTGCATGCTCTTTCACCATGTCAAATCTTCCTTAACTCATGCTGTAAAGTCCACACTTAATATTGCCACTACACTTGATCTTTTTGCTGCCTTGTAGTCTGTACATGCTAATTGCTGTGTGCATTTTGAACTTGAAGGCATATGTTTGAGTTTGTTGATTTTCTAGATACTTTGGATACATGTATACATACGCCATTGTGTTTGTATATATGTATATGCTCCTGCTTTGATGAACATGATATTGGCATTAATCCTGGCACTTCATTTTTGTTGCTTGACTTTGTATTGTTCCATGCATTGAGCATTATATATGCTGCATTGATGTCCACTGCTTTTTGGCATCACCATGCTACATGTGTACATACTTCACTTTGTTGCATTACTGTTTTGCCATATCATCCACTATGTTTGCTGAAACACATACTTGACTAGCATCCACGACAGTTTGAATTTGATGTATTCCATGAACATGTGCTATTTTACCTGTAACCTGAACCACTGATCATTGCTGTAGTATTGTGCCGTTTTGCTTCTACATTTCTGGCTCGACCATGCTTGGTTTCACTGTTTTGTACCTGAAATATGAGCATACCATCTCTTGTGCTCGACCATTTTGAATTTTAATGTTTGACATTTTGTTTTTAAGATATATCAGTAGACTAGTCACACTATGTTGAGGCTGATCAAAATTCAGCAAACTAGTGTGATTATGTCGAGGCTGATCAAATCAGATCGAGTCAGAAAAATGATGAGAAACACACCGAAATTCTGAGGCAAATAAAATTTTAAAAATAAAAATTATATTTTCATGAATTCTATTTTATTTCTATTGCAGTGTACTGTGTGTGTGTTTATGTGAATGACAGGTATGAAGACGATGACTGGACTGACAGAGCTGTGACAAATGAAGACAAAAGACAAAAGAAGACAGGAACACAGAGTGTCAGTGTATATATGTAACAATGTATGTATAGATGAAAAAATGTACATCAGTGAAATGTATGAGAGTTGCAGTGAGGAGCTGTGTATATACATATAAATTGTACTGATGTTTGTAATAAACAAAATCTGTTTGAAATAAAATATCATTTCATTGTTGTCAAACAGACTTTGTCTATTCTGTTCTGTTGATTTATAAGTACAACAATTCTGTGAAGCAATTAAATAGTGGAGTTGATAAATTTGTACTGTTGTGGTAGTGAAATAAAATATTATATTTAAATAAAATACTGTGTGAATATTTATATTTCTGTACAGTCGTATTTTGCTTAAATATAAATATTATATTCTAGTCTGTGATGTATAATAACAGTACAATATCAAACACATTAAAATAATATTTATTTGGTTGTTATCATCAAACAAAAATCATATAATTGTGTATACAACACCGTTATATACAACATAAACAAAATCTTCTCATTTAAAAAGAAAAGATTAAAAAAATAGCAACAAATAATTGTAAAGATAAATTTATTACTAACTGACATTTTGAATGGCGATAAAGCAGTGATATTATCTAAAATTATTACTTGAACAAATTGAAAATGAAAAGTAGGCATTATTGTGAAAATTTAATAAGTAGAAAGAAGATATCACCTTCAATGGACAGATTTTATGCTCTTAAAGCTGATTTGCAAATCTGAATTTTTTTGTATATGTACCTCGGAAAAAAGAAATTAGTTAATACCTGCTAGCGGTAAATCAAATGCATTTAAGTATAAACTAGGTACAATATTTACTTACATCAACGATTATCCTCCAAAATGAAATTGGCCTCGAAATTAAAATAAGATCACTTAGTTCATTAAAAATAAAAGAACATTAATTGGCCGCAAACAGGGTTTCAGTTACCATGTCAAATACATTAATTGGCTTCTATGTATTCCTGAATATTACATACATAGGAAAACACCAAGTTCACACTTGACCATCGTGGTCCTTTGAGAGAGTAGTAGTTTAAAGTTAGCATGCTACATAGCTAATAGAAAGGTTTATTGAAACTTATAGTATTGTGGTCTAAAAATTTAAGTGTTTCTTAAAAAAAAATCAATTGTGTAGCAGCATGAATGTTTGATGCACAATATGATCCGCTCCAGAGGATAATCATGAGATGGCTTAAAGTCAATGTAATATAGGTATAAAATTTATAAGGTCTTCTTTTTAGAAGTATTTGAGGAATATTGAAGAAAGCAACAAAAGAAAGAACAGGCCATTATTTTTATTTCATTTCAAATAAAACCGTTTTGCTCACAACCTTAGAAGATGTGGATATGAGTCTACTACTTGACACGCTCATATCCTTCATTATATTTGTTCTAGGCTCGAAATATTGAAGGACAATTTACAACAAAAGTCACCATGATTTACATGAGTGTACATTAGCTTTAGGAAAGAACTTAGTTTGTTCTCTAGATCTCAAACAAATCTATGGAAAACAAAATAAAGTGGATTATTGATTCTTCCAATGCTCTATTTTATGGCATATGACGGACGCCATGAGTGATTTCAAAACCCCAGTTAATTTTATTAAATGAAATCTTAATGTAATTTTAGCCATTTTGAGCACACAATATTACTAAACTGAGACGGTTGGAAACATTATATCAATAGAGTTAAAACTATCTAACACAGTAATTAGCAGCCCATTAAGAATTTCACACTAAGAATAAGTACATTACAGCAATTAATACGACAGTATTTTATTTAACTTTTCTTACCTTGATTTGCAATTAGCACATATATTATTCCCTGGTAATTTAAGGTCTTCTAAAATTTGTAAAATGTTAAGGCAAGAAAAATAAGAATATCTCAAACAAAATTTGCATAAGAAACAAAGTGATATCATGCAAACAACAAGAAAATAATTAACAATTGCATATATCATGTATTTAAGCTTTAATATTCTACTTTCTAATGTAGTTTGCCTAAATATGGTATAACTAATTCTCCATTGTACATGGTTGCTTTTATAAGCACTTAATTCGCATGTTGCAGGAATAGTACAAGTTAGGCACAAGCTACCACCCCCACCCCCTCTACACACACATACTAGGGACCTTTTTTCCCTTTTCAACAGCCTGATTATTTGTGACGCCCACCATCCAAACTTCATCCAAACTAGAGTCACTCAGAACACTCCTGAATCCATAACAAAAGTTTGGGTTCAGAATCAATGGTTTGTTTTGCTGACAGATTTTGTATTAAAAAAGTTCGTATTAAAAATCGTATTATAAATTAATACAAAAAATAAAAGGGTGTACAAACAGATTTTGTTTATTACCCATTCTATGAATAATTGAAGTAACTAAAATATCTTAATTGCTTTATTCCATGGACCAAGATTTTAAATATCCTATTTTTGCTGTCAATTTTTTTTACTAAGTCTCCTTATGTTGATTACTTCTCTTTTTATACATTTTTTGTATAGAAATATACACCAAAAATCTTTTTCCCCTTTTCAAAAGCTTATTTATTTTTGGTTTCCATGCACTACAACGGATTAAAGGGATGCAAGTATATTTCTAGATTAATTTCAAATGATATTACTTTCATTTGCTTACAGAATTGTAAACAAAAAATATTTTTTCCTTTTCAAAACCTCAAATAATATTTCTTTTCCTATAGAAATATAAACAAAACATATTTTTTTTCCTTGCAAAACCTCATTATATATTTTTTTTCTACAGGAATATAAACAAAATATCATTTTTTTCCTTTCAAAACCTCATATCATATTTCTCCAGCCTATGTACTACGACCGGTTGAAGGGATCTACTAGTAAAGGTGTGTATATAATCTGTTTGAATATAATAGTTAAATTTGGGTATGTTAGTTGTTTGTTAGGATATCTATAAGAGGATTTTCAATCATATGCAGAATAAAATAGTGAAATGTAGTGCCTGATCTTACATGGTGAAATAACAAGTGAACTAAATAGTGTGGATTACCCAACAAAAAAGTGAGAATATGTGTTGGTAACATATTTCTCACTGGTAGCTTTGGAGCAATAGAAGAGGTATACAGATAGAAGTATATTTAATATTAAAGCATAGTTGAAGCATTTTTTGTGAAAGTCGAGTTCTCTATTATCAATGGATATCAATTGTAACTTAACCAGGCTTACTTTCCATTATGTAAATGTAAATTATTTCCATACATATCAATCGTAACTTGATTAGTCTTACTTCTCTATTAACTACAGTTGAAAATCACAAGTAAAAATAATAAATGCCATGTAAACTGCAGTCAAACAAGTTAATAGTAAGGTCCGCCTTGAGCATGGTCACTAGATCTAAGAGGCTGTTTGGTGCCTCATGGGGATCTTAATCCATAATTAGTACAAAAATTATTTGTATACAAGTATAACAGGATATAAAATACAAAAATTTGTTGCATGAAGTATTACACCCCTGTCATGATTCCAGTTTGTTTACGCATTTATGTGCAAATGCTCCACATACAAAGTTAAATTTGATCTTTGCAAGTAACTTCAAGGTATATCTAAATTTACAAGCTGAATCATTCCCACCTGAAACCAAAATCTTCAGCCGGAAACTGGAGCTGAAGGATTTTTCCCTCATCAAATATATTTCTTAACCTAGAAAGCCACAAAAAACCAATAGGGTTTCCTTCGTTTAAAACAAAATCTGAGAGTTGTGATCTTCTATGACCTCCGTAATCACCTCTGCATAGTGCACTCCTCTCTAAGATAAAGTCTGTATAAAATAAAATATTATTTTCCTGAAAAATAAGTTTTACTGTGAGAATCTAAGATAAAGTCAGCAAATAAAACCTTTCTCATTCGAAGATTGAGCTGATTTGTGCAGCGGCTGACGTTTCCGATTAACGTTCACCATTTTTTCCTGCCGATGTTAACGATTTGTGGGCAACAGCCATTACTTACGATGATGTAAAGGTTTTTAAACAGTAGCCATCATTTTCGGCTAATATTAGGGTAACAACGAAAAGCGGTTTATTTGTCTAGGGTTTTCCTGTGTCCTTAGCTATGTTTCAAAATTCCAATTTTACCCCCACACGATTTTGTTATGCTAACGTTTCATATGACTGTGAGTGTTATCTTTATTTTGTTTCTATATGTCATGCTAACGTTTCATATATTACAATATGTACATTTGAGCCAACAATGATCGCTTATGTTGCCATGATTCAAAATATTACTATTGCTTTCATGATTCTTTTGCTATTTTTTTAAATTGCAGTACTCATAATGTATCCTTTCATTCATCCATACACAATGTATTCCAACTTTCTCTCCCATAGGACTTCCAAACTTCGTAGAACAAGCAATAAAAATGATTTGGCGTAAACATTGTCATAATCATACATTTAAAAACACCTGTCTGAAAAACTCTGGGTGCATAGCCACTGGGACAATGTAGATTGTTGTCATTTAAGACTTTGACCTGCTCATGCACACACTATATTATATAACAAGTTATTTTAAGACTGTATATAATATCAGTCTACTAACATATATTAATGTTATTTATTATGACTTAATTGTAATCATGGCATTAGAATTATGTACTCTTATGCAGGGCCAATTTTGAAATGTTTCCACGTTGCTCTTGACAGTAAGGGAAGGCCATTTTGAAATGTTATTTATTATGTGAGTGTTATCTTCTTTTTGTTTCAATTATGCCTGCACTATATAAATCTTTAACCATTTAAATTTAATTAAAATTTTAACTATAACAATTTTCTCATTCCTAATCATTAAAAATTAGGAATATATATATATATATATTAATTTTTTTTCTTTCCAAACTATTTGTAATCTACTAAAATAAATTATAAATACATTTAGCAAAGAAATAAATTGTTAAACTTAATTTTGAACTTGAATTAATTTTTTGATAATTGTTTATGAGTCTCATTCTAGCGTACTGCTATGCATTTAAGGTAATATAGTAATACAAATAAAGTCATCAATTAGATAAATAATGTTAATGTTGTGAATTTTATAAATTCGTTTAGTTTACAAAATTACCTTCCTTTTTTATAAAACATTTAAAACTTATTATTTGATTACTATTATTATTTCAGAACTTAAAATATTATGGTAAATCATTATGAAAACAAAACTACTACAAATAGAAAAAGTCTATTGTGGTATTTTTTTGTAAACACAAAATATAAATATTAATAGTATATATATTTTTATATTTACTAAGACTGCCTTTTAAATCCCATATTCCAACTTAAATTAAGAATATTCTCGATAACTCACTTTTGAATTTTTCGATTTTATATACATATAGTTTAATTAACTAGAAACTATAAAATGTTAAATATTCAATATAATTATGTTGTCTATACTAATATATTTAATAAATTATTTCGAAAATGATAAATTCAATTTGCATACCACTTTCATAGTAATAAAATGGAAAAATTAATATTTTAATAAAAAATAATAACTTATTAATTACATAACAGTTAGTATCTGATTAATCAATTTTCTACTAATCCCGTCTTTCTTTTTCTTACCGTTTACATTTGAGTCCATTACGTAAACCTATAATAGAACTTAAAATTTAACATATTTTCAAAAAATCACTTGACTAGATAACTAAAAATAACAAAAATATTTTGCTTATTCAAACAAAAAGTGTAAGATGTATAACACAAAATTATACACCAAATTTTATAAAATAATTATTACCAAAATCATTTACTTATTTTTCAGCTAATTTTTTCTGCTAAACTGCCAAATAATGTATGTTTAGCAGAACTATCAAATAATGCATAATAAACTATTTTTTTAATCACTAATAGTTACCAATTTTTTTAAAAAATTACATGTGCAACGCACGGGTTACACACTCGTATTAAGATAATGACTGGTCTTGTAGCAGGATATGAATTGTAATCTGCATTTATGAATTCGAATAATACAATATACTCGGTTTTACATAATGTTTTAAATACCCAATCCAACGTTAGTTCCATCACGGTTAACTTTTGCTTTTGAAGCACCACGGCTGTCAAAAAGTTGAAATGACCTTGCATATGGCAAAACTCACGGTTTAACTTGAAAACTTTTACCAGTATACCTAATTCACCTTTTTGATGATCTGAAAGCTTCAGATCAACGTCAGCTTTTCCCTCCAGACCATCGCTTATCTCAGCACCGTGTAGCAAGTGATAACTTTCAATAGCAAGATTGCTAAGGTTCACTTAGAACTAATCGGAAATAAATAGTAAGATCAAAAATGGTGACGCCGACTTCTTCAAAATCCAAATCCTAGGCAAAGATGAAACTTCAGATACATTCCGATCATAGATCAGATCTTCCTCCTGACTATACTTCATCCCAACAACATGCAGGAAGATTAAGAGCTTCTTCTGGTTCCTAATCAGCAAGTAAGTTTTAATATGATTAACATTTTACAAGCTAAATCCTGGATAGACGCTGTAAAAGATAATAATTTGAATCAGGATGTTGTTCAACTTGAGTATTATGAGCCAGAAATTTAGGATAATCTCAGAATAGCGGTTATTAGTGAAGATTTATTTTCTGGAACTAGGGAAAAATGGGTGAATTCGATAGTTTTCTATGTTTACGGCAGTAGACCTTACTATAACTACATGAAGGATTACATTGATAGGAATTGGAAATTAAAGGGTAGTTATCAGCTTTTTACAAGAGAGAATGGTTTTTTTATTATCAAGTGTGGATTGTAGGAAGACTGTGATCGAATATTAAGCTTAAGGGCTTATTTTTACAATAAACGATTGATATTTACGAAAGATGGCAGTCTGGAATGTAGTTAACTCGTGAATTCCTAAATACTTTCCCAATTTGGATTGAACTCCCCAATCTGGATTTAGAATACTGGCATGTAAAAGCTATTAGTAGGATAGCCTCCATTTTAGGTAAACCCATTAAACTTGATAATGTTACTGAATCTGTATGTCGTATATCTTATGCAAGGGTGTTAGTTGAGATTAACATTGATTTTGAGTTTCCAAATGTTGTGTATAATGTCTTATGATGGCAATATAGTTCGTCAAAAGATTATCTATGAATGGAGTCCTCATGTATGTAAAGACTGTAAAATATTTGGACATTCAAATGTTGTGTGTAAGTCATCTAAAGTATGGATGCCGAAGACTAATCCAAATAAAGGCAGTGAGATGGAACTAGATGATAATTTGGTTAGTCAGGATCCTCAAAATGGTAGGAGTGTTTCCATGAAAGATATTAATGAGAAAGAAGGAATACGGAGGTCAGCAGGGGTCAATGTAGAGGGAATTACTTCAAGTGTAGGTTTGTCCAATCCTCAGGATAATACAGTTTGTACAAACAATTTTTATAGTATTCTTGCAAATAATAATATCTGCATGTAGGATTTTAAGGAAGAGAATAATACTGTTGGAAAAATTTCTGAGGGTTCAGGCTCTTTAAATCATAATGACAGAATGATTGATAAGGAGGTTGATGTGGGGCTGCATGCTATAGATGGTGTTTCTGGCAAGGTTGATAAAACAATGTGTCTTGGGGATTGCAATGAGACTCAGAAAGGAGAGAATGTCGTAAGTAAATATTCTTTTATGTATGAGTTTGACGACTCTTTCAGTTCTTTTAGTTCGACAAAAAGCTTCAAAAAGAGGAGAACAAAACTTATATCCAATATATACAATAACGATAATAGGCTTGTAATTGAAGAACCATTGGTTGAGGAAAACCCATAGTCGGGTAAGCTTATGCAACAATTTCAGAATCGATCTAAAACAAAGAAAGCAAAAGGAGGTGGAGAAAAAACAGGTGGTCACTAAAGGTGGTGTATCTAAGAAATGATTGAATTTTAGTTTCCTTTTCTGTTCTTTTTGGTATGTTAGCATGATCTCATGCTTCTGATGACTGGTTCTTTCTTTAATTTCCATGTGGTTGGTTTTGGAGGGTTGCATGTAGCCTTTCTAGCAGCGTTGTTTCTTGCATGCAACAATAGTTGATCTGTTGTTAAGATGGCATGGTGTATTCTTGCCGTTATTTGTCTTGAAGTTGGTATTTGAGTGATCCTGTTGGAATAAATTAAAACTGCATTAAATATTGCATTAAATTTCATGCGTTGATTGCATTTCTTGTTTTTATATATCGATTTTATTTGGTATTATTTTAATGTATCTTATCTAGATTTTTCCTTTGGATTAGAAAATGCATGTATAAAAGAAGCATATCTTGTAATGTCAAGTAAGTCAAGAAATTAAGAGAAATATATGAAATAAAAATTTTGTCTTCCTCAACAAAAATCTTCTTCATCTCCTCCTCTCAAATTTATTCTCTACAAATTGGTATCAGAGCCTGGTTGAAACTATGGCTTTTCTATTTGTTCTCACAAAAGAAAATTTCGAAGAGTGGAGTAATAAAAAGAAAGAAGAGTTGATCTCCAAAGGATTATGAGAGATTGTTGAGTATGGCTACGAATGACCAAAAGATAAGACGGAGAAAGAAAGTAAAGCATTTGTAAGCTTGAGACGAAAAGATCTTCAAGCTCATAATTTGATGAGTGAGAACGTTGATGGAGAAGCATGGAGACATATTTATGGAGAAAATTTCGCAAAAGATTCGTGCAAATTATTGAAAGAGGTGTATGCAATGGATAACACAAAAGCAGAAGAAGAAGATGAAGAGGAGGTCGAAGAAGAGGATGAAAGCAAAGAAACTGAAAAGGAAGTAACCGAAGATAAAAGGACAGATACAGATGCAAATATGGATAATGTAGAACTTGCAAAGGCTAATGAAGATGTCAACATGGCCAATGTAGAAGCTGACAAGGCAGATGAAGAAGTAAAAGAACAGGAGAAGATTGAGAGAGAAAACACGTTAAAAAAGGAGGAAGAAGAGAAAGCTTCTAAAGAGGAAGAACTAGAGAAAAAGATAGAGCTTGAGGATAACGAGCCTGAGGATGAGAACGAGAAAAATAGTGAGGAGGAGAGCAAGCCAGAAGTGGATGATGTGGAGACGATGGACATAAGATCAAACAAAAGTGAAGAAAATCTGGATGTGGAAAGAGAAGACAAAAACGAGAATGAAAACATGGATTCCAGTATGATTGAAGTTGAAGACGCTCAAGCAGAAGACAATTGGGATGAAAACATGGACAAGACAACAAAAGATGAAGGCAAAGAGGCAGAAAAGAAGAAAGAGAAGAAAAAGAAAAGAAAGGAAAACAAGAAGAAGATGAAAATGCAGATGATGATGCAAAGGAGAAGAGAGAAGGGAAATAAAAGAAGGATAAATACAAAAAGGATGAACATGAAGAAGTGAAGGATGAAGAAGAAAAGAAGAGTAAAAGTAAAGGAGATGAAAATGAAGAAGGCGATGTTAAGGAGAAGGAAGAGAAGCAAAGAGCATTATTACAGTTACACTGGAATGTGATTAATGAAAGCCAACAAGATGACCAGGAAGCGAACTCACACAAGCTAGAAGATGATATTGAAGAAAACAGAAACAGTTGCTAACTGTTGGCTCCCAATTGCAAGAAGCAAAGCATGATCTTACAATAAAAGAAGAGTTTTTCAGAAGCTTAAAAGCAAGTGAGGAGGCTTTACAAAATGAAAAGCATGGTCTAGAATGTAACAATCCAAGTTTACCGTTAGAATTAAATGAATCGGTTCAAGAATTCAATAGGCTAAAAAGTGTGGTCCACAATTTGTTTGCCAAAGTTGTAGAACTGGACAAAGAAATCCTGACTGTTTTGAATCATTTTTCCAAAATGATACAAGTATTTGAACAATACTATGGATTGGCTTCTCAGGCTATTAAACTCATAAAAGAGATGGAAAAGAAATGCGAGGAAATGATTTCAAAACAAAAGCAGGACATTCTGCAGGGATTGTTGCAAGCTAAGGAGGAGCATGCTGCAATGTTCAGCAATGTTAAAAAAAATTATGAACAAAATGAAGAGAAAAGTGACAAACACAGTACAATAATACGGAAAATGATGGATGCTTGGAAAGAAGAAAAAAGAAATTAGGAAGGCATAGCAAGATCTCTGATGCGTAGTTCAACCCAGTTCTCATATGCACGAGATGTAGCTATAAAATGTACAATGTGTATGCGTGCGCTGCATGATAAGTTGATGTCCCCACAGAAGAAGAGCACAATTAAAAAGGTCTGGATAATATCATTATTTTTCTTGCCAAAGCACATTAGGTATAAATCGAGATGTTCTCAAAGAAGGCGACCGGATGACTGATATTTCAACAAAGGCACATAGCGAATGAATCTTCAGAAAAGTGCAGAAAATTTGGAAACAATAAGCAAGTTTTAATTTAGGGGAGACATTGTTGGAATAAATTAAAACTGCATTAAATATTGCATTAAATTGCATGCGTCGATTGCATTTCCTGTTTTTATATATCGGTTTTATTTGGTATTGTTTTAATGTATCTTATCTTGATTTTTCCTTTGGATTAGAAAATGCATGTATAAAAGAAGCATATCTTGTAATGTCAAGTAAGTCAAGAAATTAAGAGAAATATATGAAATAAAAATTTTGTCTTCCTCAACAAAAATCTTCTTCATCTCCTCCTCTCAAATTTATTCTCTACAGATCCATCATGTTGGTTTAGAGTCTTTGCTTTGGTATACTTCAGTTTTTGGTTTCGGCTTTCTGCTTGATAAGTTGAGTTTTGGAGGATTTCCTTTTGTCTTGGTGGATGGTCTGTGTTTGGTGGTTGATGTTTGAGGGCTTCATCTGGTTGGATTTTGTGGTGGTTCGTTCTTGTTATGATCTGCATATAGTAAGCTCTCTTGCCGTTTATACTTTTTGGTGGTTTGGTTCGCTGAATATTCTGAGATGGAGAATGGTGGATCTGCTTTTGACCTTTTGGTGTTGATGATGTTTGCTTGCTAGTGGTGGGTAGTTATTTTAGGCTTCTGTTGGGCCTTGCTTTTGAGTAGTGTGATGAAGTCTTGTAATGTGGTTTTGGTCTATGTACCATGGTGTATTGTTATGTCCTGTTTGTTGATTGAGTTGGCTTTTATCCTCTTTTGTAAAGTATTTGTTGTAATGCTGTTTTTAATTTTTGCCAACTCAAACTATTTGTAATTTTCCTCCATGTAATCAAGTACCCTTTGTATTCAGAAAAAAAAACTTTCAATAGCAAAGCAAACATATAGTTCCTAGTCTTAAATCCAAAGCAAAGTTTGTAGATCTGAATAATTATGTCCAAAATCATGGAATTACAGCTAGATGTCAATTTTCTAAAGCATGGAAGGACATCATTTTTGGAGTGCGGCCAACCTTTGCCAAATTTCATCCTTATCCCACTTAACTATTTTTGGAGTGTTAATAATAACATCCAACTCAATTAGGCTAATTACCCGGATAAGCGTTGTATGATCATATTATAATTTAGTTTTAAGAGGTTATTTTCTAATGTCCTCCCCTTAGTAAATTTTAAAAAAAGACCTCAAAAATGGAAAATGAGTCACCCTTAATCAAATTGGAAGTGTGAATAACAATGTCCTATAGATAAGTTGGACAATGCCGACGATTGCGAAAACATTTTAGCCAGTGGTTCTTATTTCTACAGCAAAAAAATCAATCTTCATGAAAAAATGGCAACCTGGCTGTGCTTAACATGAAAATTTCTTCACTTAATCCTAATACGGATTCAGCTCCCTAATCTTGATTTAGATTTTGGTCGTATGAGGCAATTAGTTGTATAGAAAACATTTCGTATGCTATAAATTTAGTGGAAATTGATGTTACTTTACTTTTCTTGATGAAGTTTCAATCCAGTGCTTTGACGGTCGAATAATACGACAAAAAAGTTATAAGAATGGTTCCCTTCTAATTGCACAAATTGTAAAACATTTGGTCATACAAATGCTCATTGTATAGTGGAAAAGGTTTGGAAACCAAAGGAGACAGCTCTCAAGGATTGTTCAATGGAGGTGGATAATAATTTGTATGATAAGGAGGAAATTAAATATAATTCGCTCAATGTAAGCAGACTGTCAAATAGTTGCAAGATAAGAGAATTGAAAGTGTAAATAACCAATGTGAGGTAACGACATCTAACAAAATCTCTGATGCAACTGCAATTCATCAAGTACCAGTAAATGGAAAAATTTTAGTAGGAGATAAACTCCCAATGATGCAACTGCCTCCTACAAATGAAATTAAGACATCACTCTTTGGAAGTATTAGCATTTGAAGAGGTAGAAATGCAAGAATTTTTTTGAAAATCAGGAGACTAATGTTACTAACAACAATTTTGCAAAACTAGAAAAAGTTCAGATATAGTGTGACTTAGTGGAAAATTCATTTTTTGCTAATCAGTTTAAGACTAATAATATTGCGAATTCAGGAAATGATGACAATGAAAATCTTAGAATAAGGATACTACTATGGATGCCTCAGATAGTTCTACAAATAGTATAAAAAAAGGAAGAACGGGCTAAATCTAAATAATACCAATGGTGAGGATTATTTAATCAGTAAAGAGAATTTTGTTGAATTTAATCCCAAATGGAATAATCTGGTATCTCAAATCAAAACTAGATCCAAAGCTAAGAAAGTTAAACAAGATATTGGCCTCCTCGGTAGTGTGAAAACCGGAGGAATTCCAAAGAAATGATATTCCTTATGTCACTGTGATTGTAACGTCCCGCATTTTATGTATCGGAGGATCGTAGAATATTCATTTTATTTTGATAAGAAATCGTATGGTCATGTAACTTTGGAAAACGACTATTGGGGTCATTTCCCATGTTCACGATTTTTTCCGAATTTTAAATGACCGTTTTACCTGTGGCGAATCTTGTTTTGCTTATAACTTTTGATTAGTAGTAGTTTTCGGATGATGGTTTACTTCCCCGTAGGATTCTATCCAACGTCAGCTGCGCTACATTCGGTAGTGTGGTCACATTAATCAAACGAACTTACCGTTTGAGAGATATGGCTGAAATAAGATTTGGAGATGGAAAAACAACATAATTGGGCTTAACGGGGTGATTAGCAAATAGGCCCATAACCCATTTCTGTAACAACCCGTATTTCGATAACATGTTAAAAAGAGAATCAAGGCAGAATTTAATTTTAAATTCTGAATCAAGTAAAACGGGCTAGGCCATTGCGTCCGTCTCGGAAAAATATGCGAAATAGAGTCTGAGTTTTCGAGAATCGGAGTCCGTATGACCAAGTTATGGTCCGACGAAGTTTTAAGAAAATTCAAGTTCAAAAACGAGTTCTAATTTCGAAAATTAGGGCTGGAAGGCTAGGCGGGAAAAATTCCCGCCAGGCTCCCCAAGTCGACAGCCCTGTCGACTTGGGAGTCGACATGGCTTGACCCAAGTCGACAGCCCTGTCGACTTGGGGGTCGACTTATGGTGGCCGGGCAGTTTTGCCTGGTGCACCTATTTTCGGTCTTGGCTAGGATTTTGGGCCTGGTTCGAAATTTGATGGTTCAGGTTGATCCTAGGGTTAATCTAAGGGTCCTAACTAATCCTAATCTCTATAAATAAGCCCCTAATCTACCCCTAAATCCTCATTATTCATTCATGCAACTAAACTATGGCAAAATTGCTCCTCTCATGGCCTCCACCCAAAACCCTAGCCTCCATCCTCTTGCTCAAAGTTTCTATCTTCATTTCTATGAGAGGTTTCACGATCATGTGAGTGTTAGAGAGTCTCTATGTTAGTATGAGAGCTCCTCAAGTTGATTTCAAGGCTAAAGCTTGGACCTTTGTTCATCAAGATGGGGTTTTTATTGATTTGGAGCCTTCATCTTTGGGTTTTTGGGATGATGGCATGCATAGGCTTTGTCTTAATCTTTAATTTAATCGATTTGTGCCTTCATAGCAATGTAAGCCCTTTTCCCTACTCTTAGATATTAACTATGAAGTTAAATGTTCATGTTGCAAGTTTGGGGTTTGATCATTAAGTATGATACATGCTATCTTGTCATGCAAGTTTATGAAGTCATTATCTTGATCTTGTGGGCTAAAAGCTACAACCTTTATGTTGAAATGTTGCATTATGCAACATGAGAACCCTCATAACCTTTATGTCAACTTGCATATGAAGTCATAACCCTTATATGATGATATATGCGAGTTACTAGTCATCATTCCATGTCTTTTGTCACCATGATTCGCTTATGTGCCAAGTTTGGGTTTATGCATGTTTTTGAGGCTTAAGAATGCAACATGCAAGTTAATGAACACATTTGTGCCTCATTTGCCACCATGATTAACTTGTGGCTTAATATCCATTTTTGTCATGCCTTTGCCAAGTCTCTTCTTTTAATCCATTACGTTGTTGCGAACGTATATGCGAGTTTAAAAGCGTTGGGTTATGTTGTGAGTAATTTCTAATGACATGAAAATACAACTTGAAAACATGACTTGAAATATAACATGGAAGTTGACATGTGAGTATGTTTGAAAATGTGAAATTGGGAATTTACCTATTAAGTTAGGTCTACCCATACTATGGAATTGGGAATTTACCTATTAAGTTAGGTCTACCCATATTCTTAAAAACTTGAATATGAACATGACACTAGACTAAACATGAAAGTGACCAACTCGAGGTTGGGTTGAGTTTGCAACGTAAAACTACCCGGAACCGACCGGCCTAACTAGTAGTTGCAAACAATAGGACCCAATGTGAGAAGTTGGTCATGTTGTGCTTGAACCCGAGGTTAGACCAAGTTGTGGTGTAAAGCTACCCGGAACAGACCGGCTTAACTAGTAACCACAACAAAGTCTAATGTGAGAGGTTGAGGTGCATTAAGTAATTAATGCCACATGATAGGGTTAAGTTAATTTGATTTATGACTCTTAACCAAATATGACATGGACAAATGGGTTAAGTAATTTGATTAGGCTAACGATACTTAACAAAACATGACAAGGTTGGGTAGGTTAAGTAACTTGATTTGCCTAATGACACTTAACCATTTTTATACGACTAGTGGGCAGGGTTAAGTTAACCAACATTTAACCAAACCTACACGTGAATTTGATACGGTTAATTAAGCTTTCCTAATTACACTTAACCGTATAATACAGTTAGGGGATGTGGTTAAGTTAACCTAGACTTAACCCATCCAATTCGGTGATTTTGAAGTGGTTAAGTTAACCAACACTTAATCAATCCAACACGATAACTTATTAAGGTTAAGTAAGTTTTCTTAATGACGCTTAACCGAAAAATACAGTTAATGGATGGGGTTAACATTGGACTCAACTAGTCTAAACATGGAAATCGGATGGGGTTAAGTTAGCCTAGACTTAATTAATCCCACTTGGTAGTTTAATGGGGTTAAGTTAAACACTTAACTAATCTAACATGGTGACTTGATGTGGTTAAGTGACCTATACTTAACCAATCTAACTCGTGAATTTATTGAGGTTAAGTTAACCTATACTTAACCAATCTAACGTGAAAACATGATAAGGCTAAGTCACGAATCGCTTAAATACGCCCGACCGATTTGACTCAGTAATTTGATAGGGTCAAGTTAATATATACTTAACCAACTTGAGCATGGTTTGTAGGGTTAAGTCTTAAACTTGGATACTTAGCCAATTTTGACATGATTTGTAGACGGGTTAAGTCATGAACTTAAGTGACACTTAATCCATTATGTAAACCCTAGTTCTGAGGATCAGGTGGATAACCGTAGTTAACAAGGATAACGGGAATGAGGCTAAGTGGTAAACCTTAGTTGAAGAATAACTAAGTAATAATTCTTAGTCAAGAAAATTTAGACCAGTTCATAGATAGATGAGTAACCTAATACGGTAGGTCATCGTTTAAGCACACGAGTAGGAGCAAGTTATCTGATTTAGATAAAGGCTCCAGCGAACTGGGTAACGAAGCAGCGGCTTCGGGGAGCGTGAGGATATTCTTGGTATCCCTCTATGAGCTGCCAGGTGATCATACTAGGCTCATGAGAGGTTAAGGTCTGCGTTAGAAGAACCAAGAGTATACATTGGTTGCTATGCGAGCGATCTAAAGACGGGGATGGATAGGGGATAGTCGACGATACACGGTCGTGCCCTAGATAGCATTTCGTCAGGCTTCCTACCATCTTTGGTCAAGCGTGTACGTACGGAAAGGCAGAGAACACCCAAAAGACCATAATTGCTATCTAATTATGGTTGCGGTAAGGCTAGGATTGTGGGTTGGCCAGTAGTGTGTTCTCATACAGGATTTATCTTGTCTTGTCTTTCACTAGTTGGGAGAGTGGTCTCGTGGGACCATAGCCACGTATAGAAAAAAAAACAGACCTTAGCATCTGCATCGGCAGATAAATCGAAAGCTCCCGACCGAGTCCTGTATTTCCTGATCTGCCCTGTGACAGGACTCGGATAGCACGATGTGATACATGTGCATACAGTCATGGAAAAATGATTCACGATGAATGTATGGGAAAAAAGGCGCGGTTGACGGTTAGCGTAATTCCTAGTGGCCCTGGGTGGTTGAACCAAAACCGAGATACGAAAACGTGCAATAGGTAAGCATAATCCCTAGAAGTCCTAGGTAGCATAAGTCCTAGTTGTACAAACGATGATTCATGTTGAAAGACCCTAGTTAGATATAGGGTGACAATCCATAATGATCTTAAGGATCATGGAACTATGTTAAAGTAGTATAGAATCTCATGGGAAAGCCCGTATGGTCTACGGCAAGGGACTGAACATTTTCATGGAATAAAACATACGAGTTGAGTAACCTATATAGGAGATATATTAGGTTGACATGGACCATTACACGACTTTTGAGTAAGGGTCATTCATGGTTAACACATGATACGGTGGGGATACTAGTATGGTAGGTGCAGAGCTAAAAGACAGGATAGATACCATGGGATGTTATACGTGATAGATATCTTGGGGATATTATACTTGATAGGAACCTGACGATGGGATACCTTGTTTTATCTTGACATCGTAATTTATCATGACACCTTAATTTATCTGAGTTCAGTAGTTCATCCTGATATTTTGATTTAGCTTATCTATCTTGTCATCATGCTTATGTTCATCTCAGTTTCTCATGTCAGTTAACTTTACTATTTTTTATGCTGATAGTAGATAGGGCTTACTCAGTCTTTTTGACTGACCCGTTTTGTTTCGCCTCTTTTCTTCCGTTCCCCCCCAGGTTACAGGGAGGAAATACTGTTGTTTAGTTCGGACTTCTTCTGATTGAAGGTCATCATGGATGGCTTGGACTTTTCTTGGCTATGGCTACTTTACTGTTTTTACTTGGGGAATAATTTATGAAAAAGTCTTTATGCTTCTTTACTATTGCAAGACAGGTTTTGATGTACTCTGATGTAAAAGGCTTTAGACCTTAATTATTAATGTTTATGAAAGTTCGATTTTACTTCCGCTATTTTATATGTTCTGTCTTGTGATACTTCTGTGCATGTTTACCAATAATGCCCCTCTAAAGCTAGTGCATTCCTTTGCGAGTGACCCTAGCGGAGGCGGGGTGTTACACGTGGTATCAGAGCAGAAGGTTACCAGACTGGGCAAAAGTTTTTAAAGACCTTCTGAAAACTATTTGAAAATCGTTTACAAAGAAGCATTTTTCAAGAAAATTTTCTTTTAAAAGAAAAAGGCTATTCCCCAAAGGCCATTAGCACTATCCTTGTTTCCTTAATTGAATCTCTTTTCCTTTCTTTCCTCCATCTGTAGTCACAGTGGTTTTAACTGCGACTAGTCTTTTCTATCTACGAAAGTGCTTTCCATACGATGGAGGTGATTCTCGAGAGACCAGTGGCCGCGTTATAAGAAATGATAGTGAGAAAGAGGATAAAGGATACGAGCTTAAGGATGAGCAACTTGTTGGTATGGCTTAGTCCTCAAAGGAGGGAGAAAGATGAACAATGAAACCCATGACGAGAAAGTACCTTTGGCATGGTAAAACGGGGCGGATAGTTAAGTATTATGGGACAAGGACAAGATCATCGGGAGGGCAATAGTATGCTCTCATTTCTAGGGTACCTCGGAAGGAGGGTAACGATCTTGTTAAAGGTTTAGCTTTTCTTCTCTATCATCCCGTTAGGACTTCGTTTTTCGTATCATTTAAGTCTGCTTCGATAGTTGAGTCTCTGCACCTTAAGTACTAGCGTAATAGAGAATCCCATTTTTGTCTCAAAGTCCTATTGGAGAATCAGTCCATTTATACATGACTTGTTTGGATTTGAGAATATCTATGCCAAGTGTTGAGTTTGTAAATAATGCTTATGTTTATAAGCTATGGATGGATTCTAGGGGTGAAGTGGTTATCCAGTAGGGGGTGCCACTCTCGGTTTTGATAGGAGGGTAGTTAGACCTTTTGACTAGCCTTTGTAATACCCTCGAAGTATCGTGTAACCTTTTTGAGGTTCTGTCATGACTAGTTACTTAGAATCCCTTGATGTCTTTATTGGAAATTTGAAGCCCGATCGAGTGGTGTTCGCCAATAAGACGGATGGTTTACTTCATTTATGCATGGGTTATAGAGATCACCCTAGTGAGTGCGCTTGATAACCTGGTTGACATCTGTTTACTTTCAAGAGAAAGTTCTTCTACATGGAATACCTTATAGTATATAAACGAGATCCAAGATTCACTAGTGAATTTTGGAAAGCTTGCATGAGACCATGAGTACGCAGTCATGTTTGCGCCAAGTATTCTAGAAAAAGGATGAGTGCAAGTGGAACGAGAGGCGACGAAGAAATGAGTTCCAGCTCATGTTATGAAAACAGGAAATAAGAAGCTACGAAATCGCGAAGTTAAAAGACGGTCAAGGCACCATGGAATTAAGCCCAAGGAAATACGACTTTGATGGTCAAAGACTAGATACGCGCATGATATCTCTTTTTGGGAGTGTATCCTTGATCCCTGTTTTCTGTAGAGCTTACTTGTAGGCTATCTTTTGTGGGCATCCTCTCGGTCCTATTTTCTGTTACAAACCCTGTAAGGAGTTTGTCTTGTTTATCTTCTCGACCCTGTTCCAGGGAATCCTAGGTAGAACCCTATGGATGTAAACATGTATTTGAAACATGTTATGATTGATATGGTTGCAAGTGGTTGCTCGTGGATGCGCGAATACACATTAGATACTAGCTCGACTCGGTCACATTTCATATTGCATAAGCACGAGTATTTTTGTTTATGGATGAAATCGAATGTATTATCATGCGGTTGTTGCATATGAATGAATGATTGTGCACGCATATAGTATCTATATGACTAGGACTATTTGCATACATGTTGGATTCATGGCACTATACATATTTTGCATTAGAAAGATTATTCAGGCCTGATCATTAGCATTAGCTAAGGAACATGTACACACACGTTTTGCATATATTCATACAGCATTAGAAATCATCTAAGGACAATGGTTGCTTGTGGATGATGTTTTGAGTAGATGAATGATGGATGGTAGGATATGTTATTCCTAACTTGGAGATTTCGGGGACGAAATCCTAAAAGGTGGGGAGAATGTAACAACCCGTATTTCGATAAAATGTTAAAACGAGAATCAAGGCAGAATTTAATTTTAAATTCTGAATCAAGTAAAACGGGCTATGCCATTGCGTCCGTCTCGGAAAAATATGCGAAATAGAGTCTGAGTTTTCGAGAATCGGAGTCCGTATGACCAAGTTATGATCCGACGAAGTTTTCATAAAATTCAAGTTCAAAAACGAGTTCTAATTTCGAAAATTAGGGCTGGAAGGCTAGGCGGGAAAAATTCCCGCCAGGCTCCCCAAGTCGACAGCCCTGTCGACTTGGGAGTCGATATGTCTTGACTCAAGTCGACAGCCCTGTCGACTTGGGGGTCGACTTATGGTGGCCGGGCAGTTTTGCCTGGTGCACCTATTTTCTGTCTTGGCTAGGTTTTTGGGCCTGGTTCGAAATCTGATGGTTCAGGTTGATCCTAGGGTTAATTTAAGGGTCCTAACTAATCCTAATCTCTATAAATAAGCCCCTAATCTACCCCTAAATCCTCATTATTCATTCATGCAACTAAACTATGGCAAAATTGCTCCTCTCATGGCCTCCACCCAAAACCCTAGCCTCCATCCTCTTGGTCAAAGTTTCTATCTTCATTTCTATGAGAGGTTTCATGATCATGTGAGTGTTAGAGAGTCTCTATGTTAGTATGAGAGCTCCTCAAGTTGATTTCAAGGCTAAAGCTTGGACCTTTGTTCATCAAGATGGGTTTTTTATTGATTTGGAGCCTTCATCTTTGGGTTTTTGGGATGATGGCATGCATATGCTTTGTCTCAATCTTTAATTTAATCAATTTGTGCCTTCATAGCAATGTAAGCCCTTTTCCCTACTCTTAGATATTAACTATGAATTTAAATGTTCATGTTGCAAGTTTGGGGTTTGATCATTAAGTATGATACATGCTATCATGTCATGCAAGTTTATGAAGTCATTATCTTGATCTTGTGGGCTAAAAGCTACAACCTTTATGTTGAAATGTTGCATTATGCAACATGAGAACCCTCATAACCTTTATGTCAACTTGCATATGAAGTCATAACCCTTATATGATGATATATGCGAGTTACTAGTCATCATTCCATGACTTTTGTCACCATGATTCGCTTATGTGCCAAGTTTGGGTTTATGCATGTTTTTGAGGCTTAAGAATGCAACATGCAAGTTAATGAACACATTTGTGCCTCATTTGCCACCATGATTAACTTGTGGCTTAATATCCATTTTTGTCATGCCTTTGCCAAGTCTCTTCTTTTAATCCATTACGTTGTTGCGAACGTATATGCGAGTTTAAAAGCGTTGGGTTATGTTGTGAGTAATTTCTAATGACATGAAAATACAACTTGAAAACATGACTTGAAATATAACATGGAAGTTGACATGTGAGTATGTTTGAAAATATGAAATTGGGAATTTACCTATTAAGTTAGGTCTACCCATACTATGGAATTGGGAATTTACCTATTAAGTTAGGTCTACCCATATTCTTAAAAACTTGAATATGAACATGACACTAGACTAAACATGAAAGTGACCAACTCGAGGTTGGGTTGAGTTTGCAACGTAAAACTACCCGGAACCGACCGGCCTAACTAGTAGTTGCAAACAATAGGACCCAATGTGAGAAGTTGGTCATGTTGTGCTTGAACCCGAGGTTAGACCAAGTTGTGGTGTAAAGCTACCCGGAACCGACCGGCTTAACTAGTAACCACAACAAAGTCTAATGTGAGAGGTTGAGGTGCATTAAGTAATTAATGCCACATGATAGGGTTAAGTTAATTTGATTTATGACTCTTAACCAAATATGACATGGACAAATGGGTTAAGTAATTTGATTAGGCTAACGATACTTAACAAAACATGACAAGGTTGGGTAGGTTAAGTAACTTGATTTGCCTAATGACACTTAACCATTTTTATACGACTAGTGGACAGGGTTAAGTTAACCAACACTTAACCAAACCTATACGTGAATTTGATACGGTTAATTAAGCTTTCCTAATTACACTTAACCGTATAATACTGTTAGGGATGTGGTTAAGTTAACCTAGACTTAACCCATCCAATTCGGTGATTTTGAAGTGGTTAAGTTAACCAACACTTAATCAATCCAACACGATAACTTGGTAAGGTTAAGTAAGTTTTCTTAATGACGCTTAACCGAAAAATACAGTTAATGGATGGGGTTAAGATTGGACTCAACTAGTCTAAACATGGAAATCGGATGGGGTTAAGTTAGCCTAGACTTAATTAATCCCACTTGGTAGTTTAATGGGGTTAAGTTAAACACTTAACTAATCTAACATGATGACTTGATGTGGTTAAGTGACCTATACTTAACTAATCTAACTCGTGAATTTATTGAGGTTAAGTTAACCTATACTTAACCAATCTAACGTGAAAACATGATAAGGCTAAGTCACGAATCGCTTAAATACGCCTGACCGATTTGACTCAGTAATTTAATAGGGTCAAGTTAATATATACTTAACCAACTTAAGCATGGTTTGTAGGGTTAAGTCTTAAACTTGGATACTTAGCCAATTTTGACATGATTTGTAGATGGGTTAAGTCATGAACTTAAGTGACACTTAATCCATTATGTAAACCCTAGTTCTGAGGATCAGGTGGATAACCGTAGTTAACAAGGATAACGGGAATGAGGCTAAGTGGTAAACCTTTGTTGAAGAATAACTAAGTAATAATTCTTAGTCAAGAAAATTTAGACCAGTTCATAGATAGATGAGTAACCTAATACGGTAGGTCATCGTTTAAGCACACGAGTAGGAGCAAGTTATCTGATTTAGCTAAAGGCTCCAGCGAACTGGGTAACGAAGCAGCGGCTTCGGGGAACGTGAGGATATTCTTGGTATCCCTCTATGAGCTGCCAGGTGATCATACTAGGCTCATGAGAGGTTAAGGTCTGCGTTAGAAGAACCAAGAGTATGCCTTGGTTGCTATGCGAGCGACCTAAAGACGGGGATGGATAGGGGATAGTCGACGATACACGGTCGTGCCCTAGATAGCATTTCGTCAGGCTACCTACCATCTTTGGTCAAGCGTGTACGTACGGAAAGGCAGAGAACACCCAAAAGACCATAATTGTTATCTAATTATGGTTGCGGTAAGGCTAGGATTGTGGGTTGGCCAGTAGTGTGTTCTCATACAGGATTTATCCTGTCTTGTCTTTCACTAGTTGAGGGAGTGGTCTCGTGGGACCATAGCCACGTATAGAAAAAAACAGACCTTAGCATCTGCATCGGCAGACAAATCGAAAGTTCCCGACTGAGTCCTGTATTTCCTGATCTGCCCTGTGACAGGACTCGGATAGCACGATGTGATACATGTGCATACAATCATGGAAAAACGATTCACGATGAATGCATGGGAAAAAAGGCGCGGTTGACAGTTAGCGTAATTCCTAGTGGCCCTGGGTGGTTGAACCAAAACCGAGATACGAAAACGTGCAATAGGTAAGCATAATCCCTAGTAGTCCTAGGTAGCATAAGTCCTAGTTGTACAAACGATGATTCATGTTGAAAGACCCTAGTTAGATATAGGGTGACAGTCCAAAACGATCTTAAGGATCATGGAACTATGTTAAAGTAGTATAGAATCTCATGGGAAAGCCCGTATGGTCTACGGCAAGGGACTGAACATTTTCATGGAATAAAACATACGAGTTGAGTAACCTATATAGGCGATATATTAGGTTGACATGGACCATTACACGACTTTTGAGTAAGGGTCATTCATGGATAACACATGATACGGTGGGGATACTAGTACGGTAGGTGCAGAGCTAAAAGACAGGATAGATACCATGGGATGTTATACGTGATAGATATCTTGGGGATATTATACTTGATAGGAACCTGACGATGGGATACCTTATTTTATCTTGACATCGTAATTTATCATGACACCTTAATTTATCTGAGTTCAGTAGTTCATCCTGATATTTTGATTTAGCTTATCTATCTTGTCATCATGCTTATGTTCATCTCAGTTTCTCATGTCAGTTAACTTTACTAGTTTTTATGCTGATAGTAGATAGGGCTTACTCAGTCTTTTTGACTGACCCGTTTTGTTTCGCCTCTTTTCTTCCGTTCCCCCCCCCCAGGTTACAGGGAGGAAATACTGTTGTTTAGTTCGGACTTCTTCTACTTGAAGGTCATCATGGATGGCTTGGACTTTTCTTGGCTATGGCTACTTTACTGTTTTTACTTGGGGAATAATTTATGAAAAAGTCTTTATGCTTCTTTACTATTGCAAGACAGGTTTTGATGTACTCTGATGTAAAAGGCTTTAGACCTTAATTATTAATGTTTATGAAAGTTCGATTTTACTTCCGCTATTTTATATGTTCTGTCTTGTGATACTTCTGTGCATGTTTACCAATAATGCCCCTCTAAAGCTAGTGCATTCCTTTGCGAGTGACCGTAGCGGAGGCGGGGTGTTACAATTTCGGGATTAGGGTTGTGGGAGGGCTGAAAGGGTTTGGAGAAACATTCCCTTTCATTTTCTCAGCCACCACAAACATTCTTCGAACACTAGTAATGGCTTCCGTCTTCTAAATCTCACCCAAATTGCTTTCTAATTACTAATTAACCAAAACTACACGAAATCAAGTCAAATCAGGGTTAGAGCTGCTGCAATACATAGAGATCCGTGCTATAACAGTAAATTTTCAGATCTAAGATTTCATTTGTGGCTAAGATGAGTGATTTGCACTTTTATCCACTAATTACGGCTAATTAGGGGTGGTTAGTGATAATTAGCGAAATTATGCATCATAAAAATCTGGAAAAATATGTAGAAATTCTAAAATATGTCACAGGTGAAAATTTGGGTAAATTTGGATTAAGTTTGCTAGTCTAATGGTTAAAATAGGGTTAATGGGATTAAGGGGAAAATCATGCTTTTTGGGTATGTTTGATCTAAAATATTTAATGTGATTGATGTTTTTACGTTTTTGATTGATTCTATATGTTGTTACTGTTGGTCGGTATGTTTTGTGATGTCATAGTAAGGTTAGAATGGTTGAAAACATCGTCATTTGGCGAAATTAGCTCGCAGGAAAAACAATAGAAATTCGGTTCATGAAGAGGGTAGGGGTCATGAACCGCCACTAGGAAAGGGACACGAACCGACCAGAAGGAGTGCCGCAAAGAAGAGGGAGGTGACCAGGGGATCACGAGCTGGGGGGAGGGCGAGCCGAGGGAGGGGGCAAGCCGGGGGTGCGGGAGGGGTCGAGCCGGGAGGGGGGCGAACCTGGTGGAGGGCGACCGGGAAGGCGATCTATCCTCGACGATGACGATGACTCGGACAGAGATGATGACTCCGAACCGAACCAGATTCGAACTTCTACTTCGCGACGATGATTGCGAACTCTTCTAAAGACCAACACCTCTCCGAGTAAAAACCAAAATTCAATGGAAGTCCAAATGGGAAGTTATTACTTAGGATCCAGATGGGAACCAACGAGTTAACTTCTAGAGTGGGATTTTGCTACGGGACGTGTGCAAAGGGGTTATCGGTACCTATAACTTTTGTTCACCGTTGAGAGAAGGGGCATGTAGACGAACCAAAGCCAAAGGATGTATGGACTGGGAAGGGTTATTGGCTATAGACCAAAAGGTCATGGTCATGGAAATTAGTTGTATGGAGTCCAGAAAGGCATGGACCCGTCTTGGCCCCAAATAGATTTGGTTATCAAAGCGGTGGATATCGTATGCTTTACGCACTGAGTGAGAGATGTGAGGATGATTTCTATGTTTGAGGTTTGCTATCACTATGGCATGCACACTCCCATTTTAAACTCTATGTTGGTGTTTACCTTAGAGTACTATACATCTTATTGTGCTAACTCTTTGGTTGCAGGTCCAGGTCAGGTATGATTTCTTATACCTGTTAGTGTTCTATTTAGTGTTATAGATTTGCTATCGCTCACATCAGACTTTCGTCTGACCCAGAGTTTTTTATCTCTTCTTATTACTCTGGGTGCTCCTAAATGAGCAGATTAAAGGCAAGTTAGGTGGTGATGCGCGAGTAGCTGTCCGGAGACAAGTAGGAGGCTTGCACGTACGATATACATATATTATAGCTATGTTGTTGATGGTCACTGCTTTGGGCATTAGTAGTGCACCTTCTTTATTTCCTTTTCAGAAACAATATTTTGAAGTTTTAATAATGATTTGGATCATAAGATGCATTTTGGATTCTCCTACTCTGATGGTTATGGTTTAGTTCCAGCTTATGTACTGTCTCGCATGTGTTATATCAAGGTATGTTACTATTATATTTTATTCCATGCACTGTGAGACGTACTACAAGTTCTTGGTGATTCATTGTTCCAACTCTTTTCTTTTGACGACCGTTCTGTGCTAGTCGAGCATTGGCAGCGCATTTCGAGGGAAATGTCTGCTGGTGCGGTGTGGGCCGTCACACTTGGTATCAAAGCCTAGGTTGCGTAGTTTAACCTAGGGGAAGATATCAGGGAGAGATAGTACATGTATATAAAGGCGCGTATTTGTGATATTTTGGATTTCAAAAATTATAAATATATATACTATTTGTATATCTAAGGGAGAAGTCACACTGCACTGGCACCACTAAGGAGATGTTTAATCGTTTTCTCTTTACAGATTGGACATGAGCCGAAATACGAGGAGTAGGGTTCAAGGATCAATGATAGGAATGTCCCTGACATGAGGACGATGTTTATTACCTTCATGCGAGAGACAATTAGGGATGTTCAGGGAGCAGTTCCTAATGCTGCTAGTGGTGGTGGTGCGGTAGCGTAGGCGCCTAGAGCCGATTTCGCGAAGCTCTACAAGGATTATACTAGTCTTGGTGGGAAGTCGTTCCACGGAACGGAGTCAGCTATGGAGGTTTGGGATTGGCTTGATAGTTGTGAACGCATCTTCGAGGATTTACGGATCGATGACACGATGAAGAGAAAGCTAGCATCGTGTCAACTTCAAGGACGAGCAATGAATTGGTGGAATGCTATCAAAGCGGCTACTCCTGAGGATCAAGTTACTTAGAATCAGTTTAAGACTTGATTCAGTAATAAGTTTAATTTATTCCAGCAACTCAGAAATCATAATTGTTCAGGAAGTTTTTGGAGCTTAGGCTTAATGGTAGGGCAGTCTCGGAGTATATTGCTGAATTCGATACCTTATCGAAATATGGATTGCCCCTTATCGATACCATCGAGAAGAAGAACGAGAAGTTCATAATTGTCTTTGGATGAGTACTTGTGTAACACCCCGAATTTCAATTAACACTAATAGTTAGAAATTAAAGTATAATTAATTCTAAAATGGGAATCAAGGGAAACGGGCTATGCCATTGTGTTCGTCTCGGAAAAATACGCGAAATAGAGTCCGAGTTTTCGAAAATCGGAGTCCGTATGACCAAGATATGGCCTCGCGAAGTTTCACGAAAATTCCCAAATTAAAGTATACTTAATTAAGTGAAATGGGTTGTGTAGATATATATATATATATATATATATATATATTGATATATATATATATATATATAATTGAAAATTTAATAAATAAATATGCAAAAATGCTCAAAACAGCGAATTGGGAGAGGGGAATAACCGAACCGGCCGATTTTTGAAGTCGACCCGAGCCCGCTGGGTCGACTAGGGGTTAATCCAGGGTGTTTGGCTGTCAACCCGTGGGCCGATTCGCTCAAGTGCAGATTTTGCATTTGAATGGTTCTCATGGTCCATCTTTAATCTAAAGGCCCTAGATGGTTCCTACACTTGACTTCTTCCCCAAGACATGCTTTGATGGCTTGGATTGAATCTAGGGTTAATCCTATGGCCTAAAACACTTGCCTAATCTATAAATAAGACCCTAACCTACCCTAATTCATTCATAATTAAACCTAGTGACTAAACTATGGCAAAATGCTAGCTCTTATGGCCTCCACTAATTTTATGAAGAGGGTTGCATACTAATCACTCTCTAATCAACTTCTAATCCCTTCTTAGCATCTTAATCTTCTTCATTTGGTGTTCAAAGTTGCTAGTTGTGAGTTTCTATCACTTTGATGATCTTTTGGTAAACTAATTAGATGAGATGTGATGAGATTTATGGTTTTGTATGTGGGTTAATGAGCTTTGAATCATATGATATGATGTTAGCATTAATCTTATGTTTATGCATGTTGAGTATGTAAGCTTATGCAAGTTTAATATGATGTATGTTATGTTTGCATGATGCTAAATATGCAAGTTGTGGGCTATGTAATCATATGCATGTTATGCAAGTTCATGGTAATATGCTATGCAAGTTACATGTTTGTTAATATGCAAGTTACATGTTTGTTAATATGCAAGTTACATGTATGTAAATATGCAAGTTACATGTTTGTTAATATGCAAGTTACATGTTTGTTAATATGCAAGTTACATGTATGTAAATATGCAAGTTACATGTTTCTTTATATGCAAGTTACATGTTTGTTAATATGCGAGTTACATGTATGTAAATATGCAAGTTACATGTTTATTAATATGCAAGTTCATGATGACACATTATGCAAGTCTATAAGCTAATATGCAAGTTTGTTATGCAAAATGAATATGTAAGTTATGTGACATATTATATGCAAGTTATGTGACATGTTATGCAAGTTCATATGCAAGTTATGTGTTTGTTAATATGCAAGATGGCACCTTTGAAACATGTTCATTCATATGCAAGTTGACACCTTTTATATGTGTTATATCATGAACGAAATTACGTGGGAACGATGGGGTAATTAAATGCATAAGTTAATAAGATTGTGTGAAATTAATATAATTATGCATAACACAAAATAAATAAACATAGTATGGGAATTTGCCTATTTGGTTAGGTGTACCCATACTATGTGTTGGGAATTTACCTATTGAGTTAGGTCTACCCCATGGGAATTTACCTATTAAGTTAGGTCTACCCATGTTAAGAAAACTTGATTAATTAGGGATAATTAATATAAAATTATGAGGGTGATTAATTAGGTGTAATTAATTGACTAAGACACGAGGTTGGACTCAGTTGTAGCGTAAAACTGCCCGGACCCAACCGGCTTAACCAGTTGCTACAAATGTTAGCCCAATGTGAGAAGTCTTAGGCACAAACTAAATACGTAATTAATGTAAAGACACGAGGTTAGACTCTGTTATGACATAAGGCTGCCCGGACCCAACCGGCTTAACCAGCGGTCATAAAAGACAGTCTAATGTGAGAGGTCTTTACAAAGGTTACGTTCTTAATTAATTAATTAAGAAACACTTAACCACATTAGCATGTAGAGGGACATGAGGGGTTAAGTGGGTGCCTCGGGTGGCATGAGAAAATCTAGTGGTTGCCTTGGGTGGCAATAGAAAATACGATTAGAATACTTAACCAAAATGGAACATGTAATTAAAACATGATTAAAGGGTTAAGTGGGATATACTAGAAAAAGGGACAAGCTTAGGTGGGTAGCTTGTGGAGGCCCATTTCAACCAGTAACCCATACGTATCTTTGTGGGCTCGACCCATGTCGAGGACGGGACACGCATACTGGGCTTGACTGTAAGAGGCAAACGGGTTAGCGGTGGCAACGCAAGTCCAACGGGCTTCATATGCGTGAGTGGGCCCGGGCTGGTAGGTAAGCCGTTGTTGCATCGAGTAGATATAAGCCGTGCACCTTTAGTTTCATCAGGTTGCCACATTGGGGAATGATACATCCCACGGTGGGGCCAGCACGGGTATCTACGTTAGGGAGCCGATCGAATGGGAAGTAGTGTGTACACCTAGTGGATTGTAGGGCCCCGTGGCGCCTACTTGGTCACCTAGGGGTACGCAGGTACTAATTAGTAAATTTTATAAGTCCTTGGGTGGGATCAACCTTTAAGTTAGGAACGACTGGTGTGGTGCAGTTTAGTAATTTACCTTAGGGAGGGTAGATGCGTCTTTATCCTTTATCTTCGTTTAGTTGACTGCTTAGGGTAGCCATTCATCCCTATATGTTACCGTATATCAGTTTATGTCTTCTCTGGTTACTTTAACGATTGTATTGTTAAAGTTATAGGACTCGCTCAGACTTATGTCTGACCCTGTTGTTTTTATCTTTTTCCCAACCCTCAGGTCCTACGGTGGATCCTAGCAGTAGTGGAGCTTGATCGGATTGCTGTTCCAGTCTTTAGGAGCTTGGATAGATGTAAAGCTCCAGTTATCCAGTTATCTTTTCTTTTGTTTGGCTATTGTATGAGAGTGGGATTATGTACTTCTTTATTTTGATGGATATTGTACTTGACCTTTATTGTGGTTTTATGATGTAACCAGACATGTTTTACTTCCGCTGTTATGAGATGATGTTTTAAAATTTCAAGTACTATTTATATCTGTCTTGTTGTAATTTTTCTGTTCAATATTCACTAAAATACTCCACCGATGCTATGGCATTCCCTTAGTGAGTGATCATAGCGGGAGTGGGGTGTTACACGTGGTATCAGAGCTTAAGGTTACCAGAACAGATAAAATTTTTGAGAAAAACTACTTTCTAAGAGTATTTTCGAAGAAAGTATTTTTAAAAGCATGTCTTCTAAGAGAAAAAGTTTTTGAAAAAGAAAAGCATAATCCCCAATAGCCATATCTTTATCTTTCGGAATCTCCTTTTTGAATCTTTCCTCTTTCGTTTCAGCATGGCTGAAGATCTTAACATCCCGGAGGGTTTAGTTATACCACTATGGTATAGGAGGTTGCAAGAGGCTAGGGCCGCGGCTGCGGGTCCAGCCAATGCTACTACACCAGAGACAACCGCTCCTCCTCCTCAGCCTAGAGTGGATAATTTTGCTAAGGTTTGCAAGGAGTTCAAGGCTATAGGAGGAAAACCTTTTCTTGGTTCAGAGACTTTCGTAGAGGCTAGAGATTGGCTTAAGGAAGTGGAAGAGTTGCTAGATATCTTTGAAGTGGAAGAGGGAAAGAAAGTCAAGTTGGCGGCTTGGTTAATGAAGGGAGAGGCCTCATTCTGGTGGGAGGTCACTAATGGAGAACGCCCTGTTGACTCTTGGGCAGATTTTAAGCAAAGGTTTGGGGCTAAGTTTCTCTCAAGGGCGGAAGAGAATCTGTTTATGGAGAAGTTCTTGAATTTGAAGCAAGGGAATCTCACGGTGAAAGAATATGTCAACAAATTCAATCAATTAGCAAGGTTTGGCATAGAGTTGGTGAATACACCGGAGAAGAAGGCTTTGAGGTTCGTTAGAGGCTTGAACGAACCATTGCAAGGAATAGCTATGACTCACATTCCTATGGGGGCCACTTTTGAGAAGCTTGTCTACATGGCACTTATGCATGAGGATGATAAGAATTCTAAGGCACCAGAGAAAAAGGGGGATCAGAAGAAACCGCAACAGCAACAACAAGGCAAGGGCGGAAAAGGCAATGGTGACAAAAAGAAGACGAAGAAGAAGTGCTTCAATTGTGGAACACCAGGACACCTCAGTAAGGATTGTCGCAAAAAGAAGAAGACCGGTTGCTTTCATTGTGGTGAAGCAGGGCATCTTGTGAAAAACTGCCCAAAGAAGGGGCAGAAGACGGGGTCTACCTCAGGAGGCCAGGTGCAAGCTCTTATAGCACCACCTCAGTCAGGGGGGCAAGTTCAAGTTCTCTCAGTTCCACCGATTCAGCAGAGAGGTAGAACTATTTCCGTTGAAAGTCTGGTTTTTCTGTTTGATCATCCAGTTCGTACTTTGTTTGACTCTGGCGCATCGCATTCTTTTATCTCATCATCGTTAGTTGAGTCACTGCACTTAGACACCAGTCTAGTTGATGATCCCTTGGTTGTTTCAAACCCAATTGGGGGCTCCATATATCTGTCTATGATATGTTTGGGTTTGAAGATTTCTATACTTAGCGTTGAGTTTAGATGTGATGCTTTTGTATTGGGCTTCACGGGCTATGGGTTGATTTTGGGCATGGACTGATTATCCAGTAATGGTGCCGTTCTTGATTGCGAAAGGAGAGTTGTCAGGCTCATGACCCGCTTGGGTAACACTCTCGAGATCTCTTGCAATCCCATGGAATCTGTTTTGCTAAGTTATCTTGAATCGCTCGATGCTTTGGTCGAGAGTTTGTGTTCTGTCAGAGTAGTCCGGGAATATCCGGATGTGTTTGAAGAAGTAAAGGGTTTGCCTCCGAAGCGGGAGATAGATTTCCGAATTTATTTGGTGGATAATGCCAAACCAGTGTCTTTGCCAGTACGCCACATGGCTCCTCGTGAGAGAAGAGAACTTCATAAGCAAGTAGGGGAGTTGCTTGTGAAGGGGTTCATAAGGCGAAGTATATCGGAGTGGGGAGCTCCAGTAGTGTTTGCCACGAAGGCGGATGGGTCCCTCAGACTTTGTGTGGATTATAGGGAACTTAATAAGCTCACGAAGAAGAATAGACACCCATTACCGAGGATAGATGATCTCTTTGATCAGTTGGTTGGCGCGTCAGTATTTTCGCAGATGGACTTAGCTACAGGGTTTCATCAGTTAAGAGTGGCGGAGGACAGTATAGAGAAGACTGCTTTCCGGACCCCGGATGGTTTTTATGAGTGGCTAGTGATGCCATTTGGGTTGACAAACGCCCCCGCATACTTTGTTGATCTCATGAGTAGAGTGTTCAGAGAGTATCTGAATAAGTTTGTAGTAGTTTTTGTGGATGACATCTTGGTCTTTTCCAAGAATGAAGAAGAGCATGCCTTACATCTCAAGGAAGTGTTGGAGACTCTTCGAGCGCATAGTCTTAAAGCTAAATTCTCTAAATGCCATTTTTGGAGAAGAGAAGTGCGATTCTTAGGGCATGTGGTCTCTAAGGAAGGGATAGCTGTGGATCCCGCAAAGATAGTATCTATCCAGGATTGGAAAGTTCCTAGAAATGCTACCGAGGTAAGAAGTTTCTTGGGGTTGGCAGGATATTATAGGAAGTTCATCAAAGACTTCGCGAAGATATCAGCCCCATTAACCCGCTTGATGAAAAAGAATCTGGTTTTCTCGTGGGATGTAGATTGTGATGATGCTTTCCGACGGTTAAAGAGAGCTTTGACCACCGCTCCAGTTTTAGTGCTCCCGGATGGGAGTAAGCCGTTTGTTGTTTATACCGATGCTTGTGGAACAGGATTAGGCGCAGTCTTGATGCAGGAGGGAAGGGTAATAGCCTATGGAGGGAGACAATTGAGAGTGCATGAGAAGAATTACCCTACCCATGATCTAGAGTTGGCCGCGATTGTTTTCGCACTTAAGTCTTGGCGCCATTATCTTCTTGGTGAGAGATTCGAGTTGTTCACCGACCATAAATCATTGAAGTACTCATTCTCTCAGAAGGATTTAAACTTAAGACAGCAAAGGTGGATGGAGTTCTTAGCATCCTATGATTTCGAGATAGCGTATACCCCTGGTAAGGGTAACGTGGTGGCAGACGCCTTAAGTAGAAAAAGGCTATCTTTGAGTCCATTGTTCGTGGAACGACGAAGCTTGGAGTTTCTTTCTTTGTTTGACTTCAGACCTTCTGTTGATTTTGTACCTGGTTTGTTGGCATCCTTGGAGGTTAGACCTACTCTTTTGAGACGGATTGGCGAGGCTCAGCGAGACGACCCACAGTTGGTTGTGTTGGTAGAGAAGCTTATAAGAGGGGAGTCGTCCAGCCATTTGGGTAGATACACCATAGATGATAAGGGATGGTTGCATAGAGACGGTAGACTTTGTGTACCGCAAGATGAGGGTTTGAAGAAGGCTATTTTGGATGATGCACACCGTTCAAGAATGACTATTCATCCCGGTGGAGACAAAATGTACCAAGACATGAAGAGAGTTTTCTTCTGGGCCGGTATGAAGAAAGATGTGGCCGAGTATGTGGCTAGATGCTTAGTGTGCCAACAAGTTAAAGTGGAGCAAAGGAAACCCGGTGGGTTGCTACACCCATTGGAAGTTCCACAGTGGAAGTGGGATAGTGTCTCGATGGATTTCATCGACGGGTTACCGAGATCGAGGAAGGGCAATACGGGAATTTGGGTTGTGGTAGACAGACTTACCAAGAGTGCCCATTTTATACCCGTAAAGAGTAAGAGGACCGCCCCATGGCTTGCTTCAGTCTATGTTAGAGAGATTGTTAGATTGCATGGCGTACCATCCAGCATTGTGAGTGATCGAGATCCTATCTTCACTAGTGAGTTTTGGAGAAGTTTGCAAGAGGCGGTAGGAACTCAGTTGTGTTTGAGCACCGCATATCATCCTCAGACAGACGGTCAGACCGAGAGGGTGAACCGTATCTTAGAAGATCTCTTGAGGCTTTGTATCTTGGATTTTGGAGGTACATGGGAAGAACATCTTCCTTTGGTGGAGTTCGCATATAATAACATCTTTCAGTCCAGTATTGGTATGGCTCCTTTCGAAGCTCTTTATGGAAGGCCTTGTCGATCTCCTACATGTTGGTGGGAATCTACGGATAAGATCTTGCTTGGGCCGGATATGGTTAGAGAGACTTCAGAGAAGATTGATTTAATTCGAAAAAGGATGAAAGCAGCGCAAGATAGACAGAAATCTTATGCGGATCGGAGAAGGACGGATCTTGAGTTTGAGGTTGGGGACATGGTTTTTGTCAAAGTATCTCCATTGAGAAATGTTGTTCGCTTTGGGTCCGTAGGGAAGTTAGCACCGAGATTTGTTGGGCCGTTTCCTATTAAGGAAAGGATTGGACGGATGGCATATAGGGTGGAGTTGCCCGACAGACTTAGTGGTGTTCATGATGTATTCCATGTATCACATCTGAGGAAGTGCTTACATGAGACCGCAGAGGTGGTAGAGCCGAGCTTGCTTAGAGATGTAGAGGTAGAGCGTGATGCGACGATTCGACGAGCTCCTACTCGCATCCTTGGGTCAGAAACTAGGAAGTTGAGGAACAGAGAAGTTCAGCTAGTTAAAGTGCAATGGGGAGATGACGAAAGCAATGCTACTTGGGAGACGGAAGCAAAGATGCGTTCTTTGTATCCATTTCTTTTTGAGAGTATGTCTTTTAACTTCTCCTTTATTGCTTGTCTAGTACTTATCTTATCTTTAGTATATCCTCTCGCTAATACCTATGACCTTTAGATAGGGTAAAACCTATGGTTGAAACATGTGTTTGAAACATGTTATGGTTGATGGATGCATATGGATGCAATTGTTTGCTAGTGGTTGCTCGTGGATGCATATACACACACATTAGGCACTAGATCGGCTCAGTCACTTCATGTTGCATATTGCATAAATGGATGTGGTAGTTAGATTGATGGATGTATCATGGCTGTGTTATCATATGGATGATGCATTTTTGTGTATGGTTGTGCACGCATGTAGAAATTTGTATGTGTCAATAGGGTTTCGCATACATATTGGATGCATGGCACTATCATGGTTTGCATTAAGGAGGTCGACTGAATCAGTAGACCGCCTGATTTTGCATTAGTATACGGACATATACACACACTTTATGCATATGTTCATACATCATTAGAAGTTTCTAAGGACAATGGTTGCTTGTGGTTGATGGTTTAGTAGATGGTTGTTTGGTTGGTAGGATACGTTCTTCTTAACTTAGAGATTTCGAGGGCGAAATCCTTTAAGTAGGGGAGAATGTAACACCCCGAATTTCAATTAACACTAATAGTTAGAAATTAAAGTATAATTAATTCTAAAATGGGAATCAAGGGAAACGGGCTATGCCATTGTGTTCGTCTCGGAAAAATACGCGAAATAGAGTCCGAGTTTTCGAAAATCGGAGTCCGTATGACCAAGATATGGCCTCGCGAAGTTTCACGAAAATTCCCAAATTAAAGTATACTTAATTAAGTGAAATGGGTTGTGTAGATATATATATATATATATATATATTGATATATATATATATATAATTGAAAATTTAATAAATAAATATGCAAAAATGCTCAAAACAGCGAATTGGGAGAGGGGAATAACCGAACCGGCCGATTTTTGAAGTCGACCCGAGCCCGCTGGGTCGACTAGGGGTTAATCCAGGGTGTTTGGCTGTCAACCCGTGGGCCGATTCGCTCAAGTGCAGATTTTGCATTTGAATGGTTCTCATGGTCCATCTTTAATCTAAAGGCCCTAGATGGTTCCTACACTTGACTTCTTCCCCAAGACATGCTTTGATGGCTTGGATTGAATCTAGGGTTAATCCTATGGCCTAAAACACTTGCCTAATCTATAAATAAGACCCTAACCTACCCTAATTCATTCATAATTAAACCTAGTGACTAAACTATGGCAAAATGCTAGCTCTCATGGCCTCCACTAATTTTATGAAGAGGGTTGCATACTAATCACTCTCTAATCAACTTCTAATCCCTTCTTAGCATCTTAATCTTCTTCATTTGGTGTTCAAAGTTGCTAGTTGTGAGTTTCTATCACTTTGATGATCTTTTGGTAAACTAATTAGATGAGATGTGATGAGATTTATGGTTTTGTATGTGGGTTAATGAGCTTTGAATCATATGATATGATGTTAGCATTAATCTTATGTTTATGCATGTTGAGTATGTAAGCTTATGCAAGTTTAATATGATGTATGTTATGTTTGCATGATGCTAAATATGCAAGTTGTGGGCTATGTAATCATATGCATGTTATGCAAGTTCATGGTAATATGCTATGCAAGTTACATGTTTGTTAATATGCAAGTTACATGTTTGTTAATATGCAAGTTACATGTATGTAAATATGCAAGTTACATGTTTGTTAATATGCAAGTTACATGTTTGTTAATATGCAAGTTACATGTATGTAAATATGCAAGTTACATGTTTCTTTATATGCAAGTTACATGTTTGTTAATATGCGAGTTACATGTATGTAAATATGCAAGTTACATGTTTATTAATATGCAAGTTCATGATGACACATTATGCAAGTCTATAAGCTAATATGCAAGTTTGTTATGCAAAATGAATATGTAAGTTATGTGACATATTATATGCAAGTTATGTGACATGTTATGCAAGTTCATATGCAAGTTATGTGTTTGTTAATATGCAAGATGGCACCTTTGAAACATGTTCATTCATATGCAAGTTGACACCTTTTATATGTGTTATATCATGAACGAAATTACGTGGGAACGATGGGGTAATTAAATGCATAAGTTAATAAGATTGTGTGAAATTAATATAATTATGCATAACACAAAATAAATAAACATAGTATGGGAATTTGCCTATTTGGTTAGGTGTACCCATACTATGTGTTGGGAATTTACCTATTGAGTTAGGTCTACCCCATGGGAATTTACCTATTAAGTTAGGTCTACCCATGTTAAGAAAACTTGATTAATTAGGGATAATTAATATAAAATTATGAGGGTGATTAATTAGGTGTAATTAATTGACTAAGACACGAGGTTGGACTCAGTTGTAGCGTAAAACTGCCCGGACCCAACCGGCTTAACCAGTTGCTACAAATGTTAGCCCAATGTGAGAAGTCTTAGGCACAAACTAAATACGTAATTAATGTAAAGACACGAGGTTAGACTCTGTTATGACATAAGGCTGCCCGGACCCAACCGGCTTAACCAGCGGTCATAAAAGACAGTCTAATGTGAGAGGTCTTTACAAAGGTTACGTTCTTAATTAATTAATTAAGAAACACTTAACCACATTAGCATGTAGAGGGACATGAGGGGTTAAGTGGGTGCCTCGGGTGGCATGAGAAAATCTAGTGGTTGCCTTGGGTGGCAATAGAAAATACGATTAGAATACTTAACCAAAATGGAACATGTAATTAAAACATGATTAAAGGGTTAAGTGGGATATACTAGAAAAAGGGACAAGCTTAGGTGGGTAGCTTGTGGAGGCCCATTTCAACCAGTAACCCATACGTATCTTTGTGGGCTCGACCCATGTCGAGGACGGGACACGCATACTGGGCTTGACTGTAAGAGGCAAACGGGTTAGCGGTGGCAACGCAAGTCCAACGGGCTTCATATGCGTGAGTGGGCCCGGGCTGGTAGGTAAGCCGTTGTTGCATCGAGTAGATATAAGCCGTGCACCTTTAGTTTCATCAGGTTGCCACATTGGGGAATGATACATCCCACGGTGGGGCCAGCACGGGTATCTACGTTAGGGAGCCGATCGAATGGGAAGTAGTGTGTACACCTAGTGGATTGTAGGGCCCCGTGGCGCCTACTTGGTCACCTAGGGGTACGCAGGTACTAATTAGTAAATTTTATAAGTCCTTGGGTGGGATCAACCTTTAAGTTAGGAACGACTGGTGTGGTGCAGTTTAGTAATTTACCTTAGGGAGGGTAGATGCGTCTTTATCCTTTATCTTCGTTTAGTTGACTGCTTAGGGTAGCCATTCATCCCTATATGTTACCGTATATCAGTTTATGTCTTCTCTGGTTACTTTAACGATTGTATTGTTAAAGTTATAGGACTCGCTCAGACTTATGTCTGACCCTGTTGTTTTTATCTTTTTCCCAACCCTCAGGTCCTACGGTGGATCCTAGCAGTAGTGGAGCTTGATCGGATTGCTGTTCCAGTCTTTAGGAGCTTGGATAGATGTAAAGCTCCAGTTATCCAGTTATCTTTTCTTTTGTTTGGCTATTGTATGAGAGTGGGATTATGTACTTCTTTATTTTGATGGATATTGTACTTGACCTTTATTGTGGTTTTATGATGTAACCAGACATGTTTTACTTCCGCTGTTATGAGATGATGTTTTAAAATTTCAAGTACTATTTATATCTGTCTTGTTGTAATTTTTCTGTTCTATATTCACTAAAATACTCCACCGATGCTATGGCATTCCCTTAGTGAGTGATCATAGCGGGAGTGGGGTGTTACAACTTGGGGGAAAGACATATAACCCACATCGACGAGTCTTTCGAGTCTGTTGTGGGAAATAACGTTGAGATCTGAGAGCCTTTACCCTAAGTGGAAGACCGAGGTTGCTATTACATCTGCTGTTTACCCATAAAAAGACCGAGCCCGGGTAAGAATTGCAAAACAAGCACTTACAATATTTTAGGAGCCCATGTCTTCAACCAAAGCCAGATGCAAGCTGAGATTCGGGCGCGGAACCAAAGGTCGGTCGTTCGCATCAGAACGAAGCTGCTCGAATGCCAAAACAAGACGAGACGTCCATCTAACATAAGTAGGGGTAACCGTATAGCACAGCCATACAGAAAAATGGCACGGTACAAAGACAGTGAGGGTTGAACGACCATGATCCAAGGAGATTAGTAGTGCAAAATACAAAGAAGAATTGATTCCAATCCCACGCACCGCTCTTTTGAAATCGCTCGACCATAAGTATGACCTAGGTCGCCCTCTCATTTCACAATGAAAAGAATCAGATAACTATTCACCAAGTGCCATATTTAGCCACGTCCAAAGGGCACTGACTAAAATCGCTCACTTGACTTCTCAAAACGATCGCTCCTATAAAGTTGCTCACACATGACAGCTGGATACAGCTACAGACAGTTGGCAACAACAAGGCAGTGGCATTTTGGTAATTACTAGTTGAAACGATCCGTCGCTTATATATGTGAACTTCAGCTCATTTCTCCGAGGAGGCTCACCTATAAATAGGCCATGGCTACCAACATAAAGGGGATCAAATCTTTGGAACCGCAGAGTGCTGCTAAATTCTATCTTCAGTCATTCCTTGAAGATTTGGGTCATCTTCTCCATCTAGAAGTTCATCACTGATTTGGCCATAGCGTCCAACACAACTGTGTAATCGGGAAATCAAAGACATCCTCCTTCTCAATCATTCATCCGTCCTTCTCTTCCTCAAAATCTACTATTTTCTCATAAAATCCCAGGATTTATATTTATAAATGAGAGTATGTTGAATGAATATAGAGATGTATGAAAAAAAAGAGTTGATGTATTTTGTAATCTCCATTTTAAGAATACAAGTAATCTTCATAGTGGATGTAGGCCTGCACAGGGCTGAACCACTCTAAATCTCGTCCCTATTTTTCCTTATTAGCATTTCTATTGTCAATTGTTATTAAGTATGGCTCCATTTATTTCCTTACCGTATCGGTGAAGTACAATTCTAATACCTTTGGTGTTTGATCCATTTTTTGGTGAAAACATTTGGCGCCCACCGTGGGGCCGTATTTGCATCTCTACCCATTAAGTTCCGATGAGATTCTCTAAGAAAAATTGTGCTTGAAATCATGAACATGGCAAAGGAAGTTGCTAACGAAGTTAACGGCGTCTTCTACGTCGTCACATAGCCTACCATCCATTCTAAAGCAGAGAAACCATTAAAGGTTGAAGCAGCCGTAACTAAGAAAGAATTGAAAGAAGCAATGATAGGGCTAACGAGTAAAATAACTATTGAAAATGACGCGGTGATAACGAAGGTTGAGTCGATGCTTGTCATTCAGGCCACTGCCGTAAAAGCCGCGCTAAGTGCCACTAACCTTCCATTCGCTCAAGCGGATCATGCAAACGAGACAGAATTTTCTGCTGAACAAGAGAATTCTACTGAGAAAACTACATATCATGTCAACCCAGACCATGGAAAAGCTAGAATACCTGTGCGTAATCGTTCCAATGACTTAACCCCACAACAGGTAAATAGTCCCATCGAAGGGGCATCTCTCTCGGAAAAAGGCTTAGATACCTCATTTCCAAATCATGATTACGTGCCCGGGTGAAGATCTGGCAGGGAAAAAGGTGCTTGTTCCATGGATAGGAGTGAAAAGCGAAAATATATCTTAGGAATGGCAGGCGAAACAACGAAGGAAGAATTAACCAACCTAAAAAGAAGTCACCCTTTTTTAAGAATTCTGAACTTACCCCCCCCCCCCCCCTCAATGACACCATAAGGAATATCTTTATGGCCACTAAGAGCACTGAAAAAGTATCCAGTTCCAAAGCGAATGAAAATCACAGATGTCACTATAAAATCAGGAAGGTTTTGTCAATTCCACAACCAATTAAGACACAATACTTATGAGTGTAGGCATTTAAAGTCATTAATTGATGAGCTGGTCATGGAGGATCATTTGCAACAATATGTGCAAGATTGTGAATGTTGTCCCAATTCTCTACGAACAAGGGGCAACGAGCTTTGAGAAAATCGCCCAAATCACTCTGAGGCCACTGTCTATTTGAGGATCAGTAACCAAAGTTCTGAACAAGCAAAACTCTACTATCTTGTTCCACTTCGTTACTTCATGTTGCTTTATTACGCAAGAACCAATAGTTATTTTTCTCTATTATATTACTTAATATACTCCTATAAGCAGTAGACAATGATTCACCTGCTTTATATTAAATGAATGTTTGCAAGTTAAAGATTAGGTGCTTACCTAAGATGACATGCTTGTGAGTTCATACTAAAATCGAATTCCTCAAATGTAGGCATGATAGAAGCAATTGATCATATACAGCTAAACTGAGATGGGAAGAATCTCAAAGCACATCTTAAGCAAAGCGGCTTGAAAACCACAAATATCAGGCAAAATAAAAAAGGACGAATAGGCGCATCGCCTCAAGATAATAACCTGTTCTAAGACAAACATCGAGTCAGAGGGCTGCACTTCTCATTGTGAAATATGCCAAACTCTTAGCAAACATCCATTCAAGGGAGCAACATCAGGCTTCGATAGAGATGTAAGAATATTACCAAATCTGTCCTACGAATAAAAATTGCAAGTCCCGAAGAGGCACCTTGTTAGGTGCAGGGCACGAAATCCTTAAAATTGAAACCAAATTCGGTAACATGGATTAGTGTCCGCCTCCTAGGGGAAATGCAATATAAAAAAAACTAGGCTGGAAACCCCAGTCCTTGTGTCGGAAGGCCCAACAAACATGTTGGAAAGACCAGCGCAAAGTAGAAATCCTAGCCGAAAGAGGGTATCCAATTTTGTTCTTTGTTGTTTACCAAGTCAAACAAAGCCAAGATTGGATTACAACGTTGAAATCCAAGACCTCCCCGGGGGCACCCAAAAAAAACGAATAATGGCCTCGCGTGTCTCTGGAAAAAAAAACCCTAGTCCCTTGAAAAAAACTTGTACAGCCAAGTTAGCAGGGGATGTGGTTGAACATTAATTCAAAAGTCATGAACTGATCAATTGAAATCGTGACTAAAATTAGGAAAATCTATAAAATTATAAAGAGCTTTGCTATGGAGACATCGTCATTGTGTAAAAATCAACAGTGCCCATTCAAGACATACCGCAAACTCGTTATAACGTTACCTCGAAAAGTAAACGAACGATAAATTCACGCGGCTGACGAAAATAATTCCTCATGAAGTTTTGTCACTCATAAAAATAAAATGGTAGAAATAATATAATACCAAGCGATACAAACGTGAGTGTGCGAACGTAAAAATATTAAGCGAGGGCCGACACTCGCATATACAACTGGTCTAAATGCGTAACAAATAAAGAAACGGTTTAAAACTAGAGTACAAAAGTCATAAATTCTGTTGCTAACAGAGAAGCAAAGGATGGATCGACTGCTTGACATTCATCTCTTACTAATCTGTTTACACAAAGAACTATCGGAAAAGGACAGGTTAACGATTCTGGACTACTTGCAAATTGGTTTCCTTTTGCGTACCAGAGTAGATACAGCCTTGGTATTCCAAATCCCATTCTCATCTTCCAAATCCGACACATCAATTAATAATGCTGAAGGTGTGACGCTATGGTTAGTGCTGGTGGATATTAAGATAGAATCAAAAGTGACAGTTTGAACAATATTACCACAAGCAGGCAAAGGAGGTGGCGAGAGCACACCAAGTGAATAACATGCACGAAACTCAGCAAACCCAGGTGAAGAAGTACGGAAATCCAAATCCGGGGCAGAATGATAGATACCAATTTTACCTGTGGCTACTGGGTATGCAAGGTCGACCTTGTAATCCTTCACATTTTAAAGAAACGTTGTCATGACTCGCACACTGTTTAATAGCATTTTCTTGAACTGAATGCCCGGTAACTGGGTGAATTCCGACAACATATAGGGCAGAGTGGCCTACAGAAGGGATGTGAGAACTCGAAACTTCAATCCCAATGGAACTGGATGGGTCACAAGTAATGATAACACCTGGATCTTTTCCCATAGAAGATTGAGCTCGCTCATTCGCCAATATCTTCCTGCCCTCAGCCAAAGTCCTACGATCTATACCTTCCAAGAGCCGCTCTTGAAGGCATTCATCATCAACATTATTGGAATATAGAAGCACCTGTTCCCAGACTAGGGCCAAAGTTCGTAGAAATTCCTTGTTCAAATAACATAGACTTCCATGACTCATGACACTGCAAACATAAAACTGCAACAAAGTATTGTCGGTCCTGATTCTGGCTTCGTCAATTTCTTTACGCACCTTGATTTTTCTTTCTTCAAGAGTTCTAAGGGTCTCATTATGGGAAGCAATCTTGCCCTCGAGAACAATTCCTTCCTGTTTAGAAGAAGTTAGAGCCCGTCTCTCTAAGGCTAGGTGGCATTCGGCAAGCTCTTGAGCAGACTGGGCTTCTCGAAGTCACTTTCGCACAACCTCCAGCTCTTTCCTAAGCTCGTCGTTCTTGGCCTCTAGGTTGATCACTTTGATGTTCCCACTCTTTAAAGAGGCAATTTCAAATTCTCGAGATTTGACCGAGTGAACCAGTCCAGCCTTATCATTTTCCAAGATATCAATATGGTCAAGGTGCTGAGCATTTAATCTTTGAAACTCATAACCAAATTTGGCCCAATGTTCTAGCCGTTTGTCAACATTATTCACGGCGAAATTCAACTGTGCTTCAAGATGATCCTCAACAGTGTTAAACTGAGCAATCATGCAATTCTTTATGATATATAGACTATTAATAGCATCCCTCCTGTCATCTAGATGTAAATCTAAGTCAAAATACATTCCCCACAGATCCCAGTCACCAAAACGATCCTTAAGTATCAAATTTCCAGGTGGAACCTTATAAGGGGGGCAGTCCCATATCATTTGAATTTGAGCAGAAGTCGGGATAATGGATCGTTCAGGGAATCCAAGTAATGAGGAACACTTCTGAATCTCATTCTTGCCTTGGGCGACACTACCTTTTTCCCTTTCTTCCCATTCTATGAAGTGTTCACCCTTATTGTATTTCATCAATGTCTTGGCACAATCAAGTCCTACCCTCTTTAAAGAATCGGTCGCCGGCAGATCAGGGACATACTGGGTCTGAGAATTTGAAGGTGATTGGGAGCGTTTCAAATGACGAGAAAGGTGAGATTGTAAAAGATTTTGTGGATCGGTAAAACCAGCTTGGTAGGCGAAACTGACTGATAGCGAACGTCCCATGTTTATACCTAAGGAAAAAAACAAGATTTTAGCAAGCAATCGAAAGATATGAGGGTTATGAGAAAGAAAGCATGTCGTGCGAGCAATAATAACAAACTGATTTCAAGGGGAGTTGTTAAGTCAGAAGCTTTCCCAGGACGCTGAGTAGACTCTCGAGTTCATTCCATATTAGATGTCACTGGACCGGAAATCATAATGTCACCCTGATCAAAGTGATTGATAGTATCTAGATTCCCCGGGCCTCCGAAAGTTCCTACAAGACCCCCTTCTTGAGTAATAAAGGGAGTGGAGTTTTCGACGATCTTTTCGGAAACAATACCAGTTTTCAAGCCATCTATGTTCTCGTCTACCCCCTTATCATTCGCTTCAGTAATCAAAGGTAAATATTGGCTATTGTCGCCATAGGTTAAGCCTTTCTTTTTAGTAAGAGGTTTGCCGGTGGAACGTTGAGGATGGGCCAGAGTTTTCTTAAGAGATCGTGTAGGATGAATAAACGGTATTTGCGAAAGTTTTCCTCTAAAAGCAATACTTTCCCACTCCTTTCAGCTTTATCAACAGCCACTAAAGAATTAAGGAGAGCTTGGTCTAGAGTACGACCCGCAACAGAAGGGATCACTGCAAAATCAGAAAGAATAATGAATGAGAAAGAAGGAGAAGTAAAAATTCCAGGGCAAAGGTTTAATTACCTCCCTCCATCCATCGCTCGTAGAATCTACAAGTGCACCAGACGTAGAAATATTGATCTGAAAGCCCCTTGGCACCATCCGTCTAGCCGGTAATAATTCTTCCATGTCTGGCTTCCATAAAAATGAAAGAAGGACTATCCTTTTCCCTCCATTTAAAAGCATATAAAGAACAGATTTTTGCAAATGTAGGTTCCTGCTGCCGAATTTTCATGAAAAGTATGTGCAGCCTGAGCAGTATTTGGTACCCACTGGGATGCAACTGATATGGGGCAATGGTCAGTTGCCGCAAAACGGACTCTAAGTAAAGATTAAAAGGAGGAATTGCCCCACTAGACAACATGTGATAATTAACTGTCACACACCCAGGAGGCGGACGGTCGGCCAAATCTTCTTTCCTTGGAAACTTAGCTTTGTCTTTTGAAAACCAAAAGCGAGCACACATTTGTAAGTATAGATCAAAAGAGAGTGTTGATTTACGACAACCAGAAGGCACCCCTTCAAGGAAGCGAGGTTGAGGGTAAATCTGGCTAACGTTCAATTCGGAACTAGCGGCAGGGGCTACTTCAATTGCCTGACTCAAACCCTTTTGTTCTCCAGACATGACGGTTTTGTTGGGGTTTTGACTGAATTGATGTTTAGTCTACATTTCAACATAGGAGACTATGCTCAAAAAATAAGTTGCAACTTCAGTTGCTGATAGTTAAAAAGAAGCAACACTGAGCAGATATGCTTTTCGAATAAAAATCATCAGTCACACCCAGCAATATAATTTACTGGTAATATAATCATATGAAGGAAGAATCACAAATTCAAAGGTATGAGAAACACATGCTCTGGACTGATCGATTACAGAGAATTACTGATCTCGCATGTTAAAAGAATACTAGCAGCAGTAAAAGGAAGAAGAGCAGAAATGTTTCTATGGAACAAGTATTTCATCTGACATCCAGTAAAGGTGTAGTGGATTGGAAAATGTTGTTTCAAAGGCATTTTAATAAGCAACTTGCAGACTTACTGTTGAAATTAAAAAAAAACAAAGGATTTTTGTATAAATCAGAACTGCCAAATGATTTCACATGAAATCCAAGCACATACTAAGTCAAATTGACATTTCCCAAACACCATAGCTGTATATATTCAAGCAATTTGGTCTTCGTTTTACCAACAGGGAACCTCATTACGAAACCAAGCGGATTAACATACCCGAAATACAGCAAGCCCGTCAGGTGTCCGTATATAGATGACTGTAAAAGTATTTAAAGTTTGAAACATAGGTTGATAAGAGTGCCTGTTTTATAGAAAATTGGATTAAATCCACCGAATGGTGCTGTATCTCACAATTTCGAAGCTTATAGTTTTTTTTAAAAAAAAACTACAAGCTTCGAGGAGCAAATGTTTACCCGTCAAAAGACCGAGCCCGGGTTAGAACTGCAAAACAAGCACTTACAACATTTTAGGATCCCATGTCTTTAATAAAAGCCAGATGCAAGACAAGATTCAGACGCGGAAGCAAAGGTTGGTCGTTTGCATCAGAACGAAGCTGCTCAAATGCCAAAACAAGACGAATCATCCATCTAACATAAGCAGGGGCAACCATATAACATAGCCATACAGAAAAACGGCACGGTACAATGACAATTAAGGTCAAACGACCTTGATCCAAGGAGATCAGCCATGCAAAATACAAAGATGAATTGATTCCAGTCCCACGCTCCGCTTTTATGAAATTGCTCGACCATAAGTACGACCTTGGTCAACCTCTCATTTCACAATAAAAAGAATCAGATAACTATTCAACAAGTGCCAGATTTAGCCACGTCCGAAGGGAATTGACTAAAGTCACTCACTCAACTTCTCAAAACGATCATTCCTGTAAATTTGCTCGTACATGACAGCTGGATACAAGTACAGACAACTGGCAACAACCAGGCAGTGGCATTTTGGTAAGTACTGGCTGAAATGATTCATCACTTGTATATGTGAACTTTAGCTCATTTCTCTAAGAAGGCTCACCTATAAATAGGCAATGGCTACCATCATAAAGGGGAATGAATCATCGGAACCACGGAGTTCTGCTATAATCTATCTTAAGTCATTCCTTGAAGATTTTGGGTCATCTTCTCCATACAAATGTTCATCACTGATTTGGCCATGGCGTCCAGCACAACTGTGTAATCGGGAAATCAAAGACATCCTCCTTCTCAATCATTCATCCGTCCTTCTCTTCCTCAAACTCTACAATTTTCTCATAAAATCCTAGGATTGATATGTATAAATGAGAGTATGTTGAGAGAATATAGAGATGTATGAAAAGAGAGAGTTTATGTATTTTGTAATCTCCATTTTAAGAATATAAGTAATCTTCATAGTGGATATAGGCCTGCACAGGGTTGAACCACTCTAAATCTTGTCCCTATTTTTCCTTATTCGCATTTCTATTGTCAATTGTTATTAAATATGGCTCCATTTATTTCCTTACTGTACCAGTGAAGTACAATTCTAGTACATTTGGTGTTTAAGCCATTTTTTGGTGAAAACATCTGTAGAGGAGCCGAAGCCGCAAGCGAGCAGTGGAGGCAAGAATAATCCCCAGAATAAGAGGAGACATGACCAAACCAAGGATGATAAAAAAAAAAAAAAGAATAAGAATGAAGTACAGTGCTTTGGTTGCAGCAAGAAACATCACTATATCAAAGATTGTCGAATAAAGCCAACAGAAAGAAAGTGCTTCAACTGTAACCAAGTGGGACATTTCAAGGATAAATGTCCACATCCTCCTAAGGAGAAGCAGATCGTGAAAACATATGCTATCAACGTTGTTCCTTCTTCGTCGAGTGGCCCAGCGCAGAAGGGAAAGGGTGTCGTTATTCAAGTTATGCTTACTATTTATGATGTTTCTGTTCGAGTATTGTTTGATACCGGGGCTTCTCATTCCTTCGTATCTAGTGACCTAGTAGATAGGTTGGAATTGAAACCTGAGATAGTCGATAAACCTTTAGTTGTGACGAACCCGATCAGTGTTTCGACTAGCCTTAATGTGATTTTCCATAATGGCCTTATCGATTCATGGATGTATGTTTCCTTGTGATTGCTTTGTTTTGGGTTTTACTGGGTTTGGCATTATTTTAGGAGTCGATTAGCTCCAAAGGTATGGGGTGGTGGTAGACTGTGAGGGGTCTTCGGTGACCTTTAGAGTGGATGATGGGCGGAGGGTGGTATTAGGTTTTGTACCTAGTGATGGGGTGATGGCTAGTTTTCTAAATTCGCTCGACATCCCGCATGATGAGTTATCAGATGTGCCTACAGCTAGCGAGTATCCGGACATCTTCAGGGAAGTGACCGGACTTCCACCACACCGAGAGATCGAGTTTCAGATTGATTTAGTGAAAGATGTCAAACCTATAGTGATTCCACTACGTCGTATGGTGCCAAGTGAGTAGGAGAGCTCAAAGTGCAAGTGGGCGATCTTTTGAAGAAGGGATTTATCCGAAGAAGTGTTTCCGAGTGGGGAGCACCAGTCGTATTTGCTACTAAGGCTGATGGTTCCCTTCGCTTATGTGTGAACTACCGCGAGTTGAAAAAGGTGACTAGGAAGAATAAGTATCTTCTTCCATGGATAGATGATTTGGTTGATTAGTTAAATGGAGCAAGAGTGTTCTTCCAGTTGGATCTCACGACATGTTTTCATTAGCTCCGAGTAGCAGCTGAGAGTATACCTAAAACGTCATTTCGGACGCCGTCTGGATTCTATGAGTGGTTGGTCATGCCATCCGGATTGACCTATGCACCCGCATATTTTATTGATCTTATGAATAAGGTTTTCAGGGATCAATTAAATAAGTTTGTTATTGTATTAGTGGACAATATCTTGGTCTACTCGAGGACAGAGGAAGAACACAGGGAACACTTAAGGACAGTGATGGAGGTGTTGAGGAAACACCAATTGAAAGCAAAATTTTCTAAGTCTCATTTCTGGAGGAGGGAAGTGAGATTCTTGGGCCATGTTGTTTTAGAAGATGGTATTGCAGTGGATCCTGTGAAGGTGGCCACGATGCAGGATTGGTCTACGCCCAAAAATGCAACAGACGTGAGAAGTTTCTTGGAATTAGCTGGATATTATCGTAATGAGAACACATTTAAGATCCTAAAAGAAAAGTTACTGTGCGCACCAGTGTTAGTTATTCCTAAAGGGAACAAAGAGATGACGGTATACCCAGATGCCTGTGGTACCAGATTAGGTGTTGTACTGATGCAAGGAGGTGGGATAGTAGCCTATGCTAGTCGGCAACTGAAACCACATGAGAAAAGATATCCTACCCATGATTTGGAATTAGCAGCGATCGTGTTAGCGTTGAAGATGTGGAGGCGCTATCTCTTGGGAGAAATATTTGAGTTGTTTACCGATCATAAGTCATTAAAATATCTTTTCTCTCAGAAGGATTTAAATCTCCGTCAATAGAGATGGTTAGAGTTGTTGGCTTCATATGATTTCAATATCGCATACACACCCGAGAAGGGCAATGCGGTAGCTGATGCATTGAGTAGGAGACATGCCAATTTGGGTGCGATGTTTCTTGAATGGAAGCAACTAGAGTATATTGCGGGATATGATTTCAGACCTAAGTGCGAATTGGATTCATAGATGTTAGCAAATGTGACGATCAGACCCACTTTGATTGAGTGGATCATTTCCATCCAGAGGGACGATCCTAACCTATTGGAAATCATCTCCAAGATAGAGATGGATATCGATAGTGAGGAGATAAGTATGGGTTTGATTGAGAAGGATGGCTTCGAAAGAATGGGAGACTAGTTGTACCCAATGTTAATGGATTGAGAGAAGTGTTTAGAGACTGTCATCACAACAAACTAACTATACATCCTGGTGGTAACAAAATGTATCGATACATAAAGCAGACCAACTACTGGGAAGGGATGAAGAGAGACGTTGGGAAGTTTATATCCAAGTGCATGTGTTGCCAGTTAGTTAAAAGCCGAGCAAAAGAAGCCTATGGTTTGTAGCAAACATTGGAAATTCACGAATGGAAATGGTAACAAGTCTCAATGGATTTTATAGATGGTTTACCAAAAACTAGATCAAGTCATGATAATATTTGGGTGATTGTGGATCGATTGACCAAAAGTGCAAGGTTTATACCGGTCAAGTCGAATAGAATGGACACTAAATTAGAGGAACTGTTTATGAAGTGGGTAGTGAGATTTCATGGAGTACCTAAAGGTATTGTGAGTGACCGAGATCCATTATTTACTAGTGGGTTTTGGAAGAGCTTACAAGAGGCTTTAGGGTCAGAATTACATCTCAGTATCGCGTACCATCCCCAAACCGACGAACAAACAGAGAGGATGAATCATGCATTAGAGGATATCTTGAGAGCTTGTATACTGGATTTTGGAGGGTCATGGGATGACCATTTACATCTGGTTGAATTCGCATATAATAATAGTTATCAGTCCAGTATTGGTATGGCTCCATTTGAAGCTTTGTACGGAAGACCGCGCAACTCACCATCATGCTGGTTGGAAACCGATGAGAAATTTTTGCTTGGGCCAGATGTAAGAAGAGAAACTTCAGATAAGATCAAGGTTATTCAACAACGAATGAAGGCCGCCCTAGATAGGCAGAAGCGTTATGCGGATAAAAGGCGAAGAGATTTAAAATTCTCTATTGGCGACTTGGTATTCACCAAGATCTCTCCGTTGAAGAGTGTGATCCGTTTTGGTAGGAGAGGTAAGTTGGCACCAAGGTTTGTTGGTCCATTTCCAGTTCTCGAACAAGTTAGGAATTTGGCGTATAAAGTTGGATTACCTGACAAGATGGAAGGAGTGCACAACGTATTTCATGTTTCTCAGTTAAGAAAGTTCATGCATGACTCCGATATGACTATTTCATCACATTAATTGGATGATATCGAGGTAGAACCCGAGGCAGTTGGGAACCGCGCGCGTAGACCGATTTGTGTTGTCGGACACGATACGAAACAACTTCGGAGGAAGACGGTGAGACTAGTTAAGATCCACTGGAGCGATAATGAAAATGACTGTACTTGGGAAATCGAGGAAAGCATAAGAAAGACATATCCAGAACTCTTTACCTGGTAAGATTATTAGTCATGATATAGTTATTCCGCTTGTTAGGACAGACTTGTTGTGTTTATTATGTATGTTTAATTGTTGTAAATGATTGATAGGCATGCGGGGCCCATTGTTGTTTTCTTAGTTAAGGAATTTCGGAGGCGAAATTTCTTAAGGGGTGAAGAGTGTAATGACCCGCATTGTACGTATTGGAGGATCGTAGAATATTTATTTTATTTTCATATGAAATCGTATGGTCGTGTAACTTTGGAAAACGGCTATTAGAGTCATTTCCCATGTTTACGATTTTTGCCGAATTTTAAATGACCGTTTTACCCTTAGCGTATCTTGTTTTGCTCATAACTTTTGATTGGCAAGGAGTTTTGACCCGAAACCACTTCCATTGGACTCAGATGATAGTTTATCTTTCCGTAGAGTGGTCACATTAATCAAACGGACTTATATGGCTGAAATAAGATTTGGAGATGGAAAAACAACATAATTGGGCTTAACGAGGTGATTTGCAGCTAGGCCCATAACCCATTTCGAGATTAGGATTACGGGAGGGCTGAAAGTGTTTAAAGAAACATTCCCTTTCATTTTTTCAGCCACCACAAACATTCTTCGAACCCTAGTAATGGCCTCCATCTTCTAAATCTCACCATAACTACTTTCTAATCACTAATTAACCAAAACTACACCAAATCAAGCCAAATCATCACCAAAATAGGGTTTGAGCTGCTGGAATACATAGAGATCTGTGCCATAACAGTAAAGTTTCAGATCTAAGATTTCATTTGTGGCTAAGGTGAGTGATTTGCACTTTTATACACTAATTACGGCTAATTTGGGGTGATTAGTGATAATTAGCGAAATTATGCATCATAAAAATCTAAAAAAAAAAATGTAGAAATCTTTAAATATTATTTTATGTCACTGGTGAAAATTTGTATTAATTTGGAATAAGTTTGCTAATCCTATAGCTAAAAAATGGTTAAGGGGATTAAGGGGAAAGTCATGCTTTTTGGGTATGTTTGATCTAAAATATTTCATGTGATTGATGTTTTTATGTTTTTGATTGATTCTATATGTTGTTACTGTAGGTTGGTATGTTTTGTGATATCATAGGAAGGTTAAAATGGATGAAAATGCCGTTGTTTGGCGAAATTAGCTCGTTGGAAAAAATGCAGGAATTCGGTTCCTGAAGGGGGTGGGGGTCACGACCCGCCACCAGGCTCATGAATCGCCACCACGAAAGGGTCACGAACCGCCACCAAGATAGGGTTACGAACCGCCACTAGGAAAGGGTCACGAACCAACCAGAAGGAGGGCCGCGAAGCAAAGGGGGTGACCAAGGGATCACGAACCGGGGAGGAAGCCAGGGGGAGGGGGCGAACCGGGTGGAGGGCGACCGAGAAGGCGACCTGTCCTCGACGATGATCATGACTTGAGCAGAGATGATGACTCTGAACTGAACTGGATTTGAAATTCTACTTCGCGATGATGATTGTGAACTCTTCTGAATATCAACACCACTCCGACTATAGCCCAAAATGCAAAGGAAGTCCAAATGGGAAGTTATTACTTAGGATCCAGATGGGAACCAACGAGTTAACTTCTAGAGTTGGATTTTACCGCGGGACATACGCAAAGGGGTTATCGATATCTAGAACTTTGGTTCACCGTTGGGAGAGGGGGCGTGTAGACGAACCAGAGCCAGAGGATGTATGGACTGGAAAGAGTTATTGGCTATAAACCAGAAGGGAATGGTCATGGCAACTAGTTGTATGGAGTCCAGAAGGGCATGGACCCATCATGGACCCAAATGGATTTGGTGATCAAAGCGGTGGATATCGTATGCTTTATGCACTGAGTGAGAGATGTGAGGATGATTGCTATGTTTTATGTTTCCTATCACGATGACATGCACACTCCCATTTTACACTCTATGTTGGTGTTTACCTTATAGTATTGTACATCTTGTTGTGCTAACTCTTTGGTTGCAGGTCCAGGTCAGGTATGATTTCTTATACCAGTTATTGTTCTATTTAGTGTTATAGATTTGCTATCACTCACACCAGACTTTCGTCTGACCCAGATTTTTATGTCTCTTCTTATTACTCTGAGTGCTCCTAAACGAGCAGAGTAGTGGCAGGTTAGGTAGTGATGCGCGAGTAGCTGTCCGGAGACGAGAAGGAGCCTTCCGCTTACTATATACATATATTCTCCATGTGCTGTCAATAGTCGCTGCTTTGGGCATTAATAGTGCACCTTATTATTTCCTTTTTAGAGACAATATTTTGAAGTTGTAATAATGATTTGGATTAAAAGCTATATTTTGGATTCCGCTACTCTGGTGGTTATGGTTTAGTTTCAGCTTATGTACTATCTCGCCTGTGTTATACCAAGTTATATTACTATTATATTATATTCAATGTGCTATGAGATATACTACAGGTTCTTGGTGATTCATTGTTCCAACCCTTTTCTTTTGGCGACCGTTCTGGGCTAGTCGGGCATTGGTAGCGCATTTCTAGGGAAATGTTGACTGGTGCGGGGCGGGCCGTCACACTTATTTTGGAATGCAAGGGATTTAAATTTTATCACAAGGCATAAAGACTTATTTGGTCTTATTAGAAGTAAAGAATTTAACTTCATGGCTATGCTGTTACAGCGCTCGACGGTTCTATAGCGACGGAGGTGCAAAAATGTGTAGCGGGGATAAAGCGGGGAAATATCAGGGATATAGCGGAGACGCAAAAAAATGTTCGTTAAATGTAAAAAAAAAAAAAAAATCTGAAAATTAATTAATCTTCTTTCTAACATTATATGTGTACAAGAAACTAATATTAATTACTCTTATATAACAAAATCGCGAAATATCATAGTTATGCATGCTAAATTTGATGAGCGTAATTGATTGTTACTATACATTTGGCACTTATGCCTTAAATTTAGGCCTTTACGCTAATTCTACTGAATTTTTTAAATAGAGAACTAGTCAAATCAAGCTCTATATCTTAATATTGCTAAATCAGATGCTAGAAAGCCTTAATTTAGCGGATGCAGCGGAAAATAGCTGGGCTAAGAGCAGATCTACTGTTCATCAGGGCTAAATTGAAAAAGCGTAGCGTTTGAGGAGAGCTATGGGATACAGTGGGGATATTGCGTGGCTTTAGCGGAGTTTTAACTACATATCTTCATGGCAATAGTGGAACATAAACTTTCTACTCCTATTGCTAATTTCGCTCTAAAATTCAAAAACTGGGAATTAATTAATAAAAACTCAGTGAATTGTAAAGGTAGAATTCTTATTGGATATGACAGAAGATATTGGAAGGATAAAATATTATGCTTGAATCAGCAGCATTCTAATGTAAGAGGCTCTCAACTGCTAATCTCTTATGTATATGGAGATAACTCTCAATTAAAAAGGTGTTAACTTTGGACACATCTTTAAAATAATTTACCTAAAGTCAATAGTGCTTGGATATTAGTCGGTTATTTTAATGATATAATTTATGCTTCTGATAGAATCGGTGCCCATAACATAGTCCCCAATTTTTGTGAAAATTTCTTTCAGTGTATATCTCAACTTAATGTTATAGTGTAGTGCTCCAAAGGGAATTAGTATTCTTGGATATGAGGTTTAAGTTACAGTACATGTTCCATAATTGACAGAATCTTTATTAATCAAAGTTTTGCTTCTATTTTCCCAATGTTATGTGTGCAATATCTCAATCATTCCATAAGTGGTCACACTCCTATGTTGGTTAATCTTAATTGTAATAAGACTAATAATTTTATCACTAAAAATCACCCTTTTAGATATAGAAATAGTTGGCATTTAAAGGAAGGCTACTTTAATTTAGTTTCAAATGCTTTAAGCAGTCAAGTACATGGTAATTGCCTATTTCAAATTATCACCAAGTTAAAAGTGGTAAAAGCTCATTTTAAAACTTAGAATAAAGTGCAGTATGAAGTACCTAAGCATATTGAAGGATTGACGACAGAAAATGATAGAATTTACAATTCCATTATCAACTATCCTGATAATGAAATCTTAATGCAGAAATATAAGGAAAACTTATGCAAACTCGAAGAAATCGTTTACTAACAAGAAAATGATTTCAAGCAAAAGGCAAAACTCAAAAATCTTACTAAGGCTGGTATCCCTTCTAATTTGTTATCAGTCTAAATTATCTACCAATCATAAGAAGCTCAAAATCAAGTATATACTGGACAGAGATGGTAATCCAATGATTGACAATAATGACTTTTCTTAATAAGGCTATCAACTATTTTTGAACTATTTTTAGGATCTTTACAACTCTACTGACTTAGCCTTAGACTTTCCTGAATTCATTCCTAAAAGAGATATTTCTGCATCTGGTAAATATGTTGGAGAAGCATATTAGTTTAGATGAGATAAAGAAAGTTGTTTTTAATATTTATGATGATAGTAGCCCTGGGCCAAATGAATTCAGTGCAAAGTTTTTCAGACTTCACTTGTTAGGATTAAAGGAAGAACTTTTTAATGCCATTAACGATACTTTTTTTTATCGCAAGATTGTTAGAGAACTGAACCATACTTTTGTTACTTTGATCCCAAAAAATAAAAATGCAACTGAACCAAGTGATTTTTGACCTATCTCATGTTGTAAGTTTATATATAAAATAATAAGTAGTACCCTTTGCAACAGAAATAAACTAATTCTAATAGACATTATTTCAGAGAATCAAAATTCTTTCATTGCTAGAAGATATATGTTCGAAAATAACCTACTTGCTTATGAAATGGTCAGATGTTTCAAAAAAAAGTTTCAAATAGACTATGTCTTAAAAGTTAAAATAGACTTGTAGAAAGCTTACGACAAAATAAATAGGGAATTTATTATCTACATGATGCAACAAATGGATTTTCCTCCTTTATTTTGCAGATTCATATATGTATGTATAATTTTTCTATCCTAATTAATGGTGTCCCTAATGGTTTTATTAAGAGCAATAGGCGCCTACAACAAGGTGATCTCTTATCCCCATATTTATTTTCATTACCATATGGAATATACTTCAACTTTATTTGAGATCGATTTATTAAAAGGTCATCTTACTCCCATTTATAAGAATGCCCCTATCATCACTCATCTAATATATATGCAGATGATATTCTAGTCTTTACAAAAGTTAACCAGAATAATGTTTGTGCTATCAACATAACTCTTAATTTAATGTGTATTATTGATTTCAACATTAATCATGGGAACTCTCAGTTTTTTTTTAGTAAAAGGAAAAAAGCAAAAAGCAAAAAGTTAACACAACTATTTATCTTGATATTAAAGCGGTTGATCTTCCTGTAAGATACTTAGGCTTGCCTCTTTCCAGTAAGAAGATTAGCAGTAAGGATGCTCAAACTCTGCTAGATAATATAAAAGGAAAAATTAGCTACTGGAGTAAAAAAAACAATCTACTACTAAAAGAACTGAACTCATCAAATCCACAATATATCATATAATAAGATTTTGGGTGTGGACTTGTCAAATTCCTCTGCATATCATTAACAAGACTGAATCTATTTGTGCCAATTTTATTTCGAACAATAATTATCTCAAAGTTTATTAGGATCAATTACATCAGCCTAAATCTAGTGGTGGTATGGGCTTGAAGAGTAGTACAGACTTGCAAACTTTCATCTCTATGAAGCTTATATGGACAATTTTGCAAGGCAATACTCTTTAGGCGAAATGGATGAAAAACAGATATGCCAAGGACAAAAACTTTTGGATTATGATTTTTTACAAAAATGCTTCGTACACATGGAAAACTATGGTTTAAGCCAAGCAACATTGCAATCATCTTTTAAATAAAAACATAGCTAATGGAAAAATTACTCACCTTTGGTTTAATCCTCGGGTTCATGGATCAAATCTTATTACAATTCTTGATTGGGCGTACATGGCAAACAGTGGAACTCCACTAAAGCCCCTAAGGCCATCAACCACCAAGACACCCCAGCAAATCAAGCAACAATACCCATCTTAATCCATCTCTTTTAATCCAATCTATAAAAAACCAAAGCGATTGTTGCCAAGCTAGAAACCAAGGACATCAATAAAAGCCATCCAGAAAGCTAAGCCAAACCATTTCCATATATATATATATATATATATATATATATATATATATATATATATACATACATACATACATACATACATATAGCCAAACACTCATCCCACATTAGCAGTGGATGTAGACCCCATGTAATCGAAAAGATAGAAGCCAAAGTCAAAGAGAGGGGACTAAGGTTACCCAAAAATGGCCTTCCTCTAAAAGCAAAAAGGACATCGTCTGAGACTTTACAAATGATGGAAAATAGCATCATTAGGGAATCATCGAAAACAACCTTGTTTCAAGAACACCAAAGATGCCAGCAGATAAGACAAAAAATAAGCCTAAAAAGGATCAACCTAAGATGCTTCCCTAACCCCATATCCCACAAAGAAGGAGGGGGGGGTGCAAGCAGAGGAGGAACATCCTCATGGAGGTAAACCAAACCCCCGAAGAAAGACCAAACCACCTTAGCACACTCACCATCCAAGAATAAGTGTGTTATCGACCCTTGGGCACCAGAATGGCAACACCGACAAGGAGATACTAGCGGTATGCCAATCCTCATAAGATTATCATCCAGCGGAAGCCCATCATGCGAGAATTTTCACATGTTGATGGACACCTTTTGAGGAATGATCCTGTCCTAGATGAAGGAGAAGACCATGATTATAGGGACTAGATCTCTAGTAGAGTTCCAGGCCGCCTTATGGGCGAAAGGTCCCCTATTTCAGTCAATCCCTCTTTCATAGGCATCATAAAAGGCTTTGACCACCTGCATTCGATTCCATGTATCACTAGCATAAGACGAGGACCCACTGTAGTCTAGAAGCAGATGATGACGGTATTTGGTATGATGGAACAATGCTCATAGTGAGTTGTTAGATAGAAATTTGACCCATAGTTTACAGGCATAAGCATGGCATATATCCTTTGGGTTCCGAAGGCCAAGTCCACCCTCACTTTGGGATGATATATGGTATCCCAGGACACCAAGTGATGCCTCTTTGCGTCATCTTTCTTCCACCAAATGAAAGAAGAGGCCAAAGAACAGTAGGAATGAAAAAACGACGAAGTAGACATTATGGCTGCAAAGACATGAGAACCTAGAGAATCAAGAAAATACTTGATGTGAACTATCCTACGAACTTGAGAAATAAGAGTTAAATTCCACCAATAAATATTACCCATGACATTGTCAGCTAGGGAGTCAAAAACCACGTTGAGCTTGCGGCCACGATAAAGCACGATGTCGGGATAACGAAGAGGAAGAGAAGCAACCCGAAATCCAAAGGAAGGTTTAATCCATGCAAATTTCTAGGATCCATAGACTTGGATGGGATGAAGCAACTCTTCGAAGCATTAATAAATTGCCCCGATCATCGTTTGTAATGATGGAGGAGAGATAGAAGCAGAGATAAGGATCACTAATTCCCATTATAGAAGATGATGATGTTATTTGCAAATGACAAGGAGGAAAAACGTGGCAACCGCTTGTGATACCAAATCGATGAATTTGCCTTGCTATACTGAGAGTACGCAACCTTCGGACGAGAGTCTATGCAGCGATGAAAAAAGAGAGTAGGAGATAGGGGATCGCCTTGACAAACACCTCTTATTGACAGAAAGTAACCTTTGGCCACTCCATTGAAAAGAACAGAGGACAAGCAAATCGAAATGAGCCTCCAAGTCGTATCAATGAGAGGCTAAGGAAAACAAAAAGTTCAAAGCACCCGGGCGATGAAGAACCAAGACATGCAGTCATAAACTTTTTCCGTATCTTGCTTAATCACCATATTGGAACCTCAGAACTTATGATCGATTTGGGAGATAAGCTCCTACGCAAAAAGGACATTGTCCATGACAAGACATCCTTTAACAAATCCAACCTCAGATGAGGAAATAACCAATCTAGAATAGGCACGAGACGAGTTGACAAGATCTTGGAGTTGACCTTGTTCGAGAAGTTAAAGAGACGAATCGGCCGAAAATCCAAGCATGACCATCGGTTCCCACATTTAGGGATGATTACAAGATTAGTGGACATCCAACCACACGGGAGCATACCACCAAATAAGAAAGATTGAATTTCCATGGAGAAGTCATGACGAATAACCTCCCAGGAACAACGATAAAAAAATATCGTTGTAATCGTCCGAGTTGCTTGCTCTATCTTGACTAAGTGACAAAACAGACAAACAGAACTCTTCCAAAAAGGGAGGATAGCAAAGAAGAGAATTATGTAGGCATAAAAACGTAAGGGATTAAGGAAAGAAGAAACTGGTTAGTCTGATAAATAGAGGGACATTGCAGAAAACTATGGAAGTGGGGTAAGATGGTAGTTTCAAGCTCCGAGGGGGAAGAAACCAAAAAATGTAAAGATGAAAGATCTAATGAGTAGAATGAAGATTATTCTTCTATCTGATAGAAGAATGAAAGAAATTCCATGCGCAATCACCACCAATGAACCACTTGATTAGTGCTTTTTGTCATAGGAAAGAATTCTCAGTTCTCAACTCGGAGTTGAAAACGAGCTGGGCTTAAACCCACTCCACCTTATTAGAAGCCGAAGTATCAGCATCAAAAGAGGCTTCCGCCATGATGATATTCTCTTCCACTGAACGAACCATGTCAAAGATATTCTTGAATTTTTGGGTGTTCAATATCTTTAGATCAGACTTGAGGCATTTGAGTTTAAGGTAAAACACTACAAAAGGACTCCTTATCGCAGGTGGAGACCAAGATTCCTCCACGAACAGAACGAAGGGGTGATGAGACTTCCACATGGACTGAAAATGGAACAAGGTAGGACCCAACATCGAGAAAGGGGAGCAATTTGGAATCATAGGCGCATGATCTAAATTAGTGTGATGAAGGTGTTCTATGGAGAAACAGAAAGGAAAGCTAAACCAACACTCCGACCTTAGCAACTGGTCTAGTTGAGATAGGATTCTATTGTGTCCTTTCTAGTTATTATATGTAAAGGCAGAACCAACGAAAGAGTCCTCTTTTAGACCCAACCGAATAATAAAAGAGTTGAATTCCTATACTGCTCCGCAGTTAATGTAGGACCACTCACATTTATTCATTTGGCATGACACAGCATAAAAATCCCCTCTAACGACTGAGGCAGTAAGCCTGAGCTCAGACATGGATATTATGTCATGCGAATAACTCAGTCGCTCGATGCACCCGCATTAGCCATAGGTAGCAGAGAAGAGAAAAGGGATAAGGAATGAAGGAAGTGAACACTCAACTTCCAAGATTTGCGCTAAGTCGCAGATAAGGTGGACGGAGCCCTCTTTAGCCCAAAAAATCTAAATCTTATTGGAAACGTTGAGCAAGCCACCCCCAAATTCAAAGGACAACTTCGAAAAGTACTTTCGACCTCATGAATATTTATTAAAGTGCTACCAAAAAGATAAAGTGCTTCTTGATGAAACGCTTAAGACGTGAAAGAAAGGCATCATCCCCGACGCCTTGGATTTTCCAGAACGAACAATTAACTATATGAGAGATTTAAAAAAAAAAAAAAAAAAAAAAAAAAAAAAAAACACCATCATAATATATGATACCACACTGAAAATGGAACCTTAAATCAAATAAAGCATGTGATGGGTTGATCGAAAAATCCTTTCCCATGCAGCGAGTGAGCGAGTATGAATGGTGCGGGGAGTATGTGGCAGAGGCCGTGCATTCTGCCTAGAAGAACGTACAGAATTGAAAGAAGAGCTGGGACAACAACCGGTGGCAAACCTTGTATCTGACGCTACGTGGTCCTGACCTACAAGCAACTGAGGAGCGAGAAACTTGCCTAGTATAGTCAATGTGATCTAATCAACAAGAATGAACATTTTTAGCAAGGCAGTGCAGACGAGCATTAATGAGCTTAATGTCGTCCACGCTGAGCGGACAAATCGAATGTGAGAAGCAATGGGAAAAAGAAGAAGAAGAAGAGGACAATGTTGAAACATCCAAACAATATGTCACCACTTGCTATGTGGACTCTACACTGTCATAATCGTCATGAAATTGACGACACTGATCGGTAGTGGAAATTCATGTTGTGATTGAACCAGGAAGCAGGGAAAGGAAAAAAATCCCAGGACATAAAGAAAGGCTACCCAACTCAATGGGAAATGCCTCAACCAATCTGGAAGCAAAAACAATGGTTTTCGATGCTATGAAAATATGACGGCCAAATAAGGAACACCCACTCACACAAGACCAGCGCAACAAAAACCACACAAACTTGCGCAACAACCTACAAAACCACATCTAGATCATGAACTGGTATGGTGTGAACAACGCAAGAACCATGAACTGAGAAAAATCCAAGAAAAACTCTGCTAGCTTCACCGACGAGGGCAAAGGCAGAAAACATGCCAAAGCCTTGGTACAGAGCGCCGCAAGGCTAAAAACACCAACATAAGCCTGGTGACCCCCATATAGAAAATGACCAAGCCAACAACCCAATGTATAGATCGTCAGTACTATGAAACCAGGCAGGCAACAAAAATCCCAGAGGGGCAAAAAGCAACCCCTCAGCACCACAATCCAATAAATAAGCAACACACCATGAATAAGTGAAGGCTGGTCTAACATTGGTGTGTGATAAATTACCACCACATTCGATTACTTCAAATACCCATCATAGCCATAAACACATGCAAATGCATGCCCCAAACAAAGAGGTGCAACAACATGACGTGCACCAAAACTAGACAAGAAGCCACAACCTACCATATTTACACTCAAATCATTAATATAGCAAATGTAAGGAGGGGACCAAACCAAACTAGACCCCAACATGCGGGCGGAGAAAGATTGAGAGCAACCGCAACAAAGCACCAATTCACCACTATGACACACTTCAGCTGCCGCACCTGATGTAAGAGCATCAAGCTACACCTAAAAATCAGAAATGACCCTCGGTTCACCACATGAAGAACGAGTGGTGGCCAATAGATGTTGATAAGCATTCCCCTTAACCACACTTAGCCAGTACGAGGACGACTGAGCGAGACATCAATGTGAAACAACCTAAAATTTACACCAACATCCTCCTCGATAACATAAAAAAGAGATCAAACATGTTCGATGTGGAAAGGGCGTAGAGTTCGAGATTGAACTCCAACATTCACGACTACGGAAGCCAACACTAGACTCGAAGTCCAGGAAAAATCAGCAAGCCACACCAAGTTAGCACAAGTGTAAATCCGGGACTCAGATCACCTACGACCTCTCCTCGATAAACCTGACACTGCTGCAACATCGGCCAATCATGCAAGAGATAAGCATAACAAGAAACAGCTCATGGAAGGAACTTAATAGGCGGAATTGAGATATCCTCCTCACTAACCAATGGAGGTGAACTAGAAGCACAAGCCAACAACACCCTCGAGCTACCCTCGCGGTGCCCAAGGCTCAAACAATCAGAGAAGGCACCGTAAAAAGACGACGCCGAAGAAAAATAACACGGAAACAGATCTATAAAAGCACCATAAACAAGAACAAATCGGTGACGAACAATCATAAAGAATTCCAATAGAGAAGCAACCCTTACGAGCACTGAGTTAGGGCATAAATCACAAATCGAAACACCCAAACTCCAGAAACGTCCAAGAAAGCCAAAATAATCGAACCCGAATCGGGATTAATCCCAATAAACGAGCCACGAGCAATAACCCCTAGATTGGGTAAAGGAAGCTCCAATGAAGCCACAAGGGGCAACATGAGGACACAAGGCCAGTGAGGGCTGTCAATGGCTACTCGAAAAGTCCGAAATCCGTCCGCATCCGTATCTGAAAAGCGTATAAATATCCGATATCCGAAAATGCGGATGCGGATATAGCCATATCCGCATCCGAAAATTATCCGTCCGCTATTTTTCCCGATTATAGCTTAAATTATATGTATTTTAACATAATTAAATATACTAATTTATTAATTTGCAAAGTTAAAAATCTACTAAGTGCATGTTAATTGCTCAAAATTATATATTATCATCATATTTATTTATTTTTAGCACTTTAGTAATCAATTAGGTTGAAAAAGCTTGATATTAAGCTAAAAAAAATCATTTATGTTCATTGATTTATCGATCGTCGACAGAGCGGATAATTATCCGATATCCGTCCGTATCCGCGGATGCGGATATCCGATATCTGAAAATGGTTTCGGATGCGGATACGGATATGGCACTATCCGTATCCGAAAGTATCCGTTGACAGCCCTAAGACCAGTAGAGAAAAACGCGGATAAAAAATGGGAAGGCAGGGTATATAAAAGGTAGAAGAGAGGAAATCAAAATTATCGGTGAAGAAGAGAGGGCATTAAAATGAACATTTATTTTAGAAAATATTATATAAATTACATAAATTTTCAATTAGTACTTGTCAGTAAATGTTCAAAAATAACTATTTTAATTTTTAATACATTAATTGTAATTAGTTAAATTTCAACTACATTTGAAATAATATTACGTTTAAATTGGAAAAATAGAAAAAAAAAAAACTATTAACGTGATTCTGACAGTCTCATCGGTTGAACAACAAGAACCTTTAACCTTACACCAATTTAATACGATTTGACTCATGGTTAGGTCTTCGAGACTATGATTTTACATGATTTACATACAAAGCATAATGGACAATATAAAATGTATTCGGCCTATGTAATGTTAGCGGAATTGATAACCTATACTGTAACAACCCGTATTTTAATAACATGTTAAAACGAGAATCAAGGCAGAATTTAATTTTAAATTCTGAATCAAGTGAAACGGGCTATGCCATTGCGTTCGTCTCGGAAAAATACGCGAAATAGAGTCCGAGTTTTCGAGAATCGGAGTCCGTATGACCCGTTAAAGGCCCAAAGAAGATTTCTGGAAATTTGAATTTCGGAAACAGTTTTGGAAATCAGATCTGGGGCTAGGCGGGGAGTTTCCCGCCTAGGCCATGTCGACAGGGCTGTCGACAGGCCTATCGACTTGGGCCCAGACCAAGTCGACAGCCCTGTCGACTTGCCTGTCGACAGGGGGTGGCCGGGGCAAATAGCCTGGCGCACCTGTTTGTCTCACCTGGTCTTGTTCTTGGGCTGGGTCTGGAAGCTTCCGAGATCTGATGGTCCTAATCTATCCTAGGGTTAATCTAAGGGCCTAAAACTATCCTAATCTCTATAAAAATACCCTAAACCTAACCTAAATCCCTAAAAATCAAACCTAGCAACTAAGTGCTGCCAAAATCAATCTTGATCATGGCCTCCATCTCCAATCCCTAGAGCCTATGCATTCAAATCGGGTTCAAATCAAAAGATGCAAGCTTGCTACACCAAATAGAGGCCAAATCGACGTTGCTATGCGAGTTTCATGGCAGATCTTTATCAAAGGAGCCACCTTTCTTCGCCAAAACGATTCATGCTCCTAGTCCTCTTGCCATGCTATGTAAGTTCTAGCTACTTTTGGATCAAAACGGTATTTTTAATGTTGACATGGGATAAAATGAGGCTAAACATGATTATGCGAATCTATATGAACCTTACCATGCCTCTTGTGTTCATATTTATGATCTTAGGCCATGTGAGTGACTTAATCATGCCTCTCATGCTATGCATAACCTAGTTTAACTTGCAAGTTTGGATCTTTATGCATGAAATGCTAGCATGAACCTTTAGGAACCACTTTATGTGTGAAACATTGGCTAAGACAAGATTTTGGGGCTTATGCATGTTTATGAACCCAAACCCCTTATGGTAACATGCAAGTTTGTGGCCAAATCCTTTATGAGATTATGCATGCTCGTGGCCAATCCCCTCTTTTAAGTTGTGCATGTTTATGGCTAAACCCTTTTTGATGATATGCATGTTTGTGGCCAAATTACCTTATGACATTATGCATGTTTATGGCCAATCCCTTTATGATGTTATGCATGTGGAAGCCAAGCCCTTTTTGGCATCATGCATGTTTTGAGACCAATATGTGGCAATAGTATCCTTACTATGTTGACTCGCTTTGCTTGCGTTGGGAAAACACGATTTTGGGTACTTAGATAAACATGAACATGTCGCAAAATCTTAACTTGAATATGACATGTGTTTATACTTGAAAGATGACATGGAAGTTGACATGTAAGTATGCATAAAAACATGAGCTTGGGAATTTACCTATTAAGTTAGGTCTACCCTTTGGGAATTTACCTATTAAGTTAGGTCTACCCAAATGCTTGAAAACTTGTAACATGTTTTGGAAACATGATGAACTTAGATAATATAAGTATGGCCAACTCGAGGTTGGGTTGAGTTTGCAACGTAAAACTACCCGGAACCGACCGGCCTAACTAGTAGTTGCAAACAATAGGACTCAATGTGAGAAGTTGGTCATGTCGCGCTTAAGACCCGAGGTTAGACTAGGTTGTGGTGTAAATCTACCCGGACCCGCCCGGCTTAACTAGTAACCACAACAAGGTCTAATGTGAGAGGTTGAGGGTGCATTAATTAAATTAATGCCACATAATAGGGTTAAGTTAATTTGATTAATGAGGCTTAACCAAATATGATATGGACAAATGGGTTAAGTAATTTGATTAGGCTAATGATACTTAACAAAACATGATAAGCTTGGGTAGGTTAAGTAACTTGATTTGCCTAATGACACTTGACCATTTTTATACGACTAGTGGACGGGATTAAGTTAACCAACACTTAATCAATCCAACACGATAACGTGATAAGGTTAAGTAAATTTTCTTAATGACACTTAACCGTATAATACAGTTAATGGATGGGGTTAAGATTAGGCTTAACTAATCTAAACATGGTAATCGAATGAGGTTAAGTTAGCCTAGACTTAATTAATCCAACTTGGTAATTTAATGGGGTTAAGTTAAACACTTAACTAATTTAACACGATGATTTGATGAGGTTAAGTGACCTATACTTAACCAATCTAACTCGTTAATTTGATGAGGTTAAGTTAATCTATACTTAACCAATCTAACGTGAAAACATGATAATGCTAAGTCACGAATCACTTGAATACGCTTGACCGATTTGATGACAAGGTCAAGTTAAATTATATAATTAACCAATCTAAAATGATAATTAGACGAGGTTAAGTCATGGATTCCTTGATATACTTAACCAACTTGACACATGGTTTGTAGGGTTAAGTCTTGGACTTGTATACTTAGCCAATTTTGACATGGTTTGTAGACGGGCTAAGTTATGAACTTAAGTGACACTTAACCCATTAGATAAACCCTAATTCGGAGGATTAGGTAAATAACCATAATTAACAAGGATTATGGAAATAAGGCTAAGTGGTAAACCTTAGTCAAGGGAAACTAAGTAATAATTCTTAGTCAAGGAAATTTGGACCATTTCTTAGATAGATTAGTAACCCGATACGTTAGGTCAACGTTTAAGTATGCGTGTAGGAGCAGGCTATCTGATTTAGATAAAGGCTCCAACGAACTGGGTAACGAAGCAGCGGCTTCGGGGAACGTGAGGATATTCTTGGGATCCCTCTGTGAGCTGCCAGGTCATTATACTAGGCTCACGAGAGGTTGAGGTCTGCGGTAGAAGAACCAAGAATATGCCTTGGTTGCTATGCGAGCGACCTAAAGACTGGGGTGGATAGCAGTGAGTCGACGAATACATAAGGTGCCCGAGATAGCAAGTTCGTCGATCATCTACCATCTTGAGTCAAGCGTGTATGTACGGAAAGGCAGGGGACACCCAACAGACCATGATTTGCTATCTAATTATGGGTGAGGTAGGATGTAGGATGTGGGCTGGCCGGAGTGTAGTTCTCATGCAAGATTTTCTCTTGTGTTGCCTTTCACTAGTTGAGGGAGGGGTCTCGTGGGACCATAGCCACGTGTAGAAAAGCAGATCTTAGTATCTGCATCGGCAGATAAATCTAAAGCTCCCGACCGAGTCCTGTATTTCTTGTTTTTCCCTGTGACAAGACTCGGATGACACGATGTGATACATGTGCATACAGTTATAGAAAAACGATTCACGATGAATGCGTGGGAAAAAGGGCGCGGTTGAGGGTTAGCGTAATCCCTAGTGGCCTAGGTGGTTTAACCCAAAACCGAAATACGAAAGCGTGCAATAGATAAGCGTAATCCCTAGTGGTGCTAGGTGGCGTAAGTCCTAGTAGTTCAAACGATGATTCATATGGAAGAGCCTAGCTAGAACAAGGGTGACAGTCCAAACGAATTCAAGGATAATACGACACGAGGAAGCCCGTACGAGGTACGACAAAGGACTGAACTTATATACATGGAAAGAAACATATGATTTGAGTAACCTATATATGCGATATTAGGTTGACATGGACCATTACACGACTTTGAGCACGGGACATTCATGGTTAACACATGACGCAGGTAGGGATACTAGTACGAGAGGTGCAGAGCAAATATACATGTTAGGACTAGGAAGAATATACATAATAGATACCGTGGGATGTTAGACGGGGTAGAGACCTTGGGATAATGTACTCGATAGAAATCTGACGATGTGATACCTTGACTTATCATAACACCGTGGTTATCATGATACCTTAGTTTACCTTGCCGCAGTAGTTCAACCGGCTACCCTGGTTTATCTATCTTGTAGTTATCCTTATGTTTACTTTCAGTTTATGCATGTCATGTTACCTTTACCTGTTTTTATACTGGAAGTAGATAGGACTTACTCAGTCTTTTTGACTGACCCGTTTTGTTTCGCCTCTTTTCTTCCGTTTCCCCCCCCCCCCCCAAGGTTTCAGGGAGGGAGCAATGCTGTTTAGTTCGGACTTCTTCTGCTTGAAGGTCATCATGGATGGCTTGGACTTCTCTTGGCTATGGCTACTTTACGGTTTTACTTGGGGAATAATTTATTAAAAAGTCTTTATGCTTCTTTACTATTGCAAGACAGGTTTGATGTACTCTGATGTAAAAGGCTTTAGACCTTATTTATTCATGTTATGAAAGTTTGATTTTACTTCCGCTATTTATATATGTTCTGTCTTGTGATATTTCTGTGTATGTTTACCAATAATGCCCCTCTAAAGCTAGTGCATTCCTTTGCGAGTGACCCTAGCGGAGGCGGGGTGTTACATATACAATACTGTTCGTATCTCCTCTTAAATCTAACATGGGTTAGGGTGTCTACAAAAAAATGATGATTGAATGAGACACTACTCAAAAACATCCATAAAAAGAATGAAAAATAAAAAAATGAAATTACTTAGTCTTTAAATAGAGGCTAAATAAAAAAAAAAAAATAGTTTTTAAAATTAAGTTAAAGACTGAGATTCGATCTTAAATCGTTGTGCAATTACTAAGATTACTTAGAAACTAAACATCGCCTTATTTCAGTTTTTAATTTGGTCTTTGAGAAGTCACAAAATAATTAAACATGTTGTGTTTTTATATTAAGGAAATCTATTAATTAATGTTGGCAATTTATGTGAATGTAGTTAAAACTTATTATTACAATTTGCATAACAACTCGATTCATGGTGACAATATGTATTTAACGTCATTGTCCTTATAGAAAATAAATTAAGTTGTTTTTAATGTTGGTTAACACAAATCTAAATGGAAAATGCACAAACTTATTCGTTAAAAATAGATCACATAAATATTATCTAAATATTCCTTTCTATACATATTCAAAACCAAACTTTTCCTTTCACTCTTCAAACATAAAAAAGCTATAATACTAACTAATCCAATATAATATATGTACTACCAAAAAAAACCAACTCATTTATTGTGTCAGATTAGTGGGAAGATCGTAGAATTATCTACCATTATTGAGGTTAGCTGATGATAGTAAAATTTGATTTAAAATTTGATTTGATAGTTGATCAGGAAAAAAAATTAATTTTGAAAACCTTTTTTAACCAAATTTAAGCATAAGCTTATATGTTGTTAGACCGGTAATATTAGAAGTTTCCTCCATGTTCCTATAAAACACTTGCACTAATCTTTCTTTTCACATTATTAAAAAGCTCAAATAGGCATATATTTTATAAAACCAAAACTCAATTTCAAAGCTATTTGAATCGGCATTATTTTGAGAAGTGCCGAATATACGAATTTATTTTTCTAACTAATTCAAAATTTTCACTACATTGACGTTTAGGCAAAATTTTGTCAAACATAGTCATATCACTAGTGTAAAACTGTGCTTCGCACACGACAAAAATATTATGTTCGTAGTTAGAGAATTAAAATATTTTTTAAATGATAAGAATGTTCTATTTACAGAGTAATGTGAAATATAATTATAAAAGAAATATTAACATACGTATAAAATCCTTGTTGGGTAGCAATAAGACTGAACGTTCTCATATGTATTAGTGAGAAGTTACAACGGGTGTACTATGCATGTGTACGGTTAAAAAAAATCACCAAATGCACTACAGTGAACTCGCATGTTGGGTCAGCAAGGCGTATCATGAAATAATGTTTCCACAGCATACTATATCTTTTTACTATATTGCTCATTGAGCGAAATCCTATAAGCGGCACGCGGAAACAAAAGAATAAAGGTCGATTTCAACCCCCTATCATCTCACATGGTTGAATAAAGCTGAGTACACAGGTTGATTTTATTTTTTGTTGAAAATACTAAAAAAAAAAAAAAAAAAAAAAAAAAAAAAAAAAAAAAAAAAAAAAAAAGTTCCGTCCATTTTATAAAGATGGGTACCATGTTATAGTGGAACACATGTAAATGCGGATCAGAGCAGTGAGCCAGGCGTGCGCACCAGTGAAATATAGGAAAAGGAATACCAACAAATAAAAGAGCGAGCACATTGAAAGCAGCATATCACAGCTGTTAGTAGAAGGATTTTTTTTTTTTTTTTTTTTTTTTTTTTAATTTGGCCACCTTTCAAAAACTTAAAACATATTTGGTCTAGTTTTAAAATTAATTACTGTTGTAGCCTGATTTCAGTCACATCATCCAAAAACGTCACTACAACAAAGTCACTTTTTTGCCACGTAAAATATTACGACAAAATATTATCTGTTGCAAAAAATGAATATTTGCAACGCTAATTTGTGTCGTAATTAATATATGTAGTGAATGCACATTCCATTTACCCTCTATTATATGCGACTATACCATACGTCGTAAATAGTGGCACTAATTAAAAAACATCACATTTATATGTTATTGCTACATAACATAAGTGTCGCAAATGGAAACAACTTTTGATGACGCTAATTTGCGTCTGCAATACTTCTTTGGCATTATTAACGTATCTTTATGTCACTAAAGGTCATTGTCAACAATATTTTTTATGGTGCAAATATTTATACTTTTGCATCTATCATTCCGTTTATAAAATTGATACAACATACTTATGCCTTAAATATGATTATTTATTTAGAGAAATTCAATGCAAGCATTTTTCATATCGCACATGTACTTAATTAAATTTTATACAAATAGTTTATTCTAATGAACAATTAAAAATCATACTTAATGAAATAATAAATTAGTTTAATTTTTAACATCATATTTCGAAGTTTAATTTAACTTTAATTAATATAATATCACGATTTGTTAATTATAGAATTATGCTAAAATGTGTATCATGGGTCATTTGAATCAACAATAATAAGTTTATCAGTGAGACATTTTAGATGCTATTGAGATAAAAAATTGCTTCTTATTATGCGTTGATAAGAAAACATATGATATAAAATTTACAAGGTTGTTGTTACCATGTGCCCTTAGGGGCACATGTGAAGAATGTCATTTATGTGATAAATGACAAATTTGTGTATTCAAAATACTCATTTTATCTTTAAAACATAATAAATGAGAAGAATTCAATAGGTCGTTTAGGTTAATTTAACTACTTTGATATGGGTCTTTAAGGACATAGGATAATAATTTACATATTACAGTTAGTAATATAACAACTGTAATTTTTGAACATTGAAATTGATTTTTTTTTAATTATAATATTAATCATAATAAAATTTACATCTCAAATGCAAAGTTTGAAACATTTGTTGCAAGGACTTTTGGACAAATTCTTTCACGATAATAAAATTGCATTCGGCCATCAAAATTTCTGTACGAAAATACAAAACGGTCAACCGAGTTTTTATTTCTTCCGCCTTTTTCACTCTACATTACGTTCATTCGCACGATATTGAAATTAGGGTTTATCGTCTTCTTCCTCCAGTTCGGATTTCTTCCTCTTCTAGGGCTCGTGAGGTTTCTTTAAATATTTTCTTCGATCGGGAACAGCTATTGGGTTCAACTATCTCAAACGATTGTGTTTCGCTGTCTCCTAGCAGTATTGGGTAAGAACGTTGCTTCTTCTTTTTCTGAGTTTAGCTATTTTTGATTCCCCTCATCTTCTATTTCGTTTTAGTTAGATATGAAATCCGAATTTAGAAAACCTCACAAGAAATGTTTTATTTAAAAGCTTTTCTATGAACTCTTTGTTGAGATTAAAAGATCATTCTGAAACGTGGTTAACAATTGGAAAGTTCATCTTTATACTACTGTTCTTGGAGAGGGCTGACTTGTGATAATGTTACTTCCGTTGTAATTTCATTCCATATATCTGGGTTACATCTTGATGGTGAGATATCACCAGTGATTGGAGATTTAAATGGCTTTGTTACATTTGATCTGAGTGGAAATCATTTGAGATAATTTGGGAGCCCGTCAAACAGAACTGGTGCAATAGTTTTGTATCTTTCCAAATATAATTGGAAACCAGTGATGGGGGGAGTCATTAGGGGATATAACAGTAATGGCGAGTCAATTGAAAGGAGTAGATCCATCACCTCTAGTTAACTTGGGAATTAATATGTTGTCATTGTTAATTTGTATTTTTATTTTAACTGTCGAGTTGATAGTATTTTCCTTTAAGGATAAGCTACAAAGTTTGGCTATATATGCTTTAAACGCAACACAACTAGTTATAATTTTCTTGATAGTTATAAATTTTAAAACCTTAATTTGATGTTAATAACAACAAAATGGAAAGTTCAATTGGATTTGAATACCAAGGGTAAAGGAACAATGCAAGCAGTAAAGGGAAAACATAGATATGAATTTGAAGTTTTTACTGACCTTAATATAAAAAAGGTACAAAAGTAGGTTTGAAGGAAGTTTTTGAGTTGCATGAAGTAGACACTGCCAATATAATTTAATTGAATGGATGTTGTAAATCTTTTCTTATCACGATGTAGGAAGAGAATAGTAGGGAGTATTAGTATAAATAGCGATAGAAGTTACATGTTGAACCATGATTGAAATATAACAATTTTGAAGTAGTGTGTTAATTCTACCCAACATTTTCGGTGTAAGATATAGTTGATCTTGAGGTCGAACACAAAAATTCATCTGAAATTGGATGGGTAATGGTCGTATATGTGCATGTTATCCATTATTTATGTTCATTTTTCAAATATAAGCATTGATAATGAGCAGAATATTTAGTCACAAACAGTTTGGAAGAAACTAAAAGACTAATTATATAGTACGACATCTAAATCAAACCAAAACATAAAAAATTATGGTCTAAGATGTTAGTTGCATTTTGTATGGACTAAGAACTATATGAAGTTAAAATTTAATATCTGACAATACATATAACACAACATTTAAGCGACAGTTATGAGGTTTTTAACGGATTGCTAGGAGGTTGGAGGTGCAAGCTAATCATTGATGGTTTACCAATTTAACAATTTAAGCTCAGAAGCTTCGTATAGGTCCTGAATTCTTATGTAGAAATTACATAATTAAGCTGATGTCGAAGCAGGATTATTTTGTACTGCCCGGGCGATGGAAGTATGCAAATTCAAATGCTACGATTTAAAATTCAATTTTTTTTTAAAAAAGTAAAAAATATTTTGGCAACGAATTTTAATATGACTGTACTACATGGTAAAAAAAAAAGTTAGTTGACATAGAAGATTAAAAGAGAATAAGAATTATAACACAGTCTGCACAGACTGATGTTTTCCATGACTTAAACAATGAGTATGTGACAAATATCAAGGAAGACAATTGATTTGGGATTTAAATGACCTAATAAGTTATATCTCCTTTCAACCACTTTATCTTCAATTATTGTTCATATTTTGTTCGGGTCTTATGTATTGAAATCCAAGAATAAATAAAATGATTGAAGCAATAAAAAAGAAAAATAACCTTTTGAGTTCACTTTTTTTTCCCTTATACTATGTTGTTTTGCATACTATAACAGTAATTTAACACAATAAAAATGTGTTTGTTTAGTCTCATTTACATGGTAACATTGCATATCTTGAACTTGCAACGTATTCATTCCCAAGTAAACTATCTAATTTTTTGTCATGACTTGATCTCAATAATACTTCTCTTTTCGAATAGGAATTGAAATTTGTCTTCCTTATGCGTAAAAATAAATAAGTAATATTATGAAATCAAATATATCTTGCAATTTCAAATTATGTTTATATTTGTAATATTACTTGATAACCATTTTATGTGAATATCATTACTTCGTTGTATTGTGCAGAAATGGATAGAAGTTGGGTCCGTTTGCATAATAGACATTGGCCTAATTACATAAATGGTATTAAAGCATTCTTAGAGATAGCGCACAATAATAAAGATAGCATGAATAGAGTGATGTGCCCATGTGGTAGATGCAAAAATAGAGCAGGTTATTTTCATATTGATGTAGTTGAAGAGCATTTATGGAACAATGGTATAGATAGAACTAATAATCGATGGGTGCATCATGGTGAAGATTATGAAACTCTATCCGAAGATGGTGACGATGATGATTCCGATGAAGAAAATTTTGGTGATGAACAAGAACAATCTCTTGGATTGCATAACATGCTCGAAGAATTGCGTGCTGCAACTTTTACAAATGTTGAAAACGTAATGCAAAGGGAAGAATTTGACAATTGTTCTAATGCATGCGAAGTAAATAGAAATACTTTTGACAATCTTTTGAATGATGTCATTCAACCACTTTATCCAGGTTGTAGGAAATTTACAAAGTTGGACTTCATTGTAAAGTTGCTTCATCTAAAGATAATCAACAATTGGACCAATAAATCTTTTAATATGGCTCTTGATTTGTTTAAAGCAGCACTACCTACAGGTGAGACACTTCCAAAATCATATTATGAAGCGAAGACCTTAACGAGAAATTTGGGGCTTGGGTATGTGCCAATTCATGCATGTATTTATGACTGTGTCATATTTTGGAAGGAGTACGAGAATCTCGTCAATTGTCCTATATGTAGTGAGCCAAGGTATAGAGTTATCGAAGGAAAAGGTAGAAAAATACCCAGAAAGGTTCTTCGATACTTTCCGCTAAAGCCAAGGCTTCAACGATTATTTGCATCAAAAATGATTGCAGAAGATATGCGATGGCATAAGGATAAACGTAATTCGAAGGAGAATATATTTACACACCCTGCAGACTCTAAAGCTTGGGAAGAGTTTGATAATGAGCATGAGTGGTTCTCTAATGATCCACGTAATGTTCGCCTTGGTTTAGCAACTGATGGATTTAATCCTTTCCGTGACATGGGCAGCTCATATAGCATGTGGCCTGTAATGGTCGTACCATATAATTTGCCTCCTTGGAAGTGCATGAAAGAGCCATTTATTTTCATGTCTCTACTCATACCTGGACCTAAAGAGCCCGGAAATGATATTGACGTATACTTACGACCATTAATAGATGAGCTGAAAGAACTGTGGGAATATGGTGTGGATACTTACGATTCAATAACAAAAGAAAATTTTTAGTTGCATGCAGCTTTACTATGGACTATAAATGACTTTCCTGCATATGGAAACCTGTCTGGATGGAGTACGAAAGGCTTCATGGCTTGTCCTATTTGCAACAAGGATACGTGTTCTATGTACTTGAGAAATGGCAGAAAGATATGTTATATGGGTCATCGTCGTTTTTTACCACAAAAACATGCTTGGCGAACCCGTGGAAGAAGATTATTTGATGGAAAGAACGAAAATAGAATACATCCAAGAAGATTATCGGGGGATCAAGTGTTGTTTCAGTTAGAGCACATCGGACCAAAAAAATTTGGGAAGGCTCCAAGCAACAAAAAAAGAAAGCGTACCGAGGATGAGCTCAAATGGACAAAAGTAAGCATATTATTTGAATTACCTTATTGGAAAACAAACAAACTAACACACAATCTTGATGTTATGCATATTGAGAAGAACATTTGTGAAAATGTTGTTGGAACATTATGGAACATAGATGGTAAAACAAAAGACACAGTGAAAGCTCGACTTGATCTGGAAGCAATGAACTTGAGACATGAGTTACATACAACTACAAAAGGTGACAAACTTTACATACCACCTGCATCATATACGTTGTCATCTAAAGAGAGACAATCATTGGGTGAATGGTTGAAATCGGTGAAGTTTCCCGATGGTTATGCATCAAATATTGTTCGGTGTGTGAACTCAAAAGATTATAAGATATCAGGAATGAAAAGCCACGATTGTCATGTATTCTTACAATGTCTTCTCCCAATTAAAATGCGTGGTTTCTTGCCTGATCATGTGTCAAAAACATTGATGGAGTTGGGTAATTTCTTTAAGGAGCTGTGTTCGAAGACATTGAAACTGGAAGTATTGGAAAGAATGGAGAGTGAGATTGTTATATTACTTTGTAAGCTTGAGCAGATACTTCCACCCTCATTCTTTGATGTAATGGTCCACCTAGCAGTTCATTTACCTAATGAGGCTATACTTGGTGGACCCGTGCATTATCGATGGATGTATCCAATTGAAAGGTAATTCATTTTGCTATTATACCTAATAATTTCAATAATATTTTACTTTTATTTATAAAATCTGAAAATATGAGCAGATTTTTGCACACTTTAAAAGGATATGTTCGTAACATGGCACGACCAGAGGGATCAATAGCAGAAGCGTATATAGACACAGAATGTCTAACATTTTGCTCTATGTATCTTCAAGATATCGAAACACGATTTAATCGTGAAGAACGAAATTATGACGGTAGTACGACAACACAATGCACTGGGTTGAAGGTATTCACACAAAGTGTTCGACCATTTGGAGCATACAAAATTATCAAGCTTCAAAGCAAGGATTTTGATAAAGCTCGATATTACGTGTTGAACAATTCAGAAGAAACATCAGCGTACTTTGAGTAAGATTTGTATTTTCCTACTGTTTCACTTAAAGCGATCTAATGTTCTTAGCTTTTACTTCTGTACAGACAATACAATCTAGAGCATGACAATCGAAATTCGGATAGTTTACACAATGAAAAGGAAAAAGATTTTATTGTATGGTTTGAACTACTTGTAAGTGCTTGTATAATGTTTAATAATGATATATCTTAAAAGAAATTTTGTTTAATCTTTATTTTGTATAACTGGTTGGCAGATGGAAAAGTTACGAGATGAAAGATCCTCGAAAGCTAACGATGAATTATATTCATTAGCATGTGGACCTGATATACGTGTGAAACGATATAGCGGTTGCACTGTGAATGGCATTCGGTTTCACACAAAGGATCATGAGGCACATTTGCAGACCCAGAATAGCGGTGTGGTAGTAAAAGGAGAGCATAAGTCAAAAGAAATTGATTTTTATGGTGTCTTGACTGATATTTTAGAATTTGATTATCTATTTGGAAAACATGTTTATCTTTTTAAATGTGACTGGTGGGATCAAGGAACAAAAAATTTAGGCATCCAAATAGATAACCATTTCACGGTTGTTAATACTTCTCGAACATGGTATAATGATGATCCATTTGTGCTTGCTGTCCAAGCGGAGCAAGTCTTTTATGTGAAAGACACTAAATTGCATGGTGACTGGCATGTCGTGTTGAAGGCAAGACCGCGAAGTACATATGATGTATCTGAAATAGAAAATGATCCTAAAGATCGTGGTGAGGCATATCAACAAGAAGAGCAGCTTGCATTTATTGATATTGTTGAAAATGAGCAAGTAGTTACTTCATGTGGAAATGATGAAGCACTTGACATTCGATTGAATCGGGACGATGTAGATCCAGAGGTAGTTGATGCTAATGTAATCAAAGCTAATGTGGGAATGAGTCAAATGGATGATATTCACGTTAACGAAAACGAATCTAGTGAAGAAGATGATACATTAATGGACTACTTTAGTGAAGAGGAGGAAATGTTATCAAGTGATGACAGTGATGACGAATGATTGTATACCAAGTAACTTTTAACTAATATGAATGAGAATGTAGTACAATCTATTAACTAAAATTAGTTTTACTTGTTCATGTCTTTTCCTAGTATTTTTCTTGCATTGTTGGAGTTTTGATTGATTTTATTATAACTAGTGAAAGAATATTAGCAGCTATGTATGGTATATTATATTGCTTAGCTTGCACTAATGCATTTTCACTAATATTACATGTTCTTTTTGCATCTTGTTTGATACAGTAATATTTATTTATTTGGGTTATTGAGATTCGAATAAAACTAAAGTTGATGTTGGTAAGTATATAATTAACTCAGTTTTGCATCTTGTCACTATACACCTCATGATGGCTTGTATTATTGATTACTCAGCCAAAAGCATTCACAGAAATTGTTGACAGTGATAATGATAATGGTTCCTGATTAATAAATCAAATAATTACAGAATTCACACATGTAATGTGTCATTAGTTCCTATTATAGAAAAAATACATGTTAGGAATTATGGTATTGTCAAAATTATGATATTCTTTCTATGTTTAATGATATTATATCAGCAAACTTTTTTTTAATTACTTCTTGTTTTTTAATACATCAATTTTTGCTTATGCACATTACTGATATGAGGAGTTTTAGTTAGTAAGTTGAGCGATACCGAGTTTGTTGGAGTTTTTGCCATTGATTGCTTATGCTTTAACTGATCAATAGTATGAACTAACTAAGCAATCTATGCATACGAGTTTGCAGTTAGTTTTGTCCATTCATTGCTTATTTGAACGTGTATGACATTGATTGCATAGTCAGTTCATACTCTGAATATTTCTTTGTTTAACATGTTACTTTTTAACATTATGTGTGCTTGGCAGTCTGTTGTGCTCGGTGATTTTGCAAATCACATGTTTGAAGAAATTCTGCCTTAGATCAGATTTGTCTGAGCAAGAAAAAAGAAATCTCATTTTAATTAAAGATCCGACTACAAATAATTAACCAAAGAAATTTATATGTTATAATTACATATATTAAATTTCTTATGTTTTAAATTAGATGATGATAAATATTGCTACTTGTTGGATGAGATTGTAACCACTCAAGATACGAGCATGTTTAACATATTTGCATATTTGTTTATGTTTTTGTTGATTTTCATTTTGTAGTCTGAATCATAAAAGAGAATTCGTTAAGCAGTAACCTTTTAGTACTTCATTTTAAGTGGTTTAACTTAGTTTCAATTGCTTTCAATTGAAAATTACTAATGAATTTATTATAGATTATATTCAAAATTTGGATGTGTGTGCTGTTTGACAGTTATGGCACCAGGCACTCGTTCACAATCTTATTCACGGTCTGTTGCTAATAAATCAAAGGCAATATCGACGACTTTTCCCAACCCATTGTCAAAGACACAGTCTTTTGCTGCCCCTAACTTACCGTCATCAAGGGCAACAGCAGCCACATCAGGAACAGAACCTTGCGAAGGTATTTTTTTTAGTTTCTACACATTTTTTTATATGTTAATTAACACCAATTCAATTTTCTCATTGAGATTTAAACAACCAGGTGTATTTGATTTCCAATGGTTGTTCATAGTAGAACAATGATAAACAATCATGTGTCTTATTTTTGATGGTTGTTCAATGTCATACAATGATAAACAACTGAACTATTTGGCTGTCTGTTTGACAAAATAAAATAATGTATGGTATTAGTAAGCATGTAATTAGAGCTTGTATGGTGGAGTTATGATTATTGGAAATAATTTTCTTGGTAATACACTTGAAATATGGCAGACCGTAGAATAGCATCTCAGAAATGTCATGCTCATATATCATGTTTTTCCATGTTTAGTTTATTGAATAACTTTGACAACTTAAGTAACTTGTCAATGTAGCAATTTTAGCATATAATTACTTCAACGTATGATGCATGGTAAGTGCTAGTGGCCTGCAGAACTATAAACAGTAAAAGTTGCGAAACCCGTCACATAATTCTTGAGACCATGAAGCTTCCCAAGCAACCTGTTGCATTGTTTTGCCGATGACATCTTCCAATGGTGTAAATTTACTTGCATAGATTGATAGCTTCTCAATTCCAGTGAATTAAGGACAGACCCTTCAATATTTCCATAATATCAGAACCCATTTGTGCAGCCAATACAATAGGACTTGAAGCTTGCATAACTAAACCACCACTGTTCTTTAAGGCTTTGAAAAGCGAAGGACTTATAGAGTGCAAGAACCCACAATCCTTAGTTTGAATGAAAAAAATCCAAATTTTCATCAAATTACGGCAACTCTTTCGGTTCCTCTATAGGACATAGGACTGCCAAACCCATTACTACTTTTTGCCATGGAGCTCTCAAAAACTTTCTCATTCAAGCCGCATTCACGTATCAAAGCTTCCGATTCTTCGCCTTCAACCTTTTTCGCTTTTGACTTATGATGCTCTATCTCTGCCTCATTCACCATTGAAGGAAAATCGAAAGACATAGGAAAAAAAATTCTGTTTCAATTAGTTTTAGTAGTTGTTCCCTTGGTGATTCTACATAATCATCTTGACAACTTTGTAAATCAAGATCAGATTCGACTCGATATCCCCAAGATCAGATTCTATAGATTCTAATTCATTAATTTCAGTTATGAGAATAAGATTGGTTGCAAAATTTACATGATCTTTCAAGTTAGAAACTTTGATCTCCTCACATTCATTGTTTCCAGCTTTCTCTGTTGTAGTACAACGTTTCAGCTCTAGGGGACTATTAGATTCCTCTTTCAGATCAACATTATCATTTCCTACATGAAAATTAACTCCACCTATGCTCTCATTTCTTCTAACGCCATTGTTTTTCTAGTTTTTTGAACAAACAGAATATCCAAAGCTCATATTTCAAAACCGCGCCTCTTGCTCTTCTAAGTCTATTTTGTCTTAAGTCATTTCCTCATGCATTAGTGCATGCAACAAAGTAATATCCAGTGTGCTCAAAAGTTTACCCAAGCACCATAAATAATAATAATAATTATACTTGGAGTTTTTATTCAGAATTTGTTCTAATAGTTTAAAATAATACACTATGCAGAATCATATTTCTCTGAAGGAGAAGACTCACCTTTATGCTACATTTCCCGAACCATGTACCGATAAGAAACTCTTATCCATCATCTGCAGCATTTGCATATTGAAATGTTTAACACTCTTCTCCATAACCGTACTAAAAATGTATAGCAACTAAAAATTTCATGGTAAGGAGTCTCAGCGGTTTAACTTAGTTTTAGTTGCCTTCAATTGGAAATTACTGTTGAATTTATTATACATTATATTCAAAATTTGGATGTGTGTTACCTATATGCTTTTTGACAGTTATGGCACCGGGACCTCGTTCAGCGTCTCATTCACAGTCTGCTGCTATTTGTAATACATTAGAGGCAATGTCAACAACTATTCCCAACCCATTGTTAGGGACACAATCTATTGCTGCTCCTGACTTACCGTCATCAAGGGAAACCGGGGCCACAGCAGGAACACAATGTTGCGAAGGTAATATTATTAATTTTTTGTTAAGACAGCCTTTTAAAAATGATCACAATGTTGTGAAGGTAATATTATTAATTTTTTGTTAAGGCATCCTTTTAAAAATAATATATGAACTAAATGTTGGAAAGGTAATATAATGCATTTTTTGTTAAATAGCTCCTCCACCATTGAAGAGAAAACCAAGAGGTTTAGCACAAAACAACTCCCTTACCAAATATATAAAAGCAACCGGACAAAAGCCTAGAATAGAGATCAAGAAAGGGATGGCAAGACCATTAGGGCCATGGGCCAAGGAGTTTGCGACCGAAGTTGGAATAATTTGTCGGACATATGCGCCTTTGACTTGTCGTGATTGGAGGCTTGTCAAAGAACCTTCTAGGCATAGAATGCATTGTCATATTTCAGTAAGTGGTCTTCTTTTTGGTTTCAAATGTAGACCCATTGTAAGTTCAATATATTTCATTTTGAAGATTAATTGTTATCACATGTAGGAGAAGTTTGACATAGATCTTCACATTCCTCATGTGGTGCGAGCTGTGAATTGTTATTTAGGGCAACGATTTAAAGATTTTAGGTGCAAACTTCACAAACACTATTTGTTATTTGAAAACGAAGATCAAAGCCGTCAAAACCCATATAAAGGTGTGGCGCGCGACAAGTGGGAAATTGTATGTGGAATGTTTGAAACAAAAGAATATAAGGTGAAAGTTGTGCTTGAATGATTATGTTATCTGTATGAATATAATTTATGTTGTTATTAAAATTTAATTCTCTTGTATGTAGGAACTTAGCATAAAGAACAAAGTTAGTAGGCAAAAGCTCAAAGTGAACCACTGCGCAGGATCTAAACCGTTTGCACGTTATATAGAAGAAATGGTAACAAAAAAGTTTGTATCCATATATGCTTACATGCTTTATCATATTGAGACAGTTTCATTTTATTTTCATAACAGTGTAACAAAGAGACATTACAAGAACTGGGCAGAATTGAGCTATATCGCTTAACTCACTCCAAAGAAAATAAGTGGACTTGCCCGGAAGCTGAAACAAATTATGTAACGAAAGTGTTTTATACTCATATGTTACACTTTTCTGACTGTTTATTGATAACATATCAAATTTATACTTGTAGAGCCGTATGGTGGATCTCCAAAAAGAATCCGCTTCAATGACCGAAGACGATATTTGTGATCAAGTAGTGGGTACAAGACCTAGATACATAAAAGGCCTTGGGCATGGCGTGCTACCATCTCCGGCTTCAAGTTGCTGTCAAATTGATTTGGGTGATGTTATCTTAAGGGCAGAGACTGCAGAAAGGCGCAACGAAGAGCTCACCACAGAGCTAAAAGAACAAAAACTGCAAATGCAAGAACAAAATCATAAAATTGAAGAGTTAGAAAGCTGGCGTAACACCATGGCAGCTCGATGGGACGATTTTATGAGAAATTTCAATGGAGGAGGACCTTCTACATGGTAATGGTACTAACGACATTCAGTTTATTATTACCTAGCCAATTTAAATCCAGTTTTAGCTTGCATGGAAATTTAACATACTTTTATATTCTAGATTATGGCTATTCTGTTTTTCAACAAAGTTTTATAAGGTATTATTTACATATATCACTATAGTTCAACTTCCCTATAACCTCAGAAAACTTGCATTGCTCCTCTGATATCTTCTTCCTTTCACTCTCAGACAAAAAGCTACCCTCAACCTTGTTCTTCAAACACAAAGTGATCTCTGTCTGATCATATATATATATATATATATATATATATATATATATATATATATATATCGTACTCTACTTCGCTCAGCTGCACCTAAAAAGTCCCATACTCTTATCATTTCCTTGAGATCGTGTACGTTTTTCTGCATAGCTGAAAGCCTTAAACCGTTTGCATTGAGCTTCTCGATTATGCTTCTGTACCACTTTCTTGGTGTCTGTCTGTTGGTAATGCTAGGTGATATTTCGAGCTTGTCTACACTTAATAATTGAATGTCATCTCTGTCAGAAATTTCCCATAGTTCAAGCATTTGATCTTCGGGCTCGATGTAGTAGTTTGGGTGGGAGATTGGTGTTTGGTCGAGTTGAACGTCTTTCGCAATTTCTTTGAGCTTCTCCTTTGTTATTCCTTTCAAGAGTATTTTGTCGAGTTTCTTTTGTCCAGTTTTCTTCCTAGAAGATTTTGTATTAGCATCATCAGATGCTCGTCTCTCCTGCTCTAAGCCTCTTTTGTGTCTATGATCATGGTTTGAAGATCTTCATTTTTTGCTATTAGTTTTCGAAGGTTTGAAAACCCGTCTTTTATTACTATGGTTGTACTTTCTACTAATTGGTTATCGACTTTTTTGTTGTCAAGTACATCCAAATTATCACCATTCTTTCCTTCATTCATCCTTGCTAGTGAAAGCATTTGCTGACCAAACACCATCCGATAATGGCATCAAAAGGGACGAATAAAGCATTCAAGTCAGATTTCATTGTACCGTTCTCCGCTTTGAGATCATCTAGGTTCTTCTTCAGATCTTCAATATAAGCATTTTTCAATGCAGTGTCCTTGTTCAATATCTCCCTTCTTGACACAGAAAAGTTCTCAAGGCTCTCGCATACTGATATCAACTCGACTACCTTCTCTTCAAAAACATGGCAGCACTAAACGTTGAGACTTGGATTTTATTTAACAGTGCGAGTTTCAGCTTCACATTTGTGAACATCATGATTTTTTTTCTGTAGTTCATCATGAAGGAAGTCGAAGCAAGAACTACAAAGGTCAAAAGGCTCCATCATTTCATTTTCAATCTCATGTTATATTTTAATGGCTAATGATAAAATAAAAACAAACTAAAAAAAGAATCTGATGAGTTAGGAAAGAAAAGGTAAGGATAAAGAATAGGATACGGGATATTCATGGTAGCCAACCCAAGGCATGCAACGTCTAGCCATCGACGACTAAGACGAGACAAGCGTCGTTTTTGGGGCAGCCAACAAGATTTATCCGAATCTACTAAGATTTACCCAAGTCTCCGCATAAGTTTATGTAGGGTCAGCTATATGTGAAGTAAAACAGAAAAGTAGAATAATCAAATTTAATTCAGCAATCCACATTTAACATAGACAAAGTTGAAATAAAAGAAAGTAAACATGACCCTGATTTTCATTAGTTTCATTAGTGATTTGATAGTGTACAGCAACTTAAGAAAATTTTATTAACTATTTCGGAGAAAATATAAGAGATTGATGTTTGAATTTCAATAAAGGTCGAATAAAAGAGTAGAGAAGAACTAAAACTTGAGAAGTTGAAGGCTATACAATGAATGGCTCCCTTTATCCAAAGAATGATAATTGGGTTGAAGAAATTGATTTATGTCAATAAATTGATGACACATTGATTCGTTAAGTAATGGAAACATTTTTCTATTAGTCTTCAGTTTCCTTCAATATGTATGCGGCTGATAGCATGTCTTATGCATTTAGCAGTCAACCGGTTAGGGAATTGATTAATTATCTAATCTTTTAAGTTTATTTCCTTCCGTATAGATACTTTATTCTTTTTTCTTTAATGCAATATGTAAAGCTATTCCTCCTTTCATTGGACTATGACCTGCTGGGTTCCACGCTCATGTGCTAATTTATGATAATTCCGTTCTCAAGTCTGTCAACATGTATTGCATGATGGACCATGGGATTCACCGTAAAATTTAAAGTCTATGAAAAAAGAAGATAAAATACTTCCTAGAAGATGCTGATATTCTGTACAAAGATTTATAAGTCTCCCTTCCATTTCATGTAAAGGCTGCTGTAAAATCAAAATCTCAAAAGAAGAGTTCATGGATTTATACCATTCTATTTTTATATCTTACACATTTGCATGGTTTTCCTTTTGTAGATGATGGATTTGACCGTTCAAAGAAGCTACTCGACTTGAAAATGACAAGGTAAGATTTTCATGCTCCTGTATTTGTAAACTTACAAGACTTTCTAGAGCAGTAATTTGGTTAAGTGATGATTTGTTTGCCTTTTCAAGATTGGAATATCTATTTTGTAGCTCCAAATGTTTAGTCTTGAGATTTTCAACCTGAGTAACAAGACTGCTCTTGTCAGCGAGAGCGAGAAGAGTATATTTTTGTTCACTCAGAAACCTGAATATCGACCTCAAACCTTTGATCTTCGAATTGGCATCAGATATACATTTCTCCAAATTTTCATTTTTTTAGACAGTCTCTCCATATACTGAGAAATTGTCTCCATTTGATTTATAAAAACACCCTTGTTGATTACATTAGTGGTGACTTCATTGAGTAAAATCTCACAAGCAACCTCCATTTCATCGCCTTCTCTTTTAATTCATTCAAGTCGCTATTAGCATTGACAAAGAATTCTCCAATACCACTTCTGTTTGTTCATTTAAGCAAAAAATCTTGCTTCTAAGAATTGAATTCTCTTCCACATACGCACCTAATTCACCTTATTTATATGGATTGTTTATTTTATGATTATGTTGGCTAAAAATAATGTGTTTTTGCAGATTTTTCTTCCTCGGACAACATTCTTTCATGATTACGTTGGCTTGAAACTAGACAGCATTTTTTTTGGGGACTATTTTGATTCTTTCTGAATAGGATACTAACCGATGGAAAGATTATTGAATGATATGTAAAATTTTGGATTCACAGTAGATTCGTTTTTTAGGTACTGAGCTTAGTGAGATGAACAGTGTATTTCATTGAACACCAACATTTATATGAAATGATCAATATGCATATGTGTTCTTGTGGATTGTACTTGTTCTTTATAGCACTCAACCGAAATCTGTATATTCAAACATTGTGGCCATTAATCCATAATTAGAACCCGTTTCCATATATCCATGAGACCATGATCTTTAGTGAGATACCTTGATGTGTCATTGTGCTTGCAAGTTGCAACTGCGTGTTGCTATCGTCGATATCTTTAGTGAGATACCACGAGACCATGATCTTTAGTGGATTTTTGGATTTTGGTCTGTGAAAATATGAGCTGACGTTGGGATTGTTGAAGGAAGATGCGGTTGCTATCGTCGATATTTTGGACGAGAAGATGAGTGTAGAAATGTCTGAACTGGTGGAGGTGAGGAGATTGAAGATGCAGCTCCACTTGAGTAGCACTGAATACCAGATTTATAAGAAATAAAGCGTGATATTAAATGCTGAGAGTTATGAAAATTAAGTAATTAGCATTTGCATTGTACATTCTCCTTTGTTTGTCATTCCTGCTGATGGTTCATGCGTGATGAAGTTATCAGATTTAAAAGTATGATATATATATATATATATATATATATATATATATATATATATATATATATATATATAATAAGATGGTGAACTTGTTATTCTTTAGCTATATGCAGTTGTCTTGTTAAAGCCATTTGGTTACAGTAAATTATGGTTCTTATTTTTATTTTATTTTTTGAATGCAAACTACTTGTTCGTACGTTTTCACTATTTGTCACAAATTCAGTTGGTGTTTTTGTGCAACAGACATTGTCTAATGCATTGGACAATAACTGAATAACGTGTTAATTGCATAGCAGGTATGTTAACTTTGGCATTTTTTTTTGTTTATTCTACAGTGCGTCGTGCTCTATTAATATAGCAACTATTTGACAATAATTGTGACAGAATAAATATAGAAATAATGATGTTTTGTTCAAGCGTCGACCTATGTTTAGCTACTACATTGTGTTGTTAATACTGTATATGTTAGAGATGGGGAAGAAGTGGTTAGTAATATAATTATTTACGACGCAAAATCTGTGCAAAGTAAACTCATAATTTATAGCAATATGCGTCGCAAATAATGGTCTGTATAGACATAAATTTTATGTCGCAAATAGTACTGTTGCCAATACTATCCGTATTAAAGACGCAAAAGAAGTGGTAAGTAATATAATTATTTAGGACGCAAAATCTGTGTGTAGTAAACGAATAATTTGTGACAAATACATGCGTCGCAGATGACATTATTTAGCAACACAACAGTTAAGTCGTAAATAATACTGAGGAGATTTTATTCATTTGCGACGCAATTTAATTACAACACTTTAAGAATCATTTACGACGTATAATACGTGGCAAGTAGTATACATTTTTCCGACATAAATTTCCGACGTGAAGAATTTGTTGCGTCTGCACCATTATCGACGTTTGTGCGATGGAAATTTTTCCGTCGTCAAAAATTATCCGCGACGCATAAATGATCCTTACTGACATTAATTTGCGTCGCTAAAGGTAAAAATTGTTGTAGTGCGTAGCGACATTTCGGATGACGCAACGAGCTGTTTTTGGAATGCTGCTTAGATTTGAAAACATGCATGATTTGAGCGGTTTTTTAAATAATGTAGCGTGCGTCATTTGAAATGCCGCTAGCAATAAATAACGTTTTTGGCTGATGTGACATAAATCAGGCTACGAACGTAATAAGTTTTAAAAGTAGGCTAAATGTGTAATAAGTTTATAAAAGGTGGCCAAATTGAAAAAAAAATCCTTAGAGCATATCCAATGTATTAGACATGTAATGTCTAATTTAATCTATGTGTCCACAATGTCAAACAAATATAATTAGATAACACTTAAAAAAAAGGAAAAACTCTCCAATGCAAAATGTTATTTAAATAATAATTTGACACCTCTAACCAATCAAGTTATAACAAATAATATTTTTATTTCAATTAGTTATACTTAATTCATTATTATTGGTTTTACATTATCAAATACAATGTCCACAACTAGACATTGCAATTGACAATGTCTTTTATATTGTGTGTCACATCAAATTAACATTCAATTTGACATTAACATTGGAGATAAAATTTGATATGAAATTTTGAAGTGCTTATGTGTAATGTCTTTAACATGACAATCACAATTACATTGGAGATGGTCTTAGTAGAATGGTACGAAATATCATACGTGGGCAGTAATCGTGAACCAGAGACTAATATCTAAACAAACTAGAATGATGTTTGGTTTGTTTCTGCAGCGAACTGCCTAACTCAGGCCTATCAGATATTGAACAGCAAGTATATCAGTGATTTTTAAACTGAAGTCAGACTGAAACAATATAGCATAAGTCCAGGTGTGAGAGATGTAAGACATCAGGCATGCAACAAACTCTTGCAAGTTTGCATTAGCACGTTAAACCTGGGTAATACAATACGCATGAATTGATGTTAAATAGGGGAAACGTAGATAGTAGATAAATAAATATTCTACGATATAACTACTAAGAAATGTAGAATATTGAGAAAACTGTAATAGTTGATCAAGGATAAAACTGTGAATAATAAATGAAAAGTGATGAAAACTTTTTATGAACTTATCTTCATTACTATTACCCTAATATTAAAATTTTCGTGAATCATTTATATGTAATGCTCATTCTAGACACTTGGTTAGGCATACTATTCTTGGCTGTGATAATCTTAGCTGAGACAAGCTTAACAGCGAAAGGATAAGAAATATTAGACTTCATTTTTTTTAATCTTACATATCCTTGATTGAGTGGCATGCAATTAACATTTTCAAATACCACATGTGTACCTATATTCAGCTGACATAGTTTTGATACCTAAAAGAATAAGAAATATGGTATTGTATTTGTTTCTTGCATGTACATCCTTAATGAGCAGCAACTTAATTACCTTGTCCGAATGTTAGTTGTCGCAATAACCGTCAAAAATGCAGCTCAACCATCCATACCATAACAAAAATGAGAAATCATTACAATGTTTAAGAGTGAAAAGGATTGCATCTATCATGAAATAAATGAACATTCAAATAAAGATAATTGAGAACTTTTCTCTTGTTTTTGTATGATACAATGCAATACCCGTTTAAAAAAATTGTTGTTTAACCTTCTTATGTTATGTCTGTAAGAGATCCATACAGCTCAAAATGAGAAGGATGTAAAATAAATTAAGGTTTAAGATCATCATATAATTTGGTGTCAACACATAATCAGTAATAAAAATAATATTGCAATAGACGGAACATCCCGTGTACAGAACCACAACAATACGTGCAAATTGTTTGATCTGTATTTACAAATCTATATAGTGCAAATTAACCTAACTGTTAAAGCTAAGAACTCTAAATCAAGATGGTTAGATTATAGTAGTTTAACTGTGTATCAAACGAACAAAACAAATTGTCAGAAATAACTAATAAATGTAAGAACGAACGATAATTCACCGTATATATCACTTGATTCTCATAAACATAATTAAACGGCTAAATTGAAATTCATATTTTGCCGAAGAAATTTGAAAAAAGGTTTCCCATAAAGTGATAATTCACTATATGAATTTCAGGTTTTGGTTGATTTTACATTTCAATTAAGAAAACCATATCTATACAGTCATAAAGAATATGAAGCATAAAAACTCATAGATATGTACAATGCATGTATTACCTAAGTGTATAAAATTCCAATCCACGTTTATTATGACTTAAATGAAAAAGTGATGCAACTGAAACGTGTTGAGATTTGTGATACGTAAATCACAAAATTGTAGACAACAATTTTTCTATGTGGATCCATTTTTGGTGGAGATATTTGTTGCTACTTTTATGAGATATTTGAAAATGTAGGCCTTTTATAGAGTAACTTGTCACCCAAATTATCCTCATATATCTCAAATATATCTATTTGGATAAGCACCAAATAATCCTTGCCTTCATTTTCAAATATCCCACAAAAGTAGCAACAGATATCTCCACCAAAAATTGATCCACATAGAAAATTTGTTGCCTATAATTTTGTGATTTGCGTATCACAAATCTCAACACTCCACCTTTATACCAAATCACAACATCTCCTCCACTCAACACTAGCCAACTTAACTCTCACTTTCAACCTTCTTTTCTAAATTAACATCATTATAAACCTCCACCATCGCCCACTAATGGTGCACCTCCCTCATCCGTGTACCACGCCAATAGCGATCTTCAAAAGCGTTTGTAATACCACAAAGACCTCCATCTTGTCTTTGTGGATTTCACAACTCGACATCCGTCTTCCGCTTGACATGTTCTCTTCATCTCCGGGATCCCTCGAGCATCATCAACATCTAGACTCTTGTCTATACGATGATCCTCCACCTCAGGACCATCAGCAGTGACCATATTAACCTCTCCACCTTGCTGTGGACTAGGTTATTCAACCGTCACCCGCCTTCCACTGTTGACCACTGAACCGACCAAACTATATAGGTTCCCATCCTCCAAAACTCCTCGCATCATCACACGACCACCCTTCTTCACTCTTAAAACTCCACCTCGAGTCTCATAAGTGCAACCGCGGCGATCTAACTGACCGAGAGATATGAGGTTATGCGAACAAGTGAGTATGTGCCTCACACCGACAACTTCTCTCTCCACTCCATCATGCATCTGAAACCTAACAGCTCCAATTCCATAAATTGGTAGCTCTACTCCATTGGTCGTCTTTATCATGCCAACACTCTTCTCATATGAAGAAAAACTTTTCACATCTTGACATATGTGAAAACTGGCTCCTGAATCCATCTTCCAAGGCTCCACAACACTAAATATGACATCACATGAAGAATCGCCTTGGGTACCTTCAGCAAAGCCTGCCTGTGCCTCATCACTATTATTATCACCGTGCGCCTTCTTCTTCTTCATATCTCGTATATATGAATAGCAATCATTGCGCTTGTGGCCTTTCTTACCACAATAATGACAAAAGATAGCACCTTTCTTCTTCCTTGTATCTTTACTTGAATCCCTCGCTACCATCGCCTCAGTTTGAAACGATTTCAACTCCGACCCTTTTCTCCTTAGCTCCTCATTCAAAAGACTGCTTCGAACCGTTTCCAAAGGGATAGTTCCATTAGCATTGGAATTACTCAATGAAACAACCAAAGTCTCCCAGCTTTCCGAAAGAGAACTCATCAACAAAAGAGCCTGCAACTCATCATCAAAATTGACCTTCATGTTTGCCAATTGATTGATGACATCTTGAAACTCGTTCAAATGCTCTGCAATAGACTTCTCCTCATCCAATTGAAGTTGCACCAACTTTCGAACCAGAAAAGCCTTGCTTGTAGCACTCTTTGACTCATACAGCGATACTAATTTGTCCCACAACGCCTTTGCGGATTCACAACTAGCCACATGGTGGAACACAGAATCATACAAATATTGGCAAATCAACGCAATCGCCTTTTTGTCAATTTTCTTCCACTTTCCCTCATCCATATTCGAGGGCTTCTCCCTATTTCCATCAATGGGATCATGCAAATCATTGAGATATAGAACGTCCTTCATATTCGGCTTCCATATACCCCAATTCCTCCCATTCAAAATAGCCATCTTCGACAACGTCATCATCTCCGACATAAAAAAAATCAATTTTTCATTATGTGGTGGAAAAATTTGTCATTGTCCTTCATTATCTTTCTCCTCAAATTGTTTAGCCATTAGATATTCTCTACATATTTCTCAATAAGGTTATTGACTCAAGTTGTGTTTGTTTAACGATAGTTGAGATCGGTTGTAAACAATATTTTGGTGAATCAATAAAGAGGGTGGTTGGGTGGAATATCGTGTGTTCATATTTCCGATATTTTTTTGTGTTGTTATTTGTTATTCAATCACATTCATCTTCAAGTGATTGGGTGAAAAAGATTCATTTTGTTTTTGGTTGTTTTGCCAAAACTTCCGCTGCGCACAAAACCCCAACAAAACGGTACCTATATTTTGAACGGGATGCAGGTTTGATTAGGAATCTGTTTGCAGCTGAACTTGTGAGAGCACACATATTGAGTAAGTCTTGAGTGGAAATATATATACCGCCTACACAATCGTTTATCTGGATAGTTACCTACCAGAATGTAAAGAGCATGTAATTAATTATGGAAACAGTCGTTAACTACTGAACTTCCGCTGCGCACAAAACCCCAACAAAACGGTACCTATATTTTGAACGGGATGCAGATTTGATTGGGAATCTGTTTGCAGCTGAACTTGTGAGAGCACACACATTGAGTAAGTCTTGAGTGGAAATATATATACCGCCTACACAATCGTTTATCTGGATAGTTACCTACCAGAATGTAAATAGCATGTAATTAATTATGGAAACAATCGTTAACTACTGGTACTTTGTGTAAAGTACCTTGTTCCACATATCAAACCGAACTAATCAAAAATGCTACTTTGACAAAAAAAGTTTTTATCGAAAAATACACCAGATACAAAAAATAGAAAACTCACCTCTTGAATTACACAAATACCCACCCTAAATTCAATGTTTACCCCCTTGAATTCCGGATTTACCCCTATTTCTTAGTTTTTAACAAAAACTTTTTCGGGTATTCTAGCATAACTCCCGAACTAATAGTATAGGCATAGGCCTTATCTATATGGGCTTGTATTTGTTTTCAACCCAGTTATGTTATTCATGTATTATATATACTGTACCTATCCGTGTATATTACATCAGTTTTACAATACAAAATTCATCAGCAAGTTCAAAGAATAAAATCAATCTTCCTTAAAGTTTTACATGGTATAAGAGAAAAAACGCCTAACGGCACATCATTACCTTTCTCGTTGAACTAGTTGAGAGGAGTGCTTTTGGAGTCTCCTCAGTTTAAAATTCATCATCGGAGAGCAACCTCTCTGATCCTGTAGCAGTTGTTCTTATCAAGTTGTGCGTGCCAAGCCGGAATTTACATTCGCATCGGCTACAACCACTTTCTGGTCATTTGAGATCTCAAATCTCATTATTTAACATTTTCTTGGTCAAGAGTACCAGTTCTTGCATCTTAAAAGAGGCAAGAACCGCCTCAGCCACCTCTTTTCTGATGTTTCTACATAGGCTGCCACCCCCTTAGGCAGATAGCCTCGCCGTACGCTATTTCTCATCAGTTTTCTTGCCATGGCTGGACCAGGTGATGAAAACTCATCTGCCACATCAAGAACAGGCACCGTTGATCCCCTGGTAACACTCAAGCGCTTGTAAAGCCCAAGACTCAAGTGATAACCACTCCTCTCGATGAAGAAAATTTGCTCCTATGGAAGTTCCAAGTTGAGACAGCCTTGAAAGGATATGACCTTCAAGATTATGTGAAAGGAAAAAGATTTATTCCCCCAGCCATGATACTGGAAAAAGATGGACAAATGATTAGTAATCCAACATATGTGCACCATCAAAAACAGGACAATCTACTATCTTCATGGTTACTCTCATCTATCAGCACGAACTTATTATCACAAGTCATAGGATGTAATTCATTTCATGAAATATGAGCCACCATACAATAGATTTTAAATTCACAGTCATCTGCTCGCATCATGCATTACAGAAGGGAGTTTCAAAACGCAAGAAAGGGAGAAATGACCATGAGAGAGTATATTGCAAAGGTTAAGACACTTTGTGACAAACTAAAAGCAGTTGGACACTGTATTTCAGACAGTGAACAAGTGCTTACGTTGACAAATGGATTAGATGAAGAGTATGAGTCATTGGTTACCTTTGTTGCCACACAACCTGTTTTACCTGACATTCAAACCGTTTATTCTGCACTACTGGCACATGAGGGTAGAGTTGAGCAAAAGAAGGCATCTCAAATTGAATACAGTGTGAATCTTGCATCAAATTCAAGAAACATGAGCAATAATCAGACAAGAAACTTACCTGGCTTTGGAAGGGGTAACAACCAAGGTCAAAGAGGAAACCCAAACCAGAGAGGAAGAGGTAGAGGAAGATCCAACAATGCAAATCGTGTTCAATGTCAAATCTGTGACAAACCTGAGCATACATCAAACAGATGTTACTTCATATTCAACATAAATGTTAATAATTCTCAACAAAGTCAATCGGGCATAAGGGGACTTAATGTCAATATGGCACAGGCCAATCAGCAAAGCAAATCAAGTGGAGAAACCTCTACAGCTATTAATGATGATTCCAGCAAGATTGAAGACACAAACAATGAGGATTAGTTTCCAGATTCAGGAGCAACCAACCACATCACCAACAATCTGCAAAACCTCAATCTTGGAAATAGGAACTACTCAGGTACACAAGTTATTCAGACATGCAATAGTGAAACTATGAATATATCTCATATTGGGACATGTGTTGTTAAAGGTAAGAGAAATCTCATCCTTAACAATTTACTTAGAGTTTCAGATGTTAAAAAGAATCTTATTAGTGTATTATAATTTGCTAAAGATAACAAGGTATATTTTGAGTTTCACCCCAATCACTGTCTAATTAGAGATATGCTAAGTAAAGATATATTATTACAGGGTAATTTGGACAGTGGTTTATACAAGTTCCGCAACAATCAATCAAGATTGAGAAATGATAAAAGTTGGTGCTGTAATGCAAGCATACAATTTAATGATGTTCCTAATGAGGATGAGCATGGTAGTAATAATTGTAATGAAATAAAAAATGATTTGAACTTTTGGCATTGTAAACGAGGGCACCCCAGCTATGACATTGTTATGAAAATATTGAAAGATAATGACATTCCTTATAATCACTCACCGGTTTTTAGCACATCTACACATTGTTATGTTGGCAAAAGCCACAAATTACCTGTCAACAGGTCTGAAACAGTTTACACAAGGCCATTTGAATTAGTGACAGCAGACCTATAGGGTCCTGCACCTTTATGCTTAAGACAAGGTTACAGGTATTATCTATCCATTGTTGATGCTTACACAAGATATACCTGGATTTTCTTTCTCAAATCCAAATCTGATACTAACAATATTATGATACACTTCATTAATTTCATTGAAAGACAACATAACTGTAACATTAAAATTATACAGACTGATGGGGGTAGTGAGTTTTTCCTTTTAAAAGGACTTTTAACTAGTAAAGATATTATACATAGGACCACTTGCCCCTACACTTCTGAACAAAATGGCATTGTAGAAAGAAAACAACGACATATTGTTGAAACAATATTAATACTGCTATCTAAGGCATCCTTACCTATGAAGTATTGGTATGAGGCATTTAACACTGTAGTGCATCTGACAAATAAAATGCTAACAAAAATTTTGCAACACAAAAGTCCTCATGAGATGTTATATGGAAATAAACCAGACTATAACACTCTGAAAATTTTTGGATGCATGTTTTATCCATGTCTTAGATCATACAACACTCGTAAACTTTCTTTTGGATCTAGCCCATGTACCTTCTTAGGGTTTGCAAACAACTAAAAGGGGTACATATGCATGGATAAAAAGGGAAAAATCATTAATTTCTAGACATGTTGTCTTTGATGAACTTGTGTTTCCTTTTGCAGAAAAAGAAAATGCAAACAATCAGGAACCTAATCATGGAGAAACAACAATGGGACCTATCCCTAAGCTATCAGAATGGAAGGTAGACATAAATGAGCATGAACAAACACATGATACATTAGCCACTCCAACTATATCTAGCACCAGATCTGGATATAGTTCAAATGAACCAATGAGTGAGGATGATCAATACCAAACCGATGACATGAGTGACAATGACAATCAGAATGACAGCAATGGCAGTGACACATCAGAAAGTAGGAGTCATGAAACACCAACACAGGAGCCTCAGAAAGGACATCACATGACAACTAGAGGAAAAAGTGGTATTTTCAAGCCTAAAATCTATAATGCATTTCAGGATGATCACAGACCTACCAGTGAACCAGACACATATGATCGGGTAGTTAAATATAAACAATGGCACTAGGCTATGGATGAAGAATATGAAGCACTAATGAAAAACTAGACATGGAGTTTGGTATCTATTCCTAAGAGTAAAAATGTGGTGACTTGCAAGTGGACTTATAAATTAAAGAAGGATGCCACTAGCAACATCATCAAGTACAAGGCAAGCTTGGTCACAAGAGGTTTTACACAGCAATATGGTTTTGATTTCAATGAGACATTCTCTCCATTGGTAAAGCCTACTACTATTAGGATCATATTATCTATGGCACTACACAATAACTGGAACATAAGGCAACTAAATGTGTGTAATGCATTCCAAAATAGGGACTTAAGTGAGGAAATATATATGCAACAGCCAAAAGGGTATGTATGCAAAGGGAAAGAAGATCATGTTTGTAAACTTCACAAGGCAATATATGGTTTAAAGCAGGCCTCAAGAGCTTGGTACATTAAGTTAAAACATACACTGGAGAGTTTTGGATACAAGGCAATAAGGTCAGATAATTCTCTATATGTGAAAAACAACAACCAAGGTGCTGTGTATATACTTGTATATGTGGATGATATTCTGATGACTGGAAATGACAACAATGAGATTAACAAGATTATTGCAGAGCTAAATAAGAGTTTTGACATGGGGGAGGTAAACTATTTCCTTGGAATACAAATTCAGAGAAGATCAAAGTCTGAAATTTTCCTTTCTCAAAAGAAGTACATATCTGAAATCTTAGCCAGAGCAAACTTGGACAAAGCAAAGTCTCTCCCTACTCCTATGACTAGCAATTTACTCTTGTCCAAACATGATGGTGACAGTATAGAAAATGTAAAACAATACAGAAGCATCGTGGGAGCTTTGCAGTATCTAACTATAACTAGGCCAGAGATTTGTTTTAGCATAAATAAAGTTTGTCAATTTATGGATAATCCGTCATCAGAACATTGGCGATCAATAAAACATATTCTATGTTACTTACAGGGCACACAAGTGCATGGTTTAATCATGAAAGCAAGCCTAGATATTAACTTAAATACTTACAGTGATGCAGATTGGGAAAATGATCCAGATCATCGAAGATCCACATCTGGATATTGTTTGTTCATGGGTCCAAATCCCATATCCTGGTGTACGAAGAAGAAATCCACAGTTTCTCGCTCTAGCACAGAAGCCGAGTACAAATCCATAGCTTCAGCAACAGCTGAAGTGATTTGGGTGGAAACCCTAGTCAAAGAATTGGGACTTCAGTTCACAAAGACATCAACCCTCTAGTGTGACAATCATAGTACCGTATCACTTTCAGTCAACCCAATTCAACACTCTAGAACTAAACACATAGAGATAGATCTTCACTTCGTCAGAGAAAGAACTAGCGCAGGGAAATTAATGATAAAACACATACCAGCCTTAAATCAGAAAGCTGATATCTTAAATAAAGCCCTCTCCAGAAACAATTTTGAGATTGAGAGAGGAGCTTAAAGTTGTTCATGGCGGCGCTGAATGATACAATGAGAGAAACCCTAGTTCGATTTGAGACGGGGTGTAAAGTATCCGGTTCCACATATCAAACCGAACTTATAGTATAGGCATGGGCCTTATCTATATGGGCTTGTATTTGTTTGCAGCCCAGTTATGTTTTTCATGTATTATATATACTGTATCTATCCGTGTACATTACATTAGTTTTACAATACAAAATTCATCAGCAAGTTTAAAGAATAAAATCAATCTTCCTTAAAGTTTTACACTTTATGCTGCGGGATACATGGTTGATGTCGTGCGTTGAGCTGGGATGGTAAGGAACATACTGTTCAAGCATTGTAATTTTATGTTTCAGATCTGCACATGCGGTTGAGAATTTCTGCATAGTGGAAAGTAAAATGGAGAATCTGGTTGAGTGTGTATCAATGCATGTTAACCTGACGATGAGGCGTGCATGTGTGTGTACATCACCTTTTGTGTATATGCTCCTTTATCTAAGTGCTGGAGAAATTTTAATCATTCCTTGACTGCTTTAGTTTGTTAGTAAGTTCTCGTGGTGCCTGAGAAAAATAAAACGGGTAAGACAACCACGAAAAATTAAGAAATTATTTAATTGTGTTAGATTGTGAGGTAAATAAGAGGAATAGATAACCATAAGTGGGGATATGATAACTTCGATTCCTCAAGCCTTTGAAATGGTTTTCACTTTCATGATGTTAATATCAGCCTGTTTTTAGTGATAAAGTTGTGTTAAAAGGTAGGTACATGAGATAATTTGGGTGGTAAGATTGTTGAAAAGTAAGAATGGAGGAGGAAGGTACCTGTCCATGTATATTAAGCTGATGTCGGAAGTTTGAAAAAAGGTGAAGTGTATTAGAAATGTGCGAAATTGTTTTGCAATGCAAAAATGTGGTAGATACAACAATGTAAACAGTTCCTAGGGAAATATGTAGTAAATAATGTACTTTATCTGATGTTTGAGTAAGTAAAAGCTGGGAACAGAGTTTTAAATGTTGAAAAATGAAGATCTCATAGCACGATGACAAGATGACGTTTCAAATAACATGATAATCAAATATTTGTTTACAATATTTTATGTACAAAATTTAAACAAGATGTACGATTCGGTGCTATGTGAGCAATCTATTAAATAAGATAATTAATCGGAAATTCATTTATGGGTTGTTGCGGTAACTTGAGTATTACGATTAAATATTTGTTCTCTCATAGAGATTTATTTTCATTGAAGATACTGTTGTCCGTTAAATATTATTTTGATGGCATGAAGAGCTAATGGCTATCTAACTCAATTGTACATGATTATTGACAACAATTGTGGCATTTACATACAACAAAGATATTTAATTTTCTTAAAGGTTTTACATTCTATGTATTATATAATGAGATTTTTTTACAAAAAAAAAAAAACTCTTGAACTACCTAATTTATGTAATAAAATAAAGTGGACCAACTTTCAGCAAACATGAAAAATATATCGAACTGAACATACTTTTAGAACAAACTTTGCATATCTTATGTTTACCAAGACAAATGGCTTGCTTCATAGTAAGAAGTCCATTGTTTCTTATATTTTCTTCTTTGTTCATAATATTAATGAGAAAAACCCATGCAAAAGAGAAAGAGATGTGCCCATAACATGGAAGTTGAAAGACAAACCCATGTAGTAGTCGGTAAAGACAAAGTTGAAAAGATAAAAATAACTAGGTTGTTAAACAGAGTTATAGAGTTTTTGTTCATAATGTCAAATAGGCAATAGTGAAGCTAACGTAGAAGGTAAAAACCGATTATAGCTGAAAAAAGTAAATACGCTATAGGTGGTACGTACGATGTGAAGCATCAATGAGAAAGGTGGAATGAGTGTATAGTTGAAAAAAAAAAACAGATCTCAATATCCAAAAGTTGCATGTTGAAGCTGAAGACGTCATTGCTATGTAGGTTGATGGAGTTCCATACTCTACCGATGCCCACTCACAATGTTTTTCTAGTAGTGCTAAGAGTAAGTGAGTGCAGAGGTAATCGTTGATCATCCAGTTTTGAACCTGAATGGGAAAAAAAGCAAAGGAGATGGTTAAGTAGCATGTAAAAGGCTGATGTTAGGGAAAAGAGGGAGGAAATTACGATACTTTAGCAGGAGAGGTGCAATCAACTGTGGAATATTGCTTGATGCTAGCAGGAAAGGGTAGATGATGCACATGTGTATAAAACTGATCAAGTGACAAATCATGACCTTTGGTTATCCTGCGAAAGTAATGACTGATAGTTTTTTTTCTAGTGTAAACTATTCCCCTTCTTTTTCTACCGTTGCAGTAAATCAGCTGGGTAATATTTTAATGAGAAATAAAAGAAGATGTTAATGTGTAATAAGCTGCCAACTTGCTGACAATTAATAAAAAGAAAACAAACGAAGGAAAAAGGTATTCTACTACCAGCTATTAATCAAAATATGAAAGGTTTGTGGACACACATTGTAACAATCCAGAAAATCAGAACCAATTTTAAAATTTTATTTTTAGAAGTTTTAACAGAAATTTGGTCAGAAATTAAAATTTCCATTTTTAAATAATAATGAAGCCCTTAAAAATAGTCATTTTACAAACGACCTCCGTTTTCGATGAAAATACTTTTGTTGGATCCGAAATATCAAATTATTGCAAGATTCCAAATTCCGTAATTTTTGGAATTAATATGTGAGCGTGGTAAATCAAAACGTGTTTTGTCAATTTCAATCAAATTGGATCGACTAGAAAATGACCATTTTTCAAATGGTCTCCAAATTTGACGAAATTAATTTTATTAGGACCGTATCATCAAAATATAGCTAGATTTATTTTTCGGGGATTTTTGGAGTCAGTATGTGGCCCTGGTAAATTAAAATGTATGATCAAATTTAATAATTAAATGTTTTATATTTTAATTTAATGAAAGAAGGGTTGAAACGATCAAATTGGCTGATGAGACCTAGTCCATTATATCCGAAATAGGGGTATTTGGCTAGGGGCAACATTCGCTGGGTGTAACACCCCACATTTTTAATATAATTAAAAATGTACAAATATGTATATATGCATAGATAGGTAAATAATGGTGATGTATAATGAAAAATTAATTCATACATTAAAGAGTAAGGAAATTAATGCGATAACAATGTGTGTAATCGAAGAGATGAGAAAATAAAAATACTTAATTTAAATATCAGGAATTAAGTAAAACGGACATCACCATTGCGTCCGTCTCGGAATTCTGGTCAAGATAGCCACCTGGTTTGCGTAAAACGGACATCATATGAAGAAGTTATTAAGCCAAGAAGTTTGTATACGCACAAGAGAAATATATATATATATATATATATATATGTGTATATATATCTATATATACAAACAAATTAAAATATAAAATAAATAATAAAATAAGGATTGCATGTAATAAATACATGCACTGGAAAAAAAATTAATGCATGCATTGAAAGAAAGGATTAGTTGTATGCAATGTAAAGATGTTGCATGCACTGATTTGCAAACATAATGCATTAACATTAAAAGAAAAAGATTTATGAAATGGTTTAATTCAAGTATTGTAACTAACATGAAAAAGAGAAGTAAGGAGAGAACAATAATTATCACTGTTCTAAGACTTATTAACAAAAGACTTCATAGCTCAGTTGGTTAAGACATTGGATTTGTAACATGGAGGTCGGGGGTTCGAACCCCGGCTGCGACATAATTTTTATCTTTTTATTAGAGAGGGCCAACTGAACATGCAGATATATCGTAACACCCCACGTCCATTAATGTCACTCACAAAGGGAATGCATTAACTTACATGGAGGTTTTAAGTGAATATAGAACAGAAAAATTACAACAAGACAGATAATAAGTAGTACGTGGAAATCTAAGACTTCATTTTATTGCAGCGGAAATTAAACATGTTTGTTACATCATAAACCATAAATCAGAGTCAAGTACAATATCCATCTTGCTAAAACAAAATACATAATCCCATTACACAAATAGCCATTAAAGAAGATAACAAGCTGGACTTTACTTCAACGGTCCAAGCTTTCCAAGAGAGATAAAGAAATCCAATCAAACTCCACTAGAGCTGGGCCCAACCTGAAGACCTGAAGGGGGAAAAAGGATAGAAATGGAGAGGGTCAGACATAAAGTCTGGCGAGTATGATAATTCTAACAATACTATTATCAAAATAACTAGACTAACGCATAAGCTGGAAAACAAGGAAATGTCTATGAACTGTTAGGTATGGAAGAGCATATAAAGATAACGTTGAAGATAACGTTAAAGGCATACCTAATTACTAACGAATAATTACTACACTGCACCGCACATTACTACACTGCACCGCACCAATCACCCTAAAGGTTGATCCAACTTGCTTCACACAGAAACTGTATAAATAGCCTTACGTACCCCTAGCTGACTACATAGGTGCCGTTTGCCCTTATCTCCACGAGGTGTACCCCACTACCCACTTTCGATCGGCTCCCTACTCGTAGATACCCGTGCTAGCCCCATAGTGGGGTGTATCACTCCCCTAAAGTGGCAACCCGATACAACTTGAGAATGCACGACTTATATCTACACGATGCAACAACGTCTTACCTACCAGCCCGGGTCCACACACGCATATAAAACCCGTTGGACTTGCGGTGCCACCTCTACCCCGTTTTGGCCTCTTATAGTCAAGCCCAGCATGCGTGTCCCATCCTCGACTTGGGTCGAGCCCACAAAGATATGTTTGGGATACTGGTTGAAATGGGCCCCCACTAGCTACCCACCTAAGCTTGTCACTATTACATCCCACTTAACCCTCTTAGTCATATTCATTTACATGTGTGTTTGGTTAAGTCTTACTAATCGTATTTCACATGCCACTAAGGGCACCCACTAGATTCCTCATGCCACCCAAGGCACCTACTTAACCCCCATGTCCCACATTACATGTTTATCTGGTTAAGTATTTCTTAATTCATTCAGGTCATAACCTCATACAGACCTCTCACATTAGACTGGCATTTATGGCAGTTGGATTTACCGGGCGGGTCCGGGCAGTCTTACACCATAAAAGAGTCTAACCTCGTGTCTTTACAACTGTTATGTTTTAGTTTAGGCCTAGGACCTCTCACATTGGGCTGACATTTGTGACCACTGGATTTGCCGAACGGGTCCGGGCAGGTTTACGTCACAAACGAGTCCAACCTCGTGTCCTAAGCATTGATTAACACTTATAATCTTTTACCCCAGTTTTAATAATTCCCTATTCAAATTATTAATTAAGTCCACTTTTACTGATGTCCATAATTGACTCAATTATGGCCATCCACTTATGGCATGCAAAATCATATCAATTGCACCCCAACTTCTTAATATTAAATCCTTAATATTACCCCTACCCCACGTTTATACGTTCGCTTATTCAACGCAGAATATGCGTTAGACTCGAATAGTCTAACTCATAGCACAAAATAAATTATCACAACACATAAACAAATAAATTGATCTAATTGTGATAGAGGTGGAACTTGCATGAACCTACACATTTCATGGATCTAAAGGTGTCAACTTGTTTGGTAAAATGTTACAATTTACATGATATGATCATAACCCAATTTATGTATGAACTTGCATATGGGGTTTTATGCAACATAATTATGGTGTGAACTAGCATCTAATACATAGAACTCACATATGTCATAGCATAATTCTAGATGTCATAATTCTAGCTCTAAAGGGATGTCATGGCATATGTTCATAATCTTAATCAATCTAACTTGCATACATGGTTTGTCATATAGATCAACATAGCCCAAACATTATGATTTGATTAACATGAACTAATTAGCATAGATAATTTCATCATGACTTTATAACATGTATGATTTATCACAACTTAGCATAGGAACTTGCAACATATACAATATCATCATAGCATGATTTACAACATATAGGATATCATCATCACATAGCATAGGATTTATAACATACATGATAGCATAAGGTTTACAACAACGTATATGACAATCCACATCATTTACTTATAATCCACTTATGACTTAATCGAATTAGTTTAACAATAATCTTGTTAAGACCATCATACTCACAATTAGAAGAGAAAGATAGTCTTGATTTGCTTTAGAGTTGAGTAGAATTAGGGTTTTGATTTGCTTTCTTCCTTCTTAGTTGGCGGCGGCTAGACTGAATTACATGGCGGCGGTATAACGGTAGCTATTCTATTTTTCATGTGAGTTAGAGTGAGAGACTACCTAGGTATTTATAGAGTTTAGGGTTTTTTTAGACCGTCAGATCAATTCAGAACTAACCTGAACCGTTTAATTTGCCAACTCAGCCCTAAAGACACTTCAGGATCTCAAGCTTGGGCTCAGTCAAAACCCTAGCCGACTGTCCAGGTCGACACCTAGGTCGACACTATAGTCGACCTGGGGAGGGGGGGTGGAGGTCGACATGGTAGTCGACCTGGGGGGGGGGGGGGGGGAGGTCGACACTAGTGTCGACTCCCCAGCCCGCTTCTGCACTTTCAGTTTGAATTTTTAAATTTCCTGCGAGCTGTTTTGAATTTTCTGAAACTTCCGATGGCCATAACTTCTTCATACGAAGTCCAATTCACGCAAACTCGGACTCTATCTCAACCAGAATTCCGAGACGAACATAATGGCGCAACCCGTTTCCCACAATTCTCACGTCTGAGATTAGTTATTCTTTATTTTGTGAATATTAATGTTAATTGAATTACGGGGTGTTACATTCTCCCCTCCTTAAAGGATTTCGATCCCGAAATATTCAAGTCAAGAAGAATGTATATCCTAACATCCAATTGTCCATCTACTCAACCATCAAACACAGGCATCCATTGTCCTTATAGACTTCTAATGCTTTCATGTTTAAATGCACAGTGTGTGTATATGTCCATATCTAATGCAAAATCAGGCGGTCCACTGATTCAGTTGACCTCCTTAATGCAAATCATGATAGTGCCATGCGTCCATTATGTATGCAAAAGTTCCCTAATGCTACATATTATCTCTATATGCGTGCACAATCATCATCTGAATGCAGCATCCATATGGTAATACAATCATCATACATCCATTTATATGCAATATGCAATATGAGGTGACTGAGCCGATCTAGTGCCTAATAGTGTGTGCATATGCATCCACGAGCAACCGTGTAACAACCCAAACCCGCTAAGGTCACTCACTAAGGGAATGCCTTAACTTCGGTGGAGTATTTAAGTGAATATAGAACAGAAAAATTACAACAAGACAGATATAAATAATACTTGAAATCTAAAACATCATTTCATTGCAGTAGAAGATAAACATGTTTGGTCACATATCAAAACCAACTAAAGCAAGAGTCAAGTACTAAATATCCATCCTGATAAAACATAAGTACATAATCCCACTACATAACTAATAGCGATAATAGAAAAGATAAGCTGGGATTTACATCACGGTCCAAGCTCCAAAAGATAGATAAAGAAATCTGATCAAAGCCCACTAGTGCTAGGCCCAACCTGAGGACCTGAGGGGGAAAAAGATAAAAACAACGGGGTCGGACATAAGTCTGAGTGAGCCGTGTAACTTTAACAATACAATCATTAAAGTAATTAGGGTATGATATAAACTTGGTACGGTGATGACTGGGGATAAATGACTACACTAAGCAGTCAACTAGACATAGGATGAACTAAGATAACGGTAAAGACGCATCTACTCACCCAAGGGTAATTACTCACTGCACCACACCAGTCATTCCTACTTAAAGGTTGATCCCACCCAAGGACTTAGAAAATTTAACTAGTAGTTTCGTGTACCCCTAGCTGACTGCATAGGTGTTGTCTGCCCCAATCTCCACTAGGTGTACCCACTACTCCCCAAGCGATCGGCTCCCTAACGTAGATACTTGTGCTGGCCCCATAGTGGGGTGTATCACTCCCCAAAGTGGCAACCCGATACAACCAACGGTGCACGGCTTATACCTACACGATGCAACAACGTCTTACCTACCAGCCCGGGTCCACACACGCATATGAAACCCGTTGGACTTGCGTTGCCACCGCTAACCCGTTTTGGCCTCTTATAGTCAAGCCCAGTACGCGTGTCCCGTCCTCGACATGGGTCGAGCCCAATAAGATACATATGGGTTACTGGTTGAAATGGGCCCCCACAAGCTACCCACCTAAGCTTGTCCCTTTATCTAGTGCATCCCACTTAACCCTTTAATCATGTTCAATTACATGTTTCCACTTGGTTAAGTATTATAATCGTATTTTCTATTGCCACCCAAGGCAACCCACTAGATTTCCACATGCCACCCAAGGCACTTACTTGATTTCCACATGCCACCCAAGGCACCAATTAACCCCTCATGCCCCACTACATGCTTATCTGGTTAAGTGTTTCGTAATTGATTAAGAACGTAACCTTTGTAAAGACCTCTCACATTAGACTGTCTTTTATGGCAGCTGGATTTGCCGGTCGGTTCCGGGAAGCCTTACGCCATAACAGAGTCTAACCTCGTGTCTTTACACTTGTCACGTATTTAGTTTATGCCTAAGACCTCTCACATTGGGCCAATCATTTGTAGCCGCTGGATTTGTCGGTCGGTTCCGGGCAGCCTTACGCCATAACAGAGTCTAACCTCGTGTCTTTACACTTGTCACGTATTTAGTTTATGCCAAAGACCTCTCACATTGGGCCAATCATTTGTAGCCGCTGGATTTGTCGGTCGGTTCCGGGCAGTCTTATGCTACAAAAGGGTCCAACCTCGTGTCTTAGTCGATTAATTACACCTAATTAATCACCCCCATAATTTGTATTAATTATCCCTAATTAATTACAAATTTAACGATGTACATAATTGACTCAATTATGTCCATCCACTTTATGGTATGCATAATCATACCAACTTCACACCATTTTATTAACATGAATATTAACCCCATCGTTCCCCACGTAATACGCTAGCATGACATACTTAAAAGGGAAGATTCATCACAAATACAATGGGTTCAACTTAGCATAACATTAGCATCAACATGGGTTTTAAAGGTGTCAACATGCATATATGACCATGGCATCAAACCCAACTAGCATAAATAATCAACCCAAACTTGCATGAATCACATATGTCATAAAGAGAGTAACTTGCATAAGTTACTTATGTCATACAAAGGGGTAAACTTGCATATGTATGTATGACATACAAAGGTGTAAACTTGCAGATGTTACTTGCATATAATCAAACACCAAACTTGCATAACATGTCATATATGAACTTGCATATAATCAAACACCAAACTTGCATAACATGTCATATATGAACTTGCATATGATCAAACACCAAACTTGCATAACATGGTGTCATAATGGATCAATGTTTATCATAGTGATTTGCATAACTAGCATCATGAACTCATAGCATATGACTTGCATAACTTGCATAACATCATGAACACATAGCATATGACTTGCATAACTTGCATAACATCATGAACACATAGCATATGACTTGCATGACTTGCATAACATCATGAACACATAGCATATGATAACATAACTTGCATTGATCCACATACATAACCATAACCTCATTATATCCTATCATAATTAGTTTAGCAATTGCTTGCTAAAGGCATAGAAACTCACAACTTGTTGATTAGCACTCCTATGAAGAAGATTAAGTTGCTAGAGTTGATTAGAAGTTGATTTGAGAAGCTATCTTCTTCTACAATTTGATGGAGGCTCCTTCAAGTTGCATTTTGACGGCATACGATGTTGTATCTATTTTTAGTATGGACTAGGGTAGTCTTAGGGTATATTTATAGATTTAGGATGTAGTTTAGGCCCTTAGATTAACCCTAAATTAGGTTAGAGCCGTCAGATTTCGTCACAAGCCCCAAAACACAACCCAAACCCCTTTAGATTGCACCCAGGCCAAACTGGCCGACGGGGGGTCAACCCCTGGGTCGACCCCTTGGGGGGGGGGGGGGTCGACACCCATGTCGACCCTAGTGCCGACACCCTCTGTCTGACGGGGATTTTCCCGCCTCTTCTGAAATTTGAAATTTGAATATTTTAAATCTGTTTTGAATTTTCTGAAACTTCGGATGGCCATAACTTCTTCATACGAAGTCCAAATCACGCAAACTCGGAATCTATCTCAACCAGAATTCCGAGACGAACACAATGGCGCAACCCATTTTCCTTAATTCTCACGTCTGAGATTAATTATTCTTTAATTACTAAACATTAATATTAAGTGAAATTCAGGGTATTACATTCTCCCCTACTTAAAGGATTTCGTCCCCGAAATCTCCAAGTCAAGAAGAACGTATCCTACCAACCAAACAACCATCTACTCAAACCATCAAGCACTGGCATCCATTGTCCTTAAAGTTTCTAATGCTGTATGAACATATGCAAAAAGTGTGTGTATATGTTTCCTGTCTAATGCAAAATCAGGCGGTCTACTGATTCAGTTGACCTCCTTAATGCAAACCATGATAGTGCCATGCATCCAATATGTATGCGAAAGAATCCTATCGACACATACTATTACTACATGTGTGCACAACCATACACCAAAATGCGTCATCCATATGATAACACAACCATTATACATCCATTAATATATCTACCTACACACAATTATATGCAATATGCAATATGTAGTGACTGAGCCGATCTAGTGTCTAAAGTGTGTGTGTATGCATCCATGAGCAACCACTAGCAAACACTTGCATCCACACGCATCCATCAATCATAACATGTCTCAAACACATGTTTCAACCATAGGTTTACCCTATCTAAAGGTCAAAGGTACTAATGAGAGGACATACTAAAGATAAGATAAGTACTAGACAAACGATAAAGGAGAAGTTAAAAGACATACCCACAAAAAGGAATGGGTACAATGAACGCATCTTCGCTTCTGTCTCCCAAGTAGCATTGCTCTCATCCTCTCCCCATTGCACTTTGACTAGTCGAACATCTCTGTTTCTCAACTTCCTAATCTCTGACCCAAGGATGCGGGTAGGAGCTCGACGAATAGTCGCATCATGCTCTACCTCCACTTCTCTAAGCAAGCTCGGCTCTACCACCTCTGCGGTCTCATGTAGGCACTTCCTCAAATGTGACACATGGAATACGTCATGTACCCCACTAAGTCTCTCGGGTAAATCCACTCTATATGCCATCCGTCCAATCCTTTCCTTAATAGGAAACAGTCCTACAAATCTTGGTGCTAACTTCCCCATGGACCCAAAGCGAACAACATTCCGTAATGGAGATACTTTGACAAAGACCATATCCCCAATATCAAACTCCAGATCCATCCTCCTCTTATCCACGTAAGATTTCTGCCTATCTTGCGCTGCTTTCATCCTTCTTCGAATCAAATCAATCTTTTCCGAAGTCTCTCTAACCATATCGGGCCCAAGCAAGATCTTATCCGTAGATTCCCACCAACATGTAGGTGATCGACAAGGCCTTCCATAAAGAGCTTCAAAAGGAGCCATGCCAATACTAGATTGAAAGCTGTTATTATATGCGAATTTCACTAATGGAAGATGCTCTTCCCATGTACCTCCAAAATCTAAGATACAAAGCCTCAAAAGGTCTTCCAGAACACGATTCACCCTCTCGGTCTGGTCGTCCGTCTGAGGATGATATGCGGTGCTTAAACATAACTGAGTCCCTACCGCCTCTTGCAAACTCTTCCAAAACTCGCTAGTGAAGATGGGATCTCGATCGCTCACTATGCTAGAAGGTACACCATGCAACCGAACTATCTCTCAAAGATAAACTGAAGCTAGCCATGGAGCAGTCCTCTTACTCTTCACGGGTATGAAATGGGCGCTCTTAGTAAGTCTGTCTACCACAACCCAAATTCCCGTATTACCCTTTCTCGATCTCGGTAACCCATCAATAAAATCCATCGAGACGCTATCCCACTTCCATTGCGGAACTTCCAATGGGTGAAGCAACCCACCAGGTTTCTTTTGCTCTGCTTTCACTTGTTGGCACACCAAGCATCTAGCGACATACTCGGCCACATCTTTCTTCATACCGGCCCAAAAGAAAACTCGCTTTATGTCTTGGTACATCTTGTCCCCACCGGGATGAATGGTCATCTTTGAACGATGCGCATCATCAAGTATAGCCTTCCTCAACCCTCGTCTTGCGGTACACAATGTCTACTGTCTCTACGCAAGCACCCCCTATCGTCTAGGGTGTACTTACTCAAATGGCTGGTCGACTCCCCCCTTATGAGCCTCTCTACCAATTCAACCAACTGTGGGTCGTCCCGCTATGCCTCGCCAATCCGTCCCAAAAGAGTAGGTCTGACATCTAAGGATGCTAGCAAACCGGGTACAAAGTCAACGGAAGGTCTGAAATCAAACATCGAGATAAATTCCAAGCTTCGTCGTTCCATGAACAATGGACTCAAGGACAACCTTTTTCTGCTTAAGGCGGCTGCCACCACGTTACCCTTGCCAGGGGTATACGCTATCTCGAAATCATAGGATGCTAAGAACTCCATCCACCTTTGCTGTCTCAAGTTCAAATCCTTCTGAGAAAACAAGTACTTTAATGATTTGTGGTCAGTGAACAATTCGAACCTTTCGCCAAGAAGATAATGGCGCCAAGACTTAAGTGCAAAAACAATAGCGGCCAACTCTAGTTCATGGGTAGGGTAATTTTTCTCATGCTTTCTCAACTGCCTTCCCCCATAGGCTATTACCCTTCCCTCTTGCATTAAGACTGCGCCTAGTCCTGTCCCACAAGCATCGGTATAAACAACAAATGGCTTACTCCCATCTGACAACACTAAGACTGGAGCTGTGGTTAAAGCTCTCTTTAACCGTTGGAACGCATCATCACAATCTACGTCCTATGCGAAGACTAGATTCTTCTTTGTCAAGCGAGTTAATGGGGCTGATATCTTCGCGAAGTCCTTGATAAACTTCCTATAGTAGCCAGCCAACCCCAAGAAACACCTCACCTTGGTAGCATTCTTCGGAACCTTCCAATCTTGGATGGATACTACCTTCGCGGGATCCACAGCTATCCCTTCCTTAGAGACCACGTTCCCTAATAACCGCACTTCCTCCAAAAGTGACATTTAGAGAATTTAGCCTTAAGGCTATGCGCTCGAAGAGTCTCCAACACTTACCTAAGTTGTAGGGCATGCTCTTCTTCACTCTTAGAAAAGACTAAGATATCATCCACCAAGACCATCACGAACTTATTAAGGTACTTGTAACAACCCATACCCGCTATGGTCACTCGCTAAGGGAAAGCCATAACATTGGTGGAGTATTTTAAGTGAATATAGAACAGAAAAATTACAACAAGACAGATATAAGTAATACTTGAAAATTTTAAAACATCATTTCATTGCAGCGGAAAGTAAAACATGTTTGGTTACATCACAAAACCATAATAAGAGTCAAGTACAAAATATCCATCCTGATAAATAAAAGTACATAATCCCAATACATGAACTGATAGCCATAAAAGAAAGGGTAAGCTGAGCTTTACATCTATGGTCCAAGCTCCAAAAGAGTAATAAAGCAGCCTGATCAAAGCCCACTCGTGCTGGGCCCACTCTGAGAACCTGAGGGTTGGGAAAAAGATAAAAACAACGGGGTCAGACGTAAGTCTGAGCGAGTCCTATAACTTTAACAATACAATCATTAAAGTAATTAGGGTATGATATAAACTTGGTACGGTGCGACTGGGGATAAATGACTACACTAAGTAGCCAATCAGACTTAGAATGAACTAAGATAACAATAAAGACGCATCTACCCACCCAAGGATAATTACTACACTGCACCACACGAGTCATTACTAACTTAAAGGTTGATCCCACTAAGAGTACTTAGTAAAACTTAATGGTAGTTTCATGTACCCCTAGCTGACTACATAGGTGCCGTCTGCCCCTATCTCCACTAGGTGTACCTACTACCCCCCATTCGATCGGCTCCCTAACGTAGATACCCGTGCTGGTCCCACAGTGGGGTGTATCATCCCCTAAAGTGGCAACCCGATAAACTCAACGGTGCACGGCTTATACCTACACGATGCAACAACGTCTTACCTACCAGCCCGGGTTCCACACACGCATATGAAACCCGTTGGACTTGCGTTGCCACCGCTAACCCGTTTTGGCCTCTTATAGTCAAGCCCAATATGCGTGTCCCGTCCTCGACTTGGGTCGAGCCCACAAAGATACGTTTGGGATATTGGCTGAGATGGGCCCCCATCACTTGGCACAAGCTATCCACCTAAGCTTGGCCCCCACTAGTGAATCCCACTTAACCCTTTAACTATGTTCACTTACATGTTATAATTTTGGTTAAGTATACTAATCGTATTTTCTATTGCCACCCAAGGCAACCCACTAGTTCTCCTCATGCCACCCAAGGCACCCACTTAACCCCTCATGCCCCACTACATGCTAATTTGGTTAAGTGTTTCTTAATTAATTAAGACCGTGATCTTATAAAGACCCCTCACATTAGACTGACATTTTATGGCAACTGGATATGCCGGTTGGTTCCAGGCAGTTTTACACCATAAAAGAGTCTAACCTCGTGTCTTTACAACTATCACGTATTTAATTTATGCCTAAGACCTCTTACATTGGGCCAATCATTTGTAGCTGCTGGATTTGCCGGGTGGTTCCGGGCAGACTTCCGCTACAAAAGGGTCCAACCTCGTGTCTTAGTCGATTAATTACACCTAATTAATCCCCCCATAATTTGTATTAATTATCCCTAATTAATTACACATTTTTAAGAATATGGGTAGACCTAACTCAATAGGTAAATTCCCAATTCCATTGTATGGGTAGACCTAACTCAATAGGTAAATTCCCAACTCCATAATATGGGTAGACCTAACTTAATAGGTAAATTCCCAATTATGTCCATTCATTTTATGTTATGCTTAATCATACCAACTTCACACAATTTTGTTAACATGCATATTAACCCCATCGTTCCCCACGTAATTCGTTCACACAACATGACATATAAATGGGAAGATTCATCATAATTATAATGGGTTCCACTTATCATAACATTAGCATTAACATGGGTTTAAAAGGTGTCAACTTGCATTATAACATTAAACCCAACTAGCATAAATCATTAACCCAAACTTGCATGAATCACATATGTCATAAAGAGGGTAACTTGCATATGCATGTATGACGTACAAAGGGGTAAACTTGCATATACATACATGTCATACAAAGAGGCAAACTTGCACATGAACTTACATATGAGCTTACATATGAACTTGCATAACATGCCATACTTAGAGGCAAACTTGCATATATTATGCATATCATAAAAAGAGACAAACTTGCATATGAACTTGCATCATAACTTGCATATGAACTTGCATAACATGTCACACATAGAGGCAAACTTGCATATGTTATGCGTATAATAAAAAGAGACAAACTTGCATATGAACTTGCATCATAACTTGCATATGAACTTGCATAACATGTCATACATAGAGGCAAACTTGCATAACTAACAAATAGCATAAACTTGCAAACTAACATCATGAACCTATGGCATATGACAACCACAACTTGCATAGATCCACATTTGCAACCATAGCCTCATAATATCCTATCCTAATTAGTTTAGCAATTGCTTGCTAAAGGCATAGGAACTCACAAATAACTAATTAGCACTCCAATGAGGAAGATTAAGTTGCTAGAGTGGATTAGAACTTGATTAGAGTTGATTTGAGATGCTAACTTCCTCTCAACTTGGGTGGAGGCTCCTTCTAGTTTTAATTTGACGGCATGAGGCCCTTGAATCTATTTTTAGTATGAATTAGGGTAGGCTTAGGGTGTATTTATAGATTAGGCAAGTGTTTTAGACCATTAGATTAACCCTAAATTAGATTAGGACCATCAGATCTCGGAAGCTTCCAAAAAACAGCCCCAAAACACAGCCAAACCCTAAAATGGTGCACCAGGCCAAACTGGCCGAGCACCCCCTGTCAACACCCAAGTCGACAGTGCTGTCGACTTGGTCCTAGCCAAGTCGACTGCCCAGTCGACAGGGCTGTCGACTTGGGTAGCTAGGCGGGAATTTTTCCGTCTGCGCCCAATGGCCCCAATTTCGAAATTTGAACCTGAATTTTAAATCTGTTTTAAACTTTGAATTTTCTGTAGACTTTATTGGGCCATACGGACTCCGATTCTCGAAAACTCGGACTCTATTTCGCGTATTTTTCCGAGACGAACGCAATGACGCAGTCCGTTTCCCCCAATTCTCATATCTGAGATTATTTATTCTGCAATTAGTGAATTTTAGCATTAACTGAAATTCGGGGTGTTACATTCTCCCCTCTTTAAAGGATTTCGTCCCCGAAATCTCTAAGCTAAGGAGAATGCATATCCTACCATCCAAACAACCATCTACTCAATCCATCAAACACGGGCATCCATTGTCCTTAAAACAATTTCTAATGATGTATGAGCATATGCAAAAAGTGTGTGTATATGTTCCCTATCTAATGTATGAACATATGCAAACCATGATAGTGCCATGCATCCATTATGTATGCGAGAGAACCCTATCGACACATACAATATCTACATGAGTGCACAATCATTCACCAAAATGCATCATCCATATGATAACACAATCATTATCCATCCATAAATATAGCTACCTACACACAATTATATGCAATATGCAATATGAAGTGACTGAGCCGATCTAGTGTCTAGAGTGTGTGTATATGCATCCACGAGCAACCACTAGCAAACACTTGCATCCACATGCATCCATCAATCATAACATGTCTCAAACACATGTTTCAACCATAGGTTTACCCTATCTAAAGGTCAAAAGTACTAACGAGAGGTCATACTAAAGATAAGATAAGTACTAGACAAACGATAAAGGAGAAGTTAAAAGACATACCCTCAAAAAGGAATGGGTACAATGAACGCATCTTCGCTTCCATCTCCCAAGTAGCGTTGCTCTCATCTTCTCCCCATTGTACTTTGACTAGTTGAACCTCTCGATTCCTCAATTTCCTAGTCTCTGACCCAAGGATGCGAGTAGGAGCTCATCGAATAGTCGCATCACGCTCTACTTCCACTTCTCTAAGCAAGCTCGGCTCTACCACCTCTGCGGTCTCATGTAGGCACTTCCTCAAATGTGACACATGGAATACATCATGTACACCACTAAGTCTGTCGGGCAACTCCACTCTATAGGCCATCTGTCCAATCCTTTCCTTAATAGGAAATGGTCCAACAAACCTTGGTGCTAACTTCCCAACAGATCCAAAGCGAACCAAATTCCGTAACGGAGACACTTTGACAAAGACCATGTCCCCAACATCAAACTCAAGATCCGTCCTCCTCTTGTCCGCATAAGATTTCTGTCTGTCTTGCGCCGCTTTCATCCTTCTTCTAATCAAATCAATCTTTTCCAAAGTCTCTCTAACCATATCGGGCCCAAGCAAGATCTTATCCGTAGATTCCCACCAACATGTAGGTGATCGACAAGGCCTTCCATAAAGAGCTTCGAAAGGAGCCATGCCAATACTAGACTGAAAGCTGTTATTATATGCGAACTCCACCAATGGAAGATGCTCTTCCCATGTACCTCCAAAATCCAAGATACATAGCCTCAAAAGGTCTTCTAAAATACGATTCACCCTCTCAGTCTGGCCGTCCGTCTGAGGATGATATGCGGTGCTCAAACACAACTGAGTCCCTACCGCCTCTTGCAAACTCTTCCAAAACTCGCTAGTGAAGATAGGATCTCGATCGCTCACAATACTGGAAGGTACACCATGCAATCTAACAATCTCTCGAATGTAAACTGAAGCTAGCCATGGAGAAGTCCTCTTACTCTTCACGGGCATGAAATGGGCGCTCTTAGTGAGTCTGTCTACCACAACCAAATTCCCGTATTACCCTTCCTCGATCTTGGTAATCTATTGACAAAATCCATCGAGACACTATCCCACTTCCATAGCGGAACTTCCAATGGGTGAAGCAACCCTCCAGGTTTCTTTTGCTCCGCTTTCACTTGTTGGCACACCAAGCATCTAGCGACATACTCGGCCACGTCTTTCTTCATACCGGCCCAAAAGAAAACTCGCTTCATGTCTTGGTACATCTTGTCCCCACCGGGATGAATGGTCATCTTTGAACGATGTGCATCATCCAAAATAGCCTTCCTCAAACCTTCGTCTTGCGGTACACAAAGTTTACCGTCTCTACGCAACCACCCCTTATCATCTAGGGTGTACCTACTCAAATGGCTGGACGACTCCCCCCTTATGAGCTTCTCTACTAACTCAACCAATTGTGGGTCGTCTCGCTGTGCCTCACCAATCCGTCCCAAAAGAGTAGGTCTAACTTCCAAGGAAGCTAGCAAACCGGGTACAAAGTCAATGGAAGGTCTAAAATCAAACATCGAGATGAATTCCAAGCTTTGCCATTCCATGAATAATGGACTCAAGGTCAACCTTTTTCTGCTTAAGGCGTCTGCCACCACGTTACCCTTGCCAGGGGTATATGCTATATCAAAATCATAGGACGCTAAGAATTCCATCCACCTTTGCTGCCTCAAATTCAAATCCTTCTGAGAGAATAAGTACTTCAAAGATTTGTGGTCTGTGAATAATTCGAACCTCTCACCAAGAAGATAATGGCGCCATGACTTAAGCGCAAAAACAATAGCGGCCAACTCTAGATCATGGGTAGGGTAATTTTTCTCATGCACTCTCAACTGCCTTCCACCATAGGCTATTACCCTTCCTTCTTGCATTAAGACTGCGCCTAGTCCTGTTCCACAAGCATCGGTGTAAACAACAAATGGCTTACTCCCATCTGGCAGCACTAAAACTGGAGCGGTGGTTAAAGCTCTCTTTAACCGTCGGAACGCATCCTCACAATCGACGTCCCATGTGAAAACAAGATTCTTCTTCGTCAAGCGGGTTAATGGAGCTGATATCTTCGCGAAGTCTTTGATAAACTTCCTATAGTAGCCCGCCAACCCTAAGAAACTTCTTACTTCGGTAGCATTCTTCGGAACCTTCCAATCTTGGATGGACACTACCTTCGCGGGATCCACACCTATCGCTTCCTTAGAGACCACGTGCCCTAAGAATCGCACTTCCTTCCTCCAAAAGTGACATTTAGAGAATTTAGCCTTAAGGCTAAGCACTCAAAGAGTCTCCAACACTTCCCTAAGATGTAGGGCATGCTCTTCTTCACTCTTGGAAAAGACCAAGATGTCATCCACAAAGACCACCACGAACTTATTAAGGTACTCCCTGAACACCCTACTCATCAGATCAACAAAGTATGCGGGGGCGTTCGTCAAACCAAATGGCATCACAAGCCACTCATAAAAACCATCCGGAGTCCTAAAGGCAGTCTTCTCTATACTATCCTCAGCCACTCTCAACTGATGAAACCCCGTGGCTAAGTCCAACTGCGAAAACACTGAGGCGCCAACCAACTGATCAAAGAGATCATCAATCCTCGACAATGGGTGTCTATTCTTCTTTGTCAGTTTATTGAGTTCTCTATAGTCTACACAAAGTCTGAGGGACCCATCCGCCTTCGTGGCAAAAACTACTGGAGCACCCCACTCCGATATACTTCGTCTTATGAACCCCTTCTCAAGCAACTCACCCACTTGCTTATGGAGTTCCCTCCTCTCACGAGGAGCCATGTGGCGCACTGGCAAAGATACTGGTTTAGCATTGTCTACCAGATATATTCGAAAGTCTATCTCCCGCTTCGGAGGTAAGCCCTTCACCTCCTCAAACACATCCGAGTACTCCCGGACCACTCTAACAGATCGCAAACTTTCGACCGAAGCGTCAAGCGATTCAAGATAACTTAGCATAACAGATTCCATGGGATTACAAGAGATCTCGAGAGTGTTACCCAAGCGGGTCATGAGCCTAACAACTCTCCTTTCACAATCAAGAACGGCACCATTACTGGATAACCAGTCCATGCCCAAAATCAACCCATAGCCCGTGAAGCCCAAAACAAAAGCATCACATCTAAGCTCAACGCTAAGTATGGAAATCTTCAAACCCAAACACATCATGGACAAATAAGTGGAGCCCCCAATTGGGTTTGAAACAACCAAGGGATCATCTACTAAACTGGTGTCTAAGTGCAGCGACTCAACTAATGATGATGAGATAAACGAATGCGATGCGCCAGAGTCGAATAAAGTACGGACAGGATGATCAAACATAAAGACTAGACTTTCAACGGAAATAATTCTACCTCTCTCCTGAATCGGTGGAACTGCGAGAGCCTGAACTTGCCCCCTTGCCTGACTTGGTGCCATGAGAGCTTGCACCTGTCCTCCAGAGGTAGATCCCGTCCTCTGCCCCTTCTTAGGGCAGTCCTTCACTAGATGCCCTGCTTCGCCACAGTGGAAGCAGCCGGTCTTCTTATTCTTCCGACAATCTTTGCTTAGGTGGCCTGGTGTCCCGCAATTGAAGCACTTCTTATTTCCCTTGCCACCGTTGCCTTTCCCTCCCTTGCTTTGCTGTTTTTGAGGTTTCTTCTGATCTCCTTTCTTTTCGGGTGCCTTATTAGCATTGGGACCCTTCTCTTCCTCATGCATAAGTGCCATGTCTACTAGCTTCTCAAAAGTGGCCACCATAGGGATGTGAGACATAGCCACTCCATGCATCGGTTCGTTCAAGCCTTTAACGAACCTCAAAGCTTTCTTCTCCGGAGTATTCACCATGTCCATGCCAAACCTTGCCAATTGATTAAATTTGTTGACATATTCCTTCACCGATAAGTTTCCTTGCTTTAGAGTCAAGAACCTTTCCATGTACAGATTTTCTTCCGCTCTTGAGAGAAACTTAGCCCCAAACCTTTGCCTGAAATCTGCCCAAGAGTCAACAAGGCGTTCTCCATTAGTGACCTCCCACCAGAACGAGGCCTCTCCCTTCATTAACCAAGTAGCTAACTTAACTTTCTTTCCTTCTTCCATCTCAAAGATGTCTATCAACTCTTCCGTCTCCTTAAGCCAATCCCTAGCTTCCACGAAAGTTTCTGATCCTTGAAAAGATTTCCCTCCCATAGCCTTAAATTCCTTGCAAGTCTTAGCAAATGTATCCGTGCGTGGAGGAGGATGAGGAAGATTGGGTGCAACGGGTGGTGGAGTAACATTTGCTGACCCCGTAGCGGCGGCCCTAGCCTCCATCAATCTCCTATACCATACTGGTATCGTCACACCCGGAATGTTAAGATCTTCAGCCATGCTGAAACGGAAAAGGAAAGATTCAAAACGGAGAATTCAAAAGATAAAGATATGGCTATTGGGGATTATGCTTTTCTTTCAAAAACTTTTTCTCTTAAAAACATGTTTTTGAAAATACTTCTTCCAAAATGTTTTAGAAAAATAGTTTTTCTAAAAATTTTATCTGTTCTGATAACCTTCAGCTCTGATACCACGTGTAACACCCCACACCCGCTATGGTCACTCGCTAAGGGAATGCCATAACATTGGTGGAGTACTTTAAGTGAATATAGAACAGAAAAATTACAACAAGACAGATATAAGTAATACTTGAAAATTTTAAAACATCATTTCATTGCAGCGGAAAGTAAAACATGTTTGGTTACATCACAAAACCATAATAAGAGTCAAGTACAAAATATCCATCCTGATAAATAAAAGTACATAATCCCAATACATGAACTGGTAGCCATAAAAGAAAGGGTAAGCTGAGCTTTACATCTATGGTCCAAGCTCCAAAAGAGTAATAAAGCAGCCTGATCAAAGCCCACTCGTGCTGGGCCCACTCTGAGAACCTGAGGGTTGGGAAAAAGATAAAAACAACGGGGTCAGACATAAGTCTGAGCAAGTCCTATAACTTTAACAATACAATCATTAAAGTAATTAGGGTATGATATAAACTTGGTACGGTGCGACTGGGGATAAATGACTACACTAAGTAGCCAATCAGACTTAGAATGAACTAAGATAACAATAAAGACGCATCTACCCACCCAAGGATAATTACTACACTGCACCACACCAGTCATTACTAACTTAAAGGTTGATCCCACTAAGAGTACTTAGTAAAACTTAATGGTAGTTTCGTGTACCCCTAGCTGATTACATAGGTGCCGTCTGCCCCTATCTCCACTAGGTGTACCCACTACCCCCCATTCGATCGGCTCCCTAACGTATATACCCATGCTGGTCCCACAGTGGGGTGTATCATCCCCTAAAGTGGCAACCCGATAATGTCAACGGTGCACGGCTTATACCTACACGATGCAACAACGTCTTACCTACCAGCCTGGGTTCCACACACGCATATGAAACCCGTTGGACTTGCGTTGCCACCGCTAACCCGTTTTGGCCTCTTATAGTCAAGCCCAATATGCGTGTCCCGTCCTCGACTTGGGTCGAGCCCACAAAGATATGTTTGGGATATTGGCTGAGATGGCCCCCCATCACTTGGCACAAGCTATCCACCTAAGCTTGCCCCCCACTAGTGAATCCCACTTAACCCTTTAACCATGTTCACTTACATGTTATAATTTTGGTTAAGTATACTAATCGTATTTTCTATTGCCACCCAAGGCAACCCACTAGTTCTCCTCATGCCACCCAAGGCACCCACTTAACCCCTCATGCCCCACTACATGCTAATTTGGTTAAGTGTTTCTTAATTAATTAAGACCGTGATCTTATAAAGACCCCTCACATTAGACTGACATTTTATGGCAACTGGATATGCCGGTTGGTTCCGGGCAGTTTTACACCATAAAAGAGTCTAACCTCGTGTCTTTACAACTATCACGTATTTAATTTATGCCTAAGACCTCTCACATTGGGCCAATCATTTGTAGCTGCTGGATTTGCCGGGTGGTTCCGGGCAGACTTCCGCTACAAAAGGGTCCAACCTCGTGTCTTAGTCGATTAATTACACCTAATTAATCCCCCCATAATTTGTATTAATTATCCCTAATTAATTACACATTTTTAAGAATATGGGTAGACCTAACTCAATAGGTAAATTCCCAATTCCATAGTATGGGTAGACCTAACTCAATAGGTAAATTCCCAACTCTATAATATGGGTAGACCTAACTTAATAGGTAAATTCCCAATTATGTCCATTCATTTTATGTTATGCTTAATCATACCAACTTCACACAATTTTGTTAACATGCATATTAACCCCATCGTTCCCCACGTAATTCGTTCACACAACATGACATATAAATGGGAAGATTCATCATAATTATAATGGGTTCAACTTATCATAACATTAGCATTAACATGGGTTTAAAAGGTGTCAACTTGCATTATAACATTAAACCCAACTAGCATAAATCATTAACCCAAACTTGCATGAATCACATATGTCATAAAGAGGGTAACTTGCATATGCATGTATGACGTACAAAGGGGTAAACTTGCATATACATACATGTCATACAAAGAGGCAAACTTGCACATGAACTTACATATGAGCTTACATATGAACTTGCATAATATGCCATACTTAGAGGCAAACTTGCATATATTATGCTTATCATAAAAAGAGACAAACTTGCATATGAACTTGCATCATAACTTGCATATGAACTTGCATAACATGTCATACATAGAGGCAAACTTGCATATGTTATGCATATCATAAAAAGAGACAAACTTGCATATGAACTTGCATCATAACTTGCATATGAACTTGCATAACATGTCATACATTGAGGCAAACTTGCATAACTAACAAATAGCATTAACTTGCAAACTAACATCATGAACCTATGGCATATGACAACCACAACTTGCATAGATCCACATTTGCAACCATAGCCTCATAATATCCTATCCTAATTAGTTTAGCAATTGCTTGCTAAAGGCATAGGAACTCACAAATAACTAATTAGCACTCCAATGAGGAAGATTAAGTTGCTAGAGTGGATTAGAACTTGATTAGAGTTGATTTGAGATGCTAACTTCCTCTCAACTTTGGTGGAGGCTCCTTCTAGTTTTAATTTGACGGCATGAGGCCCTTGAATCTATTTTTAGTATGAATTAGGGTAGGCTTAGGGTGTATTTATAGATTAGGCAAGTGTTTTAGAATCATTAGATTAACCCTAAATTAGATTAGGACCATCAGATCTCGGAAGCTTCCAGAAAACAGCCCCAAAACATAGCCAAACCCTAAAATGGTGCACCAGGCCAAACTGGCCGAGCACCCCCTGTCGACACCCAAGTCGACAGTGCTGTCGACTTGGTCCTAGCCAAGTCGACTGTTCAGTTGACAGGGCTGTCGACTTGGGTAGCTAGGCGGGAATTTTTCCGCCTGCGCCCAATGGCCCCAATTTCGAAATTTGAACCTGAATTTTAAATCTGTTTTAAACTTTGAATTTTCTGTAAACTTCATTGGGCCATAACTGGGCCATACGGACTCCGATTCTCGAAAACTCAGACTCTATTTCGCGTATTTTTACGAGACGAACGCACTGACGTAGCCCGTTTCCCCCAATTTTCACATCTGAGATTATTTATTCTGCAATTAGTGAATTTTAGCATTAACTGAAATTCGGGGTGTTACAGTACTCCCTGAACACCCTACTCATCAAATCAACAAACTATGCTGGGGTGTTCGTCAAACCAAATGGCATCACAAGCCAATCATAGAAACCATCCGGAGTCCTAAAGGCAGTCTTGTCTATGCTATCCTCAGCCACTCTCAACTGATGAAACCCCGTGGCCAAGTCCAACTGCGAAAACACTGAGGCGCCAACCAACTGATCAAAGAGATCGTCAATCCTCGGCAATGGGTGTCTATTCTTCTTTGTGAGCTTGTTGAGTTCTCTATAGTCTACACAAAGTCTGAGGGACCCATCCGCCTTCGTGACAAAAACTACTGAAGCACCCCACTCCGATATACTTCATCTTATGAACCCTTTCTCAAGCAACTCCCTACTTGCTTATGGAGTTCCCTCCTCTCACGAGGAGCCATGTGGCGCACTGGCAAAGATACTGGCTTAGCACTATCCACCAGATATATTCGGAAGTCTATCTCCGGCTTCGGAGGTAAGCCCTTCACCTCCTCGAACACATCCGAGTACTCCCGGACCACTCTAACAGATCGCAAACTCTCGACCGAAGCGTCAAACGATTCAAGATAACTTAGCATAACAGAATCCATGGGATTACAAGAGATTTCGAGAGTGTTACCCAAGCGGGTCATGAGCCTAACAACTCTCCTTTCACAATTAAGAACGACACCATTACTGGATAACCAGTCCATGCCCAAAATCAACCCATAGCCAGTGAAGCCCAAAACAAAAGCATCACATCTAAACTCAACGCTAAGTATGGAAATCTTCAAACCCAAACATATCATGGACAAATAAGTGGAGCCCCCAATTGGATTTGAAACAACCAAGGGATCATCTACTAGACTGGTGTTAAGTGCAGTGACTCAACTAATGATGATGAGATAAATGAATGCGATGCGCCAGAGTCAAACAAAGTATGGACAGGATGATCAAACAGAAAAACCAGACTTTCAACGGAAATAGTTCTACCTCTTTCCTGAATCGGTGGAACCGCGAGAGCCTGAACTTGCCCCCTTGCCTGACCTGGTGCCACAAGAGCTTACACCTATCCCCCTGAGGTAGATCCCATCCTCTGCCCCTTCTTAGGGCATTCCTTCACTAGATGCCCTGCTTCGCCACAGTGGAAGCAGCCAGTCTTCTTCTTCTTCTTCTGACAGTCTTTGCTTAGGTGGCCTGGTGTCCCGCAATTGAAGCAATTCTTCTTTCCCTTGCCACCGTTGCCTTTCCCACCCTTGTTTTGCTGTTGCTGTTGAGGTCTCTTCTGATCTCCTTTCTTCTCGGGTGCCTTATTAGCATTGGGACCCTTCTCTTCCTCATGCATGAGTGCCATGTCTACTAGCTTCTCAAAGGTGGCCCCCATAGGGATGTGAGTCATAGCCAATCCATGCATTGGTTCATTCAAGCCCTTAACGAACCTCAAAGCCTTCTTCTTCGGTGTATTCACCATATCTATGCCAAATCTTGCTAGCTGATTAAACTTGTTGACATATTCCTTTACTGATAGGTTTCCTTGCTTTAGAGTCAAGAACCTTTCCATATACAAGTTTTCCTCCGCCCTTGAGAGAAACTTTGCCACAAACCTTTGCCTGAAATCCGCCCAAGAGTCAACAGGGCGCTCTCCATTAGTGACCTCCCACCAGAACGAGGCCTCTCCCTTCATTAACCAAGCAGCTAACTTGACTTTCTTTCCTTCTTCCATCTCAAAGATATCTATCAACTCTTCCACCTCCTTAAGCCAATCTCTAGCTTCCACAAAAGTTTCTGATCCTCGAAAAGGTTTCCCTCCCATAGCCTTAAATTCCTTGCAAGTCTTAGAAAAAGTATCCGTGCGAGCAGGAGGAGGGGGAGGATGATCGGGTGCTACTGTTGGTGGAGGAACATTTGCTGGACCCGCAGTGGCGGCCCTAGCCTCCATCAACCTCCTATACCATACTGGTATCGCTACACCGTCCGGAATGTTAAGATCTTCAGCCATGCTGAAATGAAAAAGGAAAGATTCAAAACGGAGAATTCGAAAGATAAAGATATGGATATTGGGGATTATGCTTTTCTTTCAAAAAATTTCTCCCAAAAGACATGTTTTTGAAAATACTTCTTCCAAAAATATTTTTTAGAAAAATAGTTTTCTAAAAATTTTATCTGTTCCGGTAACCTTCAGCTCTGATACCACGTGTAACGCCCCACACCCGCTAAGGTCACTCACTAAGGGAATGCCTTAACTTCGGTGGAGTATTTAAGTGAATATAGAACAGAAAAATTACAACAAGACAGATATAAATAATACTTGAAATCTAAAACATCATTTCATTGCAGCAGAAGATAAACATGTTTGGTTACATATCAAAACCAACTAAAACAAGAGTCAAGTACTAAATATCCATCCTGATAAAACATAAGTACATAATCCCACTACATAACTAATAGCCATAATAGAAAAGATAAGCTAGGCTTTACATCACGGTCCAAGCTCCAAAAGATAGATAAAGAAATCTGATGAAAGCCCACTATTGCTAGGCCCAACCAGAGGACCTGAGGGGGAAAAAGATAAAAACAACGGGGTCAGACATAAGTCTGAGTGAGCCCTATAACTCTAACAATAAAATCATTAAAGTAATTAGGGTATGATATAAACTTGGTACGGTGATGACTGGGGATAAATGACTACACTAAGCAGCCAACTAGACATAGGATGAACTAAGATAACGGTAAAGACGCATCTACCCACCCAAGGGTAATTACTAACTGCACCACACCAGTCATTCCTACTTAAAGGTTGATCCCACCCAAGGACTTAAAAAATTTAACTAGTAGTTTCGTGTACCCCAGCTGACTACATAGGTGCCGTCTGCCCCTATCTCCACTAGGTGTACCCACTACTCCCCAAGCGATTGGCTCCCTAACGTAGATACCCGTGCTAGCCCCACAGTGGGGTGTATCACTCCCCAAAGTGGCAACCCGATACAACCAACGGTGCACGGCTTATACCTACACGATGCAACAACGTCTTACCTACCAGCCCGGGTCCAGACACGCATATGAAACCCGTTGGACTTGCGTTGCCACCGCTAACCCGTTTTGGCCTCTTATAGTCAAGCCCAGTACGCGTGTCCCGTCCTCGACATGGGACGAGCCCAATAAGATACATATGGGTTACTGGTTGAGATGGGCCCCCACAATCTACCCACCTAAGCTTGTCCCTTTTTCTAGTGCATACCACTTAACCCTTTAATCATGTTCAATTACATGTTTCCACTTGGTTAAGTATTCTAATCGTATTTTCTATTGACACCCAAGGCAACCCACTAGATTTCCACATGCCACCCAAGGCACTTACTTGATTTCCACATGCCACCCAAGGCACCCACTTAACCCCTCATGCCACACTACATGCTTATCTGGTTAAGTGTTTCTTAATTGATTAAGAACGTAAACTTTGTAAAGACCTCTCACATTAGACTGTCTTTTATGGTAGTTGGATTTGCCGGTCGGTTCCGGGCAGCCTTACGCCATAACATAGTCAAACCTCGTGTCTTTACACTTGTCACGTATTTAGTTTATGCCTAAGACCTCTCACATTGGGCCAATCATTTGTAGCCGCTGGATTTGTCGGTCGGTTCCGGGCAGTCTTACGCCATAACAGAGTCTAACCTCGTGTCTTTACACTTGTCACGTATTTAGTTTATGCCTAAGACCTCTCACATTGGGCCAATCATCTGTAGCCGCTGGATTTGCCGGTCGGTTCCGGGCAGTCTTATGCTACAAAAGGGTCCAACCTCGTGTCTTAGTTGATTAATTACACCTAATTAATCACCCCCATAATTTGTATTAATTATCCCTAACTAATTACAAATTTAACGATGTACATAATTGACTCAATTATGTCCATCCACTTTATGGTATGCATAATCATACCAACTTCACACCATTTTATTAACATGAATATTAACCCCATCATTCCCCACGTAATACGCTAACATGACATACTTAAAAGGGAAGATTCATTACAAATACAATGGGTTCAACTTAGCACAACATTAGCATCAATATGGGTTTTAAAGGTGTCAACATGCATATATGACCATGGCATCAAACCCAACTAGCATAAATAATCAACCCAAACTTGCATGAAACACATATGTCATAAAGAGAGTAACTTGCATAAGTTACTTATGTCATACAAAGGGGTAAACTTGCATATGTATGTATGACATACAAAGGTGTAAACTTGCACATGTTACTTGCATATAATCAAACACCAAACTTGCATAACATGTCATATATGAACTTGCATATAATCAAACACCAAACTTGCATAACATGTCATATATGAACTTGCATATAATCAAACACCAAACTTGCATAACATGGTGTCATAATGGATCAATGTTTATCATACTGATTTGCATAACTAGCATCATGAACTCATAGCATATGACTTGCATAACATCATGAACACATAGCATATGACTTGCATAACATCATGAACACATAGCATTTGACTTGCATAACTTGCATAACATCATGAACACATAGCATATGACTTGCATAACTTGCATAACATCATGAACACATAGCATATGACTTTCATAACTTGCATAACATCATGAACACATAGCATATGACTTGCATAACTTGCATAACATCATGAACACATAGCATATGATAACATAACTTGCATTGATCCACATACATAACCATAACCTCATTATATCCTATCATAATTAGTTTAGCAATTGCTTGCTAAAGGCATAGAGACTCACAACTTGTTGATTAGCACTCCTATGAAGAAGATTAAGTTGCTAGAGTTGATTAGAAGTTGATTTGAGAAGCTATCTTCTTCTACAATTTGATGGAGGCTCCTTCAAGTTGCATTTTGACGGCATAACGACGTTGTATCTATTTTTAGTATGGATTAGGGTAGTCTTAGGGTGTATTTATAGATTTAGGATGTAGTTTAGGCCCTTAGATTAACCCTAGATTAGGTTAGAGCCGTCAGATTTCGTCACAAGCCCCAAAACACAGCCCAAACCCCTTCAGATTGCACCCAGGCCAAACTGGCCGACAGGGGGGTCGACCCCTGGGTCGACACATGGGTCGACCCCTTGGGGGGGTAGACACCCATGTCGACCCTAGTGTCGACACCCTCTGTCTGGCGGGGATTTTCCCGCCTCTTCTGAAATTGAAATTTGAATATTTTAAATCTGTTTTGAATTTTCTGAAACTTCGGATGGCCATAACTTCTTCATACGAAGTCCAAATCACGCAAACTCGGACTCTATCTCAACCAGAATTCCGAGACGAACACAATGGCATAACCCGTTTCCCTTAATTCTCACGTCTGAGATTAATTATTCTTTAATTACTAAACATTAATATTAAGTGAAATTCGGGGTGTTACAAACCACTAGCAAACACTTGCATCCACTTTGCATCCATCATACATAACATGTCTCAAACACATGTTTCAACCATAGGATTATCCTAACTAAAGGTCAAAGATACTAGCGAGAGGACATATTAAAGATAAGATAAGTACAAGCTAAGCGATAAAGGAGAAATTAAAGGACATACCCTCAAAAAGAAAAGGGTACAACGAACGCATCTTCTCTTCCATCTCCTAAGTAGCGTTGCTCTCATCATCTCCCCATTGCACTTTGACTAGTCTGACCTCTCGATTCCTTAACTTCTTGATCTCCAACCCAAGAATGCGCGTAGGAGCTCGTCGAATTGTCACATCACGCTCTATCTCCACCTCTCTAAGCAAGTTCGGCTCTACCACCTCCGCGGTCTCGTGCAAGCACTTCCTCAAATGTGACACATGGAATACGTCGTGTACACCACTAAGTCTCTCAGGCAACTCCACTCTATATGCCATCTGTCCAATCTTCTCCTTAATAGGAAACGACCCTACAAACTTTGGTGCTAACTTCCCAATGGACCCAAAGAGAACAACGTTCCGTAATGGAGACACTTTAACAAAGACCATGTCCCCAACCTCAAACTCAAGATCTGTCCTCCTCTTATCCGCATAAGATTTTTGCCTATCTTGCGCCGTCTTCATCCTCCTTCGTATCAAGTCGATCTTTTCCGAAGTCTTTCTAATCATATCGGGCCCAAATAAGATCTTATCCGTAGATTCCCACCAACATGTAGGTGAACGACAAGGTCGTCCATAAAGAGCTTCGAAAGGTGCCATGCCAATGCTAGACTAAAAGCTGTTATTATATGCGAACTCTACCAATGGAAGATGCTCTTCCCATGTACCCCCAAAGTCTAGGATACATAGCCTCAAAAGATCCTCTAAAATGAGATTCACCCTCTCGGTCTGGCGGTCCGTCTGAGGATGATATGCGGTGCTCAAACATAACCGAGTCCCTACCGCCTCTTGTAAACTTCTCCAAAATTTGCTAGTGAAAATAGGATTGCGGTCGCTCACTATGCTAGAAGGAACACCGTGCAAACGAACTATCTCTTGAACGTATACAGAAGCTAACCATGGAGCAGTCCTCTTACTCTTCATGGGAATGAAATGAGAGCTTTTAGTAAGTCTGTCTACTATAACCCAAATCCCCGTATTACCCTTCCTTGATCTTGGTAATCCATCCACAAAATCCATCGAGACACTTTCCTATTTCCATAGTAGAACCTCCAATGGGTGAAGCAACCCACCGGGTTTCTTTTGCTCCGCTTTTACTTGTTGGCACACCAAACATCTAGCGACATACTCGGCCACATCTTTCTTCATGCCGGCCCAAAAGTAAACTCGTCTCATGTCCATGTACATCTTGTCCCCGCCGGGATGAATGGCCATCTTCGAACGATGTGCTTCATCAAGAATATTCTTCCTTAGGTCATCGTCTTTTGGTACACAAAGTCTATTATCCCTACGTAACCAACGCTTATCATCTAGGGTATACCTACGAAGATGGCTTGATGACTCCCCTCTTTTGAGATTTTCTACTAACTCAACCAACTGTGGGTCGTTTCGCTGTGCCTCGCCAATCCATCCCAAAAGCGTAGGTCTGACCTCCAAGGATGCTAGCAAACCGGGTACAAAGTCAACCGAAGGTCTATAGTCAAACATCAAAATGAATTCTAAGTTTCGCCGCTCAACAAACAAAGGACTTAAGGATAATCTTTTTCTACTTAAGTCATCGGCCACTACGTTACCCTTGCCAGGGGTATATGCTATCTCGAGGTCGTAGGACGCTAAGAACTCCATCCACCTTTGCTGCCTTAAGTTCTAGTCCTTTTGAGAGAATAAGTATTTTAAAGATTTGTGGTCAGTGAATAATTCGAATTTCTCGCCAAGAAGATAATGACGCCAAGACTTAAGCGCGAAAACAATAGCGGCCCACTCTAGGTCATGTGTAGGGTAAATTTTCTCATGCGCTCTCAACTGCCTTCCACCATAGGCTATTACCCTTCCCTCTTGCATTAAGACTGCGCCTAGTCCTGTCCTACAAGCATCGGTATAAACAGTAAACGGCTTACTCCCGTTTGGCAACACTAAGACTGGGGCTGAAGTCCAAGCTCTCTTCAAACGTTGGAACGCATCATCACAATCTACGACCCATGTGAAAACTAGGTTCATCTTCGTCAAGCGTGTTAATGGAGCTGATATCTTTGCGAAATCTTTGATAAACTTCTTATAGCAGCCAGCCAACCCAAGAAACTTCTTACTTCGGTAGCATTTTTAGGGACCTTCCAATCTTGGATGGCCACCACCTTCGCGGGATCCACAGCTATCCCTTCTTTGGAAACCACATGCCCTAAGAACCGTACTTCCTTCCTCCTGAAGTGACACTTAGAAAATTTAGCTTTAAGGCTATGCGCCCGTAGGGTCTCCAACACTTCCCTAAGATGCAGGGCATGCTCTTCTTCATCCTTAGAAAAGATCAAGATGTCGACTACAAAGACTACCACGAATTTATTAAGGTACTCCCTAAACACCCTACTCATCAGATCAGCAAAGTATGCGGGGGCTTTTGTCAAACCGAAGGGCATCACTAGCCATTCGTAGAAACCGTCCGGAGTCCTAAAGACTGTCTTGTCTATGCTATCCTCAGCCACTCTTAACTAATGGAAACCAGTGGCTAAGTCCAACTGCGAAAACACTGAGGCGCCAACTAACTGATCGAAGAGATCGTCAATCCTCGGTAGTGGGTGTCTGTTCTTCTTAGTAAGTTTATTAAGTTCTCTATAGTCCACACAAAGTCTAAGGGACCCATCCGCCTTCATGGCAAATACTACTGGAGCACCCCACTCCGATATACTTCGTCTTATGAACCCCTTCTCAAGCAACTCCTTCACTTGCTTATCGAGTTCCCTCCTTTCACGAGGAGCCATGTGGCGTACTGGCAAAGATACTGGTTTTGCATTATCCACAAGATATATTCGAAAATCTATCTCCCGCTTCGGAGGCAATCCCTTCACCTCCTCAAACACATCCGAATATTCTCGGACAACTCTAACAGATCGTAGATTTTCCTCAGACGCGTCAAGCGATTCTAAATAACTTAGCATAATAGAATTTATGGGATTACAAAAGATTTCGAGAGTGTTTCCAAGGCGAGTCACGAGCCTAACTACTCTCCTTTCACAATCAAGAACGGCCCCATTTCTGGATAACCAATCCATTCCTAAAATTAGCCCATAGCCCGTGAAGCCCAACACATAAGAATCACATTTTAACTCAACGCTAAGTATAGAAATTTTCAAATCCAAACACATCATGGACAAATAAGCTGAACCCCCTATTGGATTCAAAACAACTAAGGGATCCTCTACTAAACTGGTGTTTAAGTGCTGTGATTCAACTAATAATGTAGAGATAAAGGAATGCGATGCGCCCGAATCGAATAAGGTACGGACATGATGATCAAACAGAAAAACTAAGCTTTCAACAGAAATGGTTCTACCTCGTTCTTGCAGCGGTGGGACCGTGAGAGCCTGAACTTGTCCCCTTGCTTGCCCTGGTGCCATAAGAGCCTGCACCTGTCCTCCCGAGGTAGACCCTGCCCTCTGCCCCTTCTTTGGGCAGTCCTTCACTAGATGTCCCACTTCATCACAATGAAAACAACCAGTCTTCTTTTTCTTTCGGCAATCCTTGCTAAGATGGCCTAGTGTCCCACAGTTAAAGCATTTCTTCTTTCCCTTGCCATTATTGTCTTCACCACCCTTCTTGTTTTGCTGTTGCGATTTCTTCTGATCCCCTTTCTTCTCGGGTGCCTTATTAGCATTAGCGCTTTTCTCCTCGTGCATGAGCGCCATTTCTACTAGCTTCTCAAAGGTGGCCCCATAGAGATGTGGGTCGTAGCCAACCCTTGCAATGGTTCATTCAATCCATTAACGAACCTCAGAGCCTTCTTCTCTGGCGTGTTCACTAAGTCCAAGCCAAACCTTGCTAACTGATTAAATTTGTTGACATATTCTTTCACTAATGAGCTTCCTTGCTTCAACGTCAAGAACCTATCCATATATAGATTTTCTTCCGCCCGTGAGAGAAACTTCGCCTCAAACCTACGTCTGAAATCCGCCCAAGAATCAACAGGACGCTCCCCATTAGTGACCTCCCACCAAAACGAGGCCTCTCCCTTCATTAACCAAGCTGCTAAACGAACTTTCCTCCCTTCTTCTACTTTAAAGATTTCTAGCAATTCTTTCACCTCCTTAAGCCAATCTCTAGCTTCCACAAACGTATCTGACCCTTGAAAAGGTATTCCACCCATAGCATTAAATTCCTTGCACGTCTTTGCAAAAGTATCTACGCGAGGAGGAGGAGGAGCAGGTGCAACTGGTGGTGGAGGAACATTGGCTGGACCCGCAGCGGCCCTAGCCTCTAATAACCTCCTATACCATCCTGGTATCGTTACACCATCCAGAAGGTTAAGATCTTTAGCCATGCTAAAACGAAAAAGGAAAGATTCAAAATGGAGAATTCGAAAGATAAAGATATATGGCTATTGGGGATTATGTTTTTCATAAAAACTTTCCTCTTTAAATAACTCATTAAGACATGTTTTTGAAAAAACTTCTTCCAAAAATACTTTAGAAAAACAGTTTTTCTAAAATTTTTATCTATTCTGGTAAACTTAAGCTCTGATACCACGTGTAACACCCCACGTCCATTAATGTCACTCACAATGGGAATGCATTAACTTCCATGGAGGTTTTAAGTGAATATAGAACAGAAAAATTACAACAAGACAGATAATAAGTTGTACGTGGAAATCTAAGACTTCATTTTATTGCAGCGGGAATTAAACATGTTTGTTACATCATAAACCATAAATCAGAGTCAAGTACAATATCCATCTTGCTAAAACAAAATACATAATCCCATTACACAAATAGAGATTAAAGAAGATAACAAGCTAGACTTTACTTCAACGGTCCAAGCTTTCCAAGAGAGATAAAGCAATCCAATCAAACTCCACTAGAGCTGGGGCCAACCTGAGGACCTGGAGGGGAAAAAATGATAGAAATGGAGGGGATCAGACATAAAGTCTGGCGAGTATGATAATTCTAACAATACTATTATCAAAATAACTAGACTAAGGCATAAGCTGGAAAACAAGGAAATGTCTATGAACTGTTAGCTATGGAAGAGCAGATAAAGATAACGTTGAAGATAACGTTAAAGGCATACCTAATTACTAACGAATAATTACTACACTACACCGCACATTACTACACTACACCGCACCAGTCACCCTAAAGGTTGATCCCACTTGGTTCAAACAAAAACTATATAAATAGCCTTGCGTACCCCTAGTTGACTACATAGGTGTCGTCTGCCCCTATCTCCACTAGGTGTACCCACTACCCACTTTCGATCGGCTCCCTACTCGTAGATACCCGTGTTGGCCCCACAGTGGGGTGTATCACTCCCCTAAAGTGGAAACCCGATACAACTTGAGAATGCACAGCTTATATCTACACGATGCAACAACGTCTTACCTACCATCCCGGGTCCACACACGCATATGAAACCCGTTGGACTTGCGTTGCCACCGCTACCCTGTTTTGGCCTCTTATAGTCAAGCCCAGCATGCGTGTCCCGTCCTCGACTTGGGTCGAGCCCACAAAGATACGTTTGGGATACTGGTTGAAATGGGCCCCCACAAGCTACCCACCTAAGCTTGTCACTAGTACATCCCACTTAACTCTCTTAGTCATGTTCATTTACTTGTGTGTTTGGTTAAGTCTTACTAATCGTATTTCACATGCCACTAAGGGCACCCACTAGATTCCTCATGCCACCCAAGGCACCTACTTAACCCCCATGTCCCACCCTACATGTTTATCTGGTTAAGTATTTCTTAATTCATTCAGGCCATAACCTCATAAAGACCTCTCACATTAGACTGGCATTTATGGCAGCTGGATTTACCGGGCGGGTCCGGGCCGTCTTACACCATAAAGGAGTCTAACCTCGTGTCTTTACAACTGTTATGCTTTAGTTTAGGCCTAGGACCTCTCACATTGGGCTGACATTTGTGACCACTGGATTTGCCGGGCGGGTCCGGGCAGGTTTACGTCACAAACGAGTCCAACCTCGTGTCCTAAGCATTGATTAACACTTATAATCTTTTACCCCAGTTTTAATAATTCCCTATTCAAATTATTAATTAAGTCCACTTTTAATGATGTCCATAATTGACTCAATTATGGCCATCCACTTATGGCATGCAAAATCATATCAATTGCACCCCAACTTCTTAATATTAAATCCTTAATATTACCCCTACCCCACGTTTATACGTTCGCTTATTCAACGCAGAATATGCGTTAGACTCGAATAGTCTAACTCATAGCACAAAATAAATTATCACAACACATAAACAAATAAAATAGATCTAATTGTGATAGAGGTGGAACTTGCATGAACCTGCACATGTCATGGATCTAAAGGTGTCAACTTGTTTGGTAAAATGATACAATTTACATGATATGATCATAACCCAATTTATGTATGAACTTGCATATAGGGTTTTATGCAACATAATGATAGTGTGAACTAGCATCTAATACATAGAACTCACATATGTCATAGCATAATTCTAGATGTCATAATTCTAGCTCTAAAGGGATGTCATGGCATATGTTCATAATCTTAATCAATCTAACTTGCATACATGGTTTGTCATATAGATCAACATAGCCCAAACATTATGATTTGATTAACATGAAGTAATTAGCATAGATAATAACATCATGACTTTATAACATGTATGATTTATCACAACTTAGCATAGGAACTTGCAACATATACAATATCATCATAGCATGATTTACAACATATAGGATATCATCATCACATAACATAGGATTTATAACATACATGATAGCATAACGTTTACAACAACATATATGACAATCCACAACATTCACTTATAATCCACTTATGACTTAATCGAATTAGTTTAACAATAATCTTGTTAAGATCATCATACTCACAATTAGAAGAGAAAGAGAGTCTTGATTTGCTTTAGAGTTGAGTAGAATTAGGGTTTTGATTTGCTTTCTTCCTTCTTAGTTGGCAGCGGCTAGACTGAATTCCATGGCGGCGGTATGACGGTAGCTATTCTATTTTTCATGTGAGTTAGAGTGAGAGACTACCTAGGTATTTATAGAGTTTAGGGTTTATTTAGACCGTCAGATCAATTCAGAACTAACCTGAACCGTTTAATTTGCCAACTCAGCCCTAAAGACACATCAGCAGCTCAAGATTGGGCTTAGTCAAAACCCTAGCCGACTGACCAGGTCGACACTATAGTCGACCTAGGGGGGGGGGAGGGGGGAGGTCGACACTAGTGTCGACTCCCTAGTCTACCTGCCTGGGCGGGAATTTTTCCGCCCAGCCCGCTTCTGCACTTTCAGTTTGAATTTTTAAATATCCTGTGAGCTGTTTTGAATTTTCTGAAACTTCCGATGGCCATAACTTCTTCATACGAAGTCCTGTTCACGCAAACTCAAACTCTATCTCAACCAGAATTCCGAGACGAACACAATGGCAATACTCATTTCCCACAATTCTCACGTCTGAGATTAGTTATTCTTTATTTTGTGAATATTAATGTTAATAGAATTACGGGGTGTTACATATATGGACGTATACAAATTCAAAATTTGAAAGGATAAGAACGTACATATAAGGAAATAAAGAAAATATATGTATATATATGAGAATATATATATATATATGCATACAGAAGATAAAATTCAAGATAAGGCTACAGTCAATGAATTGTTCTGATTAGAAGATTGATTTGGTTATTGACATTTGACCTGAAACCCCATATATATACATGCCGTTTTGATGTTCAAAGGCGGGTTGACCGTGGCAGGAATTCGATTTACTATTTTTTGGAATATGATGCACCATGTTATATTTCTATTTCATCCCCATAAAAGAGTTTTCAAAATTCATATAGTGCAATCTTGTAATTTCAAACTGATGTTGCACCTCAAGACTTCGATGTTGCACCCAACAAACGTGGGTTGTTCCGCCATCCACAACTTTTTATCCATTTTGAGTTACCGGAACCATAACCAGTCAAAACAAAGCTCTCTCATAGATCTATAGGGCTAACAGGTTCCATACATCTCAACATAGTTCAAGGACAAAGAAATTCAATCTTTGTGACTTTCTGGAATATCGAAAGCATTTTTAGCTCAATATTTCACATGTTATTTTGTTGGTCAAATGGGGTCGACTGTGGTATGAATTCGATTTACTATTTTTGGAATATGATGTGCCATGTTATATTTCTAGTTCAGCCCCATAAACGAGTTTTCAAAAGTCATATAGTGCAATCATGGATTTTCAAACAGATGTTGCACCTTAAGATTTCGGTGTTGCAACCAATAGACGTGGGTTGTTCCGGCAACCATAACTTTGTATTCATTTTGAGTTACTAGAACCATAACCAGTCAAACCGAAGCTCTCTCATAGATCTATAGGACTAACAGGTTCCACCCATCTCGTGTTAGTTCAGTAAACAAGAAATTCAATCTTAATGACTTTTGGGAACATCGAAAGCTTTTTCCAGCTCAATTTTTCACATGTCGTTTTGTTGGTTAAAGGGGGTTGACCGTGGTCGGAATTTGATTCACTATTTTTTTGAATATGATTCAAGATGTTATATTTCTATTTCGTCCACATAGATGAGTTTCAAAATTCATACAGTGCAATCTTCGAATTTCAAACAGATGTTGCACCTCAAGACTACGTTGTTGTACCCAATAGACGTTGGTTTTTCCACCAACTATAACTTTGTATCCATTTAGAGTTACTAGAACCATAACCAGTCAAAACGAAGCTCTCTCATAGATCTATAAGACTAATAGGTTCCACCCATCTCATGTTAGGTCAGTATCCAAGAAATTCAATTCTAATGACTTTCGGGAACATCGAAAGCTTTTTTAGCTCAATTTTTCATGTGTCGTTTTGTTGGTCAAAGTGGTGTTGACCGTGGTCGGAATTCAATTTACTATTTTTGAGTTACTAAAACCATAACCAGTAAAAACGAAGCTCTCTTATAGATCTATAGGTCTAAACGGTTCCACCCTTCTCATGTTAGTTTAGTAACCAAGAAATTCAATCTTAATGACTTTTGGGAAAATCGGAATTTTTTAGCTCAATTTTTCACATGCCATTTTGTTGGTCAAAGGGGGTTTGACTATGGTCGGAATTCGATTTACTGTTTTTTGGAATAAGATGCACCGTGTTTTATTTCTAACTCATCCCCATAAACGAGTTTCCAAAAGTCATATAGTGCAATCTTGAATTTTCAAACTGATGTTGCACCTCAAGACTTCGATGATGCACCAAACAGACGTGGGTTTTTCCATCAACCATAACTTTGTATCTAATTTGAGTTACTAGAACCATAACCAGTCAAAACGAAGCTCTCTCGTAGATTTATGGGTCTAACAGGTTCAACCCATATCATCTTAGTTCAGTAATAAATAAATTCAATCTTAATGACTATTAGGGACATCGAAAGCTTTTTTAGCTCAATTTTTCACATGCCGTTTTGTTGCTCAAAGGAGGGTTGACCGTGGTAGGAATCCGATTTACTATTTTTTGGAATATGATGCACCATGTTATATTTCTATTTCATCCTCATAAACGAATTTTCAAAAGTCATATAGTGCAATCTTGGATTTTCAAGCAGATGTTGCACCTCATGACTTCGATGTTGCACTGAACAAACGTGGGTTGTTCCGCCAACCATAACTTTGCATCCATTTTGAGTAACTAAAACCATAACCAGTCAAAACGAAGCTCACTCGTAGATTTATGGGGCTTACAGGTTCAACCCATCTCATCTTAGTTTAGTAGCAAAGAAATTCAATCTTAATGACTATTGGGAACATCGAACGCTTTTTTAGTACAACTTTTCACATGCCGTTATGTTGGTTAAAGGGGGGTTGACCGTTGCAGGAATTCATTTTACTATTTTTTTGGAATATAATGCACCATGTTATATTTCTATTTCATCTCCATAAATGAGTTTTCAAAAGTCGTACATGGCAATCATGGATTTTCAAACAGATATTTCACCTCAAGACTTCGATGTTGCACCCAACAGACGTGGATTTTTCCATCGAACATAACTTTGTATCTATTTAGAGTTACTAGAACCATAACTAGTCAAAATGAAGCTCTCTCATAGATCTACAGGTCTAATAGGTTCCACCCATCTCATCTTAGTTTAGTAACCAAGAAATTCAATGTTAATTACTATTGGGAACAACGAAAGCTTTTTTAGCTCAATTTTTCACATGCCGTTTTGTTGGTCAAAGGGGGTTTACCGTGGTTGGAATTCGATTTACTATTTTTTTGAATATGACGCGCCATGTTATATTTCTATTTCATCCCCATAAATGAGTTTTCAAAAGTCATACAGTGCAATCGTGGATTTTCAAACTGATGTTGCACCTCAAAACTTCGATGATGTACCCAACAGACATGGGTTTTCCAGTCAACCATAACTTCGTATCCATTTTGAGTTACTTAAACCATAACCTATCAAAATGAAGCTCTCTCACAGATCTATAGGACTAACAAGTTCCACCATCTAACCAAGAAACTCCATCTTAATGACTTTTGGGAAAATCAAAAGCTTTTTTAGCTCAATTTTCCACGTGTCATTTTGTTGGTCAAAGGGGGGTTGACCGTGGTAGGAATTCGATTTACTATATTTTGGAATATGATGCACCATGTTAAATTTCTATGTTATCCCCAAAAACGAGTTTTCAAAAGACATACAGTGCAATCTTGGATTTTCAAACAAATGTTGCACTTCAGGACTTCGATGTTGCACCGAACAGACGAGGGTTGTTCCGCTAACCATAACTTTATATCCATATTGAGTTACTAGGACCGTAACATGTCAAAACGAAGCTCTCTCATTGGTTTATAGGTCTAGCTGGTTTAAACCATCTCATCTTAGATCAGTAACAAATTAGTTCAATGTTAATGACTATTGGGAACATCGAAAGCTTTTTTAGCTCGAATTTTCATATGCCGTTTTGTTGGTCAAATGGGGGTTGACTATGGTAGGAATCTGATTTATTATTTTTTGGAATATGATGCACCATGTTATGTTTCTATTTCATCCCCATAAACGAGTTTTCAAAAGTCATGCATGGTAATCTTCGATATTCAAACAGATATTGCACCTTGACTTCGATGTTGTACCAAACAGACGCGGGTTTTTCCGTCAACCATAACTTTGTATCCATTCAGAGTTACTTGAACCATAACTAGTCAAAAGAAAGATCTCTCATAGATCTATTCATCAAACAGGTTCCACCCATCTCATCTTAGTTCAGTAACCAAGAAATTCAATCTTAATGACTTTTGGGAATATCAAAAGATTTTTTAGCTCAATTTTTCGCATGCTATTTTGTTGGTCAAAGGGGGTTGACCGTGGTCGGAATTCGATTTACTATTTTTTTTTAATATCATTCACGACGTAGTATTTCTATTTCATCCCCATAAATGAGTTTCAAAAGTCATAAAGTGCAATCTTAGATTTTCAAACAGATGTTGCACCTCAAGACTTCGATTTTGCACCCAATAGACGTGGGGTGTTCCACCAACTATAACTTTGTATCCATTTAGAGTTACGAGAGCCATAACCAGTCAAAACGAAGCTCTCTCATAGATCAATAGGACTAACAGGTTCCACCCATCTTTTCTTAGTTCAGTAACCAAGAAATTCAATTTAATGACTTTTGGGAACATTGGAAGCTTTTTTAGCTCAATTTTTCACATGTCGTTTTGTTTGTCAAAGGAAGATTGACGGTGGTCGGAATTTGATTTACTATTTTTGAGTTACTAGAACCATAACCTGTCAAAACGAATCTCTCCCATAGATCCATAGGTTTAATAGGTTCTATCCATCTCATCTTAGTTCAGTTACCAAGAAATTCAATCTTAATGACTTTTGGGAACAACAGAAGCTTTTTTAGCTCAATTTTTCACATGCCATTTTGTCAGTCAAAAAGGGGCTAACTGTGGTCGGAATTCGATTAACTATTTTTTTCAATATGACGCATCGTGTTTAATTTCTACTTCATCCCATAAACAAGTTTGCAAAAGTCATATAGTGAAATCTTGGATTTTCAAACTGATGTTGCACCTCAAGACTTCGATGATGCACCCAACAGACGTGGGTTTTTTCAGTCAACCATAACTTTGTATCCATTTTGAGTTACTAGAACAATAACCAGTCAAAACGAAGCTCTCTCATAGATCTATAGGACTAATAGGTTCCACGCATCTCATCTTAGTTTAGTAACCAAGAAATTCAATGTTAATGACTTTGGGAACATCGAAAGCTTTTTTAGGTCAATTTTTCACATGCCGTTTTGTTGGTCAAATGGGGGTTGACCGTGGTAGGAATTCGATTTACTATATTTTGGAGTATGATACGCCATGTTATATTTCTATGTCGTCGACATAAACGAGTTTTCGAAAGTCATACAATGAATCTTGGATTTTCAAGCAGATTTTGCAGCTCAGGACTTCGATGTTGCACTGAAAAGACGTGGGTTTTTCTGTCAACCATAACTTTATATCCATTTTGAGTTACTAGAACCGTAACCAGTCAAAACGAAGCTCTCTCATAGATCTACTGGACTAACTAGTTCCACCCATCTCATATTAGTTTAGTAACCAAGAAATTCACTCTTAATGACCTTTGGGAACATCGAAAACTTTTTTAGCTCAATTTTTCATATGCTGTTTTGTTGGTCAAAGGACGGTTGACCGTGGTAGGAATTCGATTTACTATATTTTGGAATATGATACACCATATTATATTTCAATTTCATCCCTATAAACGAGTTTTAAAAAGTCATACAGTGCAATCTTGGATTTTCAAACAGATGCTATACCGCAGGACTTCAATGTTGCACCGAACAGACCTGGGTTGTTCCAGCAACCATAACTTTGTATCCATATTGAGTTACTAGAACCATAACCAGTCAATACAAAGCCCTCTCATAGATTTATAGGTCTAACAAGTTCAACCCATCTCATCTTAGTTCAGTAACATAGAAATTCAATCTTAATGACTATTGGGAACATCGAAAGCTTTTTTAGCTCAAATTTTCACATGCCTTTTTTTGGTCAAAGGGGGTTTGACCTTGGTAGGAATTCGATTTACTATTTTTTGGAATATGATGCACCATGTCATATTTCTATTCCATCCCCATAAACGAGGTTTCAAAAGTCATACATGGCAATCTTTCATTTCAAACAGATATTGCACGTCAAGACTTAGATGTTGCACCCAACAGACGTGAGTTTTTCCGTCAACCATAACTTTGTATCCATTTAGAGTTACTTGAACTAGTCAAAACGAAGATCTCTCATAGATCTATAGGTCCAACAGGTTACACCCATCTCATCTTTGTTTAGTAACCAAGAAATTCAATTTTAATGACTTCTGGGAACATCGAAAGCTTTTTAGCTCAATTTTTCACATGCCGTTTTGTTGGTCAATGGGGGATGACGGTGGTCAGTATTCGATTTACTATTTTTTTAACATCATTCACGATGTAATATTTCTATTTCATCCCCAAAAACGAGTTTCAAAAGTCATACAGTGCAATCTTGGATTTTCAAATAGATGTTGCACCTCAAGACTTCGATGTTGCACCCAATAGACATGAGTTGTTCCGCCAACTATAACTTTGTATCCATTTAGAGTTACTAGAACCATACCCAGTCAAAAGGAAGCTTTCACATAGATCTATAGGTATAACAGGTTCCACCCATCTCATCTTAGTTCGGCAACCAAGAAATTCAATCTTAATGACTTTTGGGAACATCGAAAGCTTTTTTAGCTCAATTTTTCACATGCCATTTTGTTGGTCAAAGAGGGGTTGACTGTGGTCGAATTCGATTTACTATTTTTTGGAATATGATGCATCGTGTTTTATTTCTAATTCATCCACATAAACGAGTTTTCAAAAGTCATAAAGTACAATCTTGGATTTTCAAACTGATGTTGCACCTCAAAAGTTCGATGATGCACCCAACAAATGTGGATTTTCCATCAGCCTTAAATTTGTATCCATTTCGAATTACCAGAACCATAACCAGTCAAAATGAAGCTCTCTCATAGATCTATAGGAGTAACATGTTCAACCCATCTCATCTTAGTTCAGTAACCAAGAAATTCAATGTTAATGACTTTTGGGAACATCGAAAGCTTTTTTAGCTCAATTTTTCACATGTCGTTTTGTTGGTCAAAGGGGGGTTGACCGTGGTAGGAATTCAATTTACTATATTTTGGAATATGATGCACCATGTTATATTTCTATTTCATCCCCATAAAAGAGTTTTCAAAAACCATAGAGTGCAATCTTGGATTTTCAAACAGATGTTGCACCTCAGGACTTCGATGTTGCACTGAATATACGTGGGTTGTTCCGCCAACCATAATTTTGTATCCATTTTGAGTTACTAGACCAATACCAGTCAAAACGAAGCTCTCTCATAGATTTATAGGTGTAACAGGTACAACCCATCTCATCTTAGTTCAGTAACAAAGAAATTCAATGCTAATGACTATTGGGAATATCAAAAGATTTCTAGCTCAATTTTTCACATGCCGTTTTGTAAGTCAAAGGGGGGTTTGACCGTAATAGGAATCTGGTATACTATTTTTTGGAATATGATGCACCATGTTATATTTCTGATTAATCCCCATAAATGAGTTTTCAAAAGTCATACAGGGCAATCTTGGATTTTCAAACATATATTGCACCTCAAGATTTCAATGTTGCAGCCAACAGACGTGGGTTTTTCCAGCAACCATAACTTTTTATCCATCTAGGGTTATTAGAACCATAACCAGTTAAAACGAAGCTCTATCATAGACATCTAATACAAACAGTTTCAACCCATCTCATCTTAGTTTAGTAACCAAGAAATTCAATCTTAATGACTTTTAGGAACATCAATAGCTTTTTTAGCTAAATTTTTCACATGGCATTTTACTGGTCAAAGTGGAGTTGACCGTGGTAGGAATTCGATTTACTATATTTTGGAATATGATGCACCATGTTATATTTCTATTTCATACCCATAAACGAGTTTTCAAAAGTCAAAAAGTGCAATCATGGATTTTTAAACGGATGTTGCACATCAGGACTTCGACGTTGCACCGAACTGACGTGGGTTGTTCCACCAACCATAAAATTGTAAGGATATTGAGTTACTAGGACCATAGCAAGTCAAAACGAAGCTCTCTCGTGGATTTATAGGCCTAATAGGTTCAACCCATCTCACCTTAGTTCAGTAACATAGAAATTCAACCTTAATGGCTATTGGAAACATCGAAAGCTTTTTTAGCTCAATTTTTCACATGTCGTTTTGTTGGCCAAAGGGGGGTTGGCCGTGGTCGTAATTCGATTTACTTTTTTTTTGAATATGATGTACCACATTATGTTTCTATTTCATCCCCTTAAACGAGTTTTCAAAAGTCATACTTGGCAATCTTGGATTTTCAAACAGATATCGCACCTCAAAACTTCGATGTTGCACCTAAAAAACGTGTGTTGTTCTGCCAACCATAACCTTGTAACCTTTTTGAGTTACTAGAACCATAACCAGGCAAAACGAATCTCTCTTATAGATCTATAGGACTAATTGGTTCCCCCATCTCATCTTAGTTCAGTAACAAAGTAATTCAATCTTAATGACTTTTGGGAACATCGAAAGCTTTTTTAGCTCAATTTTTCACATGCCATTTTGCGGGACAAAGGGGATTGATCATGGTTGGAATTCAATTTACTATTTTTTGAATATGATGCACCATGCAATATTTCTATTTCATCTCAATAAATGAGTTATCAAAGGTCATACACTGAAATTTTGGATTTTAAGACTGATGTTGCACATCAAGACTTCGATGTTGCACCCAATAGACATGGGTTGTTCCGCCAACCATATCTTTGTATCCATATAGAGTTACTAGAACCATAACTCGTCAAAACGAAGCTCTCCCATAGATCTATAAGTGTAACAAACCGCATACTACGCATCGGAGGATCGTATAATATTTCTTTCATTCCTATATGAAGTCGTATGGTCATGTAGCCTTGGGAAACGATCATTGGGGTCATTTCCATGTTCATGATTTTTGCCGATTTTTAAATGATCGTTTTTCCCCTTGCTGATCTTGTTTTGGCTATAACTTTTGATTGGAAATGAGTTTTGACCTGAAACCGCTTCCATTGGCTTCGAATGATGGTTTACCTTTCCGTAGAGTTGTCACATATGGAAAACGGACTCACCGTTTGGGAGAAATGGCTGAAATAAGGTTTGGAAGGTGAAAAACTGCTTAACCAGGCCAAATAGGGTGATTAGTGAATGGATCCATAACCCATTTCGGGATTAGGGTTATGGGGAGGCTAAAACGAGTTAGGGTTTCATTCCATTTCATTTTTCTAGCCTCCACTTACCTCTTAGAAACCCTAAAAATGGCATCCAACCTCTAAATCACCTCCAAATCACTTTCTAATCAAGGATTAAGCTTAGCAACATCAAATCAAGGGAGATCTTCACCAAATCAAGATTAGAGCTGCTGTTTAGCATTGGTATTCGTGCCATATCAGAGATTTATTTTAGATCTAAGGTTTATTTGTGGCTAAGGTGAGTGATTTGCATAGTTTTGCACTAATTACGGTTAATTAAGGGTAATTAGTGAAGATTAGCGAACTTAAACATGATAAAATTCTGGAAAAATATTTATAAATTCTTAAATGATGTTTTAGACCTCCGTTAGAAACTTGGGTTAATTTGGTTAAGTTTTGCTAATCCTATCATTAATTATGCTTGGACATGCTTAAGGGAAAATATGGGGTTTTGGCTTTATTTGATCCATTTTATCCTATCATATTTATGTTTTGGTGTTTGAGGTCACTTCTACTTGCTGCTATGACTGTATGGTATGCTTTTTGATTGTTTAAAATAGTTAGAATGGTCGAAAATGTCGTCGAGTGGCGTAAAACAATCGCTGGAAAAGTTGCTGGAAAACAGTATAGGTTTTCGGATCGGATCGGATGGATGGGCTCGGACCGGAAAGTGGGTTGGGAAAGGATCACCGAACTGAACCAGAGATTGGCACAAGATGAAGTATGGAAAAAAGGAAGGCTATTATGGTTGAACTGGGATCGGATCGGGCTAAGGAAGGGGGAACCGGATCGAACTGAAGGGAAGAGAAGGGGATCATAACGGAAGAGAAAGGGTAAGTGGATTAGACCATGACTAGGAATCCGAACCGAACTGATGGAGCAAAGAAACCCGAACAGAACCACACTACGAGAGACCAAACCGAATCGCGTTGCTGAAGTGCCACACTGAACGAGGTGTAGGAGACCGAACCGAACCGATGGCTAGGAGAGGATCCGAACCAATCCGGTGATGACCAAAATCCCAAGATGCTAAGGTAGTCCAAATGGAAGTTAGAGCTCAGGATCCAGTTGGGAACCAATGAGTTCACTTCATGATTGGGCTTTGCTGCAGGACGTGTGCTAAGGAGTTGTCGACGTTCATAACTTCGATTCACGACTGAAAGGAATGATGGGCTACGTATCAGTGCAGTAGAGTCATCGTGACTCGATGAGCAAAGTGATCGTAGTAAGACTATGAGCCAGTGCAGTGGAGCCATTGTGACTCCATGGGGCAGAGTGGACATAGTAAAAGATTAGTAAGACTATGAGCCAGTGCAGTGGAGCCATTGTGACTCCATGGGGCAGAGTGGACATAGTAAAGGATTAGTAAGGCCATGAGCCAGTGCAGTGGGGTGTGTACGACTCCATGGGGGCAAAGTGGACATAGCGAAGGATTAGTGGCTATAGATCAGTGCAGTGAAGCCGTTGTGACTTCATGGGGCAGAGTGATTATAGAAAAGTATTGGGTGATCGAAGTGGTGGATATCGTATGCTTTATGCACCGAGTGAGAGATGTGAGGATGGTTGCTATGCTTGACTTGTTTTCCATCATTATGACATGCACACCCCCACCCCTGTTATCTTTACACAATTTATTTAATGGCGCCCTAGAGTGTTGTACAGTATGTAGTGCTAACTCTTTGGTTGCAGGTCCAGGTTCAGGTATGGTTTAGTATACCTGTTATTGTTCTGTTTAGCTGCTTATCGCTCACACCAGACTTTTGTCTGACCCAGAGTTTTAAGTCTCTTCTTATTACTCTGGGTGCTCCTAAACGAGCAGACGAGAGACAGGTTAGCTGGTGATGCACGACTAGCTGATTCGGAGGCGAGCAGGAGGCTTCCACGTATGATATATATATAAATATATATATACTTATATATATATATATATATATTCTCCTTGTGTCGTTGGTGGTCACTACTTGGGCATTAGTAGTGTACCTTTCTTGTTTAGCTTTTTGAGACAGTTTTAAAGTTGTAATAATGTTGGCTTTGGATTATAAGCTATTTGGATTTTCCGCTGCTATTATAGTTTGTTTTCAGCTTATGCACTGTCTCGCCTGTTTTATGTCAAGTATATGTTATTATTATATTTTATTCCATGCGCTGTGAGACATATTACAGGTTCTTTATTGATTCTTTGTCTTCTTCCTCTTCTTCTGACGACCGTCCTGTGCTAACTGGACATGTGTACAACACACTTTTGGAGGAAATGTCGGTTGATGCGGGGCAGGCCGTCACATTTGGTATCAGAGCTCTAGGTTGCGTAGTTAACCTAGGGAAAAGACACTAGGGAGAGATAGTACGTATATGAGAGTGCGTATTTGTGATTACTTTGGTTTTCAAAACCTATATATGTATATACTATTAGTAGTATAAGGATGAAGTCGTACTGCACTAGCACCACTATGGAGATAGTTAATCGTTTTTTCTTTACAGATTGAACGATGGGTCGAGACACGAGGGGTGCTGGTAGAGGGGCTAATAATGGGAATGCTCCTGACATGAGGACGATGTTCACCGACTTCATGAGGGAGATGCTTAGGGATATTCAGGGAGCAGTTCCCAATGCCGGTAATGGTGGTGGTCCAATAATGCAGGCGCCTAGGGCCGATTTCGCCAAGCTGTGCAAGGATTACACTAACCTTGGTGGGAAGCCGTTCCACGGAACAGAGTCGGCCAGGGATGTTCAGGATTGGTTGGATAGCTGTGATCGTATCTTCGACGACTTGGGTATCGAGGATGCGATGAAGAGAAGGCTAGCGTCTCGTCATCTGCAAGGGCGAGCGATGAATTGGTGGAATGCTATTAAGACAGCCACTCTAGAGGATCAGGTTACTTGGGATCAGTTTAAGGCTTGCTTTAGTGACAAGTTTCTCCCAGCTGCTCAGAAGTCAGAATTGTTTAGGAAGTTCTTGGAGCTTAAACAGAATGGTAGAGAAAACTCGGACTATATTGCCGAGTTCGACACTTTTCGAAGTATGGGTTATCCCTTATCGATACTCCTGAGAAGAAGAATGAGAAGTTCATTACTGGTTTGGATGGATACTTGGTGGAAAGGCTTATCAGCCACATAGATGAGACTTTTGAATCGATTATGGGGAAAGCTTTGAGATTAGAGAGTCTATACCCTAAGTCGAAAACTGAGGTTGCATCTACAGAAGGGCTAAAGCCGCAAGCTGGCGGTGGAGGCAAGAATAATACTCAGAACAAGAGGAAGCAGAACCAAACTAAGGATGGCCAGAAAAAGAGCAAGAAAGATGTTGAGTGCTTCAGCTGTGGTAAGAAGGGCCATTATGCCAAAGAATGTCGGGCCAAGCCAGCGGATAGGAAGTGCTACAACTGTGGCCAAGTGGGACATCATATGGGTAAATGTCCACAACCTCTTAAAGAGAAACAGATTGTGAAAGCATATGCTATTAATGCTGTTCCTTCTTCATCGAATGCCCCAACTGCGGCGAAGAAAGGAAAGAATGTCGTCATTCAAGGTATGCTTTCTATTCTTGATGTACCTGTTCGAGTTTTGTTTGATACTGGGGATTCCCTGTAATGACGCGCATTTGCAGAGGTATTATAATTAGTTTATTTAATTATATAAATAGTGATATAGTGAATTAAATGGTCATTGAATAAAATAATAGTGAATATTTAATTAAAATAATAATTAAATAATATATTTAATTCTGAAATAATCAGAATTGGCTGAAATGGCGATATGGTGTGAACCGGATCATCTGTGATATTTAATTCAGTTTAGAATTGAATTAGAATAACAAATATATTTAAATAACGATAGTTTGAACATATAATTATATTATAATTAAAATCAAGCTTGAAATGACGCTGCAGTTCGCGATTTGGCGATTCGAACTTCAACTAAATGTATTTGATTCGTTTTAAGATGGATTTCTGTGAAACAAGAAACGTGTGGAGCTGGTGGAGTATATCTTTCTAGTGGAAAAGAAAATATGGATTTCCTCGGGTAGATTTTGATTTATGTCCAAATCAAATTTTAGAAAAGTCGCTGTGGAATTTCTTTATAATTTATAAAGGAATTATTTATATTTATAAAAGGAATTTCAATATAAATAGAATATCGAGTTGACCCAGATTTGAAATATCAAGTTATAAATCCTAGTAGAGCTGTATGGTATTCCATTGTGAGTATATACGATAATATAAATTTATTTGTATTTAATTTAATTATATTTAAATATATTTGTATATTTAAATGGGTCATTTAGGACTTTAAAAATAGCCACTTTTGCAAACGAAGTCGGAATTCGACGAAACTAATTTTGTTGGATCCACAATGTCAAATATTTGTTAGATTTCCAGTTTCGTGATTTTCGGAGTCACTGTGTGGCAGTATGGATTTATAGAGTGAAAAACAGTCGGTATTTTGACAGTTAAAAATACGCTATGTGAGAAAACGAAGTCGGAATTCGACGAAACTAATTTTTTTGGATTCGCAATGTCAAATAGTTGTTAGATTTCCAGTTTCGTGATTTTTAGAGTCACTATGTGGCCGTACGGATTTTTAGAGTGAAAAATAGTTGGTATTTTGACAGTTAAAAATACGCTGTGTGAGCAAACAGAATCGGAATTCGACGAAACCAGTTTCGTTGGGACCGTAATGTCGAACTGTAGCTGCATGTTTGATATGTGTCGTATATCGGATAACCAAAGTCGACAAAAACCCGGGTCATTACAGTTGGTATTAGAGCTTAAGTTTAGTGAATTACCTTGGTTCTGTGGCGTGACTCGGTAGAGATCGGGTTAGTAATACCCTAGATTGAGTTGAGTGTATATATACGAGTGAACGTATTTGTTATTGATATAAAAATTGTTTTTTATTGTGGAGGTTTATTGGTTGAGTTGTTTATGAGTTTTGGTCGATCAGTTTGATCCACTATATCGGTATGGATTTTGTAAACACTCGAATACGATGAACCGTCATGGTATGTTTTGAAAAGTGGGTAAATGACATAATTTTACCCAAAGTATATTTTAATATAGTGGATATATTGATTGTTATTATAATCGAGTAAGATTATAAATTAAATGGTTATGTAAATAACCAATCAGAATTCATATAAGTGAAATACGTGAAATCAGATGAGTTAAATCTGAACTTTAAACCAGAGATTGAATTAAAATTCTAGAAAATTGGATAAGTGTTTGTAAATGGATTTGGATTAAAAATAAGGAAAATTTAAGATCCTGGGAGATTTTAAATTGTTTTACAAGCAGTGTGAATTATATTTTGAAATGAATTTCAAAGTGGAAACATTTAGAAATGGTCTTATAGTATTGAACTCACTTCGATAGCTGGAAAATAGATTCCGATGATGAGCTAGACATCATCGGTGTTCATTTTCGAGTTGTAAGTGACGGATTGCTACCAAAGAGTTTGTTTTTGGAATTGTTTTGAGAAAACAAGTTGTGTTGAATTTCAAAAAGGGAAGTTTGATTTTTTGATATGGTAAACTGTTTGAAACTCCCAGGAAAAACTGGTTGAATGGAAAACAAATTTGAATTGAAATTTGTAAAAGAAAAATTGGAATTTAAAATAAAGTCAGTTAAGTGGTAACTGAGATTGAATTAGAATGATATCAAGACAAATTGGATTGTGAGATTCAAATTTGAAGTGTAATGCGATAATCAAGTTAAGAGTTGAGAATCGAGAAGAAACTCGAGTTGAAATGATATTTGGCTCGGATATAAGCGAATGTTTGGATTTGTGGATAAAAACAGATTAGAGTTTGATTGGGATGACCCTTGTATCCGCTAAATTGATAACAGGTGGAAAGGATATAATGATATGCCGACAAAAGGTACAAGTTTATATTTCATATGGTATGAGGTTTTGATGAGCCGAATTGGCAAGCCGCTTGGCTGTTTGATTTTCTTTTGGGATGGAGATGGCCCAGAGAGGCGAGTTGTGGTTTGATGTATTAAGCCATACAAAGGAGGTTATGGCGAAATTTTTGAAAAGTTAAGATGTTAGAAAATTTTCAGGATTTTTGAAAATTTTCGTTGATAAGAATTGGTTAATATTTAATTGAAATTAAATTGGTTCAGTTGAAACTGAAGATAAGAAGTGAACAAATATGTTCTAACCAGTCGATAGGGTCATTCTCTACCTTAGCAATTTCGAGGACGAAATTATTTTAAGTAGGGAAGAGCGTAATGACCCACAATTGCAGAGGTATTATAATTAATTTATTTAATTATATAAATAGTGATATAGTGAATTAAATGGTCGTTGAATAAAATAATAGTGAATATTTAATTAAAATAATAATTAAATAATATATTTAATTCTGAAATAATCAGAATTGGCTGAAATGGCGATATGGTGTGAACCGGATCATCTGTGATATTTAATTCATTTTAGAATTGAATTAAAATAACGAATATGTTTAAATAACGATAGTTTGAACGTATAATTATATTATAATTAAAATCGAGCTTGAAATGACGTTGTAGTTCGCGATTTGGCGATTTGAACTTCAACTAAATGTATAGGATTCGTTATAAGCCGGATTTCTGTGAAACAAGAAACGTGTGGAGCTGGTGGAGTATATCTTTCTAGTGGAAGAGAAAAATCTGGATTTCGTCGGGTAGATTTTGATTTATGTAATTTTAGAAAAGTCGCTGTGGAATTCCTTTATAATTTATAAAGGAATTATTTATATTTATAAAAGGAATTTCAATATAAATCGAATATCGAGTTGACCCAGATTTGAAATATCAAGTTATAAATCCCAGTAGAGCTATATGGTATTCCACTGTGAGTATATATGATAATATAAATTTATTTGTATTTAATTTAATTATATTTAATTATATTTATATATTTAAATGGGTCATTCAGGACTTTAAAAATAGCCACTTTTGCAAACGAAGTCGGAATTCGACGAAACTAATTTTGTTGGATCCGCAATGTCAAATAGTTGTTTTATTTCCAGTTTCATGATTTTTAGAGTCACTGTGTGGCCGTACGGATTTTTAGAGCGAAAAACAGTCGGTATTTTGACAGATAAAAATACGCTGTGTGAGCAAACGAAGTCGGGATTCGACGAAACTAATTTTGTTAGATCCGCAATGTCAAATAGTTGTTAGATTTCTATTTTCGTGATTTTTAGAGTCACTGTGTGGCCGTACGTATTTTTAGAGTGAAAAACAGTCGGTATTTTGATAGTTAAAAATACGCTGTGTCAGCAAACGGAGTCGGAATTCGACGAAACCAGTTTCATTGGGACCGTAATGTCGAACTGTAGCTGCATGTCCCGTTTGGTGATTTTTGGGTATCGCATGTAAGCACATGAATTTTAGAGGACGAATACAATTAGCGTTTTCTTAAAAATAAATATAAAACTCGATTTAAAAATTATTATAAAAATCCTATAAATATGCCTCATTATCCCTAAACCTAATTTACTCCCTTTTGAAAGTCAACAAAAAAATGTGTCGTTAGTTTCTCCCTCACAAACAAAAGAAAACACAGAAGAATCATCTTCAAACAATTATAGAAATCAAATCAAATTTCTATAAATCACGAGATGATTTTATTTGGATTCCTGTGGTGTTCCTCTCCTCATCTATATGCATTTCACTGAAGTTGATATGATTCTTGTTCGCTGAAAAATGATGAACAGCAGGTCGTTGAGCTAGGGTTTGGGTATCGAGAGGTTTTTGGTGCATCAATGTAAGAGTTGAGTTCGGATTTGGATCGAAGGGGTGAAGCCGCACCTAGCTGTGGGGTTTTACTGGTTTCCGTAGTGATTTGGGTCGCTGTCTCCTTCAGCAGTGCTGTCGAACGCGGTTGCCATGGGGAGCTCGAGTGGCATGAAAGGAGTATGAGGTAGAAGAGCTTTCAACGAGATGAGCAAAGGTGATTTTTGTTTTGGGTTTCGTTGAGCGATGGTGGAGGTATGGAGATGGGAAGAGGCGGTCATGGTGTTTGTTTGGGGAGCAGGCCACGGTTTAAACATCGAGGAAGAAGGGTTGGGATGTGGGTGTGTAACGTGGCAGGTCAGGTTTGTTTGAATGGGCCGACACATAAGGTTAAAGCCCAAATTAAGATATCTTAAGTTATTTTAAAATTTAAATTAGTGTATTTAGTTTAGAAATTCATAGCTCTCTCGTACGATATCAAATTGACGAACCGTAAGTTGCATGGGATCGTATGGATGAGAGCTTCACAATGAAGCTGACTGGGAGTGGATTCGAGCTCGTATAACTTTATCGCGAAATAAACTGTTTGATTCAATCAAACAACAGTTTATCGTTCTTTAACGATGAACTGCCAAAGTGAGTAAATCTCATTAACTCTGAACAGTTTATAATTTCATGTTGTATTTTTAGAACTGTTAAATATTGGCTGATTGACTGTGTATTGACTTTTTGATTGAACTGCTAGTCAGTTAGTTAAATTTCTATATTGATTCTGTTTAACAGAATATATCATATGGAACTGAAAGTAATGTTATCTATATTGTTTAACATATGTGATGCAGGGAAACAGGTTGGAGGAATCCAACTGGATTCCTCAACATTTATTTTACTGTGATTCATATATTGTGATATATGATGTGATATATAATTTATTGTTGATTATGTGTTTTTGGACGATATTTATCGTTGTCATATGGTACGTTAAATACCATAAGAAATACTGGATGTGGGAAAGGGGATTTTTAAAGTGTATTTTTAAAATGAATTATTTATATAAAATCGATGGATTTTATATAGAAAAGGAAAAGGATTTTTTTTATAAAAGAAAATAATTATAGAATCGAAGGATAAGTTATAACAAAGGAAATATTTATTTGTTAGAATAAATAGAATAGAATAAAGGAGATATTTATTTGTTAAATAAATTGACTCGAAAAGGAAATATTTGTAAACCATTAATAGAATAGAATAAAAGAATATTTATTTGATAAATAAATAGAATAAAGGAATATTTATTGGGAAAATAAATAGGATTATAAAAGGAAATAAACGAGATAGAAAAGAGTTAGTCGATTAGAGTTATCAAATAGGAGTCAATTGAACATAGTTATTCAAAAGAATTAATCGAATATTAGTTATTCGAATTAGAGTTAATCAAATAGAGTAAATCCAACAGAGGTAAAGAAATAGAGTTAAACAAGATTAGAAACTGACTGGAGATTAGTTAAGTTGAATAGTTTTCTGAGTATCGATCTGATGTTGGTTTCGGGCTTCGGGGTTTATACTTAGAGAATTGTTCTCCTGCTAGTTTACAGTCAGGGACTGATAGTTGTGAAATGATTGTGATATGTAAATAACAATGGAAATGTTTTCCAGTGTTAATAACTTATATTTCTAAACATAGAAAATAAGGATATATATATATATATATATATATATATATATGATTGATGATTGATTGATAGAATTTCCATTTGGAAATGATATCGTTGTTTTCACACGTATTTTCCTTCGATAGTTAAATCATAGACTATCGAAGTTTTGACCATTTTAACGTTGTTAATATGGAGAGACCGGTTGGATTATTATCCAAAGAACCACTCTGTATTGGCATAAGCGTTGCGAATCATATATGCCAAAGATAATTGAAGACGGAGTAAAGTGCAAGGGCTGTTGTATAAATCTTAGATAACAGTACCTAAGATGGATATACTGAATAGTACCTTCGGTTCATCCTGTTCCTGGATGACTTGTATGAACGGATGTCTGACAGAGTAATTCCAGACGATCACGTATATTGATTTCTCCAACCGTACCTAGAGTGGAAGCGGAGAACGAAACTACTTTTATCTAACACATAATGTATTGTTGAGGACGTCAATCGGTGATTTGATGGATTTGACGATGTGACATTCGAAGTGAATCTGGTGTGATGATAAAGCGTAGCTTCAAGCCTCATCAACCGGTAAACGACAGAAATCGGGCAGGTAGCATGGCTATGTAGGTCGCACCTATTAGGGTGTATAATCACCGGATCTAGAGTTTCATTTACTTCTAAAAATCTATTTTTGATGCTGTCCCATTCGGGAAACGGTTGCTGATCCCAACCGTTGGTGATATACATTCGATACACTCAAGCGAAATGAGTGGTCGGTCATGTGTGGTCGGGTTGCAAGATGTTCTTGTTGAACCTAGTGTATTCCTTTCTAGAGGTACACTAGTGAAAGGTGGTTCCATACCTTGTCATAGTTGGAGATCTATTACCCAATACATGCTTGCGGTTTTGATTGCATACTATATACGTAAAACGTGAGATGAAAGCATTTCTGCTAGATGATTATTATATTGTGGTTGATAGACATTATTATAATATCAATGAGTTTGATATAAAGATATTTTGGATTCTCATAAGGAAAAAACCCGTTCCGTTATACGGCGTGGTCTTATGAAATATCGTTGCATTGCTAAAACTATTTTAAACTGTTTTACTCATACCAGTCCCATGACTGACGCGGAGTTTATTTTGGTTTGTTTTCCCTAAACTCTTGGGTGACCAATTTTGTACGGGCAGTCAAGTAGTCAGGAATTTACAGATATACTGGAAGAGCTGGAGCAGGAGGCTTCAGGATTATATAGCTATAGTTATTTCCGCTGTGTTGTAAGTGTTGTACTCTGATAATGTTGTTGTATACATATACTGATTTTATTTCAAGGATATGTTATCTATTATATGTTATTCGTTCCGCTGCGAGGTTCGTGTTACTCTGATGTTGTGTACTTCTTCTTCTATTCTAAGTTTCTATCTTATCTTTCCTCACCCTCTAATTTCTTTATTTAATGACCAATATTTTTGATCCTTGAATGTTCGATATGTGTCGTATATCAGATAACCAAAGTCGACAAAAACCCGGGTCATTACATTCCCATTCCTTCATAGCTAGTGACCTGGTAGATAGGTTGGGACTGGAACCCGAGATAGTCGATAGACCGTTGGTTGTGATGAACCCGATAGGTGGTTTGACTAACCTTAGTATGATTTACCGAAATTTGGTCTTATCGAGTCATGGATGTATGTTTGTGACTGCTTTGTTTTGGGCTTTACTGGGTATGGCATTATATTGGGGGTCAATTGGCTCTAAAGATACGGGGTGGTGGTAGACTGTGAGGGCTTTTTGGTGACAGTTAGGGTGGATGATGGGCGGAGGGTAATGTTTGGTAGTCTACCTAGTGATGGGGTAATGGCTAGTTTTATAAATTCCCTCGACGTCTCGCATAATGAGTTGTCAGATGTTCCCGTGGTTGGCCAGTATTCGGACGTCTTCGAGGAAGTGACCGGACTTCCACCACACCGAGAGATTGAGTTCCGTATTGATTTAGTGAAAGATGCCAGACCTATAGTGATGCCACTTCATCGTATGGCACCAAGGGAGCAACGAGAGATCGAGGTGCAAGTAAGCAATCTTTTGAAGAAGGGGTTTATTAGAAGAAGTGTCTCCGAGTGGGGAGAACCAGTTGTGTTTGCCACTAAGGCAGATGGTTCCCTTCGTTTGTGTGTGGACTATCGCGAGTTGAATAAGGTGATGAGGAAGAATAAGTATCCTCTACCGCGAATAGATGATTTGTTTGACCAGTTGAGTGGCACGAGAATATTCTCTCAGTTGGATCTCGCGACAGGTTTTCATCGGCTTAGAGTGGAAGCTGAGAGTAAAACTAAAACGGCATTTCGGACGCCGTCTGGATTTTATGAGTGATTGGTCATGCCATTCGGGCTGACCAATGCCCCAGCATATTTTGTGGATCTTATGAATAGGGTATTCAGAGATCAGTTGAATAAGTTTGTCCTTATGTTCGTGGACGATATTTTGGTCTATTCGAGGACAGCGGAAGAACACAAGGAACATTTAAGAATATTGATGGAGGTGTTGAGAAAACACTGGTTGAAAGTAAAGTTTTCTAAGTGTCACTTCTGGAGGAGGGAAGTGAGATTCTTGGGCCATGTTGTTTCAGAGAATGGTATTGCCATGGACCATGCGAAGGTGGCTACGGTACAGGATTGGTCTACGCCCAAGAATGCAGCAGACGTAAGAAGCTTCTTGGGGTTAGCTGGATATTATCGTAAGTTTATCCAGGATTTCTCCAAGATAGAAGCGCCGTTGACTCAGTTGACTAAGAAGAATCAAGCCTTCGTCTGGGACGGAGTGTGTGAGAATGCATTCAAGAGTCTAAAAGAAAAGTTGACACGTGCGCCAGTGTTAGTCATTCCTAAAGGGAATGAAGAGATGACGGTATACAAGGATGCTTGTGGTACCGGACTTGGTGCTGTATTGATGCAAGGAGGTAGTGTTGTAGCTTATGCTAGTCGGCAACTAAAGCCACATGAGAAAAGGTATCCTACCCATGATTTGGAATTGGCAGCGATCATGTTCGCGTTGAAGATGTGGAGACATTATCTCTTGGGAGAGAGATTTGAGTTGTTTACCGATCATAAATCGTTAAAGTATCTCTTCTCTCAGAAGGATCTGAATCTCCATCAGCAGATTTGGTTAGAGTTCTTGGCTTTGTATGATTTCGATATCGCATACACACCTGGGAAAGGCAATGCGGTAGCCGATGCCTTGAGTAGGAGATATGCTAGTTTAGGGGCTATGTTTCTTGAATGGAAGCAACTGGAATATATCGCAAGGTATGATTTCAGACCAAAGTGCGAATTGGATCCAGAGATGTTAGCTAGTTTGACGATCAGAACCACTTTGATTGAGCGGATTGGTTCCAGTCAGAGGGACAATCCTAATCTATTGGAAATCATCTCCAAATTAGAGATGAATATCGATGGTGAGGAGATGAATTTGTATGGGCTTGATCGAGAAAGATGGCTTCGAAAGAATGGAAGACTAGTTGTACCCAACGTGATTGGTTTGAGAGATGAAGTGCTTAGCGAATGTCATCACTCAAAACTGACTATACACCACGGCGGTGATAAGATGTATCGAAACATGAAGTAGACTTACTACTGGGAAGGGATGAAAAGAGACGTTGGGAAGTTTATATCCAAGTGCATAAATTGCCAGCTAGTTAAAGCCGAGCAAAAGAAGCCTAGTGGTTTGTTGCAACCATTAGAAATTCCCGAATGGAAATGGGAGCAAGTCTCGATGGATTTCACTGATGGTTGACCAAGGACTAAATTGAGACATGATAGCATTTGGGTAATTGTGGATCGATTGACCAAGAGTGCAAGATTTATACCAGTCAAATCGACCAGAACGACAGCTAAGTTAGCAGAACTGTATATGAAGTGGGTAGTGAGATTTCATGGAGTACCTAAAAGCATTGTGAGTGACCGAGACCCGTTGTTTACTAGTGGGTTTTGGAAGAGCTTACAAGAGGCTCTAGGGTCGGAATTATATCTCAGTACCGCGTATCATCCTCAAACCGACGATCAGACAGAGAGGGTGAATCGTATATTGGAAGATCTCTTGAGAGCTTGTATATTGGATTTTGGTGGATCATGGGATGACCATTTGCATATAATAATAGCTACCAATCCAGTATCGGTATGGCTCCATGTGAAGCTTTGTACGGAAGACCGTGCAACTCACCATCATGTTGGATAGAGACCGGTGAGAAGTTTATGCTTGGACCAGATGTGGTAAGGAAAACTTCAGATAAGATTAAGATCATTCAACAATGGATAAAGGCTGCCCAAGATAGGCAGAAGAGTTATGATGATAAGAGGAGAAGAGACTTAAAATTCTCCGTTAGTGACTTTGTGTTTGTCAAGATTTCTCCGTTGAAGAGCGTGATACGATTTTGCAGGAGAGGCAAGTTGGAACCAAGATTTGTTGGCCCATTCCCAGTTCTCGAACAAGTTGGGAATTTGGCGTAAAGAGTTGACTTACCCAAGAAGATGGTGTGAGTTCACAACGTATTTCATGTTTCCCAACTAAGGAAGTTCATGCACGACCCAGATATGACTATTTCACCTGATCAGTTAGAGGACTTCGAAGTAGAACCCGAGGCGGTTGGGAACCGCAAGCTGATTCATATTGTCGAGCACGCTATGAAGCAACTTCGTAGGAAGGCGATGAGGCTAGTCAAGGTTCAGTGGGGCGAGAACGAGAATGACTGTACTTGGGAGACAGGGGAGAGCATTAGGAAGACGTATCCAGAACTCTTTTCTTGGTAAGATTTACTTTGAAATTTAGTTATTCCGCATGCTAGGATAGATTTGTTTTGTTTTTTTTTTTTGTATGTTTGATTGTTGTTTTAAGGCTGATAGGCATGCAGGACCCTTTGTGTGTTTTGGTTTGGGAATTTCGGGGGCGAAATTTCTTAAGGAGGGGAGAATGTAACAACCCGCATACTACGCATCGGAGGATCCTAGAATATTTATTTATCTCTTATAAGAAGTCGTATGGTGATGTGGCCTTGGGAAACGACCATTGGGGTCATTTCCCTTGTTCATGATTTTTGCCAATTTTTAAATGACCGTTTTGCCCCTAGCTGATCTTGTTTCGGCCATAACTTTTGATTGGAAAGGATTTTTGACCTAAAACCACTTCCATTGGCTTCACTGCTTGGGAGAAATGGCTGAAATAAGGTTTGGAAGGTGAAAAACTGTTTAACCGGGCCAAATAGGGTGATTAGTGAATGGGCCCATAACCCATTTCGGGATTAGGGTTATGGGGAGGCTGAAAAGAATTAGGGTTTCATTCCATTTCAGTTTTCTAGCCTCCACTTACCTCTTAGAAACCCTAAAAATGGCCTCCAACCTCTAAATCACCTCCAAATCACTTTCTAATCGAGGATTAAGCTTAGCAACATCAAATCAAGGGAGATCTTCACCAAACCAAGATTAGAGCTGCTGTTTATCATTGGTATTCCTGCCATATCATAGATTTATTTCAGATCTAAGGTTTATTTGTGGCTAAGGTGAGTGATTTGCATAGTTTTGCACTAATTACGGTTAATTAAGGGTAATTAGTGAATATTAGCGAACTTAAACATGATAAAATTCTGGAAAAATATTTATAAATTCTTAAATGATGTTTTAGACCTCTGTTAGAAACTTGGGTTAATTTGGTTAAGTTTTGCTAATCCTATCATTAATTATGCTTGGACACGCTTTAGGGAAAATATGGAGTTTTGGCTATGTTTGATCCATTTCAACCTATCATATTTATGTTTTGGTGTTTGAGGTCACTTCTACTTGTTGTTATGACTGTATGGTATGCTTTGTGATTGTTTAAAATTGTTAGAATGGTCGAAAATGTCGTCGAATGGCGTAAAACACTCACTGGAAAAGTTGAAGGAAAACGGTGCAGGTTCGGATCAGATCGGATGGATGGGCTCGGACCGGAAAGTGGGCTGGGCAAGGATCACCGAACCGAACCGAAGATTGGCACAAGATGAAGTATGGAAAAAAGGAAGGCCACTATGGTTGAACTGGGATCGGATCGGGCTAAGGGGGAACCATATCGAACTGAAGGGAAGAGAAGGGGATCAGAATGGAAGAGAAAGGGGAAGTGGATCGGACCGTGACCAGGAATCCGAACCGAACCGATGGAGCAAAGAAACCCGAACAGAACCACACTATGAGAGACCGAACCGAATCGCGTTGCTGAAGTGCCACACTGAACGAGGTGTAGGAGACCGAACCGAACCGATGGCTAGGAGAGGATCCGAACCGATCCAGTGATGATCAAAAACCCGAGATGCAAAGGTAGTCCAAATGGAAGTTAGAGCTCAGGATCCAGTTGGGAACCAATGAGTTCACTTCATGATTGGGCTTTGCTGCGGGACGTGTGCTAAGGAGTTATCGACGTTCATAACTTCGATTTACCACTGAAAGGGAATGATGGGCTACATATTAGTGCAGTAGAGTCACCGTGACTCGAGGGGCAAAGTGATCGTAGTAAAATAATGAGCCAGTGCAGTGGAGCCATTGTGACTCCATGGGGTAGATTGGACATAGTAAAGGATAAGTAAGACTATGTGCCAGTGCAGTGGAGCCATTGTGACTCTATGGGCAGAGTGGACATAGTAAAGGATTAGTAAGGCTGTGAGCCAGTGTAGTGGGGTGTGTACGACTCCATGGGGCAAAGTGGACATAGCGAAGGATTAGTGGCTATGGATCAGTGCATTGAAGCCGTTGTGACTTAATGGGGCAGAGTGATCATAGCAAAGTATTGGGTGATCGAAGTGGTGGATATTGTATGCTTTATGCACTGAGTGAGAGATGTGAGGATGGTTGCTATGCTTGACTTGTTTGCCATCATTATGACATGCACACCCCCACCCCCGTTATCTTTACACCATTTATTTAATGGCGCCCTAGAGTGTTGTACAGTATGTAGTGCTAACTCTTTGGTTGCAGGTCCAGGTTCAGGTATGGTTTTGTATACCTGTTATTGTTCTGTTTAGCTGCTTATCGCTCACGCCAGACTTTTGTCTGACCCAGACTTTTATGTCTTTTCTTATTACTCTGGTTGCTCCTAAACGAGCAGACTGGAGACAGGTTAGCTGGTTATGCACGACTAGCTGATTCGGAGGGGAGCAGGAGGCTCCCACGTATGATATATATATATATATATATATATATATATTCTCCCTGTGTCGTTGGTGGTCACTACTTGGGCATTAGTAGTGTACCTTTCTTATTTAGCTTTTTGAGACAGTTTTAAAGTTGCAATAATGTTGGCTTTGGATTATAAGCTGTATTTGGATTTTCAGCCGCTATGATAGTTTGTTTTTAGCTTATGCACTGTCTCACCTGTTTTATGTCAAGTATATGTTATGATTATATTTTATTCCATGCGCTGTGAGACATATTACAGGTTCTTTATTGATTCTTTGTCTTCTTCCTCTTCTTCTGACGACCGTCCCGTGCTAACTGGACATGTGTACAACGCACTTTTGGAGGAAATGTCGGTTGGTGCGGGGCGGGCCGTCACAATAAGTCTAACAGGTTCCACCCACCTCATCTTAGTTCAGTCACCAAGAAATTCAATGTTAATGACTATTGGGAACAACGTAAGCTTTTTAAGCTCAATTTTTCACATGCCTTTTTGTTGGTTAAAAGAGGTTGACCGTGGTCAGAATTCGATTTACTATTTTTTGAAAACGATGCACCATGTTATATTTCTATTTCATCCCCACAAACGAGTTTTCAAAAGTCATACAGTGCAATCTTGGATTTTCAAATTGATGTTGCACCTCAAGACTTCGATGTTGCACCCAACAAAGGTGGGTTGTTCCGCCAACCGTAACTTTGTATACATTTTGAGTTACTAGAACCATAACCAGGAAAAACGAAGCTCTCTCATAGATCTATAGGACTAACAAGTACCACCGATATAATCTTAGTTCAATTACCATGAAATTCAATCCTAATGACTTTTGGGTACATCGAAATCTTTTTTAGCTCAATTTTTCATAGGCCGTTTTTTTGATCAAAGGGGGTTGACTGTGGTCAGAATTTGATTAACTATTTTTTGGAATATGATACACCATGTTATATTTCTATTTCATCCCCATAAACGAGTTTTCAAAAGTCATACAGTGCAATCATGGATTTTAAAACTGATGTTGCACCTCAAGACTTCGCTGTTGCTCCCAACAGATGTGGGTTGTTCTGCCAACCATAACTTTGTATCCATTATGAGTTACTAGAACCATAACCAGTCTGAACAAAGCTCTCTCATAGATTTGTAGGACATAGGTTCCACCCATCTCATCTTAGTTCAGTAACCACGAAATTCAATCTTAATGACTTCTTCTAACATCGAAAGCTTTTTTAGCTCAAATTTTCACATGCCGTTTTGTTGGTCAAAGGGGGGTTGACCGTTCTCGGAATTCGATTTATTATATTTTGGAATTTGATGCACCATGTTATATCTCTATTTCATCCCCATAAAAGAGTTTTCAAAAATCATATAGTGCAATCTTGGATTTTCAAACAGATGTTGCACCTCAGGACTTCGATGTTGCACTGAATATACGTGGGTTGTTCCGCCAACCATAATTTTGTATCCATTTTGAGTTAATGGACCGATACCAGTCAAAACGAGGGTCTCTCTTAGATTCATAGGTTTAACAGGTTCAACCCATCTCATCTTTGTCCAGTAACAAAGAAATTCAATCTTAATGACTATTGGGAACATCGAAAGCTTTTTTAGCTAAATTATTCACATGTCGTTTTGTTGGTCAAAGGGGGGTTGACCGTGGTAGGAATCCGATTTACTATTTTTTGGAATATGATGCACCATGTTATATTTCTATTTAATCCCCATAAACGAGTTTCCAAAAGTCATACAGGGCAATCTTGGGTTTCCAAACATATATTGCACCTCAATACTTCGGTGTTGCCCCCAACAGACGTGGGTTTTTCCATCAACCATAACTTTGTATCCATTTTGAATAACTAGAACCATAACCAGTCAAAACGAAGCACTCTCATAGATATACAGGACAAACAGTTTCAACCCATCACATCTTAGTTTAGTAACCAAGAAATTCAATCTTAATGACTTCTGGGAACATCGAAAGCTTTTTTAGCTCAATTTTTCACATGTCGTTTTGTTGGTAAAAGGGGGGTTGACTGTGGTTGGAATTCGATTTACTATATTTTGGAATATGATGCACCATGTTATATTTCTATTTCATACCCATAAACGAGTTATCAAAAGACATAAAGTGCAATCGTGGATTTTCAAATGGATGTTGCACATCAGGATTCGATGTTGCACCGAACTGACGTGGGTTGTTCCGCCAACCATAACATTGTAATCATATTGAGTTATTAAAACCATAAAAAGTCAAAACAAAGCTCTCTCGTGGATTTATAGTTCCAATAGGTTCAACCCATCTCACCTTAGTTCAGTAACAAAGAAATTCAATATTAATGACTATTGGGAACATCGTAAGCTTTTTAAGCTCAAGTTCTCACATATCGTTTTGTTGGCCAAAGGGGGGTTGACCGTGGTTGGAATTCGATTTACTATTTTTTTGAATATGACGCACCATGTTATGTTTCTATTTCATCCCTATAAATGAGTTTTCAAAAGTCATACTAGGCAATCTTCGATTTTCAAACAGATATTGCACCTCAAAACTTCGATGTTGCACCCAAAAGACCTGTGTTGTTTCGCCAACCATAACCTTGTATCCTTTTTGAGTCACTAGAACCATAACCAGGAAAATCGAATCTCTCTCATAGATCCATAGGACTAATAGGTTCCACCCATCTCATCTTAGTTCAGTGACGAAGAAATTCAACCTTAATGACTTCTGGGAACATCGAAAGCTTTTTTAGCTCAATTTTTCACATGCCGTTTTGTTGGTCAAAGGGGATTGACCGTGGTTGGAATTCAATTTACTATTTTTTGAATATGATGCACCATGCAATATTTCTATTTCATCCAGATAAATAAGTTATCAAAAGTCATACATTGAAATTTTGGATTTTCAAACTGATGTTGCACCTCAAGACTTAGATGTTGCACCCAACAGACGTTGGTTGTTCAGCCAAACATAACTTTGTATCCATTTATAGTTGCTAGAACCATAACTCATCAAAACAAAGCTCTCTCATAGATCTATAGGTCTAGCAGGTTCCACCCATCTCATCTTAGTTCAGTATCCAAGAAATTCAATGTTAATGACTATTGGGAACAACGTAAGCTTTTTTAGCTCAATTTTTCACATGCCATTTTTTGGTTAAAGTAGGTTGACCGTGGTCTGAATTCGATTTACTATTTTTTTGAATACGATGCACCATGTTATATTTCTATTTCATCCCCATAAACGAGTTTTCAAAAGTCATACAGCGCAATCTTGGATTTTCAAATTGATGTTGCACCTCAGGACTTTGATGTTGCACCCAACAGACGTGGGTTGTTCTGCCAACCATAACTTTGTATCCATTTTGAGTTACTAGAACCATAACTAAGCAAAACGAAGCCCTCTCGTAGATTTATAGGACTAACAGGTACCACCCATATCATCTTAGTTCAATAACCAATAAATTCAATCTTAACGACTTTTGGGAACATCGAAAGCTTTTTTAGCTCAATTTTTCATAGGCTGTTTTGTTCGTCAAAGGCGGTTGACTATGATCATAATTCGATTTACTATTTTTTGGAATATGATGCACCAAGTTATATTTCTATTTCATCACCATAAATGAGTTTTCAAAAGTCATATAGTGCAATCTTGGATTTTCAAATAGATGTCGCACCTCAAGACTTCGATGTTGCACCCAATAGACGTGGGTTGTTGTGCCAACTATAATTTTGTATCCATTTAGAGTTACTAGAACCATAACCAGTCAAAACGAAGCTCTATCATAGATCTATAGGACTAATAGGTTCCACCCATCTCATCTTAGTTCAACAACCAAGAAATTCAATCTTAATGACTTTTATGAACATCGAAAGGTTTTTTTAGCTCAAATTTTCACATGTTGTTTTGGTGGTCAAACAGGGGTTTACTGTGGTCGAAAATCGATTTACTATTTTTGAGTTACTAGAACCATAAACAGTAAAAACGAAGCTCTCTTATAGATCCATAGGTCTAACAAGTTCCACCCATCTTATCTTAGTTCGGCAACCAAGAAATTCAATCTGAACGACTTTAGGGAACTTCGAAAGCTTTTTTAGCTCAAATTTCCACATGCCATTTTGTTGGTCAAAGAGGGGTTGACTGTGGTCGAAATTCGATGTACTATTTTTTGGAATATGATGCATCGTGTTTTATTTCTAATTCATCCCCATAAACGAGTTTTCAAAAGTCATAAAGTGAAATCTTGGATTTTCAAACTGATGTTGCACCTCCAGACTTCGACGATGCACCCAACAAACGTGGATTTTTCCGTCAACCATAAATTTGTATCCGTTTTGAGTTACTAGAACCATAACCAATCAAAATGAAGCTCTCTCATAGATCTGTAGGACTAACAGGTTCAAACCATCTCATCCTAGTTCAGTAACCAAGAAAAGCAGTGTTAATGACTTTTGGGAACATCGAAAGCTTTTTAAGATCAATTTTTCACATGTCGCTTTGTTGGTCAAAGAGGGGTTGACCATGGTAGGAATTCGATTTACTATATTTTGGAATATGATGCACCATGTTATATTTCTATTTCATCCCCATAAAAGAGTTTTTAAAAATCATATAGTGCAATCTTGGATTTTCAAACAGATGTTGCACCTCATGACTTTGATGTTGCACTGAATATATGTGGGTTGTTCCACCAACCATAATTTTGTAATCATTTTGAGTTTCTAGACCAATACCAGTCAAAACGAAGCTCTCTCGTAGATTTATAAGTTTAACAGGTTCAACCCATCCCATCTTAGTTCAGTAACAAAGAAATTTAATCTTAATGACTATTGGGAACATCAAAAGCTTTTTTAGCTTAATTTTTCACATGCCGTTTTGTTGGTCAAAGGAGGGTTGGCCGTGGTCGGAATCCGATATACTATTTTTTGGAATATGATGCACCGTGTTATATTTCTATTTAATCCCCATAAACGTATTTTCAATAGTCGTATAGGGAAATCTTGGATTTTCAAACATATATCGCACCTCAAGACTTCGATGTTGCACCCAACAAACGTGGCTTTTTCCATCAAACATAACTTTGTATCCGTTTAGAGTGACTAGAACCATTACTAGTCAAAACGAAGCTCTCTCATAGATATATAAGACAAATAGTTTCAACCCATCTCATCTTAGTTTAGTAACCAAAAAATTCAATCTTAATGACTTTTTGGTACATCAAAAGCTTTTTTAGCTCAATTTTTCACATGTCGTTTTGTTGGTAAAAGGGGGGTTGACCGTGGTAGGAATTCGATTTACTATATTTTGGAATATGATGCACTATGTTATATTTCTATTTCATACCCATAAATGAGTTTTCAAAAGTCTTAAAGTGCAATCTTGGATTTTCAAATGGATGTTGCACATCAGGACTTCGATGTTGCACCGAACTGACGTGGGTTGTTCCGCCAACCATAACACTGTAATCATATTGAGTTACTAGAACCATAACAAGTCAAAACGGAGCACTCTCGTCGATTTATAGGCCTAATAGGGTCAACCCATCTCACCTTTGTTCTGTAACATAGAAATTCAATCTTAACGACTATTGGGAACATCGAAAGCTTTTTTAGCTCAATTTTTCACATGTTGTTTTGTTGGCCAAAGGGGGGTCGACTGTGGCAGGAATTCGATTTAATATTTTTTTGAATATGATGCACCATGTTATGTTTCTATTTCATCCCCATAAACATGTTTTCAAAAGTGATACTTGGCAATCTTGGATTTTCAAACAGATATTGCACCTCAAAACTTCGATGTTGCACCCAAAAGACGTGTGTTGTTCTACCAACCATAACCTTGTATCCTTTTTGAGTTACTAGTACCATAACTAGGAAAAACGAAGCTCTCTCATAGATCTATAGGACTAATAGGTTCCGCCCATCTTATCTTATTTCAGTAACGAAGAAATTCAATCTTAATGACTTTTGGGAACATCGAAAGCTTTTTTAGCTCAATTTTTCACATGCAGTTTTGTTGGTCAAAGGGGATTGACCGTGGTTGGAATTCGATTTACTATTTTTTGAATATGATGCACCATGCAATATTTCTATTTCTCACCGATTAATGAGTTATCAAAAGTCATACATTGAAATTTTGGATTTTCAAACTGATGTTGCACCTCAAGACTTTGATGTTGCACCCAACAGACGTGGGTTGTTCCACCAACCATAACTTTGTATCCATTTAGAGATGCTAGAACCGTAACTCATCAAAACAAAGCTCTCTCATAGGTCTATAGGCCTAGCAGGTTCCACCCATCTCATCATAGTTCAGTATCCAAGAAATTCAATGTTAATGACTATTGGGAATAACGTAAGCTTTTTTAGCTCAATTTTTCACATGCCATTTTATTGGTTAAAGTAGGTTGACCGTGGTCTGAATTCGATTTACTTATTTTTTGAATACGATGCACCATGTTATATTTCTATTTCATCCCCATAAACGAGTTTTCAAAAGTCATACAGCGCAATCTTGGATTTTCAAATTGATGTTGCACCTCAGGACTTTGATGTTGCACCCAACAGACGTGGGTTGTTCTGCCAACCATAACTTTGTATCCATTTTGAGTTACTAGAACCATAACTAAGCAAAACGAAGCCCTCTCGTAGATTTATAGGATTAACAGGTACCACCCATATCATCTTAGTTCAATAACCAAGAAATTCAATCTTAATGACTTTTGGGAACATCGAAAGCTTTTTTAGCTCAATTTTTCATAGGCTGTTTTGTTCGTCAAAGGTGGTTGACTATGGTCGGAAATCGATTTACTATTTTTTGGAATATGATGCACCAAGTTATATTTCTATTTCATCACCATAAATGAGTTTTCAAAAGTCATATTGTGCAATCTTGGATTTTCAAACAGATGTCGCACCTCAAGACTTCTATGTTGCTCCCAATAGACGTGAGTTGTTGTGCCAACTATAACTTTGTATCCATTTAGAGTTACTAGAACCATAACCAGTCAAAACGAAGCTCTCTCATAGATCTATAAGACTAATAGATTACACCCATGTCATCTTAGTTCAGCAACCAAAAAATTCAATCTTAATGACTTTTGTGAACATCGAAAGGTTTTTTAGCTCAAATTTTAACATGTCGTTTTGGTGGTCAAACGGGGGATTACTGTGGTCGGAATTCGATTTACTATTTTTGAGTTACTAGAAACATAAACAGTCAAAACGAAGCTCTCTTATAGATCTATAGGTCTAACAAGTTCCACCCATCTCATCTTAGATCGGCAACCAAGAAATTTAATCTGAACGACTTTAGGGAACTTCGAAAGCTTTTTTAGCTCAAATTTTCACATGCCATTTTGTTGTTCAAAGAGGGGTTGACTGTGGTCGGAATTCGATTTACTATTTTTTGGAATATGATGCATCGTGTTTTATTTCTAATTCATCCCCATAAACGAGTTTACAAAAGTCATAAAGTGAAATCTTGGATTTTCAAACTGATGTTGCACCTCAAGATTCGACGATGCAACCAACAAACGTGGATTTTTCCGTCAACCATAAATTGGTATCCATTTTGAGTTACTAGAACCATAACTAATCAAAATGAAGCTCTCTCATAGATCTGTAGGACTAACAAGTTCAAACCATCTCATCTTAGTTCAGTAACCAAGAAATTCAATGTTAATGACTTTTGGGAACATCGAAAGCTTTTTTAGCTCAATTTTTCACATGTCGCTTTGTTGGTCAAAGGGGGTTTGACCATGGTAGGAATTCGATTTACTATATTTTGGAATATGATGCACCATGTTATATTTCTATTTCATCCCCATAAAAGAGTTTTTAAAAATCATATAGTGGAATCTTGGATTTTCAAACAGATGTTGCACCTCATGACTTCGATGTTGCACTGAATATATGTGGGTTGTTCCGCCAACCATAATTTTGTATCCATTTTGAGTTACTAGACGAATACCAGTCAAAACGAAGCTCTCTCGTAGATTTATAGGTTTAATAGGTTCAACCCATCCCATCTTAGTTCAGTAACAAAGAAATTCAATCTTAATGACTATTGGGAACATCGAAATCTTTTTTAGCTTAATTTTCACATGCCGTTTTGTTGGTCAAAGGAGGGTTGACCATGGTCGGAATCCGATATACTATTTTTTGGAATATGACGCACCATGTTATATATCTATTTAATCCCCATAAACGAATTTTCAAAAGTCGTATAGGGTAATCTTGGATTTTCAAACATTTATCGCACCTCAAGACTTCGATGTTGCACCCAACAGACGTGGGTTTTTCCATCAAACATAACTTTGTATCTGTTTAGAGCGACTAGAACCATTACTAGTCAAAACGAAGCTCTCTTATATATATATATAAGACAAACAGTTTCAACCCATCTCATCTAAGTTTAATAACCAAGAAATCCAATCTTAATGACTTTTTGGAACATCGAAAGCTTTTTTAGCTCAATTTTTCACATGTCATTTTGTTGGTCAAAGGGGGGTTGACCGTGGTAGGAATTCGATTTACTATATTTTGGAATATGATGCACCATGTTATATTTCTATTTCATACCCATAAACGAGTTTTCAAAAGTCTTAAAGTGCAATATTGGATTTTCAAATGGATGTTGCACATCAGGACTACGATGTTGCAAAGAACTGACGTGGGTTGTTCCACCAACCATAACATTGTAATCATATTGAATTACTAGAACCATAAAAAGTCAAAACGGAGCTCTCTCGTGGATTTATAGGCCTAATAGGGTCAACCCATCACACCTTAGCACAGTAACATAGAAATTCAATCTTAATGACTGTTGGGAACATCGAAAGTTTTTTTAGCTAAATTTTTCACATGTCGTTTTATTGGCTAAAGGGGGGTCGACTGTGGTAGGAATTCGATTTAATATTTTTTTGAATATGATGCACCATGTTATGTTTCTATTTCATCCCCATAAATAAGTTTTCAAAAGTCATACATGGCAATCTTGGATTTTGAAACATATATTGCACCTCAAAACTTCGATGTTGCACCCAAAAGACGTGTGTTGTTCTACCAACCATAACCTTGTATCCTTTTTGAGTTACTAGAACTATAACCAGAAAAAAAGAAGCTCTCTCATAGATCTATAGGACTAATAGGTTCCGCCCATCTTATCTTAGTTCAGTAACGAAGAAATTCAATCTTAATGACATTTGGGAACATCGAAAGCTTTTTTAGCTCAATTTTTCACATGCCATTTTGTTGGTCAAAGGGGATTGACCGTTGTTGGAATTCGATTTACTATTTTTTGAATATGATGCACCATGCAATATTTCTATTTATCCCCGATTAATGAGTTATCAAAAGTCATACATTGAAATTTTGGATTTTCAAACTGATGTTGCACCTCAAGACTTTGATGTTGCACCCAACAGACGTGGGTTGTTCCACCAACCATAACTTTGTATCCATTTAGAGTTGCTAGAACCATAACTCGTCAAAACAAAGCTCTCTCAAAGATCTATAGGTCTATCAGGTTCCACCCATCTCATCATAGTTCAGAATCCAAGAAATTCAATGTTAATGACTATTGGGAACAACGTAAGCTTTTTTAGCTCAACTTTTCACATGCCATTTTGTCGGTTAAAGGAGGTTGACCGTGGTCTAAATTCGATTTACTATTTTTTTGAATATGATGCACCATGTTATATTTCTATTTCATTCCCATAAACGAGTTTACAAAAGTCATATAGTGCAATCTTGGATTTTCAAATTGATGTTGCACCTCAAGACTTTGATGTTGCACCCAACAGATGTGGGTTGTTCTGCCAACCATAACTTTGTATCCATTTTGAGTTACTAGAACCATAACCAGGCAAAACGAAGCTCTCTCATAGATCTATAGGACTAACAGGTACCACCCATGTCATCTTATTTCAATAACCAAGAAATTCAATCATAATGACTTTTGGGAACATTGAAAGCTTTTTTAGCTCAATTTCCCATAGGTTGTTTTGTTCGTCAAAGGCGGTTGACTGTGGTCGGAATTCGATTTACTATTTTTTGGAATATGATGCACCATGTTATATTTCTATTTCATTACCATAAACGAGTTTTCAAAAGTCATATAGTGCAATCTATGATTTTCAAACAGATGTTGCACCTCAGGACTTCGATGTTGCACCGAATAGACGTGAGTTGTTCCGCCATCTATAACTTTGTATCCATTTAGAGTTACTAGAACCATAACCAGTCAAAACGAAGCTCTCTCATAGATCTATAGGACTAATAGGTTCCGTCCTATTAGTTCCATCCATCTCATCTTAGTTTAGTGTTAGCCCACTTTGTGAACTGGGCAACACAAAGTCAAGATGTGAAATATTGAAGAGCTTGAAAAACACTGAAGCGGGTCAGATCGGAGTAGTATAGCGGTTCAGATCGGATAAAGTCTGTTGTTCGGATCGGTGAGCTATTGTTGTTGGAATTAGAGAGGCACGTCTGTTCGCATCGGAGATCAACCTATTTCCAGCTGGAGCGGAGAGCAATAGATCCGAGCGGAGCGGAGTAAACACAGGAATTAGTCCTAAGTCAATCCGGGTCGGATCGGGTACTCCGATCCGAACCCCTTGTGCATACCCCTCCGACCCGAGCCTGTCTTCCACGTCACTCTCCTGCATAAGCGCCTGGTTATTCGGATCGGCTGTGACCAGTTCCTACCCTCAACGTCCACTACTCTGATGCGTTGTCAACATAGAAATTCATCCGAACCTGAGGCTGATGGGATGAATGACACGTGGTTCCGATCCGGATCGGGTTCTGAGAAAATTCTCACCTATAAATACCCCGTCTGGAGACAAAGAAAAGGATTTTTTTTCCTGACACTTTGAGAGTTCAACCACCTTCATAACCCGAATTCCAGCACTCCCGGAAAATCCAAATCTTCTTTCATTATTTGTTTTTAGACAATTGAGTGATTGTAAGTGAGTTGTAAGAGAAATCAAGTGAATATTTCATTGTATCTACAACTAAATCATTGAGAATAGTGAAAGACAAGTGGACGTAGGCATTTCTTCGCCGAACCACTATAAATCCTGTGTGTTCATTTTTTATTTTTGATCTCGTTTCATTTTGCTTTTAATCAATTTGGGTGTTAGAACCACTTTTTGGTCTAACATTTTGGTGCTTTCACTGAGAATTCATCTAAATTCTTTGTTTTTCGGGATTATCGTTCTACTTTTTGGACCGTTGAGTTCAAAGAAGTTAATCCTCAAGTTTCAACGCCCTTGGATATTTGTTGAAGTGATTGTCGAAGAATCATGGCCAAAGGAAAAGGCAAAGAAGTTCAATCTGGTCGAGGAAATGGAACTGGCGAGGATCAGCAAAATGCGGTTGTAACAAGGTCTCATAGGCAGAGTTCAGCAGCAGGACGAACCTATGCAGGAAACCCGAACCGCCTTCAGGGGGAGAGCTCCGATCCGATCCGGGTAGGAGATTCTGAAGCAATGCATTCCCCCAACCTGAACCGACCCGAGCAGCTTGCCATGTACCGACCCGACCAGGCTCCCCAGCTCCGAACCGACCCGATCTCCCATCTCAGATCTGACCCGACACTTGGTGATGTTGGAACCTCTACTCGAGTCCCTACGAATGCTCCAATTCTAGCCACCAGGGTCAATGATCAGGTCAATCCATCTGCGCCCATTACTCCAGGAGATTTCTCGCGCCTACTTGACATGCTTGAGAGTACTAGGGAGGCTATGAAAGTCCACGAGCACACCAATCTCATGATGCAGGAAAATATGAAGCTCATGAGCAGGGAGATTAGCGAACTCCGTCGACAGAGGACCCCATCACCGGTTCGTCACACACCAGTGGATCAGTCTTCTTCTTCCGAGGAGGAGCGGCCCCGTGAACGAAGGCCGCTCGAACGACCTTAGAATTTGGAGCAGCTGACATTCGGATCTTTGGGGTCTCGCGAGGATATTGCACGAGCACTAGGAAACAATGATCCCATTCAGGGGCAAAGGCTCCAGTCCCCTCCTCCAGAGATCGACCGAGAGCGTAGGGAACGGAATAGAGCAGAAGCAGCTCGGAGAAGAAGCGCATCTCCTGAACAAGAGCCCAGAAGGAACCCAGATACCAGGGCCAGGGAATCTGAACGGCCCCTAACTAATGCTGATGTACAGGCAATGGTGCGCCAGATTATGTCCGAGAGCCGGAACTATACCAACGAAGATTATGGCATTGAGCGAAGCCATACTCCTTTCACTGACAACATCCTCGACTTTCAGTTTCCCCGGCGTTTTAACCTGCCGCAGATGGACAAGTACAATGGGAGAACTGATCCGGGACAACATTTGATGCGATACTCGTGGCTCATGAATGCTGCTGCTGCCCCTGATGCAGTGAAGTGTAAAGCATTCCCTATCTATTTAGAAGATGTGGCGTTGTTCTGGTTTACCCGACTTCCCCCTCGTTCGGTTTTGAATTATAGGGAACTGAGCGAACATTTTATGAATCAGTTCCGACTCCATACCCGAAAGTCCAAAAGTATCATTGAATTATCCAGAATTAAGCAGGCGCCAGGAGAGTCTTTGAGGTCATATCTTGACCGTTTTAACTTAGCTGTGACTGAAGTTAGTGACCCGCATGAGCCCACCATTCTGATGGCATTAAAGGAAGGAGTCGATCCTGACTCCGAGTTTGGATATTACCTTTCTGGGAAGACTCCCTCCACGAGAGAGATATTCTATGAAAAGGCCGATATTTATTAAAGACGGGAGGAAGCCAGGGCAAACCGAAAGAGAAAGTCTGAAGCGGCATCAAAAGAAAATGTTCAGAGTAACGTCGCCGTGAAGCAGTCTGGGGAAAGTTCCAGAAAAGTTGAAGTGAACGTGGGAAACAAGAGTGGAAACAACAATTCTGGAAACAGGGGCAACAACAATAACCATAATGCGAACGGTAACAGGAGAAATAGAAATAGGGGAAGTGATCCTAGCAAAAGGCCCCGATTCCAGACTTATGAGAATTACACACTGTTGAACGACACTCTTGAGAATATTTACCTGGATACATTCAATGTTTTGCAATACAAAAGACCGCCACCTCGTGACTCGACCGAGAAAGAAATGGCAACTGGGAAGTTTTGCTTGTTTCATGGAACTCATGGGCATTCAACCAATGAATGTCGGCATTTGAGAGATGTGATTGAGAAGCTGCTGCGTGAAGGGAAATTGGATGAATATAAAGTTGCCCCGAGGGACAGGAGGCAAGGAGAGCAGGCTCCAAAACACATTCTACCTGCTCCCAAGCCTACAGCACAGCAGAAAGGCAAGGGAATTGTTATCAACTCCATAGTGGGTGGACCTCACCCGGCAATTCGTAGCTTTAGAGCAATGGATCAATATGTAAATGTTGCCAAACACGTAGATGTGAATGAAGGTGATGATTTGGAAGATATCGCCCCCATAAAACAACAGAAGACAATGTTTGACGACGTGGTATTCCGCAGCAGAGATAATACTGGGATTCAATCACCCATTGATGATCCGTTGGTCATTACTACCACCATTGGGCCTGCCTTGGTTCATAAGGTGTTAGTAGACAACGGAAGTTCCATCAATATTTTGTTTAAAAAGTCATTCGTTCAGATGAAGCTTGAATCTGAGGATTTGAAGCCATGTGAAGGGTGGATCAGAGGCTTCAATGGGGCGTCAACAGCTCCCATGGGACACATAGAATTGCCCATGACCTTGGGGCAAGGAGAACGCAGAAGAGTGCGGATGCTTCAGTTCGTAGTGTTGAACGTAGATTCGCCTTATAATGCATTTTTGGGGAGGCCTGCCCTTGCTGAATTCAGAGCTTGTATCGCCCCTTGGTGTTTATTGCTTAAGTTCCCAACCGAAGCCGGAACTGGAGTAATGAGAGGGGATCAAGTTTCCGGACGGGCCTGCTATGTTGCCGAATTAAAGATGTTGATGAAAGGACTTAACATCGAGGGTAAAGATGCCTCGTCTCCCTCAAAGGTGGGCTCGGCGTAGCAATTAGAGAAATCGACCCCGAAGGAGTTGCCCAAAGGAACGCCTGAAGATCTGGATCCCAGAAAAGACGAGGAACCAGAGGCTAGAAATGCAAATCCTAATGAAGCGACAGTGGAAATTCCCATTGATAAAGCTGATCCGACAAAAGTTTTGAAGATTGGTTCTCAATTGGATCCACGTCGAGCCAAAGAACTAGCGGACTTCTTGAAGGCAAACTTGGACGTGTTTGCCTGGACCCACGCTGACATGTGTGGGATATCGCCATCCATTATAAGTCACAAATTAAATGTAAACCCGAAACATCCGCCTGTGAAGCAAAAGAGACGTATGCTGGGCCTAGAGAGGTCGGCTGCCCTCAAAGAGGAAGTGGAAAAGCTGAAGCAGAACGGATTTATTCGAAATTCGACATATCCCGACTGGATATCGAATCCCGTCTTGGTAAATAAGCCGAATGGAAAGTGGCGGACTTGCATTGATTTTTCAGATTTGGACAAAGCTTGCCCAAAAGATAGTTTCCCACTTCCCAGGATTGACCAGCTTGTAGATTCGACAACAGGTCATGAACTTCTCTCTTTCATGGACGCATATTCCGAATATAATCAAATTCCTATGCACGTGCCAGATCAAGAGCATATGAGCTTCATTACAAATTTGGGGTTATATTGTTATGTTGTAATGCCATTCGGATTGAAAAACGCCGGAGCCACTTATCAGCGCTTGGTGAACAGAATGTTTTATAATCAAATAGGGAAGACTATGGAAGTTTACGTGGATGATATGCTTGTTAAATCAAAACAGTCCTCCAGCCATACGCAAGACTTGGCGGAAATGTTTGGTACCCTGCGAAAGTATCGGATGAAGTTGAATCCTCTGAAATGCTTATTTGTAGTGGCATCAGGAAAGTTCCTAGGCTTCATTGTGAGCTCCCAAGGAATTGAAATCAATCCTAACCAGATAGCAGCGATTAGAAACATTGAAGAGCCGAGGAGAATTAAAGACGTCCAAAGTCTTGCAGGGAAAGTAGCTGCGCTGAGTAGATTCATCTCCAAAGCCACAGACAAATGCGTTCCCTTTTTTGATTTGATTAAAAGAGGAAAGAAGAACTTCGAGTGGACTCCGGACTGTGTTGAGACCTTTCGAAATTTATTGGAACTGCTAGAGAAACCGCCGATTTTGTCAAAGCCAGTGGATCACGAAGAATTGTTTGTTTACTTGGCAGTCTCGGCTCACCCTGTTAGCACAGCTCTGGTTCGAGAAGAACACAAAGTACAAAGGCCAGTGTATTATGTAAGCAAGAAATTAGCAGCGGCAGAGCGCAACTACCCAAAGACTGAGAAGCTCGCTTACAGCCTCCTAATCTCATCCCGAAAACTTCATCACTATTTCCAAGCTCATCCCATAACCATATACACAGACCAGCCCCTAAGGAAGGTGTTGCAGAGACCCGAAGCATCGGGAAGGTTGATCAAATGGAATATAGAATTAAGTCAGTTTGATTTAAGTTTTCAACCACGAAAGTCGATCAGGGGGCAAGCTCTGGCAGACTTTATAGCGGAATTCACCATCCCAGAGGAGGAAGTAATCGATGACAGAGTGGTTAAGTCCGAGGATGAGTTAAAGATAGATCCGTGGAAACTATACACAGATGGAGCCAAGAATGACCGAAGGTCCGGAGCTGGAATCGTCTTAGTCACTCCTGAAGGACGGTCGTTATATTACGCTCTACGATTAGAATTTTCGGCGACTAACAATGACTCTGAATATGAAGCCCTGATTGCCGGGCTGAAGCTTGCTAAAGACCTCGGGATAAAAATGTTGGACATATTCTATGACCCTAAAATCGTTGTTTGCCAAGTGCGAGAGGAGTTTGTGGCTCGGGGACCTCGACTTACTACCTACCTTAGGAAAGTGAGAGAGCTATTGAGCAACTTGGAGCGGTACAATATAACACATATCCCGAGAGCCGAAAACCAGAAGGCGGATAGGCTGGCAAAGCTGGCTAGCTCCGACAATCCAGAAGATACTGAAATAATTCCAATTGAAACATTGGTATCGCCAAGCTTTGAGTCCATGGAAATTGAGTTCGCTTTTGAAGCGGAACCGGAGAAGGAGTCGTGGATGACCCCAATTAAGAACTTCCTAAAGAATGGGACACTCCCGTCAAAGAAGAGTGAGAAAAGGGCTATAGTTCGCAAGGCTACTAGATATGTCATACAAGATGATATTCTTTATAGGCAAGGATTTTCTATGCCCCTGTTACGATGTATTGCACACGACGACATCAAACGTGTACTAAGAGAAGTGCACGAAGGTGAGTGTGGAGATCATACAGGAGGTCAGACTTTAGCAAAAAAGATATTGCGATATGGATACTTCTGGCCCACAATTAATAAAGATGCAGCTGATTATTCACGACGCTGCGATAAGTGCCAGAGATTCGCCAAAATCCCCAGAGCACCGTCGACCCAACTCAAATCAATGGTGAGTCCTTGGCCATTTGCCACGTGGGGAATTGATATCATTGGAGTTCTACCAATTGCTAAAGGAGGAGCGAAATATGCAATAGTCACTGTGGACTATTTTATGAAGTGGGTGGAAGCTGAGCCCTTGACCAAAATCACGGCAAGAAAGGTGATAAGTTTCGTGGTTAGAAATATTATATGCCGGTTCGGGATCCCAAGGACCATTATAACTGACAACGGAACCCAGTTTGATGGTACTGAATTCAGAAATTTCTGCTAGAAGTATAAGATCGACAAGCGATACACTGCGGTTGCTTATCCGCAGTCGAATGGGCAAGTTGAGGCAATAAACAAAGTAATAAAATCCATCCTCAAGAAACGGTTAGAGCGCGCAAAGGAAAAATGGGTTGACGAATTGCCCCTAGCTTTGTGGGCATATCGGACAACATTTAAGACGGCTACTGGTCATACCCCTTTCTCTCTCTCCTTTGGCTCAGAAGCAGTAATTCCAGTTGAGCTGGAAGTTCCTTCCCACAGGGTGACGTATTATGACCCGATGACGAATCAGGCACTTTTACTTGAGTGTCTTGATGAAGTCGAAGAAAAAAGGGACGAAGCAGATTTGCGTGCGGCAAGACATCGACGTCAGATGGCACGCTATTACGACAAAAAAGTTCGCCTCAGGACTTCTGAACCAGGAGATTTGTTGCTAAAGAGAGTCTTTCCATCCCTTCCTCACCTCGGTCCAAAGTGGGAAGGGCCCTTTGTCATCCAACGGAAACTTGAAAAAGGAACCTTCAAGTTAACGACCATAGATGGCGAAGAAGTCCCTAGAGCATGGAATGCCTAACACTTAATGCGATATTTGGATTATAAATGTTGTACTCTTTGTTATTTTTCTTATAAACTCTGTAATAAGGCACGACTTGCCTTGGGAAAATCTGATGATATGAATAAAGGACTATAAAGTGGATGTAGGCTACGACTTAGCCGAACCACTATAAAAATATTGTGTGTTATTTACTCTATGCATTATATATATATACATTCATCGATTATTCTGTTGTGATTATGGAATACAGGATGATTCAAAACCAGAGAAGGTTGAAGACAGTTTAAACATAAGAAAAAGCACAATGACTATTTGTGCGACAAGACATAAAAGAATGAGAAAACGACATTCTTAACTCTAACTCTCCAGAAAGAGAGAGAGAGAGAGAGTATAAAAGCGTCTCCAACTGAGCGCTGAAAAAGAAATCATTCCCCTAACTCTAACTCTCCAGAGAGAGAGAGAGAGAGAGTATAAAATCGTCTCCGACTGAGCGCTGAGAAAGAGATCTTTCCCATCTGAAAGACCGGGGAATGAATAGATTGCTGAGCTCGAACTCTAACTCTCTAGAGAGAGAGAGAGAGAGAGTATAAAAGGACGGGAAGACGACGTCCTCTGAGGCATGAAGGTGCACCCAGACAAGGGACCGCCTCAGTAAGAACTCTAACCTGGGTATAAGACAGGAGAGTATAAAAGAAATGCCAGAAAAAACGACAGGCACTGACAACACAGGAAATGCTATCCCGTCAGAAAATCGGGAGCATTCAGATTGTTTGATTAAGCATTAAATAATTTGTGAGAATTGACTAGGGGCATATATGTTTACGCATATTTCCTCCCTCTGTAACTTCATTTCATAACTATAGTAAGACATGCATTTTTACATAAGTGCAGAACTACTGACAAACAGACATTGCAGAAAATGAATTATTTTTTATTTATTTACGAATGAATGAATTTGTATAGGTTAGTAGCTAAAAAAGAAGGTGCAAGAGCCGCTCTTGTAGCAGCAATTGTTGGTTCACCAAATGCTAAAACGACATAAGGCAATCCACTATTTAGATTTTGAGTGAGCCTTGGACTTCTTGGCGGCTTTCTCCGCATCCTTTGCTTCTTTCTCGGCCTCTGTCAAGATTCGTTTTGATTTCTTCTTTCCTGAAGATGCGGTGCTGGAACCGGTAGACTTCTTCCCAGAGGGCGGAGCACTGGAATCAAGAGAAGATTTTTTAGCGAGTTCCTCTGTAATAGATCTAGTTGAGAGCTTAACAACTAACCTTGATCCCGCATCCACAACTGCGAGGGGCTTGAGGGCTTCAGGGTCTAGTTCTTCGGCTTTTAATTGCAAGCGTTTGTCTTGATCAGCTTTCATTGCAGCCAAAGTAACATCATCAGCATTTTTTGACTCCCTGACTATTGCAACTTCTGGTTCCTCCTCATGACCTCCGTCACCGCCATCATCCTTTAAAGCTGCTATCATTTCTTCATCATGGGGAGTGGCGGCCTTAGTCGGCTCACTTCCTTCTCCCAAGTCTATAGGAGCAGCCTTGTCCTCCCCTCCTTTTGCCTTTTCTGTAGGCTCTGCCCCGGCGGTGGCTCCCTGAGTCACATCTGTCTTTTCGGATGGCTCAATACCTACAGAATGAGAAGCAACAGTTATCAACTCAGGCGAAAACAATGGGTTTTTCATCGATTGCTCAATCACGTGGCGAAAGGTAGAAATAGCCTTGAAAATTGAGGAGAAAAGGTAGGGATACCTTCCGAAGACTTCTCGGCAGGGGTAACTACTGCCTCTGATGCTGTTTCAGGAATAGGGGATAGCAGAGTTGTTCGGGGGATCCCCGGATTTTCAGGATCATACCCCTCTACTTCAGAAGTTGCAAGGGCAGCAGAAGAGGAACCAGCTTCGAGAACATTCTTCTGTTTAGACTTCCGTCTCTCTTCTTCCATGGCCTCAGCAATGAGGCGGCGCCCTTCAGCTAGGCGTTCCGGCTCGTCATCCCTCAAGTATTTCTCCATTAGCTTATCTTCATCGATGGAATCGACCTTTAGCTCCTCTTCTTCCCACTCGACGATCTGATTCCATACTTGAACTAGAGTGGATGGATAATCCTCGTCCAAGAAATGTTTCGGCGACGGATTATATGTGCGAAGAATTCAATCATTAATTCGCCGAAACCCTGAATATCAGCCTCCGCCTCTGACAGTTGTTTGCGGGCTTCCTCCGCAGATTTGATACCACACTCAACATTGCCCTCAGCCAGGGCAGCTCTGTTCTCTGCCTCCAATAGCTTTGAAGCCAAGTCAGCATTCTTCTTTTCTAGTTCAGCATTCCTCTTTGCTAACTCGGCATTTTTTCATTCGAGGTCAGTATAAGCAAGGCGTGTCTTAGCAGCTTCTGACTTAGCATAATCAGCTTGCTTTTCTAACTCAGAACGCTCTTGAGTGTGAGATTCAAGCAAGTCATGATAACGTTTTTACATATCCTCAAATTGTTGTTTGAAGTTGGTAGCGTCCCTCTGAGCAATAGCAAGCTGGGCCTGTGTGTCCTCCAAATCTTTACCAAGGTTCTTTAAGGCCTTAGCATCTTCTTCCGCGGTTTTTTGCATTGAATCAGCATTCGTGATTAGAGTACGGATAATTCTGGAAAGATTGCGTGAATATTTAAACATCTCAGAATACTGTTTTTCAACCGCGTCTGTCTTTGCTTTGGCCTCATCTGCCCACTTAGAAGAAATAGGTTCAAGGGCAGGTAAAAAAGTCAAAGTCTCGAAGTAGTGTTCGGGAAATAGCTCCTCCAAATACGCCCGCTTTAGCGCAGTTTCCGCATCTAGTGGGGAGGAGCGGGGATCGTCAATTCAGTGACCCTATGTGTGGAGGATTCAGTAGTTTCTTTGTCTGTCCTAGGTCATTTAGTAGCAGGGACCTTGCGCTTACTTCGAGACTCAGTATCTTTTGGAGGGCTTCTCTCTCTGCTGCGCTTTTCGTGGGAAGAGGTGGAGTCTTTCGATTGTGGCCTGTCCTCTTCCCTACGGTTTTGATAACCTTTGTATTTCTCTTGTTCCGACCGAACGGGAGAGCGAGAACATGAGGGTCGAGAGCGATAGGGATCATAAGGCCTTCTCTCCTCCCTACCGCGATCATCGCGGCGATCATACTCGATATCCTGAGGTGGATTAGACATGCTGCGGCGAAGCTTCCTGATATCATAGTAAGATCGATACATCGTGCCTGCACAATAAGTCAAACGAAATTCAGAATCAATGGATTCACAGAGAAAGATGTGCAATGAATGCTAATGCTGTTGTATAGAGTGTGTCCTAAGTGGTGTGTTTCCCTCCAACCAACCCGAGTCTGAAGCTAGACTAGTACGGGCAGGCTCTTTAGCCTTAGCAAGAGTGGTCTCTTCAGAAGAGGTGAAGACTAAAGGATCCTTCCTAAAATCCTCTGAAGTATATATAGTTTCGTGTAAGGGGAGATCCCCCAAGCCCTGAAATATTGGGTCATCAGTACTAGGGACATCTCCCTCGGAAGCATTAAGTGGCGACTCTTGGGAGGATGTTGACTTTTCCAGAGAAGTAGCCTCCTCGGGGGCAGTATATCCTTCACGATGATTTTCGGCCAGGTTAGCCTATTCGTCATCTTGAGTAGAAGATGGAGAAGGTGAAGTTTGAAGAGGCACTGTAGGAACTCCCGAGCCTTCTCCTGTCTCTGGGACTACATCCACTGGAGGAATTTATACGTATGGAGCCGTCCCATGACCAATACTATGAAAAACGGATAACAACCCATGAAAGTGAAGATATTCGTCCTTAAGGACTTCATCGATAGTCAAGAATTTCTGATCGCCATTAAGAAGTTGGTGCATCCGGTCAAAGAACACCTGATCTGATATTTTTTTTGGATTGTCGACTGCAAACAAAAAGGAAAACAAGTTAAGGTGATGACTCGAGTGTATAGAGCCCGGATTTAGAAAATCAGTGCTTTACTTGATTTTGTCCACCTCCTGGCACATCCAGGCTGTCGCTTCACATAGAACCATTCCAGTCTGGAATCTCCAGCTTTACTGCTGAATGGCGCCGAGATTATCTTCCTCTTAGGAACAGACTCAAAATAGCAGAAAGATGGATTCTCTCGAGTCCGATGCTTGAAGTTATAGAAGAAATGAACGTCATCGAACGTGAGCTCTGTGCCTAAGATCTCACGGTATGCTATGTATAAAGTGTGCAAGTTGGCATAAGAATTGGGATGCAGCTGCATGGGGGCAATCCGCATTTGTCTTAGAAATTCAACGATGAAGGGAGAAAATGGAGGGATGGCACCGACCATACACATCAATCGAGTGACCGCCATATATCCTTCTGGAGGGTTGTGGGGACGGTCAGAGCTTGAAGGCACTAGAGTGTCCCTTTTCATTATCCCATATTTCAAACAAATTCGGGATCCCGGTCATCGCCAATCCCTCCTTCCTCTTCAAAACCTAAAGAAACTTCATTCTCTGAAGACACTTCGTCACTTTTACGATTTCCGACGTCATAGTCTGAACCATCATTATCCCATTCTGGATCCGACGGAGAAGATATGTCCTCGAGAGTAATCTTGTTAGAGGTTTCCAGGGCTTCTTTCCTCTCAACTAGTCTGGAAGAGCGTCTGGGTCTCATGGTCATAAAACTATTGAAGAAGCAATAGCACAAATTAGAGCAAATTAGCCCGTATCCCCCCGTGCGTGTGTGCAAACTAAAGTGTAAACAGTGTATACGGAAAGTGCAAAGTAAATGTTTAAAAGTGCGACGAAAAAGTTTGGCAAGATATAAAGTGTTGAATTAATTCTTGATGTCCAGTTACGTTCGCAAGGCACTATCCTAACTGTCCATTAAATTGAAGATCATGCCAAAAGTTGATTGGGCCAGTTAGACGAGTTTTTATGCGTTAAGGTAGACTGTGCTTCGGTTCGGTTCGGGTCCATTCATTGGGATCGGATTGGGGGCGTGGCTTTAGGCTTGAATATCACATTGAAACTCAGAAATAAAAGACGGATCGGATCGGAGGCAAAGTCCCCTAACGGTTCGGATCGGATCACGTAGTTATACTTCTCCTCCGTCATCTTACGGTCCGACCCGATCCGGTTAGGTTAGCTCCTTTTCCCCTTTTTTAAATACTTGCTCCGACCCGATCCGATCTCCTGGATTTCTTTTCTTTTTTCTTTCTTTACGTGCCCCGACCCGGTCCGATTTCCTGAACTCCCTTCCTCTTTCCCTCATTTTTTTCAACTTCCATGTTCCTCCGAACCGAACCGATTCTCCATCATCTTCTTCTTCTCCTTCACCCTCTTTCTTCCCTAACCGACCCCAAGGCCAATTTCGTGCCAGTCACTCAAATCAAAACCAAGCAAGTATATGCTGGTGCACTCAACTACGGATTCTCATCCCCTCCGTTCCAACCTCAAGATGGCGACGAGTCTACTGGCGATGACGACGAGGGGGAGGGTCACGGCGGCAAGGTCATCAGAGTTTCATACTTAAATCATCCTAATCGCTCACGAATCCGACTCGAGAATGATTAAAGAAGGAATTGTTCGAAGTTTTATAACCTACCGATAACTTCGGGAATGAAACAGTAAAAATGAAAGGAGGAAGAAGGCAGTGTTTATATAGGAGAGAAGAGTGTCTATTCGTCTCCCTATTCAGATCGGCAGCCCAGTAGAAGAATTCTCGTTCGGATCGGATGGACAGCCTCGAAGCGAAGCTTGGCCCAACAGTCCAGTGAAAAATAGAAAGGAGAAGGGATCTGTTCGGATCGAAATCCGAACCGAACCGAGTTCTTTAGCCCAGCAACGAATTAAATCGAAATCAAAAGAAAAACCGCCTCAAAGAGCGTTGTGCAATGATAATCAAAGCATGCTCCGTCTCCAACAGAAGCATCCTTTGAGGGGGCAAAATGTTAGCCCACTTTGTGAACTGGGCAACACAAAGTCAAGATGTGAAATATTGAAGAGCTTGAAAAACACTGAAGCGGGTCGGATCGGAGCAGTATAGCGGTTCGGATCGGATAAAGTCTGCTGTTCGTATCGGTGAGCTATTGTTGTTGGAATTAGAGAGGCACGTCTGTTCGGATCGGAGATCAACCTATTTCCAGCTGGAGCGGAGAGCAATAGATCTGAGCGGAGCGGAGTAAACACAGGAATTAGTCCTAAGTCAATCCGGGTCGGATCGGGTACTCCGATCCGAACCCCTTGTGCATAACCCTCCGACCCGAGCCTGTCTTCCACGTCACTCTCCTGCATAAGTGTCTGGCTATTCGGATCGGCTGTGACCAGTTCCTACCCTCAACGTCCACTACTCTAATGCGTTGTCAACATAGAAATTCATCTGAACCCGAGGCTGATGGGATGAATGACACGTGGCTCCGATCCGGATCGGGTTCTGAGCAAATTCTCACCTATAAATACCCCGTCTGGAGACAAAGAAAAGGATTTTTTTCTGACACTTTGAGAGTTCAACCACCTTCATAACCCGAATTCCAGCACTCCCGGAAAATCCAAATCTTCTTTCATTATTTGTTTTTAGACAATTGAGTGATTGTAAATGAGTTGCAAGAGAAATCAAGTGAATATTTCATTGTATCTGCAGCTAAATCATTGAGAATAGTGAAAGACAAGTGGACGTAGGCATTTCTTCGCCGAACCACTATAAATCCTGTGTGTTCATTTTTATTTTTGATCTCGTTTTATTTTGCTTTTAATCAATTTGGGTGTTAGAACCACTTTTTGGTCTAACATTTAGTAACAAAGAAATTCAATCTTAATTACTTTTGTGAACATCGAAAGCTTTTTTAGCTCAAATTTTCACATGTCGATTTGGTGGTCAAACGTGGGTTGACTTTGGCCCGAATTCAATTTACTATTTTTGAGTTACCAGAACCATAAACAGTCAAAACGAAGTTCTCTCATAGATCTATAGGTTTAACAAGTTCCACCCATCTCATGTTAGTTCGGCGACCAAGAAATTCAATCTGAATGACTGTAGGGAACTTCAGAAGCTTTTTTAGCTCAATTTTTCACATGCCATTTTGTTGGTCAAAGAGGGGTTGACTGTGGTCGGAATTCGATTTACTATTTTTTGGAATATGATGCATCATGTTTTATTTCTAATTCATCCCCATAAACGAGTTTTCAAAAGTCATAAAGTGAAATCTTGGATTTTCAAACTGATGTTTCATCTCAAGTCTTCGATGATGCACCCAACAAACGTGGATTTTTCCGTCAACCATAAATTTGTATATATTTTGAGTTACTAGAACCATAACCAGTCAAAATGAAGCTCTCTCATAGATCTATAGGAGTAACAGGCTCAAACCATCTCATCTCAGTTCAGTAACCAAGAAATTCATGTTAATGACTTTTGGGAACATCGAAAGCTTTTTTAGCTCAATTTTTCACATGTCGTTTTGTTGGTCAAAGGGGGGTTGACCGTGGTAGGAATTCGATTTACTATGTTTTGGAATATGATGCACTATGTTATATTTCTATTTCATCCCCATAAAAGAGTTTTTAAAAATCATATAGTGTAATCTTGGATTTTCAAACAGATGTTGCACCTCATGACTTCGATGTTGCACTGAATATATGTGGGTTGTTCCACCAACCATAATTTTGTATCCATTTTGAGTTACCAGACCAATACCAGTCAAAACGAAGCTCTCTCGTAGATTTATAGGTTTAACATGTTCAACACATCCTATCTTAGTTTAGTAACAGAGAAATTCAATCTTAATGACTATTGGGAACATCGAAAGCTTTTTTAGCTCAAATTTTTCATACGCCGTTTTGTTGGTCAAAGGGGGGTTGACCGTGGTCGGAATCCGATATATTATTTTTTGGAATATGATGCACTGTGTTTTATTTCTATTTAATCCCCATAAATGAATTTTCAAAAGTCGTACAGGGCAATTTTGGATTTTCAAACATATATCGCACCTCAAGACTTCGATGTTGCACCCAACAGACGTGGGTGTTTCCATCAAACATAACTTTGTATCCGTTTAGAGTGACTAGAACCATTACGAGTCAAAACGAAGCTCTCTCATAGATATATAAGACAAACAGTTTTAACCCATCTCAACTTAGTTTAGTAACCAAGAAATTCAAGCTTAATGACTTTTGGGAACATCGAAAGCTTTTTTAGCTCAAATTTTCACGTGACGTTTTTTTAGTCAAAGGGGGGTTGGCCGTGGTGGGAATTCGATAACTATATTTTGGAATATGATGCACTATGTTATATTTCTATTTCATACCCATAAACGAGTTTTCAAAAGTCTTAAAGCGCAATCTTGGACTTTCAAACAGATGTTGCACATCAGGACTTCGATGTTGCACCGAACTGATGTGGGTTGTTCTGCCAACCATAACATTGTAATTATATTGAGTTACTAGAACCATAACAAGTCAAAACGAAGCTCTCTCATGGATTTTTAGGCCTAATAGGTTCAACCCATCTCACCTTAGTTCAGTAACATAAAAATTCAATCTTAATGACTATTGGGAGCAACGAAAGATTTTTTAGCTCAATTTTTCACATGTCGTTTTGTTGGCCAAAGGGGGGTCGACCGTGGTAGGAATTCGATTTACTATTTCTTTGAATATAATGCACCATGTTATGTTTCTATTTCATCCCCGTAAACAAGTTTTCAAAAGTCATACTTGGAAATCATGGATTTTCAAACAGATATTGCACCTCAAAACTTCGATGTTGCACCCAAAAGACGTGTGTTGTTCTACCAACCATAACCTTGTATCCTTTCTAAGTTACTAGAACCATAACCAGACAAAACGCAGTTCTCTCATAGATCTATAGGACAAATTGGTTCCACCCATCTCATCTTAGTTCAGTAACGAAGAAATTCAATCGTAATGACTTTTGCGAACATCGAAAGCTTTTTTAGCTCAATTTTTCACATGCAGTTTTGTTAGTCAAAGGGGATTGACCATGGTTGGAATTCGATTTCTATTTTTTGAATATGATGCACCATGCAATATTTTTATTTCATCCCGATAAATGAGTTATCAAAAGTTAGACATCAAAATTTTGGATTTTAAAACTAATGTTGCACCTCAAGACTTTGATGTTGCACCCAACAGATGCAGGTAGTTCCGCCAACCATAACTTTGTATCCGTTTAGAGTTATTAGAACCATAACTCATCAAAACTAAGCTCTCTCATAGATCTATACGTCTAACGGGTTCCACCATCTCATCTTAGTTCAGTGTCCAAGAAATTCAATGTTAATGACTATTGGGAACAACGTAAGCTTTTTAAGCTCAATTTTTCACATGCCGTTTTGTTGGTTAAAGGAGGTTGACCGTGGTCGGAATTCAATTTACTATTTTTTTGAATATGATGCACCATGTTATATTTCTATTTCATCCCCATAAACGAGTTTTAAAAAGTCATACAGTGCAATCTTGGATTTTCAAATTGATGTTGCACCTCAAGACTTTGATGTTGCACCCAACAGACGTGGGTTGTTCCGCCAACCATAATTTTGTATCCATTTTGAATTACAAGAACCATAATCAGGCAAAACGAAGCTCTCTCATAGATCTATAGGACTAATAGTACCACCCATATCATCTTAGTTCAATAACCAAGAAATTCAATCTTAATGACTTTTGGGAACATCGAAAGCTTTTCCAGCTCAATTTTTCATAGGCCGTTTTGTTCGTCAAAGGCGGTTGACTGTGGTCGGAATTCGATTTACTAGAACCATAACCAGTTAAAACGAAGCTCTCTCGTAGATTTGTAGGTCTAATAGGTTCAACCCATCTCATCTTAGTTTAGTAACAAAGAAATTCAATCTTAATGACTATAGGGATTATTGAAAGCTTTTTTATCTCTATTTTTCACATGCCGTTTTGTTTTCCAAAGGGGGGTTGACCGTGGTAGGAATTCAATTTAATATTTTTTGGAATCTGATGCACCATGTTCTATTTCTATTTCGTCCCCATAAACGAGTTTTCAAAAGTCATACATGGCAATCTTGGATTTTCAAACAGATATTGGATCTCAAGACTTCGATGTTGCACCCAACAGACATGGGTTTTTCCATCAACCATAACTGTGTATCCATTCAGAGTAACTGGAAATGTAACTAGGCAAAAAGAAGCTCTCTCATAGATCTATAGGTCTAATAGGTTCCACCCACCCCATCTTAGTTCAGTAACAAAGATATTCAATGTTAATGACTTTTGGGAACATCAAAAGCTTTTTTAGCTAATTTTTTCACACGCCGTTTTGTTAGTCAAAGGGGGTTGACTGTGGTCGGAATCCGATTTACTATTTTTTGAATATGATGCGCCATGTAATATTTCTATTTCATCCCTATGAATCAGTTTTCAAAATTCATACATTGCAATCTTGGATTTTCAAGCTGATGTTGCACCTCAAGACTTCGATGTTTCACCCAATAGACGTGGGTTGCTCCGCCAACCATAACTTTGTATCCTTTTTGAGTTACTAGAACCATAACCATGCAAAACGAAGCTCTCTCGTAGAACTATAGGATTAATAGGTTCCACCCATCTAATCTTTGTTCAGTAACCAAGAAATTCAATCTTAATAACATTTGGGAACCTCGAAAGCTTTTTTAGCTCAATTTTTCACATGCCGTTTGTTAGTCAAATGGGGATTGACCGTGGCCGGAATTCAATTTACTATATTTTGGAATATGATGCACCATGTTATATTACTATTTCATCCCCTTAAATGAGTTTTCAAAAGTCATATAGTGCAATCTTGGATTTTCAAATGTATGTTACACCCCAAGACTTCACTGTTGCACCTAACAGACGTGGGTTGTTCTACCAGCCATAACTTTGTATCCATTTTGAATTACTAGAACTATAACCAGCAAAAACGAAGCTCTATCCTGGATCTATAGGTCTAACAGGTTACACCCATCTCATCTTAGTTCAATAACCAAGAAAGTCAATCTTAATGACTTTTGGGAACATCGAAAGCTTTTTTAGCTCAATTTTCCATAGGCCGTTTTGTTCGTCAAAGGCGGTTGACTATGGTCGGAATTTGATTTACTATTTTTTGGAATTTGATGCAACATGTTATATTTCTATTTCGTCCCCATAAATGAGGTTTCAAAAGTCATACAGTGCAATCTTGGATTTTCAAACTGATGTTGCACCTCAAAACTTCGATGTTGCACCCAATGGACACTAGTTGCTCCACCAACCATAACTTTGTACCCTTTTTGAGTTACTAGAACCATAACCAGGAAAAACGAAGCTCTCTCATAGATCTATAGGACTAATAGGTTCCACCTATCTCATCTTAGTTCAGTAACCAAGAAATTCAATCTTAAAAACTTTTGGCAACATCAAAAGCTTTTTTAGCTTAATTATTCACTAGCCATTTTGGTTTTCAAAGGGGGGTTGACCGTGGTCGGAATTCGATTTACTATATTATGGAATATGATGCACCATATTATATTTATATTTCATTCCCACAAATGAGTTTTCAAAAGTCATACAGTGCAATCTTGGATTTTCAAATGTATGTTGCACCTCAAGACTTCGTTGTTGCACCCAACATACTTGGGTTGTTCCGCCAACCATAACTTTGTATCCATTTTTTAGTTACTAGAACTATAACCAGTCAAAACGAGGTTCTCTCATAGGTCTATAAGTCTAAAGGGTTACACCCATCTCATCTTAGTTCAATAACCAAGAGATTTAATCTTAATGACTTTTGGGAACATTGAAATCTTTTTTAGCTCAATTTTTCATAGGCCATTTTGTTGGTCAAAGAGGGTTGACTTTTGTCAGAATTCGATTTACTATTTTTCGGAATATGATGCACCATGTTATATTTATATTTCATCCCCATAAACGAGTTTTCAAAAGTCGTAGAGTGCAATCTTGGATTTTCAAACTGATGTTGCGCCTCAAGACTTCGTTGTTGCAACCAACATACATGGGTTGTTACGCCAACCATAACTTTATATCCATTTTGAGTTACTAGAACCATAACCAGTCAAAACGAAGTTTCTCACAGATCTATTGGACTAATAGGTTCCACCTATCTCATCGTAGTTCAGTAACCAAGAAATTCAATCTTAATGACTTTTGGTACCATCAAAAGCTTTTTTAGCTCAATTTTTCACATGCTGTTTTGTTGGTCAAATGGGGGGTTGACCGTGGTCGGAATTCGGTTTACTATATTTTGGAATACGATGCACCATGTTATATTTCTATTTCATCCCATAAACGAGTTTCCAAAGGTCATACAGTGCAATCTTGGATTTTCAAATGTATGTTGCACCGCAAGACTTCGCTGTTGCACCTAACAAAAGTGGGTTGTTCTACCAACCCTAATTTTGTATCCATTTTGAGTTACTAGAACCGCAACAAGTCAAAACGAGGCTCTCTTATAGATCTATAGGTCTAACAGGTTACATCCATCTCATCTTAGTTCAACAACCAAGAAATTCAATCTTAATGACTTTTGGGAACATCGAAATCTTTTTTAGCTCAATTTTTCATAGGTAGTTTTGTTGGTCAAAGGGGGTTGACTGTGGTCGGAATTTGATTTACTATTTTTTGGAATGTGATGCACCATGTTATATTTCTATTTCATCCCCATAAACGAGTTTTCAAAAGTCATACAGTGCAATCATGTATTTCACATTGATGTTGCAACTCAAAACTTCGATGTTGCACCCAACAGATGTGTATTGTTCCGCCAACCAAACTTTATATCCTTTTTGAGTTACTAAAACCATAACCAGGAAAAATGAAGCTCTCTCGTAGATCTATAGGATTAATAGGTTCCGCCCATCTAATCTTAGTTCAATAACCAATTAATTCAGTCCTAATGACTTTTGGGAACATCGAAAGCTTTTTTAGCTCGATTTTTCACATGCCGTTTTGTTCGTCAAATGGGGGTTTACCATGGTCGGAATTCGATTTACTATAATTTGGAATATGATGCACCATGTTATATTTTTATTTCATCTCCATAAACGAGTTTTCAAAAGTCAAACAGTGCAATCTTTGATTTCAACTGATGTTGCACCTCAAAACTTCGATGATGCACCGAACAGACGTGTGTTGTTCCGCGAACCATAACTTTGTATCCTTTTTGAGTTACTGGAACCTTAACTAGGAAAAACGAAGCTCTCTCATAGATCTATATGATTAATATGTTCCCCCATCTCATCTTAGTTCAGTAACCAAGAAATTCAATCTTAATGACTTTTGGGAACATCAAAGGCCTTTTTAGCTCACCTTTTCAGATGTTGTTTTGTTGGTCAAAGGGGGTTGACCGTGGTCTGAATTCGATTTACTATATTTTGGAATTTGATGCACCATGTTATATTTCTATTTCATCCCCATAAACAAGTTTTAAAAAGTCATACAATGCAATCTTGGGTTTTCAGATTTATGTTGCACCTCAAAACTTCGGTGTTGCACCCAACAGACATGTGTTGTTCCGCCAACCATAACTTTGTATCCTTTTTGAGTTACTAGAACCACAACCAGGAAAAAAGATGCTCTCTCATAGGTCTGTAGGATTAATAGCTTCCACCCATCTCATCTTAGTTCAGCAACCAAGAAATTCAATATTAATTACTTTTGGGAACATCGAAAGCTTTTTTAGCTCAATTTTTCATATGCCGTTTTGTTGGTCAAAGGGGGATTGACTGTGGTCGGAATTCGATTTACAATATTTTGGAATATGATGCACCATGTTGTATTTCTATTTCATCCCCATAAACGAGTTTTCAAAAGTTATACAGTGCAATCTTGGATTTTCAAATGTATGTTGCACCTTAAGACTTCGCTGTTGCACTTAACAGACGTGGGTTGTTCCGCCAACCATAACTTTGTATCCATTTTGAGTTACTTGAACCATAACTAGTCAAAACAAAGATCTATCATAAATATATAGGTCTAACAGGTTACACCCATCTCATCTTAGTTTAGTAACCAAGAAATTCAATCTTATTGACTTTTGGGAACATTGAAATCTTTTTTAGCTCAATTTTTCATAGGATGTTTTGTTTGTCAAAGGCGGTTGACTGTGGTCGGCATTCGATTTACTATTTTTTGGAATATGATGCACCATGTTATATTTCTATTTCATCCCCATAAATGAGTTTTCAAAAGTCATACAATGCAATCTTGGATTTTCAAATTTATGTTGCACCTCAAAACATCGATGTTGCACTCAACAAACGTGTGTTGTTCCGCCAGTCATAAATTTTTATCCTTTTTGAGTTACTTGAACCATAACTAGGAAAATCGAAGCTCTCTCAATGATCTATAGGGCTAATAGGTTCCACCCATATCATCTTAGTTTAGTAACTAAGAAATTCAATCTTATTGACATTTGGGAACATCGAAAGCTTTTTTATCTCAATTTTTCACATGCCGTTTTGGTTATCAAAGGTGGTTCATCGTGGTCGGAATTCGATTTACTATATTTTGGAATATGATGCACCATATTATATTTCTATTACATCCCCATAAACGAGTTTTCTAATGTCATAAAGTGCAATCTTGGATTTTCAAATGTATGTTGCCCCTCAAGACTTCGTTTTTGCACCCAACATACGTGGGTTGTTCCGCCAACCACAAATTTGTATCCATTTTGAGTTACTAGAACCATAACCAGCCAAAAAGAGGCTCTCTCATAGATCTATACGACTAACAGGCTACACCCACCTCGTCTTAGTCCAGTAACCAAGAAATTTAATCTTTATGACATTTGGGAACACCGAAATCTATTTTAGCTCAATTTTTCGTATGCCATTTTGTTGGTCAAAGGTGGTTTACAATTATTGGAATTCGATTTACTATTTTTTGAATATGATGCACGATGTTATATTTCTATTTCATCCCCATAAATGAGTTTCAAAAGTAATATAGGGCAATATTGGATTTTCAAACAGATGTTGAACCTCAAGACTTCGTTGTTGTGTATATACGTGGGTTGTTCCGCCAACTATAACTTTGTATCTATTTAGAGTTACTAGAATCATAACCATTCAAAATGAATCTCTCTCATAGATCTATAGGTTTAACAGGTTCCACCCATCTCATCTTAGTTTAGTAACCAAGAAATTCAATCTTATTGACTATTGGGAACATCGAAAGCTTTTTTAACTCAATTTTTCATATGCCATTTTGTTGGTCAAAAGGTTGTTCACCGTGGTCGAAATTCGATTTACCATATTTTTGAATATGATGCACCATGTTATATTTCTATTTCATCCCCATAAACGAGTTTTCAAAAGACATACAATGCAATCTTGGATTTTCAAATGTATGTTGCACCTCAGGACTTCGCTGTTGCACCTAACAGACGTGGGTTGTTCTGCCAACCATAACTTTGTATCCATTTTGAGTTACTAGAACCATAATCAGTGAGGGCTCGTGGATCCCCAGGATCTCAGACTAGTTCATGGTTTGATGGAGAAATAGTTAATATGACAGTTACGTACAGGGGTCTCCAGATCCTGGGTTCATCGCTCGTGGAGGACTAGGTCTTGGCTTTCATTTTTGGCTGATAGGTCGGCTCGTGACTTTATACCGTGAGCAGGTCGTGGTGTTCCTCGCGAGCGAGTTGGTGCATGGATTCACGAGTGGGTCGAGATACGGAGGCCACGAGCGAGTTTTAGAGGAGTAACCACGAACGGGTTATGGTGCCTCACGAACAGAGACTAATCTGTCTTGAGCTTTGATCCATAGGTCTTTCTCCATTTATATATAAATAATTGTTTTCTTGGTGGCTTGTTCCAAAAGTTAGCCAACATTTTTCCCCCTCGAAGTATGTTTTATCGGGGATGGAACATGCTTCGAAACTGCTGAACTTATCCTTTCGTGAAATGATGCAGATCGATAGTCACATCCGTTTATAGCCTCGCATTGTTTCAAATGGTTACGCCCTTTGAAGAATATAAATATCAGTCCAGATTTCCAATTATTTCTCTATTCATTAGTTAATTTCCATTTTCTGAACTCCAGAGTATATCGCGATCAACAAGTCAAGTAAGTTTTACCCATGAGTATTTCCATATCATTTATTTCGTAGTCATTCTCAAGTCCGGGTCGTTGTAATACAATGCGGTTCATGGAACGGGGTATACATCACGGTCTTGTGGGCGAGCCGGCCTTCTCCCAAACCACAATGGGCTTCCTTGAATGCTCGTGGCCTATGGGTTTTCACGTTCTGAATGAGACAAAAAGGAGGAGACGAATGGTCTTCAAATTAGCTATATAAGCTGACCCCTTCTCTCTACTTGCTTTTCCTTCTCTCTTCTTTTGCCTTTACTGCCGCCACCCAGTTCATAAATCGAAACCCTAATTTTGCTTTTTCTAAAAATCACTACCGCCCCATAATTTAAACTAAAAAGGTAATGATGCTAGGATTGCTTCCAATTTGACGTTGTTTCTTTCTCATTTCTCTTCAATTCGCATGAGTTTTCACTAACCTCGAAGCCATCGCTGTTATGAGCAATGATTATGGCGGAGTCTATGGATTTGGGGTTTAAAGGAGGAAACGTGAAGGGCGAGGAGAAGAGGTCGAGAAACTACGAGGACGTTGCTACTGCTGGTAGTTGGTTGGGGAAAGAAGACCGAAGAGTTCATTCGGTTGTGGATGAGAATCGGAGCCGGGCTCATGAGAAAGGATGAAGAGGTGTGAAGCTTTAAATTGTAACGGTGGAAAGATAAGATGTTGGGTCGGATCGTCAAGGTGGTAAAGTATTGGTTCGTGAGAAGGGCGAGCTGAATCGGGTCATGAGGGTGGATCACGAGCCGTTAGGTCATGGGATCAACCTCCAGCGCGGACTCAGATCATGAACCGAAACCCCATCCACAATCTGCTCCAGTTCATGAGCCATACCTCAATCACAAGCCGAACTCTTCCCCGCGATCTGTCTCTTCACCATGAGCCGCTTCACATGATTTCGATGATCCAGTTTAACCAACGAACCAATTTATATCTTGACTGAAACTTGATGCCACTATAACATATTGATGAAAAGTTAGGATAGAACCTTCGATATGGACTTCTTAAACTGGACTTGGATAAAAGCATAACTCGGAGACCTAAAATAACAAATTATTCTTTTTTCTGTTCCACTTCATGCTTTTCTTTTCAGTAATGCACGCACTGGCACACTTTAACACTTGCACACACGCGGGAGCTAAGGGTATTTATGCTCTAACGACTTATGCTTATTCGCCAACACTGTCATATCCGATAGACGCTCAACCAGAATTTCAGAGAAAAATGCAGATCCAGAATCATCAAATTACTATAATCCCGGCGTACTTCTATCGAATCCAGACTGGGAGAATTCTGGCCCAGATTATGAATCAAGTCTTGATACAGAATCAGTGTCTTCTGAGAGCACATTACTTGAGGAAGAAGGGGATGATCAGGCTCCCGATTTTGAATTACCTATGCTTATGAGACTATTGTGATTGAAACAATGGAACCTATCTTGTTGTACACCAAATTGGTGATTCTCTTATGTTCAATTCTATCGAATCTTTATGCCTATGATGTAACTTGCTCAGTTTGGTCATACTTATTGTTAATGTACAACATGCATATTGGAAATATGATTCTTGGATTGGGTACACCTTTACATGCCTATTTTGTTTCTTATGTAAATTCTTGTGTTCCTTCTCGATTCCCCTTTCTGTTTTATTTCATGAATACTAGGTTCATTCGGAACCTAGATTGAGTCTTATTGTATGTATGATTGAAACGTGGGGAATTGGGTATAACATAATTGAGTAATTTTGGGCATAACAAGTAAATGTGGCATAACATGAATTGACTACAGTTGTGGATAATTGGCATACAAAAATCTAGATTTGGGCATGTATGGTAAATATGTAAATTGGCTAAAAGATGAACATTCCTTACACAAGGTTAGATTGAGTTGCGGTGTAAGGTTGCCCGGAACCGCCCGACACATCCAGTAACCGCAACAATAGATCTAATATGAGAGGTTAGCACATTAAGCTCAAAACCTGAGGTTAGAATGAGTTTGCGGTAGAAGTCTGCCCGGAACAACCCGGCACATCCAACAACCACAAACAACAGTTCTAATGTGAGAGGTTGAGGCATTAATGAATGAATTAATGCTAATGAACGGACATGGTAAGAATGGTAGGGTGAAGTTAACTTAGGCAACACTTAACCAATACAACATGTTAATTAAACAGATGGGTGGGGTTAGGTTAAATGGAGAACACTTAACCATTATAACATGTTAATTAGGAAACCTAGTAACGGGGACCCATTTCAGTAGTAACCCACACAGGTATATCATGGTATCCTGAACTATGCTGGGTTACTGGGATGATTATAAGTGGTAAATATTGTGGCACGTGGTCGTCAGTGTAGGTTCCGATGGAGTACATGCGTGCACGTACAACTAAGTGGAAAAATCAGGCACTAGGCATCAGTAGTTATACACTGTGCATCTTGAATTGTGTCGGGTTGCCATCATAGGGATTGATACACCCCATGGTGGGACCAACATAGGTATTTACAACCAAGCGGGGCCGAATGACAAAAGTAATAAATGCATGCGAGTAGGAGCTGATTGATAAAGGGATCATTTTATCATGAACACATGATGCTAGTTGAAACATTTTTTAGTAGGTGTAGAGAAATAGAAATGAGTGCGATAGTATATTCAGTTTACCCTACCTTATCTTGTCTTATGTCATCTTGTTACTATTGTATTGTCCTATATTCAGTTTATTCATGTCATGATCCTTTTTCTTGTTTACATGCTGAAAGATCACTGGACTTACCAGGCTTATGTCTGACTCGTTTTCTTTCATCTTCTTTTCTTCCGTTCTCCCCCCTCCCTAGGTCCGCAGGGAGGGAATACTTAAGCTTAGTTCAGACATTTTCCAGCTTGAAGAGAGTAGATGTATTGTTTAGATTCTCTTTTCTTAGGCTATTGCTGTGGTTACACTTTTATTGGGGATTTATGCCACCTTACTATTGTTTTATGCTTCTTTATGTATTTTGACTTGTTTTTATCAAGACAAAAGTTTTATTGTAATAACTTGGAAGTTGGGTTTTGAGACAATGGTTGTAATACTTTGACTAGACCACGCTGCTTATAAAATAATTCCAGTTTTTCCGCTGTTTATATGTCTGTCTTGTAAATTATCTGTATCTTTTGCCCATAATGCTTCACCGAAGTTAATGCATTCCCTTTGTGAGTGACCACAATGGAGGTGGGGTGTTTCACTATGTATCAAAGCTGATGGTTACCATATCAGAAAAAAGTTTTTGAAAACTATTTTTTTTCAAAAAGAAGTTTTAATGAAGCATTTTCAAGAAAAGTGTTGTTTTATTTTAAAGGCATATTCCCCAAAAACGTATGCACTATCTTTCTATCCTTTGTTTTGAACCTTTTCTTTTCGTTTCAGCATGTTTGGGGATCTTAATCTTCCAGAGGGTGTACAAATACCTGGCTGGTTCAGAAATTATCTGGAGTCTAGGCATGATGCCGCAGGCCCAACAAACGTTCTTCCTACTCTAGTTGCAGTCGTTCCTCCTCCTCCTCCTCCTCCGCGTGTGAATGCTTTCTCGAAGATATGTAGAGACTTTCGAATTATGGGCAGAAAGAACTTTAATGGGACTAAATCATTGGTGGAAGAAAGAAATTGGCTCGAGGAAACAAAAGATTTGTTTTTTATCTTCGAAGTGGACGATAGGCAGAAGATACAATTGGATGTATGGTTACTTAAGGACGAAGCCTCTTTTTGGTAGGAAGTTACAAATGCTGAGAGAACAGTTGGGACTTGGGAGGATTTCAGAATGCTGTTTGAAATGAAGTTCCTCTCGCAAGCTGAACGAAGTCTACAGGTAGAGAAGTTCTTAGCACCCAAACAGGGAAGGCTATCGGTTAAGGAATACGTCAACCAATTCATCCAGCTGGCTAGATTCGGACTGGAGTTAGTAAACACTCCACATAAAAAGGCTCTCCGTTTCGTTAAAGGGTAGAATGAGCGACTGCACAACCTAGCTATGTCCCATATACCTATGGGTGCGACTTATTAGAGAATGGTGGATATGGCACTGTTACAGGAGGAAGACAAGGATGGGAAGAAAGAGACAAAGGTAGAAGGTCCTCTAGACAAGAAAGTGGAGGGATCTTAGAATAAGAAGACGGATTCCAAGAAGGGTGGGAAGAATAGCAAACCCCGTGACAAGAGAAAGTTTAATTTTTGCGGCATACCTGGACATCTGATTAAGGGCTGCAGAAAGAAGAAGAGGATGATGGGTGGTTGTTTTCAATGCGGTGAGAAAGGACCTACGGCTAAGGATTGCCCAAAAAGGCAAGGGCAGGTGCAGAGGACTTGATCTACTTCTGGAGGGCAGATTCACGCTCTCATAGCACCTCCGCAAGAAAGAGGTAGAAATATTTCTATTGAGAGTTTAGTTTATCTTTCTGATCATCCAGTTCGTACTCTTTTTGATTCTGGCGCGTCGCACTCTTTTATATCTACTGCTCTAGTTGAATCTCTGCACCTAGATACCAGTACAGTGGAGGATCCCACGGTTGTTTCAAATCCAATTTGGGGTTCGGCTTATTTGTTAACGATTTGTTTTAATTTGGAAATTTCTATACTAAGCGTCGGGTTTAGATGTAATGCTTATGTTTTGGGTTTCACGGGCTATGGGTTAATCTAGGTATGGATTGGTTATAAAGTAATGATGCCATCCTCGATTGTGAAAAGAGAGTGGTTAGACTTATGACTCACCTCAGTAATACACTCGAAATCTCTTGTAATCCCATGAATTCTTTTATGCTTAGCTACTAGAATCTCTTGATGCGTCTATTGAAAACTTGCAATCTGTTAGAGTAGTCTGTGAATACTCGGCTGTCTTTGAAGAGGTGAAGGGTTTACCTCCAAAGCGAGAGATAGACTTCCGCATATACCTAGTTGATAATGCAAAACCAGTTGCTTTACCCGTTCGACACATGACTCCAAGGGAAAGGAAGGAGTTCAGCAAGCAAGTTGAAGAGCTGCTCGAAAAGGGGTTCATAAGGCGGAGTATTTCTGAATGGGGGTGCTCCAGTAGTGTTTGCAAACAAAGAGGATGGTTCACTTCGCTTATGCGTGGATTATTAGGAGCTAAAAAAGCTGACCAAGAAGAATAGACATCCACATCTAAGAATAGACGACTAGTTCGACCAGCTTGTAGGTGCATCAATTTTCTCCCAACTAGATCTGGCCATTGGATTCCATCGGCTAAGAGTGGCTGAAGACAACATAGATAAGACTGCGTTCAGGACCCCGGATGGTTTCTTCGAATGGCTTGTCATGCCTTTAGGATTGACAAATGCACCCGCTTATTTTGTAGACTTGATGAGTAGGGTGTTTAGGGAGTTCCTTAATAAATTTGTAGTGGTCTTCGTGGATGACATTTTGATTTTCTCAAAAAGTGATGAAGAACATGCTTTGCATTTAAGGGAAGTTATGGATACTCCTCGAGTACATCAGCTGGAAGCAAAATTCTCAAATGCCATTTTTGGGGAGAAGTAAGATTTCTTGGACATGTGGTATCCAAAGAAGGGATAGCGGTGGATCCCGCAAAATTAGTCGTAGTGCAAGATTGGAAGATTCCATGGAACACAACTGAAGTACGAAGTTTTCTCGGACTAGCGGGCTATTACAGAAAGTTCATTAAAGACTTTGCAAAGATCTCAGCCCTACTTACAAGATTGACGAAGAAGAACCTAACTTTTGCTTGGGATTTGGATTGTGATGTCGCTTTCCAACGATTAAAAAGTCTTTGACAACAGCCCCAGTTCTGACATTGCCTGATGGCTGTAAGATGTTTAAAGTATGCACAGACGCATGCGGTACAGGATTGGGCGCTGTCTTGATGCATGAAGGAAAGGTAGTTTGTTATGGGGGAGGGCCGTTGAAGGTACATGATAAGAACTACCCAACTCATGATTTAGAGCTAGCTGCCATTGTTTTCGCTCTTAGGTCATGGCGACATTACCTACTAGGAGAAAGGTTTGAATTGTTTACTGACCATAAATCATTAAAGTACCTTTTCTCATAAAAAGATCTTAACTTAAGACAACAAAGGTGGATGGAGTTTCTTGCCTCATACAATTTTGATATTGCTTATACCCCTAGCAAAGGTAATGTGGTAGCAGATGCCTTAAGTAGGAAAAAGCCGACCTTAAGTCCTCTCCTTGTGGAAAGGAAAAGCTTGGAGTACATAGCAACCTTTGACTTTAGACCCTCTTTTGAGTTTGTAACTAGTTTGTTAGCAACGCTAGAGGTGCGGCCTACGCTTTTGGACTCAATAGGAACCGCGCAACGTGAAGACCCTCAAATAACTGATATGATGGACAAGTTAATTAGAGGTGAGACTTCTAGTCACCTCAATAGATACTCCATCGATGACAAGGGTTGGTTGAGACGGGATGGAAGACTATGCGTCCCACAAGCAAGGGATTTGGTGAAGACATTTTGAAACACCCCACCACCGTTAAGGTCACTCACAAAGGGAATGCATTAACTTTGGTGAAGCATTTTAGGTAAAAGACACAGATAATTTACAAGAAAGACATATAAGCAGCGGAAAACTGAAATTATCTATTAAATAACGTGGTTCAGTCAAAACATTACAAGCATTGTCTCAGAACCCAACTTCTAAATTATTACAACAAAACATCTGTCTTGATTTAAATCTCCAAGTACATAAAGAAGCATGAAATAGAAGTAAAGTAGCATAAATCCCAAATAAAACTGTAACCATATCCATAGCCCAAGAAAAGAGAATCTAAGCAGAACATCTATTCTCTTCAAGCTTGAAAAGGTCTGCACTAAGCTGAAGTATTCCCTCCCTGCGGACCTGGGGGGGGGGGGGGGGGGACAGAAGAAAACGAGGCGAAAGAAAATGGGTCAGATATAAGTCTAGTAAGTCCAGTGATTATTCAACATGTAAATTGGTAAAAGGATCATGGCATGAATAATCTGAACATCGGACAATACCACAGAAATAAGATAACATAAGATAAGATAAACTGAATATACTATCGCACTCATTTCTATTTCACTGCACCTACTACGAAGGTTTCAACTACCACCATCATGTGTTCATAGAAAAGTGATCCCTTTCCTGATCGGCTTCTACTCGCATGCATTTATTACTTGTGTCATTCGGCCCCGCTAGATTGTAGATACCTGTGCAAGTCCCTCCATAGGTTGTATCAATTCCTATGGTGGAAACCCGACACAAATTCTAGATGCACAGCGTATACTACTGATGCCCAGTGCCTGATTTATCCACTCCGGAGTATGTGCATGCTCATACTCCGTCGGAACCTTCACTGCTGCACCAACTACCGCTATTTTGACCGCTTATAATCCGCCCAGTAATCGTGCCCCACCCTGCCTAGTTCAGGGTACCGTGATACATCTATGTGAGTTACTGCTGAAATGGGTATCCGTTACTAGGGTTTCCTAATCAACATGTTATAAAGGTTAAGTGTTCTCAGATTTAACTAACCCCACCCTTCTGTTTAATTAACATGTTGTATTGGTCAAGTGTTGCTTTAATTAACTTAACCCAATCATTTTTAGCCTGCCTGTTCCTTAGCTTTAATTCATTCATTAAAGCACCAACCTCTCACATTAGATATGTATTGTTGCGGTCGCTGGATATGCCGGGCGGTTCCGGGCAGTCTTACACTGCAACTCAATCTAACCCCGGGTTTTTCGGGCTTAATGAGCTAACCTCTCACATTAGATCTATATTGTTGCGGTCGCTGGATATGTCGGTCGGTTCGGGCAGTCTTACACCGCATCTCAATCTATCCTCGGGTTAGGCAGGTTTATCTTTATCTTATTTACATATTTGTCATATGTGTCCAAATCTATGTGTCAAATTTTCCACAAGTCTAGTCAATACAAGTTTTATGCCACATTCACAGATTACGCCCAAAATTTATTAAGTTATACCCAATTTCCCCCCCCGTTATAATCGTACATACAATGAGATTCAATCTAAGTTCCGAATGAACTTAGTATTCACAAAAGCAAGTATAAAGGGGAAAAATAAAAAGGAGCATAAGAATTGATAGAAGGAAAAATAGGAAAGTAAAGATGTACCCAATTCAAGAATCATATTTCAATTTTGTACATTAACAAATATATGTGAACAATCTAAGCAACTTATACCATAGGTATAAAGATTAGATAGAATAGGACTTAAGAGAATCACTAATTTTTATGTACAACATGATAAGTCCCATTATTTTAATCGCAATAGTCTCATAGGCATAGGATGTACAACATGATAAGTTCCACCATATCAATCACAATAGTCTCATAGGCATATGATGTACAACATGATAAATCAATCACAACAGTCCCATAGGCATGATAGGTTCCATTTTGTCAATCCAACAGTCTTGTAGGCATGTTAGGTTTCATTATGTCAATCACAATAGTCTCATAGGCATTATAGGTGTCATTACGTCAATCACAATAGTCTCATAGGCATAGGCAATTCAGAATTGAAAAAAGGATAGACACAAATAGAATTAGGCATAGTTCTAGATCCAGTTACTACAGTCATGATTTCTTATTAGTGTTCACATGTAAACAATAACTGTATTTATAGAAAAAGGACGGATATTGATTTCTGTGATCTGATATCTGAATTGGAAAAGCTAATCCTTTGATGTAGACGTTTGACTCTCTAGTTCTTCTAATTGATTCCTAGTTTGAATTTGATTCTCTAGTTTAGCGTAGATGAATGGAGGCTAGGTCAGCTTGTAGATGAACGTCATGACGACTTCATAGAATGAGTTCTAGTGTTGAGGTTTGGGGTGATTATATAGAAGTCTAGGTTTAATTCTAGCCTTTAGATTAGTCTAGGAGAAATCAGAGCCATCAAACCAAAAAGAAGTGTCATCCAGCCAACCATAGCATGACACATATGCCCTAATACCCAAGAAATTAGTGATTGCCCAATCAGAGAAGGCCACATAAGCACAGGGCTGTAAAAATTCGTCATAGGAGCTGGATCTTAAAGGGGTCGACTCCCTACAGGGGGGTCGACACCTATGTCGACTACCCTATAGGGGGGTCGACACCATTGTCGACTCCCCCTTGGGGGGTCGACACCCTGAGCGGGAAATTTCCTGCTCATCCGATTTTGAATTTTGAACTGTTTTTATTATTTATATTTATTTTCTGCTTAAACTTGAAATATTCTGAACTACATAACTTCTTCATACGGGGTCCGATTCACGCAAATTCGGACTCTATCTCAAGAAGAATTCCAAGACGAACGCAATGGCTTAACCCGTTTCTCTTAATTTTTCTTCTAAAAATTAAGTGTTATTAGATTTGTAAATTTTAATATTCACAGAAAATACAGGGTGTTACATTCTCCCCTCCTTAAAGGATTTCGTCCCCGAAATCTCTAAGTTAAGAAGGATGTATCCTAACATCCAACATCCATCCGCTCAACCATCAATCATAGGCATCCATTGTACTTAAAAAGTTTTCTAATACTTTTATGATCATATGCATAGTGTGTGTATATGTCCTTATCTAATGCAAAATCAGGCGGTTCAGTAATTTAGTTGACGTCCTTGATGCGAATCATGTTGGCGCATGAGTCCATCATGTATGCAATTATTCCTTATCGTATTTTGTAACTTCTACATGAGTGCACAATCATTCATACAAATGCAACGTCCACGTGATAACACAACTGGTTTCAATCAATATATAAATACATATATGCATATGCAATACAAAAGTGACTGAGCCGATCTAGTACCTAGTGTGTGTGTATATGCATCCACGAGCAACCACTAGCAACCACTTGCAACCATCAACCATAACATGTTTTCAAATACATGTTTACATCAATTGGCTTCTGCTTAAGGATTAAGAGTTAGATCGAGGAGATATACTTAAGAGATAGATACAAGCATGCATAAACTTATGGAAAAAGAGATCAAAGATGTACCCTCAAAAAAATAAGGGTAGGCTACGCGTATCTTGTGCTCAGTTTCCAAAGTCGCGTCTTGCTCAGCATCACTCCATTGTACTTTAACTAGCTTGACCTCACTATTGCTTAGCTTTTTAACTTCTGTACCCAAGATACGAGTTGGAACTCTCTCACCGTTGCTTCTTGTTCCACTTCTATTTCCTCTTGTATGCTTGGCTCCACAACTTCCACAGACTCATGTAAGCACTTCCGTAGATGAGAGACATGAAAAACATTATGAACTCCAGCCAATCTTTCGGGCAGCTCTAATTATAAGCCATCTTCCCAATCCTTTCAATGATAGGAAATGGCCCTATAAATCTTGATGCCAATTTTCCTATGGTCCCAATGCGAACGACATTCCTCAAAGGAGATACTTTAAGGAAAACTCTGTCTCCAAATTTAAACTCAAGGTCGGTCCTTCTTTTATCAGCGTAGGACTTCTGTCTATCTTGTGTGGTCTTCATTCGTCTTCGTATCAAGTCCACCTTCTCTGAAGTTTCTCTGATCATGTCAGGCTCAAGTACGAGCTTGTTTGTCGACTCCCATCAACAAGTTGGTGATCGACATAGTCTTCCATATAAAGCCTCAAAGGGTGCCACTCCTATGGTGGCTTGATAGCTACTGTTGTAGGCAAACTTTACCAAAGGAAGGTAATCCTCCCATGTTCCCATAAAATCAAGAATGCACAATCTCAAGAGAACTTCTAATACGTTGTTCACCTTTTCCGTCTGACCATCAGTTTGAGGGTGATAGCAGTGCTTAAGCATAACTATGTGCCTACAGCCTCCTGTAAACTCTTCCAAAACTCGCTCGTAAAGATAGGATCTCGACCACTTACTATGCTAGAGGGTATTCCATGCAGTCGGACCACCTCTTTAAGATAAATGGATGGTAACGATGAGGCAGTCCTTCTACTCTTTACAGGTATAAAGTGCCTGCTTTTAGTGAGCCTGTCCACTATTACCCAAATGCTGGTATTGCCCCTTCTTGACCTAGGAAACCTATCAATAAAGTCCATCAAAATGCTATCCCATTTCCACTGTGGGACATCTAGAGGATGAAGCAGACCACCAGTCTTCTTCTATTCCGCCTTTTCTTGCTGGCATATCAAGCATTTAGAGACAAGCACAGCTACATCCTTCTTCATGCCATTCCAGAAGAAAACCATTTTTATGTCTTTATACATTTTGTCCCCACCTGGATGTACGGTCAACTCAGAACGGTGTGCATCTTCGAGAATGGTTTTCACCAAATCCCTTGTTTGTGGTACGCATAGTCTTCCGTCCTGTCTCCACCAACCCTTGTCATCAATGGAGTACCTATTGAAGTGACTAGAAGTCTCACCTCTAATTAGCTTATCTATCACATCAACTAGCTGAGGGTCTTCATGTTGCGCGGTTCCTATTGAGTCCAAAAGAATAGGCCGCACCTCTAGCGATGCTAACAAACTAGGTACAAATTCAAAGGAAGGTCTAAGGTAGATGTTTGCTATGTACTCCAAGCATTGCCTTTCTACAAAGAGAGGACTTAAGGTCAGCTTTTTCCTACTCAAGGCGTCTGACACCACTTTGCACTTGCCAGGGGTATAAGCAATCTCAAAGTCGTATGAGGCCAGAAATTCCATCCACCTTTATTGTCTTAAGTTAAGATCTTTCTGTGAGAAAAGGTACTTTAATGATTTATTGTCAGTAAACAATTCAAACCTTTCTCCTAGAAGGTAATGACGCCATGACTTAAGGGCGAAAACAATGGCAGCTAGCTCTAAATCATGAGTTGGTTAGTTTTTCTCATGTACCTTCAATTGCCTTCCTCCATAACAAACTACTCTGCCCTCTTGCATTAAGACAACGCCCAATCCTGTACTGCATGCGTCTGTGTATACAGGAAACATCTTACTCCCATCTGGTAATGTCAAAACCGAGGCTGTTGTCAGAGCCCTTTTCAACTGTTGGAAAGCAACATTGCAATCCAAATCCCAGGCAAAAGTTAGGTTCTTCTTTGTCAACCTATTAAGTGGGGCGGAGATCATTGGGAAGTCCTCGATGAACTTGATGTAAAAGCCCGCTTGTCCGAGAAAACTTCGTACTTCGGTTGCATTCCTTGGAACCTTCCAATCTTGCACCGCAACTACATTTGCGAGATCCACAACTATCCCCTCTTTGGACACCATATGTCCAAGAAACCTTACTTCTTCTCTCCAAAAATGGCATTTGGAGAATTTTGTTTTCAGCTGGTGTGCACGAAAAGTATCCATAACTTTCCTTAAATGCATAGCATGTTCTTCCTCACTTTTTGAGAAATTCAAAATGTTGTCCATGAAGACCACTACAAATTTATTAAGGATCTCTCTGAACACCCTACTCATCAGGTCTGAGAAATAGGTAGGTGCGTTTGTCAAGCCGAAAGGCATGACAAGCCATTCGAAGAAACCATTCGTAGTCCTGAACGCGGTCTTATCTATGCTGTCTTCAGCCACTCTTAACTAATGAAATCCGGTGCCCAGATCTAGTTGGGAGAAAACCGAGGCACCTACGAGTTGGTTAAACAAGTCGTCTATTCCAGTAAGTAGGTGCCTATTCTTCTTGATCAGCTTGTTTAGCTCCCTATTGTCCACGCACAGGCGAAGTGAGCCATCTGCTTTGCTTGCAAACACCACTAGAGCACCCCATTCAGAAATACTCTACCTTATGAACCCCTTTCCAAGCAACTATTTAACTTTTTTGCTGAGCTCTTTCCTTTCCCTTGGAGCCATGTGTCTAACGGGTAAAGGAACAGGTTTTGCATTATCAACAAGGTATATGCGGAAGTCTATCTCTCGCTTCGGAGGCAAGCCTTTCACCTCTTCAAAAATATCCGAGTATTCACGGACTACTCTAACAGATTGCAAGTTTTCAACAGACGCATCAAGAGATTCTAGGTAACTAAACATAAAAGAATTCATGGGATTACAAGAGATTTCGAGAGTGTTACCGAGGCATGTCATTTGTCTGAGCACTCTCTTTTCACAATCGAGGATGGCACCAATAATGGATATCCAATCCATGCCTAGAATAAACCCAAAGCCCGTGAAGCCCAAAACGTAAGTATTACATCTAAACCCAAAACTTAGTATAAAAATTTCCAAATCCAAACAAATCATTGACAAGTAAGCCGAACCCCCAATTGGATTTGAAACAACCATGGGATCCCCTACTGTACTGGTATCTAGGTGCAGAGATTCAACTAAAGCAGTTGATATTAACGAGTGCGATGTGCCAGAATAAAAAAGGGTACGAACTGGATGATCAGAAAGATAAACTAAACTCTCAACAGAAATATTTCTACCTCTTTCTTGCGGAGGTGCCATGAGAGCATGAACCTGCCCTCCAAAAGCAGATCCGGTCCACTCGCTTGCCCTTGCCTTTTTGGGCAATCCTTAGCCATATGTCCTGTCTCGCTGCATTGAATGCAACTACCCATCTTCCTCTTCTTCTTCATGCAGTCTTTAATCGAATGCCCAGGTATGCCACAAAATTTGCACTTCCTCTTGTCACGGGGTTTGTTATTCTTCTCGCCTTTCTTGGAATCCGTCTTCTTGTTTTGTGATCCCTCAACTTTCTTTTCCAGAGGTTCTTCTACCTTTGCCTCTTCCTTGCCATTCTTGTCTTCCTCCTGTAACAGTGCCATGTCCACAAGTCTCTCAAAAGTCGCACCCATAGGTATATGGGACATAGCTAGGCTGTGTAGTGGCTCATTCAACCATTTCACGAAATGGAGATCCTTTTTATGTGGAGTGTTTACCTACTCCAATCCGAACCTAGCCGGTTTGTTGAATTGGTTGAAGCATTCCTTAACTGACAGGCTTCCCTTTTTGTGTGCTAAGAATTTCTCCATCTGTAGGCTTCGTTCAACTTGCGAGAGGAACTTCATTTTAAATCTCCTTCTAAAATCCTCCCAAGTTTCAACTGGTCTCTCAGCATTAGTAACTTCCTACAAATAAGAGGCCTCGTCCTTAAGTAACCATATAGCCAATTGCATCATCTTCCTATCATCCACTTTGAAGATAACAAACAAATCTTCTATTTCCTTGAGCTAGTTTCTTGCTTCCACAAATGACTCAGTCCCATTAAAGTTCTTTCCACCCATGGCTCGAAAGTCTCCACATATCTTCGAGAAAGCATTCACACGAGGAGGAGGAACGACTGCAACTGGGGGAGGAGGAACATCTGCTGGGCCTGCGTCATTAGCCCTAGCCTCCGGGTGCCTTATGAACCAACCAGGTACTGGTATGCTATCAAGAAGATTAAGATCCCTAGACATGTCGAAACGAAAAGGTTCAAAACAAAGGATAGAAAGATAGTGCATATGGCTTTGGGGATTATGCCTTTGTAATAAAACAACACTTTTCTTCAAAATGCTTCTTTGAACTTCTTTTTGAAAAATAGTTTTAAAAACTTTTATCTAATCTCGTAAACCATTGCTCTGATACCAAGTGAAACACCCCACCTCCGTTAAGGTCAATCACAAAGGGAATGAATTAACTTTGGTGAAGCATTTTAGGTAAAAGACATAGATAATTTACAAGACAGACATATACGCAGCGGAAAACTGAAATTATTTATTAAATAGCATGGTTTAGTCAAAACATTACAAACATTGTCTCAAAAGCCAACTTCTAAATTATTACAACAAAACATCTGTCTTGATTTAAATCTCCAAGTACATAAAGAAGCATAAAATAGATGTAATGCAGCATAAATCCTCAATAAAAGTGTAACCACAACAATAGCCCTAGAAAAGAGAATCCAAGCTATAAATATGTTCTCTTCAAGCTTGAAAAGGCCTGCACTATGCTGAGGTATTCCCTCCTTGCGGACCTTTGGGGGGGGGGGGGGACGAAAGAAAAGAAGGTGAAAGAGAATGGGTTATACATAAGACTGGTAAGTCCAGTGATTATTCAGCATGTAAACAAGTAAAAGGATCTTGACATGAATAAACTGAACATAGGACAATACCATAGAAATAAGATAAGATAAACTGAATATACTATCGCACTCATTCCTATTTCTCTGCACCTACTACGAAGGTTTCAACTACCACCATATGTGTTCATAACAAAGTGATCCCTTTCCCGATCGGCTTCTACTCGCATGCATTTATTACTTGTGTCATTCGGCCCCACTAGATTGTAGATACCTATGCTGGTCCCACCATTGGGTATATCAATTTCTATGGTGGCAACTTGACACAAATTCTAGATGCACCGTGTATACTACTGATGCCCAGTGCCTGCTTTATCCACTCTGGAGTACGTGTACGCCCATACTCCTCCGGAACTTACACTGTTACACCACCTGCAGTTATTTTGACCGCTTATAATTAGCCAAGTAATCATGTCGCACCCTGCCTAGTTCAGGGTACCGTGATACATCTATATGGGTTACTGCTGAAATGGGTCCCCATTACTAGGGTTTCCTAATCAACATGTTATAACGGTTAAGTGTTCTCAAATTTACCTAACCACACTCATTTGTTTAATTTACATGTTGCATTGGTTAAGTGTTGCCATAATTAACTTAACCCTATCGTTCCTAGCCTGCCTGTTTCTTAGCTTTAATTCATTCATTAAAGCACTAACCTCTCACATTAGATATGTATTGTTGCGGTCGTTGGATGTGCCAGGCGGTTTCGGGCAGTCTTACACCACAACTCAATCTAACCTCGGGTTTTTCGGGCTTAATGCGCTAATCTCTCACATTAGATCTATATTATTGCGGTCGCTGGATATGCCGGGCGGTTCCGTGCAGTCTTACACCGCAACTCAATCTAACCTCTGGTTAGGCATGTTTATCTTTAGCCAATTTACATATTTGTCATGTGTGTCCAAATTTATGTGTCAAATTTTCGACAAGTCTGGTTAATACAAGTTTTAAGCCACATTCACTGGTTATGCCCAAAATTTATTAAATTACACCCAATTTTCCCCCTATTATAATCGCACGTACAACGAGACTCAATCTAAGTTCCGAATGAACTTAGTATTCACAAAAGCAAGTAAAAAGGGAAAAAATAGAAAAGGAGCATAAGAATTGACACAAGGAAAAATAGGCATGTAAATATGTACCTAATTCAAGAATCATGTTTCAACATTGTACATTAACAATATATGTGATCAAGCTAAGCAACTTATACCATAGGTATAAAGGTTAGATAGAATAAGACTTAAGAGAATCACTAATTTTTATGTACAACATGATAAGTCCCATGATTTTAATCGCAATATTCTCAAAGGCATTGGACGTACAACTTGATAAGTTTCATCATATCAATCACAATAGTCTCATAGGCATAGGATGTACAACATGATAAATCAATCACAACTGTCCCATAGGCATGATAGATTCCATTTTGTCAATCCAACGGTCTCATAGGCATGTTAGGTTTCATTATGTCAATCACAATAGTCTCATAGGCATGATAGGTGGCATTACATCAATCACAATAGTCTCATAGGCATAGGAAATTCAGAATTGACAAAAGGATAGGCACGAATAAAATTAAGCATAGTTCTAGATCCAGTTATTACATTCATGATTTCTTATTAGGTGCTCACATCTAAATAATAATTGTACTTACAGAAAAGGACGGATCTTCATTACTAGGATCTGATTTCTGAATTTGAAAAGCTAATCCTTTGATGTAGACGGTTGATTCTCTAGTTCTTCTAATTGAATCCTAGTATGAATTTGATTCTCTAGTTTGGGTAGATGAATGGAGGGTAGGTTAGCTTGTAGACGAACAACATGACGGCTTCATAGAATGAGTTCTAGGTTTGAGGTTTGGGCTGATTATATAGAAGTCTAGGTTTAATTATAGCCTTTAGATTAGTCTAGGAGAAATCAAAGCCATCAAACCAAAGAGATGTGTCCTCCAGCCAACCATAACATGAGACATATGCCCTAATACCTTAGAAATCAATAATTGGCCAATCAGAGAAGGTCACATCAACACAGGGTTGTAAAAATTCGTCATAGGAGCTGGATCTCAAAGTGGTTGACTCCCTACGGAGGGGTCAACACTTATGTCGACTCCCCTATTGGGGGTTCGACACCTATGTCAACTCCCCCTTGGGGGGGGGGGGGGGGAGTCGACACCCTAAGCGGGAAATTTCCTGCTCAGTCGATTTTGAATTTTGAACTGTTTTTATTATTTAATTGTTATTTATATTTATTTTCTCCTTAAACTTGAAATCTTCTGAACTCCATAACTTCTTCATACGGAGTCCGATTCACGCAAACTCGGACTCTATCTTAAGCAGAATTCCGAGATGAACGCAAGGCGTAACCCTTTTCCCTTAATTCTTCTTCTAAAAATTAAGTGTTCTTAGATTTGTTAATATTCATAGAAAATACGGGGTGTTACATAGTTCTCGAATAAGCACACCATTCTAAGTTGACCATACACCCAGGTGGAGACAAGATGTATAAAGACATAAAAAGGGTTTTCTTTTGGATTGGCATGAAGAAGGATGTAGCTGAATTTGTCTCTAAATGCTTGATATGCCAGCAAGTCAAGGCGGAGCAGAAGAAGCCTGGTGGTCCGCTTCATCCTCTAGAGGTCCCACAGTGGAAATGGGTAGCGTTTCGATGGACTTTATTGATGGGTTGCCTAGGTCAAGAAGGGGAAATACCATTATTTGGGTAATAGTTGACAAGCTCACCAAAAGCACTTACTTCATACTTGTTAAGAGTAGGAGGACTGCCTCATCATTAGCATCCATTTAACTTAAAGAGGTAGTTCGACTACATCAGATACCTTCTAGCATAGTAAGTGATGGAGATCCTATCTTTACGAGCGAGTTTTGAAAGAGTTTGTAAGAGGCTGTAGGCACACAGCTATGCTTAAGCACTGCCTATCACCCTCAAACCGATGGTCAGACGGAGAGGGTGAACCGAGTGTTAGAAGATCTCTTGAGATTGTGCATTCTTGATTTTGGAGGAACATGGGAGGATCATCTTCCTTTGGTGGAGTTCGCCTACAACAATAGCTACCAAGCCACCATAGGCATGGCACGCTTTAAGGCTTTATATGGAAGACCATGCCGATCACCAACCTGTTGGTGGGAGTCTATAGACAAGCTCATACTTGGGCCTAACATGATTAGAGAAATTCAGAGAAAGTGGAATTGATACGAAGACGACTGAAGGCCGCACAAGATAGACAAAAATCCTACGTGGATAAAAGAAGGACTGACCTTGAGTTTGAGGTTAGAGACAGGGTTTTCCTTAAAGTATCTCCTTTGAGGAATGTCATTCGCTTTGGATCCGTATGGAAATTAGCACCGAGGTTTGTAGGGCCATTTCCCATCATTGAGAGGATTGGGGTGATGGCTTATTGAGTAGAGCTACCTAAAAGTCTAGTTGGAGTTCATAATGTTTTCATGTTTCTCATCTATGAAAGTGCTTACACGAGTCAGCAGAAGTTGTGGAGCCGAGCATACTAGAGGAAGTAGAATTGGAACGAGAAGCGACGGCGAGAAGAGTTCTAACTCGTATCTTGGAAACAAAAGTTAAAAGGATACGCAATCATGAGGTCAAGCTAGTAAAAGTATAATGGAGCGACGCTGAGGAAGACGCGACATGGGAGACTGAAGACAAGATACACGCAACCTAACCTTATCTTTTTGGGGGTACATGCTTGATCTATTTTTCCATAAGTTTATGCATGCTTGTATCTATCTTTTAAGTATATCTCCTCGGTCATATTCTTGATCCTTAATTAGAAACCAATGAATGTAAACATGTATTTGAAACATGTTATGATTGATGGTTGCAAGAGGTTGCTAGTGGTTGCTCCTGGATGCATATACACACACCTTAGGTACTGGATCGGCTCAGTCACTTTCATATTGCATATGCATATATGTATTTGTATATGGATTGAAACATGATGTGTTATCATATGGACGTTGCATTTGTATGAATAATTGTGCACTCATGTAGAAATTAGAAGTAATTGCATACGTGATGGACTCATAGCACTGACATGATTCCGCATTAAGGAGGTTAACTGAATCAGTGGACCGCCTGATTTTGCATTAGATAAGGACATACACACACATTATGCATATGATCATGAAAGCATTAGAAATCTTTTTAAGGACAATGGATGCTTGTTATTGATGGTTAAGTAGATGGATGTTGCATGTTAGGATACATTCTTCTTAACTTAGAGATTTCAGGGATGAAATCCTTCGAGGAGGGGAGAATGTAACACCCCGTATTTTCTATGAATATTAAAATTAACAAATTTAAGAACACTTAATTTTTAGAAGAATAATTAGGTGAAACGGATTATGCTATTGCATTCGTCTTGGAATTCTGCTCAAGTTAGAGTCCGAGTTTGCGTGAATCGGACTCCGTATGAAGAAGTTATGAAGGTTAGAAGATTTCAAGTGTATGCAAAAATTAAATTAAAATAATAATTAAATAATCAAAACATATTCGAGATTCAAAATTCAGGAAAACAACTGAGCAGGAAATCTCCCGCTCAGGGGTGTCGACCCCCAAGGGGTGTGTCGACATAGGAGTCGACCCCCGTAGGTGTGTCGACCCCACCTGTAGGGAGTCGACCCCCGTATTCCTAGATCTAGGTGAAGAATTTCTTAGGTGTTAGGGCATATGTGTCACGCTGTGGTTGGATCTCTCTGGTTAAGATGGCTCTGATGGCTCCTATGTTGATCTAAAGGCTCAAACTAATCCTATACTCCTATATTATCACATCAAACCTTAACCCTAAACCTCATAACCCTATTCTATGAAGCAGTCATGCTATCCATCTCTAAGCTAGCCTAGCCTCCATCTTCTCAAAACTATAAATAAAATTAGAGAGGGAGCTTCAAATCAAAGTAGAGGTTTTCTTCTTTAATCAACAAGGAAAGATTAGAATCGCTACAACGTAATCTAATTTACTTTTCTAATCCTACCACAGCAAGTTCAGTTATTATTCAGACTTGAACACCTAATAAAAATCATGACTGTGATAATCGGATCTAGAACTATGCCTAACTGTGAGATAATCAATTCTGATTCATGCTTATCCTTTTGTCAAATCTGAATTACCAATGCTTATGAGACTGTTGTGATTGAAAAATGGAACCTATCATGTTGTACACCAAATTGGTGATTCTCTTATGTTCAATTCTATCAAATCTTTATGCCTATGATATAACTTACTCAATGTTAGACTGAAATCTGGGCCTAACATCCAAATCCAACGCGAAAACCTCACAATCACAGATCAATATAGAAACACAGTAAAATAAGAGGAGACACACAAGATGTTTATAGTGGTTCGGCTCAACCCAAGCCTATGTCCACTTTATGGTTTCTTAAATCCTAAGAAGCTATTACTATACTGTTTGCTTGTGGTTTATACACGAAATCCTCGTGTTTACAATGAAAAGTAGTAAGAAAAGTGGAAGTTATACCTGAAATCCTCGTGTTATAATGTGGAATTTGGCTTCCTTATTGAGCCATGGCCTTGCGTGAAGTAAGAACAAGTGCCAAAAGTCCAAAGAACCCCTCAAATGGCCATGTTGTGGTGTATTTATAGGCGTAGATGAGCTTCTGGGTGATCCGGATTGGATGCCACGTGGCACACCCAGAGGAAATCTCAAAGAGTAGGGGAGAACGTGGAAATATCCTTTCCTAGTTGTGCTGAGCTAAGTGTCATCTGATCCTCATTTGTAGAAAGCGGCTATGGCAAGAGAATCGGTCAAACTTCGTGTGCAAAACCAGGTCTAGGGGGTCGGTTTGTCCCTCCGATATGAACCGATGTATGGTCTTCAAATTGAAAACGTTGTGCATTCTGTGCAAAATCCAAGGTGTATCGGTTTGGCCTATCCCGATCCGACCCAAGCCAGCTTTATGCTGAAACCATCTAGTGCTATCGGCTCCTCCTTGTCCCGAACCGAGCAAACATCTCCGATCCGATCCGAGAGGTCAAGCCAATTCCCAAATACGAAGTTTTCGATTCTGCATGCGTTCACGGAAACCGGCGTAACTTCCAAACTGTAAGTCCGTTTTAGCCAAGCGAACGCTCAATTCAAAGCTGATTCAGAGAGCTACAAGAGTTACAGAGCCAGGCTCTATAATTACTGTTTTCGGGTCCAAAAGTGGTTGTCTTATAGGAGTTTCGGGCCAATTTTCGATTGTGATGCGACTTCAACCAAATCGCTTCACGTCTTCTGATGATGTCCCAATAGTTGGGCATATTGTTTAGAAGATACTTCACGGGTGACTGCTTTGACTAAAAAGCAGGTCAACATACCCCCCAAGACATATCTCGTTGAATGAAGGAAGATGTGTTCTGGATAATCCATGAAATCCAAGGCCACGCCGGGCCGGCCAGCTGCAAGTATAAACCATACCTGCGAAGAAAAGAAAGCAAATAGGTATGTCAAAACCTGACAAAACCGATTACACTTTCGAGCGTAAACCATGCTTAGGTCTCCGATTGAGCATAAACCATACTCGAGGGACGTTTGAATCATCCTGCCAAACCTTGGCGAAGGACCTAACCTTCCGGGTATAAGCCTTACCAGGAAATTCAAACTGAGCATAAGCCATACTCGAGTTTTGTTGAGTTCCTTTGCCAAATCTTGACAAGATCGTTCGTCGTTACTGAGTATAATCCATACTTATAAATTTAGTGGAGTACAATCCATAATTATGCCGAGATGGAGCTACACTTGCCAATGCCTGACAAGACAGTCTGTCCCTAGGCATAATCCATGCCTAGGGTTCCGAAATATGTATAAGCCATACTTTAATTGAGATTGAGAATCCTGCCCAAACCTGAAAAGACACTTAAATTCTCCAAACATAATCCATGTTCGGAAAGTCCCTCCTTATTCAATTCAAAGAAAAAACCAAAGAAAATCCTGATTGGTTTGTCGTCGGGTGCAGAGCACGCTTTGGAGCTAAATCCTAACCTCGAACTTTTGTACTCCGATTTAGCCAATCTGAAAACATAAAGAAAGCAAAGAGATATATCTTAAATCCTAAGAAATGTTGAAAATGCAGAGCGATCCAATCCAGATCAGTTGATGATGAGCCCACGGGAGCTCCATCCAGGGTCATTCCCTCTCCGGGGAGAAGGTGGTGGCAGCGCGGGTGCAGGTGCTGTAGGTTGTTTCACATACTCGGGTAGCTCTCTACGTCTAACCCGTTCCTCAATCAAGTCTAGCAAGGTCCTACAATCCTTTGTGTCATATCCGTCCATATCATGAAATATGCACTATTTTCCAAAATCGCGTTCTCTTTGTGATGGCTCCCTCCTGGGATTCTTTGGATAGGAGATGTCACTATTCGTGTTCATGAAGATGTCAGTCACGATCGAATTGAGTTCGGTGTACTTTTCATATTTGGGCCCTCTCCGGGGTTGAGGGTTGCGGCCATTCTTGACAGCATCTTTCCCTTTTCCTTTTCTAGAATAAGACGGTTCTTCATCTTTGAGCATGTTGATATCAAGAAATTTCTTTTTGGATGTTGCATCTTCTTCACGCTGAAATCTATTCGATTCAATGTAGAATTCGCTGAGATTCCGTGGTGGGTCTCGGTATAAGGATTTTTTTGAACTCCTAGTTGTCCAAAAAGCCGAATACTAACGCCATCAACACCATAGATATCTCAGGTCGATCAACTAATGCTGCTGCAACGTTGAACCATTCCAAAAATGAACGCAGAGTTTCTCTAGGTCACTGGTCGATTGTGGTGAGTGACATGACATTCTTGGGTCATGCGATGTGGACCCGAAATTGTTCAATAAAGCGTGCGACCAACATGTTCCAACTATTGATCGATTCTGTTTCTACCTGCCGAATCCACATGGCCACTATATCAGTCAGAAAGTGGGGAAAACATTTAGCCATGATGTTTTTCGATGCTGACTGAACTTCCATTTGTCGTTTGTAGCGCATCAGGTGCACGGTAGGATCTGTACCACCGTTGTAGGGATCCAATTGTGGAAGTTTGCAATATGGGGGATTGTAAGAATTCTTGATTTCTAGTGTGTTGGATTGTGATTGATATCATCCATGTCACTCTGATTAGTGCGACCTCTGGAGAGGCGTTGAATGAGATTGGCGAGCTGGTCGCCTTCAAAGAGTTGTTACAGACTGCCAAGATCAGAGCTGGTGCCCTGAGCATTGCCTTCCAAAAAGTTCGGAAAAGTATTGGGAGCTTGGAAGACCATTTGGTTCGGTTCGGAGGTGCCCCCCCCCCCCGGTGTAGCTCGGAGAAGTGAGGAAGCTCGTGGTGATGTGCACGGTTCGGGTCAGAAACTCCGATCTGACCCGGTTCTGGCCCTCTTTTCCGAGAATTTTCCTGTTGCGTTCTATTTCGGAGTTGCATTGTTGTATTTCCTATCCGAAGCGGAGCGGATGTTGGCCGTGCCAAGTCTGTGCTTCTAGTGACATTTCCATCCAAGACGTTAAGTGTTGGAGCTGTGAGTTGTAGAGGGGGATTGTTCCTTAGTTCATTCAGATTTGAGCCCTCTCCGATTCGGATCGGACCCGAACCGATCCGGTTCGCAGCTGCTATTGGGGCTGATTCTATTCCATTTCCCATGAGTTGTGCGTTGCCGCTCGCCCTTCCTTCCATCCAAGCGAAGAATTGGTCGATTATCTCCTGTTGTTTGCAGAGGAGATCATCTCGCCTTGCCATCTATGTTCTCAATTCAGTAAAAATGCCATCCATCTTTTCTCTGGTTAAGTATGCCGATAGATCACAATGAGAGGAAGCCTCCTGGCTCGCTTCATTCCTCGTGCCTTCTATACCAACTTCCTCATTACGAGAGAAGGATCCATCTTTCTTTCGTTTAACCATCGATCTAATAGCCAAGCACTCCGATTCCTTTCAAGCTAGAGATTGAAGTAATATCGTGTGCCCCCTTACTGGCGCGCCAAAATGTCAGACCAAAATCTGGGCCTGGCACCCAAATCCAACGCGAAAACCTCACAATCACAGATCAATACAGAAAAGCAGTAAAATAAGAGGAGACACACGAGATTTTTGTTATGGTTCGGCTCAACCCAAGCCTACGTCCACTTTATAGTTTCTTAAATCCTAAGAAGCTATTACAATACTGTTTGCTTGCGGTTTATACACGAAATCCTCACGTTTACAATGAAAAGTAGCAAGAAAAGTGGAAGTTATACACGAAATCCTCATGTTATAATGTGGAATTTGGCTTCCTTATTGAGCCATGGCCTTGCATGAAGTAAGAACAGTGCCAACAGTTCAAAGATCCCCTCAAATGGCCATGTTATTGTGTATTTATAGGCATAAAGGAGCTTCTGTGTGATCCGATTCGAATTCCATGCGGCACACCCAGAGGAAATCTCAAAGAGTAGTGGAGAACGTGGAAATATCCTTTCCAAGTCGTGTTGGGCCAAGTGTCATCCGATCCGCATTTGTAGAAGGCGGTTATGGCAAGAGAATTGGCCAAACTTCGTGTGCAGAAGTAGGTCCAGGGGGTCGGTTCGGCCCTCCGATCCGTACCGATATAGGGTCTTCAAACTGAAGACGTTGCGCACTTCTCTGCAAAATCCAAGGGGGGATCGGTTTGGCCTATCCCGATCTGACCCAAGCCTGCTTTATACTGAAACCATCCAGTTCTATCGGGTCCTCCTTGTCCCGAACCAAGCCAACATCTCCGATCTGATCCAAGAGGTCAAGCCAATTCCCAAATTCCAAGTTTTCGGTTCTGCATGCGTTCACGGAAACCGGCGTAACTTCTAAACAGTAAGTCTGTTTTAGCCAAACAAAAGCTCGATTTGAAGCTGATTCAGAGAACTATAAGAATTATAGAGGCCAACTTCGTAATTGCTATTTTTGCCCTAACGAGCTCGTCTGATAGGAGCTTCAGGCCAATTTTCGATTGTGACGCGACTTCAACCAAATCTCTTCACGTCTTCTGACGATGTTCCTAATAGTTGAGCGTATTGTTTAGAAGAGACTTCACGGGTGGCTTCTTTGACTAAAATGCAGGTCAACATTTTGACCCTAGAACATATCTTGCTGAATGAAGGAAGATGTATTCTGGATAATCCATGAAATCCAAGGCCACGCCGGGCTGGCCAGCTGCAAGTATAACTATACCTGCAAAGAAAAGAAAGCAAATAGGTATGTCAAAACCTGACAAAACTGCTTACACTTTCGAGCATAAACCATGCTTGCGTGTATGATTGAGCATAAACCATACTCGAGGGACGTTTGAATCATCCTGCCAAAACTTTGCGAAGGACCTAACCTTCTGAATATAAGCCTTACCAGGAAGTTCAAACTGAGCGTAAGCCGTACTCGAGTTTTATTGAGTTCCTTTGCCAAATCCTGACAAGATCGTTCGTCGTTCCTGAGTATAATCCATACTTATAAATTAAGTGGAGTACAATCCATACTCTTGCTGAGATGGAGCTACACTTGCCAAAGCCTGACAAGACAGTCTTTCCCTAGGCATAATCCATGCATTGGGGTCCGAAATAAGTATAAGCCATACTTTAATTGAGATTGAGAATCCTACCACAACCTAACAAGACACTTAAATTCGCCAAACATAATCCATGGTCGCAAAGTCCCTCCTTATTCAATTCAAAGTAAAAAACAAAAGCAAATCCTAATTGGTTTGTCATTGGGTGCAGAGCACGCTTTGGAGCTAAATCCTAACCCCGAACCTGTGTACTCCGATTTTGCCAATCGGAAAACATAAAGAAAGCAAAGTGACATATCTTAAATCCAAATAAATGATGAAAATGCAGAGTGATCCAATCCGGATCAGTTGATTATAAGCCCATGGGAGCTCGATCCAGGGTCATTCCCTCTCCGGGGAGCAGGTGGTGGCAGCGCGGGTGCAGGTGCTGTAGATTGTTTCACATACTCCGGTAGCTCTCCACGTCTAAACTGTTCCTCAATCAAGTCTCGCAAGTGCCTATAATCATTTGTGCCATGTCCGTCCATATCATGAAATATGCAGTATTTTCCAGAATCGTGTTCTCTTTGTGATGGCTCCCTCCTGGAATTCTTTGGATAGGAGACGTAACCATTTGTGTTCATGCAGATGTCAGTCATGGTCGAATTGAGTTCGGTGTGCTTTTCATATTTGGGCCCTCTCCAGGGCTGAGCGTTGCGGTCATTCTTGACAACAATTTTCCCTTTTCCTTTTCAAAAATCAGACGGTTCTTCATCTTTGAGCATGTTGACATCGAGAATTTTCTTTTCGGACATTGCGCCTTCTTCACGCAGAAATCTATCCATTCAAGCTAGAATTCGGTGAGATTCTGTGGTGGGTCTCGGTACAAGGATTTTTTGAACTCCGAGTTGTACAGAATGCCGAATACTACCGCCATCAATACCATAGATGACTTAGGTCGATCAACTGATGCTGCTGCAACTTTGAACCATTCCAAAAATGAACGTAGAGTTTCTCTGGGTCTCTGCTTGATTGTGGTGAGTGACATGACATTCTTGGGTCGTGCGATGTGGACCCGAAATTGTTCAATAAAGCATGCGACCAATATGTTCCAGCTGTTGATCGATTCCGTTTCTAGCTGCCGAATCCACATGGCTGCTATATAAGTCAGAAAGAGGGGAAAACATTTAGCTATGACGTTTTCCGACGGCGATTGAACTTCCATATGTCGTTTGTAATGCATCAGGTGCACGGGGGATCTGTACTACCGTTGTAGGGCTCCAATTGTGGAAGTTTGAAATCTGGGGGATTGCAAGAAATCCTAATTTCTTGTGTGAATGGATTTTGATTGACATCATCCATGTCACTCTGATAAGTGCGACCTCTGGAGAGGCGTTGAATGAGATTGGCGAATCGGTCGCCTTCAAAGAGCTGTTTCATACTGCCAAGATCAGAGATGGTGCCAGCATTTCCTTTAGAACAGTTTGGAAAAGCAATGTGAGCACGGAAGACCATTCGGTTCGGTTCGGAGGTGCCTCCATGGTGTGGCTTGGAGAAGTGAGGCGGTTCGTAGTGATGCGCACTATTCGGGTCAGATACTCCGATCCGACCTGGTTCTGGCCCTCTGTTCCGAGCATTTTCCAGTTGCGTTCCATTTCGGAGTTGCGTTGTTGTATTTCCTATCCAAACCGGAGCGTATTTTGACCGTGCCAGGCCTGCTCTTCTAGTGACGTTTCCATCCAAGACGTTAAGTGTTGGAGCTGCGAGCTGTAGAGGGGAATTATCCCTGAGTTCATTCAGATTTGAGTTGTCTCCGGTTCGGAATGGACCCGAACCGATCCGGTTCGCAGTTGCTACAGGGGCTGATTCTATTCCATTTCCCATTAGTTGTGCGTTGCCGCACGCCGTTACTTCCATCCGAGCGAAGAAATGGTCGATCATCTCCTGTTGTTTGCGAAGGAGATCATCTTGCCTTGCCATCTGGGTTCTCAATTCAGTGAGAATGCCATCCATCTCTTCTCTGGTTATGTATGCCAATAGATCAACATGAGAGGAAGCCTCCTGGCTAGCCTCATTCCTCGCGCCTTCTGCACCACCGTCCTCGTTACGAGAGAAGCTTCCATCTTTCTTTTGTTTAACCATCGATTCAATAGCCGAGCAATCCGATTCCTTTCAAGCTAGAGATTGAAGTAATATCATGTGCCCCTTCCTGGCGCGCCAAAATGTTAGACCGAAATCTGGACTAGACACCCAAATCCAACGCGAAAACCTCACTATCGCAGGTCAATATAGAAAAGCAGTAAAATAAGAGGAGACACATGAGATTTTTATAGTGGTTCGGCTCAACCCAAGCCTATGTCCACTTTATAGTTTCTTAAATCCTAAGAAGCTATTACAATACTGTTTGCTTGCGGTTTATACACGAAATCCTCGTGTTTACGATGAAAAGTAGCAAGAAAATTGGAAGTTATACACGAAATCCTCGTGTTATAATGTGTATTTTGGCTTCTTTATTGAGCCATGGCCTTGCGTGAAGTAAGAACAAGTGCCAAAAGTCCAAAGATTCCCTCAAATGGCCATGTTGTGGTGTATTTATCGGCGTAGAGGAGCTTCTGGGTGATTCGGTTCGGTTGCCACGTGGCACATCCAGAGTAAATCTCAAAAAGTAGTGGAGAATGTGGAAATATCTTTTCCAAGTCGTGCTGGGCCAAGTGTCATCCGATCCGCATTTGTAGAAGGCCGTTATGGCACGAGAATCAATCAAACTTCATGTGCAGACGCAGGTCCAGGGGGTCGGTTCGGCCCTCCGATCCGAACTGATATTGGGTCTTCACACTGAAGACATTGCGCACTTCTCTACAAAATCCAAGGGGGGATCGGTTTGGCCTATCCCGATCTGAACCAAGCTAGCTTTATGCTGAAACCATCCAGTGCTACCAGGTCCTCTTGTCCCGAACCGAGCCAATATCTCCGATCCGATCCGAGAGGTCAAGCCAATTCCCAAATTCCAAGTTTCCGGTTCTGCATGCGTTCACGAAAAAGGGCGTAGCTTCCAAACCGTAGGTCCGTTTTAGCCAAGCAAAAGCTCGATTCGAAGCTAATTCAGAGAGCTACAAAAGTTATAGAGGTCAGCTCTATTATTGCTGTTTTCAGGCCCAATAGAGGTAAACTGATAGGAGTTTCGGGCCAATTTTCGATTGTGACGCTACTTCAACCAAATCGCTTCACGTCTTCTGACGATGCTCCAAACAGTTGAGCGTATTATTTAGAAGAGACTTCACGGGTGACTGATTTGACTAAAAAGCAGGTCAACATTTTGCCCGCCAGAACATATCTTGCTGGATGAAGGAAGATGTGTTCTGGATAATCCATGAAATCCAAGGCCACGCTGGGCCGGCCAGCTGTAAGTATAAACCATACCTACAAAGAAAAGAAAGCAAATAGGTATGTTAAAACTTGACAAAAATGATTACACTTTCAAGCATATACCATGCTTGGGTGTCTGATTGAGCATAAAGCATACTCGAGGGACGTTTGAATCATCCTGCCAAAACTTGGCGAAGGACCTAACCTTCCGGGTATAAGCATTACCAGGAAGTTCAAACTGAGCATAAGCCATACCTAGTATTATTAAGTTCCATTGCCAAATCCTGACAAGATCGTTCATCGTTCCTAAGTATAATCCATACTTATAAATTCAGTGGAGTACAATCCATACTCATGCCGAGATCGAGCTGCACTTGCCAAAGCCTTACAAGACAATCTGTCCTTAGGCACAATCCATGCCTAGGGGTCCGGAATAAGTATAAGCCATACTTTAATTGAAATTGAGAATCCTGCCACAAACTGACAAGACATTTAAATTCTCCAAACATAATCCATGTTTGGAAAGTCCCTCCTTATTCAATTCAATGTACAAAACCAAAGCAAATCCTAAATAGTTTGTCATCGGGTGCAGAGCACGCTTTGGAGCTAAATCCTAACCCTGAACGTGTGTACTCCGATTTAGCCAATCGGAAAACATAAAGAAAGCAAAGGGTCATATCTTAAATCCTAAGAAATGCTTAAAATGCAGAGTGATCCAATCTAGATCAGTTGATGATGAGCCCACGGAAGCTCGATCCAGGGTCATTCCCTCTCCGGGGAGCAGTGGTGGCAGCGCGGGTGCTGTAGGTTGTTTCACATACTTGGGTAGCTCTCTACGTCTAACCCGTTCCTCAATTAAGTCTCTCAAGTGCCTACATTCATTTGTGTCATGTCCGTCCGTATCATGAAATATGCAGTAATTTCCAGAATCGCGTTCTCTTTGTGATGGCTCCCTTCTGGGAGGCTTTGGGTAGGAGATGCCACCGTTTGTGTTCATGCTGATGTAAGCCAAGGTCGAACTGAGTTTGGTGTACTTTTCATATTTGGGCCCTCTCCGCGGCTGAGCGTTGCGGTCATTCTTGACAGCAGCTTTCCCTTTTCCTTTTCCAGAATTAGGCGATTCTTTGTCTTTGAGCATGTTGACATCGAGAATTTTCTTTTTGGACATTGCATTTTCTTCACGTAGAAATCTACCTGATTCAAGGTAAAATTCACTGAGATTCCGTGGTGGGTCTCGGTACAAGGATTTTTTGAACTCCGATTTGTCCAGAACACCGAATACTATTGCCATCAATACCATATATGTCTCAAGGTGATCAACTGATGCTGCTGCAATGTTGAACCATTCCAAAAATGAATGCAGAGTTTCTCTGGGTCTCTGCTTGATTGTGGTGAGTGACATGACATTCTTGGGTCGTGTGATGTGGATCTGAAATTGTTCAATAAAGCATGCGACCAACATGTTCCAGCCGTTGATCGATCCCGTTTCAAGCTGCCGAATCCACATGGCTGCTATATCAGTCAGAAAGAGGGGAAAACATTTAGCCATGACGTTTTCCGAAGCTGATTGAACTTCCATATGTCGTTTGTAGCGCATCAAGTGCACGGTAGGATCTGTACTTCCGTTGTAGGGCTCCAATTGTGGAAGTTTAAAATCTGGGGGATTGCGAGAATTCCTGATTTCTAGTGTGAATGGATTGTGATTGACATCATCCATGTCACTCTGATAAGTGCGACCTCTGGAGAGGCGTTTAAAGAGATTGGCGAGCCGGTCGCCTTCAAAGAGCTATTGCAGATTGCCAAGATCAGAGCTGGTGCCCCCAGCATTTCCTTCAGAAAAGTTCGGAAAAGCATTGGGAGCTTGGAAGACCATTCGGTTCGGTTTGGAGGTGCCCCCCAGTGTGGCTCGGAGATTTGAGGAGGTTGGTAGTGATGGGCAAGGTTCGGGTTAGATATTCGGATCTGACCCGGTTCGGGCCCTCTGTTCCTAGCATTTTCCTGTTGCGTTCCATTTCAGAGTTGCGTTGTTTTATTTCCTATCCGAACCTTTGCGGATGTTGGCCGTGCTTGGCCTGTGATTCTAATGACATTTCCATCCAAGATGTTAAGTGTTGTAGCTGCAAGTTGTTGAGGGGGATTGTCCCTGAGTTCATTCAGATTTGAGCCCTCTCCAGTTCGGATTTGACCCGAAACGATCCGGTTCGCAGCTGCTGCTGGGGCTAATTCGTTTCCATTTCCCATGAGTTGTGCGTTGCCGCTCGCCCTTCCTTCCATCCGAGTGAAGAATTAGTCGATCATCTCCTTTTATTTGCCGAGGACATCATCTTGCCTTGCCATATAGGTTCTCAATTCAGTGAGAATACCATCCATTTCTTCTCTGGTTAGGTATGCCGATTGATCACCATGAGAGGAAGCCTCCCGGCTCGCCTCATTCCTCGTGCCTTCTGTACCAACGTCCTCATTACGAGAGAAGGTTCCATCTTTCTTTCATTTAACCATCGATCCAATAGCCGAGCAATCTGATTCCTTTCAAGCTAGAGATTGAAGTAATATCATGTGCCCCCTTCCTGGCGCGCTAAAATGTTAGACCGAAATCTGGGCCTAACGCCCAAATCCAACACAAAAACCTCATAATTACATATCAATATAGAAAAGCAGTAAAGTAAGAGGAGACACATGAGATTTTTATAGTGGTTCGGCTCAACCCAAGCCTACATCCACTTTATAGTTTCTTAAATCCTAAGAAGCTATTACAATACTGTTAGATTGCGGTTTATACACGAAATCCTCGTGTTTATAATGAAAAGTAGCAAGAAAAGTGAAAGTTATACACGAAATCCTCATGGAATTTGGCTTCCTTATTGAGCCATGGCCTTGCGTGAAGTAAGAACAAGTACCAAATGTCCAAAGATCCCCTCAAATTGACATGTTGTGGTGTATTTATTGGTGTAGAGGAGCTTTTGGGTGACTCGGTTCGGATGCCACGTGGCACACCCAAAGGAAATCTCAAAGAGTAGTGGAGAATGTGGAAATTTCCTTTCCAATTCGTGCTGGGCCTAGTCTCATCCGATCTGCTTATGTAGAAGGCAGTTATGGCAAGAGAATCGGTCAAACTTCATGTGTAGAAGCAGGTCTAGGTGGTTAGTTTGGCCCTCCGATCCAAACCGATATAGGGTCTTCGAACTGAAGACGTTGCGCACTTCTCTGCAAAATCCAAGGGGGGATCGGTTTGGCCAATCCCGATCTGACCCAAGCCAGCTTTATGCTGAAACCATCCAGTGCTATCGGGTCCTCCTTGTCCTGAACCGAGCCAACATCTCCGATCCGATCCGAGAGCTCAAGCCAATTCCCAAATTCTAAGTTTCAGGTTCTGCGTGCGTTCATGGAAACGGGCGTAACTTCCGAACCGTAAGTCCGTTTTAGCCTAACGAATGCTCGATTCGAAGCTGATTTAGAGAGCTTCAAGAGTTATGGAGCTTTGCTCTGTAATTGCGGTTTTCGGTCCCAAAAGAGGTCGTCTGATAGAAGTTTCGTGCCAATTTTCGATTGTGATGCGACATCAACCAAATCGCTTCACGTCTTCTGACGATGTTCACGATAGTTGAGCCTATTGTTTAGAAGAGACTTCATGGGTGACTACTTTGACTAAAAAGAAGGTCATCATTTTACCCCCCGGAACATATCTTGCTTAATGAAGGGAGACGTGTTCTGGATAATCCATGAAATCCCAGGCCATGCCGGGCCGGCGAGCTGCAAGTATAAACCATACATGCAAAGAAAAGAAAGCAAATAGGTATGTCAAAACCTGACAAAACCGATTACACTTTCTAGCATAGACCATGCTTGGATGTCCGATTGAGCATAAACCATACTCGAGGGACGTTTGAACTATCCTGCCAAAACTGGGTGAAGGACCTAACCTTCCGGGTATAAGCCTTACAAGGAAGTTCAAACTGAGCATAATCCTCGAGTTTTACTGAGTTCCTTTGCCAAATTATGACAAGATCGTTCGTCGTTCCTGAGTATAATCCATACTTATAAATTTAGTGGAGTACTACAATCCATACTCGTGCCGAGATGGAGCTACACTTGCCCAAGCCCGACAAGACAGACTGTCCTAGGCATAATCCATGCCTAGGGGTCCGTAATAAGTATAAGCCATACTTTGATTGAGATTGAGAATCCTGCCATAACCTGACAAGGCACTTAAATTCGCCAAATGTAATTCATCTTCGGAAAGTCCCTTCTTATTCAATTCAAAGTACAAAACCAAAGCAAATCCTGATTGGTTTGTCAACGGGTGCAGAGCACGCTTTGGAGCTAAATCCTAACCCCGAACGTGTGTCCTCCGATTTAGCCAATCGGAAAACATAAAGAAAGCAAAGAGACATGTCTTAAATCCTAAGAAATGCTGAAAATGAAGAGTTATCCAATCCAGATCAGTTGATGATAACCCCACGGGAGCTCGATCCAGGGTCATTCCCTCTCCGAGGAGTTGTGGTTGCAGCGCGGGTGCAAGTGTTGTAAGCTGTTTCACATACTTGGGTAGCTCTCCACGTCTAACCCGTTCCTCAATCAAGTCTCGCAAGTGCCTACTATCATTTGTGTCATGTCCGTCCATATCATAAAATATGCAGTATTTTCCAGAATCGCGTTCTCTTTGCGATGGCTCCCTCCTGGGAGACTTTGGATAGGAGACATCACCGTTTGTGTTCATGCAGATGTCAGTCAAGGTCGAATTGAGTTCGGTGTACTTTTCATATTTAGGGCCACTTCTTGGCTGAGCGTTGCGGTCGTGACAGCAGCTTTCCCTTTTCCAGAATCAGATGGTTCTTCGTCTTTGAGGATGTTGACATCGAGAATTTTCTTTTCGGACGTTCCTTCTTCTTCACGCAGAAATCTATCCGATTCAAGGTAGAATTCGCTGAGATTCCGTGGTGAGTATCGGTACAAGGATTTTTTGAACTTCGAATTGTCCATAACGCCAAATACTACCGCCATCAATACCATAGATGTAACGACCCGGAAAAAGGAGATCTTGGTTATTCGATATACAATGCATATCAGACATCCAAGGAACGAAAATAACGATAGTTAATGAAAGAAATTAGAGGGTGAGAATAGATAAGATAGAAACTTAGAATAGAAGAGGAAGAAGAACACAACATCAGAGTAACACGAACCTCACAGTGGAACGAATAACATATAATAGATAACATATCCTTGAAATAAAATAAGTATATGTATACAACAACATTATCAGATCACAACACTTACAACACAGCGGAAATAACTATAGCTATACAATCCTAAAGCTTCCTGCGCCAAGCTCTTCCAGTATATCTGTAAATTCCTGACTACTTGACTGCCCATACAAAATTGGGCACCCTAGAGTTTAGGGAAAACAAAACAAAATAAACTCCGGGTAAGTCATGGGACTGGTATGAGTAAAACAGTTTAAAACAGTTTGAACAAGTAAACGATATCTCATAAGACCACGCCGTATAACGGAACGGGTTTTTCCCTTATGAGAATCCAAATTATCTTTATATCAAAAAACTTTTGATATTATAATAATGTTTATCAACCACAATATAATCATCATCTTGCAGAAACACTCTCATCTCACGTTCTACATATATAGTATACAATCAAAACCGCAAGCACGTAATGGGTAATGGATTTCCAACTATGACAAGGTATGGAACCACCTTTCGCAAGTGTACCTCTAGAGAGGAGTACACTGGGTTCAACAAGAACATCTTGCAACCCGGCCACACATGACAGACCACTCATTTCGTTTGAGTGTATCGAATGTATATCACCAACGGTTGGGATCAGCAACCGTTTCCCGAATGGGACAGCATCATCAATAGATTTTTAGAAGTAAATGAAACTCTAGATCAGGTGATTATACACCCTAATAGGTGCGACCTACATAGCCATGCTACCTGCCCGATTTCTGTCATTTACTGGATGTGAGGGAAGAAGCTACGCTTATCTTTTACCTGCCACATCTTAATTCACTTAGAATGTCACATTGTCATATCCTTTAAATCTCAAATTGATTTATCCAAAAATAACACGGGTATACAGCTAAGAGAAACGAATTCCTCCGCCACCAAATGTGAATACGTTTGAAGAGATCAACTTACGCAATCTATCAGATATACTCTGTCAGACCTTCGTTCATACAAGTTGTCCTGGGACTGGACAAACCGAAGGCACTATTCAGTACATCCATCTTAGGCAATTGTTATCTAAGATTTATATAACTGCCCTTGCACTTTACTCCGTCTTCAATTTTATTTGGCATATAAGATTCACAACGCTTATAGCAATATAGAGTGGTTCTTTGGATAATAATCCAACCAGTATCTCCAAATTAACAACGTTAAAATGGTAAAAAACTTCGATAGTCGGTGAGTTAACTATCAAAGAAAAACACGTGTGCAAACAACGATATTATTTCCAAGTGGAAATTATATCGATCAATCATCATTCAACATTTATCTCTTTCGTTCATTAATTTACTTGTCTCCTGTTTTCATATATTCTAAATTCTTATTTTCTATTCTCAGAAAACATTTCTGATTCTTATTTGGAAAACATTTCTGATTCTTATTTGGAAAACATTTCCAAAACTCCTTCACTATCAAATCTTACCATTCCTTAGTTAAGAAGGAAGTCAATCAAGTTGGGGTATAATTACCTCTCAGACCTTAACTGAACAACGTTTTAACTTCGAATTGGTCAAAGTTTATCTTTTAAACCTTTAAAAAACTTCTTTATGTCTCTCTCGGATTCAATTTACGAATCCACTTCTCTATTGAAAACATTGGTTATAACGATAACGTTATAATCCCTACTTTCGAAATATCTAACTTCAATTATAACTTTTATTCTTTAGTGTGAATAAATAAATAAACAACTAATTTATAAATAAACAAATCTTGATTTAAACACTGGAAAGTATTAGTACTTTCCCGAATTCGATATAATCGAATTCGCCAATTAACTCTCTTCGAGAAATCTCTATTTGATTAACTCTTCTACGAATAACTGATATTTGATTATCTCTCTCATTGGAATAAACGATATTCAATAATCTCTCTTTTCGAATACTATATTCGATTACTCCTTTCGATTTAAACTAACATCGATCAACTCCTTTCGATTAATCCATAATCGATTAACTCCTTTCGATTAAACCATAATTGATTAACTCCTTTCGAATAACTAGTTTCGATAACTCCTTTTAAATCGATTCGAATAACTAATATTCGATAACTCCTTTTAACTTGATTCGAATAACTAATATTCGATAACTCCTCTATTCGACTAAATCTAATTGATTTATTCGAATTAGATTAACCCTATTTAATTACTCTACTGGTTGACTCTAACTCTAACTGGTTAACTCTAACTGGTCAACTCTAACTGGTCAACCCTAATTGATTAACTCTAACTGGGCAACCCTAATTCATTTACTCTATTCGATTAACTCTAATCGAATAACTAATATTCGACTAATTCCTTTTATATTTGTTTACTTAACAAATAACTTTTTCCTTTTCAATTCGATTTATTTAACAAATAAATATTTCTTTTATCTTTTCTATTTATTTAACAAATATTTTCTTTTATATTTGATTTCACAATTATTTTCCTTTTTATTTGATTTCACAAATATTTTCCTTTATATTTGTTTTACAAATATTTCCTCTTCGATTTAATTTGTAATTTTTTTACAAATCCTTCTCTTTTGATTTCATTTGTAAATGGTTTACAAATCTTTCTCTTTTGATTTCATTTGTAAATGGTTTACAAATCTTTTGCTTTTGATTTCATTTGTAAATGGTTTACAAATCTTTCTCTTTTGATTTCATTTGTAAATGGTTTATAAATCTTTCTCTTTATTTTCTAAATATTTCCCTTTAATCTTTATTCTATTTTCTAAATAAATATTCCATTATAAATACTATTTACTTTCTAAGTGTATATCTATCTTTATACTTCTATTTATAAATGTTTTTACAAATATTTCCTTTATATTTGTTTTTCACAAATAAATTTCCTTTATTATTGTTTTCAAAAATAATTTCCTTTTAATTCATTTCCACCAACATGTATTTAACGAATAAATATTTCTTTTTATAAAATCTTTTGATTTTATAAATCTTTATTTTCAATATAACATTTCAAAATCTCCTTTCCAACATTCCAGTATTACTTATGGTATTTGAAATACCAAATCAAAAATGATCGATATCATTTAAACACACAAAATCATCAACAGATTATATATCACACCATATAACAATATATGAACAAAACAGTATTATAAATATTGAGGAACCTAGTTGGGTCCCTCCAACCTGTTTCCTTGCATCACAGATGTTAAACAATACAGTTAACATCGATTTCATTTCAATATGAAATATTCAGCCAAACAGAATCAACATATATTTAATGATTTATGTGTGTGTATATATATATATATATATATTTGAACCAACTGACTAGCAGTTCAATCAAGCAGTCAACACACAGCAATCCACATATGATTATCAGTTCTAAGAATATGTTATAAAAATATAATTGTTCAGAGTTGGTGAGTTTTACTCACATTGGACGATCATCGTTAATAACAAAAACCATCGCTCGATTTGATTCAGATGGATAATTTATTTTGCTATAAATTGTAAGAGCTTCTATTCGCTCTCTGTCAGTTCCAGCGTGTAGCCACCGTCCATACGATCCCAACGGATCTTGTTTCATCAAATTCTGATAACGCATGACGGAGTTATATATATTACAAGTTAATGCTCTGACTTAAATGTTTTTTAAATAAATTACCGGGCCTTACCACTTCGTTCCGGCCCATAAACAAAACAAACCCGCTATGAGTAGCACCATCTTCCTCCACTCGTGTAACACAGAACACCACTCCTCATTATCCCGTGACATTTCCAATACTTCGATCCCCAACTCCTCACGTTTCTCCACGGTTCACCGTAAAAACCAACACAGTGTACCACTAGTTCTCCCACACCCGATCAATAAAACCGCACCCCACTGTTTAAATCAACAGTTAACCAATTGTTCCCTATAATGACCCCAAACTCCACCAGTTAAATCAAAATTCAAGTAACAAACAAATCCCAATGTTGAACGTTTGAACACCCATCGCCAACTTCTCTTTCTAAACCCTTTCATTTTCGTTGACAGACCTAATCATTTTTAGACTGACTTATCATCGTATAAACCAAAGTCTACTGCTACATCCTTCCTACATAAACGCCACATCCTCCTCACGTTGTGTCTTATGTCCACCTCAAGTCCCAACGCATGGAAAATACCACTTTTAGGTCCACTGTTCGGATTTAGAATAGCAAACGAAGTTGACCGCAACACTTACTTGCGGTTTCTAGCTGAATCTATCCTTTTACTCCACACGGCTTCTCTTTCTCTTAAAAACAACGCTGCAGTTCCGAAAATAGCAACCCCATTTATAAAGCTTCTTCCCGACCTCCTTTAGATTTTAACGCGAGCTTCCAGCACTTAGATCACCATCCGTTCTCGTAGCAGGAGGCTCTCGTGGTTGTAGTGGGTGTTATATGATTTTTGAAAGTTGGATTTTCTTTCGGCTTTTGCTAGACAAACGAGAATGGGTGTGGTGGCCTAATTATTTTCTACAGAAGATGGAGACGTTGGTTGTTAGGTCTTAAGGAAATTTAGATGAAGTGTATTTTGGTTTGATTTTTGTAGAGTATTGAGGGCCACGAAATGGAGAAAAGAAGATATGGCTGAGAAGGAATGATCGTGGCTCCAAAGTAAGAAGAGAACGCGGTGCATATTTTTCAATTGCTTTTTTAAGTTATGAATGTTCATAAACCCTGCTACGTATAAATATACTCATGTATGAGCGCTGCAGAATGAAATAAATATACCATTGTGATCAATGATTTATCAGGATTCAAAAAATATAATAATATCGGTAGATTAACTCATATTGTGAAACCTAAAAATGTTGGTTACAGGGTGCAAAATACTCCAAATAAAAAGTTGCTTATTTAATTAATTAAAAATTACAATAAAATTCTAAAAATTAAATTATCACTACGTCTCAAAAGAATCTTGTCTAAATTCGAAACCGGTATCTAGTTATATCGAATAAACCATTACGGTCGACAAACGATTCTATAGCGGCTATTTTAAAATTTGATTTGGACATAAATCAAAATCTACATGACGAAATCCCATTTTTCTCTTCCACTAGAAAAATATACTCCAACAGCTCTACACGTTTCTTGTTTCACAGAAATCCGATTTAAAACGGCTTCTGTATATTCAGTTGAAGTTCAAATCACCAAATAGCGAACTGCCACGCCGTTACGGGCACGATTATAATCATATTATAAACTATACGTTCAACTGTCGTCGATTGAATATATTTGTTCATATAATTCAACTCTAAACTGAACTATGTATTTTAAATAATCCAATTCACACTATATTGTGAATTCCACTATTTTTGATTATTTCTGAATTAAATACATTATTCTATTATTTATATTAATTAAATATAAATATTATTTAATTTTGGTCATTGATATCGCCACTTGATATTTAATAATTAAATTAATTAATTATTCGACAGCTAAAAATGTGGGTCATTACAATATTTCCCCCTTGAAATAATTTCGTCCTCGAAATTGCTAAGCTAGAAGACGATCTTATCTACTGGGTAAATATTTATCGGTTTACCCCTTAACTTTAGTTTCAACTGAACCAATTAATATCGGCTAAAATATTAATTTATTCCAACTAACTAAAATTTTCAAAAATTCTGAAAATTTTCTAATGCCTTTGTTTTTCGGGAAATTTCGCCATAACCTCCTTTGTACAGCCCTATCGGTAAAACCACAACTCGCCTCTCTGGGCCATCTCCAACCCAAAATAAAATCAAACAGCTAAGCGGCTTGCCAATTCGGCTCATCAAATTCTCATACCATATGAAATATAAACTTGTACCTTTTTGTCGGGCATATCAACTCTATCACTTCCATATGCTGTCAACTCAGCATATACCAATGTTATCCTACTCAAATTCTGATCAATTTATCCTTACACCAGTTATTGGTTTTATACCCCAAACCAAATCTCATTTTCAACTCAAGTCTCATTCTCGATTTTCAAATTCTTAACTCATCAACCCAATATCATTTCAAACTCATATGTCAACAATCCAATTTTCTCGATATCATTCTAATCTAGTTCAATTTCAACTTAACTGATTTCAATTCAATTCCAGTTTACTTCCAAAAATTTCTATTAAAATTTGTTTTAATTCGAACAATCTTTTCCTCGGAATTTTAAACAGCTTTGCTTTTCTAAAACCAAATATTCCTTTTTGGATTTCAAACAACTTGTTTCTCTCAAAACACTTCAAAAACAAAATCTTTGATAGTAATCCGTCACTTACATACTCGAAAATGAACACTAATGATGTCGCGATTCATCATCAGGGTTATTTCCCAACTACTGAAGTGAGTTCAATACTATATCACTTTTCAAAACCATCTCTGAATCATTCCTATTTTGAAATTCATTTCAAAATATTATTTTCAATGTTTTAAACAATTTAAAATCTCCCAGGATTTTAAAATTCTCATATATTTAATCCAAATTCGTTTACAAACACCTTTCCAATTTCCACGGTTTTAATTTCAATTCTGATTTTAATTTCATATTTAATTCATCTTATTTCACGTATTCAACTTATATGAATTCTGATTAGCTATTTACATAACCATTTCACATTTTATAATCTTATTCGATTATAATAGTGACCAACACATCTAATATATTATAATCATTTCAATATAAATCCTTTATATCAAAATATAATTCGGGTAGAATTATTTTATTTACCCTCTTTTCAAAACATACAGTGCCGGTTCATCGTATTCGAGTGTTTAGTAACTCCTATCGATACAGTGGATCAAACTATCAACCAGAAATTCATAAGCCACTCAATAAATAAATCTCCACAATATAAAACCATTTTATATTGAATAAGAAATACGATGTCGTATATATACACTCAAACTCAATCTAGGGTATTACTAACCCTATCTCTACCGAGTCATGCCACAGAGCCAAGGTAACTACTTAACCTAAAGCTCTGATACCACTGTGATGACCCGAAAAAAGGTGATCTTGGTTATCCGATATACAACACATATCGGACATCCAAGGATCGAAAATACCGGTAGTTAATGAAAGAAATTAGAGGGTGAGAATAGATAAGATAGAAACTTAGAATAGAAGAAGAAGAAGAAGACAACATCAGAGTAACACGAACATCACAGCAGAACGAATAACATATAATAGATAACATATCCTTGAAATAAAATCAGTATATGTATACGACAACATTTATTAGAGTGCAACACTTACAACACAGCCGAAATAACTATAGTTATATAATCCTGAAGCCTACTGCTCCAAGCTCTTCCAATATGTCAATAAATTCCTGACTACTTGACTGCCCATACAAAATTGGACACCCAAGAGTTTACGGAAAACTAAACAAAATAAACTCCTGGTCAGTCATGGGACTGGTATGAGTAAAACAGTTTATAACAGTTTGAACAAGTAAACGATATCTCATAAGACCATGCCATATAGCGGAACGGGTTTTTCCCTTATGAGAATCCAAATTATCTTTATATCAAAAACCTTTTGATATTATAATAATGTCTATCAACCACAATATGATCATCATCATGTAGAAACACTTTCATCTCACGTTCCACATATATAGTATACAATCAAAACCGCAAGCACGTATTGGGTAATAGATTTCCAACTATGACAAGGTATGGAACCACCTTTCGCTAGTGTACCTCTAGAGAGGAATACACAGGGTTCAACAAGAATGTCTTGCAACCCGGCCATCCGACCACTCATTTGGCTTGAGTGTATCGAATGTATATCACCAACGGTTGGGATCAGCAACCGTTTTCCGAATGGGACAGTACCAACAATAGATTTTTAGAAGTAATTGAAACTCTAGATCAGGTGATTATACACCCTAATAGGTGCGACCTACATAGCCATGCTGCCTGCCTGATTTCTGTCATTTACCGGTTGTGAGGCTAGAAGCTACGCTTATCTTTTACCTGCCACATCTTCATTCACTTAGAATGTCACATTGTCATACCCTTTAAATCACAAATTGATTTATCCAAAAATAATATGGGTATACAGCTAAGAGAAACGAAAACGAATTCCTCCACCACCAAACGTGAATATGTTTGAAGAGATCAACTTACGCAATCTATCAGATATACTCTGTCAGACCTTCGTCCATACAAGTTGTCCTTGGACTGGACAAACCGAAGGCACTATTCAGTACATCCATCTTAGGCAATTGTTATCTAAGATTTATACAACAGCCCTTACACTTTACTCCGTCTTCAATTTTCTTTGGCATATATGATTCCCAATGCTTATGCCAATATAGAGTGGTTCTTTGGATAATAATCCAACCGGTCTCTCTATATTAACAACTTTAAAATGGTCAAAAACTTCGATAGTCGGTGAGTTAACTATCAAAGAAAAACACGTGTGTAAACAACGATATTATTTCCAAGTGGAAATTATATCGATCAATCATCATTGAACATTTATCTCTTTCGTTCATTAATTTACTTATCTCTTGTTTTCATATATTCTAAATTCTTATTTTCTATTCTCAGAAAACATTTCTGATTCTTATTTGGAAAACATTTTCAAAACTTCTTCACTATCAAACCTTACCATTCCTTAGTTAAGAAGGAAGTCAATCAAGTTGGGGTATAATTACCTCTCAGACCTTAACCGAACAATGTTTTAACTTCGAATTGGTCAAAGTTTATCTTTTAAACCTTTAACAAACTTCTTTATGTCTCTCTCTCTCGGATTCAATTTACGAATCCACTTCTCTATTGAAAACATTGGTTATAACGATAACGTTATAATCCCTACTTTCGAAATATCTAACTTCAATTATAACTTTTATTCTTTAATGTGAATAAATAAATAAACACCTAATTTATAAGTAAACAAATCTTGATTTAAACACTGGAAAGTATAAGTACTTTCCCGAATTTGATATAATCGAATTCGCCGATTAACTCTCTTCGAGAAATCCCTATTTGATTAACTCTTCTTCGAATAACCTATATTCGATTATCTCTCTTTCGAATAAACGATATTCGATAATCTCTCTTTTCGAATACTATATTCGATTACTCATTTCGAATTAAACTAACATCGATCATCCCCTTTCGATTAAACCATAATCGACTAAATCCTTTCGATTAAACCATAATCGATTAAATCCTTTCGAATAACTACTTTCGATAACTCCTTTTAACTCGATTCGAGTAACTAATATTCGATAACTCCTTTTAACTCGATTCGAATAACTAATATTCGATAACTCCTTTATTCGACTAACTCTAATTGATTTATTCTAATTCGATTAATCCTATTTAATTACTCTATTGGTTGACTCTAACTCTAACTAGTTAACTCTAGCTGGTTAACTCTAACTGGTCAACCATAATTGATTAACTCTAATTGGTCAACCCTAATTCATTTACTCTATTCGATTAACTATAATCGAATAACTAATATTCGATTAGTTCCTTTTCTATTTGTTTACTTAACAGATAACTATTTCCTTTTCAATTCGATTTATTTAACAAATAAATATTTCTTTTATCTTTTCTATTTATTTAACAAATATTTTCCTTTATATTTGATTTCACAAATATTTTCCTTTATATTTGATTTCACAAATAATTTCCTTTATATTTGTTTTACAAATATTTCCTCTTCGATTTCATTTGTAAATGTTTTACAAATCCTTCTCTTTTGATTTCTTTTGTAATTGGTTTACATATCTTTCTCTTTTGATTTCATTTGTAAATGGTTAACAAATCTTTCTCTTTTGATTTCGTTTGTAAATGGTTTACAAATCTTTCGCTTTATTTTCTAAATATTTCCCTTTAATCATTATTCTATTTTCTAAATAAATATTCCTTTATAAATACTATTTACTTTCTAAGTGAATATCTTTCTTTATACTTCTATTTATAAATGTTTTTACAAATATTTCCTTTATATTATTTTTTCACAAATAAATTTCCTTTATAATTGTTTTCACAATAATTTCCTTTCAATTCCTTTTCACCAATATTTATTTAACGAATAAATATTTCTTTTTATAAAATATTTTGAGTTTATAAATCTTTCTTTTCAATATAACATTTGAAAATCTCCTTTCCAACATTCCAGTAATCCTTATGGTATTTGAAATACCAAATCATTTTGATCGATATCATTTAAACACACAAAATCATCAACAGATTATATATCACATCATATAACAATATATGAACAAAACAGTATTATAAATATTGAGGAACCCAGTTGGGTCCCTCCAACCTGTTTCTCTACATCACAGATGTTAAACAATATAATTAACATCGATTTCATTTCAATATGAAATATTCTGCTAAACAGAATCAACATATATTTAACAATTTATATATATATATATATATATATATATATATATATATATATAAATTTCAACCAACTGACTAACAGTTCAATCAAACAGTCAACACACCACAATCCACATATGATTATCTGTTCTAAGAATACGTTATAAAAATATAACTATTCAAAGTTGGTGAGTTTCACTCACATTGGACGATCATCGTTAATAATGAAAACCATCGCTCGATTTGATTCAGATGGACAATTTATTTTGCTATAAATTGTAATGAGCTTCGATTCGCTCTCCATCAATTCTAGTGCGCAGCCACCGTCAATACGATCCCAACGGTTCTTGTTTCATCTAATTCTGATAACGCATGACGAAGTTATATATATTACAAGCTAATGCTCTAACTTAAATGTTGTTTAAATAAATTACCAGGCCTTACCACTTCGTTCCGACCCATAAACAAAACAAACCCGCTATGAATAGCACCATCTTCCTCCACTCGTATAACACAGAACACCACTCCTCATTTTCCCGTGACATTTCCAATACTTCGATCCCCAACTCCTCACGTTTCTCCATGGTTCACTATCACCACCCTAACAGTGTACCACCAGTTCTCCCATACCCTATCAATAAAACCGCACCCCACTGTTTAAATCAATAGTTAACCAATTGTTCCCTATAATGACCCCAAACTCCTCCAGTTAAATCAAAATTCAAGTGACAAACAAATCCCAATGTTGAACGTTTGAACAACTACCGCCAACTTCTCTTTCTGAACCTTTTCATTTTCTTTGACAGACCTCATCATTTTTAGGCTGACCCATCATCGTATAAACCAACATCTACTACTACATCCTTCCTCCATCAACGCCTCATCCTCCTCACATTGTGTCTTATATCCACCTCAATTCCCAACGCATGGAAAATACCACTTTTAGGTCCACTGTTCTGATTTAGAACAACAAACCAATTTGACCGCAACCCTTAATTGCAGTTTCTAGCTGAACCCATCCTTTTACTCCACATGGCTTCTCTCTCTCTTAAGAACAACGTTGCAGTTCCGAAAATAGCAGCCCCATTTATAAAGCTTCTTCCCAGCCTCCTTTAGATTTTAACGCGAGCTTCCAGCACTTCGATCACTGTCCATTCTCGTAGCAGGTGACTCTCGTGGTTGTATTGGGTGTTATTGGGTTTTATTTGATTTTTGAAAGTTGGATTTTCTTTCGGCTTTTGCTGGACAAACGAGAATGGGAGTAGCGACCTAATTATTTTCTATAGAAGATGGAGACGTTGGTTGTTAGGTCTCAAGGAAATTTAGATGAAGTGTATTTTAGTTTGATTTTTTTGGAGTATTGAGGGTCACGAAATGGAGAAAAGAAGATATGGCTGAGAAGGAATGATCGTGGCTCCAAAGTAAGAAGAGAACGTGGTGCATATTTTTAAATTGCTTTTTTGAGTTATGAATGTTCATATACCCTGCTACGTATAATTATACTAATGTATGAGCGCTGCAGAATGAAATAAATATACCGTTGTAATCAACGATGTGTCAGGATTCCAAAAATATAATAATATCGGTAGATTAACTCATATTGTGAAACCTCAAAATGCTGATTACAGGGTGCAAAATACTACAAATAAAAAGTTTCTTATTTAATTAATTAAAAATTACAATAAAATTATAAAAATTAAATTATCACTACGTCTCAAAAGAATCTTGTCTAAATTCGAAACTAATATCTAGTTATATCAAATAAACCATTACAGTCGATAAACGATTCTATAACGACTATTTTAAAATTGGATTTGGACATAGATCAAAATCTACATGACAAAATCCCGAATTTTCTCTTCCACTAGTAAAATATACTCCACCAGCTCCACACGTTTCTAGTTTCATAGAAATCCGATTTAAAACGGATTCTGTATATTCAGTTGAATTTCAAATCACCAAATAGCGAACTACCGCGCCGTTACGGGCACGATTATAATTATATTATAAACTATACGTTCAACTGTCGTCGATTGAATATATTTGTTCATATAATTCAACTCTAAACTGAACTATGTATTTTAAATAATCCGATTCACACTATATTGTGAATTCCACTATTTTTGATTATTTCTGAATTAAATACAATATTCTATTATTTATATTAAATAAATATAAATATTATATAATTCTGGTTATCGATATCGCCACTCGATATTTAATAATTAAATTAATTAATTATTCGACAGCTATAAATGTGAGTCATTACCATAGATGTCTCAGGTCGATCAACTGATGCAGCTGCAACGTTGAACCGTTCCAAAAATGAACGCAGTTTCTCTGGGTCTCCGCTTGATTGCGGTGAGTGACATGACATTCTTGGGTCATGAGATGTGGACCCGAAATTGTTCAATAAAGCGTGCGACCAACATGTTCCAGATGTTGATCGATTCCGTTTCAAGCTGCCAAATCCACATGGCAGCTTTATTAGTCAGAAAGAGGGGAAAACATTTAGCCATGACGTTTTCTGGCGCTGATTGAACTTCCTTATGTCGTTTGTAGCGCATCAGGTGCACGTTAGGATCTTTACTACTGTTGTAGGGCTCCAATTGTGGAAGTTTGAATTCTGTGGGATTGCGAGAATTCCTGATTTCTTGTGTGAATGGATTGTGATTAACATCATCCATGTCACTCTGATAAGTGAGACCTCTGGAATGGCGTTGTATGAGATTGGCGAGCTAGTCGCCTTCAAAGAGATGTTGCAGATTGCCAAGATCAGAGCTAGTGTCCCCAGCATCGCCTTCAGAAAAGTTCGGAAAAGCGTTGGGAGATTGGAAGACCATTCGGTTCATTTCGGAGGTGCCCCCCTGGTGTGGCTCGAAGAATTGAGGAGGTTCGTAGTGTATGCACGGTTCGGGTCATATATTCCGATCCAACCCAGTTCTGGCCCTCTTTTTCGAGCATTTTCTTGTTGCGTTCCATTTCAGAGTTGCGTTGTTGTATTTCCTATCCGAACCGGAGCAGATGTTAGTTGTGCCAGGCCTGTGCTTCTAGTGACGTTTCCATCCAAGACGTTAAGTGTTGGAGCTGCGAGTTGTTGAGGGGGATTATCTCTGAGTTCATTCAGATTTGAGCCATCTCTGGTTCGGATCAGACCCGAAATGATCCGTTTCACTGCTACTGCTGGGGCTGAATCTATTCCATTTCCTTTGAGTTGTGCTTTGCCACTCGCCCTTCCTTCCATCCGAGCGAAGAATTGGTCGATCATCTCCTGTTGTTTGCGGAGGAGATCATCTTGCCTTGCCATATGGGTTCTCAATTCGGTGAGAATGCCATCCATCTCTTCTCTGGTTAAGTACGCCGATAGATCAACATGAGATGAAGCCACCTGGCTCGCCTCATTCCTCGTGCCTTCTGTACCAACGTCCTCATTACGAGAGGAGGTTCCATCTTACTTTTGTTTAAATATCAATCCAGTTGCTAAGCAATTCGATTCATTTCAAGCTAGAGATTGATGTAATATCGTGTGCCCCCTTACTGGCGCGCCAAAATGTTAGACCGAAACCTGGGCCTAACAACCAAATCCAATGCGAAAACCTCACAATCACAGATCAATATAGAAAAGTGGTAAAATAAGAGGAGACATACGAGATTTTTATAGTGGTTTGGCACAACCCAAGCCTACGTCCACTTTATAGTTTCTTAAATCCTAAGAAGCTAATACAACACCGTTTGCCTGCGTTTTATACAGGAAATCCTCGTGTTTACAATGAAAGTAGCAAGAAAAGTGGAAGTTATACACGAAAACCTCGTGTTATAATGTGGAATTTGGCTTCCTTATTGAGCCAGGGCCTTGCGTGAAGTAAGAACAAGTGCCACAAGTCCAAAGATCCCCTCGAATGGCCATGTTGTGGTGTATTTATATGCGTAGATGAGCTTCTAGGTGATCGGGTTCGGATGCCACGTGGCACACCCAGAGGAAATCTAAAAGAGTAGTGGAGAACGTGGAAATATCCTTTCCAAGTCGTGCTGAGCCAAGTATCATACGATCCGCATTTTAGAAGGTAGTTATGGCAAGAGAATCGGTCAAACTTAGTGCGCAGATGCAGGTCCAGGGCTTCGGTTCGTCCCTACTGTCTGAACCGATATAGGGTCTTCAAACTGAAGACGTTACGCACTTCACTGCAAAATCCAAGAGGGGATAGGTTTGGCCTATCCCGATCCGACCCAAGCCAGCTTTATACTGAAACTATCCAGTGCTATCGGGTCCTCCTTGTCCAGAACCGAGCTAACATCTCCGATCCAATCCGGGAGGTCAAGCCAATTCCCAAATTCCAAGTTTCCGGTTCTGCATGCGTTCACCGAAACGGGCGTAACTTCCAAACCGTAAGTCCGTTTTAGCCAAATGAAAGCTCGATTCAAAGCTGATTAAGAGAGCTGCAAGAGTTACTGAGCTAAGATCTGTAATTGCTGTTTTTGGGCCCAAAAGAGGTCGTCTGATAGGAATTTTGGACCAATTTTCGATTGTGACGCGACTTCAACCAAATTGCTTCACGTCTTCTAATGATGTTCCCAATATTTGAGCGTATAGTTTAGAAGAGACTTCACGGGTGACTGCTTTGACTAAAAAACATGTCAAAATTTTTCTTCATAGGACATATCTCGTTGAATGAAGGAAGATGTGTTCTGGATAATCCATGAAATCTAAGGCCATGCCGGGCCTGCCAACTACAAGAATAAACCATACCTGCAATGAAAAGAAAGCAAATAGGTGTGTCAAAACCTGACAAAACCGGTTACACTTTTGAGCATAAACCATGCTTGGGTGTCCGATTGAGCATAAAGCATACTCGAGGGACGTTTGAATCATCCTGCCAAACTTGGCAAAGGACCTAACCTTCCGGGTATAAGCCTTACCAGGAAGTTCAAACTAAGCATAAGCCATACTCGAGTTTTATTGAGTTCCTTTGCCAAATCAGGACAAGATCGTTCGTCGTTCGTGAGTATAATCCGTACTTATAAATTCAGTGGAGTACAATCTAAATTCATGCCAAGATGGAGCTACACTTTCCAAAGCCTGACAAGACAGTCTGTCCCTTGGCATAATCCATGACTAAGGGCCCGAAATAAGTATAAGCCATACTTTAATTGAGATTGAGAATCCTTCCACAACCTGACAGGACACTTAAATTCGCCAAACGTAATCCATGTTCGGAAAGTCCCTCCTTATTCAATTCAAAGTACAAAACCAAAGCAAATCCTGATTGGTTTGTCATTGGGTGCAGAGCACGCTTGGGAGCTAAATCCTAACCCCAAACGTGTGTACTCCGATTTAGCCAATCGGAAAATATGAAGAAAGCAAAGAGACATATCTTAAATCCTAAGAAATGCTGAAAATGCAGAGTGATCCAATCCAGATCAGTTGATGATGAGCCCACGGAAGCTCGATCTAGGGTCATTCCCTCTCCGGGGAGCAAGTGGTGGCAGTGCGGTTGCAGGTGCTGTAGATGGTTTCACATACTCGGTTAGCTCTCCATCTCTAACCCATTCCTCAATCAAGTCTCGCAAGTGGCTACAATCAATTGTGTCATATCCGTCCATATCATGAAATATGCAGTATTTTCCATAATCGTGTTCTCTTTGCGATGGCTCATTTCTAGGAGGCTTTGGATAAGAAACTTCACCGTTTATGTTCATGCACATTTTAGTCAATGTCGAATTGCGTTTGGTATACTTTTAATATTTGGGCCCTCTCCGCGGCTGAGCGTTGCGGTCATTCTTGATAGCAGCTTTCCCTTTTCCTTTTCTAGAATAAGACGGTTCTTCATCTTTGAGCATGTTGACATTGAGAATTTTCTTTTCGGACGTTGCGTATTCTTCACGCAGAAATCTATCCGATTCAAGGTAGAATTCGCTGAGATTCCATGTTGGGTCTCGGTACAAGGATTTTTTGAACTCCGAGTTGTCCAAAATGCCGAATACTACCGCCATTAATACCATAGATGTCTCAGGTCGATCAACTTATGTAACACCTCACGTCCATTAATGTCACTCACAAAGGGAATGCATTAACTTCCATGGAGGTTTTAAGTGAATGTAGAACAGAAAAATTACAAAAAGACAGATAATAAGTAGTACGTGGAAATCTAAGACTTCATTTTATTGCAGCGGAAATTAAACATGTTTGTTACATCATAAACAATAAATTAGAGTCAAGTACAATATCCATCTTGCTAAAACAAAATACATAATCCCATTACACAAATTGCCATTAAAGAAGATAACCAGCTGGACTTTACTTCAACGGTCCATGCTTTCCAAGAGAGATAAAGCAATCCAATCAAACTCCACTAGAGCTGGGCCAAACCTGAGGACCTGGAGGGGGAAAAAGGATAGAAATGGAGAGGGTCAGACATAAAGTCTGGCGAGTTTGATAATTCTAACAATACTATTATCAAGTAAGGCATAAGCTGGAAAACAAGGAAATGTCTATGAACTGTTAGGTATGGAAGAGCAGATAAAGATAACGTTGAAGATAACGTTAAAGGCATACCTAATTACTAACGAATAATTACTACACTGCATCGCACATTACTACACTACACCGCACCAGCCACCTTAAAGGTTGATCCCACTTGCTTCACACAGAAACTATATAAATAGCCTTGCGTACCTCTAGCTGACAACATTGGTGCCGTCTGCCCCTATCTCCACTAGGTTTACCCCAGTACCCACCACTACCCACTTTTGATCGGCTCCCTACTCGTAGATACCCATGCTGGCCCCACAGTGGGGTGTATCACTCCCCTAAAGTGGCAACCCGTTACAACTTGAGAATACACGACTTATTTCTACACGATGCAACAACGTCTTACCTACCCGCCCGGGTCCACACACGCATATGAAACCCGTTGGACTTGCGTTGCCACCGCTACCCCGTTTTGGCCTCTTATATTCAAGCCCAGCATGCGTGTCCCGTCCTCGACTAATCGTATTTAACATGCCACCAAGGGCACCCACTAGATTCCTCATTCCACACTAGGCACCTACTTAACCCTCATGTCCCACCTTACATGTTTATCTGGTTAAGTATTTCTTAATTCATTCAGGCCATAACCTCATAAAGACCTCTCACATTAGACTGGCATTTATGGCAGCTGGATTTGCGGGGCGGGTCCGGACTGTCTTACACCATAAAAGAGTCTAACCTCGTGTCTTTACAACTGTTATGCTTTAGTTTAGGCCTAGGACCTCTCACATTGGGCTGACATTTGTGACCACTTGATTTGCCGGGCGGGTCCGGACAGGTTTACGTCACAAACGAGTCCAACCTCGTGTCCTAAGCATTGATTAACACTTATAATCTTTTACCCCAATTTTAATAATTCCCTATTCAAATTATTAATTAAGTCCACTTTTAATGATGTCCATAATTGACTCAATTATGGCCATCCACTTATGGCATGCAAAATCATATCAATTGCACCCCAACTTCTTAATATTAAATCCTTAATATTACCCCTACCCGACGTTTATACGTTCGCTTATTCAACGCAGAATATGCGTTAGACTCGAATAGTCTAACTCATAGCACAAAATAAATTATCACAACACATAAACAAATAAAATAGATCTAATTAAGATAGGGGTGGAACTTGCATGAACCTACACATATCATGGATCTAAAGGTGTCTACTTGTTCGGTAAAATGTCACAATTTACATGATATGATCATAACCCAATTTATGTATGAACTTGCATATGAGGTTTTATGCAACATAATGATGGTGTGAACTAGCATCTAGTACATAGAACTCACATATATCATAGCATAATTATAGATGTCATAATTCTAGCTCTCAAGGGATATCATGGCATGTGTTCATAATCTTAATCAATCTAACTTGCATACATGGTTTGTCATAAAGATCAACATAGCCCAAACATTATGATTTGATTAACATGAACTAATTAGCATAGATACTAACGTCATGACTTTATAACATGTATGATTTATCACAACTTAGCATAGGAACTTGCAACATATACAATATCATCATAGCATGATTTACAACATATAGGATATCATCATCACATAGCATAGGATTTATAACATACATGATAGCATAAGGTTTACAACAACATATATGACAATCCACATCATTCACTTATAATCCGCTTATGACTTAATCGAATTAGTTTAACAATAATCTTGTTAAGATCATCATACTCACAATTAGAAGAGAAAGAGAGTCTTGATTTGCTTTATAGTTGAGTAGAATTAGGGTTTTGATTTGCTTTCTTCCTTCTTAGTTGGCGGCGGCTAGACTGAATTCCATAGCGGCGGTATGACGGTAGCTATTCTATTTTTCATGTGAGTTAGAGTGAAAGACTAACTAGGTATTTATAGAGTTTAGGGTTTATTTAAACCGTCAGATCAATTCAGAACTAACCCGAACCGTTTAATTTGCCAACTCAGCCCTAAAGACACATCAGCAGCTCAAGATTGGGCTCAGTCAAAACCCTAGCCGACTGACCAGGTCAACACCAAGGTCGACACTATAGTCGACATGGGGGGGGGGAGGCCGACATGGTAGTCGACCTGGGGGAGGGGGAGGGGAGGTCGACACTAGTGTCGACTCCACAGTCGACCTGCCTGGGCGGGAATTTTCCCGCCCAACCCGCTTCTGCACTTTCAGTTTGAAATTTTAAATTTCCTACGAGCTGTTTTGAATTTTCTGAAACTTCCGATGGCCATAACTATAACTTCTTCATACGAAGTCCAATTCACGCAAACTCGGACTCTATCTCAACCAGAATTCCGAGACGAACACAATGGCGCAACCGTTTCCCACAATTCTCACGTCTGAGATCAGTTATTCTTAATTTTGTGAATATTGATATTAATAGAATTATGAGGTGTTACATTCTCCCCTCCTTAAAGGATTTCGATCCCGAAATCTTCAAGTCAAGAAAAATGTATATCCTAACATCCAATCGTCCATCTACTCAACCATTAAACACAGGCATCCATTATCCTTATAGACTTCTAATGCTTTCATGTTTAAATGCACATTGTGTGTATATGTCCATATCTAATGCAAAATCAGGCGGTCCACTGATTTAGTTGACCTCCTTAATGCAAACCATGATAGTGCCATACGTCCATTATGTATGCAAAAGTTCCCTAATGCTACATATTATCTCAATATGCGTGCACAATCATCATCTGAATGCAGCATCCATATGGTAGTACAATCATCATACATCCATTTTACTAAATACATCCATTTATATGCAATATGCAATATGAGGTGACTAAGCCGATCTAGTGCCTAATAGTGTGTGTATATGCATCCACGTGCAACCACTAGCAAATAATTGCATCCACTTTGCATCCATCATACATAACATGTCTTAAACACATGTTTCAACCATAGGATTATCCTAACTAAAGGTCAAAGATTCTAGCGAGAGGACATATTAAAGATAAGATAAGTACAAGCTAAGCGATAAAGGAGAAATTAAAGGACATACCCTCAAAAAGAAAATGGTACAACGAACGCATCTTCTCTTCCGTCTCCCAAGTAGCGTTGCTCTCATCATCTCCCCATTGCACTTTGACTAGTCTGACCTCTCGATTAATCAACTTCTTGATCTCCGACCCAAGAATGCGCGTAGGAGCTCGTCGAATCGTCGCATCACACTCTATCTCCACCTCTCTAAGAAAGTTTGGCTCTACCACCTCCGCGGTCTCGTGCAAGCACTTCCTCAAATGCGACACATGGAATACGTCGTGTACACCACTAAGTATCTCAGGCAACTCCACTCTATACGCCATCTGTCCAATCTTCTCCTTAATAGGAAACGACCCTACAAACTTTGGTGCTAACTTCCCAACGGACCCAAAGCGAACAACGTTCCGTAATGGAGACACTTTAACAAAGACCATGTCCCCAACCTCAAACTCAAGATCTGTCCTCCTCTTATCCGCATAAGATTTCTACCTATCTTGCGCCGTCTTCATCCTCCTTCGAATCAAGTCGATCTTTTCCGAAGTCTCTCTAATCATATCGGGCCCAAGTCAGATCTTATCCGTAGATTCCCACCAACATGTAGGTGAACGACAAGGTCTTCCATAAAGAGCTTTGAAAGGTGCCATGCCAATGCTAGACTGAAAGCTGTTATTATATGCGAACACTACCAATGGAAGATGCTCTTCCCATGTACCCCCAAAGTCTAGGATACATAGCCTCAAAAGATCCTCTAGAATGCGATTCACCCTCTCGGTTTGGCCGTCCGTCTGAGGATGATATGCGGTGCTCAAACATAACAGAGTCCCTACCACCTCTTGTAAGCTTCTCCAAAATTCACTAGTGAAAATAGGATCGCGGTCGCTCACTATGCCAGAAGGTACACCGTGCAAACAAACTATCTCTCGAACGTATACAGAAGCTAACCATGGAGCAGTCGGGAATGAAATGGGTGCTTTTAGTAAGTCTGTCTACTATAACCCAAATCCCCGTATTACCCTTCCTTGATCTTTGTAATCCATCCACAAAATCCATCGAGACACTTTCCCATTTCCATAGTGGTATCTCCAATGGGTGAAGCAACCCACCGGGTTTCTTTTGCTCCGCTTTTACTTGTTGGCACACCAAGCATCTAGCGACATACTCGGCCACATCTTTCTTCATGCCGGCCCAAAAGTAAACTCGTCTCATGTCCATGTACATCTTGTCTGTAACACCCCGTATTTTTAATATAATTAAAAATAAAATAAAATATATAAAAATATGCTTATGATGGGTAAATAATGGTGATGCATAAGAAGAATTAATTAATACATGGAAGAGAAGAAAAATTAGTTCGATAACGATGTATGTAATGGAAAATATTGTAAAATAAGGATAAATAATTCAATAATTAGGAATTAGGTAATATGGACATCCCTATTGTGTTCCTCTCGGAAAAATACGCGAAATGGAGTCCGAGTTTTCGAAAATCGGAGTCCGTATGACCAAGATATGGCCAAAACAAGATTTCAGCAGATTTTCTGGCAGACTGGCCCAGGTCGACGATAGTGTCGACACTACAGTCGACCTGCCCCCCCCCCAGGTCGACAATAGTGTTGACCCCCCTGTACCGGTCGACCTGGTCGGCCTGGGGTGGCCCAGAACCCATTTTTGAAGCCCTGGGATGATTTTTGATGGTCCAGATTGGTTTTAGGGTTAATCTAATGGCTGAAATGAGTTCCTACACCTATAAGTACACCCTAAGACCTAGCCTCCTCTACACACAATTCTATTCTTCTTCTTCTCTGCCTTTGTTCTAATTAAAAGTAAAAATGGCGTCGCTACTCTGCTGGAATCAAAACTAGAAGCTAATCAACATCGACCTAAGCAATTCAATTCATATTAGAGATTAAAGCTTCTGCAACAATTCTGCAACAACTAAAGTTCTTTCTTTAATCCAATCAAGGAAAGTGCAGTTATTTTCCAATATAAACTTTAATCATAATTGTGACATGAATTATAAATCTGAATCTGAGGTTATATCTGTTCTGTTCTGTTTGGATCTATCTTATTTTGTATCTCTTTCCTCTTTCTGTTCTATAGCCAGGCTACCACGAGCCTGAGCCAATCTCATAAGAGATTAGCATACGCTAAAATGTTTGTGACAATAAAAATGAATGATGCATGAATTGGGCATGACCAATAGGTGACTGATTTGAGGAAAGAACATGGACTGTAGCTAGAACAAAATCCGAGACATATGACTGGACATGTTAAATTTATAATATAAATTGTATTGAACATATGATTTGAGATAAAGAGAATATGGCTTAGGCATAAAGATTTACATGAGAGTAGGGTATCTATTATTGTAAATAAACAACTAAGTAAGGGATCTTTGGGATATATGATATGCGTAGTAATCGATGGCTATATTTGGTATAATTTATACAGGGACCTTCTGTACTATGCAAGTTTAATAAAAATTGAAACATAAGATATATGGTAAATTTATGACCATAATCTATGCTATGTAAATTTAATGCAAACATGGGGTATACGATAATATTGTGAATCAAGACTATTATTTATGCATGTGAACTTAGGCAAGATTTATAATTAGGCAAGATATGTTTGTGAAACTTTAAGAAATGATTAAATCTGTTATATTTGCCTAATTTGCTAGTTTTGTTACATTCTGTTATATTGCTTAATCTGCTAGTTCTGCTCTACTGCCTAGTCTGCTAGATCTGCTCATCTGCCAAATCTGTCATCTGCTAAGTCTGTTGAAAATGCTAAATCTGCTAGTTTGCTTAATCTGCTAAATCCGTTAATTCGCCTAATCCGAAAAATCTGTTATCTGCAATATCTGTTGAGTTAATATAATTTTTCCGCTATTGACATAATCAGAATTGGCTATAGTTATGAGTAACTGACACGTATATTAGGCGTGGGTCTAAGTGGTAAATCATTAATTAATTGGCCGCAAAGATAAATGGCTAACTCGAGTTTAGAATGAGTTTGCGGCGTAATTCTGCCCGGAACCGCCCGGCATATCCAGTGGCCGCAAAAAATAGGTTCTAATGTAAGAAGTTATTCATAACGTGCTTGAAACCCGAGGTTAGACTCAGTTTGCGACAGAAACCTGCCCGGAACCAACCGGCCTAACCAGTAGCCGCAAACTGTTAGTCTAATGTGAGAGGTCTGGGCATTAATAATTAATTAATGAAAATCTGAGATAAATATGATGTCTAAAACGTGTTGGGTAAGGTTAAACCAATTGGACCAATGAATCTGATAAACCCGTTTCGTGAATCCATAGACCCAATAAAAGTTAGAAATCTGTAACTAGTTAATCTGTAAGTCTGTTAATCCGAACATCTGATCTGTTAGTCTGAAAACCCGTTGACTTGATTTTCTGATCTTTGAACTAGTTGGTCTAAACTCTGTATGTCTGAATTTGTAAACAAGCTAATATGAAATCTGTTAGTCGGGGACACAAGGTTAGGAGGGGAATTACTTGTGTCATCTGTTGTTTGGGACCCATATTAGTCAGTAACCCTTTCTGGTATCAAAACTTTGATCCAACAGTAGGTAGGGTCCGGGCACGCTTACTGAACTAATTATAAGCGGTTCATTCTGATAATGGCGAGGGGTGTTGATGGTGCGTTCCAACCGGGTCATGTGCGTGCATGGATCCCGGTCTGCCTCTGAGGATGTAAGACGCCGTGACATCTGTAAATAGGTCTGTGCCAATTGGTTGTCACTTTAGGGAGTGATACACCCTACTGTGGGGCCGACACAGGATATTTATGTATTAGGGAGCCGATCGCTTGGGGTAGGGTTTTAGGGTACACTTAGTTTTGTCTGTTTCTGTTGGTACCGTCTGTTTCTGTTGGGTGGTAACACCTGTCTGTTTCGACGTGGTACCGTCTATTCGGGTGGTAAAGGCCCATTACTAGTGTACACCTAATTCTACATTCTGTTTCCATAGGGATTAATCTATTTCTGCTTCTGTCTATTTCTGATCGGGTAGTAAAGGCCCATTATTAGCATTCTGTTTCTGTTAAATTGTTCTGTACCCGCTTCTGTTTCAGGTTAGACATTAGGGTGAAACCTAATCCTGTTAAACTAGTATTAGTGCAGAGAAGTGTAAAGTAATAGCTTATATCGTTCTGTTCTTCTATTATATCTGTTACACCTGTTACAGTTATCTCTCGTCCAGTTTTATGTTCATGTCATGTTATTATTATCTGTTCATATGCTGAAAGTCACTGGACTTGCCAGACTTTATGTCTGACCCTTGTTGTTTCGCTTCTTTTCTTTCGTTTCCCCCCCAGGTTTTCTAAGGAGGGAATACTCTAGCTAGATCCGAGTTTCTTCTGCTTGAAGTGCTTAAAGTATGGCTTGGCTCTGTATAGCTTCCGTTCTATGGGGATTATGATTTTAAAACTATGCATTCTGAAGGCTTTTGTACAAGACTGATATTTTGTACTTGAATTCTGATATTGTGATTTGAAAGGATGTAACCAAGTTTATTTCGGTTCTATTGAAATAAAGTTATAAATTTTTCAAGTACTATTTTATCTGTCTTGTAAATTTCTGTTCTGTTTACTGAAATGCTCCACCAAAGTTAAGGCATTCCCTTTGTGAGTGACCTTAACGGAGGTGGGGTGTTACACTTAGTATCAGAGCTAAAGGTTACCAGATAAGATAAAAGTTTTTGAAAACTAGTTTGAAAAAGGCTTTAAAAGAAAGTATTCTCAAAAGGAAAGTTTATTTTGAAAAACATAATCCCCAAAGCCATATACCTATCTTTTGATTCTCTGTCTGAATCCTTGTTTCCTTCTTTTTCTGATTCTCTGGGGCTCCTGGCTTTCTGGGAGGTATCCTCATCGCGGCATGGTTTCGTAGGCTTGATAAGACTACGAGCGCCCGACTTCCATCTGTAGCCGCAGTAGTTTCACCTACGGCTAATTTTCTTTCGAGCTTTGTAGGATTTTTCTGTGCGATGGAGGCAGCTTTCGAGGGACTGGTCAACGTGTTACACAAGCATAGTAAAGATGATAATGAGGGAGTTTGGCCAAGGAGCACAACCCAAAGATAAGGAACCCATGGGTATAAACTTGGTTCAAAAAGAAGGCAAAAAGGAAACACAAAAGAAGGAAGAAAAGTCTAAAGATAAAGGAGGAGAAAAGTACTTTACTTATGGAAGCTTGACTCAAGAGGAAGGACAGAGGACATGACCTACTTCGGGAAGGCAGGCGAATGCTCTCATAGTTGGTGGATAGGATAGAAGTAGGAAAATTTCCGTAGAGAGTTTAGTTTCCTTATCTGATTATTGAGTTAGAACTCTTTCCGATTATGGCATTCTGATTCTGTAGTCGAGTCTCTGCACTTTAATACTAGTCTTGTTCCTGATCTGGTTATAGTCTCAAACCCCATAGGGGTTACGACTCATCAGCTTGGGGGGTAGGTTGGGGTTTGAGAGATATCTGTGTTAGACGTCAAGTATAACACATACATTCTGAGTTTTTGTGGGATATGATTTTATCATGCTTAGCTTCCTAAGAATCATTAGGGAACCTGATCTGTACCAGTAGTCTATAAATATTTGAACAATTCTGCTTTTCAGTTTTGACATTGTCTAAAGGAGGTAATCCTCTGGGTGTCAATCTGATGTTGATTTCGGTCTTCGGGGTTGATACTTAGAGGAATTATTTTCTCAACCAATGTCTAATAGGAACCAAGTCTTTGTCTTATCTGTACTCGCTTCCATCATTCGACTGTATCCTATCGATCGAATCTTCGAACTTTAGGTAGAAACTAATGGGTGTAAACATGTGTTTGAGACATGTTATGTTTGATGGTTGCAAGTGGATGCAAGTGGTTGCTAGTGGTTGCCCGTGGATGCATATACACACACTAGGCACTAGATCGGCTCGAAAACACTCTCATACTGCATATGGATGTGTGAGCATTTTCAATTTTTGTGGATGAAAAATGATTGACTTAGCACATGGATGTTGCATATGACTGAATGGTTGTGCACTCATATAGAAATGATATGTATCGAGTAGGAAAATTGCATACATGTTGGACTCATGGCACTGGCATAATTCGCATTAAGGAGGTCAACTGAATCAGTGGACCACCTGATCTTTGCATTAGACAAGGAACATATACACACACTTCTTGCATATGTTCATACAGCATTAGAATTCTCTTAAGGACAATGAATGCCTGTGATTGGTGATTGAGTAGATGGATGATTGGATGGTAGGACACATTCTTCTTAACTTGAAGATTTCGGGGACGAAATCCTTTAAGGAGAGGAGAACGTAACACCCCGTATTTTTAATATAATTAAAAATAAAATAAAATATATAAAAATATGCTTATGATGGGTAAATAATGGTGATGCATAAGAAGAATTAATTAATACATGGAAGAGAAGAAAAATTAGTTCGATAACGATGTATGTAACGGAAAAGATAGTAAAATAAGGATAACTAATTCAAGAATCAGGAAATAGGTAAAATGGACATCACCATTGCGTTCCTCTCGGAAAATACGCGAAATAGAGTCCGAGTTTTCGAAAATCGGAGTCCGTATGACCAAGATATGGCCAAAACAAGAATTCAGCAGACTTTCTAGCAGACTGGCCCAGGTCGACCATAGTGTCGACACTACAGTCGACCTGCCCCCCCCCCCCCCCAGGTCGACTATAGTGTTGACCCCTCTGTACCGGTCGACCTGGTCGGCCTAGGGTGGCCCAGAACCAATTTTTGTAGCCCTGGGATGATTTTTGATGATCCGGATTGGTTTTAGGGTTAATCTAATGGCTGAAATGAGTTCCTACACCTATAAATACACCCTAAGACCTAGCCTCCTCTACACACAATTCTATTCTTCTTCTTCTCTACCTTTGTTCTAAATAAAAATAAAAATGGCGTCGCTACTGTGCGGGAATCAAAACTAGAAGCTAATCAACATCAACCTAAGCAATTCAATTCAAATTAGAGATTAAAGCTTCTGCAACACTTATGCAACAACTAAAGTTCTTTCTTTAATCCAATCAAGGCAAGTGCTGTTATTTTCCGATATAAACTTTAATCATAATTGTGACATGAATTATAAATCTGAATCTGAGGTTATATCTGTTCTGTTCTGTTTGGATCTATCTTATTTTGTATCTCTTTCCTCTTTCTGTTCTATAGCCAGGCTACCACGATTCTGAGCCAATCTCATAAGAGATTAACATACGCTAAAATGTTTGTGACAATAAAAATGAATGATGCATCAATTGGGCATGACCAATAGGTGACTGATTTGAGGAAAGAACATGGACTGTAGCTAGGACAAAATCTGAGACATATGACTAGACATGTTATATTTAATATAAATTGTATTGAACATATGATTTGAGTTAAAGAGAATATGACTTAGGCATAAAGATTTATGTGAGAGTAGGGTATCTATTAATGTAAATAAACAACTAAGTAAGGGATCTTTGGGATATATGATATGCATAGTAATCGATGGCTATATTTGGTATAATTTATATAGGGACCTTCTGTACTATGCAAGTTTAATAAAAATTGAAACATATGATATATGGTAAATTTATGGCCATAATCTGTGCTATGTAAATTTAATGCAAACATGGGGTATACGATAATATTGTGAATCAAGACTATTATTTATGCATGTGAACTTAGGCAAGATATGTTTGTGAAACTTTAAGAAATGAATAAATCTGTTATATTTGCCTAATTTGCTAGTTTTGTTACATTCTGTTATATTGCTTAATCTGCTAGTTCTGCTCTACTGCCTAGTCTGCTAGATCTGTTCATCTGCCAAATTTGTCATCTGCTAAGTCTGTTGAAAATGCTAAATCTGCTAGTTGGCTTAATCTGCTAAATCCGTTAAGTCGCCTAATCTGAAAAATCTATTATCTGTAATATCTGTTGAGTTGATATAATTAGTCCGCTATTGACATAATCTGAATTGGCTATAGTTATGAGTAATTGACATGTATATTAGGCGTGGGTATAAATGGAAAATTATTAATTAATTGGCCGCAAAGATAAACATGGCTATCTCGAGGTTAGAATGAGTTTGCGGCGTAATTCTGCCTGGAACCGCCTGGCATATCCAATGGCCGCAAACAATACGTTCTAATGTGAGAAGTTAGTCATAACGTGCTTGAAACCCAAGGTTAGACTCATTTTGCGACAGAAACTTGCCCGGAACCAACCGGCCTAACCAGTAGCTGCAAACTGTTAGTCTAATGTGAGAGGTCTGGGCATTAATAATTAATTAATGAAAATCTGAGATAAATATGATGTCTAAAACGTGTTGGGTAAGGTTAAACCAATTGGACCAATGAATCTGATAAACCCGTTTCGTGAATCAGTAGGTCCAATACAAAGTTAGAAATCTGTAACCAGTTGATCTATAAGTCTGTTAATCTGAACATCTGATCTGTTAGTCTGAAAACCTGTTGACTTGATTGTCTGATCTGTGAACTAGTTGGTCTAAACTCTGTATGTCTGAATTTGTAAACAAGCTAATATGAAATCTGTTAGTCGGGGGACACAAGGTTAGGAGGGGAATTACTTGTGTCATCTATTGTTTGGGACCCATATTAGTCAGTAACCCTTTCTGGTATCAAAACTTTGACCCAACGGTAGGTATGGTCCGGGCACGCTTACTGAACTAATTATAAGCGGTTCATTCTGATAATGGCAAGGGGTGTTGATGGTGCGTTCCAACCGGGTCATGTGCACGCATGGTTCCCGGTCTGCCTCTGAGGATGTAAGATGCCGTGACATCTGTAAATAGGTCTGTGCCAATTGGTTGTCACTTTGGGGAGTGATACACCCTACTGTGGGGCCGACACAGGATATTTATGTATTAGGGAGCCGATCGCTTGGGGTAGGGTTTTAGGGTACACTTAGTTCTGTCTGTTTCTGTTGGTACCGTCTGTTTCTGTTGGGTGGTAACACCTGTCTGTTTCTGCGTGGTACCATCTGTTCGGGTGGTAAAGGCCCATTACTAGTGTACACCTAATTCTACATTCTGTTTCCGTAGGGATTAGTCTATTTCTACTTCTGTCCGTTTCTGATCGGGTAGTAAAGGCCCATTATTAGCATTCTGTTTCTGTTAAATTCTTCTGTACCCGCTTCTGTTTCAGTTTAGACATCAGGGTGAAACCTAATCCTGTTAAACTAGTATTAGTGCAGAGGAGTGTAAAGTAATTGCTTATATCGTTATGTTCTTCTGTTATATTTGTTACACCTGTTACAGTTATCTCTCATCCAGTTTTATGTTCATGTCATGTTATTATTATCTGTTCATATGCTGAAAGTCATTGGACTTGCCAGACTTCATGTCTGACCCTTGTTATTTCGCCTCCTTTCTTCCGTTCCCCCCCAGGTTTTCTAAGGAGGGAATACTCTAGCTAGATCCGGGTTTCTTCTTCTTGAAGTGCTTAAAGTATGGCTTGGCTCTGTATAACTTCCGTTCTATGGGGATTAGGATTTTAAAACTATGCATTCTGAAGGACTTTGTACAAGACTGATATTTTGTACTTGAATTCTGATATTGTGATTTGAAAGGATGCAACCAAGTTTATTTCGGATCTATTGAAATAATGTTATAAATTTTTCAAGTACTATTTTATCTGTCTTGTAAGTTTCTGTTCTGTTTACTAAAATGCTCCACCAAAGTTAAGGCATTCCCTTTGTGAGTGACCTTAATGGAGGTGGGGTGTTACATTGTCCCCGCCGGGATGAATGGTCATATTCGAACGATGTGCTTCGTCAAGAATAGTTTTCCTTAGGTCATCGTCTTTTGGTACACAAAGTCTATTATCCCTACGTAACCAACCCTTATAATCTAGGGTATACCTATGGAGATGGCTTGATGACTCCCCTCTTTTGAGCTTTTCTACTAACTCAACCAACTGTGGGTCGTCTCGCTGTGCCTCGCCAATCTGTCCTAAAAGCGTAGGTCTGACCTCCAAGGATGCTAGCAAATCGGGTACAAAGTCAACGGAAGGTTTAAAGTCAAACATCAAAATGAATTCTAAGTTTCACCGCTCAACAAACAAAGTACTTAAGGATAATCTTTTTCTACTTAAGTCATCGGCCACTACATTATCCTTGCCAGGGGTATATGCTATCTCGAAGTCGTAGGACGCTAAGAACTCCATCCACCTTTGCTGCCTTAAGTTCAAGTCCTTTTGAGAGAATAAGTATCTTAAAGATTTATGGTCAGTGAATAATTCGAATTTCTCGCCAAGAAGATAATGACGCCAAGACTTAAGCTTGAAAACAATAGCGGCCAACTCTAGGTCATGTGTAGGGTAATTTTTATCATGCACTCTCTACTGCCTTCCACCATAGGCTATTACCGTTCCCTCTTGCATTAAGACTGCGCCTAGTCCTGTCCCACAAGCATCGGTATAAACGGTAAACGGCTTACTCCCGTCTGGAAGCACTAAGACTGGGACTGAAGTCAAAGCTCTCTTCAAACGTTGGAACGCATCATCACAATCTACGTCCCATTTGAAAACTAGGTTCTTCTTCGTCAAGCGTGTTTATGGAGCTGATATCTTTGCGAAGTCTTTGATAAACTTCCTATAGTAGCCAGCCAACCCCAAGAAACTTCTTACTTCGGTAGCATTTTTAGGGACCTTCCAATCTTGGATGGCCACCACCTTCGGGGGATCCACAGCTATCCCTTCTTTGGAAACCACGTTCCCTAAGAACCGTACTTCCTTCCTCCAGAAGTGACAATTAGAATATTTAGCTTTAAGGCTATGCGCCCGTAGGGTCTCCAACACTTCCCTAAGATGTAGGGCATGCTCTTCTTCATCCATAGAAAAGATCAAGATGTCATTTACAAAGACTACCACGAATTTATTAAGGTACTTCCTAAACACCCTACTCATCAGATCAACATAGTATGTGGGGGCGTTTGTCAAACCGAAGGGCATCACTAGCCGTTCATAGAAACCGTCCGGAGTCCTAAAGGCAGTCTTGTCTATGCTATCCTCAGCCACTCTTAACTGACGGAAACTAGTGGCTAAGTTTAACTGCGAAAACACTGAGGCGCCAACTAACTGATCGAAGAGATCGTCAATCCTCGGCAGTGGGTGTATGTTCTTCTTAGTAAGTTTATTAAGTTCTCTGTAGTCCACACAAAGTCTAAGGGACCCATCCGCCTTCATGGAAAATACTACTGGAGCACCCCACTCCGATATACTTCGTCTTATGAACCCCTTCTCAAGCAACTCCTTCACTTGCTTATCGAGTTCCCTCCTTTCACGAGGAGCCATGTGGCGTACTGCCAAAGATAATGGTTTTGCATTATCCACAGGATATATTCGAAAATCGATCTCCCGCTTCGGAGGCAAGCCCTTCACCTCCTCAAACACATCCGAATATTCTTGGACCACTCTAATAAATCGTAGATTTTCCTCAGACGCGTCAAGCGATTCTAAATAACTTAGCATAACAGAATTTATGGGATTACAAAAGACTTCGAGAGTGTTGCCAAGGCGTGTCCCGAGCCTAAATGCTCTCCTTTCACAATCAAGAACGGCCCCATTTCTGGATAACCAACCCATCCCTAAAATTAACCCATAGCACGTGAAGCCCAACACATAAGCATCACATCTAAACTCAACGCTAAGTGTAGAAATTTTCAAATCCTAACACATCATGGACAAATAAGCTGAGCCCCCTATTGGATTCGAAACAACTAAGGGATCCTCTACTAAACTGGTGTTTAAATGCAGTGATTCAACTAATGATGTAGAGATAAACGAATGCGATGCACCCGAATTGAATAAGGTACGGACAGGATGATCAAACAGAAAAACTAAGCTTTCAACAGAAATGGTTCTACCTCGTTCTTGCAGCGATGGGACCGCGAGAGCCTGAACTTGTCCCCTTGCTGCCTTGGTGCCATAAGAGCCTACACCTGTCCTCTCGAGGTAAACCCTGCCCTCTGCCCCTTCTTTGGGCAGTCCTTCACTAGATGTCCCGCTTCACCACAATGAAAACAACCAGTCTTCTTTTTCTTTCGGCAATCCTTGCTGAGATGGCCTGGTGTCCCACAGTTAAAGCATTTCTTCTTTCCCTTGCCATTATTGTATTTACCACCCATCTTGTTTTGCTGTTGCGGTTTCTTCTGATCCCCTTTCTTCCCGGGTGCCTTATTAGCATTAGGGCTTTTCTCCTCGTGCATGAGCGCCATTTCTACTAGCTTCTCAAAGGTGGCCCCCATTGGGATGTGGGTCATAGCCAACCCTTGTAATGGTTCATTCAATCCATTAACGAACCTCAGAGCCTTCTTCTTCGGTGTGTTCACTAAGTCCAAGCCAAACCTTGCTAACTGATTAAATTTGTTGACATATTCTTTCACTGATGAGCTTCCTTGCTTCAACGTCAAGAATCTTTCCATATATAGATTTTCTTCCGCCCGTGAGAGAAACTTCGCCTCAAACCTACGTCTGAAATCCGCCCAAGAATCAACAGGATGCTCCCCATTAGTGACCTCCCACCAAAACGAGGCCTCTCCCTTCATTAACCAAGCTGCTAAATGAACTTTCCTCCCTTCTTCTACTTCAAAGATTTCTAGCAATTCTTCCACCTCCTTAAGCCAATCTCTAGCTTCCACAAACGTTTCTGACCCTTGAAAAGGTTTTCCACCCATAGCCTTGAATTCCTTGCACGTCATTGCAAAAGTATCTACGCGAGGAGGAGGAGCGGGTGCAACTGGTGGTGGAGGAACATTGGCTGGACCCGCAGCGGCCCTAGCCTCTAATAACCTCCTATACCATCCTGGTATCGTTACACCATCCGGAAGGTTAAGATCTTCAGCCATGCTGAAACGAAAAAGGAAAGATTCAAAATGGAGAATTCGAAAGATAGAGATATATGGCTATTGGGGATTATGTTTTTCATAAAAACTTTCCTCTTTAAATAACCCATTAAGACATGTTTTTGAAAACACTTCTTCCAAAAATACTTCAGAAAAACAGTTTTTCTAAAAAATTTATCTGTTCTGGTAACCATAAGCTCTGATACCACGTGTAACACCCCACGTCCATTAATGTCACTCACAAAGGGAATGCATTAACTTCCATGGAGGTTTTAAGTGAATATAGAACAGAAAAATTACAACAAGACAGATAATAAGTAGTACGTGGAAATCTAAGACTTCATTTTATTGCAGCGGAAATTACACATGTTTGTTACATCATAAACCATAAATCAGAGTCAAGTACAATATCCATCTTGCTAAAACAAAATACATAATCCCATTACACAAATAGCCATTAAAGAAGATAACAAGTTGGACTTTACTTCAACGGTCCAAGCTTTCCAAGAGAGATAAAGCAATCCAATCAAACTCCACTAGAGCTGGGCCCAACCTAAGGACCTGGAGGGGGAAAAAGGATAGAAATGGAGGGGGTCAGACATGAAGTCTGGCGAGTATGATAATTCTAACAATACTATTATCAAAATAACTAGACTAAGGCATAAGCTAGAAAACAAGGAAATGTCTATGAACTGTTAGGTATGGAAGAGCAGATAAAGATAACGTTGAAGATAACGTTAAAGGCATACCTAATTACTAACGAATAATTACTACACTGCACCGCACATTACTACACTGCACCGCACCAGTCACCCTAAAGGTTGATCCCACTTACATCACACAGAAACTATATAAATAGCGTTGCGCACCCCTAGCTGACTACATAGGTGCCGTCTGTCCCTATCTCCACTAGGTGTACCCCACTACCCACTTTCGGTCGCCCCCCTACTCGTAGATTCCCGTGCTGGGCCCACAGTGGGGTGTATCACTCCCCTAAAGTGGCAACCCGATACAACTTTAGAATGCACGGCTTATATCTACACGATGCAACAACGTCTTACCTACCAGCCCGAGTCCACACACGCAAATGAAACCCGTTGGACTTGCGTTGCCACCGCTACCCTGTTTTTGCCTCTTATAGTCAAGCCCAGCATGCGTGTCCCGTCCTCGACTTGGGTCGGGCCCACAAAGATACGTTTGGGATACTGGTTGAAATGGGCCCCCACAAGCTACCTACCTAAGCTTGTCACTAGTACATCCCACTTAACCCTCTTAGTCATGTTCATTTACATGTGTGTTTGGTTAAGTCTTACTAATCGTATTTCACATGCCACTAAGGGAACCCACTAGATTCCTCATGCCACCCAAGGCACCTAATTAACCCCCATGTCCCACCTTACTTGTTTATCTGGTTAAGTACTTCTTAATTCATTTAGGCCATAACCTCATAAAGACCTCTCACATTAGACTGGCATTTATGGCAGCTGGATTTGCCGGGTGGGTCCGGGCAGTCTTACACCATAAAAGAGTCTAACCTCGTGTCATTCAACTGTTATGCTTTATTTTAGGCCTAGGACCTCTCACATTGGGCTGACATTTGTGACCACTGGATTTGCTGGGCGGGTCCGGGCAGGTTTACGTCACAAACGAGTCCAACCTCGTGTCCTAAACATTGATTAACACTTATAATCTTTTACCCCAGTTTTAATAATTCCCTATTCAAATTATTAATTAAGTCCACTTTTAATGATGTCTGCAATTGACTCAATTATGGCCATCCACTTATGGCATGCAAAATCATATCAATTGCACCCTAACTTCTTAATATTAAATCCTTAATATTACCCCTACCCCATGGTTATACGTTTGCTTATTCAACGCAGAATATGCGTTAGACTCGAATAGTCTAACTCATAGCACAAAAGAAATTATCACAACACATAAACAAATAAAATAGATCTAATTATGATCGGGGTGGAACATGCATGAACCTACACATGTCATGGATCTAAAGGTGTCAACTTGTTTGGTAAAATGTCACAATTTACATGATATGATCATAACCCAATTTATGTATGAACTTGCATTTGGGGTTTTATGCAACATAATGATGGTGTGAACTAGCATCTAATACATAGAACTCACATATGTCATAGCATAATTCTAGATGTCATAATTCTAGCTCTAAAGGGATGTCATGGCATATGTTCATAATCTTAATCAATCTAACTTGCATACATGGTTTTTCATATAGATCAACATGGCCCAAACATTGTGATTTGATTAACATGAACTAATTAGCATAGATAATAACATCATGTCTTTATAACATGTATGATTTATTACAAATTAGCATAGGAACTTGCAACATATACAATATCATCATAGCATGATTTACAACATATAGGATACCATCATCACATAGCATAGGATTTATAACATGCATGATAGCATTAGGTTTACAACAACATATATGACAATCCACATCATTCACTTATAATCTACTTTTGACTTAATCGAATTAGTTTAACAATAATCTTGTTAAGAACATCATACTCACAATTGGAAGAGAAAGAGAGTCTTGATTTGCTTTAGAGTTGAGTAGAATTAGGGTTTTGATTTACTTTCTTCCTTCTTAGTTGGCAGTGGCTAGACTGAATTCCATGGCGGCGGTATGACGGTAGCTATTCTATTTTTCATGTGAGGTAGAGTGAGAGACTACCTAGGTATTTATAGAGTTTAGGGTTTATTTAGACCGTCAAATCAATTCAGAACTAACCTGAACTGTTTAATTTGCCAACTCAGCCCTAAAGACACATCAGCAGCTCAAGATTGGGCTCAGTGAAAACCCTAGCCGACTGACCAGGTCGACACCCAGGTCGACCCTATAGTTGACCTGGGGGGGGGGGGGGGAGGTCGACATGGTAGTCGACCTGGGGGGGAGGTCGACACTAGTGTCGACTCCCCAGTCGACCTGCCTGGGCGGGAATTTTCCCGCCCAGCCCGCTTCTGCACTTTCAGTTTGAATTTTTAAATTTCCTGCGAGCTGTTTTGAATTTTCTGAAACTTCCGATGGCCATAACTTCTTCATACGAAGTCCAATTCACGCAAACTCGGACTCTACCTCAACCAGAATTCCGAGACAAACACAATGACGCAACCCGTTTCCTATAATTCTCATGTCTGAGATTAATTATTATTTATTTTGTGAATATTAATATTAATAGAATTACGGGGTGTTACAACTGATGCTGCTGCAACGTTGAACCGTTCCAAAAATGAACACAGAGTTTCTCTGGGTCTCTGCTTGATTGTGGTGAGTGACATGACATTCTTGGGTCGTGCGATGTGGACCCAAAATTGTTCAATAAAGCATGCGACCAAAATAGTCCAACTGTTGATTGATTTCGTTTCTAGCTGCCGAATACACGTGGCTGCTATATCGGTCAGAAAGGGGGAAAACATTTAGCCATGACGTTTCTCGAAGCTGATTGAACTTCAATATGTCGTTTATAGCGCATCAGGTGCACGGTAGGATCTGTACTACCATTGTAGGACTCCAATTGTGGAAGTTTGAAATTTGGGAGATCGTGAGAATTCCTGATTTCTTGTGTGAATGGATTGTGATTGAAATCATCCATGTCACTCTGATAAGTGCAACCACTGGAGAGGCATTGAATGAGATTGGCGAGCTGGTCGCCTTCAAAGATTTGTTGCAGATTGCCAAGATCAGAGCTGATGCCCCCATCATTGCCTTCAGAAAAATTCGGAAAAACATTTGGAGCTTGGAATGCCATTCGGTTCGGTTCGGAGGCGCCCCCTTAGTGTGGCTCGGAGAAATGAGGAGGTTCGTAGTGACGTGCACGGTTCGGGTCAGATATTCCGATCCGACCAAGTTCTAGACCTCGGTTTCGAGCATTTTTCTGTTACGTTCCATTTCAGAGTTGCGTTGTTGTATTTCCGATCCGAACCGGAGCGGATTTTGGCCGTGCCAGGCCTATGCTTCTAGTGACGTTTCCATCCGAGATGTTAAGTGTTGAAGCTGCGAGTTATTAAGGGGGATTGTCCCTGAGTTCATTCAGATTTGAGCCCTGTCCGGTTCAGATCGGATCCGAAGCGATCCGGTTCGCAGCTGCTTCTTGGCTGATTCTATTCCACTTCCCATGAGTCGTGCATTGCTGCTCGCCCTTCCTTCCATCCGAGCGAAGAATTGTTCAATCATCTCCTGTTGTTTGTAGAGGAAATCATCTTGCCTTGCATCTGGGTTCTTAACTCAGTGAGAATGCAAGCCATCTCTTCTCTGGTTAAGTATGCCGATAGATCACCATGAGAGGAAGCCTCTTGGCTTGCCTCATTCCTCATGCCTTCTGTACCAACATCCTCATTACGAGAGAAGTTTCCATCTTTCTTTTGTTTAACCATCGATCCAATAGCTGATCAATCCGATTCCTTTCAAGCTAGAGATTTAAGTAATATCGTGCACCGACTTCCTGGTGGGCAAAAATATTAGACTGAAATCTGGGCCTAACACCCAAATCCAACGCGAAAACCTCACAATCACAGATCAATATAGAAAAGCAGTAAAATAAGAGGAGATAAACGAGATTTTTATAGTGGTTCGGCTCAACCCAAGCCTACGTCCACTTTATAGTTTCTTAAATCATAAGAAGCTATAACAATACTGTTTGCTTGAGGTTTATACACGAAATCCACGTGTTTACAACGAAAAGTAGCAAGAAAAGTGGAAGTTATACATGAAATCCTTGTGTTATAATGTGGAATTTGGCTTCCTTATTGGGCCATTGCCTTGCGTAAAGTAAGAACAAGTGCCAAAGGTCCAAAGGTCCCCTCAAGTGGCCATGTTGTGGTGTATTTATAGGCGTAGATGAGCTTCTTGGTGATACGGTTCGGATGCCACATGGCATACCCAGAGGAAATATCAAAGAGTAGTGTAGAACGTGGAAATGTCCTTTTCAAGTCATGTTGGGCCAAGTGTCATCCGATCCGCATTTGTAGAAGGCGGTTATGGCAAGAGAATCAGTCAAACTTCTTGTGCAAAAGCAGGTCTAGCGGGTCGGTTCGGCCCTCCGATTCGAACCTATATAGGGTCTTCAAACTGAAGAAGTTGCGCACTTCTCTGCTAAATCCAAGAGGGGATCGTTTTGGCCTATCCCGATCTGACCCAAGCCAGCTTTATGCAAAAACCATCCAATGCTATCGGGTACTCCTTGTTCCGAACCCAGCCAATATTTCCGACCCGATCCGAGAGGTCAAGCCAATTCCTAAATTCCAAGTTTCCGGTTCTGCATGCGTTCACCGAAACGGGAGTTACTTCCAAACCGTAAGTCCGTTTTAGCCAAACAAAAGCTCGATTTGAAGTTGATTCAGAGAGCTACAAGTGTTACGGATCTCAGCTCCGTAATTGCTGTTTTTGGGCCCAAAATAGGTCGTATAATAGGACTTTCGTGCCAATTTCAGTTGTGACGCGACTTCAACCAAATAGCTTCACGTCTTCTGACAATGTTCCCAATAGTTGAGCGTATTGTTTATAAGAGACTTCACGGGTGATTGCTTTGACTAAAAATCAGGTCAACATTTTGCCTCCTAGAACATAACTTGTTGAATGAAGGAAGATGTGTTCTGGATAATCGATGAAATCCAAGGCCACGCCGGGACGGCCAGTTGCAAGTATAAAGGATACCTGCAAAGAAAAGAAAGCAAATAGGTATGTCAAAACCTGACAAAACCGAATACACTTTCGAGCATAAACCATGCTAGGTTGTCCGATTGAGCATAAACCATACTCGAGGGACGTTTGAATCATCCTGCCAAAACTTGGTGAAGGACCCAACCTACCGGGTATAAGCCTTACCAGGAAGATTAAACTAAGCATAAGCCATACTCGAGTTTTATTGTGTTCCTTTGCCAAATCCTAACAAGATTGTTCGTCGTTCCTGGGTATAATCCGTACTTATAAATTCTGTAGAGTACAAACCATACACATGCCGAGGTGGAGCAACACTTGCCAAAGCCATACAAGACAGTCTGTCCCTAGGCATAATCCATGCCTAGGGGTCCGAAATAAGTATAAGACATACCTCCATTGAGATTGAAAATACTGCCACAACCTGACAAAACACTTAAATTTTCCAAACATAATCCATGTTTGGAAAGTCCCTCCTTATTCAATTAAAATTAAAAAACCAATGCAAATCCTGATTGGTTTGTCTTCGGGTGCAGAGGACGCTTTCGAGCTAAATCCTAACCCCAAACTTGTATACTCCGATTTACCCAATCAGAAAACATGAAGAAAGCAAAGATACGTATCTTAAATCCTAAGAAATGCTGAAAGTGCTGAGTGATCCAATCCTGATCAGTTGATGATGAGCCCACGGGAGCTCGATCCTGGGTCATTCCCTCCTCGGGGAGCCGGTGATGGCAGCGCGGGTGTAAGTGCGGTAGGTTGTTTCACATACTCGGGTTGCTCTCCATGTCTAACCCGTTCCACAATCATGTCTCGCAAGTGCCTACAATCATTTGTGTCATGTCCGTCCATATCATGAAATATGCAGTATTTTCCAGAATAGCGTTCTCTTTGCGATGGCTCGCTCATGGGAGGCTCTGGTTAGGAGAAGTCACTGTTTGTGTTTATGCCGATGTCAGTCACGGTCGAATTGAGTTCGGTGTACTTTTCATATTTGGGTCCTCTCCAGGGCTGAGCGTTGCGGTCATTCTTGACAGCAGCTTTCCCTTTTCCTTTTCCAAAATCTGACGGTTCTTCATCTTTGAGCATGTTGACATCGAGAATTTTCTTTTCGGACGTTGCGTCTTCTTCATGCAGAAATCTATCCGATTCAAGATAGAATTCGCTGAGATTCCGTGGTGGGCCTTAGTACAAGGATTTTTTAAACTCCGGGTTGTCCAGAACGCCAAATACTACCACCATCAATACCATAGATGTCTCAGGTCGATCAATTGATGCTGCTGCAATGTTGAACCCTTCCAAAAATGAATGCAGAGTTTCTCAGGGTCTCTGCTTGACTGTGGTGAGTGACATGACATTCTTAGGTCGTGCGATGTGGACCCGAAATTGTTCAATAAATCATGCGACCAACATGTTCCAGCTGTTGATCGATTCCGTTTCTAGCTGCCGAATCCACATGGCTGCTATATCTATCAGAAAGAGGGGAAAACATTTAGTCATGATGTTTTCCGACGCTGATTGAACTTCCATATGTCGTTTGTAGCGTATCAGGTGCATAGTAGGATCTGTATTACATTGTAGGGCTCCAATTGTGGAAGTTTGAAATCTGGGGGATTGCGAGAATTCCTGATTTCTTGTGTGAATAGATTGTGGTTGACTTCATCCATGCCACTTTGATAAGTGCGACCTCTGGAGAGGCGTCGAATGAGATTGGTAAGCCGGTCGCCCACAAAGAGCTGTTGCAGATTTCCAAGATCAGAGCTGGTGCCCCCAGCATTGCCTTCAGAAAAGTAGGAAAAGCATTGGGAGCTCGGAAGACCATTCGGTTCGGTTCGGAGGTGCACCCCTGGTGTGGCTCGGAGAAGTGAGGAGGTTCGTAGTGATGTGCACGGTTCGGGTCAGATATTCCGATCCAACCCGATTCTGGCCCTCTATTCCAAGCACTTTCCTGTTGCATTCCATTTAGGAGTTGCATTGTTGTATTTCCTATCCAAACCGGAGCGGATGTTGGCCGTGCTAGGCCTGTTCTTCTAATGACGTTTCCATCCAAGACATTAAGTGTTGGAGCTGCGAGTTGTTGAGGGGGATTGTTCCTGAGTTCATTCAGATTTGAGCCCTCTCCGGTTCGGATCGGACCCGAAGCGATCCGGTTCGCAGCTGCTGCCGGGGCTGATTCTATTCCATTTCACATGAGTTATGCGTTGCCGCTCACCCTTCCTTCCATCCGAGCGAATAATTGGTCGACCATCTCCTATTATTTGCGGAGGAGATCATCTTGCCTTGCCATATGGGATCTCAATTCAGTGAGAATGCCATCCATCTCTTCTCTGGTTAGGTATGCCAATAGATCACCATGAGAGGAAGCCTCCTGGCTCGCCTCATTCCTCGCACCTTCTGTACCAATGTCCTCATTACGAGAGAAGGTTCCATATTTATTTTGTTTAACCATCGATCCAATAGTCAAGCAATCTGATTATTTTCAAGCTAGAGACTGAAGTAATATCGTTTGCCCCCTTCCTAGCGCACCAAAATGTTAGACCGAAATCTGGGCCTAACACCCAAATCCAATGCGAAAACCTCACAATCACAAATCAATATAGAAAAGCAGTAAAATAAGAGGAGGCACACGAGATTTTTAAAGTGGTTCGGATCAATCAGAGCCTACATCCACTTTATAGTTTTTTAAATCCTAAGAAGCTATTACAATACTATTTGCTAGCGGTTTATGCACGAAATCCTCGTGTTGACAATGAAAAGTAGCAAGAAAAGTGGAAGTTATACACGAAATCCTCGTGTTATAATGTGGAATTTGGCTTCCTTATTAAGCCATGGCCTTGCGTGAAGTAAGAACAAGTGCTAAAAGTCCAAAGATCCCCTCAAATGGCCATGTTGTGGTGTATTTATTGGCTAAAGGAGCTTCTGGGTGATCCGGTTCGGATGCCACGTGGCACACCCGGAGAAAATCTCAAAGATTAGCGGAGAACGTGGAAATATCCATTCCATGTCTTGCTGGGCCAAGTGTCATCCGATCCACATTTGTAGAAGGCGGTTATGGCAAGAGAATCAGTCAAACTTTGTGTGCAGAAGAAGGTCCAGGGGCTCGGTTCGGCCCTCCGATCCGAACCGATATAGGGTCTTCAAACTGAAGACATTGCGCACTTCTCTTCAAAATCCAAGGGGGATCAGTTTGGCCTATCCCGATCCGACCCAAGCCAGCTTTATGCTGAATGCATCCAGTGCTATCGGGTCCTCCTTGTCCCGAACCGAGCCAACATCTCCGATCCGATCCGAGCGGTCAAGCGAATTCCTAAATTCCATGTTTCCAGTTTTTCATTCGTTCACGGAAATGGGCGTAACTTCCAAATCGTAATTCCGTTTTAGTCATACGAAAGCTTGATTTGAAGCTGATTCAGAGAGCTACAAGAGTTGCAGAGCGCGGCCCCGTAATTGCTATTTTCGGGCCCAAACGAGGTCGTCTGGTAGGAGTTTTGGGACAATTTTCGACTATGACGCGACATAAACCAAATCGCTTCACGTCTTTGACGATGTTCCCAATAGTTGGGTGTATTGCTTAGAAGAGACTTCATGGGTGACCGCTTTAACTAAAAAGCAAGACAACATTTTTCCCCACGGAACATATCTTGCTGAATGAAGGAAGATCTGTTCTAGATAATCCATGAAATCCAAGGCCACGCCGGGCCGGCCAGCTGCAAGTATAAACAATACCTGCAAAGAAAAGAAAGCAAATAGGTATGTAAAAACCTGACAGAATCGATTACACTTTCGAGCATAAACCATGCTTGGGTGTCCGATTGAGCATATACCATACTCGAGGGACGTTTGAATCATCCTGCAAAAACTTGGCGAAGGACCTAACCTTCCGGGTATAAGCCTTACCAGGAAGTTCAAACTAAGCATAAGCCATGCTCGAGTTTTATTGAGTTCCTTTGCCAAATCATGACAAAATCGATCGTCGTTCCTGAGTATAGTCCATACTTATAAATTTAGTGGAGTACAATCCATACTCATGCCGAGATGGAGCAACACTTGCCAAAGCGTGACAAGACAGTCTGTCCCTAGGCATAATCCATGGCTAGGGGACCGAAATAAATATAAGCCAAACTATAATTGAGATTGAGAATCCTGCCACATCCTGACAAGGCACTTAACTTCGCCAAATGTAATCCATGTTCGAAAAGTATCTCCTTATTCAATTCAAAGTACAAAACCAAAGCAAATCCTGATTGGTTTGTCATCGGGTGCAGAGCATGCTTTGGAGATGAATCCTAACCCCAAACGTGTGTCCTCCGATTTAGCCAATCGGAAAACATAAAGAAAGAAAATAGACATATCTTAAATCCTAAGAAATGTTGAAAATGCAGAGTGATCCAATGCAGATCAGTCGATGATGAGCCCACAGGAACTCGATCCAGGGTCAGTCCCTCTTTGGGGAGTAGGTGGTGGCAGCGCGGGTGCAGATGCTGTAGGTTGTTTCATATACTCAGGTAGCTCTCCACATCTAACCCACTCCTCAATCAAGTTCGCAAGTGCCTGCAATCATTTGTGTCATGTCTGTCCATATAATGAAATATGTAGTATTTTCCAGAATCGCGTTCTCTTTGTGATGGCTCCCTCCAGGGAGTCGTTAGATAGGAGACGTCATCGTTTGTGTTCATGTAGATGTCAGTCAAGGTCGACTAGAGTTCGGTGTACTTTTCATATTTGGGCCCCCTTCGGGGGTTGTGCGTTGCGGTCATTCTTGGCAGTAGCTTTTCGTTTTCCTTTTCTAGAATAAGACGGGTTTTCGTCTTTGAGCATGTTGACATCGAGAATTTTCTTTTCGGACGTCGTGTATTCTTCACGCCAAAATTTATCCGATTAAAGGTAGAATTCGACGAGATTCCATGGTGGATCTCCATACAAGGATTTTTTGAACTCTGCGTTATCTAGAACGCCGAATACTACCGCCATCAATACCATAGATGTCTCAGGTCGGTCAACTGATGTAGCTGCAACGTTGAACCGTTCCAAAAATAAACGCAGAGTTTCTCTTGGTCTCTACTTGATTTTGGTGAGTGACATGACATTCTTGGGTCGTGCGATGTGGACCCAAAATTGTTCAATAAAGCGTGCGACCAAAATATTCCAACCGTTGATCGATTTCATTTCTAGTTGGCGAATATACATGGCTTCTATATCGGTCAGAAAGAGGGGAAAACATTTAGCCATGACGTTTTCAAATGCTGATTGAACTTCCATATGTCGTTTGTAGCGCATCAGGTGCACAGTAGGATCTGTACTACCGTTGTAAGGCTCCAATTGTGGAAGTTTGAAATCTGAGGGATTGCGAGAATTACCGATTTCTTGTGTGAATGGATTCTGATTGACATCATCCATGTCACTCTGATAAGTGCAACCTCTGGAGAGGAGTTGATTGTGATTGGCGAGCCAGTTGCCTTCAAAGAGCTGTTGCAGATTGCCAAGATTAGAGCTGGTGCCCAAAGCATTGCCTTCAGAAAAGTTCGGAAAAGCGTTTGGAGCTTAGAAGACTATTCAGTTCGGTTCAGAGGTGCCCCCTTGGTGTGGCTCGAAGAAATGAGGAGGTTCGTAGTGATGTGCACGTTTCGGGACAGATATTCCGATCCGACCCAGTTCTGGCCCTCTATTCCAAGCATTTTCCTATTGCATTCCATTTCGGAGTTGCGTTGTTGTATTTCCTAGTCGAACCGGAGCGGATGTTGGTCATGTCAGGCTTGTGCTTCTAGTGACGTTTCCATCCAAGACGTTAAGTGTTGGAGCTGCTAGTTGTTGAGGGGGATTGTTTTTTTATTTCATTTAGATTTGAGCCCTCTCCGGTTCGGACCGGACCTGAAGCGACCCGGTTCGCAGCTGCTGCTGGGGCTGATTCTATCCTATTTCCCATGAGTTGTGCGTTGCCGCTAACCCTTCCTCCCATCCGAGCGAAAAACGGGTCGATCATCTCCTGTTATTTGTGGAGGAGATCATCTGGCTGGGTTCTCAATTCAGTGAGAATGCCATCCATCTCTTCTCTGGTTAAGTATGCTGATAGATCACCATAAGAGGAAGCCTCCTGGCTCACCTCATTCTTCGTGCCTTTTATACCAACATCCACATTACAAGAGAAGGTTCCATCTTTCTTTCGCTTAACCATCGATCCAATAGCCGGGCAATCGGATTCCTTTCAAGCTAGAGATTGAAGTAATATCGTGTGCCCCCTCTTGGCGCGCCAAAATGTTAGACCAAAATCTGGGCCTAATACCCAAATCCAACCCGAAAACCTCACAATCACAGATCAATATAGAAAAGCAGTAAATTAAGAGGGGACACACGAGATTATAGTGGTTTGGCTCAACCCAAGCCTACGTCCACTTTATATTATCTTAAATCCTAAGAAGCTATTACAATATTGTTTGCTTGCGGTTTATACACGAAATCCTCGTGTTTACAATGAAAAGTAGCAAGAAAAGTGGTAGTTGTACACGAAATCGTTGTGTTATAATGTGGAATTTGGCTTCCTTATTGAGCAATGGGCTTGCGTGAAGTAATAACAAGTGCCAAAAGTCCAAAGGTTCCCTCAAATGGCCATGTTGTGGTGTATTTATAGGCGTAGAGGAGCTTCTGGGTGATCCGGTTTGGATGCCACATGGCACACCCAGAGGAAATCTCAAAGAGTAGTGTAGAACATGGAAATATCCTTTCCAAGTCGTCTTGGGCCAGGTGTCATCCGATCCGCATTTGTAGAAGGCGGTTATGGCAAGAAAATCAATCAAACTTCGTGTGTAGAAGCAGGTCCAGGGGGTCGGTTTAGCCCTTGGATCCGAACCGATATAGGGTCTTCAAACTGAAGACGTTACGCACTTCTCTGCAAAAATCCAAGGGGGGATCGGTTTGGCCTATCCCGATCCGATCCAAGCCAGCTTTATGCTGAAACCATCCAGTGACATCGGGTCCTCCTTGTCCCGAACCGAGCCAACATCTCCAACACGATCCGGTAGGTCAAGCCAATTCACAAATTCCTAGTTTCTGGTTCTGCATACGTTCACGGAAATAGGGATAACTTCCAAACCGTAAGTCCGTTTTAGACAAACAAAAGCTTGATTCGAAGTTGATTCAGAGAGCTACAAGGGTTACAAAGCTCAGCTCCATAATTGCTATTTTTGGGCCCAAAAGAGCTCGTCTGATAGGAGTTTCGGGCCAATTTTTGATTGTGACGCGACATCAACCAAATCGCTTCAAGTCTTCTGACGATGTTCCCAATAGTTGAGCGTATTGTTTAGAAGAGACTTTACGGGTGACTTCTTTGACTAAAAACCAGGTCAACATTTTGCCCCCAAAAACATATCTTGCTGAATGAAGGAAGATGTGTTCTGGATAATCCATGATATCCAAGGCCATGCCTGGCCAGCCCGTTGCAAGTATAAACCATACCTGCAAAGAAAAGAAAGTAAATATGTAAGTCAAAACCTGACAAAATCGATTACACTTTCGAGCCTAAACCATGCTTGGGTGTCCGATTGAGCATAACCCATACTCGAGGGATGTTTGAATCATCCTGCCAAAACTTGGCGAAGGACCTAACCTTCCGAGTATAAGCCTTGCTAGGAATTTCAAACTGATCATAAGCCATACTCGAGTTTTATTGAGTTCCTTTTCCAAATTTTGAAAAAAATCCTTTGTCGTTCTTGAGTATAATCCATACTTATAAATTTAGTGGAGTACAATCCATACTTCTGCTGAGATGGAGCTACACTTGCCAAAGCATGACAAGACTGTCTGTCCCTAGGCATAATCCACGCCTAGGTGTCCAAAATAAGTATAAGCCATACTTTAATTGAGATTGATAATCCTGCCACAACCTAACAAGATACTTAAATTCGCCAAACATAATCCATGTTCGGAAAGTCGCTCCTTATTCAATTCAAAGTACAAAACCAAAGAAAATTCTGATTGGTTTGTCATCGGGAGCAGAACATGCTTAGGAGCTAAATCCTAACCCCGAACGTGTGTACTTCGATTTAGCCAATCGGAAAACATAAAGAAAGCAAAGAGACGTATCTTAAATCCTAAGGAATGCTTAAAATGCAGAGTGCTCCAACGTAGATCAGTCGATGATCAGCCCACAGGAGCTCGATCCAGGTTCATTACCTCTCCGGAGAGCAGGCGGTGGCAGCACGGGGGCAGGTGCTATAGGTTGTTTCACATACTCGGGTAGCTCTCCATGTCTAACCCATTCCTCAATCAAGTCTCGCAAGTGCCTACAATCGTTTGTGTCATGCCTTTCCATATCATGAAATATGCAGTATTTTCCTGTATCGCGTTCTCTTTGCGATGGCTCCCTCCTGGCAGGCTTTGGATAGGAGACGTCACCGTTTGTGTTCATGCAGATGTCAGTCAAGGTCGAATTGAGTTCGGTGTACTTTTCATATTTGGGCCCTTTCCAGGGCTGAGCGTTGCGGTCATTCTTGACCGCAACCTTCCCTTTTCCTTTTCCAGAATCAGACGGTTCTTTATCTTTGAGCATGTTGACAACGAGAATTTTCTTTTCGGACGTTGCGTCTTCTTCACGCAGGAATCTATCCGATTCAAGGTAGAATTCGCTGAGATTCCACGGTGGTCTGGGTACAAGCAATTTTTGAACTCCGAGTTGTCCAGAACGCCGAATACTACCGCCAACAATACCATAGATGTCTAAGGTCGATCAACTGATTCTGCTGCAATGTTGAACCATTCTAAAAATGAACGTAGATTTTCTCTTGGTCTCTGCTTGATTGTGGTGAGTGACATGACATTCTTGGGTCGTGCAATGTGGAACCGAAATTATTCAATAAGAGTGCGACCAAAATATTCCAGCTGTTGATCGATTCCGTTTCTAGCTGCCGAATACACTTGGCTGCTATATCAGTCAGAAAGACTGGAAAACATTTAGCCATGACGTTTTTCGACGCTGACTGAACTTCCATATGTCGTTTGTAGCGCATCAGGTGCACGGTAGGATCTGTACTACTGTTGTAGGGCTCCAATTGTGGAAGTTTGAAATCTGGGGTATTGCGAGAATTCCTGATTTCTTGTGTGAATGGATTGTGATTGACATCATCCATGTCACTCTGATAAGTGCAACCTCTAGAGAAGCGTTGAGTGAGATTGGCAAGCCGTTCTCCTTCAAAGAGTTGTTGCAGATTGCCAAGATTAGAGTAGGTGCCCCCAGCATTGCCTTCAGAAAAGTTCGAAAGAGCATTGGGAGCTTGGAAGATCATTCGGTTCAGTTCGGAGGTGCCCCCCTGGTGTGGCTCGGAGAAATGAGGAGGTTCGTAGTGATGTGCACGGTTCGGGTCAGATATTCCAATCCGACCCAGTTCCGGCCCTCTATTCCGAGCTTTTTCCTATTGCGTTCCATTTCGGAGTTGCGTTGTTGTATTTCCTATTCGAACCGGAGCAGATGTTGGCCGTTCCAGGCCTGTGCTTCTAGTGACGTTTCCATCCAAGACGTTAAGTGTTGGAGCTGCGAGTAATTGAGGGGGATTGTCCCTGAGTTCATTCAGATTTGAGCCCTCTCCGGTTCAGACCAGACCGAAGTGATCCGGTTCGCAATTGCTGCTAGGGCTGATTCTATTCCATTTCCCATGAGTTGTACGTTGCCGCTCGCCCTTCCTTCCATCCGGGCGAAAAATTGGTCGATCATCTCCTGTTGTTTACGAAGGAGATCATCTTGCCCTGCCATCAGGGTTCTCAATTCAGTAAGAGTGCCATCCATCTATTCTCTGGTTAAGTATGCCGGTAGATCACCATGAGAGGAAACCTCCTGGCTCGCCTTATTCCTCGTTCCTTCTACACCAATGTCCTCATTATGAGAGAAGGTTCCATCTTTCTTTCATTTAACCATCGATCCAATAACCGAGCAATCAGATTCCTTTCAAGCTAGAGATTGAAGTAATATCATGTGCCCCCTTCCTGGTGCGCCAAAATGTTAGACTGAAATCTGGGCCTAGCACCCAAATCTGACGCGAAAACCTCACAATCATAGATCAATATAGAAAAGTGATAAAATAAGAGGAGACACACGAGATTTTTATAGTGGTTCGGCTCCACCCGTGCCTACGTCCACTTTATTGTATCTTAAATCCTAAGAAACTATTACAATACTGTTTGCTTGTGGTTTATACACGAAATCCTCGTGTTTACAATGAAAAGTAACAAGAAAAGTGGAAGTTATACGTGAAATACTCGTGTTATAATGTGGAATTTGGCTTCCTTATTAAGCCATGGCCTTGCGTGAAGTAAGAACAAGTGCCAAAAGTCCAAAGATCCCCTCAAATGGCCATGTTGTGGTGTATTTATTGGCGTAGAGGAGCTTCTGGGTGATCCGGTTCGGATGCCACATGGCACACCGAGAGGAAATCTCAAATAGTAGTGGAGAACGTGGAAATATCCTTTCCAAGTCGTGTTGGGCCAGGTGTAATCCGATCCGCATTTGTAGAAGGCGGTTATGGCAAGAGAATCGGTCAAACTTCGTGTGCACAAGTAGGTCCAGGGGGTCGGTTCGGCCCTCCGATCCGAACCGATATAGGGTCTTCAAACCGAAGACGTTGCGCACTTATCTGCAAAATCCAAGGGGGGATCAGTTTCGCCTATCCAGATCCGACCCAAGCCAGCTTTATGCTGAAACTATCCAGTGATATCGGGTCTTCCTTGTCCCGAACCGAGCCAACATCTCCGATCCGATCCGAGAGGTCAAGCAAATTGCCAAATTCCTAGTTTTCGGTTCTGCATGCGTTCACGGAAACTATCTTAACTTCCAAACCATAAGTCCGTTTTTGCCAAATTTATTCGAAGCTGATTCAGAGAGCTACAAGGGTTGTAAAGCTCAGCTTCGTTATAGCGGTTTTTGGGCCCAAAAGAGGTCGTCTGATAGGAGTTTCGGGACGATTTTTGATTGTGATGTGACATTAACCAAATCGCTTCACGTCTTCTGGCGATGTTCCCAATAGTTGAGCGTATTGTTTAGAAGAGACTTCACGGGTGACTGCTTTGACTAGAATCCAGGTCAACATTTTGCCCCCAAAAACATATCTTGCTGAATGAAGGAAGATGTGTTCTGGATAATCCATGAAATCCAAGGCCACGCCGGGGCGGCCAGTTGCAAGTATAAACCATACCTGCAAATAAAAGAAAGCAAATAGGTATGTCAAAACTTGACAAAACCGATTACACTTTCGAGCACAAATCATGTAACACCCCACCTCCGCCAGGGTCACTCATGCAAGTGCACTGGCTTTGGAGGGGTGTTGGATAAGGTAAACATGCATAAAGATATCACAAGACAGAACATATAAGTAAAACAGAGTGAGTAAAGCAGCGGATAAAACTACTATTTCAAAACCATAGTCAAGTTACATCAAAGTACTGAGTCATTATTTTCCAACTACTACTAGTCTAGAAACATAAACTAAAAACTGGAAATAACATAAAGTAAACTATCCCCCTAAGTAGAAGTGGTAAAGCTATAGCGAGCTCAAGTCCAAACCGTACATGAGCTATCCAGAAAGCAAGCTAAAGATCCAAGCTAGGTGCTAGTGTTCCCACCCTGAGAACCTGGGGGGGGGGGGGAATGGAAGAAAAGAGGCGAAAGAAAACGGGTCAGTCAAAAAGACTGGAAAGTCCTACCTACTATTAGTATAAAAACTAATAAAGTTAACTGGACATGTAAAACAGAGATGAAACATAGGATGATAACTGGCATGGTGAAAAGTTAACAAGACAGATCAAGTGTGGCATCGCATATACAAGGTTAAGTTACACTAGGTGTACTAGTGTTCTAATCCATGTCAAGTATAAACAAGAAATGATCCCTTGGCCCAAGGTTGGCCCAACATCATGAGATGACCTAAATCAAGGTCCAACTACTCGGTCTAGTCGATCGGCTCCCTATAAGCCTAACTCGTCGTGTATCGGTGTCATACGGCCTAATCATGGAATGTAGTTAACTGTGCAAGATCCACCCTAGGGTGTATCCAGCCCTAAGGTATAAACCACGGACACAATTCAAGCATGCACAGCCTAAACCTACCGGTGCCCATGTTCAACTCCGGACTTAATGTGCACGACCATGGTCCGCCTGAACAACCGGTGCACTCTTCAGCCGTTTCTTTTGGTCTCTTACTATCAGTCAGTAATCGTGCCCCACCCTAGCCTAGTCCAGGGTATCCAGATACTCCCAAATAGGTTACTGCTGAAAAGGGCCACGTAACTAGGGTTTTAAATGGGTTAAGTGTGGTTAACCCTATCCTAACCATGTATTGAGTTGGTCAAGTGTATCCAAGCAGTTCATGACTTAACCCTATCAATACATCGTGTTCAACTGGTTAAGTATATTCAAGTAGTTCATGATTTAACCCTACCAATCCATCGTGTTTAATCGGTTAAGTATTCAAGTAGTCCATGACTTAACCCTACCATGTGATATTAATTAACTTAATGCACCCCAACCTCTCACATTAGACTTTGTTGTGGTTACTAGTTAAGCCGGGCGGGTCCGGGTAGCTTTACACCACAACCTAGTCTAACCTCGGGTTTTAAGTGCGATATGACCAACTACTCACATTGGGTCCAATTGTTTGTAGCCACTAGTTAAACCGGTCGGTTCCGGGTAGATTTATGCTACAAACTCAACCCAAAATCGAGTTGGCCACTTTCATGTTCACTACATGTCATGTCCACGTTCATGTTTTCAAGTATAATCACATGCCATATTTTCAAGTCATGTTTCATGTCATTTAAGTTTACCCATAACGTAACCCCATCGCACGCAAGTTCGCATCAACACAAATAGATCAAAAAAGGGGGAACATAAGAATATGACAAGGTGGGCATAAGATGGCGAAGTCTATCACAAGTTAAACATGGTGATATTTGAGGCAAAAAGGGGTTCAACATACTAGCATATGGCCTCAACATGTATGATAGCATAAAAGGTGACTTGGCCTCAAACATATCAAATAGCATGAGGGTGCTTTGTCCATAAGCATGCATAATAGCAAATAGGCTCAATACCATTATATGCATGATAAGGAACATGAGGGGTTAAGGTTTGTTAACATGCATAAGCCATAATACATCTCATAGCATTTTTTCCAAAGGTCAACGTGAATGGTACTAGGTTCATGATAGGTCCACAATCATAGATCAAGAGAGGCATGAATAGATCTATGCATACAATGATAGGTTCAAGGCAAATATTGCACTTAGGTTCAATTCCAATCTACACATGTGTGGCATTAAACTTAGCAAATAGGTGATACATGGTCATAGATGGCATAGGATGATAACTAGTGATTTGCATATAACATCATATGCAAGTTAACATAAAGATTATGAGAGTTTCTATGTTGCATTATGCAACATTCCCAAACAAAGCTCATAGCTTTCAATCCTCAAAGTCAAGGTGATAGCTTTACAAACATGCATAGAACAAATATGTGCATAACATGATAGATTCAAAGCACAAATCATACTTAGGCCCAAACACAAACTTGCAACATGTCATTTTTAACTTCATAGTTTAAATCTAACAGTAAAATAGGGCTTACAATGCTATGAAGACTATAAAATAAAACAAGATTGAGACGAAGCCACAATAGCAACACTAAAACCCCAAATTGAATATAAGCTCCAAGTTGTCTTGAGAAACAAGAAGCTCCTTTGATTTGTATGAAGAAAGATCCTTGTTTTGATGAAGAAAGATGGCTCTTTTACTAGCTTAGAACACTCAAACTTTCATGAAGAGGATGGAGGCCATGATATGAAGGTGGAGGCCATGATTAGGAAGCATTTTGGCATAGTTTAGTTGTAGGAATGATTTGTGTTGATTTAGGCAAGGTATTAGGGTCTTTTTATAGAAGATTAGGTTAGTTTAGGCCATAGGATTAACCCTAATTCAGATGTGAGCCATCAATTCACGTCACTAGCCAACAAAACAAGACCCAGGTGCCAAAACAGGTGCATCAGGCCAGACTGGCCGACCACCCAAGTCGACAGGGGTGTCGACTGGGCAGTCGACACCACCTGGGGTGTGTTGACTCCCAAGTCGACTCCCAAGTCGACTTGGGGCTGGCGGGAATTATCCCGCCTGTCCTACTTGGGCTGAATTTGAATTCTGAATTCAAATTTGAACTGTTTTTGAACTTGAAATTTTCTGAAAACTTTGACGGGCCTTATCTTGGTCATACGGACTCCGATTTTCGAAAACTTGGACTCTTTTTCGCGTATTTTACCGAGATGAACACAATGGCACAACCCATTTCCCTTGATTCAGATTTTAGCATTTAATTCTGCCTTGATTTATGTTATAACATGTTATTCAAAAATACGGGTTGTTACATTCTCCCCACCTTAAAGGATTTCGTCCCTGAAATCTTCAAGTTAGGAAGAACGTATCCTACCATCCATCATCCATCTACTCAAAACATCATCCACGAGCAGTCATTGTCCTTGAAGGCTTCTAAATGCTGTATGAACATTTGCAAAGGTGTGTGTATATGTACTTATCTAATGCGAAAATCAGGCGGTTACCGATTCAGTAAACCTCCTTAATGCAAAGTATGTTAGTGAAATGAGTCCATATGTATGCAAATTCCTAACATAATTCATAATCTCTACATGAGTGCATATAACGTTCATCCATATGCAACATCCACGTGATAGCATAACAAGTTTCAGCCATGAATAAGTATAAGCACTTATGCATATGCAATTATGAAAGTGTGTGAGCCGATCTTAGTGCCTAATGTGTATCATGCATCCACGAGTATCCACTTGCAAACACTTGCAACCACTTGCAAACATCAAGCATAACATGTTTCAAATACATGTTTCAACCAAGGGTTTCTACCTAAGGTTCTCATGACAAGGTTAACAAGATAACTAGATAAACATGGATAGCAAAAGAAAGATATGCTAACTAGGAAAGGAGATTAAGAATGTACCCTCAAAAAGGAATGGATAAAGCCCACGCATCTTCTCCTCGGTTTCCCAAGTTGCATCTTCATCGGCTTCACTCCACTGAACCTTTACTAACTTGACTTCTCGATTCCTCAGCTTCTTGATCTCCGTTCCCAAGATACGAATCGGAGCTCTCCTCAGGGCTGCCCCTTTCTCAACCGCCACGTCTTCAAGAATGCTAGGCTCAACTACCTCGGCTGACTCATGTAGGCATTTTCGGAGATGCGAGACATGAAAAACATTGTGCACTCCGGCCAGCTTCTCGGGCAATTCCACTCTATAAGTCATTTGCCCAATCCTCTCCATGATAGGGAAGGGTCCTACGAACCTTGGTGCCAGCTTCCCAACTGCTCCAAAACGAACCATATTTCGCAAAGGAGAAACCTTCACAAGGACCATATCTCCAACTTCAAAATCTAAGTCTGTCCTTCGCTTGTCTGCATATGATTTTTGTTTGTCTTGGGCCGTTTTCATCCGCCTTCGAATCAACTCAACCTTCTCGGATGTGTCCCTTATCATGTCGGGCCCAAGTATAAGCTTATCCGTCGTCTCCCACCAACATGTTGGTGACTTGTACGGCCTCCCATATAAAGCTTCGAATGGTGCCATCCCTATGCTTGCTTGGTAGCTGTTATTATAAGCAAACTCTACAAGAGGAAGGTGGTCTTCCCAAGTACCACCAAGGTCAATAACACAAAGCCTCCAAAAATTCGGGTTGTTACAAATCATGCTTGGGTGTCCAAATTAGCATAACCCATACTCGAGGGACGTCTGAATCATCCAGCCAAAACTTGGTGAAGGACCTAACCTTTCGGGTATAAGCCTTACCAGGAATTTCAAACTGAGCATAAGCCATACTCGAGTTTTATTGAGTTCCTTTTCCAAATACTGACAAAATCGTTCGTCGTACCCGAGTATAATCCATACTTATAAATTCAGTGGAGTAAAATCCATTCTTATGCCGAGATGGAGCTACACTTGCCAAAGCCCGACAAGCCCGTCTGTCCCCAGGCATAATCCATGCCTAGGGGTCCGAAATAAGTATAAGCCATACTTTAATTGAGACTGAGATTCTTGCGACAACCTGACAAGACATTTAAATTCTTCAAACGTAATCCATGTTCGGAAAGTCCCTCCTTATACAATTCAAAGTACAAAACCAAAGCAAATCCTGATTAGTTTGTCATTGGGTGTAGAACATGCTTTGGAGCTAAATCCTAAACCCGAACGTGTGTATCTGATTTAGCCAATCGGAAAACATAAAGAAAGCAAAGAGACATATCTTAAATCCTAAGAAATGCTGAAAATGTAGAGTGATCCAATCCAGATCAGTCGATAATGAGCCCACAGGAGCTCGATCCAGGGTCATTCCCTCTCCGGGGAGCAGGTGGTGGCAGCGTGGGTGCAGGTGCTGTAGGTTGTTTCACATACTCAGTTAGCTCTCCACGTCTAACCCGTTCCTCAATCAAGTCTCGCGAGTGCCTACAATCATTTGTGTCATGTCCGCCCATATCATGAAATATGCAGTATTTTCCAGAATCACATTCTCTTTGCGATGGCTCCCTCCTGGGAGGCTTTGGATAGGAGACGTCACCGTTTGTATTCATGCAGATGTCAGTCAAAGTCGAATTGAGTTCAGTGTACTTTTCATATTTGGGACCTCTCTTGGGCTGAGCGTTGCAGTAATTCTTGACCGCAGCTTTCCTTTTTCCTTTTCCTGAATCAGAGGTTCTTCGTCTTTGAGCATGTTGACATCGATAATTTTCTTTTCAGACGTTGCGTGTTCTTCACGCAGAAATCTATCCAATTCAAGTAGAATTCGCTGAGATTTCGTGGTTGGTCTCGGAACAAGTATTTTTTGAACTCCGAGTTGTCCAAAACACTGAATACTACCGCCATCAATACCATAGATGTCTCAAGTCGATCAATTGATGGTGTTGCAACGTTAAACCATTCCAAAAATGAACGCAGAGTTTCTCTAGGTCTCTGCTTGATTGTGGTGAGTGACATGACATTCTTAGGTCGTGCGTTGTGGAGCCGAAATAGTTCAATAAAGCGTGCGACCAATATGTTCCAGTTGTTGATCGATTCCGTTTCAAGCTTCCGAATACACATGGCTGCTATATTAGTCAGAAAGAGGGGAAAACATTTGGCCATGACGTTTTCCGATGCTGATTGAACTTCTGTATGTCGCTTGTAGCTCATCAGGTGCACGACATGATATGTACTACCGTTGTAGGGCTCCAACTGTGGAAGTTTGAAATCCGGGGGATTGCGGGAATTCCTGATTTCTTGTGTGAATGGATTGTGATTGACATCATCCATGTCACTCTGATAATTGCGACCTCTGGAGAGGCGTTGAATGATATTGGCGAGTCGGTCGCCTTCGAAGAGCTGCTGTTGATTGCCAAGATCAGAGCTGGTGTCCCTAGCATTGTCTTCAGAAAAGTTCGGAAAAGCATTGGGAGCTTTGAAAACCATTCTGTTCGGTTTGGAGGTGCCCTCCTGGTGCGGCTCGGAGAAGTGAGGAGGTTCGTAGTGATGTGTATGGTTCGGGTCAGATATTCCGATCCGACCCGGTTTTGGCCCTCTATTCCAAGTATTTTCCTGGTGTGTTCCATTTCGGAGTTGCGTTGTTTCATTTCCTATCAGAACCGGAGCAGATATTGGCTGTGCTAGGCCTGTGCTTCTAGTGACGTTTCCATCCAAGACGGTTTGGAGCTGCGAGTTCTTGAGGGGGATTTTCCCTTAGTTCATTCAGATTTGAGCCCTCTCCGGTTCGGATCGGACCCAAAGTGATCTGGTTCGCAGCTGCTGCTCGGGAAAATTCGATTCTATTTCCCATGAGTTATGCATTGCAGCTCGCCCTTCCTCCCATCCGAGCGAAGAACTGGTCGATCATCTCCTGTTATTTGCAGAGGAGATCATCTTGCCTTGCAATCTAGGTTCTCAATTCAGTGAGAATGACATCCATTTCTTCTCTGGTTAAGTAAGCCGATAGGTCACCATGAGAGGAAGCCTCCTGGATCGCCTCATTCCTCGCGCCTTCTGTACCAATGTCCTCATTACGAGAGGAGGTTCCATCTTACTTATGTTTAACCATTGATCCAATAGCCGAGCAATCAGATTCCTTTCAAGCTAGTGATTGAAGTAATATCGTGTGCCCCCTTCCTGGCGCGCCAAAATGTTAGACCGAAATCTGGACTTAACACCCAAATCCAACGCGAAAACCTCACAAACACAAATCAATATAGAAAAGCAGTAAAATAAAAGGAGACACACGAGATTTTTATAGTGGTTCGGCTCAACCCAAGCCTACGTCGACTTTATAGTTTCTTAAATCCTAAGAAGCTATTACAATAATGTTTGCTTGCAGTTTATACACGAAATCCTCGTGTTTACAATGAAAAGTAGAAAGAAAAGTGGTATTTATACACGAAATCCTCGTGTTATAATGTGGAATTTGGCTTCCTTATTGAGCCATGGCCTTGCGTGAAGTAAGAACAAGTGCCAAAAGTCCAAAGATTCCCTCAAATGGCCATGTTGTGGTGTATTTCTTGGCGTAGAGGAGCTTCTGGGTGATCCAGTTCGGATGCCATGTGGCACACCTAGAGGAAATCTCAAAGAGTAGTGGAAAACGTGGAAATATCCTTTCCAAGTCGTGTTGGGCCAAGTGTGATCCGATCCGCATTTGTAGAAGGCGGTTATGGCAAGAGAATCGGTCAGACTTCGAGTGCAGAAGCAGGCCCCGGAGGTCGGTTCAGCCCTCCGATCCGAACAGATATAGGGTCTTCAAACTGAAGACATTGCGCACTTCTTTGCAAAATCCAAGGGGGGTCGATTTGGCCTATCCCGATCCGACCCAAGACAGCTTTATGCTGAAACCATCCAGTGATATCAGGTCCTCCTTGTCCTGAACCGAGCCAACATCTCCGATCTGATCCGAGAGGTTAAGCCAATTCCCAAATTCCTAGTTTGCGGTTCTGCACGCGTTCACGGAAACGGGCGTAACTTCCAAACCGTAAGTCCGTTTTAGCCAAACGAAAGCTTGATTCAAAGCCGATTCAGAGAGCAACAAGAGTTACAAAGCTCAGCTCCGTAATTTCTATTCTCGTGCCCAAAAGAGGTCACCTGATAGGAGTTTCAGGCCAATTTTTGATTGTGAAGCGACATCAACCAAATCGCTTCACGTCTTCTGACGATGTTCCCAATAGTTAAGCGTATTGTTTAGAAGAGACTTCATGGGTGACTGATTTGACTAAAAAAGCAGGTCAACATTTTTCTGCCTAGAACATATCTTGTTGAATAAAGGATGATGTGTTCTGGATAATCCATGAAATCCAAGGCTACGTCGGGCCGGCTAGCTGCAAGTATAAACCATACCTGCAAAAAAAGAAAGCAAATAGGTATGTCAAAACCTAACAAAACAGATTACACTTTTGAGCATAAACCATGCTTGGGTGTCCGATTGAGCATTAACCATACTCGAGGGACGTTTGAATCATCTTGCAAAAACTTGGCAAAGGCCCAAACCTTCCGGGTATAAGCCTTACCAGGAAGTTCAAACTGAGCATAAGCTATACTCGAGTTTTATTGAGTTCCTTTCCCAAATCCGGACAAGATCGTTTGTCGTTCCTAAGTATAATCCATACTTATAAATTTATTGGAGTACAATCCACACTCATGCCGAGATGGAGCTACACTTTCCAAAGCCTGACAAGATAGTCTGTGCCTAGGCATAATCCATGCCTAGGGTCCGAAATAAGTATATGTCATACTTTTATTGAGATTGAGAATCCTAGACACTTAAATTCTCCAAACATAATCCATGTCCGGAAAGTCCCTCCTTATTCAATTCAAAGTAGAAAACCAAAGCAAATCCGGATTGGTTTGTCATCGGGTACAGAGCACGCTTTGGACCTAAATCCGAACCTCGAACGTGTGTGCTCCGATTTAGCCAATCGAAAAACATAAAGAAAGCAAAGAAACATATCTTAAATCATAAGAAATGCTGAAAAAGCAGAGTGATCTAATCCAGATCAGTTGATGATTAGCCCAAGGGAGCTCGATCCAGGGTCATTCCCTCTCCGGGGAGCAGGTGGTGGCAGCACGGGTGCAGGTGCTGTATGTTGTTTCCCATACTCGGTAGCTCTCCGCGTCTAACTCGTTCCTCAATCAAGTCTCGCAAGTTCCCACAATCATTTGTGTCACGTCCTTCCATATCATGAAATATGCAGTATTTTCCAGAACCGCATTCTCTATGCGATGGCTCCCTCGTGCGAGGCTTTGGATAGGAGACGTCACCGTTTGTGTTCATGCATATATCAGTCAAGGTCAAATTGATTTTAGTGTACTTTTCATATTTGGGCCCTTTTCGGGGCTGAGTGTTGCGGTCATTCTTGACAACAGCTTTCCCTTTTCCAGAATCAGATGGTTCTTCGTCTTTAAGCATGTTGATATCGAGAATTTTCTTTTCGTACATTGCGTTTTCTTCACGCAGAAATCTATCTGATTCAAGGTAGTATCCGCTGAGATTCCGTGGTGAGTCTCGGTACAAGAATTTTTTGAACCCCGAATACTACCTCGATCAATACATAAATGTCTCAGGTCGATCAACTGATGCTGCTACAACGTTGAACCATTCCAAAAATGAACGCAGAGTTTCTCTAGGTCTATGCTTGATTGTGGTGAGTGACATGACATTCTTGGGTCGTGCGATGTGGACTTGAAATTGTTCAATAAACCGTGCGACCAACATGTTCCAGGTGTTGATCGATTCCGTTTTTAGGTGCCGAATCCACATGGCTACTATATAAGTCAGAAAGAGGGGAAATCATTTAGCCATGACGTTTTCCGCAGCTGATTGAACATTCATATTTCATTTGTAGCGCATCAGGTGCACGGTAGGATCTGTACTACTGTTGTAGGGCTCCAATTGTGGAAGTTTGAATTCTAGGAAATTGCGGGAATTCCTGATTTCTTGTGTGAATCGATTGTGATTGACATCATCCATGTCACTCTTATAAGTGTGACCTCTAGAGAGATGTTGAATGAGATTGGCGAGTCGGTCGCCTTCAAAGAGCCGTTGAAGATTTCCAAGATCAGAGTTGGTGTCCCTAGCATTTCCTTCAGAAAAGTTCGGAAAAGCATTGGGAGATTGGAAGACCATTCGATTCGGTTCGGAGGTGCCCCCTAGTGTGGCTCAGAGAAGTGAGCAGGTTCGTAGCGATGTGCACGGTTCGGGTCAGATATTCCGATCCGACCTGGTTCTGGCCCTCTTTTCCAAGCATTTTCCTGTTGCATTCCATTTCGGAGTTGCGTTGTTGTATTTCCTATCCAAACCAGAGCAGATTTCGGCCGTGCCAAGCCTGTGCTTCTAGTGACGTTTCCATGCAAAACGTTAAGTGTCGGAGCTGCGAGTTGTTGAGGGGGATTGTCCTTGAGTTCATTCAGATTTGAGCCCTCTCCGGTTCAGATCGGACCCAAACCGATCAGGTTCACAGCTTCTGCCGGGGCTGATTCTATTCCATTTCCCATGAGTTGTGTGTTGCCGCTCGCCCTTCCTTCCATCCGAGCGAAGAATTGGTCGATCATCTCTTGTTGTTTGCGGAGGAGATCATCTTTCCTTGCCATCTGGGTTCTCAATTCAGTGAGAATGCAATCCATCTCTTCTCTGGTTAAGTATGGCGATAGATCACCATTAGAGGCAGCCTCCTGGCTCGCCTCATTCCTCGTGCCTTCTGTAACAACATCCGCATTACGAGGGAAGGTTCCATCTTTCTTTCGTTTAACCATCGATCCAATAGCCGAGCAATCCGATTCCTTTCAAGCAAGAGATTGAAGTAATATCATGTGCCCCCTTCCTCGTGGGCCAAAATGTAAGACCGAAATCTGGGCCTAACACCAGAATCCAACGCGAAAACCTCACAATCACAAATCAATATAGAAAAGCAGTAAAATAAGAGGAGACACACGAGATTTATATAGTGGTTCAGCTCAACCCAAGCCTACGTCCACTTTATAATTTCTTAAATCGTAAGAAGCTATTACAATACTGTTTGCTTGCGGTTTATATACAAAATCCTCGTGTTTACAATGAAAAGTAGCAAGAAAAGTGGAAGTTATACATGAAATCATCGTATTATAATGTGGAATTTGGCTTCCTTATTGAGCCAGGGCCTTGCGTGAAGTAAGAACAAGTGCCAAAAGTCCAAAGATCCCCTCAAATGCCCAAGTTGTTGTGTGTTTATAGGCGTAGAGGAGCTTCTGGGTGATCCGGTTCGGATGCCACGTGGCACACCTGGAGGAAATCTAAAAGAGTAGTGGAGAACGTGGAAATAATCTTTTCCAAGTCATGCTGGGCCAATTGTCATCCGATCCGCATTTGTAGAAGGCGGTTACGGCAAGAGAATCGGTCAAACTTCGTGTGCAGAAGCAGGCCCGGGGGGTCGGTTCGGCCCTCTGATCCGAACTGATATAGGGTCTTCAAACTGAAGACGTTGCGCACTTCTCTACAAAAATCCAATGGGGATCGGTTTGGCCTATCCCGATCTGACCCAAGCCAGCTTTATGCTGAAACCATCCAGTGCTATTGGGTCCTCCTTGTTCCGAACCAAACCAACATCTCTGATCCGATCCGAGAGGTCAGGCCAATTCCTAAATTTCTAGTTTCCGGTTCTGCATGCGTTCACGGAAACAGGCTTAACTTTCAAACCATAAGCCCGTTTTAGCCAAACAAAAGCTCGTTTCGAAGCTGATTCAGAGAACTACAAGTGTTAAAAAGCTCAACTCAATTGTTGCTATTTTCGAGCCCAAAATAGGTCGTCTGATAGGAGTTTCGGGCCAATTTTTGGTTGTGACGTAAATTCATCCGAATCGCTTCACGTCTTCTGACGATGTTCCCAATAGTTGAGAGCATTGTTTAGAAGAGACTTTACGGGTGACTGCTTTGACTAAAAAGCAGGTCAACATTTTTCCCTCCAGAACATTTCTTGCTGAATGAAGGAAGATGTGTTCTGGATAATCCATGGCCACGCCGGGCCGGCCAGCTGCAAGTATAAAGGATACCTGCAAAGAAAAGAAAGCAAATAGGTATGTCAAAACCTGACAAAATCGATTACACTTTCGAGCATAAAACATGCTTGGGTGTCTGATTGAGCATAAATCATACTCGAGGGACGTTTGAATCATCCTACCAAAACTTGGCGAAGGAACAAACCTTCCGGACATAAGCCTTACCGGTAAGTTCAAACTGAGCATAAGCCATACTCTAGTTTTATTGAGTTCCTTTATCAAATCCTGACAAGATCGTTCGTCGTTCCTGAGTATAATCCATACTTATAAATTCAGTGGAGTACAATCCATACTCGTGCCGAGATGGAGCTACAGTTTCCAAAGCCTGACAAGACAGTCTGTCCTTAGGCATAATCCATGCCTAGGCGTCCAAAATAAGTATAAGCCATACTTTAATTGCAATTGAGAATCTTGCCACAACCTGACAAGACACTAAAATTCGCCAAACATAATCCATGTTCAAAAAGCCCCTCCTTATTCAATTCAAAATATAAAACCAAAGCAAATCCTGATTGGTTTGTCATCGGTGCAGACCACGCTTTGGAGCTAAATCTTAACCCCGAATGTGTATACTCCGATTTAGCCAATCAGAAAACATAAAGAAAGCTAACAGACATATCTTAAATCCAAAAAAATGCTAAAAATGCAGAGTGATCCAATCCAGATCAGTTGACGATTAGCCCACGGGGGCTCGATCCAAGGTCATTCCCTCTCCGGGGAGCAGGTGGTGGCAGCGCATGTGCAGGTGCTATAGGTTGTTTCACATACTCGGGCAGCTCTCCACGTCTAACCCGTTCCTTAATCAAGTCTCGCAAGTGCCTGCAATCATTTATGTCATGTCCGTCCATATCATGAAATATGTAGTACTTTCCAGAATCGCGTTCTCTTTGCGATGGCTCCCTCCTGGGAGGCTTTGGATAGGAGACGTCACTATTTTTGTTCATGCAAATGTCAGTCAAGGTCGAATTGAGTTCGGTGTACTTTTCATATTTGGGCTCTCTCCGGGGCTGAGCGTTGCGGTCATTATTGACGGTAGCTTTCCCTTTTCCTTATCCAGAATCATACGGTTTTTCGTCTTTGAGCATGTTGACATTGAGAATTTTCTTTTCGGACGCTGCATCTTCTTCACGTAGAAATCTATATGATTCAAGGTAGAATTCGCTGAGATTCCGTGGTGGGTCTCGGTACAAGGATTTTTTGAACTCCTAGTTGTCTTGAATGCTGAATACTACCGCCATCAATACCATAGATTACTTAGGTCGATCAACTGATGCTGCTGCAACGTTGAACCATTTCAAAAATGAAAGCAGAGATTCTCTGGGTCTCTGCTTGATTGTGGTGAGTGACATGAAATTCTTAGGTCATGCAATATGGACCCGAAATTGTTCAATAAAGCGTGCAACCAACATGTTCCAGTTGTTGATCGATTCCGTTTCTAGCTGCCGAATCCACATGGCTGATATATCAGTCAGAAAGAGGGGAAAACATTTAGCAATGACGTTTTCCGATGCTGATTTAACTACCATATATCATTAGTAGCACATCAGGTGCATGGTAGGATCTGTACTACCGTTGTAGGGCTCCAATTGTGGAAATTTGAAATCTGGGGGATTGCGAGAATTCCTGATTTCTTGTGTGAATGGATTGTGATTTACATCATCCATGTCACTCTGATAAGTGCGACCTCTGGAGCGGCGTTGAATGAGATTGGCAAGCCGGTCGACTTCAAAGAGCTATTGTAGATTGCCAAGATTAAAGCTGATGGCCCCAGAATTGCCTTTAGAAAAGTTCGGAAAAGCATTGGGAGCTTGGAAGACCTTTCGGTTTGGTTCGGAGGTACCCCCCTGGTGTGGCTCGGAGAAGTGAGGAGGTTCGTAGTGATGTGCACGGTTCGGGTCAGATATTCCGTTTTGACCCAGTTCTGGCCCTCTATTCCGAGTATTTTCCTATTGCGTTCCATTTCGGAGTTGCGTTGTTGCATTTCCTATCCGAACCGGACCGGATTTTGGTCGTGTCAGGCCTGTTCTTCTAGTGACGTTTCCATTCAAGACGTTAAGTGTTGGAGCTACGAGTTGTTGACGGGGATTGTCCCTGAGTTCATTCAGATTTGAGCCCTCTCCGGTTCGGATCGGACCCGAACTGATCCTGTTCGCAACTGCTGCTGGGGATGATTCTATTCCATTTCCTATGAGTTGTGCGTTGCCGCTCGCCTTCCTTCCATCCGAGAGAAGAATTGGTCGATCATCTCCTGTTGTTTGCGGAGGACATCATCTTGGCTTGCCATCTGGGTCCCCAATTCAGTGAGAATGCCATCCATCTCTTCTCTGGTTAAGTATGCCAATAGATCACCATGAGAGGAAGCCTCCTAGCTCAACTCTTCCTCGCGCCTTCTGTACCAACCTCCTCATTACAAATGAAGGTTCCATCATTTTTTCGTTTAACCATCGATCCAATAGCCGAGCAATCCGATTCCTTTCAAGCTAGAGATTGAAGTAATATCGTGTGCCCCCTTTCAAGCTAGAGAATTTTCTTTTCAGACGTTGCATCTTCTTCACACAGAAATCTATCTAATTCAAGGTAGAATTCGCTGAGATTCCATGGTGGATCTCGGTACAAGGATTTTTTGAACTCCGAGTTGTCCAAAACGCCGAATACTACCGCCATCAATACCATCGATGTCTCAGGTCGATCGACTGATGCTTCTGCAACGTTGAACCATTCCAAACATGAACGCAGTGTTTTTCTATGTCTCTGCTTGATTGTGGTGAGTGACATGACATTCTTGGGTCATGCGATGTGGACCCGAAATTGTTCAATAAAGCGCGACCAACATGTTCCAGCTGTTGATCGATTCTGTTTCTAGCTGCCGAGTCCACATGGTAACCAAATCAGTTAGAAAGAGTGGAAAACATTTAGTCATGACATTTTCCGACGCTGATTGAACTTCCATATGTCGTTTGTAGCGCATCAGGTGCACGGTAGGATCTGTACTACCGTTGTAGGGCTCCAATTGTGGAAGATTGAAATCCAGGGGATTGCAAAAATTCCTGATTTATTGTGTGAATGGATGTGATTGACATCATCCATGTCACTCTGATAAGTGCGACCTCTGGAGAGGCGTTCAATGAGATTGTCGAGCCGGTCGCCTTCAAAGATCTGTTGCAGATTGCAAAGATTAGAGCTGGTGCCCCAAGCATTGCCTTTAGAAATGTTCATAAAAGCATTGGGGGCTTGGAAGATCATTCGGTTCAGTTCGGAGGTGCCCCCCTGGTGTGGCTCGGAGAAGTGAGGAGGTTCGTAGTGATGTGCACGGTTCGCATCAGATATTCCGATCCGACCCGGTTCTGGCCCTCTGTTCCGAGCATTTTCCTGTTGCGTTCCATTTCAGAGTTGCATTGTTGTATTTCCTATCCAAAGTGGAGCGGATTTTGGTTGTTTCAGGCCTGTGCTTCTAGTGATGTTTCCATCCAAGGCATTAAGTGTTGGAGCTGCGAGTTGTTGAGGGGGATTGTCCTTGAGTTCATTCAGATTTGAGCCCTCTCCGATTCGGAACGTACCCGAACCAATCCGGTTCGCAGTTACTACAGGGGCTGATTCTATTCCATTTCCCATGAGTTATATGTTGCCGCTCACCCTTCCTTCAATCCGAGCGAAGAATTGGTCGAATATCTCCTGTTGTTTGCGGAGGAGATCATCTTGCCTTTCCATCTGGCCAAGTGTAATCCGATCCGCATTTGTAGAAGGCAGTTCTGGCAAGAGAATCAATCAAACTTCGTGTGCAGAAGCAAGTCCAGGTGGGCGGTTCGACCCTCCGATCCGAACCGATATAGGGTCATCAAACTGAAGACGTTGCAAACTTCTCTGCAAAATCTAAAGGGGGATCGGTTTGGCCTATCCTGATCCGACCCATGGCAGCTTTATACTGAAACCATCCAGGGCTACCTTGAATCTCTAACTTGAAAGGAATCAGATTGCTCGGCTGTTGTTGTTTGCGGAGGAGATCATCTTTCCTTTCCATTAGGGTTCTCAATCCAAATGTCGCACTTATCAGGGTGACATGGATGATTTCAATCACAATCCATTCACAAAAGAAATCAGGAATTCTTGCAATCCCCCAGATTTCAAACTTCCATAATTGGAGCCCTACAACGGCAGTACAGATCCTACCGTGCAACTCATGCACTACAAACGACATATGGAAGTTCAATCAACATCGGAAAACGTCATGGCTAAATGTTTTCCCCTCTTTCTGACTAATGTAGTAGCTATGTGGATTCGGCAGCTAGAAACAGAATCGATCAACAGCTGGAACATGTTGGTTGCACGCTTTATTGAACAATTTCGGGTCCACATCGCACGACCCAAGAATGTCTTGTCACTCACCACAATCAAGCAAAGACACAGAGAAACTCTGTATTCATTTTTGGAATGGTTCAACGTTGCAGCAACATCAGTTGATCGACCTAAGACATCGATGGTATTGATGGAGGTAGTATTCGGCATTCCAGACAACTCGGAGTTCAAAAAATCCTTGTACCGAGACCCACCACGGAATCTCAGCGAATTCTACCTTGAATCAGATAGATTCCTACGTGAAGAAGACGCAACATCCGAAAAGAAAATTCTTGCCCTTCCTTCCATCTGAGCGAAGATTTGGTCGATCATCTTCTGTTGTTTACGGAGGAGATCATCTTGCCTTGCCATCTGGGTTCTCAATTCAGTGAGAATGCCATCCATCTCTTCTATGGTTAAGAATTGCAATAGATCAGCATGAGAGGAAGACTCCTTGCTCGCCTCATTCCTCGCGCCTTATGTACCAACGTCCTCATTACGAGAGAAGGTTCCATCTTTCTTTCATTTAGCCATTGATCCGATAGCCAAGCAATCCGATTCCTTTCAAGCTAGAGACTGAAGTAATATCGTGTGCCCCCTTACTGGCGCGCCAAAATGTTAGACCGAAATCTGGGCTTAACACCCAAATCCAATGCGAAAACCTCACAATCACAGATCAATATAGAAAAGCAGTAAAATAAGGGTAGACACACGAGATTTTTATAGTGGTTCGGCTCAACCCAAGCCTACGTCCACTTTATAGTTTCTTAAGTCCTAAGAAGCATTTACAATATTGTTTGCTTGCGGTTTATACATGAAATCCTCTTGTTTACAATGAAAAGTAGCAACAAAAGTGGAAGTTATACACAAAATTCTCATACTATAATGTGGAATTTGGCTTCCATATTGAGCCCTGGCCTTGCGTGTAGTAAGAACAAGTGCCAAAAGTTCGAAGATCCCCTCAAATGGCCATGTTGTGGTGTATTTATAGGCGTAGAGGAGCTTCTAGGTGATCCAGTTCTGGTGCCACATGGCACACCCAGAGGAAATATCAAAGAGTAGTGGAGAACGTGGAAATATCCTTTCCAAGTCATGCTGGGCCAAGTGTCTTACGATCCTCATTTGTAGAAGCGGTTATGGAAAGAGAATCGGTCATACTTCGTGTGCAAACGCAGGTCCACGGGGTCGGTTCGACCCTCCGATCCGAACCGATATAGGGTCCTCAAACTGAAGACGTTGCACACTTCTCTTCAAAATCCAAGAGGGGATCGGTTTGTCCTATCCCGATCCGACCCAAGCCAGCTTTATGCTAAAACCGTCCAGTGCTATCGGGTCCTCCTTATCCCGAACCGAGCCAATATCTCCGATCCGATCTGAGAGGTCAAGCCAATTCCCAAATTCCAAGTTTCCGGATCTACATGCGTTCTCGGAAACAGGCATAACTTCCAAACCATAAGTCCGCTTTAGCCAAACGAAAGCTCGATTCGAAGCTGATTCAGAGAGCTACAAGTGTTACAGAGCTCGGCTCCGTAATTGCCGTTTTCGGGCCCAAAAGAAGTCATCTAATAGGAATTTTGGGCCAATTTTCTATTGTGACGCGACTTCAACCAAATCGCTTCTCGTCGTCTGACGATGTTCTCAATAGTTGAGCGTATTGTTTAGAAGAGACTTTACAGGTGACTGTTTTGACTAAAAAGCAGTTCAACATTTTCCCCCCTAGAACATATCTTGATTAATGAAGGAAGACGTGTTCCGGATAATCCATGAAATCCCAGGCCACGCCGGGCCGGCCAGCTGCAATTATAAAGCATACCTACAAAGAAAAGAAAGCAAACAGGTATGTAAAAACCTGACAAAAACGATTACAGATTTGAGCATAAACCATGCTTGGGTGTCTGATTGAGCATAAACCATACTCAAGAGACGTTCGAATCATCCTGCCAAAACTTGGCGAAGGACCTAACCTTCCGGGTATAAGCCTTACCAAGAAGTTCAAACTGAGCATAAGCCATACTCGAGTTTTATTTAAGTCCTTTGCCAAATCCTGAAAAGATCGTTCGCCGTTCCTGAGTATAATCCATACTTATAAATTCAGTGGAGTACAATCCATACTCGTACCGAGATGGAGCTACACTTGCCAAAGCCTGACAAGACAGTCTGTCCCTAGGCATAATCGGTGCCTAGGGGTCCGTAATAAGTATAAGCCATACTTTAATTGAGATTGAGAATCCTGCCACAACCTGACAAGACACTTAAATTCGCTAGACATAGTCCATGTTCGTAAAGTCCCTCCTTATTCAATTCAAAGTATAAAACCAAAGAAAATCCTGATTGGTCTGTCATCGGGTGCAGAGCACGCTTTCGAGCCAAATCCTAACCCCGAACGTGTGTACTTCGATTAAGCCAATCAAAAAACATAAAGAAAGCAAAGAGACATATCTTAAATCCTAAGAAATGCTGAAATTGTAGAGTGGTCCAATACACGTCAGTTGATGATGAGCCCACCAGAGCTCTATCCAGGGTCATTCCCTCTCCGGGGAGCAGGTGGTGGCAGTGCGGGTGCAGGTGCTGTAGGTTTCTTCACATACTCGGGTAGCTCTCCATGTCTAACCCGTTCCTCAATCAAGTCTCGCTAGTGCCTATAATCATTTGTGTCATGTGCGTCCATATCATGAAATAAGCAGTATTTTCCAGAATCACGTTCTCTTTACGATGGCTCCCTTCTGGGAGGCTTTGGATAGGAGACGTCACCGTTTATGTTCATGAAGATGTCAGTCAAGGTCAAATTGCGTTCGGTGTACTCTTCATATTTGGATCTTCTCCGGGGCTGAGCGTTGCGATCATTCTTGACAGCAGCATTCGCTTTTCCTTTTCCATAATCATACGGTTCTTCATCTTTGAGCATGTTGATATTGAGAATTTTCTTTTCAGACGTTGCATCTTCTTCACGCTGAAATCTATTCGATTCAAGGTAGAATTAGCTGAGATTCGGTGGTGGGTCTCGGTACAAGGATTTTTTGAACTCCGAGTTGTCCTGAACGCCGAATACTACCACCATCAATACCATCGATGTCTCAGGTCGATCAACTGATGCTGCTGCAATGTTGAACCGTTCCAAAAATGAACGCAGAGTATCTCTGGGTCTATGCATGATTGTGGTGAGTGACATGACATTCTTGGATCATGCGATGTGGACCCGAAATTGTTCAATAAAGCGTGCGACCAACATGTGTTAACTGTTGATCGATTCCGTTTCTAGCTGCCGTATCCACATGGCTGCTATATCAGTAAGAAAGAGGGGAAAACATTTAGCCATGATGTTTTACGACGCTGAATTAACTTCCATACGTCGTTTGTAGCGCATCAAGTGCACGATAGGATCTGTACTACCGTTGTAGGGCTCCAATTGTGGATGTTTGAAATTTGGGGGATTGCAAGAATTCCTTATGTCTTGTGTGAATGGATTGTGATTGACATCATCCATGTCACTCTGATAAGTGCGACCTCTAGAGAGGCATTGTATGAGATTGGCGAGCCGGTCACCTTCAAAGAGATGTTGCAGATTACCAAGATTAGAGCTGGTGCCTACAGCATTTCCTTCAAAAAAGTTTGGAAAAGCATTGGGAGCTTGGAAGACCATTTGGTTTGGTTCGGAGATGCCCCCCTGGTGTGGCTTGGAGAAGTGAGGAGGTTCGTAGTGATGTGCACGATTCTGGTCAGATATTCAGATCCGACCCGTTTCTGGCCCTCTGTTCCAAGCATTTTCCTGTTGCGTTCCGTTTCGGAGTTGCGTTGTTGTATTTCCTATCCGAAGCGGAGCAGATTTTGGCTGTGCCAGGCCTGCGCTTCTAGTGATGTTTCCATTCAAGACATTAAGTGTTGGAGCTGCGAGTTGTTGAGGGGGATTATCCTTGAGTTCATTCAGATTTGAGACCTCTCCAGTTCAGATCGGACTCGAACCAATTCGGTTCGCAACTACTGCTGGGGCTGATTCTATTTCATTTCCCATGAGTTGTGTGTTGCCGCTTGCCCTTCCTTCCATCCGAGCGAAGAATTGGTTGAATATCTCTTGTTGTTTGCGGAGGAGATCGTCTTGCCTTTCCATCTGGGTTCTCAATTCAGTGAGAATGCCATCCATCTCTTCTCTGGTTAAATATGTTGATAGATAACCATGAGAGGAAGCCTCCCGGCTCGCCTCATTCCTCGGGCCTTCCGTACCAACGTCCTTATTACGAGAGAAGGTTCCATCCTTCTTTCATTTAACCATCGATTCAATAGCCGAGTAATCAGATTCCTTTCAAGCTAGATATTGAAGTAATATCGTGTGCCCCCTTCTTGGTGTGCCAAAATGTTAGACCGAAATCTGGGCCTAACTCCCAAATCCAACACGAAAACCTCACAATCACAGATTAATATAGAAAAGCAGTAAAATAAGAGGAGACCCAAGAGATTTTTATAGTGATTCGGCTCAATCCAAGCATACATCCACTTTATAATTTCTTAAATCCTAAGAAGCTATTACAATACTGTTTGCTTGCAGTTTATCCACGAAATCCTCGTGTTTACAATGAAAAGTAGCAAGAAAAGTAGAAGTTACATGAAATCCTTGTGTTATAATGTGGAATTTGGCTTCCTTATTGAGCCATGGTCTTGCGTGAAGTAAGAACAATTGCAAAAAGTCCAAAGATCGCCTCAAAAGGCCATGTTGTGGTGTATTTATAGGCGTAGAGGAGCTTTTGGGTGATCCGGTTCGGATGCCATGTGGCACACCCAGAGGAAATCTCAAAGAGTAATGGAGAACGTGGAAATATCTTTTCCAAATCGTGTTGGGCCAAGTGTCATCCGATCCGCATTTGTAGAAGGCGGTTATGGCAAGAGAATCGGTCAAACTTCATCTGCAGAAGCAGGTCCAAAGGGTCGGTTCGGCCCTCCGGTCCGAACCGATATAGGGTCATCAAACTGAAGACGTTGCGCACTTCTCTGCAAAATCCAAGGGGGAATCGGTTAGGCCTATCCCAATCCGACCCATGCCAGCTTTATATTGAAACCATCCAGTACTATCTGGTCCTCCTTGTCCCGAACCGAGCCAACATCTCCGATCCGATCTGAGAGGTCAAGCCAATTCCCAAATTCCAAGTTTCCGGTTCTGCATGCATTCACGGAAACAGGCGTAACTTCCAAACCATAAGCCTATTTTAGCCAGGCAAAAGCTCGATTTGAAGCTGATTAAGAGAGATAAAACAGTTAAAGAGATCTACTTTGTTATAGCTGTTTTCGGGCGTAAACGAGCTCGTCTAATAGGAGTTTTGGGCCAATTTTCGATTGTGACGCGACTTCAACCAAATCGCTTCACGTCTTCTGACGATATTCCTAATAGTTGAGCATATTTATTGGAAGAGACTTCGCGGGTAACTGCTTTGACTAAAAAGCAGGTCAACATTTCTCCCTCCAGAACATATCTTGCGGAATGAAGGAAGATGTGCTCTGGATAATCCATGAAATTCGAGGCCACACCGGGCCAGCCACCTACAAGTATAAACCATACCTGCAAAGAAAAGAAAGCAAATAGGTATGTCAAAACCCTTCAAAATTGATTACACTTTCGAGCATAAACCATGGTTGGGTGCTCGATTGAGCATAAACCATACTCGAGGGACGTTTGAATCATTCTGCCAAAACTTGGCGAAGGACCTAACCTTCTGGGTATAAGCCTCACTGGGAAGTTCAAACTGAGCATAAGCCGTGCTCGGGTTTTATTGAGTTCCTTTGCCAAATCCTGACAAGATCGTTCGTCATTCTTGAGTATAATCCATACTTATAAATTCAGTGGAGTACAATCCATACTCATGCCGAGATGTAGCTACACTTGCCAAAGCCTGACAAAACAGTCTGTCCCTAGGCATAATCCATGGCTAGGGGTAGGAAATAAGTATATGATATACTTTAATTGAGATTGAGAATCCTGCCACAACCTGACAAGACACTTAAATTCACCAAACGTAATCCATGTTCCGAAAGTCCCTCCTTATTCAATTTAAAGTACAAAACCAAAGCAAATCCTGTTTGGTTTGTCATCGAGTGCAAAGCACGCTTTGGAGCTAAATCCTAACCCCGAACGTGTGCACTCCGATATAGCCAATCGTAAAACAAAAAGAAAGAAAAGAGGCATATCTTAAATCCTAAGAAATGCTGAAAATGCAGAGTGATCCAATCTAGATCAGTTGACGATGAGCCAATGAGAGCTTGATCCAGGGTCGTTTCCTCTCCGGGGAGCAGGTGGTGGCAGCGCGGGTGCAGGTGCTGTAGGTTGCTATAACAACCCGTATTTTTGAATAACATGTTATAACATAAATGGAGGCAGAATTAAACTGTAAAATCTGAATCAAGGGAAACGGGCTGTGCCATTGCGTTCGTCTCGGAAAAATACACGAAATAGAGTCCGAGTTTTCGAAAATCGGAGTCCGTATGACCAAGATATGGCCTCGCGAAGTTTCACGAAAAATTCACAAATTAAAGTATACTTAATTAAGTGAAATGGGTTGCGCAGAGAAATATATATATATATATATATATATATATATATATATTGATATATATATATATATAATTGAAAATTTAATAAATAAATATGCAAAAATGTTCAAAACAGCGAATTGGAATAACCGAACCGGCCGATTTCTGAGGTCGACCCAAGCTCGCTGGGTCGACTAGGGGTTAATCCCGGGTGTTTGCTGTCAACCCGTGGGCCGATTCGCTCAAAGGAAGATTTTGCATTTGAATGGTTCTCATGGTTTAGCTTTAATCTAAAGGCCCTAGATGGTTCCTACACTTGACTTCTTCCCCAAGACATGCTTTGATGGCTTGGATTGAATCTAGGGTTAATCCTATGGCTAATACTATCCTAAAACTCTATAAAAAGACCCCTAAGCCTAGCCTAAATCATCATTATTCATTCCTACAACTAAACTATGCCAAATTTGTTCCTCTCATGGCCTCCACTCTCATGCTAAAATTCCTAAGTCTATCTATATGAGAGATTTTGAGTGCATACAAGTATTTTCAAGCTTGTATGAGTGTTCTTAGTTTGCATTCAAGTCAAGTTGCAACATTTCTCTTTCAAAGCAAGAGTTTTTATTGATTTGGCTCAAGGGTTTTTCATTTGGAGCTTGCATATTTGGGTTTTGCATAAGGGCTTCGTCTCAATCTTTATAATAAATAATTATTTGTGTCTTCATAGCATTGTAAGCCCTTTTCTACTTTCTTTTTATTGAACTCTAAAGTTAAATGAATGATGCAAGTTTGGTTGATCATTATATGCATGTTTGGTTGATCATTATATGCAAGTTTGGTTGATCATTATATGCAAGTTTGGTTGATCATTATGCAAGTTATGTATGACACATGTTGCCATGTTATGCAAGTTTGGGTTGATCATGTCATCATGTTATGCAAGTTTGGGTTGATCATGTTATCATGTTATGCAAGTTTGGGTTGATCATGTTATCATGTTATGCAAGTTTGGGTTGATCATGTTATCACGTTATGCGAGTTAAACTTGAGTTTATGACCTTAAAGCTTCAAGCTTTATGTTAAAGGTTGCATTTTGGCAACATGAAAGTTATCATATCCCTTATGATAACTTGCATGTGAGGCCAAATGCGAACTTCTAGCAACTTCTACATGTTATTTATCACCATGTATCACTCATATGCTAAATTTGGTTTTATGCATGATTTTGAAGCCTAATAATGAAATATGCAAGTATATGAACAAATGTACATCTCATATGCCACCATGATAAACTTGTGGCTTCAACACCTTTTTGTCATGATTATGCCAAGTTCCCTATTTTTATCCTTTATGCGTTGTTGCAATTATGTAAACGATGGGATTACGTTGGGGTTGGGTAACATAATGACATGAACATGGTTTTTATAACATAACGTGATATGTTAACTTGTAATTATGTTTTGGAAACATAATGGACATGACACTTAGAAAATATGAGTGTGGCCAACTCGAGGTTGGGTTGAGTTTGTAGCATAAATCTACTCGGACCCTCCCGGATTAACTAGTGGCTACAAACAATAGGACCCAATGTGAGAAGTTGGTCATGTTGTGCACGAACCCGAGGTTAGACCAGGTTGTGGTGTAAAGCTACCCGGACCCGCCCGGCTTAACTAGTAACCACAATAAGGTCTAATGTGAGAGGTTAAAGCACATTAAGTTAATGAATGCCTCCTGATTAGGGTTAAGTCATGGTCCACTTAATACTTAACTAATTTGGGCTTGATGGATTAATCGAGGTTAAGTCAGGAGCCTTGGGTACTCTTAACCAATTTAATCCACGTGTGGATCGGGTTAACCACATTTAACCCGTTAAGAAACCCTAGTTGCGTGGTCCTTTTCAGCAGTAACCTCCTTGGTAGTATCATAAGACCCTAGGACTAGGCTAGGGTGGGGCACGATTACTGGGTTGATTGTAAGAGACCAAAAGAGACGGCTGAATGATGCCCCGGTTGTTCAGGCGGACCATGGTCGTGCACATTAAGTCCAGAGTTGAACACGGGCACTGGTAGATTTGGACTGTGCATCATGGTATGGTGTCAGAGGGTTACACCATAGGGCCTGATACACCCTAGGGTGGACCCTGCACAGTCAACTACATTACATGATTAGGCCGCATGACACCGACACTTGACGAGTTAGGCTTATAGGGAGCCGATCGACTAGACCGAGTAGTTGGACCTTGATTTAGGTCACCTCATGATGTTGGGACAAGCTTGGGCCAAGGGGTCAATTCTTGTTTTTACTTGACATGTTAGAATGCTAGTACACCCGTGGTGCAAAACTTAACCTTGATTATGCGATGACACCTTTATCTATCTTGTTAGTTAATCACCATGCCAGTATGTTGTTATCCTTATGTAACAACCCGTATTTCTGATAACCTGTTATAACGTAAATCGAGGCAGAATTTAATTTATAAATCTGAATCAAGGGAAACGGGCTATGCCATTGCGTTCGTCTCGGAAAAATACGCGAAATAGAGTCCGAGTTTTCAAAAATCGGAGTCCGTATGATCCGATTAAGGTCCAATGAAGTTTTCAGAAAATTTCAAGTTCAAAACAGATTTCGAATTTCGGGTTCAAAATTCGAAAAACGGTCAGATTGGGCCAGGCGGGAAAATTCCCGCCAGAGCACCCAAGTCGACAGCCCTGTCGACTTGGGAGTCGACTTGGTTGGACCCAAGTCGACAGCCCTGTCGACTTGGCTGTCGACTTGGTTCAGCCGGGCAGTTTTGCCTGGTGCACCATTTTGGGGTTTTGGTTAGGTTTTGGGGCCAGATTTGGTTTTAAGGGCTGAGATTGGAATTAGGGTTTAATCCTAAGGTTGAAACTAAACCTAATCTCTATAAATACGCCCCTAACCTAACCCTAAATCATCATTATTCAACCCTACAACTAAACTATGGCAAAATTATTCCTCTCATGGCCTCCACTCTCTTCATATAATTCTAAGTTATTTCTATGAGAGATTTTCCATGCATACAAGTGTTTTCAAGCTTGTATGAGCATCATTAGCTTGCATTCAAGTCAAGTTTCCATATTTACATCATAAAGCAAGGGTTTTGATCATTTTGGCTCAAGGGTTTTTCTATTGGAGCTTGCATTTTGGGTTTATTTGATTGCATAAGGGCTTTGTCTCAATCTATATATATTTTTGTGTCTTCATAAGCATTGTAAGCCCTTTTCTACTTTCATATTTAAACTCTAAAGTTAAATGAATGATGCAAGTTTGGTTGATCATTATGATATGCAAGTTTGCCATGATATGCAAGTTTACTATGTCATGTTATGCAAGTTTGATATGTTATGATATGCAAGTTTATCATGTTATGTTATGCAAGTTTGCTATGTTATGATATGCAAGTTTGCCATGTTATGATATGCAAGTTTATCATGTTATGTTATGCAAGTTTGCTATGTTATGATATGCAAGTTTGCCATATGATATGCAAGTTATGTTATGCAAGTTTGGGTTGATCATTTTGCTCATGTTATCATGTTATGCAAGCTTATCTTGGGTTTATGAGCTTAAAGCTTCAAGCTTTATGCTAAAGGTTGCATTTTAGCAACATGTAAATTATCATATCCCTTATGATAACTTGCATGTGAGGCTAAATGCGAACTTATGGCAACTTCTACATGTCATTTATCACCATGTATCACTTATATGCTAAGTTTGGTTTTATGCATACTTTTGAGGCCTAATGATGCAATATGCAAGTATATGAACATATGTACATTTCATATGCCTCCATGTTAAACTTGTGGCTTCAACACCTTTATGTCATGATTATGCCAAGTTCCCTCTTTCTATCCTTTATGCGCTATTGCGATATGTAAGCGATGGGATTGCGTTTGGGGTTGGGTAACTTAAAAGACATGAAAACATAAGATTGGGAATTTACCTATTAAGTTAGGTCTACCCATTGGGAATTTACCTATTAAGTTAGGTCTACCCAAATGCTTGAAAACTTGTAATATGTTTTGTAAACATAATGGACATGACACTTAGAAAATATAAGTGTGACCAACTCGAGGTTGGGTTGAGTTTGTAGCGTAAAACTACCCGGAACCGACCGGCTTAACTAGTTGCTACAAACAATAGGACCCAATGTGAGAAGTTGGTCATGTTGTACCTTGAACCCGAGGTTAGACCAAGTTGTGGTGTAAAGCTACCCGGAACCGACCGGCTTAACTAGTAACCGCAACAAAGTCTAATGTGAGAGGTTAAGGCACATTAATTAATTAAAGCCTCATGATTAGGGTTAAGTCATGGTCCACTTAATACTTAACCAATTTGGACTTGGTGGATTAATCGGGGTTAAGTCGTGAACCCATCGTTACACTTAACCAGGTTAATCCATGATTAGTAAAAGGGTTAAGTTAACCTACACTTAGCCAATCTGAACTCGGTAATTTAACGAGGTTAAGTTGAACTATACTTAACCAATCCAACTCAGTAATTTGATAAGGCTGAGAACCGATTTGATACCTGGTCTGGATAAACTAACTTGATTGATAAATTAAACGAACCTGTTTTGCGGATCTATAGAACCCACACCAAGTTAGGCAAGTTTGTAAATCTGTTATCTGATCCGTTAGTCTGAAAACTGATCGTCTGAACTTTGTGTGTCTGAACTCTGTTAATAAGTTAATCTGAATCTGATAGTCTGGGGACACAATGGGGGAATACTTGTGTCATTTGTTGTTTGGGACCCATATTAGTCAGTAACCCTTTCTGGTATCAAAACTTTGACCCAACTGTAGGTAGGGTCCGGGCACGCTTACTGAACTAATTATAAGTGGTTCATTCTGATAATGGCGATGGGTGTTGATGGTGCGTTCCAACCGGGTCATGTGCGTGCATGGATCCCGGTCTGCCTCTGAGGATGTAAGACGCCGTGACATCTGTAAATATGCCTGTGCCAATTGGTTACCACTTTAGGGAGTGATACACCCTATCGTGGGGCCGACATAGGGTATTTATGTATTAGGGAGCCGATCGCTTGGGTAGGATTTAGGGTACACTTAGCTCTGTCTGATTCTGTCGGTACCGTCTGTTTTGTTGGGTGGTAACACCCGTCTGTTTCTGCGTGGTACCATTCTGCTAGGGTGGTAAAGGCCCATTATTGTTAGCATTCCGTTTCTGTACTTTATCTGTTTGGGTTGTAAAAGCCCATTTTCCCCAAACTCTATCTCTGTATGGACCATTCTGTTCCGTCCTGTTTCGATGTAAACATTGGGGTAACACCTAATCCTATTATACTAGAATTGGTACCAAGAAGTTGGATCTTGATTTAAGTCAAACACCTGATACCGGGCCAAGTTTAGGCCAAGGGATAAATTCTTGTTTATTCAAGTCATTTTAGTTTGCTAGTACACCTGTGGTGCAAAAACCTTAAACCTGATTATGCGATGACACCTTTATCTACCTTGTTAGTTAATCATCATGCTAGTATGTTGTTATCCTTATGTTCATCCCTGCTTCTCATGCCAGTTAACTTTATCAGTTTACATTGATTGTAGTAGGGCTTACTCAGTCTTTTTGACTGACCTGTTTTTCTTTCGCCTCTTTTCTTCCGTTTCCCCCCCAGGTTCTCAGGGTAGGAATATTGGAGCTTAGCTTGGATTTCTGATCGCTTTCTTGTGGGATTTTAGCTCATGTACGGTCTTGACATGAAGCTAGCTATGGTTATCACTTATTTTGGGGATAGTACTTATGTATTGCAGTTTTTCAGTGATGTTGTTTTTATCTAGACTTATGTATTTGGAAAGTTGACATTATGTTGTACCAGACTTGTTTTGAAATAGTTTGAAATCTTCCGCTGTTTTACTCATTTTATTTACTCTGTTTACATATATACATATGTTCTTGTTCTGCCTTGATATATCATTATGCATGTTTACCTGATTCAAACACCCCTCCAAAGTCAGAGTGCTTGCAAGAGCCACCCTGACGGAGGTGGGGTGTCACATTTGGTATCAGAGCATATGGTTTACGAGAAGGAACAAAAAAGTTTTTAAAACTTTTGGAAAACTATTTTCAAAACCAAGTATAAAGTATTTTCCAAAGAAAAGTCTAGTTTATTTTAAAGGCTATTCCCAAAAAAGCCATTAGCAAAATTCCTTCGTTTTTCTCCATTCTGAATCTGTCTTTTTCTTCGTTTTCAGTATGGCCAATAACTTTGCTATTCCTGAGGGAGTACACGTACCTGTTTGGTATAGGAGACTTTTGGAGGCTAGGGCGACCGAAGCCGGCCCTGCAGATGTTCCTCCTCCTCCTCCTCCGGTAGTTAATGTTCCTCCTCCTCCTCCTCCAGTAGTTAATGTTCCTCCTCCTATCGCTGAGGTTCCTCTTCCTCCTCCCCCTCAGCATCCTCCAGTAGAGTTCACGAAGATTTGCAAGGACTTCAAAGCAATGGGTGGCAAGAACTTTCTAGGTACCGAGACTTTTGTAGAGGCCCGTAATTGGTTGAAAGAGACCGAGGATTTATTCGCTATCTTTGGATTGGATGATCAGAGAAAGATCTTGTTGGCGGTTTGGCTTATGAAGGATGAAGCCGCTTATTGGTGGGAGATCACCACCGCGACTAGGCCCGTTGAGACTTGGGCCGATTTCAGGACAAGATTCGGGCTTAAGTTTCTGTCTTCTGCTAAAGAGAATTTGCAAATGGAGAAGTTTATTGCTTTGAAGCAAGGAGACATGTCTGTCAAAAAATATGTGAACAAGTTCAATCAGTTAGCTCGTTTTGGCTTGGATATGGTGAGTACTACTCAGAAGAAGGCTCTTCGTTTTGCTAGAGGATTGAATGAGCCGTTACAGGAGTTAGCTATGTCTCATGTGCCCATGGGGGCCACGTTTGAGAGTTTGGTAGATATGGCCCTACTCAATGAAGAGAACAGGAGTGCAAAGAAGGAGGTCAAGGTGAATGAGTCTCAAAACAAGAAAACAGGGCCCAAAAAGAAAATGCAAAAGAAGGAGGAGAAGTCTGAAGATAAGAAGGAAAAGAAGTGCTTTACTTGTGGAAGCTCAACTCATCTAAACAAGGATTGCAGAAAGAGGAAGGGCACTTGCTTTAACTGTGGAGAGATGGGACACTTCACTAGGGACTGCCCGAAGAAGAAAGGGACTACATCGGAAGGAACGGTGAATACTCGCATGGCGAGTGAATAGATTAGGGCTAGAATAATTTGTCTGTAGGATGTTTAATTTTCCTTGTCTGATTTTCAGTTTGAAACTCTTTTTCTGGTATTTTGATTCTGTAATGGAAACTCGGTACTTTAATGCTAGTCTTGCTTCTGATCTGGTAATAGTCTCAAACTCCCTGAGAGTTATAACTCATCTGTTTGTGATAAATTGGGGTTTGAGAGTATCTGTGTTGGGCATGAGGGTGACTATGACGAATACATTCTGGGTTTCTACCATGCTTAGTTTCCTAAGAATCATTTGTGGAAATCTGATCTGTACTAGTAGTCTGTAAGTATATGTACCAAGTTTTTGTTTTATCTATACTCGCTTCCATCACTCGACTGTATCTTGTTGAGATAGGAATCCTATGGATGTAAACATGTGTTTGAGACATGTTATGGTTGATGGTTGCAAGTGGATGCAAGTGGTTGCTAGTGGTTGCTCGTGGATGCATAAACACACACTAGGCACTAGATCAGCTTGAAATACACTCTTATATTGCATATGGACGTGTGTACATTTTCAATTCTTATGGTTGCAAGATGGTTATTTCAGCACATGGATGTATGGACGAATGTTTGTGCACACATATAGTATTATATGATTAGGACTATTTGCATACATAATGGATTCATTTCACTAACATACTTTGCATTGATGATCTTTGCATTAGATAAGAACATATACACACACCTTTTGCATATGTTCATACCGCATTAGAATCTTTAAGGACAATGATTGCTCGTGAATGATGATTTGAGTAGATGGATGATGGATGGTAGGATGCGTTCTTCCTAACTTGAAGATTTCAAGGATGAAATCCTTTAAGGAGGGGAGAATGTAACAACCCGTATTTCTGATAACCTGTTATAACTTAAATTGAGGCAGAATTTAATTTATAAATCTGAATCAAGGGAAACGGGCTATGCCATTGCGTTCGTCTCGGAAAAATACGCGAAATAGAGTCCGAGTTTTCGAAAATCGAAGTCCGTATGATCCGATTAAGGCCCAATGAAGTTTTCAGAAAATTTCAAGTTCAAAACAGATTTCGAATTTCGGGTTCAAAATTCGAAAAACGGTCAGATTGGGCCAGGCGGGAAAATTCCCGCCAGAGCACCCAAGTCGACAGCCCTGTCGACTTGGGAGTCGACTTGGTTGGACCCAAGTCGACAGCCCTGTCGACTTGGCTGTCGACTTGGTTCAGCCGGGCAGTTTTGCCTGGCGCACCATTTTGGGGTTTTGGTTAGGTTTTGGGGCCAGATTCGGTTTTAAGGGCTGAGATTGGAATTAGGGTTTAATCCTAAGGTTGAAACTAATCCTAATCTCTATAAATAAGCCCCTAACCTAACCCTAAATCATCATTATTCAACCCTACAACTAAACTATGGCAAAATTATTCCTCTCATGGCCTCCACTCTCTTCATAAAACTCTAAGTTATTTCTATGAGAGATTTTCCATACATACAAGTGTTTTCAAGCTTGTATGAGCATCATTAGCTTGCATTCAAGTCAAGTTTCCATATTTACATCATAAAGCAAGGGTTTTGATCATTTTGGCTCAAGGGTTTTTCTATTGGATCTTGCATTTTGGGTTTATTTGATTGCATAAGGGCTTTGTCTCAATCTATATATATTTTTGTGTCTTCATAAGCATTGTAAGCCATTTTCTACTTTCATATTTAAACTCTAAAGTTAAATGAAAGATGCAAGTTTGGTTGATCATTATGATATGCAAGTTTGCCATGATATGCAAGTTTACTATGTCATGTTATGCAAGTTTGATATGTTATGATATGCAAGTTTATCATGTTATGTTATGTTATGCAAGTTTGCTATGTTATGATATGCAAGTTTGCCATGTTATGATATGCAAGTTTATCATGTTATGTTATGCAAGTTTGCTATGTTATGATATGCAAGTTTTCCATATGATATGCAAGTTATCTTATGCAAGTTTGGGTTGATCATTTTGCTCATGTTATCATGTTATGCAAGCTTATCTTGGGTTTATGACCTTAAAGTTTCAAGCTTTATGCTAAAGGTTGCATTTTGGCAACATGTAAGTTATCATATCCCTTATGATAACTTGCATGTGATGCTAAATGCGAAGTTATGACAACTTCTACATGTCATTTATCACCATGTATCACTTATATGCTAAGTTTGGTTTTATGCATACTTTTGAGGCTTAATGATGCAATATGCAAGTATATGAACATATGTACATTTCATATGCCACCATGTTAAACTTGTGGCTTCAACACCTTTATGTCATGATTATGCCAAGTTCCCTCTTTCTATCCTTTATGCGCTATTGCGATATGTAAGCGATGGGATTGCGTTTGGGGTTGGGTAAACTTAAAAGTCATGAAAACATAAGATTGGGAATTTACCTATTAAGTTAGGTCTACCCATTGGGAATTTACCTATTAAGTTAGGTCTACCCAAATGCTTGAAAACTTGTAATATGTTTTGTAAACATAATGGACATGACACTTAGAAAATATAAGTGTGACCAACTCGAGGTTGGGTTGAGTTTGTAGCGTAAAACTACCCGGAACCGACCGGCTTAACTAGTTGCTACAAACAATAGGACCCAATGTGAGAAGTTGGTCATGTTGTACCTTGAACCCGAGGTTAGACCAAGTTGTGGTGTAAAGCTACCCGGAACCGACCGACTTAACTAGTAACCGCAACAAAGTCTAATGTGAGAGGTTAAGGCACATTAATTAATTAATGCCTCATGATTAGGGTTAAGTCATGGTCCACTTAATACTTAACCAATTTGGACTTGGTGGATTAATCGGGGTTAAGTCGTGAACCCATCGTTACACTTAACCAAGTTAATCCATGATTAGTAAAAGGGTTAAGTTAACCTACACTTAGCCAATCTGAACTCGGTAATTTAACGAGGTTAAGTTGAACTATAATTAACCAATCCAACTCAGTAATTTGATAAGGCTGAGAACCGATTTGATACCTGGTCTGGATAAACTAACTTGATTGATAAATTAAACGAACCTGTTTTGCGGATCTATAGAACCCACACCAAGTTAGGCAAGTTTGTAAATCTGTTATCTGATCCGTTAGTCTGAAAACTGATCGTCTGAACTTTGTATGTCTGAACTCTGTTAATAAGTTAATCTGAATCTGATAGTCTGGGGACACAATGGGGGAATACTTGTGTCATTTGTTGTTTGGGACCCATATTAGTCAGTAACCCTTTCTGGTATCAAAACTTTGACCCAACTGTAGGTAGGGTCCGGGCACGCTTACTGAACTAATTATAAGTGGTTCATTCTGATAATGGCGATGGGTGTTGATGGTGCGTTCCAACCGGGTCATGTGCGTGCATGGATCCCGGTCTGCCTCTGAGGATGTAAGACGCCGTGACATCTGTAAATATGCCTGTGCCAATTGGTTACCACTTTAGGGAGTGATACACCCTATCGTGGGGCCGACATAGGGTATTTATGTATTAGGGAGCCGATCGCTTGGGTAGGATTTAGGGTACACTTAGCTCTGTCTGATTCTGTCGGTACCGTCTGTTTTGTTGGGTGGTAACACCCGTCTGTTTCTGCGTGGTACCATTCTGCTAGGGTGGTAAAGGCCCATTATTGTTAGCATTCCGTTTCTGTACTTTATCTGTTTGGGTGGTAAAAGCCCATTTTCCCCAAACTCTATCTCTGTATGGACCATTCTGTTCCGTCCTGTTTCGATGTAAACATTGGGGTAACACCTAATCCTGTTATACTAGAATTGGTACCAAGAAGTTGGATTTTGATTTAAGTCAAACACCTGATACCGGGCCAAGTTTAGGCCAAGGGATAAATTCTTGTTTATTCAAGTCATGTTAGTTTGCTAGTACACCTGTGGTGCAAAAACCTTAAACCTGATTATGCGATGACACCTTTATCTACCTTGTTAGTTAATCGTCATGCTAGTATGTTGTTATCCTTATGTTCATCCCTGCTTCTCATGCCAGTTAACTTTATCAGTTTACATTGATTGTAGTAGGGCTTACTCAGTCTTTTTGACTGACCTGTTTTTCTTTCGCCTCTTTTCTTCCGTTTCCCCCCCAGGTTCTCAGGGTAGGAATATTGGAGCTTAGCTTGGATTTCTGATCGCTTTCTTGTGGGATTTTAGCTCATGTACGGTCTTGACATGAAGCTAGCTATGGTTATCACTTATTTTGGGGATAGTACTTATGTATTGCAGTTTTTCAGTGATGTTGTTTTTATCTAGACTTATGTATTTGGAAAGTTGACATTATGTTGTACCAGACTTGTTTTGAAATAGTTTGAAATCTTCCGCTGTTTTACTCATCTTATTTACTCTGTTTACATATATACATATGTTCTTGTTCTGCCTTGATATATCATTATGCATGTTTACCTGATTCAAACACCCCTCCAAAGTCAGAGTGCTTGCAAGAGCCACCCTGGAGGAGGTGGGGTGTCACACCTTATGTTCATCTCAGCTTCTCATGGCAGTTAACTTTACTAGTTCATAGACAGATAGTAGTAGGGCTTACCAGTCTTTTTGACTGACCTGTTTTCTTTCGCCTCTTTTCTTCCTTTCCCCCCCCTCAGGTTCTCTGGGTGGGAACATTGGAGCTTAGCTTGGATCTTTACATCTTGCTTACTGGATTTGCTCATGTACGGTTTTGGACATTGAGCTAGCTATGGTTTATCACTTCATTTTGGGGATAGTACTTTATGTATTTCAGTTTTTCAGTTTATGCTTTTATCTAGACTTTGTTGTTGGAAAATAATGACCAAGTACTTTTTTGTAACATGACTATGGTTTTGAAATGCTAAGTTTTATCCGCTGCTTTACTACTTTGTTTTACTTATATGTTCTGTCTTGTGGTATCTGCATGCATGTTTACCTTGTTTAACGCCCCTCCAAAGCTAGTGTCCTTGCAAGAGTGGCACTGGTGGAGGTGGGGTGTTACATTTGGTATCAGAGCATAAGGTTTACAAGATTTGAGAAAAAGTGTTTTTAAAACTTACCTTTTGAAGAACTATTTTCAAAACCAATTAAGTATTTTCCAAGAAAAATCTAGTTTATTTTAAAAGGCTATTCCCCAAAAGCCATAGCACTATCCTTCGTTTCTTCATTCTGAATCTATCCTTTTCTTCGTTTTAGTATGGCCGATCGCTTTAACATCCCGGAAGGCGTACAAGTACCCGTCTGGTTCCGAAGATTTATGGAGGCAAGGGCGAATGAAGCCGGCCCCGTGAACATTCCTCCTCCTTCCCCCGTCGCTAACGTCTCTCCTTCTCCCGTAGCTGAGGTTCCTCCTCCCCCTCAGCATCCGCAAGAGGATTTCGCAAAGCTTTGCAAAGATTTTAAGACGATGGGTTGCAAGAATTTTGTCGGAACAGAGACTTCTGTGGAGGCAAGAAACTGGTTAAAAGAAACTGAAGACCTCTTTGCTATCTTTGATGTGGAAGATCGTAGGAAAGTTCTGTTGGCGGTATGGCTATTGAAAGGGGAAGCTGCTTATTGGTGGGTAGTCACCACCACTACTAGACCAATTGAGACTTGGGATGACTTTAGGAGAAGGTTTGGACTAAAGTTTCTATCATCGACAGAAGAGAATCTTCAGATGGAGAAGTTCCTATCTCTAAAGCAAGGGGACATGACAGTTAGGGAATACGTGGATATGTTTAATCAACTTGCTCAGTTCGGTCTAGAATTGGTAAACACAGCTCGGAAGAAGGCCCTACACTTTGCTCTAGGATTGAATGAGCCATTGCGCGGTTTGGCTATTTCTCATATACCCCTGGGGGCAACTTTCGAGAGTTTGGTGAATATGGCCCTACTTCAAGAGGGAGATAAGAGTAGCAAGAAGGAGGTCAAGGCAAATGAGTCTCAAGGCGAGAAGGTAGATTCCGGAAAAGGAGGCAAGAACAACAATAGCAAGAACAACAAGTCAAGAGAAAGGAGGAAGTGCAACTTCTGTGGGATTACTGGACACATAGCCAAAGACTGTAGGAAGAAGAAAAGGAAGTTGGGGAGATGCTTTCATTGCGGAGAGTCTGGACATTTTAGCAAGGATTGCCCCAAGAAGCAAGGACAAGGGCAAGGACAAACTCAGCAAGTAAGACCCTCTGGAGGGAAATTGCAGGCTCTCCTCGCTCTTCCAGCTTTTGATCGAGGTAGAGTTTTTATAGAAATTCATGTTTACATTTCTGATTTTCCTGTTTGCACCTTATTTGATTCTGGCGCATCGCATAGTTTTATATCTTCTGATATTGTTGAAAGTTTGCACCTAAGTACTAGCTTAGTTGAGGATCCCGTTTGTGTTTCAAATCCAATTGGGGGTTCCACCCATCTACCTGTGGTTTGTATGGATTTGAAAATCTCTATCTTGAGCATAGAATTCATGTGTAATGTTTAGGTTCTCAGGTTTATGGGATACGGGTTGATTTTGGAGGTGGACTGGTTGTCCAGTTATGGAGCCATTCTTGACTGTGAGCATAGGGTAGTGAGGCTCATGACTCTCCTCGGTAATACCCTAGAAATTTCTTGTAACCCTAGAGGTCCCGACATGTTATGTTATCTTGAATCTCTCGACTCGTCCATCGATGATCTGAAATCTGTAAGGGTGGCCCGAGACTATCCAGATGTCTTTGAAGAAGTTAGGGGGTTACCCCCTAAACGAGAGATAGATTTCCGCATTTATCTAGTTGATAATGCCAAGCTAGTATCATTGCCAGTTAGGCACATGGCTCCACGTGAGAGAAGGGAGCTCAGTAAGCAAATCAAGGAGTTGCTTGAGAAAAATTTTATTAGGCGAAGCATTTCTGAATGGGGTGCTCCGGTGGTATTCACCACTAAGGAAGATGGTTCGCTTCGTCTATGTGTTGATTATCGAGAGTTGAACAAGCTGACAAAGAAGAATAGGCACCCATTACCGAGGATGGATAATCTCTTTTGGTGCTTCTGTTTTCTCTCAACTCGATCTAGCCACCGGATTCCATCAGCTTAGAGTAGCTGAGGATAGCATTGATAAAACTGCGTTTAGGACCCCAGATGGATTCTTTGAATGGCTTGTCATGCCATTCGGTTTGACTAATGCACCCGCATACTTCGTAGACTTGATGAGTAGGGTGTTCAGGGAGTTCCTTAACAAGTTTGTTGTTGTCTTCGTGGATGATATTCTGATCTTCTCAAAGGATGAGGAAGAACATGCAAGGCATCTCAAGGAAGTGATGGATATGCTTAGAGCGCATCAGATGAAAGCCAAGTTTTCCAAATGTCATTTTTGGAGAAGGGAAGTTCGGTTTCTTGGACATATAGTTTCTAAGCAAGGCATAGCGGTGGATCCCGCGAAAGTGGTTGTGGTTCAAGATTGGAAGACTCCTAGGAATGCAACCGAAGTAAGGAGCTTTCTCGGTTTGGCGGGCTACTATAGGAAGTTCATCATGGACTTCGCTAAGATTTCGGCCCCTCTTACTAAGTTGACGAAGAAGAACTTAGTCTTTGCATGGGACTGGGAGTGTGAACTTGCTTTTCAAAGGCTCAAGAGAGCCCTTACCTCAGCTCTAGTTTGGCAACGTGGATTGGCACTGTTTTCAAGAGATAGCTTTCTGCATGGGATACCGTATAATATGTAAATGAGATCCAAGATTCACTAACGAATCTTAGAAAGATTGCACGAAACCATGAGCACACAGTTATGTTTAAGCCAAGTATTTTAGGCAAAGAATAAGTGGAAGTGGAACGAGAGGCAACGGTGAAATGAGTTCTAACTCATGTTTTGGGAACAAGAATTAAGAACTACAGAATTACGAAGTTAAAAGACGGTCAGGGCACGATGGGATTAAGCACAAGAAAATTCGGCTTAGAAGATCGAAGACTAGATACGTGCATTTAATCTCTTTCTAAGAGTATATCCTTGATCCCTATTGTTCCGTAGAGCTTACTCGCATGCTATCTTTTAAGTATATCCTCTCGGTCCTATCCTCAATCTTAGATCTGTTGCAAACCCCCTAAGGAGTATGACTAGCCTATTTGTGATATATGGTTGGGGTGAAGAAGTTCGTCACCAAACTATTTGGGCTTATGGGATATGGGTAATAATTGATAGACTTACGAGGAGAACCCATTTTTCCGGTGAAGAGCAAGAGGACCGTATCATGGCTAGCATCTGTTTATCTTTAAGAGATAGTATGGTTGCATGGAGTTTCTTCTAGCATAGTTAGCGATCGTGACCCAATTTTCACTAGCCAGTTCTGGAATAGTTTGCAAGAAGCGATGGGTACGCGATTGAATTTGAGTACAGCCTACCACACCCAGACAGATGGCCAAACCGAAAGGGTGAATAGAGTGCTAGAAGATCTTTTGAGGCTCTGTGTTCTTGACTTTGGTAGTACTTGGGAAGACCACCTTCCCCTTGTAGAGTTCGCTTATAATAATAGCTATCAAGCCAGCATAGGGATGGCACCATTTGAAGCTTTGTATGGGAGGCCGTGTAGGTCACCAACTTGTTGGTGGGAGACAACAGATAGACTTATACTTGGGCCCGATATGATACGGGACACATCTGAGAAAGTTGAATTAGTGAGAAGAAAGATGAAAGCGGCCCAAGACAGACAGAAATCCTATGCTGACAGACGAAGATGCAACTTGGGAAACCGAGGAGAAGATGCGTGGGCTTTATCCATTTCCTTTTGAGGGTACATTCTCGATCTCTTTTCCTAGCTAGCATATCTTTCTTTTTGCTATCCGCGTTTATCCTGTTTTTCTAATTATCTTGTTAATCATGTTATGAGGACCTTAGGTAGAAACCCTTTGGATGAAACATGTATTTGAAACATGTTGTGCTTGATGGTTGCAAGTGGTTGCAAGTGTTTGCACGTGGATACTCGTGGATGCATGATACACATTAGGCACTAAGATCGGCTCACACGCTTTCATACCGTATTTGCATGAGTGTTTATGCTTATTCATGGATGAAACTTGTTATGCTATCACGTGGATGTTGCATATGGATGAATGTTATGTGCACTCATGTAGAGACTATGAGTTATGTTAGGAATTTGCATACATATGGACTCATTTCACTAACATGCTTTGCATTAAGGAGGTTTACTGAATCGGTAACCGCCTGATTTTTACATTAGATAAGTACATATACACAAACCTTTGCATATGATCATACAACATTTAGAATCCTTTAAGGACAATGACTGCACGTGGATGATGTTTTGAGTAGATGGGTGATGGATGGTAGGATACGCTCTTCCTAACTTGGAGATTTCGGGGACGAAATCCTTTAAGGAGGGGAGAATGTAACAACCCGTAATTTTGAATAACATGTTATAACATAAATGGAGGCAGAATTAAACTGTAAAATCTGAATCAAGGGAAACGGGCTGTGCCATTGCGTTCGTCTTGGAAAAATACGCGAAATAGAGTCCGAGTTTTCGAAAATCGGAGTCCGTATGACCAAGATATGGCTTCGCGAAGTTTGACGAAAAATTCACAAATTAAAGTATACTTAATTAAGTGAAATGGGTTGCGCAGAGAAATATATATATATATATATATATATATTGATATATATATATAATTGGAAATTTAATAAATAAATATGCAAAAATGTTCAAAACAACGAATTGGGAGAGGGGAATAACCGAACCGGCTGATTTTTGAGGTCGACCCGAGCCCGCGGGGTCGACTAGGGGTTAATTCAGGGTGTTTGGCTGTCAACCCGTGGGCCGATTCGCTCAAATGCAGATTTTGCATTTGAATTGTTCTCATGGTTCAGCTTTAATCTAAAGGCCCTAGATGGTTCCTACACTTGACTTCTTCCCCAAGACATGCTTTGATGGCTTGGATTGAATCTAGGGTTAATCCTATGGCTAATACTATCCTAAAACTCTATAAAAAGACCCCTAAGCCTAGCCTAAATCATCATTATTCATTCCTACAACTAAACTATGCCAAATTTGTTCCTCTCATGGCCTCCACTCTCATGCTAAAATTCCTAAGTCTATCTATATGAGAGATTTTGAGTGCATACAAGTATTTTCAAGCTTGTATGAGTGTTCTTAGTTTGCATTCAAGTCAAGTTGCAACATTTCTCTTTCAAAGCAAGAGTTTTTATTGATTTGGCTCAAGGGTTTTTCATTTGGAGCTTGCATATTTGGGTTTTGCATAAGGGCTTCGTCTCAATCTTTATAATAAATAATTATTTGTGTCTTCATAGCATTGTAAGCCCTTTTCTACTTTCTTTTTATTGAACTCTAAAGTTAAATGAATGATGCAAGTTTGGTTGATCACTATGCAAGTTTGGTTGATCATTATATGCAAGTTTGGTTGATCATTATATGCAAGTTTGGTTGATCATTATGCAGGTTATGTATGACACATGTTGCCATGTTATGCAAGTTTGGGTTGATCATGTCATCATGTTATGCAAGTTTGGGTTGATCATGTTATCATGTTATGCAAGTTTGGGTTGATCATGTTATCATGTTATGCAAGTTTGGGTTGATCATGTTATCATGTTATGCGAGTTAAACTTGAGTTTATGACCTTAAAGCTTCAAGCTTTATGTTAAAGGTTGCATTTTGGCAACATGAAAGTTATCATATCCCTTATGATAACTTGCATGTGAGGCCAAATGCGAACTTCTAGCAACTTCTACATGTTATTTAACACCATGTATCACTCATATGCTAAGTTTGGTTTTATGCATGCTTTTGAAGCCTAATAATGCAATATGCAAGTATATGAACATATGTACATCTCATATGCCACCATGTTAAACTTGTGGCTTCAACACCATTTTGTCATGATTATGCCAAGTTCCCTATTTTATCCTTTATGCGTTGTTGCGATTATGTAAATGATGGGATTACGTTGGGATTGGGTAACATAATGACATGAACATGGTTTTTATAACATAACGTGATATGTTAACTTGTAATTATGTTTTGGAAACATAATGGACATGACACTTAGAAAATATGAGTGTGGCCAACTCGAGGTTGGGTTGAGTTTGTAGCATAAATCTACCCGGACCCGCCCGGCTTAACTAGTGGCTACAAACAATAGGACCCAATGTTAGAAGTTGGTCATGTTGTGCACGAACCCGAGGTTAGACCAGGTTGTGGTGTAAAGCTACCCGGACCCGCCCGGCTTAACTAGTAACCACAACAAGGTCTAATGTGAGAGGTTAAAGCACATTAAGTTAATGAATGCCTCCTGATTAGGGTTAAGTCATGGTCCACTTAATACTTAACTAATTTGGGCTTGATGGATTAATCGAGGTTAAGTCAGGAGCCTTGGGTACTCTTAACCAATTTAATCCACGTGTGGATCGGGTTAACCACATTTACCCCGTTAAGAAACCCTAGTTGCGTGGTCCTTTTCAGCAGTAACCTCCTTGGTAGTATCATAAGACCCTAGGACTAGGCTAGGGTGGGGCACGATTACTGGGCTGATTGTAAGAGACCAAAAGAGACGGCTGAATGATGCCCCGGTTGTTCAGGCAGACCATGGTCGTGCACATGAAGTCCGGAGTTGAACACGGGCACCGGTAGGTTTGGACTGTGCATCATGGTATGGTGTCAAAGGGTTACACCATAGGGCCTGATACACCCTAGGTTGGACCCTGCACAGTCAACAACATTACATGATTATGCCGCATGACACTGACACTTGACGAGTTAGGCTTATAGGGAGCCGATCGACTAGACCGAGTAGTTGGACCTTGATTTAGGCCACCTCATGATGTTGGGCCAAGCTTGGGCCAAGGGATCAATTCTTGTTTTTACTTGACATGTTAGAATGCTAGTACACCCGTGGTGCAAAACTTAACCTTGATTATGCGATGACACCTTTATCTATCTTGTTAGTTAATCACCATGCCAGTATGTTGTTATCCTTATGTTCATCTCAGCTTCTCATGACAGTTAACTTTACTAGTTCATAGAAAGATAGTAGTAGGGCTTACCAGTCTTTTTGACTGACCTGTTTTCTTTCTCCTCTTTTCTTCCGTTCCCCCCCCTCAGGTTCTCAGGGTGGGAACATTGGAGCTTAGCTTGGATCTTTACAGCTTGCTTACTGGATTTGCTCATGTACGGTTTTGGACATTGAGCTAGCTATGGTTTATCACTTCATTTTGGGGATAGTACTTTATGTATTTCAGTTTTTCAGTTTATGCTTTTATCTAGACTTTGTTGTTGGAAAATAATGACCAAGTACTTTGTTGTAACATGACTATGGTTTTGAAATGCTAAGTTTTATCCGTTGTTTTACTACTCTGTTTTACTTATATGTTCTGTCTTGTGGTATCTGCATGCATATTTACCTTGTTTAACGCCCCTCCAAAGCTAGTGTCCTTGCAAGAGTGGCACTGGTGGAGGTGGGGTGTTACAGTTGCTTCACATACTCGGGTAGCTCTCCACATCTAACCCGTTCCTCAATCAAGTCTCACAAGTGCATACAATCATTTGTGTCATTTCCGTCAATATCATGAAATATGCAGTATTATCTAGAATAGCGTTCTCTTTGCGATGGCTCCCTCCTAGGAAGCTTTGGATAAGAGACGTCACTGTTTGTGTTCATGCAGATGTTAGTCAAGGTCGAATTGAGTTCGGTGTACTTTTCATATTTGGGCCCTCTCCTGGGCTAAGCGTTGCGGTCATTCATGACAATAGCTTTACCTTTTCCTTTTCCAGAATTAGACGGTTTCTTGTCTTTGAGCATGTTGACATCGAGAATTTTCTTTTCAGACGTTGCGTCTTCTTCACGCAGAAATCTATCCAACTCAGGGTAGAATTCGCTGGGATTCCGCGGGGGGTCTCGGTACAAGGATTATTTGAACTCCGAGTTGTCCAGAACGCCGAATACTACTGCCATCAATACCACAGATGTCTCAGGTCCAACGACTGATGTTGCTGCAATGTTGAACTGTTCCAAAAATGAATGCAGAGTTTCTCTAGGTCTCTGCTTGATTGTTGTGAGTGACATGACATTCTTGGGTCATGCGATGTGGAACCGAAATTGTTCAATAAAGCGTGCGACCAACATGTTCCAAATGTTGATTGATTCCGGTCCTGGCTGCCGAGTCCACATGGTTGCTATATCAGTCAGAAAGAGGGGAAAACATTTATCCATGATGTTTTCCGAAGCTGATTGAACTTCCTTATGTCATTTGTAGTGCATCAGGTGCACGGTATGATCTATACTACCGTTGTAGGGCTCCAATTGTGGAAGTTTGAAATCTGGGGGATTGCAAGAATTCCTGATTTCTTGTGTGAATGGATTGTGATTGACATCATCCATGTCACTCTGGTAAGTGCAACCTCTGGAGAGGCGTTGAATGAGATTGGCGTGCCGGTCGCCTTCAAAAAGCTGTTGCCGATAGCCAAGACCAGAGCTGGTGCCCCCAGCATTGCCTTCAGAAATGTTCGGAAAAGCATTGGGAACTTGGAAGACCATTCGGTTCGGTTCAGAGGTGCCACCCTGATGTGGCTCGGGGAAATGAGGAGGTTCGTAGTGATGTGCATGGTTCGGGTCAGATATTCCGATCTGACCCGGTTCTGGTCCTCTATTCCGAGCATTTTCTTATTGCGTTGAATTTCGGAGTTGCGTTGTTTTATTTCCTATTCGAACCGGAGCAGTTGTTGGCCACGCCAAGCCTATTCTAGTGACGTTTCCATCCAAGACGTTATGTGTTGGAGCTGCGAGTTGTTGAGGGGGATTGTCCCTAAGTTTATTAAGATTTGAGCCCTCTCCGGCTCGGATCGGACCCGAACCGATCTGGTTCGCAGCTGCTGCTGGGGCTGATTCTATTCCATTTCACATGAGTTGTGCGTTGCCGCAGGCCCTTCCTTCCATCCGAGCGAAGAATCGGTGGATCATCTCCTATTGTTTGCGGAGGAGATCATCTTTCCGTGCCATCTGGGTTCACAATTCAGTGAGAATGCCATCCATCTCTTCTCTGGTTAAGTATGCCGATAAATCACCATGAGAGGAAGCCACCTGCCTTGTCTCATTCCTCGCGCCTTCTGTACCAACGTCCTCATTACGAGAGAAGGTTCCATCTTTCTTTTGTTTAACCATCGATCCAACTGCCGAGCAAACCGATTACTTTCAAGCTAGAGATTGAAGTAATATCGTGTGCCCGCTTCCTGGCGCGCCAAAATGTTAGACCGAAATCTAGGCCACACACCCAAATCCAATGCAAAAACCTCACAGTCACAGATCAATATAGAAAAGAAGTAAAATAAGAGGAGACACATGAGATTTTTATGGTGGTTCGGCTCAACCCAAGCCTACGTCCACTTTATAGTTTCTTAAATCCTAAGAAGCTATTACAATACTGTTTTCTTGGGGTTTATAAACGAAATCGTCATGTTTACAATGAAAAGTAGCAAGAAAAGTGGAAGTTATACACGAAATCCTCGTGTTATAATGTGGAATTTGGCTTCCTTACTGAGCCATGGCCTTGCGTGTAGTAAGAACAAGTGCCAAAAGTCCAAAGATCTCCTCAAATGGCCATGTTATGGTGTATTTATATGCGTAGAGGAGTTTCTAGGTAATCCGGTTCCGATGCCACGTGGCACACCCATAGGAAATCTCAAGGAATAGTGGAGAACATGGAAATATCCTTTCCAATTCGTGCTGGGCCAAGTGTCATCCGATCCGCCTTTGTAGAAGGCGGTTATGGCAGGAGAATCGGTCAAACTTCGTGTGCAGAAGCAGGTCAAACTTCGTGTGCAGAAGCCAGTCGACTTCAAAGAGTTGTTGCAGGTTGCCAAGATCAGAGCTGTTGCCCCCAGCGTTGCCTTCAGAAAAGTTCGGAAAAGCAATGGGAGCTTGGAAGACCATTCGGTTCAGTTCGGGGGTGCCCCCTTAGTGTGGCTCAGAGAAGTGAGGAGTTTCATAGTGATATGCACGATTCGGGTCAGATATTCTGATCCGACCTGGTTTTGGCCCTCTGTTCCGAGCGTTTTCCTGTTGCGTTCCATTTCGGAGTTGCGTTGTTGTATTTCCTATCCGTACCGGAGCGAATGTTGGCAGTGTCAGGCCTGTGCTTCTAGTGACATTTCCATCCAAGACATTAAGTGTTGGAGCTGCGAGTTGTTGAGGGGGATTGTCCCTGAGTTCATTAAGATTTGATCCCTCTTCGGTACAGATCGAACCCAAGCCGATCCGGTTTGCAGCTACTGCTAGGGCTAATTCTATTCCATTTTCCATGATTTATGCTTTGCCGCTCGCCCTTCCGTCCATCCAAGCGAAGAATTGGTGGATCATCTCCTGTTGTTTGCGGAGGAGATCATCTTGCCATGCCATCTGGGTTCTCAATTCAATGAGAATGCCATCCATCTCTTCTTTGGTTAAGTATGCCGATAGATCACTGTGAGAGGAAGCCTCCTGGCTCGCCTCATTCCTCGTGCCTTCGGTACCTACGTCCTCATTACGAGACAAGGTTCTATCTTTCTTTCGTTTAACCATCGATCCAATAGCCGAGCAATCCGATTCCTTTCAAGCTAGAGATTGAAGTAATATCGTGTGCCCCCTTCCTGTCGCGCCAAAATGTTAGACCGAAATCTGGGTTTAACACCCAAATCCAATGCGAAAACCTCACAATCACAGATCAATATAGAAAGTAAAATAAGAGGAGACACACGATATTTTTATAGTGGTTCGACTCATCCCAAGCCTATGTCCACTTTATAGTTTCTTAAATCCTAAGAAGCTATTACAATACTATTTGCTTGCAGTTTATACATGAAATCCTTGTGTTTACGATGAAAATTAGCAAGAAAAGTGGAAGTTATACATGAAAACCTCGTGTTATAATGTGGAATTTGGCTTCCTTATTGAGCCATGGCCTTGCATGAAGTAAGAACAAGTGCCAAAAGTCCAAAGATCCCCTCAAATGGCCATGTTGTGATGTATTTATAGGCGTAGATGAGCTCCTGGGTAATCTGGTTCGGATGCCCCGTGGCACACCCAGAGGAAATATCAAAGAGTACTGGAGAACGTGGAAATATCCTTTCCAAGTCATGCTGGGCCTAGTGTCATCCGATCCGCATTTGTAAAACGCAGTTGTGGCAAGAGAATTGGTCAAACTTCGTGTTCAGAAACAGGTCCAGGGGGTCAGTTTGGCCTATCCTGATATAGGGTCTTCAAACTGAAGACATTGCGCACTTCTCTACAAAATCCAATGGGGGATCGGTTTGGCCTATCCCGATCCGACCCGAGCCAGCTTTATGCTAAAACCATCTAGTGCTATTGGTTCCTCCTTGTCCCGAACCGAGCCAACATCTCGGATCTGATCCGATCCGAGAGGTCAAGCCAATTCCCAAATTCCATGTTTCCAGCTCTGCATGCGTTCACGGAAACGTGCGCAACTTCCAAACCGTAAGACCGTTTTAGCCAAACGAAAGCTCGATTCGAAGAATATTTATAGAGCTACAAGAATTACAGAGCTTAGCTCCATAATTGCTGTCTTTTGGCGCAAACGAGCTCGTATGTTAGGAGTTTCAGGCTAATTTTTGATTGTGACGTGACTTCAACCAAATCACTTCACGTCTTCTAACAATGTTCCCAATATATAGAAGAGACTTCACGGGTGACTGCTTTGAGTAAAAAGCAGGTCAACATTTTACGCCCTAGAACATATCTTGCTGAGTGAAGGAAGATGTGTTCTGGGTAATCCATGAAATCCAAGGCCACGCCGGGCCGGCCAGCTGCAAGTATAAACCATACTTGTAAAGAAAAGAAAGCAAATAGGTATGTCAAAACAAGACAAAACCGATTACACTTTTGAGCACAAACCATGCTTGGGTGTCCGATTGAGCATAAACCATACTCGAGGGATGTTTGAATCATCCTGCCAAAACTTGGCGAAGGACCTATCCTTCCGGGTATAAGCCTTACGAGGAAGTTCAAACTGAGCGTAAGCCATACTCGAGTTATAATGAGTTTCTTTGCCAAATCCTGACAAGATCATTCGTCGTTCCCGAGTATAATCCAAACTTAAAAATTCAGTGATGTACAATCCATACTCATGCCGTGATGGAGCTACACTTGCCAAAGCCTAACAAGACAGTCTGTCCCTAGGCATAATCCATGCCTAGGGTTCCGAAATAAGTATAAGCCATACTTTAATTGAGATTGAAAATCCTGCCACAACCTGACAAGACACTAAAATTTTCCAAACGTTATCCATGTTCGGAAATTCCCTCCTTATTCAATTCAAACTACAAAACCAAAGCAAATCCTGATTGGTTTGTCATCGGGTGCAGAGCGCGCTTTGGAGCTAAATCCTAACCCCGAATGTGTGTACTCCAATATAGCCAATCGGAAAACATAAAGAAAGCAAAGAGACATATCTTAAATCCTCTGAAATTCTGAAAATGCAGAGTGATCCAATCCAGATCAGTTGATGATGAGCCCACAGGAGCTCGATCCAGGGTCATTTCTTCTCTGGGGAGTAAGTGACGGTATCGCGGGTTCAGGTGCTGTAGGTTTTTTCACATACTCGGGTAGCTCTCCACGTCTAACCCGTTCCTTAATCAAGTCTCGCAAGTGCCTACAATCATTTGTGTCATGTTTGTCAATATCATGAAACATACAGTATTTTCTAGAATCGCGTTCTCTTTGTGATGGCTCCCTGCCAGGATGCTTTGGATAGGAGATGTTACCGTTTGTGTTCATGCAGATGTCAATCGAGATCTAATAGAGATCCATTTACTTTTCATATTTGGGCCCTCTCTGGGGCTGAGCGTTGCTGTCATTCTTGACAGCAGCTTTCCCTTTTCCTTTTCCAGAATCAGACGGTTTTTCGTCTTTGAGCTTGTAGACATCGAGAATTTTCTTTTCAGACATTGCGTCTTCTACACGCAGAAATCTATCCGATTCAAGGTAGAATTCGCTAAGATTCCATGGTGGGTTTCGATACAAGGATTTTTCGAACTTCGAGTTGTCCAGTAAGCCGAATACTACCGCCATCAATACCATAGATATGTCAGGTCGATCAACTAATGCTGCTGCAACGTTGAACTGTTCCGAAATGAATGCAGAGTTTCTCTGGGTCTCTACTTGATTGTGATGAGTGACATGACATTCTTGGATCGTGCGATGTGGACCCGAAATTGTTAAATAAAGCGTGCGACTAGCATGTTCTAGCTGTTGATCAATTCCGTTTCTAGTTGCCGAATCCACATGGCTACTATATCAGTCAGAAAGAGGGGAAAACATTTAGCCATGACTATTTCCGATGCTGATTGAACTCCCATATGTCATTTGTAGCGCATTAGGTGCATGGTAGGATCTGTACTACCGTCGTAGGGCTCCAATTGTGGAAGTTTGAAATCTAGGGGATTGCGACTATTCCTGATTTCTTGTGTGAATGGATTGTGATTAACATCATCCATGTCACTCTGATAAGTGCGAACTCTAGAGAGGCATTGAATGACATTAGCGAGACGGTCTCCTTCAAAGAGCTGTTGTAGATTACCAAGATCAGAGCTGGTGCCCCCGGCATTGCCTTCATAAAAGTTCGGGAAAGCATTGGGAGCTTGGAAGACCATTCGGTTCTGTTCCGAGGTACCCCCTGGTGTGACTTGGAGAAGTGAGGAGGTTCGTAGTGATGTGCATGGTTCAGGTCAGATATTCCGATCCGACCAGGTTTTGGCCCTATGTTCTGAGCATTTTCCTATTGTGCTCCACTTCAGAGTTGCGTTGTTGTATTTCCGATCCGAACAGAGCGGATGTTGGCCGTGCGAGGCCTATGCTTCTAGTGACGTCTCCATCCCGGATGTTAAGTGTTGGAGCTGCGAGTTGTTGAGGGGGATTGCCCCTCGGTTCATTCGGATTTGAGCCCTCTCCGGTTCGGATCAGACCAGAGCCGATCTGGTTCGCAGCTGCTGCTGGTGCTGATTCTATTCCATTTCCCATGAGTTGTGCATTGATGCTCGCCCTTCCTTCCATCTTAGCGAAGAATTGGTGGATCATCTCCTGTTGTTTGCGGAGGAGATCGTCTTGCCTTTCCATCTGGATTCTCAATTCAATGAGTGCCATCCATATCTTCTCTGGTTAAGTATGCCGATAGATCACCATGAGAGGAAGCCTCCTGGCTCGCCTCATTCCTCTGCCTTTTGTACCAACGTCCTCATTACGAGAGAAGGTTCCATCTTTCTTTCGTTTAACCATTGATCCAATAGCCGAGCAATTCCATTCCTTTCAAGCTAGAGATTGAAGTATTATCGTGTGCCCCTTCCTGGCGCGCCAAAATGTTAGACCGAAATCTGGGCCTAACAAACAAATCTAACGCGAAAACCTCACAATCACAGATCAATATAGGGAAGCAATAAAATAAGAGGAGACATATGAGATTTTTATGCTGGTTCGGCTCAACCCAAGCCTACGTCCACTTTATAATTTTTTAAATCCTATGAAGCTATTACAATACTGTTTGCTTGCGGTTTATACACGAAATCCTCGTTTTTACAGTGAAAAGTAGTAAGAAAAATGGAAGTTATACACGAAATTCTCATGTTATAATGTGGAATTTGGCTTCCTTATTGAGCCATGGCCTTGCGTGAAGTAAGAACAAGTGCCAAAAGACCAAAGATCCCCTCAATTGGCCATGTTGTGGTCTATTTATAGACGTAGAGGAGCTTTTAGGTGATCCGGTTCGGATGCCATGTGGCACACCCAGAGGAAATCTCAAAGAGAAGTGGAGAATGTGGAAATATCCTTTCCAAGTCATGCTGGGCCAAGTATCATCCGATCCGCATTTGTAGAAGGCAGTTATGGCAAGAGTATTGGTCAAAATTCGTGTGCAGAAGCAGGTCTAGGGAGTCGGTTCGGCCCTCCGATCCGAACCGATATAGTGTCTTCAAACTGAAGACGTTGCGCACATCTCTGCAAAATCCAAGGGAGGATCGGTTTGGCCTATCCTGATTCGACCCAAGCCAGCTTTATGCTGAAACCATCCAGTGCTATCGGGTCCTCATTGTCCCGAACGAAGCCAACATCTCCGATCCAATCTGAGAGGTCAAGCCAATTCCCAAATTCCAAGTTTCCGGTTCTGTATGCGTTCATGGAAACGGGCATAGCTTCAAAACCGTAAGTCTGTTTTAGCCAAACGAAAGCCCGATTCGGAGCTGGTTCAGAGAGCTACAAGAGTAACAAACCACAGCTCCGTAATTGCTGTTGTCGGGCCCAAAAGAGGTCATATGATAGGAGTTTTGGACCAATTTTCGATTATGACGTGATTTCAACCAAATCGCTTCACGTCTTCTGACGATGTTCCCAATAGTTGAGCGTATTGTTTAGAAGAGACTTCACAGATGACTACTTTGACTAAAAAGAAGGTCAACATTAATTGAGATTGAGAATCCTAACAAGACAATCCGATGATTTTCCTAACAATACAGTCTGTCCCTAGGCATAATCCATGCCTAGGGGTCCAAAATAAGTATTAACCATAATTTAATTGAGATTGAGAATCCTACCATAACCTGACAAGACACTTAAGTTCGCCAAACGTAATCCACATTCGGAAAGTGCCTCCTTATTCAATTCAAAGTACAAAACCAAAGAAAATCCTGATTGGTTTGTCATCTGGTGCAGAGTAAGCTTTGGAGTTAAATACAAACCCCGAACGTGTGTACTCCGATTTAGCCAAACGGAAAACATAAAGAAAGCAAAGAGACATATCTCAAATCCTAAGAAATGCTGAAAATGTAGAGTGATCCAAACCAGATCAGTTGATGATGAGCCCACGGGAGCTTGATCTAGGGCCATTCCCTCTCTGGGGAGCAAGTGGTGGCAGCGCGGGTGCAGGTGCTATAGGTTGTTTCACATACTCGGGTAGCTCTCTGTGTCATACCGGTTCCTCAATCATGTCTCGCAAGTGCCTACAATCATTTGTTTCATGTCCTTCAACATCATGAAATATGCAGTATTTTCCAGAATCGCGTTCTCTTTCCGATTGCCCCCTCCTTGGAGGCTTTGGATAGGTGTCGTCACCGTTTGTTTTCATGCTGATGTCAGTCAAGATCGAATTGAGTTCGGTGTACTTTTTATATTTGGGCCCTCTCCGGGGCTAAGCATTACGGTGATTCTTAACAGCAGCTTTCCCTTTTCCTTTTCCAGAATCAGACTATTCTTCGTCTTTGAACATGTTGACATCGATAATTTTCTTTTCGGACGTTGCGTCTTCTTCACGCAGAAATCTATCCGATTTAAAGTAGAATTCGCTGACATTACGTGGTGGGTCTCGGTACAAGGATTTTTTGAACTACAAGATTTCCAGAATGCCGAATACTAACGCCATCAATACCATAGATGTCTCAGGACGATCAACTGATGTTGTTTCAATGTTGAACCCATCCAAAAATGAACACGCGACCAACTTGTTCCAGCTGTTGATCGATTCCGTTTCTGGCTGCCGAATCCACATGGCTGCTATATCAGTTAGAAAGAGGGGGAAACATTTAGCCATGACGTTTTCCGATGCTGATTGAACTTCCAAATGTCGTTTGTAGCGCTTCAGGAGCACGGTAGGATCTGTACCACCGTTGTAGGGCTCCAATTGTGGAAGTTTGAAATCTGGGGGATTTCGAGAATTCCTGATTTCTTGTGTGAATGGATTGTGATTGACATCATCCATGTCACTCTTATAAATGCGACCTCTAGAGAGGCATTGAATGAGATTGGAGAGCCGGTCGCCTACAAAGAGCTGTCGCAGATTGCCAATATTAGAGCTGGTGCACTCAGCATTTCCTTCCGAAAAGTTCGAAAAAGCATTGGGAGGTTGGAAGACCATTCGATTTGGTTCGGCTCGATGGTGCCCCCCTGGGGTGGCTCGGAGAAGTGAGGAGGTTCATAGTGATGTGCACGGTTCGGGTCAGATATTCCGATCTGACCCGATTCTGGCCCTCTGTTCCTAGCATTTTCCTGCTGCGTTCCATTTCGGAGTTGCGTTGTCGAATTTCCTATTCGAACCAGAGCGGATGTTGGTCGTGCCGGGCTTGTGCTTCTAGTGACATTTACATCCATGACATTAAGTGTTGGAGCCACGAGTTGTTGAGGGGGATTGTCCCTGAGTTCATTCAGATTTGAGCACTCCTCGGTTCGGATCGGAACTGAACCGATCCGGTACGCAACTGCTGTTGGGGCTGATTCTATTCCAATTCCCATGAGTTGTGCATTGCCGCTTGCTCTTCCTTCCATCCGAGCGAAGAATTGGTGGATCATCTCCTGTTGTTTGTAGAGGAGATCATCTTGCCTTGCCATCTGGATTCTCAATTCAGTGAGAATGCCATCCATCTCTTCTTTGGTTAAGTATGTCGATAGATCACCATGAGAGGAAGCCTCCTGGCTCACCTCATTCCTCGCGCCTTCTATACCAACATCGTCATTACGAGAGAAGGTTCCATCTTTCTTTCGTTTAACCATCGATCCAATAGCTGAGCAATCCGATTCCCTTTAAGCTAGAGATTGAAGTAATATCGTGTGCCCCCTTCCGAGCGCGCCAAAATGTTAGACCGAAATCTGGGCCTAACACCCAAATCCAATGCGAAAACCTCACAATCACAGATCAATATAGAAAAGTAGTAAAATAAGAGGAGACACACGAGATTTTTATAGTTGTTCGGCTCAACCCAGACCTACGTCCACTTTATAGGTTCTTAAATCCAAAGAAGCTATCACAATACTGTTTTCTTGTGGTTTATATGCGAAATCCTCGTGTTTACAATGAAAAGTAGCAAGAAAAGTGGAAGTTATACACGAAATTCTAGTGTTATAATGTGGAATTTGTCTTCCTTATTGAGCCATGGCCTTGCGTGAAGTAAGAACAAGTGCCATAAGTCCAAAGATCCCCTCAAATGGGTATGTTGTGGGGTATTGATAGGCGTAGAGGAGCTTCTGGATCCGGTTCGAATGCCACGTGGTACACCCAGAGGAAATCTCAAAGAGTAGTGGAGAACATGGAAATATCCTTTCTAGGTCGTGCTAGGCCAAGTGTCACCCGATAAGCATTTGTAGAAGGCGGTTATGGCAAGAGAATCTGTTAAACTTCAAGTGCAGAAGCAGTTCCAGGGGGTCGGTTCGGCCCTCCGATCCGAACCGATATAAGGTCGTCAAACTGAAGACGTTGCGCACTTCACTTTAAAATCCAAGGGGGATCGGTTTGGTCTATCCCGATCCGAACCAAGCCAGCTTTATGCTGAAACCATCTAGTTCTATCAGTTCCTCCTTGTCCCGAACCGAGCCAACATCTCCGATCTGATCCGAGAGGTCAAGCCAATTCCCAAATTCCAAATTTCCGGTTCTGCATGCTTTCACGGAAACGGGCGTAATTTCCAAACCGTAAATCCGTTTTAGCCAAATGAAAGCTCGATCCGAAGATGATTCAAAGATCTGTAAGAGTTGTTTTCAAGACAGAAAGAGGTCGTCTGATAGGAGTTTCGGGCCAATTTTCGATTATTACGCGAATTCAACCAAATCGCTTCAGGTCTTCTGACGTTGTTCCCAATAGTTGAGCATATTGTTTTGAAGAGACTTCACGGGTGACTGCTTTGACTAAAAAGCATCTCAAAATTTGCCCCCAAGAACATATCTTGCTGAATGAAGGAAGTTGTGTTCTGGATAATCCATGAAATCCAAGGCAACGCCGGGCCTGCCAGCTGCAAGTATAAACCATACCGGCAAAGGAAAGAAAGCAAATAGGTATGTCAAAACCTGACAAAACCGATTACAATTTCAAGCATAAACCATGCTTGGGTGTCCGATTGAGCATAAACCACACTCGAGGGACGTTTGAATCTTCCTGCCAAAACATGGCGAAGGACCTAACCTTCCGGGTACAAGCCTTATCAGGAAATTCAAACGGAGCATAAGCCATACTCGAGTTTTATTGAGTTCCTTTTCCAAATCCTGACAAGATCGTTCATCATTCTTGAGTATAATCCATAATTATAAATTCATTGGAGTACAATCCATACTCATGCCGGGACAGAGCTACACATACTCATGCCGGGACAGAGCTACACTTGCCAAAGCCTAACAAGACAGTCCGTCCCTAGGCATAATCCAGGCCTAAGGGTCCGATATATATGTATAAGCCATACTTTAATTAAGATTGAGAATCCTGCCACAACCGGACAAGACACATAAATTTGCCAAACATAATCCATGTTCGCAAAGTCCCTCCTTATTCAATTCAAAGTACAAAACCAAAACAAATCCGGATTGGTTTGTCATCGGATGCAGAGCAAGCTTTGGAGCTAAATCCTAACCCCGAACGTGTGTACTCGGATTTAGCCAATTGGAAAACATAAAGAATGCAAAGATACATTTGTTAAATACTAAGAAATCTGAAAATGCAGAGTGATCCAATCCAGATCAGTTGATGATGAGCCCACGGGAGCTCGATCCTGGGTCATACCCTCTTTGGGGAGTAAGTGGTGGCAGCGCGGGTGCAGGTGCTGTAGGTTGTTTCACATACTCGCGTAGCTCCCCACGTCTAATCCGTTCCTCAATCAAGTCTCGCAAGTGCCTACAATCATTTGTGTCATGTCCGTCAATATCATGAAATATGCAGTATTTTCCAGAATCGCGTTCTCTTTGCGATGGCTCACTCCTGGGAGGCTTTGGATAGGAGACATCACCATTTGTGTTCATGCAGAAGTCAGTCAACGTTGAATAGAGTTCGGTGTACTTTTCATATTTGGGCCCTCTCCGGGGCTGAGCGTTGTGGTCATTCTTGATAGTAGCTTTCCCTTTTCTTTTTCCAGAATCAGATGGTTCTTCGTCTTTAAGCATGTTGACATTGAGAATTTTCTTTTTGGATGATACGTCTTCTTCACATAGAAATCTATCCGATTCGAGGCAGAATTCGGTGAGATTCCATAGTGGGTCTCGGTACATGGATTTTTGAACTCCGAGTTATCCGGAACGTCGAATACTACCACCATCAATGCCATAGATGTCTCAGGTCGATCAACTGATGCTGTTGCAACGTTGAACCATTCCAAAATTGAACGCAGACTTTCTCTGGGTCTCTACTTGATTGTGGTGAGTGACATGACATTCTTGGGTCGTGCGATGTGTACCCGAAATTGTTCAATAAAGCGTGCGACCAACATGTTCCAACTGCTGATCGATTCTGTTTCTGGCTGCCGAATCCACATGGCTTCTATATCAGTCAGAAAGAGGGGAAAACATTTAGCCATGATGTTTTGCAACGTTGATTAAACTTCCATATGTCATTTATAGCGCATCAGGTGCATGGTAGATTTTGTACTACCGTTGTAGGGCTCCAATTGTGGATGTTTGAAATCTGGGGGATTGCGAGAATTCCTGATTTCTTGTGTGAATGGATTGTGATTGACATCATCCATGTCATTCTGAAAGTGCAACCTCTGGAGAGGCTTTGAATGAAATTTGCGAGCCAGTCGCCTTCAAAGAGCTGATGTAGATTGCCAAAATCAGAGCTAGTGCCCCCAGCATTACCTTCAGAGAAGTTCGGAAAAGCATTGGGAGCTTGGAAGACCATTTGGTTCGGTTTGGAGGTGCCCCCTTGGTGTGGCTCGGAGAAGTAAGGAGGTTCGTAGTGATGTGCATGGTTCGGGATAGATATTCTGATCCGACCCGATTCTGGCCCTCTGTTCCGAGCATTTCCCTATGGTGTTACACTTCGTAGTTGCGTTGTTGTATTTCCTATCCGAACCAGAGCGGATGTTGGCCGTGCCAGGCCTGTGCTTCTAGTGATGCTTCCATCCAAGACGTTAAGTGTTGGAGCTGCGAGTTGTTGAGGGGGATTTTCCCTGAGTTCATTCAGATTTGAGCCCTCTCCGGTTTGGAACGGACCCGAACCGATCCGGTTCGCAGCTGCTGCTGGGGTTAATTCTATTCCATTTCTCACGAGTTGTGCGTTGCTGCTCGCCCTTTCTTCCATACGAGCAAAGAATTGGTGGGTCATCTCCTGTTGTTTACGGAGCAGATCATCTTGCCTTGCCATCTGGGTTCCAATTCAGTGAGAATGTCATCCATCTCTTCTCTGGTTAAGTGTGCCGATAGATCAGCATGAGAGGAAGCCTCCTGGCTCGCCTCATTCCTCGCGCCTTCTGTACCAACGTCCTCATTACGAGAAAAGGTTCCATCGTACTTTAATTTAACCATCGATCCAATAACCAAGCAATCCGATTCCTTTCAAGGTAGAGATTGAAGTAATATCGTGTGCCCCCTTCCTAGCGTGCCAAAATGTTAGACCAAAATCTGGGCCTAAGACCCAAATCCAACATGAAAACCTCACACTCATAGATGAATATAGAAAAGCAGTAAAATAAGAGGAGACACACGAGATTTTTATAGTGGTTCGGCTCAACCCAAGCCTACGTCCATTTTATAGTTTTTAGATCATAAGAAGCTATTACAATACTATTTGCTTGTGGTTTATACACGAAATCCTCGTGTTTACAATAAAAAGTAGCAAGAAAAGTGAAAATTATACACGAAATCCTCATGTTATAATGTGGAATTTGGCTTCCTTTTTGAGCCATGGCCTTGCATGAAGTAAGAATAAGTGCCAAGAGTCCAAAGATCCCCTCAAATGGCCATGTTGTTGTGTATTTATAGGCATAGAGGAGCTTCTGGGTGATCCGGTTCGAATGCCATGTGGCTCACCCAGAGGAAATCTCAAAGAGTAGTGGAGAACATGAAAATATCCTTTCGAAGTCGTGCTAGGCCAAGTTTCATCAGAGTCGCATTTTAGAAGGCGGTTATGGAAAGAGAATCAATCAAACTACATGTGCAGAAACAGGTCCAGAGGTTCGGTTCGGCCCTGCGATCCGAACCGATATAGGGTCTTCAAATTGAAGACGTTGCGCACTTCTCTACAAAATCCAAGGGGGGATCAGTTTGGCCTATCCCGATCCGACCTAAGCCAGCTTTGTGCTGAAACCATCCAGTGCTATCGGGTCCTCCTTGTCCATAACCGAGCCAACATCTCCGATCCAATCCGAGAGGTCAAGCCAATTACCTAATTCCAAGTTTTCGGTTCTGCATGCGTTCATGGAAACGGGCGTAACTTCCAAACCGTAAGTCCGTTTTAGCCAAACGAAAGCTCGATTCGAAGCTGATTTAGAGAGATATAATAGTTACAGAGCTTGACTTCCTAATTGCTGTTTTCGGGCCCAAACGAGCTCGTTTGATAGGAGTTTTGGGCCACTTTTCGATTGTGATACGACTCTTACCAAATCGCTTCACGTCTTCTGACGATTTTCCCAATAGTTGAGTGTATTGTTTAGAGGAGACTTCACGGGTGACTGATTTAACTAAAAAGTAGGTCTACATTTTGCCCCCCAGAACATATCTTGCTGAATGAAGGAAGATGTGTTCTGGATAATCAATGAAATCCAAGGCCACGCCGGGCCGGCCAGCTGCAATTATAAACCATACCTGCAAAGAAAAAAAAGCAAATAGGTATCTCAAAACCTGACAAAACCGATTACACTTTCGAGTATAAACCATGCTTGGGTGTTCGATTGAGCATATACCATACTCGAGGGACGTTTGAATCATCCTGCTAAAACTTGGAGAAGGACCTAACCTTCCGGGTATAAGCCTTACCAGGACGTTCAAACTGAGCATAAGCCATAGTCGAGTTATATTGAGTTTCTTTGCCAAATCCAGACAAGATCATTCGTCATTCCTGAGTATAATCCATACTTATAAATTCAATGACGTAAAAACCATACTCATGCCGTGATGGAGCTACACTTGCCAAAGCCTAAGAAGACTGTCTGTGCCTAGGCATAATCCATGCCTAGGGGTCTGAAATAAGTATAAGCCATACATTAATTGAGATTGAGAATCCTGCCACAACCTGACAAGACACTAAAATTTACCAAACATAATCCATGTTCGGAAAGTCCCTCCTTATTCAATTCAAAGTAAATAACCAAAGCAAATACTGATTGGTTTGTTATCGGGTGCAGAGCGCGCTTTGGAGTTAAATCCTAACCCCGAACGTGTGTACTTCAATATAGCACTTTGGAAAACATAAAGAAAGCAAAGACACATATCTTAAATCCCAAGAAATGCTAAAAATGCAGAGTGATCCAATCCAGATCAGTTGATGATGAGCCCACGGGAGCTCAATCCAGAGTCATTCCCTCTCTGGGGAGTAGGTGGTGGTAGCGCGGGTGCAGGTGTTGTAGGTTATTTAACATACTCGGGTAGCTCTCCACGTCTAACCCGTTCCTTAATCAATTCTCGCAAGTGCCTACCATCATTTGTGTCATGTTTGTCAATATCATGAAACATTCATTATTTTCCAGAATCGCATTCTCTTTGCGATGGCTCCCTTCTAGGATGCTTTGGATCGGGGATGTTACCGTTTGTGTTCATGCAGATGTCAGTCAATGTCGAATTGAGTTCGGTGTACTTTTCATATTTGGGCCCTCTCCGGGACTGAGCGTTGCTGTCATTCTTGACAGCAACTTTCCCTTTTCCTTTTCCAGAATCAGACGGTTTTCGTCTTTGAACTTGTTGACATCGAGAATTTTCTTTTTGGACGTTGCGTCTTCTTCACGCAGAAATCTATCCGATTCAAGGTTGAATTCGCTGAGAATCCGTGGTGGGTCTCGGTACAAGGATTTTTTGAACTGCGAGTTGTCTAGAACGTCGAATACTACCGCCATCAATACCATATATGTCTCAGGTCGATCAACTGATGCTGCTACAACGTTGAACTGTTCCGAAAATGAACGCATAGTTTCTTTAGGTCTCTACTTGATTGTGGTGGGTGACATGACATTCTTGGATCGTGCGATATGGACCCGAAATTGTTAAATAAAGATTGCGACCAACAAGTTTAAGCTCTTGATCAAATCCGTTTCTGGTTATCGAATCCACATGGCTTCTATATCAGTCAGAAAGAGGGAAAAACATTTTGCCATGATGTTTTCCGAAACTGATTGAACTTCCATATGTCGTTTGTAGCGCATCAGGTGCATGGTAGGATCTTTAATACCGTCATAAGGCTCCAATTGTGGAAATTTGAAATCTAGGGGTTTGTGAGAATTCCTGATTTCTTGTGTGAATGGATTGTGATTGACATCATCCATGTCACTTTGATAAGTGCGAACTCTGAAGAGGCGTTGAATGAGATTAGCAAGCCGGTCGCCTTCAAAGAGCTGTTGTAGATTGCCAAGATCAGAGCTGGTGCCCCCAGCATTGCCTTCATGAAAGTTCGAAAAAACATTGGGAGCTTGGAAGACCATTCAGTTCAGTTTGGAGGTACCCCCCTGGTGTGGCTCGGAGAAGTGAGGAGGTTTGTAGTGAAGTGCACGGTTCTAGTCAGATATTCCGATCTGACCAGGTTCTGGCCCTTTATTCTGAGCATTTTCCTATTGCGTTCCACTTTGGAACTGCGTTGTTGTATTTCCTATCCGAACCGGAGAGGATGTTGGCCATGCGAGGCCTATGCTTCTAGTGAAGTTTCCATCCAGGATGTTAAGTGTTGGAGCTGCGAATTGTTGAGGAGGATTGTCCCTGAGTTCATTCGGATTTGAGCCCTCTCCAGTTTGGATCGGACCTGAGCCTATCTGGTTCGCAGTTGCCGCTGGGGCTGAATCTATTCCATTTCCCATGAGTTGTGCGTTGCCGCTCGCCTTTCCTTCCATCTTAGCGAAGAATTGGTGGATCATCTCCTGTTGTTTGTGGAGGAGATCTTCTTTCCTTTCCATCTGGATTCTCAATTCAATCAGTGCCATCCATCTCTTCCCTGGTTAAGTATGCCGATAGATCACCATGAGAGGAAGCCTCCTGGCTCGCCTCATTCCTCTGCCTTTTGTGCCAACGTCCTCATTACGAGAGAAGGTTCCATCTTTCTTTTGTTTAACCATCGATCCAATAGCCGAGCAATTCGATTCCATTCAAGCTAGAGATTGAAGTATTATCATGTGCCCCCTTCCTGGCACACCAAAATGTTAGACCGAAATTTGGGCCTAACTCCCAAATCTAACTCGAAAACCTCACAATCACATATCAATATAGAAAAGCAATAAAATAAGAGGAGACATACGAGATTTTTATCGTGTTTCGGCTCAACCCAAGCCTACATCCACTTTATAGTTTCTTAAGTCCTATGAAGCTATTACAATACTGTTTGCTTGTGGTTTATACACGAAATCCTCATTTTTACAATGAAAAGTAGCAAGAAAAGTGGAAGTTATACACGAAATTCTCATGTTATAATGTGGAATTTGGCTTCCTTATTGAGCCATGGCCTTGCGTGAGTTAAGAACAAGTGCCAAAAGACCAAAGATCCCCTCAATTGGCCATGTTGTGGTCTATTTATAGGCGTAGAGGAGCTTTTGGGTGATTCGGTTCGGATGCCACGTGGCACACCCAGAGGAAATCTCAAAGCGAAGTGAAGAACATGGAAATATCCTTTCCAAGTCATGCTGGGCCAAGTGTCATCCGATCCGCATTTGTAGATGGCAGTTATGGCAAGAGAATCGGTCAAACTTCATGTGCAGATGCAGGTCCAGGAGGTCGGTTCGGCTCTCTGATCTGAACCGATATAGGGTCTTCAAACTGAAGACATTGCGCACTTCTCTGCAAAATCCAATGGGGGATCAGTTTGGCCTATCCCGATTCGACCTAAGCCAGATTTATGCAGAAACCATCCAGTGCTATAGGGTCCTCCTTGTCCCGAACCAAGCCAACATCTCCCATCCGATCCGAGAGGTCAACCCAATTCCCCAATTACAAGTTTTCGGTTCTGCATGCTTTCACGGAAACGGGCGTAACTTCTAAACCGTAAGTCTGTTTTAGCCAAACTAAAGCCCGATTCGAAGCTGGATCAGAGTGCTACAAGAGTACAAAGTACATCTCCATAATTGCTGTTTTCGGGCCTAAAAGAGGTCATCTGATAGGAGTTTCGGACCAATTTTCGATTATGACGCGACTTCAACCAAATCGCTTCATGTCTTCTGACGATGTTCCCAATAGTTGAGCGTATCATTTAGAAGAGACTTCACGGATGACTGCTTTGACTAAAAAGCAGGTCAACATTAATTGAGATTAAGAATCCTAACAAGACAGTCTGACGATGTGCCTAACAATACAGTCTGTCCCCAGGCATAATCTATGCCTAGGGGTCCGAAATAAGTATAAGCCATACTTTAATTGAGATTGAGAATTCTGCCACAACCTGACAAGACACTTAAATTCGCCAAACGTAATCCATGTTCGGAAAGTCCGTCCTTATTCAATTCAAAGTTCAAAACCAAAGAAAATCCTGATTGGTTTGTCATCGGGTGCAGTGCACGCTTTGGAGCTAAATCCTAACCCCGAACGTATGTACTCCGATTTATCCAAACGGAAAACAAAAATAAAGAAAGTAGACATATCTTAAATCCTAAGAAATGCTGAAAATGCAGAGTGATCCAATCCAGATCAGTTGATGATGAGCCCACGGAAGCTCGATCCAGGGTCATTCCCACTCCGGGGAGCAAGTGGTGGCTGCACGGGTGCAGGTGCTGTAGGTTGTTTCACATACTCGGGTAGCCCTCCACGTTTAACCCATTCCTCAATCAAGTCTCGCAAGTGCCTACAATCATTTGTGTCATGTCCTTCAATATCATGAAATATGCAGTATTTTCCAGAATCGCGTTCTCTTTGCGATGACCCCCTCCTGGGAGGCTTTGGATAGGAGTCGTCACTGTTTGTTTTCATGCAGATGTCAGTCAAGGTCGAATTGAGTTTGGTGTACTTTTCACATTTGGGCCCTCTCTAAGGCTAAGCATTGCGGTCATTCTTGACAACAACTTTCCCTTTTCCTTTTCCGGAACCAGACTGTTCTTCGTGTTTGAGCATGTTGACATCGAGAATTTTCTTTTTGGACGTTGCGCCTTCTTCATGCATAAATCTATCCGATTCAAAGTAGAATTCGCTGAGATTACATGGTAGGTCTCAGTACAAGGATTTTTTGCACTCCGAGTTGTCCAGAACCCCGAATACTACCACCATCAATACCATAGATGTCTCAGGTTGATCAACTGATGTTGTTGCAATGTTGAACCAATCCAAAAATGAACGCAGACTTTCTCTGGGTCTCTTCTTGATTGGGGTGAGTGACATGATATTCTTGTGTCAGGCGATGTGGACCCAAAATTGTTCAATAAAGCACGCGACCAACAAGTTCTAGTTGTTGATCGATTCCTTTTTGGCTGCCGAATCCACATGGCTGCTATATCAGTCAGAAAGATGGGAAAACATTTAGCCATGACATTATTCGACACTGATTGAACTTCCATACGTCGTTTGTAGTGCTTTAGGTGCACGGTAGGATCTGTACTACCGTTGTAGGGCTCCAATTGTGGAAGTTTGAAATCTGGGGGATTGCGAGAATTCCTGATTTCTTGTGTGCATGGATTTTGATTGACATCATCCATGTCACTCTGATAAATGCGACCTCTGGAGAGGAGTTGAATGAGATTGGCGATCTGGTCGCCTTCGAAGAGTTGTTGCAGATTGCAAGGATCAGAGTTGGTGCACCCAGCATTGCCTTGCGAAAAGTTCAGGAAAGCATTGGGAGGTTGGAAGACCATTCAGTTCGGTTCGGAGGTGCCTCCAAGTGTGGCTCGGAGAAGTGAGGAGGTTCGTAGTGATGTGCACGGTTCAGTTCAGATATTCCGATCCAACCCGGTTTTGGCCCTCTGTTCCTAGCATTTTCCTGTTACGTTCCATTTCGGAGTTGCGTTGTTGTATTTCCTGTCCGAACCGGAGCGGATGTTGGCCGTGCCAGGCGTGTGCTTCTGGTGACGTTTCCATCCAAGAGGTTAAATGTTGGACCTGCGATTTGTTGAAGGGGATTGTCCCTGATTTCATTCAGATTTGAGCCCTCCCCGATTCGGATCGGACGTAAACGATCCGGTACGCAGCTGCTGTTGGGGCTGATTTTATTCCAATTCCCATGAGTTGTGCATTACCGCTTGCCCTTCCTTCCATCCGAGCGAAGAATTGGTGGATCGTCTCATGTTGTTTGCGAAGGAGATTATCTTGCCTTGCCATTTGGGTTCTCAATTCAGTGAGAATGCCATCCATCTCTTCTTTGGTTAAGTATGCCAATAGATCACCATGAGAGGAAGTCTCTGGGCTCACCTCATTCCTCGCGCCTTCTGTACCAACATCCTCATTACGAGAGAAGTTTCCATCTTTCTTTCGTTTAACCATCGATCCAACAGCCGAGCAATCCGATTCCTTTCAAGCTAGAGATTGAAGTAATATCGTGTGCCACTTCCTGGCGCGCCAAAATGTTAGACCGAAATTTGGGCCTAACACCCAAATCCAACGCAAAAACCTCACAATCAAAGATCAATATAGAAAAGTAGTAAAATAATAGGAGACACACGAGATTTTTATAGTGGTTCGGCTCAACCCAAGCCTACGTCCACTTTATAGGTTCTAAATCCTAAAAAGATATTACAATACTGTTTGCTTGTGGTTTATACATGAAATCCTCGTGTTTACAATGAAAAGTAGCAATAAAAGTGGAAGTTATACATGAAATTCTCGTGTTATAATGTGGAATTTGTCTTCCTTATTGAGCCATGGCCTTGTGTTAAGTAAGAACAAGTGCCATAAGTCCAAAGATCCCCTCAAATGGATATGTTGTGGTGTATTGATAGGCATAGAGGAGCTTCTGGGTGATCCGGTTCGGATGCCACGTGGTACACCCAGAGGAAATCTCAAAGAGTAGTGGAGAACGTGGCAATATCCTTTCCAGGTCGTGCTGGGCCAAGTGTCAACCAATCCGCATTTGTTGAAGGTGGTTATGGCAAGAGAATCGGTCAAAATTCATGTGCAGAAGCAGTTCCAAGGGGTCGGTTCGGCCCTCCGATCCGAACCGATATAATATCCTCAAACCGAAGACGTTGCACACTTCTCTTTAAAATCCAAGGGGGGATCGGTTTGGCCTATCCCGATCTGACCCAAGCCAGCTTTATACTAAAACCATCCAGTGCTATCGGTTTCTCCTTATCCCGAACCGAGCCAACATCTCCGATCCGATCCGAGAGATCAAGCCAATTCCAAAATTCCAAGTTTCCGGTTCTGCATGCATTCACAGAAATAGGTGTAACTTCCAAACCGTAAATCCGTTTTAGCCAAATGAAAGCTCGATTCGAAGCTGATTCAAAGAGTTGGAAGAGTTACGGAGCATAAATTCATAATTGCTGTTTTCGGGACAAAAAGTGGTCGTTTGATAGGAGATTTGGGTCATTTTTCGATTAATACGCGACTTCAACCAAATCGCTTCACGTCTTCTGACGATGTTCCCAATAGTTGAGCTTATTTTTTAGAAGAGACATCACCGGTGACTGCTTTGACTAAAAAGCAGGTCAACATTTTCCCCCCAGAACATATCTTGCTGAATGAAGGAAGATGTGTTTTGGATAATCCATGAAATCCAGGGCAACGCCGGGCCGGCCAGCTGCAAGTATAAACCATACCGGCAAAGGAAAGAAAGCATAAGTGTGTCAAAACCTGACAAAACCGATTACACTTTCGAGCATAAACCATGCTTGGGTATCCGATTGAGCATAAACCATACTCGATGGATGTTTGAATCATCATGCCAAAACTTGGCAAAGGACCTAACATTCCGGGTACAAGCCTTACTAGGAACTTCAAACTGAGCATATGCCATACACGAGTTTTATTGAGTTCCATTGCCAAATCCTGACAAGTTCGTTCGTCGTTCCTGAGTATAATCCATACGTATAAATTCAGTGGAGAACAATCCATACTCATGCCGAGACGGAGCTACAATTGCCAAAGCCTAACAAGACAGTCTGTCCCTAGGCATAATCCATGCCTAGGGGTCCGAAATAAGTATAAGCCATACTTTAATTAAGATTGAGAATCCTACCACAACCTGACAAGACACTTAAATTTGCCAAACGTAATCCATCTTCGGAAAGTCCCTCCTTATTCAATTCAAAGTACAAAACCAAAGCAAATCCTGATTGGTTTGTCATCGGATGCACAACAAGCTTTGGCGATAAATCCTAACCCCGAACGTGTGTACTCCGATTTAGCTAATTGGAAAACATAAAGAAAGCAAAGAGACATTTGTTAAATCCTAAGAAATGATGAAAATGCAGAGTGATCCAATCCAGATCAGTTGATGATGAGCCCACGGGAGCTCGATCCAGGGTCATTCCCTCTCCGGGGAGTAAGTGGTGGCAGTGCGGGTGCAGGTGCTATAGGTTGTTTCACATACTCGGGTGGCTCTCCACGTCTAACCTGTTCCTCAATCAAGTCTCGCAAGTGCCTATAATCATTTGTGTCATGTCCGTTATCATGAAATATGCAGTATTTTCCAGAATTGCGTTCTCTTTGCGATGGCCCCCTCCTGGGAGGCTTTGGATAGGAGACGTCACTGTTTTTGTTCATGCAGATGTCAGTCAAGGTTGAATAGAGTTTGGTGTACTTCTCATATTTGGGCCCTCTTTGGGGCTGAGCGTTGCGGTCATTCTTGACAGCAGCTTTCCACTTTCCTTTTCCAGAATCAGACGGTTCTTCGCCTTTGAGCATGTTGACATTGAGAATTTTATTTTCGGATGTTGCGTCTTCTTTACGCAGAAATCTATCCGATTCAAGGTAGAATTCGCTGAGATTCCATGGTGGGTCTCGGTACAAGGATTTTTTTGAACTCTGAGTTTTCCAGAACGCCGAATACTACATCCATCAATACGATAGATGTCTCAGGTCGATCAACTGATGCTGCTGCAACATTGAACCGTTCCATAAATGAACACAGACTTTCTCTGGGTCCCTGTTTGATTGTGGTGAGTGACATGACATTCTTGGGTCATGCGATGTGGACACGAAATTGTTCAATACAGCATGCGACCAACATGTTCCAATTGTTGATCAATTCCGTTTCTAGCTGCCGAATTGACATGGCTGCTATATCAGTCAGAAAGAGGGAAAACATTTTGCCATGACGTTTCCGATGCTGATTGAACTTCCATACCTTGTTTGTAGTGCATCAGGTGCATGGTTGGATCTGTACTACCGTTGTAGCGCTCCAATTGTGGAAGTTTGAAACCTGGGGGATTGCATGAATTCCTAATTTCATATGTGAATGGATTGTGATTGACGTCATCCATGTCACTCTGATAAGTGCGACCTCTGGAGAGGCGTTGAATGAGATTGGCGAGCCAGTCGCCTTCAAATAGCTGTTGCAGATTACCAAGATTAGAGTCGGTGCACCCAGCGTTGCCTTCAGAAAAATTCGAAAAGGCACTAGGAGCTTGGAAGACCATTCGGTTCGGTTCGTAGGTGCCCCCTGGTGTGGCTCGAGGAAATGAGGAGGTTCGTAGTGATGTGCACGGTTTGGGTCAGATATTCCGATCCGACCCGGTTCTGGCCCTCTATTCCGAGCATTTTCCTATTGCATTCCATTTCAGAGTTGCGTCGTTGTTTTTTCTATCCGAACCGGAGCGGATGTTGGCCGTGCCAGGCATGTGGTTCTAGTGACGTTTCCATCCAAGACGTTAAGTTGTTCGAGCTGCGAGTTGTTGAGGGGAATTGTGCCTGAGTTCATTCAGATTTGAGCACCTTCCGATTCGGATCGGTCCTGAACCGATTTGGTATGCAGCTGCTTCTAGGGCTGATTCTATTCCATTTACCATGAGTTGTGCATTGCCGCTCGCCCTTCCTTCCATCCAAGTGAAGAATTGGTGGATCATCTCCTGTTGTTTGTGGAGGAAATCATCTTTCCTTTCCATCTGGGTTCTCAAATCAGTGATAATGCCATCCATCTCTTCTCTGGTTAAGTAGGTCGATAGATCACTATGAGAGGAAGCCTCCTGGCTCGCCTCATTCCTCGCGCCTTCTGTACCGACATCCTTATTACGAGAGAAGGTTCCATCTTTCTTCGTTTAACCATCGATCCGATAGCCGAGCAATCAGATTCCTTTCAAGCTAGAGATTGAAATAATATCATATGCCCCCTTCTTGGCGTGCCAAAATGTTAGACCCAAATCTGGGCCTAACACCGAAATCCAATACGAATACCTCACAATCACATATCAATATAGAAAAGCAGTAAAATAAGAGGAGACACACGAGATTTTTATAGTGGTTCAGCTCAACCCAGGCCTACGTCCAATTTATAGTTTCTTAAATCCTAAGAAGTTATTAAAATATTACTTGCTTGCGGTTTATACATGAAATTGTCGTGTTTACAATGAAAAGTAGCAAGAAAAGTGGAAGTTATACAAGAAATTCTTGTGTTATAATGTGGATTTTGGCTTCCATATGGAGCCGTGGCCTTGCATGAAGTAAAAACAAGTGCCAAAAGTCCAAAGATCACCTCAAATGGCCATGTTGTGGCGTATTTATATGCGTAAAGGAGCTTCTGGGTGATCCGGTTCGGATGCAACGTGGCACACCCAGAGGAAATCTCAAAGAGTAGTGGAGAACGTGGAAATATCCTTTCCAAGTCTTGCTGGGTCAAGTGTCATTCGATCCGCATTTGTAGAAGGCGGTTATGGCAAGAGAATCAGTCAAACTTCGTGTACAGAAGCAGGTCCAGGGGGTCAGTTCGACCCTCCGATCTAAACCGATATAGGGTGTTCAAACTGAAGACGTTGCGCACTTCTCTGCAAAATCCAAGGGGAGATCGGTTTGGCCTATCCCGATCCGACCCAAGCCAGCTTTATGCTGAAACCATCTAGTGCTGTCGGGTCCTCCTTGTCCCGAACCAAGCCAACATCCCCGATCCGATCCGAGAGGTCAAGCCAATTCCCAAATTCCAAGTTTTCGGTTCTGCATGCGTTTGTGGAAACGGGCATAACTTCCAAACCGTAAGTCCGTTTTAGCCAAACGAAAGCTCGATTCGAAGCCGATTCAGAGAGATACAAGAGTTACAGAGCTTAGCTTTGTAATTGTTGTTTTCGAGCCTAAACAAGCTCGTCTGATAGGAATTTCGGGCCAATTTTTGATTTTGATGAGACTTCAACCAAATCACTTCACGTCTTCTGACGATGTTCCCAATAGTTAAGCGTATTGTTTAGAAGAGACTTCACGGGTGTCTGATTTGACTAAAAAGCAGGTCAACATTTTGCCCCCCAGAACATATCTTGTTGAATGAAGGAAGATGTATTCTGGATAACCCATGAAATCCAAGGCTATGTCGGGCCGGCCAGCTGCAAGTATAAACCATACCTGCAAAGAAAAGAAAGCAAACGGGTATATCAAAACCAGACAAAACCAATTACACTTTCGCGCATAAATCCTGCTTGGGTGTCCGATTGAGCGTAAACCATACTTGAGGGACGTTTGAATCGCCCTGCCAAAACTTGGCGAAGGACCTAACCTTCCAAGTATAAGCCTTACCAGGAAGTTCAAACTGAGCATAAGCCATACTCGAGATTTACTGAGTTCCTTTGCCGAATCCTGACAAGATCGTTCATCGTTCTTGAGTATAATCCATACTTATAAATTCAGTGGAGTACAATCCATACTCCTGCCGAGATGGAGCAATACTTGCCAAAGCCTGACAAGACAGTCTGTCCCTAGGCATAATCCATGCCTAGGGGTCCGAAATAAGTATAAGCCATACTTTAATTGAGATTGAGAATCCCGCCACAACCTGACAAGACACTTAAATTCACCAAACGGAATCCATGTTTAGAAAGTCCCTCCTTATTCAATTTGAAGTACAAAACCAAAGAAAATCCTGATTGGTTTGTCATTGGGTGCAGAGTACGCTTTGGAGCTGAATCCTAACCTTGAATGTGTGTACTTCGATTTAGCCAATCAGAAAACACAAAGAAAGCAAAGAGACATATATTAAATCCTAAGAAATTCTGAAAATGCATAGTGATCCAATCTAGATTAGTTGATGATGAGCTCACGGGAGCTCGACCCAGGTTTGTCGGCAAAGTATCTCCCAAACTAAGTATACTTGTCCACTCCGTCGATTAGGGCCATTAAAACAGTTTGTTCGTGAGGGTCCCTTACCTCCGTGACTACTAGGTTAAAGCGGCCTAGATTGGACCTCAAATATTCATCAGGGCATTGTTTAATAAGGGATAACTCAATGACATTTTTAGGCCTCTGAGCATGAAGTCGGAATTGATTTACGAATTGTTCACTCAATTCCCTGAAACTGGAGATCGATCGTGCCTGTAGTCGAGTAAACCACATGTAGCACCCCAAATTTTTGAATAATCGAATTAACTAAACTCGAGAATAATTAATCTCAGACATGAGAATTAAGGGAAAGGGTTGCGCCATTGTGTTCGTCTCGGAATTCTGGTCCAGATAGTGTCCGAGTTTGCGTAAAACGGATATCGAATGAAGGAGATATGGACGAACGAAGTCGGGCAGGAAAAATAGAAAACAAATATTGCACTGGCGCACTTGGGAAGTGCGCCAGTACAAATATTGCACTGGCACACTTGCCAAGTGCGCCCAGGCCGAGCAGGTTGCCTGCACATCTATCTGGTGTTGTCTGATCCATGTTGTGACTCATTGCTGAGTCCTTTCTGACTCCTTGCTGAGTCATTAGGGCTGAGGTGTCACCCTATCCCGACTGAATGGTCTTGATTTACCCTAAGATCATCCGACGGATATAATTAAATTAAAATTCTATATAAACATGGGTAGAATCAAACTGTAACAACCAGAATTTTAATAACATCTTGAAACAAGAAATCAAGGCAGAATTAAATTTTAAAATAAGAATCAGGGAAAATGGGTTGCACCATTACGTTTGTCTCTAAATTCTACATGAGATCAAGTCCGAGTTTTCAAAAAACGGAGTCCGTATAAGGGAGATAAGACCCTCCGAAGTTTCAGGAACTTTCAGAATCAGAAACAGCTCGAAATTCGAATTCAAAATTCGAATTTAAACCCCAAAGCAGACTAGGCTGGAGTTTTCCCGCCCAGGACCAGGTCGACCTGGGGGTCCACACTATGGTCGACCTCCCAGGGACCAGGTCGAGCCTATGGTCGACCTGGGGGTCGACCTGGTGCCCAAACCCAGTTTTGAGCCTGGGTTCATTCTGATGTATCTAGTCTCGTTTCAATCTAGATTCGTCCGCCTAATCCTATATAAACAGCCCCTAGCCCCATTCTCTTTACACCATTCTCCCTTATGCTACCTCTGTGATAATAGAAATAAATATATAAAATAATGGCGTCGCTACTCCGCTGGTTTCAAAATTAGAACTAGTGCATCTTCTTCCAAATCTGAATAAGATTAAAAGTGAACTACTGCAACTCTTCTTCTAAAATCCAACCAAGGCAAGTGCAGTTTTTTCCAATTTGAAATTTAATCATGATCTTGACATAATTATAAAACTGAATCTGAGACTAGGCCCTTTTTCTATTTATCAGATCTATTCCTCTGTTTTATTATTCTATTTGTTCTGTATTTCTTCCTCCTTTCTTTCTTTTTGTTTGATAGCCATGCTATCACGAGCCTGAGTCAAGTCTCAAAAGAGATGAACGCATAAACGCTAAATTTGGGAAGAATATGGAATGAGGCATGTTTGGGCAAAAATCGATTTGTAACTAATTTGAGGACACAACGCATGTTGTAATTCTGGACATAAATTAGTGACATATAGCATAAGATGATCTATGACTTGGAAGAAGAGGATTATAGTGACTTAGAACATAAAGGACATATTTCATAATTTAAGATCTGGATCTGGGCAAATTAAATCTGATAGCTTGTCATTTGGAAGTAGGAGAATTAATTTGCATATGACTTAGGTGTAAAAACCTATATTAAGATTTGATGACTATTAAATGTGAATACACCAAAGTAAAGGGTTTTTTTGGATATGTGACATGCATTGTAATGAATGGCTATATTTGGCATAATTTATATGTGAATCACGATTAGGGCTTTTGGATAATATTATGAACTTTGCAAGTTTAACTAAATTTTGGGACATATGTTATATGGTGGATTACTACCATAATTTGGGCATGTAAGTTTAGGCTTACTTTATGAATTAGGCAAGATATGTGAATAGGACTTTGAGGAATGTTTAAATCAGCTAAGACTATTGTCTGCTTAATATGTTAAATTTACCTAATCTGCTAAATCTGTTACCTGTTTAATCTGTTGAATTTCCTAAACGGTTAAATATGTTAATTCTGCTAATTACACCGAATCTGCTAAATCTGTTAGTTGCCTAATCTGCTAAATCTGTTGACCCGCCTGATCTGTTAAATCTGTTGAAAAGCTGAATGATTGTAATTTGTGTATGAAAATCCGTAGGCTCGACCTAGGATTGAGTAAAACATGTTAATTTGATTAATCTGCTGCGACTTGAAAAGAAGTCAAATCTGTTAAATTGACATAATTAGTCAGATATTTCTATAATTTGTAATGGAATAAACTGGTTATAATAAAAATGCTGAGACACAAGGTTAGACTCATGTTTGCGGTATAAGCCTGCCCGGACCCAACCGACTTAACCAACAACCGCAAACTGCTAGTCTAATGTGACAGGTCGTAGGCATAACTAAAAAAAATGCTTGGACACAAGGTTAGGTCTGGCTTGTGGCAGAAGTCTGCCTGGAACTGCCCGGCTTATCCAGTGGCCACAAGCTACCGACCTAATGTGAGAGGTCTACGCATTAATATTTAATTAATGCAAATCTAAGATAAATATGATGTCTAAAACATGTTGGGTGGATAGGACTAAATCAACTGGACTGATGAATTAATAAATCTGTTTCGTGAATCTGTGGACCCAATACAAAGTTAGACAATCTGTAAGTCTGTTAAAATTGTACATCTGATCCGTTAGTCTGAAAACCTGTTGACTTGATTTTCTGATCTGGAACTGGTTGATCTGAACTTTGTAGGTCTGAAAACTTGTAAACAAGTTAATCTGAAATCCATTAGTCTGGAGACACAAGGTTAGGAGGGAAAATACTTGTGTCATCTGTTGTTTGGGACCCATATTAGTCAGTAACCCTTTCTGGTATCAAAACTATGACCCAATAGTAGGTAGGGTCCGGGCACGCTTACTGAACTAATTATATGCGGTTCATTCTGATAATGACGAGGGGTGTTGATGGAGCGTTCCAACCGGGTCATGTACATGCATGGATCCCGGTCTTCCTCTGAGGATGTAAGACGCCATGACGTCTATAAATAGGTCTGTGTCATTAAAAGGTTGCCACTTTAGGGAGTGATACACTCTTCTGTGGGGCTGGCAAAGGGTATTTATGTATTAGGGAGCCGATCGCTTGGGATAGATTTACGGTACACTTAGTTCTGTCTATTTTCATTGGGGTACCGTTTGTTTCTACTGGGTGGTAACACCTGTCTGTTTCTGCATGGTACCGTCTGTTGGGGTGGTAAGGGCCCATTTACTAGTGTACACCTAATTCTAACATTCTGTTTCCGTAGGGATTATTCTGTATCCGTCTCTGATTCCGTTTATGTACCTTTTGTCTGTTGGGGTGGTAAAGACCTATTATTGGCATTCTGTTTTTGTGTAGATTATTCTGTTCCGTTTCCATTTAGACATTAGGGTAACACCTAATCCTGTTATACTAGTATTAGTGCATAGAAGTAAGATATAAGTAAGAAGCTTAGCTTGGGCTATATCATTCTATTTCTTCTGTTTAACTTAAGTATATCAGTTACTCCTGTTGCTGTTGTCTATTATCCAGCTTTATTTTCATGTCATGATATTATTATCTGTTCATATGCTGAAAGTCACTGGACTTGCCAGACTTTATGTCTAACCTTGCTTGTTTCCGCCCCTTTTCTGTCGTTCCTCCCCCACTAGGTTTTTAGTGTGGAAATATAGGGGCTTGATTCGGATTTTCTCTGCTTGAAGTATTGCTTGGCCTTGGCTCTATCTTTCCATGGCAGTTTATGTTTGGGATTATGACTTTAAAAACTATGCATTCTGAAAGCTTTTGTACAAGACCGATATTTTGTACTTGAATTCTGATATTTTGATTAGAAAAGATGTAACCAAACTTATTTCGGTTTCTGTAGTAATAAAGTAATAAAATTTTCAAATATTATTTTATCTATCTTGTAAATTTCTGTTCTATCTACTAAAATGCTCCATCAAAGTTAAGGCATTCCCTTTGTGAGTGACCTTAACGGAGGTGGGGTGTTACACAAACCCTAAAATCAAATAAAAATATGAGTCATGGCTGTCATGCTGTCATCTTGTAACCTAGAGTACCCACCACCAACTAGAGGGAAATCAAAGCTAATAAATTCTATTCAACTCTAATCTAAACAATAACGAATCTACTACAAAGGCGAGCTTAATCAATTTCAGAACTCAGATTTCAAAACGCAAGACCTTTTTTTGTGAGTTTGATTTTTTTAATAAGATAATTAACAGTTTAATTGGATTAAGCTATGATTTGGATTATATGGTTATGTTGTGAATCATTGACCGTATACTATTATCTATGTTGTAAATTCTATGATGTTATCATCTATGTTGTAAATTCTATGATGTTATTATCCATGTTGTAAAGCTGTGATGTTATCATCTATGTTGTAGATCTATTTTTGGCTTATGTACAATCAATTCGTAATGATGTTTCATATGCTAGTTTGGTTATTGTAACACCCCATACTTTCTGTGAACGTATAAGTAACAAATCAGAGGATAATTATTTTTTAAATAAGAATCAAGGGAAACAGGTTGCGCCATTGCGTTCGTCTCGGAATTTTGCTTGGAAACGAGTCCGAGTTCGCAAGAATCGGAGTCCGTATGAGGGAGATATGACCCTCCGAAGTTTCCAAAATTTTCAGAATCGAAGACAGTCCGAAATTCAAATTCAAAAATTCGAATTCAAACCCAGAAGCGGGTTCGGCGTGAAATTTCCCGCCCAGGACCCAGGTCGACTGGGGAGTCGACTGGGCAGTCAACACCTCAGGACCCAGGTCGACTGGGGAGTCGACTGGGCAGTCGTCCCCCCAGACCAGGTCGACTGGGCAGTCGACCTGGGGGTCGACCTGGGCACATTTCTGCAGATCGGCCCTGTGACGATTTTTACCCCTTTTTGACGAATCAGATGACTTCTGGACGATTTGATGGCTTTAACCACTCCTATTCTCCTATTTAAACAGCCCCAAACCTAGCCTTCTCTACAAACAATTCTATTCTGCTTCTTCTCTGCCTCTGTTCTAAATAAAAATAAAAATGGCGTCGCTACTCTGCTGGAATCAAAACTAGAAGCTAACCAACATCAACCTAAGCAACTCAATTCAAATTAGAGATTAGAGCTTCTGCAATGATTCTACAATAACTAAAGTTCTTTCTTTAATCCAATCAAGGAAAGTGCAGTTATTTTCCGATATAAACATTAATTCTGATTATGACATGAACTGTAAATCTGAATCTGAGATTATATCTGTTCTGTTTTATTCTGTATTTCTTTCTGCTTTCTGTTCTATAGCCAGGCTACCACGAGTCTGAGCCAATCTCATAAGAGATTTACATACGGTAAAATGTTTAGGACAGTAAAATGAATGATGCATAAATTGGGCATGTCCAATAGGTGACTGATTTGAGGAAAGAACATGGACTGTAGCTAGAACATAAATCTGAGGACACATAATTGGACATAAATATGGACTGTATTGAACATATGATTTGAGATAAAGAGGATATGGCTTAGGTATAAAGATTTACACGAAAGTAGGATATCTATTAATGTAAATAAAAATCTAAGTAAGGGATCTTTGCGATATATTACATGCATAGTAATCAATGGCTATATTTGGTATAATTTATATATGGATCTTCTGTACTATGCAGGTTTAATAAAAATTGAAACATATGATATATGGTAAATTATGACCATAATCTGTGTTATGTAAATTTAATGCAAACATGGGGTATATGATCATACTGTAAATCATGACTATTATTTATGCATGTGAACTTAGTCAAGATTTATATTTAGGCAAGATATGTTTGTGAAACTTTAAGGAATGATTAAATCTGTTATATTTGCCTAATTTGCTAGTTCTGCTATATTTGCCTAATCTGCTAGTTCTGTTAATTGCCCAATCTACTGCCTAATCTGCTAGATCTGTTCATCTGCCGAACATGTCATCTGCTAAGTCTGTTGAAAATGCCAAACTAAATCTGTTGAGATGCCTAAACTGTTATCTGCTAAATCTGCTAGTTGCTTAATCTGCTGAATCCGTTAAGTCGCCTAAATTTGTTATCTGCTATGTCTGTTAAGTTGATATATTCTGTCTGTTATTGACATAATATGAATTAGCTATGAATAATTGACATGTATATTAGGCATGGGTATAAATGGTAAATCATTAATTAATTGGCAGCAAAGATAAACATGGCTAACTCGAGGTTAGAATGAGTTTGCGAAGTAATTCTGCCCGGAACCGCCCGGCATATTCCAGTGGCTGCAAACAATAGGTTCTAATGTGAGAAGTTAGTCATAACGTGCTTGAAACCCGAGGTTAGACTCAGTTTTGCAACAGAAACCTGCCCGGAACCAACCGGCCTAACCAATAGCCGCAAACTGTCAGTCTAATGTGAGAGGTCTATGCATTAATATTTAATTAATGAAAATCTGAGATAAATATGATGTCTAAAACATGTTGGGCGGATATTGTTAAACCGACTAGACAGACGAATTTAATAAATCTGTTCCGTGAATCTGTAGGCCCAATTACAAAGTTAGACAAATATGTAAGTTTGTTAATCTGTTAATCTGTAACTGGTTAATCAGTATGTCCATTAAATCTGTATATCTGATCCGTTAGTCTGAAAACATTGTACTGTGAACTAGTTGATCTGAATTCTGTATGTCTGAACCTGTAAATAAGTTAATCTGAAATCTGTTAGTCTAGGGACACAAGGTTAGGAGGGGAATTACTTGTGCCATCTATTGTTTGGGACCCATATTAGTCAGCAACCCTTTCTGGTAACAAAACTTTGACACAACAGTAGGTAGGGTCCAGGTACGCTTACTGAACAAATTATAAGCGGTTCATTCTGATAATGGCGAGGGGTGTTGATGGTGCGTTCCAACTGGGTCATGTGCGTGCATGGATCCTAGTCTGCCTCTGAGGATGTAAGACGCCGTGACATTTGTAAATAAGCCTATGCCAATTGTTTGTCACTTTAGGGAGTGATACACCCTACTGTGGGGCCGACATAGGGTATTTATGCATTAGGGAGCCGATCGCTTGGGGTAGGGTTTTAGGGTACACTTAGTTCTGACTGTTTCTATTGGTACCGTCTGTCTCTGTTGGGTGGCAACACCCGTCTGTTTCTGCGTGGTACCGTCTGTTCGGGTAGTAAAGGCTGAATCACTAGTGTACACCTAATTCTACATTCTGTTTCCATAGGGATTAATCTTTTTCTGCTTCTGTTTGTTTTTGTTCGGGTGGTAAAGGCCCATTACTAGCACTCTCTTCTGTGAAAATTATTCTGTACCCGTTTCTGTTTCAGTTTAGACCTTAGGGTGACACCTAATTCCGTTATACTAGTATTAGTGCAGAAAAGCGTAAAGTAATAGTTTATATCATTCTGTTCTTCTGTTATATCTGCTACACCTACTACTGTTATCTCTCATCCAGTTTTATTTTCATGTCATGTTATTATTATCTGTTCATAACTGAAAATCACTGGACTTGCCAAACTTTATGTCTGACCTTGCTTGTTTTCGCCCCTTTTTCTTCCGTATCCCCCCAGGTTATCCAAGGAGGGAATACTTTAGCTTGACCAGGATTCCTTCTGCTTGAAGTGCTTAAAGTACGGCTTGGCTCTGTATAGCTTTCGTTCTGTGGGGATTATGATTTTAAAGTTTTGTACTCTGATGGCTTTTGAACAAGGCTGATATATATGTACTTGAGTTTTTGGTAAAATTGTAACCAAACTGATTCCTGTCCACTACAATAAAGTTATAAAGTTTGTCAAATACTATTTTTTATATCTGTCTTGTAATATTCTATTCAGTTTACTAAAATTCTCCATCAAAGTTAAGGCATTCCATTTGTGAGTGACCTTAACGGAGGTGGGGTGTAACACTTGGTATCAGAGCCGAAGGTTACCAGATTGGGTAAAGTTTTTGAAAACAATTTTCAAAAAGGTTTTAAAAGGAAGTATTTTCGAAAGTAAAAGCCTATTTTTGAAAAACATAATCCCCAAGAGCCATATATCTTAACTTCAGTCCTTTATGTATTGAATCTTTCCTTTTTCATTTCAGCATGTCTGAAGCATCTGAGATACGAGAGGGTGTTCATGTTCCCGGATGGTTTCGTCAATATCTTGAGGCTAGGACCGCTGCCGCAGGTCCAGCAAACGATCCCCCTCCTCCGCCCCCTCCTCGTGCAATTTCTTTCTCAAAGATCTATAGAGATTTTAGGGCCATCGGTGGGAAGGATTTCAAGGGAACTGAATCATTCGTAGAAGCGAGGAACTGGCTCAAAGAAACTGAGGATCTATTCGTTATCTTCGAGGTGGACGATAGGCAGAAAGTACAGTTGGCGGTATGGCTGCTCAAATACGAAGCTTCCTATTGGTGGGAAGTCAGTAATGCCGAGAGACCAGTTGAAACATGGATGGATTTCAGAACAAGGTTTGAGACAAAATTCCTCTCGCAAGCTGAACGAAGTCTACAATTGGAAAAGTTCTTATCTCTTAAGCAAGGAAGTATGACGGTCAAGGAATACGTCAACCAGTTCAACCAACTAGCTAGGTTCGGATTGGATTTAGTCAACACTCAGCATAAAAAGGCTCTCCGCTTTGTTAAAGGATTGAACGAGCCACTGCACAGCCTAGCCATGACCCATGTACCCATCGGAGCGACTTACGAGAAACTGGTGGACATGGCACTACTACACGAGGAAGACAAGGGCCCGAAAGAGACAAAGAAGGAAGAACCACAGAATAAGAAAGCAGGGCCCAAAAAGGAAACACAAAGGAAGGATGAGAAGTCTGAAGATAAGAAGGGGAAAAGTGCTTTACTTGTGGAAGCTCGACTCATCTGAACAAGGATTGCAGAAAAAGGAAGGGCACTTGCTTCAACTGTGGTGAGATGGGACACTTCACTAGAGGCTGCCCGAAGAAACAAGGGCAAGGATGGCAGGCGAACACTCTTGAGGCTAGTGGGTAGGATAGAAATAGGAAAATTCCTATAATAGGTTTAATTTCTTTACCTGATTATGGAGTTAAGACTCTTTCTGATTCTGGTATTTTTATTTTGAAATTGATAATCTGCACTTTAATACTAGTATTATTTCTGATTTCGCTGTAGACTCAGACCCAGAAGGGTTATGACTCATCTGTTGTGATAGATTGGAGTTTGAGAGATATCTGTGTTAGGCGTCAAGTAGGACGCATACATTCTGGGTTTTATCATGCTTAGTTCGGTAACCTGATCTGTACCAGTAATCTATAAATTTCTGAATATCCCCGATAAGGTTAAGATTTCCAATTTTGACATTATCTAAAGAGGGTAATCCTCTGTGTGTCAATTTGATGTTGTTCTTCGGGGCCGATACTTAGGTCCCATGTCTAATGGGAACCAAGTTTTTTGTTTTATCTATACTCGCTTCCATCATTCGAATATATCCTATCGATCGAATCTTCGAACTTTAGGTAGAAACTGATGGGTGTAAACATGTGTTTGAGACATGTTATGTTTGATGGTTGCAAGTGGATGCAAGTGGTTGCTAGTGGTTGCTCGTGGATGCATATACACACACTAGGCACTAGATCGGCTCGAAAACACTCTCATACTGCATATGGACGTGTAAGCATTTTTCAATTTTTGTTGATGCGAAATGATTGACTCAGCACATGGATGTTGCATATGACTGAATGGTTTTGCACTCATATAGAAATGATATGTATCAAATAGGAAAATTTGCATACATGTTCGACTCATGGCACTGGCATAATTCGCATTAAGGAGGTCAACTGAATCAGTGGACCGCCTGATCTTTGCATTAGATAAGGAACATATACACACACTTTTACATATGTTCATACAACATTAGAAGTTTCTAAGGACAATGGACGCCAATGATTGATGATTGAGTAGATGGATGTTGGATGGTAGGACACATTCTTCTTAACTTGAGGATTTCGAGGACGAAATCCTTTAAGGAGGGGAGAATGTAACACCCCGTACTTTCTGTGAATGTATAAGTAACAAATCAGAGGATAATTAATTTTTAAAATAAGAATCAAGGGAAACGGGTTGTGCCATTGCGTTCGTCTTGGAATTCTTCTTGGAAACGAGTCCGAGTTTGCAAGAATCGGAGTCAGTATGAGGGAGATATGACCCTCCGAAGTTTCATAAATTTTCAGAATCGAAGATAGTTCGAAATTCGAATTCAAAAATTTGAATTCAAACCCAGAAGCGGGTTGGGCGGGAACTTTCCCGCCCAGGATCCAGGTCGATTGGGGAGTCGACTGGGCAGTCTACCCCCCAGGACCCAGGTCGACTGGGGAGTCGACTGGGCAGTCGACCCCCCAGACCAGGTCGACTGGGCAGTCGACTTGGGGGTTGACCTAGGCACATTTCTGCAGAACGGGCCTGTGAAGATTTTTATCCCTTTTTGACGAACCGGATGACTTCTGGACTGATCTGATGGCTCTAAACACTCCTATTCTCCTATTTAAACAGCCCCAAACCTAGCCTTCTCTACACACAATTCTATTCTGCTTCTTCTCTGCCTCTGTTCTAAATAAAAATAAAAATGGCGTCGCTACTCTGCTGGAATCAAAACTAGAAGCTAACCAACATCAACCTAAGCAACTCAATTCAAATTAGAGATTAAAGCTTCTGCAACGATTCTACAATGACTAAAGTTCATTTTTAATCCAATCAAGGCAAGTGCAGTTATTTTCCGATATAAACGTTAATTCTGATTATGACATGAACTGTAAATCTGAATCTGAGATTATTTCTGCTCTGTTTTGTTTTATTATGTATTTCTTTCTGCTTTCTTTTCTATAGCCAGGCTACCACGGTCTAAGCCAATCTCATAAGAGATTAACATACGCTAAATTGTTTAGGACCGTAAAATGAATGATGCATAAATTGGGCATGACCAATAGGTGACTGATTTGAGGAAAGAACATGGACTGTAGCTAGAACATAAATTTGAGGACACATAATTGGACATAAATATAGACTGTATTGAACATATGATTTGAGATAAAGAGGATATGGCATAGGTATAAAGATTTACATGAAAGTAGGATATCTATTAATTTAAATAAAAACCTAAGTAAGGGATCTTTGGGATATATGACATGCATAGTAATCGATGGCTATATTTGGTATAATTTATATATGGATCTTCTGTACTATGCAAGTTTAATAAAAATTAAAACATATGATATATGGTAAATTATGACCATAATCTGTGTTATGTAAATTTAATGCAAACATAGGGTATATGATCATATTGTGAATCATGAATATTATTTATGCATGTGAACTTAGGCAAGATTTATATTTAGGCAAGATATGTTTGTGAAACTTTAAGGAATGATTAAATTTGTTATATTTGCCTAATTTGCTAGTTCTGCTATATTTTCCTAATCTACTAGTTCTGTTATTTTGCCTAATCTACTGCCTAGTCTGCTAGATCTGTTCATCTGCCAAATCTGTCATCTGCTAAGTCTGTTGAAAATGCCAAACAAAATCTGTTGAGATGCCTAAACTGTTATCTGCTAAATCTGCTAGTTGCTTAATCTGCTGAATCCGTTAAGTCGCCTAAATCTGTTATCTGCTATGTCTGTTAAGTTGATATATTCAGTCTGTTATTGACATAATCTGAATTAGCTATGAATAATTGACATGTATATTAGGCGTGGGTTTAAATGGTAAATCATTAATTAATTGGCTGCAAAGATAAACATGGCTAACTCGAGGTTAGAATGAGTTTGCGGCGTAATTCTTCCCGGAACCGCCCGGCATATTCCAATGGCCGCAAACAATAAGTTCTAATGAGATAAGTTAGTATAACCTGCTTGAAACCCGAGGTTAGACTCAGTTTGCTACATAAACCTGCCCGGAACCAACCGGTCTAAACAGTAGCCGCAAACTGTCAGTCTAATGTGAGAGGTCTGGGCATTAATATTTAATTAATGAAAATCTGAGATAAATATGATGTCTAAAACATGTTGGGCGGATAGGGTTAAACCCACTAGACTGACGAATTTAATAAATCTGTTCCGTGAATCTGTAGGCCCAATTACAAAGTTAGACAAATCTGTAAGTCTGTTAATCTGTAACTGGTTAATCGGTAAGTCTATTATATCTGTATATCTGATCCGTTAGTCTGAAAACTTGTGTGTGAACTAGTTGATATGAATTCTGTATGACTGAACCTGTAAATATGTTAATCTGAAATCTGTTAGTCTGGGGACACAAGGTTAGGAGGGGAATTACTTGTATCATCTGTTGTTTGGGACCCATATTAGTCAGTAACCCTTTCTGGTATCAAAACTTTGACCCAACAGTAGGTAGGGTCCGGGCACGCTTACTGAACTAATTATTAGTGGTTCATTCTGATAATGGCGAGGGGTGTTGATGGTGCGTTCCAACCGGGTCATGTGCGTGCATGGATCCCGGTCTACCTCTGAGGATGTAAGACACCGTGACATCTGTAAATAAGCGTGTGCCAATTGGTTGTCACTTTAGGGAGTGATACACCCTACTGTGGGGCCGACACAAGGTATTTATGTACTAGGGAGCCGATCGCTCGGGGTAGGGTTTTAGGGTACACTTAGTTCTGTCTGTTTCTGTTGGTACCGTCTGTCTCTGTTGGGTGGCAACACCCGTCTGTTTCTGCGTGGTACCGTCTATTCCGGTAGTAAAGGCCCAATCACTAGTGTACACCTAATTCTACATTCTGTTTCTGTAGGGATTAATATGTTTCTGCTTCTGTTTGTTTCTGTTCAGGTGGTAAAGGCCCATTACTAGCACTCTCTTCTGTGGAAATTATTCTGTACCCGTTTCTGTTTCAGTTTAGACCTTAGGGTGACACCTAATTCCGTTATACTAGTATTAGTGCAGAGAAGTGTAAAGTTATAGTTTATATCATTCTGTTCTTTTGTTATATCCGCTACACCTGCTACTGTTATCTCTCATCCAGTTTTATTTTCATGTCATGTTATTATTATCTATTCATAAATGAAAAATCACTGGACTTGTCAGACTTTATGTCTGACCTTGCTTGTTTTCGCCTTTTTTTCGTCCGTATCCCCCCAGGTTATCCAAGGAGGGAATACTTTAGCTTGACTCGGATTCCTTCTGCTTGAAGTGCTTAAAGTATGGTTTGGCTCTGTATAGCTTCCGTTCTGTGGGGATTATGATTTTAAAGTTTTGTACTTTGATGGCTTTTGAACAAGGCTGATATATATGTACTTGAGTTTTTGGTAAAGTTGTAACCTAACTGATTTCCGTCAACTGCAATAAAGTTATAAAGTTTTTCAAGTACTATTTTTATATCTGTCTTGTAATATTCTGTTCTGTTTACTAAAATGCTCCATCAAAGTTAAGGCATTCCCTTTGTGAGTGACCTTAACGGAGGTGGGGTGTTACAGTTATGTTGTTGGAACTAATTCATATGTTAAATCAAATGTATGTATGCAAGTTTGGATGTTAATTTAGATATGAATCATAAGCGAGTTAGTGAGAGTCATATATAACCTTACATGTTTCATGACATCCATTTTATGCGTATATTGGATCTAAAGTTAGGCCGTAACATGTGTGAGTTAGATGCAAGTTTACGTCATAGTCTATGTTGTATTAATCACATATGCAAGTATACACATATTGGAGTATGAATCATGTAATGCAAAGTTTGTAACCATTGCCTATGCAAGTTTACACCTTATGATTAGATCTATGACATCCATAGTTTATGCAAGTTTGTAACTTTGGCCTATTAAAGTTCTTGGAAGAAAAACCTTATTCACAAATGCAAGTTTACCCCTTATGTTTAGATCTAGTTTTTATTCTATGCATGTTGTGATGTTTTCTCTTTATTCCATAAGTTAGACTATTCGAGTCTAACGTACATTTTACGTTAAACGAACGAACGTACAACGTAGGGCAATGGGATAATATTAAAAGATTGAATATTGAGAATTGGCTTAAATGCCTTAAATTTGATGTTAATTGGTACAATTTTATATACCATAAATAGATGGACACATTTGAGTCAATTATGGACATAGTTAAATTTGTAATTGATTGGTAATTTGAATAGGGAAATTAATTCAAATTGGGGATGATTAATTTGGTGTAATTAATCGCCTAAGACACGAGGTTAGACACGTCTATGGTGTAAGACTGCTCGGACACGCCCGGCAAATCCAACTGCCACAAATGCCAGTATAATGTGGGAGGTCTTAGGCATAAATTAAATGTTTAACAGTTGCAAAGACACGAGGTTAGGCTCGTTTGTGGTGTAAGACTGCCCGGACCCGCCCGGCAAATCCAACTGCCACAAATGCCAGTTTAATGTGGGAGGTCTTTACGAGGTTACGGTTTTAATAAATTAAGAAACACTTAACCAGATAAGCATGTAGTGGGACATGATGGGGTTAAGTGGGTACCTTAGGTGGCATGTGGAATTAAGGGGGTGCCTTGGGTGGCATTTGAAATATGATTAGATGCACTTAATCAAGATTGAAACATGTAAGAAGACATGAATAGGAATGGGGCTAAGTGGGGGAAAAACCTTAGAGGGGACCAAGCATAGGTGGAAAGCTTGTGTCGTGCATGGGGGCCCTTTTCAAACTAGTAACACATTAAGTATCTTTGTGGGCTCGACCCAAGTCAAGGACGGGCCACGCATACTGGATTTGATTGTAAGAGGTCAAACGGGTCAGCGGTGGCAACGCAAGTCCAAAGGGTTTGTATGCATGCGTGGGCCCGGGCTGGTAGGTAAGACGTTGTTGCATCGTGTAGGTATAAGCCGTGCATTTTTGGTTGTATCGGGTTGCCACTTTCGGGAGTGAAACACCCCACTGTGGGGTCGGCATTGGTATCTATGGGTTAGGGAGCCGATTGAATGGGGGTAGTGGGTACACCTAGTGGAGATAGGGGCAGACGACAACTATGAAGGTAGTAGGGGTACATTAAACTACCATTATCAATAGTAAGTTTTGTAGGCGGGATCAATCTTTAGGGTGATTAGTGGTGGTGCAGTGTAATAATTACCTTATAGTGATTAGGAGCGCCTTTAACGTTATCTTTGTTCGTCTTATTTCCTTGGTTGTTCTGCCATACCCAATTGTTCACTGTCATTTCCTTATTTTCCAGCTTATGCCTTAGCCTATTCATTTTGATAATTATACTGTTAAAGTTATCGCACTCGCCAGACTTTATGTCTGACCCCCTTTTCTTTCCACCTCTTTTATTCCTTCCCCGCTCAAGTTTGCAAGGAGGGAATACTACAGCTTAGTGCCGATTTCTTTCAGTTGCTTGAAGAGAGTAGATGTATCGCTTGGGACTCTCTAATCTTTATGGCTTTGCTTATGCTCAGTGGGGATTTTATGCATTTGCGTTATTTAAGTATTTGCTTCTTTATGTACTTTGAAATTTTTGAAAAAGACTAATGATCCAGTTGTAATGGCTTTGGAAACTACTTATTTAAACTTGTTTTGAGTTATGATGAAAATAAATAAGTTTTATCTTCCTCTGTGTTGTTTCATTTATTTATTCTTGTAATTTATCTGTTCTATACAACAATAATGCTTCATGGACATTGATGCATTCCCTTTGTGAGTGACATTAATGGACGTGGGGTGTTACACGTGGTATCGGAGCTAAGGTTACAAGAACAGATAAAAAGTTTTGAAAAGTGTTTTCAAAAGTATTATTTTCCTATAAAGTACTTTGAAAAACTTGTTTTAAAGAAGCTATTTTCAAGGAAAGTTTACTTAAAAGTGCATAAACCCCGCAAGCCGTACTTCTCTCTTTCGTTTCCCTTGTTTTAAAACTCTTTCTTTTTCTTTTCAGCATGTCTGGAGCATCTGAGATACCGGAGGGTGTTCATGTACCCGGTTGGTTTCGTCAATATCTCGAGGCTAGGGGGACTGAAACATTCATTGAAGCTGGAAATTGGTTGAAAGAAGTAGAGGATCTGTTTGGCATCTTCGATTTGGACGATTGTAAGAAGGTCCAATTGGTTGCTTGGTTGATGAAGGACGAAGCTTCGTTTTGGTGGGAATTCACTAATGGAGAGCGTCCAGTTGATACATGGCCAGATTTCAGGCGTACGTTTGAGGCAAAGTTTCTCTCACGGGCTGAAGAGAATCTGTACATGGAAAGGTTTTTGGCACTAAAGCAAGGGAATCTATCAGTGAAATAATACGTCAACAAGTTCAATCAGTTGGCAAGATTTGGCTTGGATTTCGTGAATACACCCGAAAAGAAGGCCCTGAGATTTGTTAAGGGTTTGAACTAGCCACTACATGGGTTAGCTATGACGCACATCCCTATGGGGGCCACCTTTGAGAGGCTAGTTGATATGGCGCTTATGCATGAAGAGGAGAAGGGCGCCAATGCTAATAAGACACCCGAGAAGAAAGGGGATCAAAAGAAACCGCAGCAACAACAACAAAACAAGAAAGGAGGGAAGAACAATAATGGCAAAGGAAAGAAGAAGTGCTTTACTTGTGGGGCACCAGGCCATTTGAACAAAGATGTAGGAAAAAGAAGAAGACTGGTTGTTTCCACTGTGGAGAGGCAGGTCATCTGGTAAAGGACTGCCCAAGGAAACAGGGGCAAGGGCAAAGAACTTCTGGAGGGCAGCTTCAGGCTCTCGTGGCACTAGGGCAGTCAAAGGAGCAGGTCCAGGCTCTCACAGTCCCACCGCTGCAAGAACGAGGTAGAAACATTTCCGTTGAGAGTTTAGTTTTTCTGTTTGATCATCCTGTCCGTACTTTATTCGATTCTGGCGCATCACATTTGTTTATCTCTACATCGTTAGTTGAAACACTACATTTAGATACTAGTTTTGTTGTGGATCCCATTGTAGTCTCAAATCCTATTGGTGGGTCGGCTCATTTATCCATGGTCTGTGGGGATTTGAGATTGTCTATCTTTGGCGTTGGTTTTGAATGTAATGCTTTTGTGCTTGGTTTCATGGGCTATGTGTTGATTCTACGGATGGATTGGCTAGCCAGATATAGTGCCATCCAAGATTGTGAACAAGGGGTAGTAAAATTGTTGACTCGTAGTGGAAAGACCTTTGACATTTCTTGTGACCCTAGAGGACCGGCGATGCTTAGTTATCTTGAGTCACTTGACGCATCCAATGATGATTTACATGTTGTTCGCATAGTCCGTGAATATGTTGATATCTTCGACGAGGTGAGGGGTCTACCCCCAAAACGTGAGACAGACTTTCGTATTTATCTTGTAGACAATGCAAAACCAGTATCTCTGCCAGTGCGCCACATGGCTCCTCGGGAGAGGAGGGAACTCAATAAGTAAGTAGGGGGTTGCTTGAGAAAGGGTACATAAGATGTATTATATCGGAGTGGGGTGCTCCAGTAGTATTTGCCACGAAGGCAGATGGATCCCTTAGACTTTGTGTGGACTATAGAGAGCTTAATAAAATTACTAAGAAGAATAGGCACCCACTGCCGGGGATTGACGATCTCTTCGATCAGTTAGTTGGTGCCTTAGTATTTTCATTGTTGGACTTAGCCACTGGTTTCCATCATTTGAGAGTGGCTGAGGATAGCATAGACAACACAGCCTTTAGGACTCCAGACGATTTCTATGAATGGCTTGTGATGCCCTTCGGTTTGACAAACGCCCCCGCATACTTTGTTGACTTAATTAGTAGGGTGTTTAGGGAGTACCTTAATAAATTCATGGTGGTCTTTGTGGATGACATCTTGGTCTTTTCTAAGAGCGAGGAAGAGCATGCCCTACATCTTAGGGAAGTGTTAGAGACACTTCGAGCGCATAACCTTAAAGCTAAATTTTCTAAATGTCACTTTTGGAGGAAGGAAGTGCGATTCTTAGGGCACGTGATTTCTAAAGAAGGGATAGCTGTGGATCCCGTGAAGGTGGTAGTTATCCAAGATTGGACGGTCCCTAAAAATGCTACCGAGGTGAGCAGTTTCTAGGGGATGGCTGGCTACTATATGAAGTTTATCAAGGACTTCTCAAAGATATCAGCCCCATTGACATGCTTGACGAAGAAGAACCTAGTTTTTACGTGGGACGTAGATTGTGTGTAACACTCCACATCCGCTAGGGTCACTCACAAAGGGAATGCCCTAGTTTTGAAGGGGTATTATCTAGTAAACAGGCACAGAGATAACACAAGACATAACATCGATAAAATAGAGTATATAAAGCAGCGGATATAAACTTTAAAACCAAATCTCATTACTGAAAAATAGGGTCAAAACCTCTTACATCAAAATGGCAAGTCATTATTCCATTACATCAAGTTCTAAAGAAGCAAAGTACTTAAAACAACATAAGTAAAATATTATTCACCAAAAAGTGCATGAGTGCAGCCATAGCTTAACTCAAGACCAAACCGTACATGAGCTGTCAGAAAGCAAGCAAAGTCCAAGCTAAGAGCTAGAGTTTCCTCCCTGAGAACCTGGGGGGGGGGGGTTGAATGAAAGACAAAGAGGCGAAAGAAAATGCGTCATTCAAAAAGACTGGTAAGCCCTAGTGACTATCAGCATAGAAACTAGTAAAGTTAACAAGACATGAATAAACTAGAATTAAACATAGGAATGATGATAAGTCTAATATGATAACTAAGCTAACAAGATAACTCAAGTCTAACATTGCATATTCAAGGTTCGCCATACCAACTATACTGGTATACTAATCCCATGTCAACTATAAATCAAGAAATAATCCCTTGGCCTAATATCGTGAAGTGACCCAATTCGGGGTCCAATGTTATGATCTAATCGATCGGCTCCCTACAAGTCTAGCTCGTCGTGTGTCTGTGTAATATGGCCCTATCACAAATGTAGTCACCTGTGCTAGGTCCACCATAGGGTGTATCAATCCCAAGGGTGCCAACCACTGACACGAATCAAGAATGCACAGATAATCCTACTGATGCCCAATGCCTGCTTTTTCAACTCCGGACTAAGTGCACGACCCTAGTCCGCCGGAACCTACAATGGCGCACCAACTCAGCCGTCGTTCTGGTCGCTTACAATCAACCCAGCAATCGTGCCCCACCATGCCTAGTCCCAGGATACCGTGATACATCTAGTGGGTTACTGCTGAAAAGGACTGCGTAACTAGGGTTTTTTCAGCAGGTTAATTTGTCATTTAAAATCGAGACTTAACCCCATCTACGTGTCTTGTCAAATTGACTAAGTGTGTTGTTCTAGTTTAAGACTTAGTCCTACGAATCATGTGTTAGATTGGTTAAGTGTGTTCAAACGGTTCATGACTTAACCCTATCAAATCAACATGTCAAATTGGTTAAGTATATTCAAGCGGTCCATGACTTAACCCTATCCAGTGGCATTAATTTACTTAATGCACCCGTAACCTCTCACATAAGACTTGGTTATGGTTACTGGATGTGCCGGGCGGGTCCAGGCAGTTTTACACCATGACCTAGTCTAACCTCGGGTTTCGAGTGCGATCTGACCAACTACTCACATTGGGTCCTATTGTTTGTAGTTACTGGATTCGCCGGGCGGTTCCGGGCAGATTTATACTGCAAACTCAACCCAACCTCGATTTGGCCACGTTCAAGTTATCTAAGTGTCATGTCCCAAATTCATATTTTCAAGTATAATTTCATGTCAAGTTCATGTTCCTATCCAAGCTCAAGTTATAACGATATTCATGTTTTCAAGTTCATACTAAATTCAGGTTTTCCTAAACTACCCAAATTGCATCCCCAATGCTCGTGAATTCGAATCAAGGAAATAGATGTAACTAGGGAATAACATAACAAGGATGTGTATAAAGTGGCAAAGGTGATTTCAAGGCAAGCATGGTGTAACTTGAGATATGATCATAACATCACTGGCATATGAAATAGGGTGATAAACATAGCAATAAATGACATAAGATGATAAACCTAAACTTGTGACTAGCAATAGTTTCAACATCACAACATCACAGCCATGTTAAAATAATGATAGGGTTTAGGTTATGACATGAACAGGCCACTAAATCAAGTTCTTATCAATATTCCACAAATCAAGGTTCAATATGAACGGTACTAGATTCAAGGTGAATAGATCTAGGGTGAACAAGAGTAGATCTAAAATAATAGATCAAAAAGGAATAGTCATAGATCAAAGATATACAAGAGTAGGTCTTAAGTAGTTATCATGTTTGTGTTCAACTTCAATTTACACATGTCCATATTAAGTTTAGAGTTTAGATCTAAGAGTAACTAGGGCTTATAGATCTTTGTTTTTGAGAACTAAGAACAGAAATTGTCATAGGATCGTTGTTGAGATGTTGATCTATTCCCTTGAATTGTTGTAGAAACGTTGGTCTTCAATCGGGATCTAGTTTGAATGTTTAAGCTTCAAGTTGGAGGCAGCGGCCATGGTTCAAGAGGAGACTTAGCAGCGTAATTGTATTAGAAAGATTTGTTGTGGATTAGCCTAGTTCTTAGGGTGTTTTTATAGTTGCAACAACTAGTTTAGGCAATAGGATAAACCCTAGAATCGATCTGAACAGCAAAAAATTGTCACAGGCCCTCAAAAAAGCCAACAGGGTCAAGCAGGAGCAACCAGGCCCAAACCAGGTTCGGGACCAGGTCGACACCCAAGTCGACTGCGCAGTCGACCTGGTCCTGGGGGTGTCGACTGCCCAGTCGACTCCCCAGTCGACCTGGGATGTTGGGCGGGAAATTTCCTGCCCAGTCCACTCCCCAGTCGACCTGGGGTGCTGGGCGAGAAATTTCCTGCCCAGTCTGTCTGGGTTTTGAAATTCGGATTTGAACTCGAATTCGAACTGTTTTGAACTTTGAAAATTTCTAAAACTTTGGGGAGCCATAACTTGGTCATACAGACTCCGATCTTCGAAAACTCAGACTCGATTTCGTGCAGAATTCCGAGACCAACGCAATGGCGCAACCCGTTTCCCTTGGTTCTTATTTTAAAATTTAATTCTGCCTAGATTTATGGTTATATCACATTATCAAAATGCGGGTTGTTACATTCTCCCCTCCTTAAAGGATTTCGTCCCCGAAATCTCTAAGTTAGGAAGAACGTATCCTACCATCCATCATCCATCTACTCAAAACATCACCCACAAGCAAACATTGCCTTAAGAGATTTCTAATGCTGTATGAACATATGCAGAAAGTGTGTGTATATGTTCCTTATCTAATGCAAATCATCAAGCCTGATTGATCTTTCTAATGCAAAATATGTTTAGTGTCATGAATCCAACATGTATGCAAATAATCCTAGTCACGTAAGCATCCATATGCAACATTAATATGATAACACATTCAATTTCATCGATAAATAATTATAAACACTCATGGGTATGCAATATGAAAATGTGTCTGAGCCGATCTAGTACCTAATGTGTGTTATGCAACCACGAGCAATCACTTGCAACCACTTGCAACCATTCGCAAACATCAAGCATAACATGTTTCAAATATATGTTTACATTCATAGGATTCTACCTAAGGTTCTCAAGACATGATCGAAAGGATATACAAGATAAAAAAGAGTATCTAGGGAAAAGAAGTTAAAGATGTACCCCTAGAAGGTCCTTCTTGCGGGGCTTGCCCTTGCTTCTTAGGGCAGTTCTTGCTGATGTGTCCAGTTTCACCGCATTGAAAACATGCTCCTATCTTCATCTTCTTCTTCCTACAGTCCTGGACTATATGCCCGTCAATACCACAGAAGTTGCATTTTCTTTTCTCACGTGACTTGTCATTCTTGTTGTTGCTGTTCTTTCCTCCTTTCTCGGAGTCTACCTTCTTGTCTTGAGACTCATTCGCCTTGACATTCTTCTTGCCATTCTCGTCTTCTTCATGAAGTAGGGCCATATTCACCGAGATTTCAAAGGTCACCCCCATGGGTACATGAGTCATGGCCATAGTGTGGAGTGGCTCGCTCAATCCTCGAGCAAAGCGTAGAGCCTTCTTCTCAACCATGTTGACTAAGTACAAACCAAACCGAGCAAGCTGATTAAACTTATTCACGTATTCCCTAACTGACATGTCCCCTTGCTTGAGTGCCAGGAACCTCTCCATCTGAAGACTCGCTTCTGCGGATGATAAAAACTTAAGCCCAAACCTCTTTCTAAAGTCTGCCCAAGTCCCAATTGGCCTGGTAGCGTTGGTGACTTCCCACCAAAATGCAGCTTCCTCCTTCAACAACCATGCTGCCAACTAAACTTTCCTATGATCCTCCATATCGAAAATAACAAACAAGTCTTCAGTCTCTTTTAGCCAGTTTCGTGCCTCAACAAAGGTTTCAGTTCCAACGAAGTTCTTACCGCCCATTCCTATAAAGTCCTTGCATATTTTGGCGAAGGCGGTACCCGGAGGAGGAGGAGGAACCGTGGCCACCGGGGGAGGAGGAGGAGGGATATCTGCCGGGCACTTGCCGTTGGCCCTAGCTTCCAAGTATCTTCGGAACCAACCAGGTATGGGTACTCCCTCAGGAAGGTTAAGATCAGACATGCTGAAAAGTGAAAAGGAAAAAGATTCAAACGAGGAAACAAAGGAAAGTGCTAATGGCTTTAGGGGAATAGCCTTTTCTTAAAAATAAAACTTTTCTTAAAAAATTCTTCTTTATAAACGGTTTTGAAAATAGTTTCATAAGGTTTTTAAAACTTTTTCCCAGTCTGGAAACCTTCTGCTCTGATACCAAATGTAACACCCCACCTCTTCTAGGGTCACTCACAAAGGGAATGCCCTAGTTTTGGAGGGGTATTATCTAGTAAACAGGCATAGAGATAACACAAGACAGAACATAGATAAAATAGAGTATATAAAGCAGCGGATATAAACTTTAAAACCAAATCTCATTACTTAAGAATAGGGTCAAAACCTCTTACATCAAAATGCCAAGTCATTATTCCATTACATCAAGTTCTAAAGAAGCAAAGTACTTAAAACAACATAAGTAAAATATTATTCCCCAAAAAGTGCATGAGTGTAGCCATAGCATAGCTCAAGACCAAACCGTACATAAGCTGTCAGAAAGCAAGCAAAGTCCAAGCTAAGAGCTAGAGTTTCCTGCGTGAGAACCCGGGGAGGGGAGGGGGATGAAAGACAAAGAGGCGAAAGAAAACGGGTCAGTCAAAAAGACTGGTAAGCCCTAATGACTATCAGCATACAAACTAGTAAAGTTAACAAGACATGAATAAACTAGAATTAAACATAGGAATGATGATAAATCTGACATGATAACTAAGCCAACAAGATAACTCAAGTCAAACATTTCTTATTCAAGGTTCTCCATACCAACTATACTGGTATACTAATCCCATGTCAACTATAAATCAAGAAATAATCCCTTGGCCCAATATCGTGAAGTGACCCAATTCGGGGTCCAACGGTATGATCTAATCGATCGGCTCCCTACAAATCTAGCTCATCGTGTGTCTGTGTCATACGGCCCTATCACGAATGTTGTCACCTGTGCTAGGTCCACCATATGGTGTATCAAGCCTTAGGGTGCCAATCACCTACACGAATCAAGAATGCACAGATAATCCTACTGATGCCCAATGCCTTCTTTTTCAACTCCGGACTAAGTGCACGACCCTAGTCCACCGGAACCTACAATGGTGCACCAACGCAGCCGTCGTTCTGGTCGCTTACAATCAGCCCAGCATTCGTGCCCCACCCTGCCTAGTCCCAGGGTAACGTGATACATCTAGTGGGTTACTGCTGAAAAGGACCGCGTAACTAGGGTTTCGTTCAGCAGGTTAAGTTGTCATTTAAAATCGAGACTTAACCCCATCTACGCGTCATGTCAAATTGGCTAAGTGTGTCGTTCTAGTTCAAGACTTAGTCCTACGAATCATATGTCAGGTTGGTTAAGTGTGTTCAAGCGGTTCATGACTTAACCCTATCAAATCAACGTGTCAAATTGGTTAAGTATATTCAAGTGGTCCATGACTTAACCCTATCCAGTGGCATTAATTTACTTAATGCACCCCTATCCTTACACATTAGACTTGGTTATGGTTACTGGATGTGCCGGGCGGGTCCGGGCAGTTTTACACCATAGCCTAGTATAACCTCGGGTTTCGAGTGCGATGTGACCAACTACTCACATTGGGTCCTATTGTTTGCAGTTACTGGATTCACCGGGCGGTTCCGGGCAGATTTATACTGCAAACTCAACCCAACCTCGAGCTGGCCACGTTCAAGTTATCTAAGTGTCATGTCCAAATTTCATATTTTCAAGTATAATTTCATGTCAAGTTCATGTTCCTATCCAAGCTCAAGTTATAACGATATTCATGTTTTCAAGTTCATAATAAATTCAGGTTTTCCTAAACTACCCAAGTCGCATCCCCAACGCTCGTGAATTCAAATCAAGGCAATAGATGTAACCAGGGAATAACATAACAAGGATGGGTATAAAGTGGCAAAGGTGATTTCAAGGCAAGCATGGTGTAACTTGAGATATGATCATAACATCACTGGCATATGAAATAGGGTGATAAACATAGCAATAAATGACATAAGATGATAAACCTAAACTTATGGCTAGCAATAGTTTCAACATCACAACATCACAGGCACGTTAAAATAATGATAGGGTTTAGGTTATGACATGAACATGCCCCTAAATCAAGTTCTTATCAGTATTCCACAAATCAAGGTTCAATATGAACGGTATTAGGTTCAAGGTGAATAGATCTAGGGTGAACAAGAGTAGATCTAAAATAATAGATCAAAAAGGAATAGTCATAGATCAAAGATATATAAGAGTAGGACTCAAGTAGTTATCATGTTTATGTTCAACTTCAATTTACACATGTCCATACTAAGTTTAGAGTTTAGATCTAAGAGTAACTGGGGCTTACAGATCGTGGTTTATGAGAACTAAGAACAGAAATTGTCGTAGGATCGTTGTTGAGATGTTGGTCTATTCCCTTGAATTGTTGTAGAAACGTTGGCCTTCGATTTGGATCAAGTTTGAATGTTTAAGCTTCAAGTTGGAGGCGGCGGCCATGGTTCTAGAGGAGACTTAACAGCATAATGGTGTTAGAAAGATTTGTTGTGGATTAGCGTAGGTCTTAGGGTGTTTTTATAGTTGCCACAACTAGTTTAGGCCATAGGATAAACCCTAGAATCGATCTGAACCGCCAAAAATCGTCACAGGCCCTCAAACAAGCCAACAGGGTCAAGCAGGAGCAACCAGGCCCAAACCAGGTTCGGGGACCAGGTCGACACCCAAGTCGACTGCGCAGTCGACCTGGTCCTGGGAGTGTCGACTGCCCAGTCGACTCCCCAGTCGACCTGGGGTGTTGGGCGGGAAATTTCCTGCCCAGTCTGTCTGGGTTATGAAATTCGAATTTGAACTCGAATTCAAACTGTTTTGAACTCTGAAAATTTCTAAAACTTTGGGGAGCCATAACTTGGTCATACGGACTCCGATTTTCGAAAACTCGGACTCAATTTTATGCAGCATTCCGATACGAACGTAATGGCGCAACCCGTTTCCCTTGGTTCTTATTTTAAAATTTAATTCTGCCTAGATTTATGGTTATAACACGTTATCAAAATATGGGTTGTTACATTGTGATGATGTGTTCTAACGTTTAAAGAGAGCTTTGACAACAGCCCTAGTCATATTGCTGCCAGATGGGAGTAAGCCATTTACCGTTTATACCGGTGCTTTTGGGACAGGACTAGGCACAGTCTTAATGCAAGAGGGAAGGGTAATAGCCTATGGAGGAAGGCAGTTGAGAGTACATGAGAGAAACTACCATACGCATGAGCTAGAGTTGGCCGCTATTGTTTTTGCGCTTAAGTCTTGGAGCCATTATCTTCTTGGTGAGAAATTTGAGTTGTTCACTGACCACAAATCGCTAAAATACTTGTTCTCTCAAAAGGACTTGAACATAACGCAGCAAAGTTGGATGGAATTCTTAGCGTCCTACGATTTCAAGATAGCATATACCCCTGGCAAGGGTAACGTAGTGGCAGACGCCTTAACTATGAAAAGGTTGTCCTTGAATCCGTTGTTTGTTGAGCGGCAAAGCTTAGAGTTCATCTCTACATTTGACTTTAGACCTTCCATTGACTTTGTACCCGGTTTGCTAGCATCCTTAGAGGTTAGACCTACGCTTTTGGGATGGATTGGTGAGGCACAACAAGGTGACCCACAGTTGGTTGAGTTAGTAGAGAAGCTCATAAGGTGGGAGTCATCGTGCCATCTCAGTAGGTATACCCTAGATGATAATTGTAACACCCCGTATTTCTTTTAATATTAATGTTCACAAATTAAAGAATAACTAATCTCAAATTTGAGAATTAAGGGAAACAGGTTACGCCATTGTGTTCTCTTGGAATTCTAGTTGAAATAGAGTCCGAGTTTGCGTGAATTGGACTTCGTATGAAGAAGTCATGGCGATCGGAAGTTTCAGAAAATTCAAAATAGATTTCAAAATTCCAATTTTAGTGTCAGAATGGGCTAGGCGGGAAATTTCCCACCAGGGCCAGGTCGACCTGGGGGTCGACCTACCCACACCAGGTCGACCAGGGGGTCGACCTGCCCCCTTCCCCCCCCGGGCAGATTTGATTGATGACCTTTTAATGACTGTATGCTGAGTCATTAGGGTTTCTGATCTGGTCTGAATGGCTGGGGTTAATTCTGGGTTGATCTGGCGGCCTAAAATAACCCTAAACTCTATAAAAACACATGTAGACTCAAACCCTAAAATCAAATTAAAATTAGAATCATGGCCTCCATGCCATCACCTTGCAACCTAGAACACCCGCCACCAATTAGAGAGGAAGAAAAGCTAATCGAATTCAATGCTATTCTAAATCGCAACAAATTGTCTTCTTCAAAGGAAAGCTAAATCAATTTTAGAACTCAGATTTCATAACTCAAGACCTTCTTTGAGTTGTGAGTTCGATTTCTTTAATAAGGTAATTAGCAATTTAATTGGATTGAGCTATGATTTGGATTATATGGTTATGTTGTGAATCATTGATCGTATGTATCATCTATGTTGTGAAATTGTGATGTTATTATCTATGTTGTAAAGTTGTGATGTTATCATCTATGTAGTAATTCTATGATTGGCTTATGTATAATCAATTCATAATGATGTTTCATATGCTAGTTTGGTTATGTTGTTGGAACTAATTCATATGATAAATCATATGCATGTATGCAAGTTAGGATGTAAATTGAGGCATGGATCATATGCAAGTTAGTGAGAATCATATACAACTTTATGTGTTTCATGACATCTATTTTATGTGTAAATTGGATCTAAAGTTAGAATATGACATGTGTGAGTTATATGCTAGTATACAAAAATTCTATATGCTAGTTTACATTTTAGATGTAAGTTTACACCATCGTTTATGTTGCATAAATCACATATGCAAATATATATATATATATATATATATATATATATATATGCTGTTTTGGAGTATGAATCATGCCTATGCAAGTTTACACCTTATGGTTAGATCCATGACATACATGGTTTATGCAAGTTTGTGACTATTACCTTAATAAGTTTACACCTTTAGAATTAGATCTATGACATACGTAGTTTTATGCAGGTTTGTGACTTGTGCCTATGCAAGTTTTAGATGAAGAACCTCATTCACACATGCAAGTTTAACCCTTATGTTTAGATCTAGTTTTATTTATATGTTTGTTGTGATGTTTTCCCTTTATTCCATAAGTTAGAATATTCAAGTCTAACGTATATTTTACATTAAACGAACGAACGTACAAAGTGGGGCAATGGGGTAATATTAAAAGATGTAATATTGAGAATTGGCATAAATGATTTAAATGTCGTAGAATAAATTTGTGATGATAATTGGTATAATTTTGCATAATATAAATAGTTGGACATAATTGAGTCAATTATGGACATAGTTAAATTTGGAATTGATAGATAATTTGGATAGGTAAATTAATTCAAATTGGGGAATAATTAATTTTGTGTAATTAATCATCTAAGACACGAGGTTAGGCTCTTTAGTGGTGTAAGACTACCTGGACCCGCCCGGCAAATCCAGCTGATATAAATGCCAGTCTAATGTGGGAGGTCTTAGGCATAAATTAAATGCATAACAGTTGTATAGACACGAGGTTAGGCTCATTTGTGGTGTAAGACTGCCAGGACCCGCTCGGCAAATCTAGCTGCCACAAATGCCAGTCTAATGTGGTAGGTCTTTACAAGGTTATGCTGTTAATGAATTAAGAAACACTTAACCATATAAACATGTAGTGGGACATGGGGGTTAAGTGGGTGCCTTGGGTGGCTTGTGAAATACGATCAGAAACACTTAACCAAAATTTGAAACATGTAAGTAAACATGAATAAGAATAGGGTTAAGTGGGATGTACTAGAGGGGACCAAGCTTAGGTGGATAGCTTTTGTCAAGTAATGGAGGCCCGTTTCAACCAGTAACCCATGAGTATCTTTGTGGGCTCGACCCAAGTTGAGGACGGAACATGCATACTGGGCCTGACTGTAAGAGGCCAAAACGTGTTAGCGGTGGCAATGCAAGTCCAACGGGTTCATGTGCGTGTGTGGGCCTGGGCTGGTAGGTAAGACGTTGTTGCATCTTGTAGGCATAAGCCGTGCATTATTGGTGGTATCGGGTTGCCACTTTGGGGAGTGATACACCCCACTGTGGGGCTAGCACGGGTATCTACGAGTCAGGGAGCCAATCGCATGGGGGTAGTGGGTACACCTAGTGGAGATAGGGGCAGGTGGCACCTATGAAGGCAACTAGGGGTGCATGAAACTACCATTATCATTATTAAGTTGCGTCGGCGGGATCAACCCTTAGGGTGACTAGTGGTGGTGCAGTATAGTAATTTTCTTATAGTGGTTTGCGTGCGCCTTTAACGTTATCTTTGTTCATCTTATTTCCTTATTTACTTTATCATACCCAATTGTTCACCATCATTTCCTTATTTTCCAACTTATGCCTTAGCCTAGTTATTTTGGTAATTATGTTGTTAAAGTTATCGCATCGCCAGACTTTATGTCTGACCCCCTTTGTTCCCACCTATTTTCTTCCTTTTCCCCCCAGGTGCTCAGGGTGGAACTAGCACCAGTTGAGCTTGATCTTGGATAGTTGTATCTCTGCTTTTAGAAGTTGCTTGGATCGATGAAGTAAAAGTTCAACCTATCTTATTTAGGGCTATTTTGTGTTGGGGTTATGTCTTTCAATTTATGTACTCTAATTTAGTCAAGATGGATATTATGTACTTTGACTCTGGTTTTTGATGATGTAATCAAACCTATGTGTTTACCGCTGCAATGAATAAATTTTTAAATTTTTAAGTACTGTTTATATATGTCTTGTTGTTAAGTTTCTGTTCTATACACACTTAAAACACTCCATAGAAGTTAATGCATTCCTTTTGTGAGTGACATTAATGGACGTGGGATGTTACACGTGGTATCAGAGCTGAAGGTTACCAGAACAGATATAAATTTTGAAAAACTATTTTTCAAAAACACTTTTATAAAGAAGTACCATCAAAAGTATGTTTTAAGGAAAGTATTTTCAAGAGAAAAGCTTATTTTAGAAAGCATAACCCTAAGAGCCATATATCTTTCCTTCGGTTCTTTTGTATTGAATCTTTCCTTTTTCATTTCAGCATGTCTTGAATTCCCGTGATACCCGTGGGGATACCAATACCAGGAAGGTTTAGGAGGTATTTGGAGACTAGGGCCACCACCGCAGTTCCAACAAATACTCCTCCTCCTCCTCCTCGGGTTGATACTTTCGCAAAGATATGTAAGGACTTTCAGGCAAGGGTGGAAAACCTTTTCACGGGACGGAGGCATTTGTAGAAGCTCGAAATTGGCTAAAGGACGTGGAAGAATTGTTTGGGATCTTTGAAGTGGAAGATGGAAGAAAGGTCCAGTTAGCTTCCTGGCTAATGAAGGATGAGGCCTCGTTTTGGTGGGAGGTCACTAATGGAGAGCGTCCAGTTGATACATGGCCAGATTTTAGGCGGAAGTTTGAAGCAAAGTTTCTCTCACGGGCTGAAGAGAATTTATACATGGAAATGTTTCTGGCATTGAAGCAAGGGAATCTATCAGTGAAAGAATATGTCAACAAGTTCAATCAGTTGGTGAGATTTGGCTTGGACTTGGTGAATACACTAGAAAAGAAGGCCATGAGATTTGTTAAAGGTTTGAATGAGCCGCTTCATGGGTTAGCTATGACCCACATCCCCATTGGGGCTACCTTTGAGAGACTAGTTGACATGGCGCTTATGCAAGAAGAGGAGAAGGGCGCCAATGTTAATAAGGCACCCGAAAAGAAAGGGGATCTAAAGAAACCGCAACAACAACAAAAGAACAAGAAAGGTTGTAAAGGTAACAATGGTAAGGGAAAGAAAAAAATGCTTTAATTGTGGGACCCCGGGCCATCTAAGCAAAGATTGTAGGAAGACAAATAAGGCTGGCTGTTTCCACTGTGGTGAAGCGGGACATTTGATTAAGGACTGCCCAAAGAAAGGGCAGAGGGCAGGGTTTACCTTGGGAGGACATGTGCAGGCTCTTAGGGCACCAGGGCAGGCAAGGGGACAAGTTCAGGCTCTCGTGGTCCCACCGCTGCAAGAACGAGGTAGAGCAATTTCCGTTGAAAGTTTAGTTTTTCTGTTTGATCATCCTGTCCATATTTTATTCGATTCTGGCGCATCACATTTGTTTACCTCTACATCATTAGTTGAAAGCCTGCACCTAAATACTAGTCTAGTTACAGTTCCCTTAGTAGTCTCAAATCCTATTGGTGGTTCGGCTCATCTTTCTATGATCTGTCGGGATTTGAGAGTGTCTTTCTTGGGCGTTGGGTTTGAATGCAACGCCTTTGTTCTTGGCTTCATGGGCTACGGCTTGATTCTAGGTATGGATTGGCTAACTAGATATGGGGCCATCTTGGATTGTGAAAGGAGGGTAGTTAGATTGTTGACTCGTTATGGAAAGACCCTTGATATTTCTTATGACCTTAGAGGTCCAGTAATGCTTAGCTACCCGGACTCCCTTGACGCATCCAATGATGATTTACATTCTGTTTGTATAGTCCGTGAATATGTTAATGTTTTTGATGAGGTGAGGGGTCTACCCCAAAATCGTGAAATAGATTTTCAAATATATCTATTAGATAATGCAAAGCCAGTTGCATTGCCAGTGCGCCACATGGCTCCAAGGGAGATAAGAGAACTCAGTAAGCAAGTGAAAGAATTGCTTGAGAAGTGGTTCACAAGATGTAGTATATCGGTGTGGGGTGCTCCAGTAGTATTTGTCACGAAGGCAGATGGGTCCCTTAGACTTTGTGTGGACTATAGAGAACTTAATAAGCTTACTAAGAAGAATAGGCACCCACTGCCGAGTATTGACGATCTCTTCGATCAATTAGTTGGCGCCTCAGTGTTTTCGCAGTTGGACTTAGCCACGGGTTTTCATCAGTTGAGTGTGGCTGAGGATATCATAGACAAGATTGCCTTTAGCACTCCAGACGGCTTCTTCGAGTGGATTGTGATGCCCTTTGGTTTGAGAAACGCCCCTACATACTTTATTGACTTGATGAGTAGGGTGTTTAGGGAGTACCTTAATAAATTTGTGGTAGTCTTTGTGGATGAAATCTTGATCTTCTCTAAAGCGAGGAAGAGCATGCCCTACATCTTAAGGAAGTGTTGGAGACCCTTCGAGCGCATAGCCTTAAAGATAAATTTTCTAAATGTCACTTTTGGAGAAAGGAAGTGTGATTCATAGGGCACGTGGTTTCCAAAGAAGGGATAGCTGTGGATCCCGCAAAGATAGTGGCCATCCAAGATTGGAAGGTCCCTAAAAATGCTACCGAGGTGAGGAGTTTCTTAGGGTTGGCTGGCTACTATATGAAGTTTATCAAAGACTTCGCAAAAATATCAGCCCCATTAACACGCTTGATGAAGAAGAACCTAGTTTTCACATGGGACGTAGATTGTGATGATGCGTGCCAACGTTTGAAGAGAGCTTTGACCGCAGCCCCAGTCTTAGTGCTTCCAGATGGGAGTAAGCCATTTACCTTTTGTACCGATGCTTGTGGGACAGGACTAGGCGCAGTCTTAATGCAAGAGGGAAGGGTAATAGCCTACGGTGGAAGGCAGTTGAGAGTGCATGAGAGAAATTACCCAACACATGACCTAGAGTTGGCGGCTACTGTTTTTGCGCTTAAGTCTTGGCGCCATTATGTTCTTGGCGAGAAATTCAAATTGCTCACTGACCACAAATCGCTAAAATACCTGTTCTCTCAAAAGGACTTCAATGTAAGGCAACAAAGGTGGATGGAATTCTTAGCATCCTACGATTTCGAGATAGCATATACCCCTGGCAAGGGTAACGTTGTGGCAGACGCCTTAAGTAGGAAAAGGATGCCCTTGAGTCCGTTGTTTGTTGAGAGGCGAAGCTTAGAGTTCATCTCTACGTTTGACTTTAGACCTTCCATTGACTTTGTACCCGATTTGCTAGCATCTTTAGAGGTCAGACCTACGCTTTTGGGACGGATTGGTGAGGCACAGCGAGATGACCCACTATTGGTTGAGTTAGTAGAAAAGCTCCAAAGGGGGGAGTCATCGAGCCATCTCCGTAGGTATACCCTAGATGATAAGGGTTGGTTACGTAGGGACGGTAGACTTTGTGTACCATGGGACAAGAATTTGAGGAAGACCATTCCTGATGATGCACATCGTTCGAAGATGACCATCCATCCCGGCGGGGACAAGATGTACATGGACATGTGATGAGTTTACTTTTGGGCCGCATGAAGAAGGATGTCTATGAGTTTGTCGCTTAATGCTTGGCATGCCAACAAGTAAAAGCGGTGCAAAAGAAACTCGATGGGTTGCTTCTCCCATTGGAGGTGCCACAATGGAAGTGGGAAAGTGTCTAGATGGACTTTATTGATGGGTTACCGAGATCGAGGAAGGGTAATGCAGGGATTTGGGTCGTGGTAGACAGACTTACTAAGAGCTTCCATTTCATTCCTATGAGCAGTAAGAGGACTACTACATGGTTAGCCTCCGTATACATTCGAGAGATAGTTCGTTTGCACGGTGTTCCTTCAAGCATAGTAAGCGACCGCGATCCTATCTTTACTAGTAAGTTTTGGAAGAGCTTGCAAGTGGCGGTAGGGACTCAGTTATGTCTGAGCACCGCATATCATCCTCAGAAGGACGGCCAGACCGAGAGGGTGAATCGTATTCTAGAGGACCTATTGAGGTTTCATGTCCTAGGCTTTGGAGGTACATGGGAGGAACATCTTCCATTGATGGAGTTCGCATATAATAATAGCTTTTAGTCTAGCATTGGCAGGGCACCGTTCGAGGCTCTTTATGGACAGCCGTGTCATTCGCCTAAATATTGGTGGGAATCTACAGATAAGATCTTGCTTATGCCCAATATGATTAGAGAGACTTTGGAAAAGATTGATTTGATTCGAAGGAGGATGAAGACGGCGCAAGATAGGCTGAAATCTTATGCGGACAAGAGGAGGACAGATCTTGAGTTTGATATTGGGGTCATGGTCTTTGTCAAGGTGTCTCCATTACGGAAGGTTGTTCTCTTTGGGTCCGTTGGGAAGTTAGCACCAAGGTTTGTAGGGTCGTTTCCCATAAAGGAGAGGATTGGACAAATGGCATATAGAGTAGAGTTGCCCAAGAGACTTAGTGGTGTACACGATGTATTCCATGTATCACATTTGAGGAAGTGCTTGCACGAGACCGCGGAAGTGGTAGAGCCGATCTTTCTTAGAGAGGTGGAGATAGAGCATGATGCGATGAGCTCCTACCTGCATTCTTGGGTCGGAGATTAAGAAGTTGAGGAATCGAGAGGTCAAGCTAGTCAAAGTGAAATGGGGAGATGATGAGAGCGACGCTACTTGGGAGACGGAAGAGAAGATGCGTTCATTGTACCCTTTTCTTTTTGAGGGTATGTCTTTTAATTTCTCCTTTATCGCTTTGCTTTTACTTGTTTTATCTTTAGTATGTCCTCTCGCTAGTATCTTTGACCTTAAATAGGGTAGTCCTATGGTTGAAACATGTGTTTGAGACATGTTATTTTTGATGGATTCATGTGGATGCAAGTGGTTGATAGTGGTTGCTTATGGATACATATATACACACTTTAGGCACTATATCGGCTCAGTCACTTCATATTGCATATTGCATATAAATCTGTGTACATATTCAAGTTAATGGATGTACAATGGTTGTACTATCATATGGATGCTGCATTTTGTTGAATGGTTTTGCATACATGTAGAAATAATATGTATCGATAGGATTCTTTCACATACATAATGGACGCATAGCACTATCATTGTTTACATTAAGGAGGTCAACTGAATCAGTAGACCGCCTGATTTTGCATTAGATAAAGAACATATACGCACACTTCTTGCATATGTTCATCCAACATTAGGAATTTTATAAGGACACTGGATGCCTGTGTTTGATGGTCGAGTAGATGGTTGTTTGGATGTTAGTATATGCATTCTCCTTAACTTGGAGATTACGGGGGCGAAATCCTTTAAGGAGGGGAACACCCCGTATTTCTATTAATATTAATGTTCACAAATTAAAGAATAACTAATCTCAGATGTGAGAATTAAGGGAAACGGTTTACGCCATTATGTTCGTCTTGAATTCTGGTTAAGATAGAGTCCGAGTTTGCATGAATTGGACTTCGTATGAAGAAGTTATGGCGATCGGAAGTTTTAGTAAATTCAAAACAGATTTCAAAATTCAAATTTCAAAGTCAGAATGGGCTAGGCGGGAAATTTCCCGCCAGGGCCAGGTCGACCAAGGGGTCGACATCGGGGTCGATGTAACACCCCACGTCCATTAATATCACTCACAAAGGGAATGCATTGAGTATAGAACATAAACTTAACAACAAGACAGATATAACAGTACTTAAAAATTTAAAACTTTTTCATTGCAGCGGTAAACACATAGGTTAGATTATATCATCAAATCCAGAGTCAAAGTACATAATATCCATCTTGACTAAATCAGGGTACATAAATTGAAAGACATAACCCTAGTACAAAATAACCATAAATAAGGTAGGCTGAACTTTTACTTCAGCGATCCAAGCAATCTTCTAAAAGCAGAGATACAGCTGTCCAAAATCAAGCTCCACTGGTGCTAGTTCCAACCTGAGCACCTTGGGGGGGGGGGGAAGGAAGAAAAGAGGTGGAAACAAAGGGGGTTAGACATAAAGTCTGCCGACTACGATAACTTTAACAATATAATTACCAAAATAACTAGGCTATGGCATAAGTTGGAAAATAAGGAAATGACTGTGAACAATTGAGTATGGCAGAGTAAGCAAGGAAATAAGATTGAACTAAGATAACGTTAAAGGCGCACCTAAACCACTTTAAGATAATTACTATATTTCACCACCACTAGTCACCCTAAGGTTGATCCCGCCTACAGAACTTAATAATGATAATGGTAGTTTCGTGCACCCCTAGTTGCCTTCATAGGTGTCGTCTGCCCCTATCTCCACTAGGTGTACCCACTAGCCCCATGTGATCGGCTCCCTAACTCGTAGATACTCGTGCTGGCCCCACAGTGGGGTGTATCACTCCCCCAAAGTGGCAACCCGATACCACCAACAATGAATGGCTTATACCTACACAATGCAACAATGTTTTACCTACTAGCCCGGGCCTACACACGCATATGAACCTGTTGGACTTGCGTTGCCACCGCTAACCCGTTTTGTCCTCTTACAGTCAAGCCCAGTATGCATGTCTCGTCCTCGACTTGGGTCGAGCCCACAAAGATACGTATATGTTACTGGTTAAAACAGACCCCCATTACTTGACACAAGCTATCCACGTAATCTTGGTCCCCTCTAGTACATCCCACTTAACCCTCTTCTTATTCATGTTCACTTACATGTTTCAAATTTTAATTAAATGTTTCTAATCGTATTTCAAATGCCACCCAAGGCACCCACTAGATTGCACATGCCACCCAAGGCACCGACTTAACCCCCTCATGTCCCACTACATGTTTATCTGGTTAAGTGTTTCTTAATTCACTAAGATCGTAACCTCATAAAGGCCTCCCACATTAGACTGGCATTTGTGGCAACTGGATTTGGAGGGCGGGTCCAGGAAGTCTTACACCACAAATGAGTCTAACCTCGTGTCTTTACAATTGTTACACATTTAATTTATGCATAAGACCTCCCACATTAGAGTGGCATTTGTTGCAGCTGGATTTGCCGGGCGGGTCCGGGCAGTCTTACACAACAAAAGAACCTAACCTCATGTCTTAGACGATAAATTACACAAAATTAATTATTCCCCAATTTGAATTAATTTCCCTATTCAAATTATCAATCAATTCCAAATTTAACTATGGCCATAATTGACTCAATTATGTCCATCTATTTATGGTATGAAAAATCATACCAATTTCATCACAAATTTATTTTATGCCATTTAAGGCATTTATGCCAATTCTCAAAAATAAATCTTTTAATATTATCTCGTTGCCCTACATTGTACGTTCGTTCGTTTAACGTAAAGTATACGTTAGACTCGAATAGTCTAACTCATAGAATAAAGAGAAAACATAGATATAAAACAAGATCTAAACATAAGGGATGAACTTGCATGTGTGAATGAGGTTCTACATGTAAAACTTGCATAGGAAAAAAGTCACAAACTTGCATAAAACTACATATGTCATAGATCTAAATCTAAAGATGTGAACTTGTTTAGGTAAACGTTAAAACTTGCATAAAACATGTATGTCATGGGTCTAACCAAAAAGGGGTAAACTTTCATAGGCATGATTCATACTCCAAACATATGTATATACTTGCATATGTGATTTTTGCAACATAAACGATGGTGTAAACTTACATCTAAACATGTGAACTAGCATATAGAACTTTGTATACTAGCATATAACTCACACATGTCATAGCCTAGATTTTAGATCCAATTTGCATAAAATAGATGTCATGAAACATGTAAAGTTATATATGTAATTCTCACTAACTTGCATATGATCCATGTCTCGGTTAACATCCTAACTTGCATACATACATATGATTTATCATATGATTTAATTCCAACCACATAACAAACTAGCATAACATTATGAATTGATTATACATAAGCCAACATAGATGATAACATCACAACTTTACAACATAGGTGATAACATCATATAATTTACAACGTAAACGATAACATCACAATTTTACAACATAGATGATAACATGCGGTCAATAATTCACAACATAGCCATATAATCCGCATCATAACTCAATCCAATTAAATTGCTAATGATTTTATTAAAGAAATCGAACTCACAACTCAAAGAAGGTCTTGAGTTCTGAATTCTGAGTTCTGAAGTTAAATTAGCTTTCCTTTGAAGAAGATTCGTTGCTAGAGTTGAATAGAATTGAATTTGATTAGCTTTCTTCCTCTCTAATTGGTGGCGGCTATTCTAGGTTGCTAGGTGACGGCATGGAGGCCTTGAATCTAATTTTAATTTGATTTTAGGGTTTGAGTCCACATGTCTTTTTATAGAGTTTAGAATTAGTTTAGGCCGTCCGATCAGCCCAGAATTAATCCTAGCCAATCAGAGCAGATCAGAAACCCTAATGACTCAACATATACTCATTTACAGGTCATCAATCAAATCTTCCCGGGGGGGGGGGGGGGGGGGGGCAGGTCGACCCTATGGTCGACCTGGTCAGTGTAGGTCTACCCCCAGGTCGACCCTATGGTCGACCTGGCCCTAGCGGGAAATTTCCCGCCTCGCCCATCTGACTCAGAAATCTTGAATTTTGAAATCTGTTTTCAAATTTCTGAAACTTCCGATGGCCATAACTTCTTCAAACGAAGTCCAATTCTCGCAAACTCGGACTCTATCTCAACCAGAATTCCGAGACAAACACAATGGCGGAACCCATTTCCCTTAATTCTCATATCTGAGATTAGTTATTCTTTAATTTGTGAACATTAATATTGAAAAGTACGGGGTGTTACATTCTCCCCTCCTTAAAGGATTTCGCCCCCGTAATCTCCAAGTTAAGGAGAATGCATATACTAACATCCAAACAACCATCTACTCGACCATCAAACACAGGCATCCAGTGTCCTTATAAAATTCCTAATGTTGTATGAACATATGCAAGAAGTGTGCGTATATGTTCTTTATCTAATGCAAAATCAAGCGGTCTATTGAATCAGTTGACCTCATTAATGCAAACCATGATAGTGCCATGCGTCCATTATGTATGTGAAAGAATCCTATCGATACATATTATTTCTACATGTGTGCACAACCATTCACCAAAATGCAGCATCTATATGATAGCACAACCATTATACATCCATTAACTTAAATATGCACACACATTTATATGCAATATGAAGTGACTGAGCCGATCTAGTGCCTAAAGTGTGTGTATATGCATCCACGAGAAACCACTAGCAAACACTTGCATCCACATGCATCCATCATACATAACATGTCTCAAACACATGTTTCAACCATAGGATTACTGTATCTAAAGATTAAAGATACTAGCGAGAGGACATACTATAAATAAGATAAGTACAAGCTAAGCAATGAAGGAGAAATTAAAAGACATACCCTCGAAAAGAAAAGGGTACAATGAACGCATCTTCTCTTCTGTCTCCCAAGTCGCGTTGCTCTCATCATAACCCCATTGCACTTTGACTAACTTGACCTCTCGATTCCTCAACTTATTAATCTACGACACAAGAATGCATGTGAAAGCTCGTCGAATCATCGCATCACGCTCTATCTCCACCTCTCTAAGCAAGCTCGGCTCTACCACTTCCGCGGTCTCATGCAAGCACTTCCTAAAATGTGATACATGGAATACATCATGTACACCACTAAGTATCACGGGCGACTCCACTCTATATGCCGTCTGTTTGATCCTCTCCTTAATAGGAAACGGCCCTACGAATCATGGTGCTAACTTCCCAATGGACCCAAAGCGAACAATATTCCGTAATGGAGACAACTTGACAAAGACCATGTCCCCAATATCAAACTCAAGATCTGTCCTCCTCTTGTCCGCATAAGATTTCTTCCTATCTTGCGCGGTCTTCATCCTCGTTCGAATCAAATCGATCTTTTCCAAAGTCTCTCTAATCATATCGGGCCTAAGCAAGATCTTATCTGTAGATTCCCACCAGCATGTAGGCGAACGACACGACCATTCATAAAGAGCCTCAAACGGTGCCATGCTAATGCTAGACTGAAATCTATTATTATATGTGAACTCCACCAACGGAAGATGTTCTTCCCATGTACCTCCGAAGTCCAAGACACAAAACCTCAATAGGTCCTCTAGAATACAATTCGGCCTCTCGGTCTGACTATCCGTCTGAGGATGATATGCGGTGCTCAAACATATCTGAGTCCCTTTCGATTCTTGCAAGCTCTTCAAAACTCGCTAGTAAAGATAGGATCGCGGTCGCTCACTATGCTAGAAGGAATACCGTGCAAATGAACTATCTCTCGAATGTATACGGAGGCTAACCATGGAGCAGTCCTCTTACTCTTACGGGAATGAAATGGGCACTCTTAGTAAGTCTGTCTACCACGCCGCAAATCCCCGTATTACCCTTCCTCGATCTCCGTAAACCATCAATAAAGTCCATCGAGACACTCTCCCACTTCCATTGTGGGACCTCTAATGGGTGAAGCAACCGACCGGGCTTCTTTTGCTCTGCTTTTACATCTTGGCACACCAAGCATCTAGCGACAAACTCAGCCACATCCTTCTTCATGCCGGCCCAAAAGTAAACTCGTCTCATGTCCATGTACATCTTGTCCCCGCCTGGATCGATGGTTATCTTCGAACGATGGGCGTCATCAGGAATGGTCTTCCTCACATTCTCGTCCCGTGGTACACAATGTCTATCGTACCTACGTAAACAACCCTTATCATCTAGTGTATACCTACTGAGGTGGCTCGATGACTCCCCCCTTTTGAGCTTCTCTACTAACTCAACCAACTGCGGGTCATCTCGATGTGCCTCACCAATCCATCCCAAAAGCGTAGGTCTGACCTCTAAGGATTCTAGCAAACCGGGTACAAAGTCAATGGAAGGTATAAAGTCAAACGTAGAGATGAACTCTAAGCTTTGCCGCTCAGCAAACAACGCTCTCAAGGACAACCTTTTCCTACTTAAAGCATCTACCACCACGTTACCCTTGCCAGGGGTATATGTTATCTCGAAATCGCAGGACGCTAAGAATTCCATCCACCTTTGCTGCCTTAAGTTCAAGTCCTTCTGGGAGAACAAGTATTTTGACTTCTTGTGGTTAGTGAACAATTCGAATTTCTCACCAAGAAGATAATGGCACCAAGACTTAAGCGCAAAAATAGTAGCGGCCAACTCTAGGTCATGTGTAGGGTAATTTCTCTCATGCACTCTCAACTGCCTTCCACCATAGGCTATTACCCTTCCCTCTTGCATTAAGACTGCGCCTACTCCTGTCACATAAGCATCGGTACAAAAGGTAAATGGCTTACTCCCATCTGGAAGCACTAAGACTGGGGCTGCGGTCAAAGCTCTCTTCAAACGTTGGCACGCATCGTCACAATCTACGTCCCATGTGAAAACTAGGTTCTTCTTTGTCAAGCGTGTTAATGGGGCTGATATTTTTGCGAAGTCTTTGATAAACTTTCTATAGTAGCCAGCCAACCCTAAGAAACTCCTCACCTCGGTAACATTTTTAGGGACCGTCCAATCTTGGATGGCCGCTACCTATGCGGGATCCACAACTATACCTTCTTTGGAAACCACGTGCCCTAAGAATCGCAATTGCTTCCTCCAAAAGTTACATTTAGAAAATTTAGCTTTAAGGCTATGCTCTGGAAGGTTCTCTAACACTTCCCTAAGACGTAGGGCATGCTCTTCCTCGCTCTTAGAAAAGATCAAGATGTCGTCCATAAAGACAACCACTATGAAGGTACTCCCTAAACACCCTACTCATCAAGTCAACAAAGTATGCGGGGGCGTTTGTCAAACCGAAGGGCATCACCAGCCACTCGAAGAAGCCGTCTGGAGTCCTAAAGGCAGTCTTGTCTATGCTATCCTCAGCCACTCTCAACTGATGGAAACTCGTGGCTAAGTCCCACTGCGAAAACACTGAGGCGCCAACTAACTGATCGAAGAGATCGTCAATACTCGGCAGTGGGTGCCTATTCTTCTTAGTAAGCTTATTAAGTTCTCTATAGTCTACACAAAGTCTAAGGGACCCATCTGCCTTCGTGGTAAATACTACCGGAGAATCCCACTCCGATATACTACGTCTGATGGACCCCTTCTCAAGCAATTCTTTCACTTGCTTACTGAGTTCTCTTCTCTCTCTTGGAGCCATGTGGCGCACTGGCAATGCAACTGGCTTTGCATTATCTAATAGATATATTTGAAAGTCTATCTCATGTTTCAGGGGTAAGCCCGTCACCTCATCGAAGACATCAACATATTCACAGACTACACGAACAGAATGTAAGTCATCATCAGATGCGTCAAGGGATTCTAGGTATCTAAGCATTACTGGACCTCTAGGGTCATGAGAAATATCAAGGGTCTTCCCACAACGAGTCAATAATCTAACTACCCTTCTTTCACAATCTAGGATGGCCCCATATCTAGTTAGTCAATCCATACCTCGAATCAAGCCGTAGGCTATGAAGCCAAGAATAAAGGCATTGCATTCAAACACAACGCCCAAGATAGACACTCTCAAATCCCGACAAATCATAGAAAGATGAGCCGATCCACCAATAGGATTTGAGACTACTAAGCGATCTATAACTAGACTAGTATCTAGGTGCAGTGTTTCAACTAATGATGTAGAGATAAACGAATATGATGTGCCAGAATCGAATAAAGTACAGACAGGATGATCAAACGGAAAAACTAAACTTTCAACGGAAATTTCTCTACCTCGTTCTTGCAAGACCACGAGAGCCTGAACTTGCCCACTTGCCTGGTCTGTTACTATAAGAGCTTGCACCTATCCTCCCGAGGTAGACCCTGCCCTCTGCCCTTTCCTTCGGCAGTCGTTAATCAGATGTCCCGCTTCGCCATAGTGGAAAGAGCTAGTCTACTTTTTCTTCCTACAATCTTTGCTTAGATGGCCTGGTGTCCCACGGTTAAAGCATTTTTATTTCCCTTACCATTGTTGCCCTTACCATCCTTCTTGTTTTGTTGTTGCTGTTGCAGATTCTTTTGATACCCTTTCTTCTCCGGTGGCTTATTAGCATTAGCGCCCTTCTCCTCTTCGTGCTTAAGCGCCATGTTAACTAGTCTCTCAGAGGTAGCTCCCATGGGGATGTGGGTTATAGCTAACCCATGAAGCGGCTCATTCAAACCCTTAACAAATCTCAGGGCCTTCTTTTCTGGTGTATTCACCAAGTCTAAGCCAAATCTCGCCAACTAATTGAACTAATTGAACAAATCTCAGGGCCTTCTTTTCTGGTGTATACCACGTGTAACACCCCACGTCCATTAATGTCACTCACAAAGGGAAGGCATAATGGACGCATTGAAGCAAAGTACATCGAAAGGTTTTTGGCATTGAAGCAAGGGAATCTATCAGTGAAAGAATACGTCAAAAAAACGTCTTACCTACCAGGTCGGGCCCACACACGCATATGAACCCATTGGACTTGTGTTGCCAACGCTAACCCATTATTGCCTCTTACAGTCAAGCATAGTATGTGTGTCCCATCCTCGACTTGGGTCCAGCCCACAAAGATACGCATGGGTTACTGGTTGAAACGGGCCCCCATTACTTGACACAAGCTATCCATCTAAGCTTGGTCCCCTCTAGTACATCCCATTTAACCCTCTTCTTATTCATGTTCACTTACATGTTTCCAATTTTGGTTAAGTCTTTCTAATCGTATTTCAAATGCCACCCAAGGCACCCACTAGATTCCACATGCCACCCAAGGCACCCACTTAACCCCCTCATGTCCCACTACATGTTTATCTGGTTAAGTGTTTCTTAATTCATTAAGACTGTAACATCATAAAGACCTCCCACATTAGACTAGCATTTGTGGCAGCTGGATTTGTCGGGCGGGTCCGGGCAGTCTTACACCACAAACGAGTCTAACCTCGTGTTTGTACAATTGTTACGTATTTAATTTATGCCTAAGACCTCCTACATTAGACTGGCATTTGTTGTAGCTTGATTTGCCGGGCGGGTCCGGAAAGTCTTACACCACAAAAGAGCCTAACCTCGTGTCTTAGACGATTAATTACACAAAATTAATTATTCCACAATTTGAATTAATTTCGCTATTGAAATTATCAATCAATTCCAAATTTAACTATGGCCATAATTGACTCAATTATGTCCATCTATTTATGTTATGCAAAATCATACCAATTTCATCACAAATTTATTTTATGCCATTTAAGGCATTTATGCCAATTCTCAATATTAAATCTTTTAATATTATCCGCTTACCCCACGTTGTACGTTCGTTCGTTTAACGTAAATTATACGTTAGACTCGAATAGTCTAACTCATAGAATAAAGAGAAAATATCACAACATACATAGAAATAAAACTAGATCTAAACATAAGGGGTGAACTTGCATGTGTGAAAGAGGTTCTACATCTAAAACTTGCATAGGCAAAAGTCACAAACTTGCATAAAACAGCATATGTCATAGATCTAAATCTAAAGGTGTGAACTTGTTTAGGTAAAAGTCACAACTTGCATAAATCATGTATGCCATGGGTCTAACCAAAAAGGGGTAAACTTGCATAGGCATGATTCATACTCCAAACATATGTATATACTTGCATATGTGATTTTTACAACATAAACTATGGTGTGAACTTACATCTAAACATGTGAACTAGCATATAGAACTTTGTATACTAGCATATAACTCACACATGTCAAAGCCTAGCTTCTATATCCAATTTACATAAAATAGATGTCATGAAACATGTAAAGTTATATATGTAATTCTCAATAACTTGCATATGATCCATGTCTCAATTAACATTCTAACTTGCATACAAACATATGATTTATCATATGAATTAATTCCAACCACATAATAAACTAGCATAACATTATGAATTGATTATACATAAGCCAACATAGATGATAACATCACAACTTTACAACATACGTGATACCATCATAGAATTCACAACATAAATGATAACATCACAATTTTACAACATAGATGATAACATGCGGTGAATAATTCACAACATAGCCATATAATCAGCATCATAACTCAATCCAATTAAATTGTGAATTATTTTATTAAAGTAATCGAACTCACAACTCAAAGTAGGTCTTTAGTTCTGAATTCTGAGTTCTGAAGTTGAATTAGCTTTCCTTTGAAGAAGATTCGTTGTTAGAGTTGAATAGAATTGAATTTGATTAGCTTTCTTCCTCTCTAATTGGTGGCGGTTATTCTAGGTTTCTTGGTGATGGCATGGAGGCCTTGAATCTAATTTTAATTTGATTTTAGGGTTTGAGTACATGTCTTTTTATAGAGTTCAGAATTAGTTTAGGCCGTCCGATCAACCGAGAATTAATCCTAGCCAATCAGAGCAGATCAGAAACCCTAATGACTCAGTATATAGTCATTTATAGGTCATCAATAAAATTTGCCCGAGGGAGGGGGGTGGGGCAGGTCGACCCTATAGTCGACCTGGTCAGTATAAGTCGACCCTATGATCGACCTGGCCCTGGCGGGAAATTTCCCACCTAGCCCATCTGACTCTGAAATTTGGAATTTTGAAATCTGGTTTGAAATTTCTGAAACTTCTGATGGCCTTAACTTCTTCATACGAAGTCCAATTCACGCAAACTCGGACTCTGTCTCAACAGAATTCCGAGACGAACACAATGGCGCAACCCGTTTCCCTTAATTCTCAAATATGGGATTAGTTATTCTTTAATTTGTGAACATTAATATTGAAAATTACGGGGTTTTACAGTCGACCTACCCTTACCAGGTCGACCAGGGGGTCGACCTGCCCCCCCCTCCCGGGCAGATTTGATTGATGACCTTTTAATGATTGCATGCTGAGTCATTAGGGGTTATGATCTGCTATGAATGGTTGGGGTTAATTCTGGGTTGATCAGACGACCTAAATTAGTCCTAAACTGTATAAAAACACTTGTAGACTCAAACCCTAAAATCAAATTAAAATTAGAATCATGGCCTCCATGCCGTCACCTTGCAACCTAGAATAGCCGCCGCCAGTTAGAGAGGAAGAAAAGCTAATCAAATTCAATTCTAATCAAAACTACAACAAATTGTCTTCTTCAAAGGAAAGCTAAATCAATTTCAGAACTCAGATTTCAGAAATCAAGACCTTCTTTGAGTTGTGAGTTTGATTTCTTTAATAATTTAATTAGCAATTTAATTGGATTGAGCTATGATTTGGATTATATGGTTATGTTGTGAATCATTGATCGTATGTATCATCTATGTTGTAAAGTTGTGATGTTATTATCTGTGTTGTAAAGTTGTGATGTTATCATCTATGTGGTAATTCTATGATTGGCTTATGTATAATCAATTCATAATGATGTTTAATATGCTAGTTTGGTTATGTTGTTGGAACTAATTCATATGATAAATCATATGTATATATGCAAGTTAGGATGTAAATTGAGGCATAGATCATATGAAAGTTAGTGAGAATCATATACAACTTTACATGTTTCATGACATCTATTTTATGTGTAAATTGGATCTAAAGTTAGGCTATGACATGTGTGAGTTATATGCTAGTATACAAAAATTCTATATGCTAGTTTACATGTAAGATGTAAATTTACACCATTGTTTATGTTGCGTAAATCACATATGCAAATATATATATATATATATATATATATATATATATATGTGTGTGTGTGTGTGTGTGTGTGTGTGTGTGTGTGTGTGTTGTTTTGGAGTATGAATCATGCCTATGCAAGTTTACACCTTATGGTTAGATCCATGACGTATATGGTTTATGCAAGTTTGTGACTATTACTAAACAAGTTTACACCTTTAGATTTAGATCTATGACATATGTAGTTTTGTGCAAGTTTGTGACTTTTGCCTATGCAAGTTTTAGATGAAGAACCTCATTCACACATGCAAGTTCACCACTTATGTTTCGATCTAGTTTTATTTATATATATGTTGTGATGTTTTCTCTTTATTCCATAAGTTAGACAGTTCGAGTCTAATGTATATTTTACGTTAAACGAACGAACGTACAACATGGGGAAATGGGATAATATTAAAAGCTTTAATATTGAGAATTGGCATAAATGCCTTAAATGGAATAGAATAAATTTGTGATGATATTGGTATAATTTTGCATACCATAAATAGATGGACATAATTGAGTCAATTATGGACATAGTTAAATTTGGAATTGATAGATAATTTGGATAGGGAAATTAATTCAAATTGGGGAATAAGTAATTTTATGTAATTAATCGTCTAAGACGCAAGGTTAGGCTCTTTTGTGGTGTAAGACTGTCCGGACCCGCCCGACAAATCCAGCTGCCACAAATGCCAGTCTAATGTGGGAAGTCTTAGGCATAAAATAAATGCGTAACAGTTGTAAAGACATGAGGTTAGGCTCGTTTGTGATGTAAGACTAACCGGACCCGCCCGGCAAATCCAACTGCCAAAAATACCAGTCTAATGTGGGAGGTCTTTACAAAGTTATGGTGTTAATGAATTAAGAAACACTTAACCAGATAAACATGTAGTGGGACATGGGGGTTAAGTGGACGCCTTGGGTGGCTTGCGAAATACGATTATAAACACATAACCAAAATTTGAAACATGTAAGTGAACATGAATAAGATGAGGGTTAAGTGGTGGGATGTACTAGAGGGGACCATGCTTAGGTGGATAGCATGTGTCAAGTAGTGGGCGCCCGTTTCAACCAGTAACCCATGAGTATCTTTGTGGGCTCGACCCAAGTCGATGACGGGACACGCATACTGGGCTTGACTGTAAGTGGCCAAAACGGGTAGCGGTGGCAACGCAAGTCCAACGGGTTCATGTGCGTGTGTGGGCCCGGGCGGGCCTAGGCGGGTAGGTAAGATGTTGTTGCATCGTGTATGTATAAGCCGTCCGCTATTGGTGGTATCGGGTTGCCACTTTGGGAAGTGATACACCCCACTATGGGGCCAGCACAGGTATCTACGAGTTAGGGAGTCGATCGCACAGGGGCAGTGGGTACACCTAGTTGAGATAGGGGTAGGCGACACCTATGAAGGCAACTAGAGGTGCACGAAACTACCATTATCATTACTAAGTTATGTGTAACACTCCACGTCCATTAATGTCACTCACAAAGGGAATGCATTAACTTCCATGGAGCATTTTAAGTAAGTATACAACAGAAAATCACAACAAGATAGATATAAAGCAGTACTTGAAAATTAAAACTTTATTTCATTGTAGCGGATAAACCCATATGTTTGATTACATCATCAAAACCATAAACCAATGTCAGGCACATCATATCCATCTTGATAAAACAAAGTACGTAAACTGAAAGACATAATCCCCAACATTAAAATAGCCATAAATAAAGAGAAGCTGAACTTCACTTCAGCGGTCCAAGAAATCTTCTAAAAGCAATCCAAAATCAAGCTCCACCGGTGCTAGTTCCATCCCGAGCACCTAGGGGGAAAATGGAAAGAGATGGAAAATGGGGGGTCAGACAAAAAGTCTGGCGAGTGCGGTAATTCTAACCATATAAATAACAAAGTAACTAGGCTAAGGCATAAGTTGGAAAATAAGGAAATGACCATGAACCATTGAGTATGGCAGAGTTAACTAGGAAACAAGATGAACAACGATATCGTTAAAGCGCACCTAACCCACTAAGATGAATTTACTAAAATACACCAACACTATATGATAATTGCTATACTGCACCGCCACTAGTATACTGCACCACCACTAGTCATCCTAAGGTTGATCCCGCCTACAGACTTAATAATGATATTGGTAGTTTCGTGCACCCCTAGCTGCCTTCATAGGTGTCGTCTGCCTCTATCTCCACTAGGTGTACCCACTACCCCCAGGCGATCGGCTCCCTAACTCGTAGATACCCGTGATGGCCACATAGTCGGGTGTATCACTCCCCAAAGTGGCAACCCGATACCACCAAGAATGCACGGCTTATACCTACACGATGCAACAAATTCTTACCTACCAGCCCGGGTCCACACGCGCATATGAACCCGTTGGACTTGCGTTGCCACCACTAACCCGGTTTGGCCTCTTACAGTCAAGCCCAGTATGCGTGTCCCGTCCTCGACTTGGGTCGAGCCCACAAAGATACGTATGGGTTACTTGTTGAAACGGGCCCCCATTACTTGACACAAGCTATCCACCTAAGCTTGGTCCCCTCTAGTACATCCCACTTAACCCACTTCTTATTCATGTTTCAATTTTGGTTAAGTGTTTCTAATCGCATTTCCAAATGCCACCCAAGGCACCCACTAGATTCCACATGCCACCCAAGGCACCCACTTATCCCCCTCATGTCCCACTACATGCTTATTTGGTTAAGTGTTTCTTAATTAATTAAGACCGTAACCTCATAAAGACCTCTCACATTAGACTGGCATTTGTGGCAGCTAGATATGCCGGACGGGTCCGGGTAGTCTTACACCACAAAAGAGCCTAACCTCGTGTCTTTACAATTGTTACGTATTTAGTTTATGCCTAAGACCTCTCACATTAGACTAACATTTTTGGAAGATGGATTTGCCGGGCGGCTCCGGGCAGTCTTACACCACAAAAGAGCCTAACCTCGTGTCTTAGACGATTAATTACTCCTAATTAATCACCCCCAATTTGAATTACATTCCCTATTCAAATTATCAATCAATTACAAATTTAGCGATGTCCATAATTGACTCAATTATGTCAATCCATTTATGGTATGTAAAATCATACCAATTTCACCACAATTTTATTTTATGCCTTTCAAGGCATTTATGCCAATTAAATATTTTTAATATTACCCCCTTTTAACCTACATAGTACGTTTGTTCGTTTAACGTAAAAATATACGTTAGACTCGAATAGTCTAACTCATGATGTTAGACCAAAAAGTGGTTCTAACACCCAAATTGACTAAAAGCAAAATGAAATAAGATCAAAAGTAAAATGAACACACAGAATTTATAGTGGTTCGGCGAAGAAATGCCTACGTCCACTTGTCTTTCACTATTTTCAATGATGTAGTTGTAATTACAATGAAATGTTCACTTAATTTCTCCCACAACTCATTTTCATTCACTCAATTGTCTAAAAACAAATAATGGAAAAAGATTTGGATATTCCGGGAGTGCTGGAATTCGGGTTATGAAGGTGGTTGAACTCTCAGAGTGCCAGAAAAAGATCCCTTTCTTTGTCTCCAGACGGGGTATTTATAGGTGAAAATTAGCCCAGAAGCCGATCCGGATCGGAGCCACGTGTCATCCATCCCATTAGCCTCGGGTTCGGATGGATTTCTGTGTTTACAGCGCATCAGGGCAGTGGACGTTGTGGGTAGGAACTGGTCATAGCCGCTCCGAATAACCAGGCGATCATGCAGGAGAATGACGTGGAAGATGGGTTCGGATCGGAAGAGTGTACAGGAGGGGTTCGGATCGGGGTATCCGATCCGATCCGGTTTTGTCCCAAGGCTAAGTCTTCGTTCTCTTTCACTCCATTCCGATCTATCTTCGTAGCAGGCAGCTCTCCGATCCAACTGGAAGTAGGTTGCTCTCCAATCCGAACAGCTGTGCCTCTCTGATTCCAACAGCAATAGTTCACCGATCCGAACAGCAATCTTTATCCGATCCGAACCGCTACATTGCTTCGATGCGACCCGCTTCTGTGCTTCCCAAATTCTTCAATGTTTCACATCTTGACTTTGTGTTGCCCAGTTCACAAAGTGGGCTAACATTTTTGCCCCCTCAAAGGATGCTTCTATTGGAGACGGAGCATGCTTTGACTACCATTGCACAGCGCTCTTCGAGGTAATTTTTCTTTTGATTTTCCTTGCGTTTTCATCTTCTTCTTCAAATTTCAATTTAATTCATTGCTGAGCTAAAGAATTAGGTTCGGTTCGGATTCCGATCCGAACAGACACCTTCTTTTCTCTATCTTTCATTAGACTATTGGGCCAAGCTTTGCTTCTGGACTGTTTATCCGATCCGAATGGGGGCTCTGCTACTGGGCTGTTGGTCTGATCCGAATGGGGAGACGAATGGACACTCTACTTCTCTATATAAACCAAGTCTTCTTCCTTCTCTCATTTCCTTTTATTGCTTACCGTTTTTGCTTCGGAACTCCAGGAAAAAGAAATAAGAACTTTTTACTTTTTTCGTGCAAATTTTCAAGCTACATACTCTGGTAGGTTTGAATCCGTCGATTAATTCTATAACATTAGGCTTCAATGGAAATTTGCGGTTAATTTTTAATGATTTGAACATGACTCCTCTCTCGCTTCGACATCGTCTCTCTCTCCTCCCCTGCCGTCGTCGTGGGTGGTTCTACCACCGTCTCGAGGCGCTGAGAGTTTAAACGAAGCATGCGCTCGTCGTTAACTGGAGCTTTGGAGAGGGATGTGGATTTGAATGTGTTTGAGGAAGGGGAAGAAGAAGAATAGGACTGAGGGGATCGGTTCGGGTTGGAGTATAGAAGATGGATGAGAGGGAAAAGCAAAGAGGTTCAGGAAGTCGGATCGGGTCGGGGCAAGTAAAGAAAAGAAATCCAGGAGATCGGATCGGGTCGGAGCAAGTATTTAAGAAAGGGGGAAAGGGAGCTTACCTAACCGGATCGGGTCGGACCATAAGATAAAAGGAGGAGAAGTATGACTATGTGATCCGATCCGAACCGTCAGGGGACTCTACCTCCGAACCGATCCGATTTTGATTTCTGAGTTCCATAATTTATCCGAGCCCAAGTCGAGGCCGCATCACCGATCCGATCCCCATAAGCGCGCCCGAACCGAACCGAAGAACAGTTCACCTTAATGCATAAGAACTTTTTTAACTGGCCCAATCAACTTTTGGCATAATCTTCAACCTAATGGACAGTTAGGATAGTGCCTTGCAAACGTAACTGGACATCAAGAACTACTTCAACTCTTTATATTTTGCCAAACTTTTTTGTCGCACTTTTAAACATTTACTTTGCACTTTCCGCATGCATTGTTTACACTTTAGTTTGCACACATACACGGGGGGATACGGGCTAATTTGCTCTAATTTGTCCTATTGCTTCTTCAATAGTTTTATGACCATGAGACCAAGACGCTCTTCCAGACTAACTGAGAAGAAAGAGGCCCCGGAAACCTCCAACAAAATTACTCTCGAGGACATATCTTCCCCGTCGGATCCAGAATGGGATAATGAGGGTTCATACTACGAGGTCGGAAATCGTGAAAGTGACGATGTGTCTTCGGAGAATGAAGTTTCTCTAGGTTTCGAAGAGGAAGGAGGGGTTGGTGACGACCGGGCTCCTGATGAGTTTGAATCGGCTGTCATATTGGAATCACCCCAAGATTCCATTGAATCAACAATCGACAATGACCGACTTATCCGAATTTGTTTGAAATACGGGATAATGAAAAAGGACACTCTAGTGCCTTCGAGATCTGACCGTCCCCACAACCCTCCAGAAGGATACATGGCAATCACTCGGTTGATGTGCATGGTCGGTGCTATTCCTCCATTTTCTCCCTTCATCGTTGATTTTCTAAGACAAATGCGGATTGCCCCCATGCAGCTGCATCCCAATTCTTATGCCTACTTACACACTTTATACATAGCATACCGTGAAATCTTAGGCATAGAGCTCACTTTCGATGACGTTCATTTCTTCTATAACTTCAAGCATCGAACTCGAGAGACTCCTTCTTTCTTCTATTTTGAGTCTGTTCCTAAGAGAAAGATAATTTCAGCGCCATTCAGCAGTAAAGCTGGAGATTCCAGACTGGAATGGTTTTATGTGAAACGACAACCTGGGCGTGCCAGGAGGTGGACGAAATCAAGTAAAGCACTGATTTTCTAAATCTGGGCTCTATACACTCGAGTCATCACCTTAACTTGTTTTTCTTTTTGCTTGCAGTCGACAACCCAAAACAAATATCAGATCAGGTGTTCTTTGACCGGATGCAGCAGCTTCTTAATGGCGACCAGAAATTCCTGACTATTGATGAAGTCCTTAAGGACGAATATCTTCATTTTCATGGGCTGCTATCCGTTTTTCGTAGTATCGGCCATGGGACGGCTCCATACGTATATATTCCTCAAGTGGATGTAGTCCAGAGATAGGAGAAGTTTCGGGAGCTCCTGTAGTGCCTCTTCGAACTTCACCTTCTCCATCTTCTACTCAAGACGGCGAATTGGCTAACTTGGCCGAAAAGCATCGTGAAGGGTATACTGCCCCTGAGGAGGCTACTTCTCCGGAAAAGTCAACATCCTCTAAAGAGTCGCCACTTAATGCTTCCGAGGGAGATGTCCCTAGTACTGATGACCCATTATTTCAGGGTTTGGGGGATCTCCCCTTACCTGAAACTATATAAACTTCAGAGGATTTTAGGAAGGATCCTCTAGTCTTCACCTCTTCTGAAGAGACCACTCCTGCCAAGGCCAAAGAGCCTGCCCGTACTAGTCTAGCTCCGGACTCGGGTTGGTTGGGGGAAACACACCACTTAGGACACACTTTATACAATAGCATTAGCATTCATTGCACCTCTTTCTCTATGAAACTATTGATTTTGAATTTCATTTGTCTTATTGTGCAGGCACGATGTCCCGATCTTACTATTATATCAGGAAGCTCCGCCGCAGCATGTCTAATCCACCTCAGGATATCGAGTGTGATCGCCGTGACGACCGCGGTAGGGAGGAGAGAAGGCCTTATGAACCCTACCGCTCTCGAACCTCACGCTCTCGCTCTCCCGTTCGGTCGGACAAAGAGAAATATAAAGGTTATCAAAGTCGTAGGGAAGAGGACAGGCCACAATCGAAAGACTCCACCTCTTCCCACGAAAAGCGCAGCAGAGAGAGAAGTCCTCCAAAAGATATTGAGTCTCGAAGTAAACGCAAGGTCCCTGCTACTAAACGGCCTAGGACAGACAAAGAAACTATTGAATCCTCCACACAAAGGGACACTGAATTGACGATCCCCGCTCCTCCACCACTAGATGCGGAAACTACGATCAAGCGGGCGTATTTGGAGGAGCAATTTCCCGAACATTACTTCGAGACTTTGACTTTTTTACCTGCCCTCGAACCTATTTCTTCCAGGTGGGCAGACGAGGCCAAAACAAAGGTAGACGCGGTTGAAAAACAGTATTCTGAAATGTTCAAATATTCACGCAACCTTTCCAGAATTATCCGTACTCTAATCACGAATGCTGATTCAATGCAAAAAACCACGGAAGAAGTTGCAAAGGCCTTAAAAAATCTAGGAAAAGATTTAGAGGACACACAGGCCCAGCTCGCTGTTGCTCAGAGGGACGCTACTAACTTCAAACAACAATTTGAAGATATGAAAAAACGTTATCATGACTTGCTTGAATCTCACACTCAAGAGCGTTGCGAGTTAAAAAAGCAAGCTGATGATGCTAAGTCAGAAGCTGCTAAGACGCGCCTCGCTTACACTGATCTTGAACGGAAAAAATGCCGAGTTGGCAAGGAAGAATGCTGAGCTAGAAAAGAAAAATGCTGACTTGGCTTCAAAGCTACTGGAGGCAGAGAACAGAGCTGCCCTGGCACAGGGCAACGTTGAGTGTGCTATCAAATCTGCAGAGGTGGCCCGCAAACAATTGTCAGAGGCGGAGACAGAGATTCAGGGTTTCGGCGAGTTAACGATTGAATTCTTTGCACATATCATCCGTCGCCGGAACATTTCTTGGATTGAGGATTATCCCTCTACTCTAGTTCAAGTATGGAGTCAGATTGTTGAGTGGAAAAAAGAGGAGCTTAAGGTCGATTCCATCGATGAAGACAAGCTGATGGAGAAATACTTGAGGGATGATGAGCCAGAACGCCTAGCTGAAGGGCGCCGCCTCATTGCTGATGCTATGGAAAAAGAGAGGCGGAGGACTAAACAGAAGAACATTCCCGAGGCTGTTTCCTCTTCTACTGCCCCCGCAACTCCTAAAGTAGAGGGGTATGATCCTGAACACCCGGGAATTCCTCGAACAACTCTGTTATCCCCTATCCTCGAAACGGCATCAGAGATAGCAGTTACCCCTGCCGAGAAGTCTTCGGAAGGTATCCCTACCTTTTCTCCTCAATTTGTCAAGGCTATTTCTACCTTTCGCCACATGATTGAGCAATCGGTGAAAAACCCACTATTTTCTCCTGAGTTATTAACTGTTGCTTCTCACTCTGTAGGTATTGAGCCATCCGGAAAGACAGAGGTGACTCAGGGAGCCGCGTCTGGGGCAGAACCTACGGAGAAGGCAAAAGAGGGGAAGGACAAGGCTACTCCTATAGATTTGGGAGAAGGAAGCGAACCTTCTAAGGCTGAAATTCCCCATGATGAAGAAATGATAGCAGCCTTAAAAGATGATGGCGGCGACGGAGGACATGAGGAAGATCCAGAAGTAGCAATAGTCGGGGAGTCGGAAAGCGCAGCTGATGTTACTCTGGCTGCAATGAAAGCTGATCAAGTTAAACGATTGCAGCTAAAAGCTGAAGACTTAGACCCTGAAGTCCTCAAGCCTCTCGCAGTTGTGGATGCGGGATCAAGGTTAGTTGTTAAGCTTTCAACTAGATCTATTACAGAGGAACACGCTAAAAAATCTTCTCTTGATTCCAGCGCTCCGCCCTCCGGGAAGAAGTTAACCGATTCCAGCGCTGCATCTTCGGGAAAGAAAAAATCAAAACGAATCTTGATAGAGGACGAGAAAGAGGCAAAGGATGCGGAGAAAGCCGCCAAGAAGTCCAAGGCTCACCCGAAATCTAAATAGTGGGTTGTCTTGCATTGTTTTAGTATTTGGTAGATCAATAATTGCTGTTGTAAGGGTGGATCTTGCACCTTCTCTTTGGATGTTTTCCTGTACAAATCCATTCGTAAATAAAAAAATAATTCGTTTTCTGCAATGTTTGTTTGTCAGTAGTTCTGCACTTATGTAAAAATGCATGTCATACTATAGTTATGAAATGAAGTTACGGAGGGAGGAGATATGTGTATACATATATGCCCCCAGTCAATCTCAAAAAATAATTTAAGGCTTAATCAAGTAATCTGAATGCTCCCAATTTCTTGACGGGATTGCATTTTCTGTGTCATCAATGCTTGTCTTTTTTTTCTGGCATTTCTTTTATACTCTCCTGTCTTATACTCAGGTTAGAGTTCTTACTGAGATGGTCTCTTGTCTGGGTGCATCTTCACGCCTCAGAGGACGTCGTCTTCCCGTCCTTTTGTACTCTCTCTCTCTCTCTCTGGAGAGTTAGAGTTCGAGCTCAGCATTCTATTCACCCCCCGGTCCTTCAGCGGGGAAGGATCTCTTTCTCAGCGCTCAGTCGGAGACGCTTTTATACTCTCTCTCTCTCTCTCTCTCTCTCTCTGGAGAGTTAGAGTTAAGAATGTCGCTTTCTCACTCTCCGATCCTTCAGCGGGAAAGAATCTCTTTCTCGACGCTCAGTCGGAGACGCTTTTATACTCACTCTCTCTGGAGAGTTAGAGTTAAGAATCTCGTTTTCTCATTCTTTTATGTCTTGTCGCACAAATTGTCATTGTGCTTGTACTTACGTTTAAACTGTTTTCAACCTTTTCAGGTTTTGAATCATCTTATATTCCATAATCACAACAGAATAGTCGATGAATGTATATACATAATGCACAAAATTAAATAACACACGATATTTTTATAGTGGTTCGGCTAAGTCGTAGCCTACATCCACTTTATAGTCCTTTATTTATATCATCAGATTTTCCCAAGGCAAGTCGTGCCTTATTACAGAGTTCATAAGAAAAATAACAAAGAGTACAACATTTCTAATCCAAATATCGCATCAAGTGTTGGGCATTCCATGCCCTAGGGACTTCTTCGCCATCTACGGTCGTTAACTTAAAGGTTCCTTTTTCAAGTTTCCGTTGGATGACAAAGGGTCCTTCCCACTTTGGACCGAGGTAAGGAAGGGATGGAAAGACTCTCTTTAGCACCAAATCTCCTGGTTCAAAAGTCCTAAGGCGAACTTTTTTGTCGTAATAGCGTGCCATCTGACGTCGATGTCTTGCAGCACGCAAGTCCGCTTCGTCCCTTTTTTCTTCGATTTCATCAAGAGACTCGAGTAAGAGTGCCCGATTCGTCATCGGGTCATAATACGTCACCCTGTGAGAAGGAACTTCAATCTCTACTGGAATTACTGCTTTTGAACCAAAAGAGAGAGAGAAAGGGGTATGACCGGTAGTCGTCTTAAATGTTGTTCGATATGCCCACAAAGCTAAAGGTAATTCGTCAACCCATTTCGCCTTTGCGTGCTCTAACCGTTTCTTGAGGATGGATTTTATTACTTTGTTTATTGCTTCAACTTGCCCGTTCGACTGCGGATAAGCGACCGCAGTGTATCGCTTGTCGATCTTATACTTCTGGCAGAAATTTCTGAATTCAGTACCGTCGAACTGGGTTCCGTTGTCAGTTATAATGGTCCTTGGGATGCCGAATCGGCATATAATATTTCTAACCACGAAACTTATCACCTTTCTTGCCGTGATTTTGGTCAAGGGCTCAGCTTCCACCCACTTCGTAAAATAGACTATTGCATATTTCGCTCCTCCTTTAGCAATCGGTAGAACTCCGATGATATCAATTCCCCACGTGGCAAATGGCCAAGGACTCACCATTGATTTGAGTTGGGTTGACAGTGCTCTGGGGATCTTGGCGAATCTCTGGCACTTATCGCAGCGTCGTGAATAATCAGCTGCATCTTTATTAATCGTGGGCCAGAAGTATCCATATCGCAATATCTTTTTTGCTAAAGTCTGACCTCCTGTATGATCTCCACACTCACCTTCGTGCACTTCTCTTAGTACACGTTTGATGTCGTCGTGTGCTATACATCGCAACAGGGGCATAGAAAATCCTTGCCTATAAAGAGTATCATCTTGCATGACATATCTGGTAGCCTTGCGAACTATAGCCCTTTTCTCACTCTTCTTTGATGGGAGTGTCCCATTTTTAAGGAAGTTCTTAATTGGGGTCATCCACGACTCCTTCTCCGGTTCCGCTTCGAAAGAGAACTCAATTTCCATTGACTCAAAGCTTGGCGATTCCAACGTTTCAACTGGAATCATTTCAGTTTCTTCAGGATTGTCGGAACTAGCTAGCTTTGCCAGCCTGTCTGCCTTCTGGTTTTCGGCTCTTCGGATATGTGTTATACTGTACCGCTCCAGGTTGCTCAATAGCTTTCTCACTTTCCCGAGGTAGGTGATAAGTCGAGGTCCCCGAGCCACAAATTCCTCTCGCACTTGGCAAACAACGATCTTGGAGTCACAAAATATGTCCAACATTTTTACTCCGAGGTCTTTAGCAAGCTTCAGCCCGGCAATCAGGGCTTCGTATTCAGAGCCATTGTTAGTCGCCGAAAATTCTAATCGTAGAGCGTAATATAACGACCGTCCTTTAGGAGTGACTAAGACAATTTTTGCTACAGACCTTCGGTCGTTCTTGGCTCCATCTGTATATAGCTTCCATGGACCTATCTTTAACTCATCCTCGGACTTAACCACTCTGTCATCGATTACTTCCTCCTCTGGGATAGTGAACTCTGCTATAAAGTCTGCCAGAGCTTGCCCCCTGATCGACCTTCATGGTTGAAAATTTAAATCAAACTGACTTAATTCTATATTCCATTTGATCAACCTTCCCGATGCTTCGGGTCTCTGCAACACCTGCCTCAGGGACTGGTCAGTGTGTATGGTTATTGGATGAGCTTGGAAATAGTGGCGAAGTTTTCGGGATGCGCTTAGGAGGCTGTAAGCGAGCTTCTCAATCTTTGGGTAGTTGCGTTCTGTCGCTGCCAATTTCTTGCTTACATAATATACTGGCCTTTGCACTTTGTCCTCTTCTCGAACCAAGGTTGTGCTAACGGCGTGAGCTGAAACTGCCAAGTAAACAAATAACTCTTTGTGATCCAGCAGTTTTGACAAAATCGGTGGTTTTTCTAGCAATTCCAATAAATTTCGAAAGGCCTGAACACAGTCCAGAGTCCACTCGAAGTTCTTCTTTCCCCTTTTAATCAAATCAAAAAACAGGACGCATTTGTCCGTGGCTTTGGAAATAAATCTACTCAACGTGGCTACTTTCCCTGCAAGACTTTGGACGTCTTTAATTCTCCTCGGCTCTTCAATGTTTCTAATCGCTGCTATTTGGCTAGGATTGATTTCAATTCCTCTGGAACTCACAATGAAGCCTAGAAATTTTCCTGATGCCACTCCGAATGAACATTTCAAAGGATTCAACTTCATCCGATACTTTCGCAGGATACCAAACATTTCTGCTAAGTCTTGCGTATGGCTGGAGGACTGTTCGATTTGACAAGAATATCATCCATGTAAACTTCCATAGTCTTCCCTATTTGATTATAAAACATTTTGTTCACCAAGCGCTGATAAGTGGCTCCGACGTTTTTCAGTCCAAATGGCATTACAACATAACAATACAACCCCAAATTTGTAATGAAGCTTGTATGCTCTTGATCTGGCACGTGCATAGGAATTTGGTTGTACCCAGAATATGCGTCCATGAAAGAGAGAAGTTCATGACCCGCTGTCGAATCTACAAGCTGGTCAATCCTGGGAAGTGGGAAACTATCTTTTGGGCGAGCTTTGTTCAAATCTGAAAAATCAATGCAAGTTCGCCACTATCCATTCGGCTTCTTTACTAAGACGGGATTCGATATCCAGTCGGAATATGTCGAATCTCGAATAAATCCGTTCTGTTTCAGCTTCTCCACTTCTTCTTTGAGAGCATCCGACCTCTCTGGGCCCAGCATACGTCTCTTTTGCTTCACAGGCGGATGTTTCGGGTTTACGTTTAGTGTGTGATTATGATGGATGGCGATATCCCACATATTTCAGCGTGGGTCCAGGCAAACACGTCCAAGTTCGACTTCAAGAAGTCCGTTAGTTCTTTGGCCCGACGTGGACCCAATTGAGATCCAATCTTCAAAACTCTTGTTGGATCAGCTTCATCAATGGAATTTCCACTGTCGCTTCATTAGGAGTTGCATTTCTAGTCTCTGGTTCCTCGTCTTTTCTGGGATCCAGATCATCAGGCGTTCCTTTGGGCAACTCCTACGGGGTCGATCTCTCTAATTGCTACGCCGAGCCCCCCTTTGGGGAGGCGAGGCATCTTTACTCTCGATGTTAAGTCCTTTCATAAACATCTTTAATTCGACAACATAGCAGGCCCGTCCGGAAACTTGATCCCCTCTCATTACTCCAGTTCCGGCTTCAATTGGGAACTTAAGCAATAAACACCAAGGGGCGATGCAAGCTCTGAACTCAGCAAGGGTAGGCCTCCCCAAAAATGCATTATAAGGCGAATCTACGTCCAATACTACAAACTGAAGCATCCGCACTCTTCGGCGTTCTCCTTTCCCCAAGGTCACGGGCAATTCTATGTACCCCATGGGAGCTGTTGACGCCCCGTTGAAGCCTCTGATCCATCCTTCACATGGCTTCAAATCTTCAGATTCAAGCTTCATCTGATCGAATGACTTTTTAAATAAAATATTAACAGAACTTCCGTTGTCTACTAACACCTTATGAACCAAGGCCGGCCCAATGGTGGTAGTAATGACCAACGGATCATCAGTGGGTGATTGGATCCCATTATTATCTCTGTTGCGGAATACCACGTCGTCAAACATCGTCTTCTGTTGTTTTATGGGGGCGATATCTTCCAAATCATCACCTTCATTCACATCTACGTGCTTGGCAGTGTTTACATATTGATCCATTGCTCTAAAACTACGGATTGCTGGGTGAGGTCCACCCACTATGGAGTAGATAACAATTCCCTTGCCTTTCTGTTGCGCTGTAGGCTTGGGAGCGGATTGAATCTGTTTTGGAGCCTGCTCTCCTTGCCCCTGTCCCTTGGGGCAACCTTATATTCATCCAGTTTCCCTTCGTGCAGCAGCTTCTCAATCACATCTCTCAAATGCCGACATTCATTGGTTGAATGCCCATGAGTTCCATGAAACAAACAAAACTTCCCAGTTGCCATTTCTTTCTCTGTCGAGTCACGAGGCAGCGGTCTTTTAAATTGCAAAACGTTGTATGTATCCAGGTAAATGTTCTCCAGAGTGTCATTCAACGGTGTATAATTCTCATAAGTCTGGGATCGGGGCCTTTTGCTAGGATCACTCCCTCTATTTCTATTTCTTCTGTTACCGTTCGCATTACGGTTATTGTTGTTGCCCCCGTTTCCAGAATTGTCGTTTCCACTCTTGTTTCCCACATTCACTTCAACTTTTCCGGAACTTTCCCCAGACTGCTTCACGGCGACGTTGCTCTGAACATTTTCTTTTGAAGCCGCTTCAGACTTTCTCTTTCGGTTTCCCCTGGCCTCCTCTCGTCTTAAATAAATATCGGCCTTTTCATAGAATATCTCTCTTGTGGAGGGTGTCTTCCCAGAAAGGTAATCTCCAAACTCGGATTCAGGATCGACTCCTTACTTTAATGCCATCAAGATGGTGGGCTCATGCGGGTCACTAACTTCAGTCACAGCTAAGTTAAAACGGTCAAGATATGATCTCAAAGACTCTCCTGGCGCCTGCTTAATTCTTGATAATTCAAAAACACTTTTGGACTTTCGGGTATGGAGTCGGAACTGATTCATAAAACGTTCGCTCAATTCCTTATAATTCGACACCGAACGAGGGGGAAGTTGGGTAAACCATAATAGCGCCACATCTTCTAAATAGATCGGGAATGCCTTACACTTCACTGCATCAGGAGCAGCAACAGCATTCACGAGCCACGAATATCGCATCAAATGCTGTCCTGGATCAGTTCTCCCATTGTATTTGTCCATCTGCGGCAGGTTAAAACGCCGGGGAAACTGAAAGTCGAGGATGTCGTCAGTGAAAGGAGTATGGCTTCGCTCAATGCCATAATCTTCATTGGTATAGTTCCAGCTCTCGGACATAATCTGGCGTACCATTGCCTGTACATCAGCATTAGTTAGGGCCCGTTCAGGTTCCCTGGCCCTGGTATCCGGGTTCCTTCTGGGCTCTTGTTCAGGAGATGCCCTTCTTCTTTGAGCTGCTTCTGCTCTATTCCGTTCCCTACGCTCCCGGTCGATCTCGGGAGGAGGGGACTGGAGCCTTTGCCCTTGAGTGGGATCATTGTTTCCTAGTGCTCGTGCAATATCGTCGCGAGACCCCAAAGATCCGAATGTCAGCTGCTCCAAATTCTGAGGTAGTTCGAGCGGCCTTCGTTCACGGGGTCGCTCTTCCTCCGAAGAAGAAGACTGATCCATTGGTGTGTGACAAACCGGGGATGGGGTTCTCTGTCTACGGAGTTCGCTAATTTCCCTGCTCATGAGTCTCATATTTTCTTGCATCATGAGATTAGTGCGCTCGTGGATTTTCATAGCCTCCTTAGTACTCTCAAGCATGTCAAGTAGGCGCGAGAAATCTCCTTGGGTAATGGGCGCGGATGGATTGACCTGATCATTGACCCTGGTAGCTGGAATCCGAGCATTTGTAGGGCTCGAGTAGAGGTTCCAACATCACCAAGTGTCGGATCGGTTCGGAGATGGGAAATCGGGTCGGATCGGAGATGGGAAGCCTGTTCGGGTCGGAGCTGGAAAGCAAGGTCGGGTCGGTGTAGGGAAAATTGCTCGGGTCGGTTCAGATTGGGGGAATGCACTGCTTCAGAATCTCCTACCCGGATCGGATCGGAGCTCTCCCCTGAAGGCGGTTCGGGTTTCCTGTATCGGTTCTTCCTGCTGCTGAGCTCTGCCCACGAGACCTTGTCACGACCGCATTTTGCTGATCTTCGCCAACTCCATTTCCTCGACTAGAATGAACTTCTTTGCCTTTTCCTTTGGCCATGGTTCTTCAACAATCAATTCAACAAATATCCAAGAGCGTCGAAACTTGAGGATTAACTTCTTTGAACTCAACGATCCAAAAAGTAGAACGATAATCCCAAAAAACGGAAAATTCAGATGGTTCTCAGTGAAAGCACCAAAATGTTAGACTAAAAGGTGGTTCTAACACCCAAATTGACTAAAAGCAAAATGAAATAAGATCAAAAGTAAAATGAACACATAGAATTTATAGTGGTTTGGCGAAGAAATGCCTACGTCCACTTGTCTTTCACTATTTTCAATGATGTAGTTGCAATTACAATGAAATGTTCACTTAATTTTTCTCACAACTCACTTTCATTCACTCAATTGTCTAAAAACAAATAATGGAAGAAGATTTGGATTTTCTGGGAGTGCTGGAATTCGGGTTATGAAGGTGGTTGAACTCTCAGAGTGCCAGAAAAAGATCCCTTTCTTTGTCTCCAGACGGGGTATTTATAGGCGAAAATTAGCCCAGTACCCGATCTGGATCGGAGCCACGTGTCATCCATCCCATTAGCCTCGGGTTCGGATGGATTTCTGTGTTGACAGCGCATCAGAGCAGTGGACATTGTGGGTAGGAACTAGTCATAGCCGCTCCGAATAACCAGGCGATCATGCAGGAGAATGACGTGGAAGATGGGTTCAGATCGGAAGAGTGTACAGGAGGGGTTCGGATCGGGGTATCCGATCGGATCCGGTTTTGTCCCAAGGGTAAGTCTTCGTTCTCTTTCACTCCGTTCCGATCTGTCTTCGTAGCAGGCAGCTCTTCGATCCAACTGGAAGTAGGTAGCTCTCTGATCCGAACAGCTGTGCCTCTCTGATTCCAACAGCAATAGTTCACCGATCCGAACATCAATCTTTATCCGTTTCGAACCGCTACATTGCTTCGATCCGACCCGCTTCCGTGCTTCCCAAGTTCTTCAATGTTTCACATCTTGACTTTGTGTTGCCCAGTTCACAAAGTGGGCTAACAAACGAAATAAAAGAAAACATCACATATATACACATAATTAAAACATAGATCTAACATAGGGGTAAACTTGCATATGTGAATGATGTTCTACATCTAAAATTTACGTAGGCCAAGATTACAACTTGCATAAACAACATATGTCATGGATCCAAATTTAAAGGGGTGAACTTGATGAGAAAATGGCCACAAACTTGCATAAACATCATATGTCATAGATCTATATCTAAAGGTGTGAACTTGACGAAATAATAGCCACAAACTCGCATAAACATCATATGTCATAGACCTATATCTAAAAGGGGTAAACATGCATAGTTAATAATATAACATGATTCATATCGAACTCATAAACTCATATATGTGATTTATACATCGCAACATTGGTGTAAACTAATATCTAACATGTAAAGTATCATGTAGAATTTAGCATGTATCATAGCCTAACTTTCAATTAAATTTCACATAAACTAGGTGCCATAACCATGTAAAGTCACATATAATTCTACCCAAACTTGTATGTGGTTCATATTTGAATCAACATCTAAACTTTCCTACATATGATTTATCATATGAATCAATACAAACTAGCATAAGAAACATGATGATTTGATTGTATATAAAATTTACAACATGGATGATAGCAACATAACTTTGCATCGTAAATGATAGCATCACAACAAAACATCATAGATATTTCAATCACAATCCTACACCATAATTACAACATGAAATCAATACTTCATATCACATCCATACAATCCGCGTTATAACTTAATCTAAATAAATTACTAATTTTCTTGTTAAAACTATCGAACTCACAACTCAAAAGCAGTCTTGAGTTCTGAATTCTTTTTTCGGGAGTTGAATTAGCGGTCCTTTGATGAAGATTCACTGTTAGGGTTGAATAGTTCTGATTTGGTTGTTGTTCTTCCTCTTTAATTTGGTGGCCGCTGCTCTAGGGTTCAAGACAACAACATGACAGCCATAGTTTTAGTTTTAATTCTGATTTAGGGTTTGAGTCTATGGGTCTTTTTATAGAATTCTAAATTAATTTAAGCCGTCGGATGATCTTAGGGTTAATCAAAACCATTCAATCATAATAGGGTGATGAGTCAGCCCTAATGACTCAGCAAGGAGTCAGAAAGGACTCAACAACATGGGTCAGCCTGAACCAGAAAGCTGTGCAGGCTCCAGCCTCGGCCTGGATGCACTTGGTAGGTACGCCAGTGTAAATATGTACTGGCGCACTTCCCAAGTGCGCCAGTGCATTTATATTTTTTTTCTACTTTTGCCACCACCTTTCGTTCGTCCATAACTCTTTCATCCGGTACTCGTTTCCCGCAAACTCGGACTCTATTTCAACTAGAATTCCGAGACGAACACAATGGCGCAACCCAATCCCCATAATTCTCATGTTTGAGATTAATTATTCTTTAATTTAGTTAATTCGATATTTCAAAAATTCGGTGTGTTCCATTCTCCCCTCCTTAAAGGATTTCGTCCCCGAAATCTCCAAGCTAAGGAGAAATTATAACCTACCATCCAAACAACCATTTACTCAACCATCAAACACGGGCATCCATTGTCCTTATAAAATTCTAATGCTGTATGAACATATGCAAAAAATGTGTGTATATGTTCCTTATCTAATGCAAAATAAGGCGGTCTACTGATTCGATGATAGTGCCATGATCCATGCATCCATTATGTATGCGAAAGAACCTTATTGATAGATATCATTTCTACTTGTGCGCATAACCATTCACCAAAATGCAACATCCATATGATGGTACAACCATTATTCATCCATAACTCAAATATGTACACACATTTATATGCAATATGCGATATGAAGTGACTGAGCCGATCTAGTGCCTAAAGTGCGTGTATATGCGTCCACGAGCAACCACTAGCAAACACTTGCATCTACATGCATCCATCATATATAACATGTCTCAAACACATGTTTCAACCATAGTTCTATCCTATCTAAAGGTCAAAGATACTAGCGAGAGGACATACTAAAGAAAAGATAAGTACAAACTAAGCGATAAAGGAGAAATTAAAAGACATACCCTCGAAAAAAAAGGGTACAATAACGCATCTTCGCTTCCGTCTCCCAAGAGCGTTGCTCTCATCATCTCCCCATTGTACTTTGACTAGTTTGACCTCTCGATTCCTCAACTTCTTAATCTCTGACCCAAGAATGCGCGTAGGAGCTCGTCGAATCGTTGCATCATGCTCGATCTCCACCTCTCTAAGCAAGCTCGGCTCTACCACTTCCGCGGTCTCGTGCTAGCACTTCCTCAAATGTGATACATGGAATACATCTTCTACGACACTAAGTCTCTTGGGCAACTCCACTCTATACGCCATCTACCCAATCCTTTCCTTAATAGTGAACGGTCCTACGAACCTTGGTGCTAACTACCCAACGGACCCAAAGCGAACGACGTTCCGTAATGGAGACACCTTGACAAAGACCATGTCCCAGTATCAAACTCAAGATATGACCTCCTCTTATCCGCATAAGATTTTTGTCTGTCTTGCGTCATCTTCATCCTCCTTCGAATCAAATCTATCTTCTCCGAAGTTTCTCTAATCATATCGGGTCCAAGCAAGATCTTATCCGTAGATTCCCACCAACATATAGGCGAACGAAACGGCTGTCCATAAAGAGCCTCGAATGTTGCCATGCCAATACTAGACTAAAAGCTATTATTATATGCTAACTCTACCAACGGAAGATGTTCCTCCCATGTACCCCCGAAATCTAAAACACACAACCCCAATAAGTCCTCTAGAATACGATTCACCCTCTCAGTCTGGCTGTCCGTCTGAGGATGATATACGGTGCTCAAACATAACTGTGTCCCTACCGCCTCTTGCAAGCTTCTCCAAAATTCACTAGTGAAAATTGGATTGCGGTCGCTCACTATGCTAGAAGGAACACCGTGCAATCGAACTATTTCTCGAATGTATACGGAGGCTAACCATGGAGCGGTCCTCTTACTCTTCACGGGAATGAAATGGGCGCTCTTAGTAAGTCTGTCTACCACGACCCAATCCCCGTATTACCCTTCCTCGATCTTGGTAATCCGTCAATAAAGTCCATCGGAACACTATCCCACTTCCATTATGGGACTTCTAATGGATGAAGCAATCCACCGGGCTTCTTTTGCTCCGCTTTTACTTGTTGGCACACCAAGCATCTAGCAACATACTCAGCCACATCTTTCTTCATGCCGGCCCAAAAATAAACTCGTCTCATGTCCATGTAAATCTTGTGCCCGCCAGGCCGAATGGTCATCTTCGAACGATGGGCATCATCAAGAATGGTCTTCTTCAAATTCTCGTCTCGTGGTACACAAAGCCTACTGTCCCTAGCAACCAACCATTATCATCTAGGGTATACCTACGGAGATGGCTCGTTGACTCCCCTCCTTTGAGCTTTGCTACTAACTCAACCAACTGTGGGTCGTCTCGCTGTGGCTCACCAATCCGTCCCAAAAGGGTAGGTCTGACCTCTAAGTATGCTAGCAAGCCAGGTACGAAGTCAATGGAAGGTATGAAGTCAAACTAAGAGATGAACTCTAAACTTCGCCGCTCAACAAACAACGGACTTAAGGATAATCTTTTTCTACTTAAGGCATCTGCCACCACGTTACCCTTGCCATGGGTATATGCTATCTCGAAGTCGTAGGATGCTAAGAACTCCATCCACCTTTGCTGCCTTAAGTTCAAGTCCTTATGAGAGAATAAGTATTTTAGTGATTTGTGATCAGTGAATAATTCAAATTTTTCGCCAAGATGATAATGACGCCAAGACTTAAGTGCAAAAACAATAGCGGCCAATTCTAGGTCGTGTGTAGGGTAATTTCTTTCTTGCACTCTCAACTGCATTCCACCATAGGATATTACCCTTCCCTCTTGCATTAAGACTGCGCCTAGTCCTGTCCCACAAGCGTCGGTATAAACGGTAAATGGCTTACTCCCATCCGGCAAACCTAAGACTGGGGCTGTGGTCAAAGCTCTCTTTAAATATTGGAACGCATCATCACAATCTACGTCCCACATGAAAACTAAGTTCTTCTTCGTCAAGCGTGTTAATGGAGCTTATATTTTTGCGAAGTCTTTGATAAACTTCCTATAGTAGCCAGCCAATCCTAAGAAACTTCTCACCTCGGTAGCATTTTTAGGAACCTTCCAATCTTGGATGGCCACTATCTTCGTGGGATCCACGACTATCCCTTCTTTAGAAACCACGTGCCCTAAGATTCGCATTTCTTTCCTCCAAAAGTGACATTTGGAAAATTTAGCTTTAAGGCTATGCGTTCGAAGAGTCTCCAACACTTCCCTAAGATGTAGGGCATGCTCTTCTTTGCTTTTAGAAAAGATCAAGATGTCATCTACAAAGAATACCACGAATTTGTTAAGGTACTTCCTAAACACCCTACTCGTCAAATCAACAAAGTATGCGGGGGCATTTGTCAAACCGAAGGGCAACACTAGCCACTCGAAGAAACTGTATGGAGACCTAAAGGCAGTCTTGTCTATGCTATCCTCAGCCACTCTCAACTGATGGAAACCAGTGGCTAAGTCCAACTGCGAAACCACTAAGGCGCCACCTAACTGATCGAAAAGATCGTCAATCCTCGGCAGTGGGTGTCTGTTCTTCTTAGTAAGCTTATTAAGTCCTCTATAGTCCACATAAAGTCTAAGGGACCCATCCGCCTTCGTGGCAAATACTACTGGAGCACCCCACTCCAATATACTACGTCTGATGAACCCCGTCTCAAGCAATTCTTTCACTTGCTTACTGAGTTCTCTTCTCTCTCTTGGAGCCATGTGGAGCGCTGGAAATGCAACTGGCTTTGCATTGTCCACTAGATATTTTCGAAAGTCTATCTCACGTCTTGGGGGTAAACCCCTCACCCCATCGAAGACATCAGCATATTCACGGACTATGGGAACAGAATGAAAATCATCATCAGATGCGTCAAGGGATTCTAGGTAACTAAGCATTACTGGACCTCTACGGTCACAAGAAATATCAAGGGTCTTTCCCGAACGAGTCATCAATCTAACTACCCCTCTTTCACAATCAAGGATGGCTCCATATCTAGTTAGCCAATCCATACCTAGAATTAAGCCGTAGCCCATGAAGCCAAGAACAAAAGCGTTGCACTCAAACTCAACGCCTAAGATAAACACTCTCAAATCCCGACAAATCATAGAAAGATGAGCCGAACCACCAATAGGATTTGAGACTACTAAGGGATCAGTAACAAGACTAGTATCTAGGTGCAGTGTTTTAAATAATGATGTCGAAATAAATGCGCCAGAATCGAATAAAGTACGGAAAGGATGATCAAACAGAAAAACTAAACTTTCAACAGAAATTGCTCTACCTCGTTCTTGCAGCGGTGGGACCATGAGATCTTGAACTTGTCCCCTTGCCTGCCTGGGTGCCATAAGAGCTTGCACCTGTCCTCCCGAGGTAGACCCTACCCTCTGCCCTTTCATTGGGTAGTCCTTAATAAGATGTCCTGCCTCGCCATAGTGGAAACAACCAGTCTTCTTTTTCTTTCTACAGTCTTTGCTTAGATGGCCTGGTGTCCAACAGTTAAAGCATTTCTTCTTCCCCTTAGCATTGTTGCCTTTGCCACTTTTTTTTTCTGTTGTTGCTGTTGGGACATCTTTTGATCCCCTATCTTCTCGGGTGCCTTATTAGCATTGGCGCCCTTCTCCTCTTCATGCATGAGTGCCATGTCAACTAACCTCTCAAAGGTAGCCCCCATGGGAATGTGGGTCATAGCTAACCCATGAAGCGGCTCGTTTAAACCCTTATCAAGTCTTAGAGCCTTCTTTTATGGAGTGTTCACCAAGTCTAAGCCAAACCTTGCCAATTGGTTGAATTTGTTTACGTACTCTTTCACCGAATAATTCCCTTGCTTCAGTGACAAGAACCTTTCCATGTATAGATTCTCTTCAGCCCGTGAGAGAAACTTCGCCTAAAACCTTTGCCTAAAATATGGCCATGTATCAACTGGACGACCCCCATTAGTGACCTCCCACCAAAACGAGGCCTCATTCTTCATTAGCCATGCAGCTAGCTGGACTTTCCTTCCATCATCCACTTCAAAGATTCTAAACAATTCTTCCACCTCCTTTAGCCAGTTACGAGCTTCAACAAATGTCTCCGTCCCGTGAAAAGGTCTTGCACCCATTGCTCTAAAGTCCTTGCATATCTTTGCGAAATTATCGACACGAGGAGGAGGATTTGCTGGACCTGAGGCAGCAGCCCTAGCCTCAAGATATTGATGGAACCAACCGGGCACATGAACGCCCTCTGGTATCTCAGATGCTTCAGACATGCCGAAACGAAAAATGAAAGATTCAGTACAAAAAGGACTAAAGGAAAGATATCTGGCTCTTGGGGTTATGCTTTCCAAAATATACTTTTCTCTTGAAAATACTTTCCTTAAATAATAATTTGAAAGTACTTCTTTATAAAAATTGCTTTGAAAAATAATTTTTCAAAAAGTCATATCTGTTCTGGTAACCTTCAGCTCTGATACCACGTGTAGTACCCCACGTCTATTAATGTCACTCACAAAGGGAATGCATTAACTTCCATGGAGCATTTTAAGTAAGTATAGAACAGAAAATCACAACAAAACAGATATAAAACAGTACTTGAAAATTAAAACTTTATTTCATTGCAGCGGATAAACCATATGTTTGATTACATCATTAAAACCATAAACCAATGTCAAGCACATCATATCCATCTTGATAAAACAAAGTACGTAAACTGAAAGACATAATCCCCAACATTAAAATAGCCATAAATAAAGAGAAGCTGACTTTACTTCAGCGGTCCAAGAAATCTTCTAAAAGCAATCCAAAATCAAGCTCCACTGGTGATAGTGCCAACCTGAGCACCTAGGGGAAAAGGAAAGAGATGGAAAAAGGGGGGTCAGACATAAAGTCTGGCGAGTGCGATAATTCTAACAATATAATTAACAAAGTAACTAGGCTAAGGCATAAGTTGGAAAATAAGGAAACGACCATAAACCATTGAGTATGGCAGAGTAAACAAGGAAAGAAGATGAACAACGATATCGTTAAAGCACACCTAACCCACTAAGATGAATTTACTAAACTACGCCAACGCTATTAGATAATTGCTATACTGCACCGCCACTAGTATACTGCACCACCCCTTGTCATCCTAAGGTTGATCCCGCCTACAGACTTAATAATGATATTGGTAGTTTCGTGCACCCCTAGCTGCATTCATAGGTGCCATCTGCCCCTATCTCCACTAGGTTTACCCACTACCCCCAAGCGATCAGCTCCCTAACACGTAGATACCCGTGCTGGCCCCACAGTGGGGTGTATCACTCCCCAAAGTGGCAACCCGATACCACCAAGAATGCACGGCTTATACCTACACGATGCAACAACGTCTAAACTACCCGCCCGGGTCCACACACGCATATGAACCCGTTGGACTTGCGTTGCCACCGCTAACCCGGTTTGGCCACTTACAGTCAAGCCTAGTATGCGTGTCCCATCCTCGACTTGGGTTGAGCCCACAAAGATATGTATGGGTTACTGGTTGAAATGGGCCCCCATTACTTGACCCAAGCTATCCACCTAAGCTTGGTCCCCTCTAGTACGTCCCACTTAACCCATTTCTTATTCATGTTTCAATTACATGTTTCAATTTTGGTTAAGTATTTCTAATCGTATTTCCAAATGCCACCCAAGGCACCTACTAGATTCCACATGCCACCCAAGGAAGCCACTTAACCCCCAATTTCCCACTACATGCTTATCTGGTTAAGTGCTTCTTAATTCATTAAGACCGTAACCTCATAAAGACCTCTCACATTGGCAGCTGGATTTGTTGGGCGGGTTCCGGCAGTCTTACACCACAAAAGAGCATAACCTCGTGTCTTTACAATTGTTATGTATTTAGTTTATGCCTAAGACCTCTCACATTAGACTGACATTTGTGGCAGCTGAATTTGCCGGGCGGGTACGGGCAGTCTTACACCACAAAAGAGCCTAACCTCGTGTCTTAGACGATTAATTACTCCTAATTAATCACCCCCAATTTGAATTACTTTACCTATTCAAATTATCAATCAATTCCAAATTTAGTGATGTCCATAATTGACTCAATTATGTTCATCCATTTATGGTATGTAAAATCATACCAATTTCACCACAATTTTATTTTATGCCTTTTAAGGCATTTATGCCAATTAAATATTTTTAATTTTATCCCCTTTTACCCCACGTAGTAAGTTTGTTCGTTTAACGTAAAAATATACGTTAGACTCGAATAGTCTAACTCATGAAATAAAAGAAAACATCACATATATACACATAATTAAAACATAGATCAAACATAGCGGTGAACTTGCATATGTGAATGATGTTCTACATCTAAAACTTGCATAGACCAAGATTACAAATTGCATAAACAACATATGCCATGGATTCAAATTTAAAGGGGAGAACTTGATGAGAAAATGGCCACAAACTTGCATAAACATCATATGTCATAGATCTATATCTATAGGTGTGAACTTGATGAAATATTAGCCACAAACTCGCATAAACATCATATGTCATAGACCTATATCTAAAAGGGGTAAACTTGCATAGGTAATAACATAATATGATTCATATCCAACTCATAAACTCACATATGTGATTTATACATCGTAACAATGGTGTAAACTAATATATAACATGTAAAGTATCATGTAGAATTTAGCATATATCATAGCCTAACTTTCAATTAAATTTCACATAAACTAGGTGCCATAACCATGTAAAGTCACATATAATTCTACCTAAACTTGTATATGGTTCATGTTTGAATCAACATCTAAACTTTCCTACATATGATTTATCATATGAATCAATACAAACTAGCATAAGAAACATGATGATTTGATTGTATATAAAATTTACAACATGGATGATAGCAACATAACTTTGCATCATAAATGATAGCATCACAACATAACATTATATATATTTCAATCACAATCCTACAACATAATTACAACATGCAATCAATACTTCATATCACATCCATACAATCCGCGTTATAACTTAGTCTAATTAAATTACTAATTATCTTGTTAAAACTATCGAACTCACAACTCAAAAGCAGTCTTGAGTTCTGAATTCTGATTTCTGGAGCTGAATTAGCGCTCCTTTGATGAAGATTCGCTGTTAGGGTTGATAGTTCTGATTTGGTTGCTGTTCTTCCTCTTTAATTTGGTGGCGGCTGCTCTAGGGTTCAAGATAATAGAATGACGGCCATAGTTTTAGTTTTAATTCTGATTTAGGGTTTGAGTCTATGGGTCTTTTTATAGAATTATGAATTAATTTATGCCGTCGGATGATTTTAGGGTTAATCAAAACTATTCAATCATGATAGGGTGATGAGTCAGCCCTAACGACTCAGCAAGGAGTCAGAAAGGACTCAACAACACGGGTCAGTCTGAACCAGAAAGCTGTGGAGGCTCCAGGCTCGGCCTGGGCGCACTTGGTAGGTGCGCCAGTGTAAATATGTACTGGCGCACTTCCCAAGTGCACCAGTGCATTTATATTTTTTTTCTTTCTACTTTTGCCACCACCTTTCGTTCGTCCATAACTCTTTCATCCGGTACTCGTTTCCCGCAAACTCGGACTCTATTTCAACCAGAATTCCGAGACGAACACAATGGCGCAACCCAGTCCCCCTAATTCTCATGTCTGAGATTAATTATTCTTTAATTTAGTTAATTCGATATTTAAAAAATCCGGGTGTTACATTATATAGGCGGGATCAACCTTAGGGTGACTAGTGGTGGTGCAGTACAGTAATTACCGTATAGTGGTTTAGGTGCGCCTTTAACGTTATCATAGTTCAATCTTATTTCCATGTTTACTCTGTCATACTCAATTGTTCACTGCCATTTCCTTATTTTCCAACTTATGCCTTAGCCTAGTAATTTTGGTAATTATATTGTTAAAGTTATCGCGCTCGCCAGACTTTATGTCTGACCCCCTTTGTTTCCACCTCTTTTCTTCCTTCCCCTCCCCCCGCCCCCCCAAAGGTGCTCAGGTTGGAACTAGCACCAGTAGAGCATGATTTTGGACAGCTGTATCTCTGCTTTTAGAAGATTGCTTGGATTGCTGAAGTAAAAGTTCAGCCTATCTTATTTGTGGCTATTTTGTACGGGGGTTATGTCTTTTAATTTATGTACCCTGATTTAGTCAAGATGGATATTATGTACTTTGACTCTGGTTTTTGATGATGTAATCAATCCTATGTGTTTACGGCTGCAATGAATAAAGTTTTAAATTTTTAAGTACTGTTTATATCTATCTTGTTGTTAAGTTTCTGTTCTATAATCACTTAAAACGCTCCATAGAAGTTAATGCATTCCCTTTATGAGTGACATTATTGGACATGGGGTGTTACAATAAGAGTTGATTACGTAGGGACGGTAGAATTTGTGTACCACAAGATGAGGACCTGAGGAAGACCATTCTTGATGATGCACATCGTTCGAAGATGACCATTCATCCCGGCAGGGACAAGATGTACATGGACATGATACGAGTTTACTTTTGGGCCAGAATGAAGAAGGATGTGGCCGAGTTTGTCGCTTGATGCTTGGTGTGCCAACAAGTAAAAGAAGAGCAAAAGAATCCCGGTGATTTGCTTTATCCATTGGAGATCCCACAATGGAAGTGGGAGAGTGTCTCGATGGACTTTGTTGATGGGTTACCGAGATCGAGGAAGGGTAATACGGGGATTTGGGTCGTGGTAGACAGACTTACTAAGAGCGCCCATTTCATTCCCGTGAAGGGTAAGAGGACTGCTCCATGGTTAGCCTCCGTATACATTCGAGAGATAGTTGGTTTGCACGGTGTTCCTTTAGCATAGTGAGCGATAACGATCCTATCTTTACTAGAGAGTTTTGGAAGAGCTTGTAAGAGCCGGTAGGGACTCAGTTATGTTTGAGCACCGCATATCATCTTCAGACGGACGGCCAGACCGAGAGGGTGAATCATATTCTAGAGGACCTTTTGAGGCTATATGTTTTAGATTTCGGTGGTACATGGGAGAATCATCTTCCTTTGGTAGAGTTCACGTATAATAATAGCTTTCAGTCTAGCATTGGCATGGCACCTTTCGAGGCTCTTTATGGATGGCCGTGTCGTTCGCCTTTATGTTGGTGAGAACCTACGGATAAGATCTTACTGGGGCCCGATATGGTTAGAGAGACTTCAGAAAAGATTGATTTGATTCGAAGGAGGATGAAGACGGCACAAGATAGGCAGAAATCTTATGCGGACAAAAGGAGGACAGATCTTGAGTTTGATATTAGGGACATGGTCTTTATCAAGGTGTCTCTATTATGGAATGTTGTTCGTCTTGGGTTCGTTGGGAAGTTAGCACCAAGGTTCGTAGGGCCGTTTCCTACTAAGGAGAGGATTGGACATATGGCGTATAGAGTGGAGTTGCCCGAGAGACTTAGTTGTGTACACGACATATTCCATGTATCACATTTGAGGAAATGCTTGCACGAGACTGCGGAAGTGGTAGAGCCGAGCTTTCTTAGAGAGGTGGAGATAGAGCATGACGCGACGATTCGACGAGCTCCTACGTGCATTCTTGGGTTGGAGATTAAGAAGTTGAGGAATCGAGAAGTCAGGCTAGTCAAAGTGCACTGGGGAGATGATGAGAGCAACGCTACTTGGGAGATGGAAGAGAAGAGGCATTCATTGTACCCTTTTCTTTTCGAGGGTATGTCTTTTAATTTCTCCTTTATCGCTTAGCTTGTATTCGTTTTATATTTAGTATGTCCTCTCGCTAGTATCTTTGAACTTTAGATAGGGTAGTCCTATGGTTGAAACATGTGTTTGAGACATGTTATGTATGATGGATGCATGTGGATGCAAGTGTTTGCTAATGGTTGCTTGTGGATGCATATGCACACTCTAGGCAATAGATCTTCTCAGTCACTTTCGTATTGCATATTGCATATAAATGGATGTATATAGTAAAATGAATGTGCATTGAATGTGTGTATCATATGGATGTTGCATTTGAATGAATGGTTGTGCACACATGTAGCAATGATATGTTTAGGGTTCCTTGCATACATGATGGATACATGGCACTATCATTATTTGCATTAAGAAGGTCGACTGAATCAGTAGACTGCCTGATTTTGCATTACTATACGGACATACACACACTGTGCATATGTACATGAAAAGCATTAGAAATCTTTTAAGGACCATGTTTGCTAGTGATTGATGGTTGAGTAGAATGATGATTGGATGGTAGGATACGTTCTTCTTGACTTAGAGATTTCGAGGACGAAATCCTTTAAGTAGAGGAGAATGTAACACCCCGAATTTTTGAATAATCGAATTAACTAAACTCAAGAATAATTAATCTCATACGTGAGAATTAAGGGAAATGGGTTGAGCCATTGTGTTCGTCTCGGAATTCTGGTCGAGATAGAGTTTGAGTTTGCATAAAATAGATATCGGATGAAGGAGATATGGACGAACAAAGTCAGGCGGGAAAAATAGAAAAAAATATATGCACTGGCGCACTAGGGAAGTGCGCCAGTACAAATATTGCACTGGCGCACCTGCCAAGTGCGCCCAGGCCGAGCAGGTAGCCTACACAGCTTTTTGGTGTGGTCTGATCCATGTTGTGACTCATTGCTGAGTCCTTTCTGACTCCTTGCTGAGTCCTTTCTGACTCCTTGCCGAGTCATTAGGGCTGAGGTGTCACCCTATCCTGACTGAATGGTTTTGATTAACCCTAAGATCATCCGACGAGTACAATTAAATTCATATTCTATATAAACATGGGTAGACTCATACCCTAAAATCAAATAAAAATATGAATCATGGCCGTCATGCTGTCATCTTGTAACCTAGAGTAGCCGCCACCAAGTAGAGGGAAATCAAAGCTAATCAATTCAGTTCTATTCAAATCTAATCTAAACAATACCGAATCTACTGCAAAGGCGAGATTAATCAATTTCAAAACTCAGATTTCAGAACGCAAGACCTTCTTTTGGTGAGTTCGATTTCTTTAATAAGATAATTAACAATTTAATTGGATTGAGCTATGATTTGAAATATATGGTTATGCTGTGAATCATTGACCGTATGTTATTATCTATGTTGTAAATTCTACGATGTTATCATCTATGTTGTAAATTCTATGATGTTGTTATCTTTGTTGTAAAGCTGTGATGTTATCATCTATGTTGTAGATCTATGGTTGGCTTATGTACAATCAATTCATAATGACGTTTCATACGCTAGTTTGGTTATGTTGTTGGAACTAATTCATATGTTAAATCATATGTATGTATGCAAGTTTAGATGTTAATTTATATATGAATCATATGCGAGTTAGTGAAAATCATATATAACCTTACATGTTTCATGACATCTATTTTATGTGTAAATTGGATCTAAAGTTTGGCCATGACATGTGTGAGTTAGATGCAAGTTTACGACATAGTCTATGTTGTATAAATCACATATGCAAGTATACAAATATTGGAGTACGAATCATGTAATGCAAAGTTTGTAACCATTGCCTACGCAAGTTTACACCTTATGATTAGACCTATGACATCAATAGTTTATGCAAGTTTGTAACTTTGGCCTATGCAAGTTTTTGGAAGAAAAACCTTATTCACACATGCAAGATCACCCCTTATGTTTAGATCAAGTTTTTATTCTATGCATGTTGGGATGTTTTCTCTTTATTCCATAAGTTAAACTATTCGAATCTAACGTACATTTTACGTTAAATGAACGAACGTACAACATGGGGCAATGGGATAATATTAAAAGATTTAATATTGAGAATTGGCATAAAATCCTTAAATGTGATGTTAATTGGTATAATTTTATATACCATAAATAGATGGACATAATTGAGTCACTTATGGACATAGTTAAATTTGTAATTGATTGGTAATTTGAATATGGAAATTTGGGGATGATTAATCAGGTGTAATTAATCGCCTAAGACACGAGGTTAGACTCGTTTGTGGTGTAAGACTGCCCGGACCCGCCCGGCAAATCCAGCTGCCACAAATGCCAGTCTAATGTGGGAGGTCTTAGGCATAAATTAAATGCTTAACAGCTGTAAAGACACGAGGTTAGGCTCGTTTGTGGTGTAAGACTGCCCGGACCCACCCGACAAATCCAGCTGCCACAAATGCCAGTCTAATGTGGGAGGTCTTTACAAGGTTACGGTCTTTATAAATTAAGAAACACTTAACTAGATAAACATCTAGTGGGACATGAGGGGGTTAAATGGGTGCCTTGGGGGGCATGTGGAATTAAGGGGGTGCCTTGGGTGGCATTTGAAATACGATTAGATGCAATTAACTAAGACTGAAACATGTAAGAAGACATAAATAAGAATGGGGTTAAGTGGGGGAAAAACCTTAGAGGGGACCAAGCATAGGTGGAAAGCTTGTGTTGTGCTTGGGGGACCTTTTCAAACTAGTAACCCATTAAGTATCTTTGTGGGCTCGACCCAAGTCGAGGATGGGACACGCATACTGGATTTGATTGTAAGAGGTCACAACGGGTCAGCAGTGGCAACGCAAGTCCAACGGGTTCATATGCGAGTGTGGGCCCGGGCTGGTAGGTAAGGCGTTGTTGCATCGTGTAGATATAAGCCGTGCATTTTTGGTTGTATTGAGTTTCCACTTTAGGGAGTGATACACCCCACTGTGGGGCCAGCACGGGTATCTACGAGTTAGGGAGCCGATCGAATGGGGGTAGTGGGTACACCTATTGGAGATAGGGGCAGACAACACCTATGTAGGTAGCTAGGGGTAAATTAAACTACCATTATCAATATTAAGTTTTATAGGCAAGATCAACCATTAGGGTGACTAGTGGTTGTGTAGTGTAATAATTACCTTATAGTGATTAGGGGCGCCTTTAACGTTATCTTTGTTCGTCTTATTTCCTGGGTTGTTCTGCCATGCCCAATTGTTCACAGTCATTTCCTTATTTTCTAGCTTATGCCTTAGCTTAGTTATTTTGATAGTTATATTGTTAAAGTTATCGCACTCGCCAGACTTTATGTCTGACCCCCTTTTCTTTCCACCTCTTTTCTTCCTTCCACCCCCTCTAGTTTGAAGGAGGGAATACTACAGTTTAGTACCGATTTCTTTCAGTTGCTTGAAGAGAGTAGATGTATAACTTGGGGCTCTCTCATCTTTATGGCTTTGCTTATGCTCAGTGGGGATTTTATGCATTTATGTTAATTAAGTATTTGCTTCTTTATGTATTTTGAAGTTTTTGAAAAAGGCTACTGATCCTGTTGTAATGGCTTTGGAAACCACTTATGTAAACTCGTTTTGAGTTATGATGAAATAAAATAAGTTTTATCTTCCGCTGTTGTTTCATTTATTTGTTCTTGTAATTTATCTGTTCTATACAACAATAACGCTTCATGGACATTGATGCATTCCCTTTTTGAGTGACATTAATGGACGTGGGGTGTTACACCACATTAGTGCCACGCCCTCTAATAAAATCGGGAACGCTTTACATTTTACTACATCAGGAGCAGCAGCGGCATTCGTGTACCACGATTACCTTATGAGCTGCTGAATTGGATCTGTCCTGACTACATAACGATTCATGGTGGGCATAATGAATCGTCTGGGGGAGCGGACATCCAGTATATCATCAGTAAAGGGCATATGACTGTGGCCTATACCTCATTCCTCATTCCTCTGTACACTACTATCTACCATGATCTGCCTAATCATTGTTTCAACATCAGCATGAGTCATTGTAGATTCAAGTTCAGCACTCCTTGCCCTGTGGGGCCCTCCAACGTTCCTTCGATGGGCTGCCACGAAGTCTGAGGATTGAGCGGAACTTCCTTTTCCCCTGTTGCCACTGCCAATCACGCAGCGAGGGGGTTGAAGTGGTTGATTCTCAATAGGATCATTAATAATCTGTGCTCTAGGAAGCGCTGCAGGATTACTCAGATTACGATCGATAGGTCCTACGTTAAGTGTTGCCTCTTCTGATGAAAGAAGCGATCCGAATCGAAGCTTTTCTATATTTTTAGCCCTTTCCAATGGTCGTCGTGGAGGTCTTGGAGTTTCCCCAGGCGTAGACGAGTATTCTGGAGTCAAAGGACGGGTTGGTGGAGGTGTCCTCTGCCTTCCGAGATCATCAATGCGCCTATCCAATGTAGTAAGGTTCTGTCGTAACAGGGAACTCTCTTACCTTTGGGCTGCTAACTTGTCATTCGTCCTCTCCAACATATCGAGGATGCGAGAAAGGTCTCCTTCAGTGGCTAGGGCAGAAGGGTTGAACTAGTCATCGAAATTCTCTCTTACGCATAAAGAACCCGAACAACGTCGAGCAGAAGCACCAACATGAGTAGAACGAGCCATAATTTCCTTTCCAAGTCGAGTAGTGGTCCTTTGGTCAGAGCAGTTTGTGACCCCCTCTTGTTGACGGCTTGTGGTTACTTCCTGATGGCGGCTCGTGGTGGCTCCCTTGAGGCGGTTCGTGGTAACGTGACTAGGGTGGCTCGTGGTATTGTCTTGGGGTCGGGTCATGATGCCATTTGCGGGTCGGATCTCCCCCTATCTTCACGAACCGAAAGCTCCAATTTATATGTCTTTGATTATACATTAAATGCAAGTAAAATTAATGATTTCTCTCGATCTCACTATAACAACAATGATTCACTCAGTAATTTCATAATAATACTGATAAAAAATAATGGAGGAGCAATAATGGTGGTAACAACTCTCAGAATTGCAAAAGATCCTGAAAAATGCCAAGTATGTGGCTATTTATAGGTGATATCTGAAGGCTGTTCGCGATGACACGTGGCATGGATCCCGAGGATCTTAAACTAGTTCGTGGTTTGATGGAGAAATGGTCAATGTGATAGTTATGGAAAGGTATCGCCAGATCCTGGGTTCACGGCTCGTGGAGGACTAGGTCTTGGCTTACATTTCTTAGCTGCTGGGTTGGCTCGTGACTTTATACCATGAGCGGGCCGTGGTTTTTCTCGCGACCGAGTTGGATCATGGAATCACGAGCGGGTCGTAGTGGAGTAACCACGAACGGGTTATGGTACCTCATGAACCGAGACTAATCTGCCTTGAGCTTTGATCCATAGGTTTTTCTCCATTTATATATAAATAATTGTTTTCTTGGTGGCTTGGTCTGAAAGCTAGCCAACAGGTACAGTGCAATCTTGGAATTTCAAACTGATGTTGAACACGCCGTTTTGATGGTCAAAGGAGGGTTGACCGTGGTAGGAATTCTATTTACTAATTTTTGAAATATGATGTTCCATGTTATATTTCTATTTCATCCCCATAAACGAGTCTTCAAAAGTCATCTTTTATTTTCGAACTGATGTTGCACCTCAGGACTTCGATGTTGCACCGAACAGAAATGGGTTGTTCCACCATCCACAACTTTGTGTCCATTTTGAGGTACTAGAACCACAAACAGTCAAAACATGGCTCTCTCATAGATCTACAGGACTAATGGGTTCCACCCATCCCAACATAGTTTAGTAAAAAAGAATTTCAATCCTAATGACTTTTTGGAACATCGAAAGCTATTTTAGCTCAACTTTTTACATGATGTTTTATTGGTCAAAGGGTGGTTGACCGTGGTAGGAATTCGATTTACTATTTTTTGGAAGATGATGCACCATGTTATATTTCTAATTCAGCCCTATAAACGCGTTTTCAAAAGTCATACAGTGCAATCATGCATTTTCAAACTGATATTGCACCTCAAGACTTCGATGTTGCACCCAACAAATGTGGGTTGTTCTGCCAATCATAACTTTCTATCCATTTCGAGTTACTGGAACCATAACCATTCAAAACGAAGCTCTCTCATAGATCTATAGGACTAACAAGTTCTGTAACACCCCAAATTTTTAATGTAATTAAAAATGTATATATATCCACAGATAGGATTAATATGGTGATGTATAATGAAAATTAATTAATATATGAAAAAAAAAAAGATTGGTTGCATGCGACTTAAATATGTTCCACGCACTGATTTGCAAACATAATGCATTAACATTAAAAGAAAAAGATTCATGCATTGGTTTAATTTAAGTATTGTAACTAACATGAAAAAGAGAAGTAAGGAAAGAACAATAATTATCATTGTTCTAAGACTTATTAACAAAAGACTTTGTAGCTCAGTTGGTTAAGGCATTGGATTTGTAACATGGAGGTCGGTGGTTCGAACCCCGGCGGCAGCATAATTTTTATCTCTGTTTTAAAGAGGGCCAACTGAACATGCAAATATATGTACATATACAAATTCAAATTTTGAAAGGATAAGAACGTACATATAAGGAAATAAAGAAAATATATGTATATACATGAGAATATATATATATATATATATATATATATATATATATATGCAGAAATATTTGTATACGAAAAATAAAATTTAAGATAAGGCTATACTAAATGAAATATGGCAAGAATTAAATAACGGTGCAACATCGTTTGAATTTTTAAAATAAAATGAAAGTTGTGCGTGTATATATATATATATATATATATATATACACGCGTAAAATGGTCGTTAAAGGAATTGTGTACATATAAGAATATTTCATGTGAATAAAACAGTTAAATAAATTCCAAGAATTCAAAAGTTCGAAATTCAAATTTCTGCGCCAAAACAGCTTGTGGGACCCAATGCTGACTTAGCACTGCATGTACGATAAGATTTGGCTAGATTCATCTGCGAACCTGGACTATTTTCTTAACTAGGTTCAATGCTGACTCAGCGCTGCGTGTACGATAAGGTCTTGAGCAACTATATAAACAGCCCTAGTCTCCTCCTCTATTCACAATTCTTCTCTACCCTTATGCTGCAAAGATTCTGTGCGAACATGGCTTCTTCTCCTCCTCTAAAATATATAAATAAATAAATAATATATATAAAATAAAACAAGATGAGGAGATGCTGCTCAAAAGACTTTCAAGAAGAAGAGATTCATGCTAGGATTCAAAAGGAGGTTCAAACGACTTCAACGATTGATTTTCTACAAATCATAGCAAAACCATCTTTCTTTTCTAATCTAAATCTCTGTAAGTCAGTTATTTCTAGATTTGAACGTTTCTCTTTTCGTGACATGAAATTAAAGGAATAAAAGAGTATGCCAATTCTTTCTATTGAATCAGTGCTTATTTCTTTGGACCAAATTAAGAATTGTTATGATTTCGAGGACAAATAAGACTGTAACTATGAAACTATGGACCTTAGAACCATATGCCTCTTTGACTACGAACATTGCCTAAGACTATGAACATTGTATAAGACTATGAACATTGCCTAAGACTATGAACAATGCCTATGACTATGGACATTGCCTATGACTATGGACATTGCCTATGACTGTGACTGTGACCATGAGAATTATTTCCATGACTATAGCCTATACCTTTGATTAGGAAGCAAAACTATTGTCTATGACATAAATGGGACAACTATGATTAAGCACCTATGGTTCATGACTAGGAAAGTGTTTAAAATTTTGTGACTGTGAACCCGATTATCTATCTTGTCTGTTCTTTGGTTTTAGACCTTGGGAATTTACCTATTAAGTTAGGTCTACCCATGTTCTTTAACCTACGCCTTTATTCTGTCTATTCTTGGTTTTAGACCTTGGGAATTTACCTATTAAGTTAGGTCTACCCATGTTCTTCAACTGACGTCGTTATTCAACCCTTTTTATGCTAGTTAGTATGTTTATCTTTTGCATAGCATCTTTGGTACATTCCCTATTTTCTACGAGCCTAGCTTTATTTATAATCTAGACTGAATCACGATTATACGAATGGTGGTAATGCGGTTTGGCCAAAATATGAGATTTACTAGAAACATAGTTATAAACTAGGAAATTGGCATAAACTGGGAACACGTATTATGGCATGTTCATAGAAATGCAAATTGGATAAATTTGACATGAATTATAAGATGTGTAATTTGAATCTAGTATTGACATGTAAATCTAGCATTTACATAAATAGTGAACTAGAGTAATAAGTCTAGTTTGACGTAAATTAGAAAATTGAATCGAAATTAGATTAGCTAATTTGGCACGATAAGTATATTGGCATAAATGTGAAATTGGCCATAATTGAGAATAACTGTCAGGATTAGAAAAATCATGGTTAGTGACACTTAATTTGGTAAAATCCACATAACAAAAAGCATAAATATGATTTAGAAGGGGAAATGGGCCATAAGAATAAATGTTGACAATTTACATTAAAAGAGTAATTGGGAAATAAGTAAATTAGGATTAATTTACTTATAGAATTTGTCCTAAAAGAAGAAATGTAAATTTAGACAAAATTAAAGGTTTATTAACGGCATCTCTTTTAATGACACACCAAAAAGTTCTAGGGTGATAGAGAGGATAGTGTCTAGGCTTGAGTTTGGAAAATACAAGTTTCCTGCTCTCCCTGGCTATCCCTAACTGATCCGACGAACGGGATGGTTACTTTCAAAACTTGATTTGAAAATAATTTGAAACCCTTTGAACTTAGAAAACACGAATATGCCTAACCCGAGGTTAGACTGAGTTGCAATGTAAACCTGCCCGGAACCAACCGACACATCCAGTATTCGCAACAATACTAGTCTAATGTGAGTGGTAGTGGCTTTAATTTATTTAGTTAAAGCTAGAACAAGAATAGTAGGGTTAAGTTAACTAAGACACTTAACCAGTTCAACATGATAACTAGACTGATGGGTGGGGTTAGGTTCAGACTGACACTTAACCATTAATAATAACATGATAGTTAAAACAGACGGGCCAAGTTAAGTTAAAAAGGAATACTTAACCAACAAAGTGTAAACGGGTAGGGTTAAGAAATAAATACTTAACCAATATAACTTGGTTTTTGGTAGGGTTAAGTCAACATGAGTTACTGACAACACTTAACCAGTTTAACAGGGTAAATGATGAGGGTTAAGTTGGCTTGAATTGACTAATGACACTTAACCAATCCAAATTGACGGGAAAGGGAACTAAGTAGAAAACCTTAGTTAAGAAAACAACGATTCTGGAAACTAAGTGGTAAATCTTAGTTAGTAAAACTAACTAGTAATTCTTAGTATAACACGGGAAGGGGTGAATGTCCTTCTGAATAGAAAGCAGGCTCCAACGAAATGGGTTACGAAGCCCGAGGCTTCGAGGGGACGTGTGGGTACTCTTGGTATCCCTCTGTGAGGCTGCAGATGATCCTCCTGGGCCCACGGAGGTTAAGGTCTGCGTAGAAGAACCAGGGGTATGCCTTGGTTGCAATACATGGCAACCTAAAGACTAGGATGGACCGGCGTGATTCGGCGAGCAAATGGTAGCCTGTGATAGCGACTCGTCGTCTACCATCCATCTTCAGTCAATCGAGATACGTGAAGCGGAAAGGCGGGGAACTCCAAAAGACCATATACTTGCTATCTAGTTATGGGTGAGGATGGCCATAGGATAGTTGGGCACCGGGGGCCGGCGTATAGTTCTCATTTTACAAGGTGTGCCTTTCATTAGTTGAGGGAGGGGTCAAGTGGGACCATATCCACTGAAATAAAAACAAACCTTAGCATCTGCATTGGCAGATATCTGAAAGCTCCCGACTGAGTTCTGTATTCCTTGATTTGCCCTGACACAAGACTTGGACCGCACGTTACAGGACATGTGCATCTAGACAAGCGATAACGATTCACGATACATGTGTGGGAAAGTATAGGAACATATACCACTCAAGGTAGTGTGTCCTAGACTTGGGGCATCGTTCGACAGGTAGCATAATTCCTAGTTGAACTAGGTCGCATAAATCCTGAATCCGAGAAGCATTCAGCAGATAGCACAAAACTCTAGTTAAACCTAGAAAGCACTTGATAGAAAACCCTAGATTTGATCTAGGTAATAAATAATGAATGTATGCCGGAAGGCAATAGAAAATACAGGAATTGGGATCACGTTATCGTTACTAGATGGGACACTATATAGGCGGTGCAGAGATATTGAAACCAGTATAACAAGGAAATAGCGAAGCGGCGAAAGTATTAGAGCGTATCCAGTTTATGTTAGCATATCTTGTGACTACCTTGTCTAATCTTGTTGACCCTATCATCATGGTGTAATCTTGTGTTCAGTTAATTCATGTCGTTTTGTTTTCCTTGGTTACATGCTAGAAGTTACTGAACTTACTCAGGCTTTATGTCTGACTCTGTTTTTCTTTCGTCTTCTTTTCTTCCGTTCCCCCCCCCCCCCAAGTAGTAGAGGAGGGAGTAGTATAGCTCAGGTCAAGTTGGACTGTCACTCTTTCCCAGCTTGAAGATTTATCGAAGTTTGCTTGGATTCTCTTATCAGATGCTATGGCTGGCTCTTGCTAAAATTTGGGGAAATATAAATGTTGTTTGATGCTTCTTTATTTTGTAAGACAGATGACACTCTGATATTGTAAAGAAATCTTTGTACAAACTATTTTATCAATAAAGCAAAGTTTTATTTTCCGCTGTTTAATTTCTGTTTGTCTTGTAATTTATTTGCATCTTTTACCCTAAATGCTTCACAGAACTTAGTGCATTCCCTTTGTGAGTGACACTAACGGATGTGGGTGTTACACGTGGTATCAGAGCTGAAGGTTACCAGATCAGATAAAGGATTTGAAAAATTATTTTCAAACGGTTTTAAAAGAAGCATTTTCAAAAGAAGAGATTTGTTTTAAAGGCATATTCCCCAAAGCCATACGCACTATCTTCTCTTCCTCTATTTAAATTCTTGTCTCCTTCTTTCTTGAGTCTCTGGGGCTCCTGGATTTCTGGGAGGTAACCTCATCGAAGGGAAAAGTAGTGCCCGGCTTCCATCCATAGCCGTTGTTGTTTCATCTACGGGCAGTTTTCTTTCAAAGCTTATAAGGTTTTCCGGACGATGGAGGCAGTTTTCGAGAGATTTGTCAACATGACTACACACGGAAGGGATGAAGAGTTTGGCTAAGGAGCATAACCCTAGGATGAGGAATTCATGGATGTAGACTTAGCACACGAAGGAGGAAGAAATTATAAAACCTAAGACAAGAGGAAGTATCTTTAATAGGGTATGATAGGGCATATACTTAAGGACAAGGGCAAGAACGAGGACGAGATTTTCAGAAGGACAAGTACATGCTTTCGCCACCAAGCGTACCTAGGAGAAAGGTAGTCCGGTTGGAAGAGTCTAGTTTTCTGTTCGTGCTATTTTCATAGGTTCTAGCGCTTCTCATTTGTTCATATCCACTTCCATAGTTGGGTCTCTGCACCATAGTACTTGTATAGTAGAAAGATCCCACTAGAGTCTCAAATCCAATTGGTGGTCCGACCAGTTTATTTTTTTGTTAGTAGGGATTTGAGAATAGCTATCGAGTTTGCTTATATCATCTCACGTAGATCGTCTAAATTCGGGGGAGATATTCCTTGGGTGCTTGTCTGATATTGGTTTAGGCCTTTGGGGCTTGTACTTGAGGAATGTCGAGTTCGGTTTGGATGGTTTGCGGGAGAGATGAATAGTTGTGGTAGGCACTCCAAATAGCACATAGTGACCTTTCGACTCTTATAGTTATGGCATGATGGATAAGAGGGAAACCTCTAATCATCTTAGTACGTATACTTGGTACCGTGATTGACATCTGTTTATTTTGGAATTGGAGGTCGGAAACTTCACAATCGTGAAGTTAAATTAGTTAAGATACAGTGGAGTAAAGCTCAAGAAGGCAAGATACTAGCGTCATACCCTTTTTCTTAAGGGTGTATCCTTGATTTCTTTGTTTAGGAGCTTTGCGCATAATTGTTTCTCTCTTTCCAAAGTATATCACCTTGGTCGTATCTTCCATCCTTAGGTAGAAGCCAATGGATGTAAACATGTATTTGAAACATGTTATGGTTGAAGGTTGCAAGTGGTTGCTAATGGTTGCTTGTGAATGCATATGCATACGTATTAGACACTAGACCAGTTCGGACGTTTTCATATTGCATTTACAGATTTGTATTTAAGTTGAGCCTGATATGTTATCATATGGATGAATGGTCGTGCACGCATGTAGTATTTACGTAACTAGGGATGCTTGCATACATGATTGGACGCATGGCACCAACATGATTCTCATTAAGGAGGTCGACTGAATCAGTAGACCGCCTGATTTTACAGTAGATAAAGACATATACACACACTATGCATATGAACATGAAAGCATTAGAAATCTTTTAAGGACAATGGATGCCTGTGATTGGATGGTTGAGTAGATGGGTGATTGGATGGTAGGACACATTCTTCCTAACTAGAAGATTTCGGGGACGAAATCCTTTTAAGTGGGGGAGAATGTAACACCTTGTATTTTTAATGTAATTAAAAATGTATATATATATCCACAGATAGGATTAATATGGTGATGTATAATGAAAATTAATTAATATATGAAAAAAAAGATTGGTTGCATGCAATGTAAATATGTTGCATGCACTGATTTGCAAACATAATGCATTAACATTAAAAGAAAAAGATTCATGCATTGGTTTAATTTAAATATTTTAACTAACATGAAAAAGAGAAGTAAGGAAAGACCAATATTAATCATCGTTCTAAGACTTATTAACAAAAGACTTTGTAGCTCAGTTGGTTTGTAACACCCCACCTCCGTTAAGGTCACTCACAAAGGGAATGCCTTAACTTTGATGGAGTATTTTAGTAAACAGAACAGAATATTACAAGACAGATAAACAGTACTTGAAAAATATTAACTTTATTACAGCGGAAAAACAGAAATCAGTATGGTTACATCTTTATCAAAAACTCAAGTACATCAATATCAGCCTTGTTCAAAACTATCAGAGTACAAAATTTTAAAAGCATAATCCCCACAGAACAGAAGCTATCCTGAGCCAAGCCATACTTCAAACACTTCAAGCAGACGGAATCCGGATCAAGCTATGGTACTCCCTCCTAAGGAAACCTGGGGGGGGGGAATGGAAGAAAGTGGCAAAAGCAAACAAGGTCAGACATAAAGTCTGGCAAGTCCAGTGATTTTCAGTTATTAACAGATAATAGTAATAATGACATGAACATAAAGCTGGACAAGAGATAACATCACCGGGTTTACAGATATACAGAAGATACAGAATGATATAAATTATTACTTTTCACTTCTCTGCACTAATACTAGTTTAACTGGTTTAGGTGTTACCCTAACACTCTACAACAGAAATAGAGTCAGAATAACTTCTACTGAATGCTAGTATTGGGCCTTTTTCTACCCCAACAGACAGAAACAAAATAATGGGCCTTTACCACCCGAACAGATGGAAACATAATACTAACGGAAACAGAATAATAATGATGGGCCTTTACCACCCGATCAGACGGAAACAGAATAATCCATACAGAAGCAGAATGTCAGAATTTGGTGTACACTAGAAATGAGCCTTTACCACCCCAACAGACGGTACCACGCAGAAACAGACAGGTGTTGCCACCCAACAGAAACAGACGGTACCCACAGAAATGGACAGAGTTTAGTGTACCCTAAATCCTACCCCAAGCGATCGGCTCCCTAATACATGAATACCCTGTGCCAGCCCTACAGAAGGGTGTATCATTCCCTAAAGTGGCAACCTTTGAATGACACAGACCTATTTACAGATGTCACGGCGTCTTACATCCCCAGAGGCAGACCGGGATCCATGCACGCACATGACCCGGTTGGAACGCACCATCAATACCCCTCGCCATTATCAGAATGGACCACTTATAATTAGTACAGTAAGTGTGCCCGGACCCTACCTGGTGTGGGGTCAACGTATTGATACCAGAACGGGTTACTGACTAATATGGGCCCCAAGCAACAGATGACACAAGTATTTCCCCTCCTAACCTGTGTCCCCCGACTAACAGATTTCAGATTAACTTGTTTGCAAGTTCAGACAGAGTTCAGATTTACTAGTTCACAGATCAAATCAACAAGTTTTCAGACCAACAGATCAGATGTATAGATTTAACAGATTTTCAGATTTGTCTAACCTTGTATTGGGCCTACAGTTTAATGAACGGGTTTACTACACATATTGGTCCAGTTGGTTTAACCCTATTCCCCCAACACGTTTAGACGTCATTCTTATCTCAGATTTGCATTAATTAATTATTAATGCCCAAACCTCTCACATTAGGTCGTTAGCTTGTGCCGCTGGATGGGCCGGGCGGTTCCGGGCAGACTTCTGCCACAAGCCAGACCTAACCTCGTGTCTAAAGCAGGTTATGACTAACTTCTCACATTAGAACCTATTGCTTGCGGCCACTGGATGTGTCGGGCGGTTCCGGGCAGATTTACGTCGCAAAGTCATTCTAACCTCGAGTTAGCCATTTTTATCTTTGCGGCCAATTAATTAATTATTTACCGTTTATGCGTACGCCCAATATATATGCCAATTCAGATTATATCAATAACAGAATGTTCACATCAACTCAACTGATATAGCAGATAACAGATTTTAGCAGATTGGGTGACTTAACAGATTTAACAGATTTAGCACTTAGCAGATTTTGGCATATAACAGATTAGGTATCTCAACAGACAAATTTAACAGACTAGGCATTTCCATTTAATTAGCAGTTTAGGCCATATAACAGAACTAGCAGATTTGGCAACTTGACAAATCAGTAGGATAGGCATTTCAACAGATTAAGCGAATTAGCAGAGCAGATAACAGATTTAGCAGATTTGGCATTTTCAATAGACTTAGCAGATGACAGATAACAAATTAGGCATATCTACAGATTCAGTTTAGCAGATTTAGGCAATTCAACAAATTTAGCCTACACTTATATGCCAAATCATGGTCATAATTCATAATTCAACATAGGCTACAGATTTTTAGTTAAACATTGCATAGTACAGAAGAATCTCTAAAAACTCCAAATCATATGCCTAGACTCACATAAAACAAAGGTTGAATAGATGATCATGGGTAGACCTAACTCAATAGGTAAATTCCCAAATCATGGTATGAATTGTGCAAAGTTATAACCTTTATTGCTAATTATCCAAAAATCCATATTTAGGCGTTTTCACATTTATAGTTATCCTATTTTAATATAGGTCCTTTACGCCTAAACAACATGTTCCTTTCAGTCCAAGTCATAATATGTCCAAGGATCTAGATCTAAGAAATTTCCTTTAGTTCAGATCTTAATATTCCAGATATTACAAGTCATATATTACCATATGATATGCCCAAACTGTCATATATGCACAGTTCTAGATCTAGTTTACAACCTATGTCCTTTATTCAATTCAGTCACAGATCAGTCCAATTTATGTCTTAGATTTATGTTCTAGGTTCCAAGTTCAACCTATGTTCTTTCCTCAAATCAATCACATATCGGTCATGCCTAATTTCTGCATATTCATTTGATTGTCCCAAACGTTTTAACGTGTGTTAGTCTCTTATGAGATTGGCTCAGGCTCGTGGTAGCCTGGCTATAAAACAGAAAACAGAAAGAGTTAAAAAATAAGATAGATCTAAACAGAACAGAACAGACATAACCTCAGATCCAGATCTACAATTCATGTCACAATCAGAATTAACGTTTATATCGGAAAATAACTGTACTTGCCTTGATTGGATTAAGGAAAGAACTTTAGTTGTAGCGTCGTTAGTTGATTCTCTTTAACTGTTGTTGAAGCTTTAATCTTGAATCGAGTTGCTTAGGTTGATGTTGATTATCTTCTAGTTTAGATTCCAGCAGAGTAGTGATGCCATTTTATTTTTATTTAGAACAGAAGCAGAGTAGAAGCAGAATGGATTTGTGTGCAGAGAAGGCTGGGTTTGGGGCTGTTTAAATAGGTTTAGGCAGACGAATATAGACTGAAAACGAGACCAGAAACATCAGAACGCACCCAGGCAGAAAAGCAGATTCGGGAGGCAGGTCGACCCCCAGGTCGACCCTAGGGTCGACTCCCAAGTCGACCTGGTCCCCTCCAGGTCGACTCCCAGGTCGACCCCCTGGTCGACCTGGTCTGGGCGGGAATTTTCCCGCCTGGCTCGTTTTCTGCATTTTTGAAATCTGTTTCGTTTTTCTAATTTTTCGTGAAACTTCTGAAGGCCATATCTCGGTCATACTGACTCCGATTTACAAAATTTCGGACTCTATTTCGCGTAATTTTCTGAGACGAACGCAACCCTAAAACCCGTTTCCCTCAATTCTGATTTTAAATTTTAATTATACTCAGATTTGTAGTTCTTAAGTTCACAGAAAATACGGGGTTTTACATGGTTAAGGCATTGGATTTGTAACATGGAGGTCGGGGGTTCGAACCCGAGCGGCAGCATAATTTTTATCTCTGTTTTAAAGAGGGCCAACTGAACATGCAAATATATGTACATATACAAATTCAAAATTTGAAAGGATAAGAACGTACATATAAGGAAATAAAGAAAATATATGTATATACATGAGAATATATATATATATATATACAGAAATATATGTATACGAAAAATAAAATTTAAGATAAGGCTATAGTAAATGAAATATGGCAAGAATTAAATAACGGTGCAACATCGTTTGAATTTTGAAAATAAAATGAAAGTTGTGCGTATATATATGTAACATCCCGAATTTCAGTTAACACTGATATTCACTAATTACAGAATTAATAATCTCAGATGTGAGAATCAGGGGAAACGGGTTACGTCATTGTGTTCGTCTCAGAAAAAATACGCGAAATAGAGTCCGAAATTTTGTAAATCGGAGTCCGTATGACCCGGTTAAGGCCCAAAGAAGTTTTCGGGAAATTTGAATTTCGAAACATGCAGAAATGGGGGCCAGGCGGGAAAACTCCCGCCCAGCCAAGTCGACTTGGCAGTCGACAGGGCTGTCGACTTGCCTGTCGACTTGGCAGTCGACAGGGCTGTCGACTTGCCCTGTCGGCTGATTCTGGTCTGGGTGCACCTGGTTGAGTTTTGGGCTGGGTTGGAGGGCTTGGGATGAAATCTGACGGACCTAAACTAACCTAGGGTTGATCTAAGGGTCTAAAACACAACCTAATCCTATAAATACACCCTAAGACTACCCAAATCCATACTAAAAATAGAATCTATGCCATCATGCCGCCAAAATGCAACTTAGAAGGAGCCTCCACTAATTTGTGAAGAGGATTGCAAGCTAATCAACCACTAATCCACCTCTACTTCAACTCTAGCAACTATCTAAGGAGCTAATCTTGGAGTTTGTGAGTTTCTATCACTTTAACAACCAATTGCTAAACTAAGTAGATGAGATATGATGAGATCATATGGTTTTGCTTGCGGATCAATGGGTTTTAGGTCATATGTTATGATGCTAGTTTGCTAATCACTATGTTTAACACTTATTCATGATGACACTATGTTTATGCAAGTTAAGTGTTTGGGTTTATGCTTGTTAAGTGGTGGGTTTTATGCATACTAAGTGTTTGGTTTTATGCATGCTAAGTGTTTGGTTTTATGCATGCTAAGTATGTGGTTTTATGCAAGTTAAATGCGTGGTTTTATGCTAGAATCATGTGTGAAATAAGTGACATGACATGCAAGTTTAACCTATGAGTTTGGATCTATAATATGCATAATCTATGCAAGTTCTTTGGACTAGTGATACGCATAACATATGCGAGTTTACCTTTGTATGTCATACATACATATGCAAGTTCATATGTAACATGTTATGCAAGTTTGGTGGTTGATTATATGCAAGTTCATATGTAACATGTTATGCAAGTTTGGTGGTTGATTATATGCAAGTTCATATGTAACATGTTATGCAAGTTTGGTGTTTGATTATATGCAAGTCTATATATGACATGTTATGCAAGTTGGGTGGTGGATTATATGCAAGTAACATGTGCAAGTTTAAACCTTTATATGTCATACATACATATGCAAGTTTACCCCTTTGTATGACATAAGTACATGTGCAAGTTCATCCCTTTTAGTCCTATGACATGTATGCAAGTTGACACCTTTATGATAGGTCTATGACATGAACATTTATGCAAGTTACCATCTTTATGACATATGTGATTCATGCAAGTTTGGGTTGGTTATTTATGCAAGTTGGGTTTATGGTCATATATGCAAGTTGACACCTTTTAAACCCATGATAATGCTAATGATATGCTAAGTTGAACCCATTGTGTGTATGATGAATCTCCTCTTTTAAAGTATGTCATGTTAACGTATTTACGTAGGGACGATGGAGTAAAAATTAATGAACACATAAAATTGTGTGAAGTTGGTATGATTAAACATACCATAAAGTGGTTGGACATAATTGGGAATTTACCTATTACGTTAGGTCTACCCATATTATGGAATTGGGAATTTACCTATTGAGTTAGGCCTACCCATATTTTTAAATATTTGTAATTAATTAGGGATAATTAATACAAATTATGGGGGTGATTAATTAGGTGTAATTAATCGACTAAGACACGAGGTTGGACCATTTTGTAGCATAAGACTGCCCGGAACCGACCGGCAAATCCAGCGGCTACAAATGATTGGCCTAATGTGAGAGGTCTTAGTCATAAACTAAATACGTGACAAGTGTAAAGACACGAGGTTAGACTCTGTTATGGTGTAAGGCTGCCCGGAACCAACCGACATATCCAGCTACCATAAAAGACAGTCTAATGTGAGGGGTCTTTACAAAGGTTACGATCTTAATTAATTAAGAAACACTTAACCAAATTAGCATGTAGCAGGGCATGAGGGGTTAAGTGGGTGCCTTGGGTGGCATGTAGTAACTAGTGGGGGTGCCTTGGGTGGCATGAGGAAACTAGTGGGTTGCCTTGGGTGGCAATAGAAAATACGATTAGAATACTTAACCAAAGTGGAACATGTAATTAAACATGATTAAAGGGTTAAGTAAGTGCCTTTGGTGGCATTTGGGAATCAAGTAAGTGCCTTGGGTGGCATGTGGAAATCTAGTGGGTGCCTTGAGTGGCAATTAAAATATGATTAAAAGACTTAACCAAAATTTATAACATGTAAGTGGACATGGTTAAAGGGTTAAGTGGGATACACTAGAAATGACAAGCTTAGGTGGGTAGCATGTGGGGGCCCATTTCAACCAATATCCCAAAAGTATCTTTGTGGGCTCGACCCAAGTCGAGGACGGGACACACATATTGGGCTTGACTGTAAGAGGCCAAAACGGGTTAGCGGTGGCAACGCAAGTCCAACGGGTTTCATATGCGTGTGTGGACCCGGGCTGGTAAGTAAGACGTTGTTGCATCGTGTAGGTATAAGCCGTGCACCGTTGATATTGTCAGGTTGCCACTTTGGGGGATGATACACCCCACTGTGGGGCCAGCACGGGTATCTACGTTAGGGAGCCGATCGAATGGGGGGTATTGGGTACACCTAGTGGAAATAGGGGCAGATGGCACCTATGTAGTCAGCTAGGGGTACACGAAACTACTAATTATAGATTACTAAGTATACTTAGTGGGATCAACCTTTAAATTGGGAATGACTGGTGTGGTGCAGTGTAGTAATTATCCTTGGGTGGGTAGATGCGTCTTTATGGTTATCTTAGTTCATCCTAAGTCTAGTTGGCTGCTTAGTGTAGCCATTTATCCCCAGACGTTACCGTATATCAAGCTTATGTCTTACTCTGGTTACTTTAATGATTGTATTGTTATAGTTATAGGACTCGCTCAGACTTATGTCTGACCCCGTTGTTTTTATCTTTTTCCCAACCCTCAGGTTATCAGCGTGGGCCTAGCACTAGTGGGCTTTGATCAGACTGCTTTATCTATCTTTTGGAGCTTGGACCGTGGATATAAAGCTCAGTTAATCTTTTCTATTATGGCTATTAAGTTATGTAGTGGGATTATGTACTTTTGTTTTATCGGGATGGATATTATGTACTTGACTCTTGTTTATGGTTTTGGTGTAAACAAACATGTTTTACTTTCCGCTGCAATGAAATGATGTTTTAAATTATCAAGTATTACTTATATCTGTCTTGTTGTAATTTTTCTGTTCTATATTCACTTAAAATACTCCACCGATGTTATGGCATTCCCTTAGTGAGTGACCGTAGCGAGTGTGGGGTGTTACACGTGGTATCACAGCTTAAGGTTACCAGAACAGATAAATTTTTTAGAAAAACTATTTTTCTAAAACATTTTTGGAAGAAGTATTTTCAAAAACATGTCTTTAAAGAGAAAAGTTTTTGAAAGAAAAACATAATCCCCAATAGCCATATCCTTATCTTTCGAATTCTCCGTTTTGAATCTCTTCCTCTCTCGTTTTGAGTTTCCCCTCCGTGTATAGATGATCTTTCTAAGATAGATAAGAATGGAAAACCACTTCAAGGAACTTAGACATTTGTCGGATTAGAAGTTGATTTAAGAAGGAGGAGGACTTGTAGGTACCTATGGGATAGACGATGGGAGGAAGGCTCAAATAGTTGTTTGGTTAATGAAGGACGAAACCTCATTGATGGGAGGTTACGAGTGGAGAATGGGAAGAAGAAGGCTAGTAGTTATCCTTTTGGGAGGAATAGGACACCTTATTAGGATTGTCCAAGGAGGCAAGGGCAAGGTACGGAATCTTCTGGAGGGTAGTTGTATTCACTCACGGCTAGTGTACCAGATGGGGATTGGACCGTCTAGGTCGGAATTTGGATTTCTTTATTATCCGGTTCGAACTTTATTTGATTCTGATGCATCGAGTTCATTTATCTCATCGTTGTTAGTTGAGTCACTGCACTTAGACACCAGTTTAGTAGATGATCCCTTAGTTGTTTCAAACCCAATTGGGGGCTCCATGATGTGTTTGGGTTTGAAAGTTTCTATACTTAGCGTTGAGTTTAGATGTGATGCTTTTTGGGCTTCACGGGCTATGGGTTAGTTTTGGGCATGGACTGGTTATCCAGTAGTGGTGTCGTTCTTGTTTGTGAAAGGAGAGTTGTTAGGCTTATGACCCGCTTGGGTAACACTCTCGAGATCTCTTGTAATCCCATGGAATCTGTTATGCTAAGTTATCTAGAATCGCTTGACACGTCGGTCAAGAGTTTACGATCTGTTAGAGTGGTCCGGGAATACTCGGATATGTTTGAGGAGGTGAAGGGCTTACCTCCGGAGCAGGAGATTGACTCCCGAATATATCCGGTAGACAATGCCAAACCAGTATCTTGGCCAGTGTGCCACATGGCTCCTCGTGAGAGGAGGGAACTCCATAAGCAAGTAGGCGATTCGCTTGAGAAGGGGTTTAGAAGACGAAGTATATCGGAGTGGGGTGCTCCAGTAGTTTTTGCTATGAAGGCGGATGGGTCCCTCAGACTTTGTGTAGACTATAGAGAGTTTAACAGGATAACAAAAAAAAATGGACACCCATTGCCGAGGATTGATGATCTCTTTGATCAGTTGGTTGGCGCCTCAGTGTTTTCGCAGTTGGACTTAGCCACGGGGTTTCGTCAATTGAGAGTGGCTGAGGATAGTATAGAGAAGACTGCCTTTAGGACTCCGGATGGTTTTTATGAGTGGCTGATGATGCCATTTGGTTTGACGAACGCCCCCGCATACTTTGTTAATTTGATGAGAAGGGTGTTCAGGGAGTACCTAAATAAGTTCGTGATGGTCTTTGTGGATGACATCTTGGTCTTTTCTAGGAGCGAAATAAGTTCTCGTATGTGCTTAATAGGTTGAGCAAAGCCAGTTATGAGATAAACGGTGGTTTTGGAGTGAGACTGGCGAGGACATCCAGAGTTGGACAAAGGCTTAATTGTTTAGCCGTTTTTACTAGTATCATCTCACGTAGGTCGTCTGAATTCGAAGGAGGTATCCCTTGGGTGTTTGTCTGATATTGGTTTAGGCCTTTGGGGCTTGCACTTGGGGGATGTCAAGTTCGACTAGGATGGTCTGCGTGAGAGATGGACAGTTGTGATGATTTTGGATGGGGTAATATCCTGGTTTTCTCTAGAAGTGGAGAAAAGCATGCCCTATATCTTAGGGAAGTGTTGGAGACTCTTCGAGCGCATAGTCTTAGGACAGCAAAAGTGGATAGGATTCTTAGCATCCTATGAGTTTGAGATAGCATATACCCCTGGCAAGGGTAACGTGGTAGCGGACGCCTTAAGTAGAAAAAGGTTGTCCTTGAGTTCATTGTTCGTTGAACGACGGAGCTTGGAATTTATTTCGATGTTTGACTTTAGACCTTCCGTTGACTTTGTACCCGGTTTGCTAGATTCCTTGGAAGTTAGACCTACTCTTTTGGGACGGATTGGTGAGGCACAGCGAGACGACCCACAGTTGGTTGAGTTAGTAGAGAAGCTCATAAGGGGGGGTCGTCCAGCCATTTGAGTAGGTACACCCTAGATGGTAAGGGGTGGTTTCGTAGAGACGGTAGACTTTGTGTACCGCAAGACGAGGGTTTGAGGAAGGCTATACTTGATGATGCACATCGTTCGAAGATGACCATTCATCCCGGTAGGGACAAGATGTACCAAGACATGAAGCGAGTTTTCTTTTGGGCCGGTATGAAGAAAGACGCGGCCGAGTATGTCGCTAAATGCTTGGTGTGCCAACAAGTAAAAGCAGACCAAAGAAACCCGGTGGGTTGCTTCACTATTGGAGGTTCCGCTATGGAAGCGGGATAGTGTCTCGATGGATTTCGTCAATGGATTACCAAGATCGAGGAAGGGTAATACGGGAATTTGGGTTGGGGTAGACAAACTTACTAAGAGTGCCCATTTTGTATCTGTGAAGAGTAAGAGAACTGCTCAATGGCTAGCTTCAATCTACATTCGAGAGATTGTTAGATTGCATGGTGTACCTTCCAGCATAGTGAGTGATCGAGATCCTATCTTCACTAGCGAGTTTTGGAAGAGTTTGAAAGAGGCGGTAGGGACTCAGTTGTGTTGAGCACCGCAAATCATCCTCAGACGGACGGCCAGACCGGGAGGGTGAATCGCATTTTAGAAGACCTTTTGAGGCTATGTATCTTAGATTTTGGAGGTACATGAGAAGAGCATCTTCCATTGGTGGAGTTCGCATATAATAACAGCTTTCAGTCTAGTATTGGCATGGCTCCTTTCGAAGCTTTTTATGGAAGGCCTTGTCGATCACCTACATGTTGGTGGGAATCTACGGATAAGATCTTGCTTGGCCCCGATATGGTTAGGAAGACTTCGGAAAAGATTGATTTGATTTGAAGAAGGATGAAAGCGGCGCAAGACAGACAGAAATCTTATGCGGACAAGAGGAGAACAGAGCTTGAGTTTGATGTTGGGGACATGGTCTTTGTCAAAGTATCTCTGTTACGGAATGTGGTTCGCTTTGGATCTTTTGGGAAGTTAGCACCAAGGTTTGTTGGACCGTTTCCTATTAAGGAAAGGATTGGACAGATGGCCTATAGGGTGGAGTTGCCCGACAGACTTAGTGGTGTACATGATTTATTCCATGTGTCACATTTGAGGTAGTGCCTACATGAGACCGCAGAGGTGGTAGAGCCGAGCTTGCTTAGAGAAGTAGAGATAGAGCGTGATGCGACTATTCGACGAGCTCCTACACGCATCCTTGGGTCAGAGATTAAGAGGTTGAGAAACAGGGAGGTTCAACTAGTCAAAGTGCAATGGGGAGAAGATGAGAGCAACGCTACTTGGGAGACGGAAGCGAAAATGTGTTCATTATACCCATTCCTTTTTGAGGGTATGTCTTTTAACTTCTCCTTTATCGTTTGTCTAGTACTTATCTTATCTTTAGTATGTCCTCTTGTTAGTGCCTTTGACCTTTAAATAGGGTAAACCTATGGTTGAAACATGTGTTTGAGACATGTTATGATTGATGGATGCATGTGGATGCAAGTGTTTGCTAGTGGTTGCTCGAGGATGCATATACACACACTCTAGACACTAGATCGGCTCAATCACTTCATATTGCATATTGCATATAATTGTGTGTAGGTAGCTATATTTATGGATGTATAATGGTTGTGTTATCATATGGATGATGCATTTTGGTGAATGATTGTGCACTCATGTAGATATAGTATGTGTCGATAGGGTTCTTTCGCATACATATTGGATGCATGGCACTATCACGGTTTGCATACGTTCATACATTAGATAGGGAACATATACACACACTTTTTGCATATGCTCATACATCAGTAGAAATTGTTTTAAGGACAATGGATGCCCGTGTTTGATGGATTGAGTAGATGGTTGTTTGGATGGTAGGATATGCATTCTCCTTAACTTGGAGATTTCGGGGACGAAATCCTTTAAGGAGGGGAGAATGTAACACACCGAATTTCATTTAACACTGATATTCACTAATTATAGAATTAATAATCTCAGATGTGAGAACCAGGGGAAATGGGTTACGTCATTGTGTTCGTCTCGGAAAAAATACGCGAAATAGAGTCCGAAATTTTGTAAATCGGAGTCCGTATGACCCGGTTAAGGCCCAAAGAAGTTTTCGGGAAATTTGAATTTCGAAACATGCAGAAATGGGGGCCAGGAGGGAAAACTCCCGCCCAGCCAAGTCGACAGGGCTGTCGACTTGCCTGTCGACATGCCTGTCGACTTGGCAGTCGACAGGGCTGTCGACTTGCCCTGTCGGCTGATTCTGGTCTGGGTGCACCTGGTTGAGTTTTGGGCTGGGTTGGAGGACTTGGGACGAAATCTGACGGACCTAAACTAACCTAGGGTTAATCTAAGGGTCTAAAACACAACCTAATCCTATAAATACACCCTAAGACTACCCTAATCCATACTAAAAATAGAATCTATGCCATCATGCCGCCAAAATGCAACTTAGAAGGAGCCTCCACTAATTTGTGAAGAGGATTGCAAGCTAATCAACTACTAATCCACCTCTACTTCAACTCTAGCAACTATCTAAGGAGCTAATCTTGGAGTTTGTGAGTTTCTATCACTTTAACAACCAATTGCTAAACTAAGTAGATGAGATATGATGAGATCATATGGTTTTGCTTGCGGATCAATGGGTTTTAGGTCATATGTTATGATGCTAGTTTGCTAATCACTATGTTTAACACTTATTCATGATGACGCTATGTTTATGCAAGTTAAGTGTTTGGGTTTATGCATGTTAAGTGGTGGGTTTTATGCATACTTAGTGTTTGGTTTTATGCATGCTAAGTGTTTTGTTTTATGCATGCTAAGTATGTGGTTTTATGCAAGTTAAATGCTTGGTTTTATGCTAGAATCATGTGTGAAATAAGTGACATGAAATGCAAGTTTAACCTATGAGTTTGGATCTATAATATGCATAATCTATGCAAGTTGTTTGGACTAGTGATATGCATAAGATATTCGAGTTTACCTTTGTATTTCATACATACATATGCAAGTTCATATGTAACATGTTATGCAAGATTGGTGGTTGATTATATGCAAGTTCATATGTAACATGTTATGCAAGTTTGGTGGTTGATTATATGCAAGTTCATATGTAACATGTTATGCAAGTTTGGTGGTTGATTATATGCAAGTTCATATGTAACATGTTATGTAAGTTTGGTGTTTGATTATATGCAAGTCTATATATGACATGTTATGCAAGTCGGGTGGTTGATTATATGCAAGTAACATGTGCAAGTTTACACCTTTATATGTCATACATACATATGCAAGTTTACCCCTTTGTATGACATAAGTACATGTGCAAGTTCATCACTTTTAGACCTATGACATGTATGCAAGTTGACACCTTTATGATAGGTCTATGACATGAACATTTATGCAAGTTACCATCTTTTTGACATATGTGATTCATGCAAGTTTGGGTTGGTTATTTATGCAAGTTAGGTTTATGGTCATATATGCAAGTTGACACCTTTTAAACCCATGATAATGCTAATGATATGCTAAGTTGAACCCATTGTGTGTATGATGAATCTCCTCTTTTAAATTATGTCATGTTAACGTATTTACGTGGGGACGATGGGGTAAAAATTAATGAACACATAAAATTGTGTGAAGTTGGTATGATAAAACATACCATAAAGTGGATGGACATAATTGGGAATTTACCTATTAAGTTAGGTCTACCCATATTATGGAATTGGGAATTTACCTATTGAGTTAGGTCTACCCATATTTTTAAATATTTGTAATTAATTAGGGATAATTAATACAAATTATGGGGGTGATTAATCAGGTGTAATTAATCGACTAAGACACGAGGTTGGACCATTTTGTAGCATAAGACTGCCCGGAACCGACCGGCAAATCCAGCGGCTACAAATGATTGGCCCAATGTGAGAGGTCTTAGTCATAAACTAAATAGGTGAGAAGTGTAAAGACACGAGGTTAGACTCTGTTATGGTGTAAGGCTGCCCGGAACCAACCGGCATATCCAGCTGCCATAAAAGACAGTCCAATGTGAGGGGTCTTTACAAAGGTTACGATCTTAATTAATTAAGAAACACTTAACCAAATTAGCATGTAGCAGGGCATGAGGGGTTAAGTGGGTGCCCTGGGTGGCATGTAGTAACTAGTGGGGGTGCCTTGGGTGGCATGAGGAAACTAGTGGGTTGCCTTGGGTGGCAATAGAAAATACGATTAGAATACTTAACCAAAGTGGAACATGTAATTAAACATGATTAAAGGGTTAAGTAAGTGCCTTGGGTGGCATGTGGGAATCAAGTAAGTGCCTTGGGTGGCATGTGGAAATCTAGTGGGTGCCTTGAGTGGCAATTAAAATATGATTAAAAGACTTAACCAAAATTTATAACATGTAAGTGGACATGGTTAAAGGGTTAAGTGGGATTCACTAGAAATGACAAGCTTAGGTGGGTAGCTTTTGGGGGCCCATTTCAACCAATATCCCAAAAGTATCTTTGTGGGCTCGACCCAAGTCGAGGACGGGACACGCATATTGGGCTTGACTGTAAGAGGCCAAAACGGGTTAGCGGTGACAACGCAAGTCCAACGGGTTTCATATGTGTGTGTGGACCCGGGCTGGTAAGTAAGACGTTGTTGCATCGTGTAGGTATAAGCCGTGCACCGTTGATATTATAAGGTTGCCACTTTGGGGGATGATACAACCCACTGTGGGGCCAACACGGGTATCTACGTTAGGGAGCCGATCGAATGGGGGGTAGTGGGTACACCTAGTGGAAATAGGGGCAGACGGCACCTATGTAGTCAGCTAGGGGTACACGAAACTACTAATTATAGATTACTAAGTATACTTAGTGGGATCAACCTTTAAATTGGGAATGACTGGTGTGGTGCAGTGTAGTAATTATCCTTGGGTGGGTAGATGCGTCTTTACGGTTATCTTAGTTCATCCTAAGTCTAGTTGGCTGCTTAGTGTAGCCATTTATCCCCAGTCGTTACCGTATATCAAGCTTATGTCTTACTCTGGTTACTTTAATGTTTGTATTGTTAAAGTTATAGGACTCACTCAGACTTATGTCTGACCCCGTTGTTTTTATCATTTTCCCAACCCTCAGGTTATCAGAGTGGGCCTAGCACTAGTGGGCTTTGATCAGACTGCTTTATCTATCTTTTGGAGCTTGGACCGTGGATATAAAGCTTAGTTTATCTTTTCTATTATGGCTATTAAGTTATGTAGTGGGATTATGTACTTTTGTTTTATCGGGATGGATATTATGTACTTGACTCTTGTTTATGGTTTTGGTGTAACCAAACATGTTTTACTTTCCGCTGCAATGAAATGATGTTTTAAATTCTCAAGTATTACTTATATCTGTCTTGTTGTAATTTTTCTGTTCTATATTCACTTAAAATACTCCACCGATGTTATGGCATTCCCTTAGTGAGTGACCGTAGCGGGTGTGGGGTGTTACAATATATATACGCGTAAAATGGTCGTTAAAGGAATTGTATACATATAAGAATATTTCATGTGAATAAAACAGTTAAATAAATTCCAGGAATTCAAAAGTTCAAAATTCAAATTTCTGCGCCAAAACAGCTTGTGGGACCCAATGCTGACTTAGCACTGCATGTACGATAAGATTTGGCTAGATTCATCTGCGAACCTAGACTATTTTCTTAACTAGGTTCAATGATGACTCAGCGCTACGTGTACGATAAGGTCTTGAGCAACTATATAAATAGCCCTAGTCTCCTCCTCTATTCACAATTCTTCTCTACCCTTATGCTGCAAAGATTCTGAGTGAACATGGCTTCTTCTCCTCCTCTAAAATATATAAATAAATAAATAATATATATAAAATAAAACAAGACGAGGAGATGCTTCTCAAAAGACTTTCAAGAAGAAGAGATTCAAGCTAGGATTCAAAAGGAGGTTCAAACGACTTCAACGAATGATTTTCTACGAATCATAGCAACGCCATCTTTCTTTTCTAATCTAAATCTCTGTAAGTCAGTTATTTCTAGATTTGAACGTTTCTCTTTTCATGACATGAAATTAAAGGAATAAAAGAGTATGCCAAACTTTCTATTGAATCAGTGCCTATTTCTTTGGACCAAATTAAGAACTGTTATGATTTCGAGGACAAATAAGACTGTAACTATGAAACTATGGACCTTAGAACCATATGCTCTTTGACTATGAACATTGCCTAAGACTATGAACATTGCCTAAGACTATGAACATTGCCTAAGACTATGCACATTGCCTATGACTATGGACATTGCCTATGACTATGGACATTGCCTATGACTGTGACTGTGACCATGAGATTTATTTCCATGACTATAGCCTATACCTTTGATTAGGAAGCAAAACTATTGTCTATGACATAAATGGGACAACTGTGATTAAGCACCTATGGTTCATGACTAGGAAAGTGTTTAAAATTTTGTGACTGTGAACCCGATTATCTATCTTGTCTGTTCTTTGGTTTTAGACCTTGGGAATTTACCTATTAAGTTAGGTCTACCCATGTTCTTGATCCTACGCATTTATTCTGTCTATTCTTGGTTTTAGACCTTGGGAATTTACCTATCAAGTTAGGTCTACCCATGTTCTTGAACCGACGTCGTTATTCAACCCTTTTTATGCCAGTTAGTATGTCTTTCTTTTGCATAGCATCTTTGGTTCATTCCCTATTTTCTACGAGCCTAACTTTATTTATAATCTAGACTGAATCACGATTATACGAACGGTGGGAATGCGGTTTGGGCAAAATATGAAATTTACTAGAAACATAGTTATAAACTAGGAAGCATAAATTGGGAACATGTATTATGGCATGTTCATAGAAATGCAAATTGGATAAATTTGACATGACTTACAAGATGTGTAATTTGAATCTAGTATTGACATGTAAATCTAGCATTTACATGAATAGTGAACTAGAGTAATAAGTCTAGTTTGACGTAAATTAGAATGTTGAATCGGAATTAGATTAGCTAATTTGGCACGATAAGTATATTGACATAAATGTGAAATTGGCCATAATTGAGAATAACTGTTAGGATTAGAAAAATCATGGTTAGTGACACTTAATTTGGTAAAATCCACATAACAAAAAGCATAAATATGATTTAGAAGGGGAATTGGGCCATAAGAATAAATGTTGACAATTTACATTAAAAGAATAATTGGGAAATAAGTAAATTAGGATTAATTTACTTATAGACTTTGTCCTAAAAGAGGAAATGTAAATTTAGACAAAATTAAAGGTTTATCAACGGCATCTCTTTTAATGACACACCAAAAAGTTCTAGGGTGACAGAGAGGATAGTGTCTAGGCTTGAGTTTGGAAAATACAAGTTTCCTGCTCTCTCTGGCTATCCCTAACTGATCCGACGAACGGGATGGTTACTTTCGAAACTTGATTTGAAAATAAGTTGAAACCCTTTGAACTTAGAAAACACGAATATGCCTAACCGGAGGTTAGACTGAGTTGCGATGTAAACCTGCCCGAAACCAACCGGCACATCCAGTATTCGCAATAAAATCTGTCTAATGTGAGAGGTAGTGGCTTTACTTTATTTATTTAAAGCTAGAACAAGAATAGTAGGGTTAAGTTAACTAAGACACTTAACCAGTTCAACATGATAACTAGACTGATGGGTGGGGTTAGGTTCAGACTGACACTGAACCATTAATAATAACATGATAGTTAAAACAGACGGGCCAGCTTAAGTTAAAAAGGAATACTTAACCAACACAGTGTAAATGGGTAGGGTTAAGAAATAAATACTTAACCAATATAACTTGGTTTGTGGTAGGGTTAAGTCAACATAAGTTACTGACAACACTTAACCAGTTTAACAGGGTAAATGAAGAGGGTTAAGTTGACTTGAATTGACTAATGACACTTAACCAATCCAAATTGACGGGAAAGGGAACTAAGTAGAAAACCTTAGTTATGAAAACAACGATTCTGGAAACTAAGTGGTAAATCTTAGTTAGTAAAACTAAGTAGTAATTCTTAGTATAACTCGGGAAGGAGCGAACGTCCGTATGATTAAAACAAAGGCTCCAACGAATTGGGTTACGAAACCCGAGGCTTCGAGGGGACGTGAGGGTACTCTTGGTATCCCTCTGTGAGGCAGTAGATGATCCTCCTGGGCCCACGGAGGTTAAGGTCAGCGTAGAAGAACCAGGGGTATGCCTTGGTTGCAATACATGGCAACCTAAAGACTAGGATGGACCGGCGTGATTCGGCGAGCAAATGGTAGCCTGTGATAGTGACTCGTCGTCTACCATCCATCTTCAGTCAATCGAGATACGTGAAGCGGAAAGGCGGAGAACTCCAAAAGACCATATACTTGTTATCTAGTTATGGGTGAGTATGGCCATAGGATAGTGGGGCACCGGGGGCCGGCGTATAGTTCTCATTTTACAAGGTGTGCCTTTCATTAGTTGAGGGAGGGGTCAAGTGGGACCATAGCCACTGAAATAAGAACATACCTTAGCATCTGCGTTTGAAGATATCTGAAAGCTCCCGACCGAGTTCTGTATTCCTTGATTTGCCCTGACACAGGACTCGGACCGCACGTTACAGGACATGTGCATCTAGACAAGCGATAACGATTCACGATACATGCGTGGGAAAGTATAGGAACATATACCACTCAAGGTAGTGTCTCCTAGACTTGGGGCATCGTTCGACAGGTAGCATAATTCCTAGTTGAACTAGGTGGCATAAATCCTGAATCCGAGAAGCATTCAGCAGATGGCACAAAACTCTAGTTAAACCTAGAAAGCACTTGATAGAAAACCCTAGATTTGATCTAGGTAGTAAATAATGAATGTATGCCGGAAGGCAATAGAAAATACAGGAATTGGGATCACGTTATCGTTACTAGATGGGACACTAGATAGGCGGTGCAGAGATATAGAAAGCAGTATAACAAGGAAATAGCGAAGCGGCGAAAGTATTAGAGCATATCCAGTTTATCTTAGCATATCTTGTGACTACCTTGTCTAATCTTGTTGACCCTATCGTCATGGTGTAATCTTGTGTTCAGTTAATTCATGTCGTTTTGTTTTCCTTGTTCACATGCTAGAAGTTACTGAACTTACTCAGGCTTTATGTCTGACTCTGTTTTTCCTTCGTCTTCTTTTCTTTCGTTCCCCCCCCCAAGTAGTAGAGGAGGGAGTAGTATAGCTTAGGTCAAATTGGACTGTCACTCTTTCCCAGCTTGAAGATTTGTCGAAGTTTGCTTGGATTCTCTTATCAGATGCTATGGCTGGCTCTTGCTAAAATTTGGGAAAATATAAATGTTGTTTGATGCTTCTTTATTTTGTAAGACAGATGACACTCTGATATTGTAAAGAAATCTTTGTACACAATATTTTATCAATAAAGCAAAGTTTTATTTTCCGCTGTTTAATTTTTGTCTGTCTTGTAATTAATCTGCATCTTTTACCCTAAATGCTCCACAGAACTTAGTGCATTCCCTTTGTGAGTGACACTAACGGATGTGGGTTGTTACAAGTTCCACCCATCTCATCTTAGTTTAGTAACCAAGAAATTAAATCTTAATGACTTTTCGGAACATCGAAAGCTCTTTTAGCTCAATTTTCACATGCCATTTTGTTGGTCAAAGGGGGTTGACCGTGGTTGGAATTCAATTTACAATTTTTTTGAATACGATTCACAATGTTATATTTCTATTTCATCCCCATTAACGAGTTTCAAAAGTCATATAGTGCAATCTTGGATTTTCAAACAAATGTTGCACCTCAAGACTTCGATGTAGCACCCAATAGACATGGGTTCTTCCGCCAACCATAAATTTTTGTCCAGTTAGATTTGTTAGAACCATAAGCAGTCAAAAACGAAGCTGTCTCATAGATCTATCAGACTAGTAGGTTCCACCCATCTCATCTTAGTTCAATAACCAAGAAATCCAATCTTAATGACTTTTGGGAACATAGAAAGCTTGTAGCTCAATTTTTCACATGTCGTTTGGTTGGTCAAAGTGGGGTTGACTATGGTCAGAATTCGATTTACAATTTTTTGGAATATGATGCACGATGTTTTATTTCTAATTCATCCCCATAAATGAGTTTTTAAAAATCAAAACAGTGTAATATTGGATTTTCAAACTGATGTTGCACCTCAAGACTTGGATGATGCACCCAACAAACGTGTGTTTTTCCATCAACCATAACTTTGTATCGATTTTGAGTTACTAGAACCATAAACATTCAAAACAAAGCTCTCTCATGGATCTATAGGACTGACCGGTTCCACCCATCTCATCTTAATTAATTAACAAAGAAATTCAATGTTAATGACTTTTGGGAACATCAAAAACTTTTTTAGTCAACTTTGAATATGCAATTTTGTTTGTCAAATCGGGTTAACCGTGGTAGGAGTTCGATTTATTATATTTTGGAATATGATGCACCATGTTATATTTCTGTTTCATCCCCATAAACGAGTTTTCAAAAGTCATATAGTGTAATCTTGGATTTTGAAACAAATGTTACACCTCAGGACTACGATGTTGCATCCAACTGACGTGGGTTGTTCAGCCAACCATAAATTTGTTTCCATTTTGAGTTACTAGAACCATAACCAGTCAAAACGAGGCTCTCTCATAGATCTATAGGCCTAGTAGGTTACAGCCATCTCATTTTAGTTCAGTAACCGAGAAATTCAGTCTTAATGACTTTTGGGAACATGAAAAATATTTTTTAGCTTAATTTTTCATAGGCCGTTTTGTTGGTCAAAGGAGGTTGACTGTGGTCGGAATTCGTTTTACTATTTTTTGGAATATGACGCGCCATGTTATAATTCTATTTCATCCCCATAAATGAGTTTTCAAAAGACAGACATTGCAATCTTGGATTTTCAAACTGATGTTGCACCTCAAGACTTCGTTTTTGCACCCAACAGACGTGGGTTGTTCCGCCAACCATGACTTTGTATCCATTTTGAGTTACTAGATCCATAACCAGTCAAAACGCAGCTCTCTCATAGATTTATAAGAGTAACATGCACCACACATCTTATCTTAGTTCAGTAACCAAAAAATTCAATCTTAATGACCTTTGGGAACATCGAAAGCTTTTTTAACTCTATTTTTCACATGCCGTTTTGTTGGACAAAGGGGGGTTGACCGTGGTCGGAATTCGATTTACTATTTTTTGGAATATGATGCACAATGTTATATTTCTAATTCATCCCTATAAACATGTTTTCAAAAGTCATACATTGCAATCTTGGATTTTCAAACTGATGTAGCACATGCCGCTTTGATGGTCAAAGGAGGGTTGACCATGGTAGGAATTCGATTTACTATTTTTTGAATATGATGCACCATATTATACTTATATTTCATCCCCGTAAACGAGTTTTCAAAAGTTATACAGTGAAATCTTGTATTTTCGAATTAATGTTGCACCCCAAGACTTCGATGTTGCACCGAACAGAAGTGGGTTGTTCCACCATCCACAATTTTGTATCCATTTTGAGTTACTAGAACCATAACAGTAAAAACAAAGCTCTGTCATAGATCTATAGGATTAACAGGTTCCACCCATCTCAACATAGTTCAGTAACAAAGAATTTCAATCCTAATGACTTTTTGAAACATCGAAATCTTTTTAGGTCAATTTTTCACATGCCGATTTGTTGGTCAAAGGGTCGTTGACCATGGTAGGAATTCGATTTACTATTTTTTGGAATATGATGCACCATGTTATATTTCTAACTCAGCCCCATAAATGAGTTTTCAAAAGTCATATATTGCAATCATGGATTTTCAAACCGATGTTGCACCTCAAGAATTCGATGTTGCAGCCGACAGACGTGGGTTGTTCCACTAACCATAACTTTCTATCCATTTTGAGTTACTAGAACCATAACCAGTCAAAACAAAGATCTGTCATAAATCTATAGGACTAACAAGTTCCACTCATCTCATGTTAGTTCAGTAACCAAGAAATTCAATCTTAATGACTTTTGGGAACATCGAAAGCTCTTTTAACTTAATTTTTCATATGCCGTTTTGTTGGTCAAAGGGGGTTGACCGTGGTCGGAATTCAATTTACTATTTCTTTGGATATGATTCACCATGTTATATTTCGATTTCGTCTCCATAAATGAGTTTCAAAAGTCATACAGTACAATCTTGGATTTTCAAACAGATGTTTCAGCTCAAGACTTTGGTGTTACATCCAATAGACGTGGGTTGTTCCGCCAACTATAAATTTGTATCCATTTAGAGTTATTAGAACCATAACTAGTCAAAATGAAGCTCTCTCGTAGATCTATAGGACTATCAGGTTCCACCTCTCTTATTTTAGTTCAGTAACCAAGAAATTCTATCCTAATGACTTTTACGAACGTGGAAAGCTTTTGTAGCTCAATTTTTCACATGTCGTTTTGTTGGTCAAAGCGGGGTTGACTGTGGTCGGAAATCGATTTACTATTTTTTGGAATATGATGCACTATGTTTTCTTTCTAATTCATCCCCATAAATGAGTTTTCAAAAGTAAAACAGTGCAATCTTGGATTTTCAAACTGATGTTGCACCTCAAGACTTCGTTGATGCACCCAACAGACATGGGTTTTTCCGTCAACCATAACTTTGTATCGATTTTGAGTTAGTAGAACCATAACCAGTCAAAACGAAACTCTCTCATAGATCTATAGGACTAACCGGTTCCACCCATCTGATCTTAGTTTGGTAACTAAGAAATTCAATGTTAATGACTTTTGGGAACATCGAAAGCTTTTTTAGCTCAATTTTTAACATGCCGCTTTGTTGGTCAATGGGGGTTGACCGTGGTAGGAGTTCGATTTACTATATTTTGGAATATGATGCACCATGTTATATTTCTATTTCATCCCCATAAACGAGTTTTTCGAAGGTCATATAGTGCAATCTTGGATTTTCAAACAAATGTTGCACCTCAGGACTTCGATGTTGCACCCAACAGATGTGGGTTTTTCCGCCAACCATAACTTTGTATCCATTTTAAGTTACTAGAACCATAACCAGTCAAAATGAAGATCCCTCGTAGATCTATAGGACTAATCGGTTCCACCCATCTCATCTTAGTTTAGTAACCAAGAAAATCAATGTTAATGAATTTGGGGACATCGAAAGCTTTTGTTGCTCAATTTTTAACATGTTTTTTTATTGGTCAATGGGAGTTGACCATTGTGGGAATTCGAATTAATATATTTTGGAATATAATGCACCATGTTATATTCCTATTTCATCCCCATAAACTAGTTTTCAAAAGTCAGACTATGTAATCTTGGATTTTCAAACAGATGTTGCACCTCAGGACTTCGATGTTGCACCCAACATACATGGTTTTTTCCACGAACCATAAATTATTATCCATTTTGAGTTACTAGAACCATAACCAGTCACAAACAAGCTCTCTCGTAGATCCATAGGTCTAATAGGTTCAACCAATCTCATCTTAGTTTAGTAACAAAGAAATTTAATCTTAACTATCGAGAATATTGAAAGCTTTTGTAGCTCAATTTTCACACGCCGTTTTGTTGTTCAAAGGGGGGTTGACCATGGTAGGAATACTATTTACTATTTTTTGGAAAATGATGCACAATGTTATATTTCTATTTCATACCCGTAAACGAGTTTTCAAAAGTCATACAGTGCAATCTTGGATTTTCAAACAGATATTGCACCTCAAGACTTCGATGTTGCACCCAACAGACGTGGGTTTTTCCGTCAACCATAATTTTTATCCATTTAGAGTTACTAGGACCATTACTAGTTAAAACGAAGCTCTCTCATTGATCTATAGGTCTAATAGGTTCCGCCCATCTCATCTTATTTTAGTAATCAAGAATTTAAATGTTAATGACTATTGGGAACATCGAAAGCTTTTTAGCTCAATTTTTTATATGTCGTTTTGTTGGTCAAAGTGGGTTGACCGCGGTTGAAATTTGATATACTATTTTTTTGAATATAATGCACCATGTTATATTTCTATTCATCCCCATTAATGAGTTTTCGAAAGTCATATAGTGCAATATTGGATTTTCAAACTGATGTTGCACCCTCAAGAATTTGATGTTGCACCCAACGGACGTGGGCTGTTCCACCAAATATAACTTTGTATCTATTTTGAGTTACTAGAACCATATCCTGTCAAAATGAAGCTCTATCACAGATCTATAGGTCTAAACAAGTTCCACCCATCTTAAATTAGTTCAGTAACAATGAAATTCATTCATAATGACTTTTGGGAATATCGAAAGCTTTTTAGCTCAATTTTTCACATGCCGTTTTGTTGGTCAAATGGCGGTTGACCGTGGTTGGAATTTGATTTACTATTTTTTGGAATATGGTGCACTATGTTATATTTCTAATTCATCCCCATAAAAGAGTTTTCAAAAGTCATATAGTGCAATCTTGGATTTTTGAGCTGATGTTGCACCTTAAGACTTCGATGTTGCACCCATCAGACGTGGGTTGTTCCACTAACCATAACTTTGAATCCATTTTGAGTTACTTGAACCATAACCAGTCAAAACGAAGCTCTCTCATATATCTATAGGACTAACAGGTTCCACCCATCTAAACTTAGTTTAGTAACAAACAAATTCAATATTAATGACTTGTGGGAACATCAAAAGCTTTTTTAGCTCAATTTTTCATATGCCATTTTGTTGGTCAAAGGGGGGTTGACCGTGGTTGGAATTCAATTTACAAATTTTTAATATGATGCACAATGTTATATTTCTAATTCATTCACCTAAAATAGTTTCGAAAAGTCATACAGTGCAATCTTGGATTTTCGAACTAATGTTGCATCTCAAGACTCCGATGTTGTACCCAACAGACGTGGGTTGTTCCGCCAACCATAACTTTGTATCCATTTTGAGATACTTGAAACATAACCAGTTAAAACGAAGATCTCTCATAAATCTACAGGACTAACAGGTCCATCCATATCAACTTAGTTCAGTAATGTAATGACCCGGATATTCCGTCGGTAGAGTTTGAATATTTAATACGGTTTTAAATATTAATTTGATAAATTAAATGAATATTTATTTTTATGTTATCAATTTAATAACCAGTTTCGATTTAATATCGAATATATCAAGTTATCAGAATAAGATAATGGATTTAGTTGAATTCAAAATTTAATTCGAATTAAATACATTCAAATAATTAATAGGAAATTTTATTCGAATTTATAACGATAATGATATTTATCCATTTATCGAGGAAATAAATTGTCTGAAATTAATTTATATTGAATTAAATTAATATCTGTTCGGGATGATCGAACTGGACTTCGATACTTATCCCAGTGGGTTCAGAATAGTGGTTTTACCCTAAAATTGACAGTTGTTGGGTTCGGAAAGGAGTTCGACATCATGGGTATTTAATTTAAGGGTATCAATTAAATTCAAATAAATAAATGGTGCATGTGGCCCTTTCATTTACACAATTCAAAACAAAACTCGTGGCCTTCTCTCCTCCTCGATAATTTGGCCTCGCTGTTCGAATTTAAAACCGCACTCATCCACCTTTATATTTGTAGAATCAAATAAACACCAGGCTGGTATTCACTCTTCATATCGAAATCGAAATCCTCCATTCAAAATCAAAAAAATAAAAGGGCAGAGAGGGAGAGGGTAAATCGAACTCGAATTAGCATCTTGAACGGTGATAGTGCCCGACGCTCGAACGAAGAGAAGCTCGACATAGGGATTGCCACGACCTAGGGTTCATCGCAAGTTAGGAAAGCGCGATAGGAGCAAACTCGCGAGTAGAGGATGTCAATTTGGGGGTTCTGGTCTTCAACAGGACGGGGATTCAGGTGGAAAAGGAGGTGCGATTGGTGAAAGATGCGACGCTAGCTAGAGTTCGACATCAGGTGAAAGTCGCGAGGCCTGGGATTGATGCTTTGGTTCGAAGGTGGTGCGGTGGATGACATCGAAGGCTGCGGTGGGTGTTTTAGGCGGTAGTACTGGGTGCGACAACAAGAAGAGCTCCGGTTCTGGAATCTCGTGACAGTTGAAGGATTGACCTCGACTGGAAGAACAAGGATCCGGGCAAATAAAGTTGCAAAGGTACTGTGTTTCTGAAAGAAGATAAGCAGTGATGGTTTTAATCAAAGTGGAGGGCTCGACAGTTTTGGTTTTTTTTGCAAAAGTAAAGAGTGGTTAATATAATCAAATCGGGAAGAAAGGATTGAATGGCTTCATAGTGGTTAGACAGTAAGGATCAAGATAAAAGATTTGATTGGATTCGAGGCGAGACGATAATGAATTTGGAAGGGGTATTCGCGAAAGTAAAAATCATCTGTGAGTAAACCTCACTCACCATTTAATTAGAATTATTTCTAGTTGTTAAAAATAATTGCTATGCTTGTTTGAATATTGTTTGGTTGATTTAAAATATATATTAGTTATTTAGGACTATTATATATATATTGGGTTGATTGATTGGTTGGATTCCCGCAGTTTCATTAGCGGATGCCCGCGGTTTCATAGCGGATGATTACCCTATACGCCCCACGCTATGATTAGTGGATGACCTTCTATACCGCGATATCCTGCCACGAAGTAGGATGGGTATTTCTATGTTGACTAACGTCTGTGGATGCAGGAAAACAGGTTGGAGGAATCCAACTGGATTCCTCAAAAATATATATTATCTATTGTTTGTTTGATTTCATATATATTCATATATGATGTGTTAAAATCAAATGATTGAAAATTGGTTGATTTGATTGTTTAAAATATCCATGGGGCTTGAATATTGATTCATAAAAATATCAAAAAGGGTATTTGATATTTAAAAAGGAAATTCTATTTTTATAAATAGAATTTGAATTTTTAATAAAACTATAGAAGATATTAACTTGTTTTGAAGGTATATAAAACAAATGATCGAATTTATAAACGTTGTTTATAAATAGAAGGATGGGATTTGAATCAAATTTATAAACGTTGTTTATAAATAGAAAGATGGGATTTGAATCAAATTTATAAACGTTGTTTATAAATAGAAAGATGGGATTTGAATCAAATTTATAAACGTTGTTTATAAATGGAAAGGTGGGATTTGAATTGAAGTTATAAACGTTGTGTATAAATAATGCCGAGAATTCAAATGGACTTTAAACGATAGTATTTGAATATAGAATTCAAATGGACTTTAAACGATAGTATTTGAATATAGAATTCAAATGGACTTTAAACGATAGTATTTGAATATAGAATTCAAATGGACTTTAAACGATAGTATTTGAATATAGAATTCAAATGGACTTTAAACGATAGTATTTGAATATAGAATTCAAATGGACTTTAAACGATAGAATTTGAATATAGAATTCAAATGGACTTTAAACGATAGTATTTGAATATAGAATTCAAATGGACTTTAAACGATAGAACTTGAATATAGAATTCAAATGGACTTTAAACGATAGAACTTGAATATAGAATTCAAATGGAGTTTAACTATAGAATTGGAACATAGTATTTCAAAGGGAATTTGAATATAGAAATTCAAATGGGATTTAAAATAAATAGATTTGGATAAATATGAAGGTGAAATAGACTGAAAAGTTAAGTAACAGATTTAATTAACAAATTGAGTTAAAACGATTGGTATAGTTAAAATAGATTGGACAGGTATAGACATACAGGTGACAAGTTTGAAATAAAGTATAGAAGTATAAATAGAATGCCCGACAAAAAGGTACGTATTTAATTTCCATATGAGATTTTATGCGCCGTATCGGCTAGCCGCTTGGCTTTTTCTTTTTCTTTTTGAGATAAGAAGGACCGGGAAAGCTATTTGAAATTTCCCGATGCTCCCGGTACAAAGGAGGTTATGGCGAATTTTTCCGGGAATTTAAGGAGATAGAATATTTTTAAGATAATTTGATAGTTAGAAATCAACGTATCAAAATATATAGAAGTCGATAAGAAAACGAACTTAGAAATAGAATAGTATAATCAAAAAGGAAGTATAAGAATAAAACCTCATAAGGATAAAAGAGAAAGTATATATGTGTTTAAAGGTGAAAAGTAGTGGTATGGTATTGGTTATTCGAGTAAGTAGTCTTGTCTGTTTTGACGTTACATGTTATTCAGTCAAGGTCTGAGAGGTAATTATACCCCAACTTGGTTGATTTCATGATATACCGATAAGTAGCAAGATTCAGGCTCGAAGATCAATGTGGAATAAGAATTTGTTAAATACTGTATTTGGGTTGTCGTAACGATGTTTTACACAACATCTGTTTTAACCCAAATGTGTGCAAAGCTTGGAAATAGAATAATAAATATTTCTAAAGCTAGAAAAATAAAAGAAGGCGATATATGGAAATGTTTTCCAAATAACGTATAAGGCCAATATGGTTATTGAAAATATTTGGTTAACAAATATTGATAAGAAATAGAAAAGAGATTTAATTAATGGAATATTAATTAAAGGTTCAGTGATTTGTTGGATGTTTGGATGAACACTTGTTTTATTCGATAGTTAAATCATCGACTATCGAAACACTTGTTTTTATTCGATAGTTAAATCACAGACTATCGAAGTTTTGACCATCGTTGTCAATATGGAGAGACCGGTTGGATTATTATCCGAAGAACCACTCCATATCGGCAGTAGCGTGCGAATCAGATTATATAAAGATAATCGAAGACGGAGTAGAGTACAAGGACTTTTTCTATTAATAGAAATAGTGCCTTCGGTTCATCCTGTTCCTGGGTGACTTGTATGGACGAATGTCTGACAGAGTATTTCCAGAAAGGTTACGTACATTGATTTCTTCAACTGTACCAAGAGTGGAAGCGGAGGAGGAAACTTCTTTTAGCTGACACGTAATGTACTGTTGTAGACGTCAATTAGTGATTTTCGATGGATTTGACGATGTGACATTCGAAGTGAATCTGGTGTAATGATAAAGCGTAGCTTCTAGCCTCATCAACCGGTAAATGACAGAAATCGGGTAGGCAACATGGCTATGTAGGTCGCACCTATTAGGGTGTATAATCACCTGATCTAGAGTTTCATTTACTTCTAAAAATCTATTGTCGATGCTGACCCGTTCGGGAAACGGTTGCTGATCCCAATCGTTGGTGATGTACATTCGATACACTCAAGCGAAATGAGTGGTCGGTCATGTGTGGCTGAGTTGCAAGATGTTCTTGTTGAACTCGGTGTATTCTCCTCTAGAGATATACCAGCGGAAGGTGATTCCATACCTTGTCATAGTGGAAATCCATTACCCAATACGTGCTTGCGGTTTTGATTTGTATATTACATATGTGGAACGTGAGATGCAAACGTTCCACTAGATTGTTATCTACTTGATTTAGACATTATTATAATATCAAAAGAGTTTTGATATAAAGATAAATCAAGTGTTTGGATTCTCATAAGGGAAAAACCCGTTCCGTGTTATACGGCGTGGTCTTATGAGATATCATTTAGTTTTCTGGAACTGTTTTAAACTGTTTACTCATACCAGTCCCATGACTGACCCGGAGTTTATTTTGTTTTGTTCTACCTAAACTCTTGGGTGCCTAAATTTGTACGGGCAGTCAAGTAGTGCAGGATTTTTCAGATATATCTAAAGGAGCTTGGAGCAGGAGGCTTCAGCGTTATCTAGTTATAGTGGTTCCGTTGTGTTGTAAGTATTGTACTCTGATAAGTGTATGTTATACAGTTAAGATTTTGTATTTCAAAGATGTGATATATTATATTTTGTTCCGCTGCGATGTGAGATTCCGTGTTGTTAGTTCTGTTCTTCTTCTACCTCTTTCTTCTAAAAAAAATGTTTCGTATTTTCGTGATATTTGGGTTGGACGTATGATGTATATAGTCAACTCCGATGTTGCGGATTTGCGGGTCATTACAAGTAACAAAGAAATTCAATCTTAATGACTTTTGGGAACATCGAAAGCTTTTTTAGCTCAATTTTTCACATGTTATATTTACTATTTTTTGGAATATGATGCACCATGTTATATTTCTAATACATCCCCATAAAAGAGTTTTCAAAAGTCATGCAGTGCAATCTTGGATTTTCGAACTGATGTTTCTCCTCAATACTTCAATGTTTCACCAAATAGACGTGGGTTATTCCGCCAGCCATAACTTTGTATCCATTTTGAGTTACTAGAACCATAACCAGTCAAAACGATGCTCTACAATTGGTCTATAGGACTAACAGGTTCCACCCATCTCAAATTAGTTCAGTAACAAATAAATTGAATCTTAATGACTTTTGGGAACACTGAAAGCTTTTTAAGCTCAATTTTTCACTTGCCGTTTTATTCGTCAAAGGGGGGTTGACCATGGTCGTAATTCGATTTACTATTGTTTTGAATATGATTCGCCATGTTATATTTCTATTTCATCCCCATAAACGAGTTTCAAATGTCATACAGTGCTATCTTGGATTTCCAAACAGATGTTGCACCTCAATACTTCGATGTTGCACCCAATAGACGTGGGTTGTTCTTCCAACTATAACTTTGTATCCATTGAGAGTTACTAGAACCATAACTAGTCAAAACCAAGCTCTCTCATCGATCTATAGGACTAACAGTTTTTTTAACTCAATTTTTCACATGTTGTTTTTGTAACACCCCACGTCCATTAATGTCACTCACTAAGGGAACACATTAACTTCCATGGAGTATTATAAGAGTATAGAACAGAATATCACAAGACAGATATATAAATGGTACTTAAGAAAATTCAAACTTTATTCATTGCAGCGGAAAAACAAAACATGTTTGGTTACAACATGGAAATCACATACTAGAATCAAGTACATAAATATCCATCTTGAACAAAATCATTATTAGAGTATATAAAAGTAAAATCATAATCCCACTCCAAATAGCCATAATGAAAAGAGATAAACTGAGCATTACTCTCGAAACTTCCAAGCGCTTCAAGAAGAAAGAAATCCAAGTCAAGCTTCAGTGTTTCCTCCCTGAGAACCTGGGGGGGATGGAAGAAAAAGATGAGAAAACAAAAAAGGTCATACGTAAAGCCTTGCGAGTCCAGCTACTTTTAGCATGAAAATAAGTAAAGCAATATGACAGGAAAAAACTGGATGAAAAGTATAACCATGAAATAAGGTAAAGATGGATAACAGGTTGAATATAAAGGAAATGTCGAGTGTGCTTCATAGATTTCTAACTTAATTTAATTCTCTGCACCACCAAATAGTATTTCTTAACGAGATGATCCAAACCCCACAATTGGTAGCCCTCAGGCGTAACATCTAGCAAGAGGTATCTGCCATACATAATCCTTGAAAGTCCCCTTGCCCATAATAGATGCTAGATGTCCCCGTACTACCCCTAATCGATCGGCTCCCTAACTTGTAGATACCTATGCGTGCCCCAGCTTAGGTTGTATCACTCTCTAAGTGGAAACCCATGGGTGCACAGCTTTATACCTACTGATGTACAGTGGCTAAATCTTCCAACGCCGATAACACCTTGTACACACTTAATGAACCCGTCGGAACCTGCACTCCTACATCCTTGCTCTTATTTGACCGCTTATAATCAGCCCAGTAAGTGTGCCCCAACATTACCTAGCTCTAGGTTCCCGGTACCACTAAGTGGGTTACTTACAGAAAAGGGTCCCTACCGCTTCCAGGTTTTTCTCAGGATTTACTCTGACCCAATTTATATTGGTTAAGTGTTGTCTATCTGCCCAGTTGACTTAACCCCATCCACTTATCAAATCATTACGTATTATTGGTTAAGCTTGCCTTAACCCTATTCACTATGTTCATGTACTATTGATTAATTTGTCATCTCATACAGGTTAACTTAACCCCGCCTACCTAACATGTTTTAGGTATCATATTCATCCTTGATTAGAATTAATTAGTCATTAATGCACAGACCTCTCAAATTAAGTCGATGGCTTGTGGCCATTGGATGTGTCGGGCGGTTCCGGGCAAACTTCTTCCACAAGACAGACTTATTCTCGTGTCTAAGCATCTTTTAATTATGCCTACGACCTCTCACATTAGACTGGCCGTTTTGCGATTGCTGGTTAGGCCTGTTTGTTCCTAGCAGGCTTCCACCACAAGCGTAGTCTAACCTCATGTCTCAGCATGCTTATCTTAGCCAATTGATTTACTTGCAGTTTAAGCCAATTTTAGGCTAATTATGCCAATTACCTGAAATTCCCAATTTTCGTATCATGCCCAAAGTTTAACATTAATCATGCCCAAAATCAACCCAACATATATTATGCCATATTCCCTAACGTTCCCTCGATTACCATTCGTACGCTCATCTCTATGAGATTTGGCCTAGGCTCGAAAGTAGCCTGGCTATAAAATAAAATAAAAAGAAGGAGGAAGGGAGGAAATACAGAACAGGCATAATAATAACAATAAAATAGGCATAAGGATGAACGGATCATAAAGATATGATAAAACAGATGATAATATCTACATGGGCATATAAGAATCTTGAATCTGATATATAAGCTAAGATAAAACTGACGAGATTAGATCTTATTATCATGTTTAATTTCTAATTCCAACTTACAACATGTCAGAATTGCTTTTGTGTTATTTAAATCTAAAAATTGTCAATAGACACACAGAGATTGGATTAAGGAAGAGAATTAGGCGTTGTAGCAATTCTGATCTTGTATGATCTTCTAATTTGATTATTGAAGAAGAACAATCTCTAAATCTCTACTCCGATTTTGGTTGGAGAAGAAAGGCTTGGCTAATTTAGGATTGAGCAGCATGGAGGTGCCATAAATTAGTGTAATGAAATTAGGGTTAGGTTTGGGTGTGTTTATATAGAAGTATTACGTGAATTAGAGCCTTTTGATTAGATTAGAGACCATCAGAACCACACAGCTCAAAAGACACGTCATTCTGCCAATCCCAGCAAGACATGTCATCAAAGAACTCTCCAGAATTCTGTGCTGATTCAGCTTCGGCATTTGCGCACTTCCCAGGTGCGCCAGTGCATTTTTTTCTGGCGCACTTCTTAAGTGCGCCAGTTATTCCAGCCTATTTTCTGATTTTTCTTCCCAACTTCTATTGTCCATAACTTCTTCATAAGTTATCCGTTTTACGCAAACTCAGAATCTATCTTAAGAAGAATTCCGAGATGAACACAATGGCGTAACCCAATTAATTATCTCTTATGTCATGTTTCAAAATAACGTGGTGTTGCATTCTCCCTCCTTAAAGGATTTCATCCCCGAAATCTTGAAGTTAAGAAGAATGTATCCTACCATCCAATCATCCGTCTACTCATCCATCATCCACAAGCATCCATTGTCCTTAAAATATTTCTAATGCCATATGAACATATGCAAAAGTGTGTGTATATGTTCCTTATCTAATGCAATGACCAGGCGGTCTACTGATTCAGTTGACCTCCTTAATGCAAAACATGATAGTGCCATGCATCCATTATGTATGCAAAAGAATCCTAATCATACATATCATTTTTATATGAGTTCACAACCATTCATCCAAATGCATCATCCATGTATAACACATTCAATATACATCCAATAATTTAAATATGCACACTCATTCATATGCAATATGAACATGATTGAGCCGATCTAGTGCCTAATGTGTGTGTAAATGCATCCACCAGCAATCACTAGCAATTACTTGCATCCACTTGCAACCATCAATCATAACATGTCTCAAACGCATGTTTACAACCATAGGGTTTTCTACCTAAAGATAGAAGATACAATCGAGAGGATACACTAAACGATAAAACAAATATAAACAAAGCTGTATAAAAAGGAGAAGTTAAGAACATACCCTTAAAAAGGAAAGGGTACAACGCACGTATCTTGTCTTCAGTCTCTCAGTCGCGTCTCCTTGATCATCTCCCCATTGGACTTTAACCAACTTGACCTCTCGGTTGCGTAACTTGTTGACCTCTGATCCAAGGATGCATGTTATAGCTCGTCTAATAGTGGCATCTTGCTCCATTTCCACTTCCCAAAGCATGCCAGATTGTACTACTTCCGCAGTATCATGCAAACATTTCCGCAAATGTGATACATGAAACACATTATGAACACCACTAAGCTTCTCGGGCAAATTCACTCTGTAGCCCATCTGTCCAATTCGCTATGTAACTGGGAATGGCCCTATGAACCTTGGTGCCTATTTCCCCATAGACCCAATGCGAACTACCATTCTCAATGGTGATATTTTACTAATGACCATGTCTTCAACATTGAACTCAAGATCGGGCCTTCTCTTATTAGCATACGACTTTTGTCGGTCCTGTGCTGTCTTCATGCGTCTTCGAATCAAGTCCATCTTCTCTGAAGTTTCCCTAATCATCTCGGGTCCAAGCAAAATCTTATCCGTAGACTCCCACAAATAAGTCAGTGATCGGCAAGGTTGTCCATATAGAGCCTCAAAAGGTGCCATGCCAATACTAGTCTGATAGCTTTTGTTGTAGGCGAATTCTACTAATGGAAGATGTTCCTCCTATGTCCCTCCAAAGTCCAAGATACATAACCTCAAAAGATCTTCTAGAATCTGATTCACATTTTCTGTTTGGCCATCCGTCTGAGGGTGATAAGCGATGTTCAAACACAATTGCGTTCCTACTGCCTCTTGCAAGCTCTTCCAAAACACACTAGTGAAAATGGGATCTCGATCACTCACAATACTAGAAGGTATGCCAAGTAGACGAACTATCTCTCGGAGATAAACAGATGCCAACCATGTCGCTGTTCTTTTACTCTTAACGGGAATAAAATGGGTGTTCTTGGTAATTCTATTCACTACTACTCAAATCCCCATATTACCCTTCCTTGACCTTGGCAACCTGTCGACGAAACCCATGGAAACACTTTCCCACTTCCACTGTGGAACCTCTAAAGGGTGAAGCAAACTACCAGGCGTCTTTTTCTCAGCCTTGACCTGCTGGCGCACTAAGCTTCTAGAAACGAACTCAACCACATCCTTCTTCATTCCAGTCCAAAAGAAAACTCGCTTCATGTCCATATACATCTTGTCACCACCGGTATGTATGGTCATCTTAGAACGATGTGATTCTTAAAAGGTTGCCCTTCTCAAACTCTCGTCTCGTGACACACAAAGTCTCCCATCTCTATGTAACCAAAATTTCTCATCTATAGTATACCTAATAAGATGGCTCGAGGACTCCCGGTTATGAGCTTGTCTACTATCTCTAACAACTGTGGGTCATCTTGCTATGTCGCACCTATATGTTAAAAAAGCGTAGGTCGCACCTCTAACATTGCCAGCAAACTGGGTACATAATCAGTAGATGTTCTAAAGTCAAAGTTAAAGATATACTCTAAACTCTGCCGCTCGACAAACAAAGGACTCAAAGTCAACTTCTTTCTAATCAAAGCATCAGCTAAAACGTTACCCTTGCCAGGGGTATATGCAATCTAAAAATCATAGGATGCTAAGAACTCCATCCACCTCTATTGCATTAGGTTTAAATCTTTTTGAGAGAACAAGTATTTAAGTGACTTATGGTTTGTATACAACTCAAACCTCTCACCAAGAAAGTAATGACGCCAAGACTTAAGCTCAAAAACTATGACAGCTAACTCTAAGTCGTGGTAGGCTAATTCTTCTCATGGGCCTTTAACTGCCTTCCACCATAACATATCACCCTTCCCTCTTGCATCAAAACTAAGCCAAGCCTTGTCCCGCAAGCATCGGTATAAACTGTGAACGGTTTACTCCCATCCGGCAAAATTAAAACTGAAGCTGTCGTCAATGCCCTCTTCAAACATTGGAAAGCATAATCACAGTCAACATCCCAAGAAAAGGTCAAATTCTTTTTCGTCAACCGTGTAAGTGGTGTTGATATCTTAGCAAAGTCCTTGATGAACTTTCTATAATAGCCAACTAAACTGAGAAAACTTCTTACTACTGTAGCGTTCTTAGGAAGCTTCCAATCTTGGATTGCTACCAACTTCGTGGGATCCACTGCTATCCCTTCCTTAGAGACCACGTTCCCTAAGAACCTCACTTCCTTCCTCCAAAAATGACATTTGGAGAACTTAGCTTTGAGTTGATGTGCTTGAAGGGTCTCTAAGACTTCCCTAAGATGTAGGGCATGTTCTTCCTCGATTCTAGAGAATATCAAGATATCATCCATAAAGACTACCATGAAGTTGTTAACAAACTCCCTAAACACCTTACTCATCAAGTCTACGAAATATGCGGGTGCATTCGTCAAACCAAAAGGCACAACAAGCCATTCAAAGAAACCGTTGGTTGTTCTAAATGCAGTCTTATCTATGTTATCCTTAGCTACCCTGAGCTGATGAAATCTTGTAGCTAAGTCCAATTGCAAGAAAACCGAATCACCAACCAACTGATCGAACAAGTCATCTATCCTCGACAACGGGTGTCTGTTCTTCTTCGTGAGCTTATCCAGCTCCCTATGGCCCACATGCAACCTAAGTGAACCATCATCCTTTGTAGCAAAAATAACTGGAGCACCCCACTCCGAGATACTTCTTCTTTTGAACCCTTTCTCAAGTAACTCTTTCACTTGTTAACTAAGCTCCCTCCTTTCTCTAGGAGCTATGTGGTGCACAGGCAATGCATCTGGCTTTGCATTGTTCGCCAAGTATATGCGGAAATCTATCTCTCATTTTGGAGGTAAGCCCCTAACCTCCTCAAAGACATCTGCATACTCACAGACTACTCGAACAGATCGTAAATCATGAATAGATGTGTCAAGAGATTCTAGGTAGCTAAGCATAGCAGAACCCTTAGGGTCGCATGAGATATCGAGAGTATTCCCCCAAACTAGTCAATAGTCTAACTACCCTCCTTTCACAGTCGAGAATGGCACCATACCTGGCTAGTCAATCCATTCCTAGGATCAACCCATAGCCCGTGAAACCAAGAACATAAGTGTTGCATTCGAACTTAAAGCCATAAACAAATATTCTCAAATTCCTACATAACATAAAGAGATGAGCCGTACCCCCAGTAGGATTTGAGACTACAATGGGATCCATAACTAGACTAGTATTTAGGTGTAGAGATTCAACAACAAAAGCAGATATAAACGAATGTGAAGCGCCAGAATCAAACAAAGTACGTACAGGATGATCAAAAAAGAAAATAAAACTTTCAACAAAAATGTTTCTACCTCTCTCTTGCATAGCCGCCACGAGAGCATGAACCTGCCCTCTAGAAGTAGATCCTATCCTCTGTCCTTGCCCTTGTCTTTTCTTCCTTGGGCAGTCCTTAATCATATGCCCTCCCTCACCACATTGGAAGCAACCAGTCTTTTTCGCCTTCCTACAGTCCTTAATTACATGGCCCATTATAGCACAATAAAGACACTTCCTCTTGTCATGGGGTTAATTATTCTTTCCACCCTTCTTAGGTTCTACTTTCTTGTTTTGTGATTCTTCCACTTTCACCTCTTTCTTTTCACGTTTACCATCTTGGTGGATTAAAGCCATATCAACAAATTTCTCGTCCTTGGGTTGTGCTCCTTAGCCTAAACTCCCTCATTCTCATTTTTACCATCCTTGTGTAACATGTTAACAAGTCTCTCGTAAGATGCCACCATCGCACGGAAAACCCTAAGAATCTTGAAAGAAGGATAGTCGCAGGTGAAACTACTACGGCCAGAGATAGAGGTTGGGCACTTCTTTGCCCTCCAACATGTGCTATAGTTTTAATATGCCTACGGAACTATGGCGAAAAAAAGGAAAAAGAGATTCAAGTAGAGAATCGAAAGAAAGATATATGGCTTTTGTGGATTATGTTTTTCATAATAATTTTTTCTCTTGAAAATACTCTCTTTAGAACATGTTTTTGAAAATACTTCTTTCTAAAAATGCTTTTGAAAACGGTTTTCAAAATCTTTTATCTGTTCTGCAAACCTTTAGCACTGATACCCCATGTAACACCCGACGTCCATTAATGTCACTCAGTAAGGGAATGCATTAATTTCCATGGAGTATTATAAGAGTACAGAATAGAATATCACAGGGCAGATATATAAATGGTACTTAAGAAAATTCAAACTTTATTCATTGCAGTAGAAAACAAAACATTTTTTGTTACAACATCAAAACAAAATACTAGAGTCAAGTAAATAAATATCCATCTTGAACAAAATCATTATCAGAGTACACAAAAGTAAAATCATAATCCCACTCTAAATATCCATAATGAAAAGAGATAAAGCTGAGCATTACTCTCAACACTTCCAAGCGCTTCAAGAAGAAAGAAATCCAACTCAAGCTTCAGTGTTTCCTCCCTGAGAATCCGGGGGAGGGAGGGGGGACGGAAGAAAAAGAGGCGAAAACAAATAGGTCATACAAAAAGCCTGGCAAGTCCAGCTACTTTTAGCATAAAAATAAGTAATGCAATATGACATGAATAAACCGGATGAAAAGTATAACCATGACATAAGGTAACGCTGGATAACACGATGTATATAAAGGAAATGTCTAGTGTGCTTCCTAGATTTCTTACTTAATTTAATTATCTGCACCACCTACTAGTAATTCTTAACGTGATGATCCCTACCCCACAATTGGTAGCCCTCGGGCGTAACATCTAGCAAGAGGTATCCTCCCCATACAATCCTTGAAAGTCCACTTGCCCATAATAGATACTAGATTTCCCTACACTACCCCTAATAGATCGGGTCCCTAACTTGTGGATACCTGCACGGGCCCCAGCTTAGGCAGTATCACTACCTAAGTGGGAATCCGTGGGTGCACATCTTTATACCTACTGATGTGCAGTAGCTAAATCTTCCAACACTGGGAACACCTTGTACAGGCTTAACGAACCCGTCAGAACTTGCATTGCTACACCCTCGCTCTTATTTGACCGCGTATAATCAGCCAAGTAAACGTGCCCCAACCCTGCCTATCTCAGAGTTCCCGATACCAATAAGTGGATACTTTCTGAAAAGGGTCCCTACCGCTACTAGGTTTTTACCCAGGGTTTATTCTAAACAAACTTATATTGGTTAAGTGTTGTCTATCCGCCCAGTCGACTTAACCCCATCCACTTATCAAATCATATGTATTATTGGTTAAGCTTGCCTTAACCCTATTCACTTTGTTCATGTATTATTGGTTAAGTTGTTGTCTCACACAGGTTAACTTAACCCCACCTACCTAACATGTTTAAGGTATCATATTCGTCTTTGATCAACATTAATTAGTCATTAATGCACAGACCTCTCACATTAAGTCGATAGCTTGTGGCTGCTGGATGTGCTGGGCGGTTCCGGGAAGACTTCTGCCACAAGCCAGGCTTAACCTCCTGTCTAAGCATCTTTTGATTATGCGTACGACCTCTCACATTAGACTGGCCGTTTTGTTGTTGCTGGTTAGGCCGGTTGGTTTCGGGCAGGCTTCTACCGCAAGCGGATTCTGACATCGTGTCTCAGCATGCTTATCTTAGCCAATTTATTTACTTGTAGTTTATGCCAATTTTAGGTTAATTATGCCAATTACCCGAAATTCCCAATTTTCGTATCATGTCCAAAATTTAACATTAATCATGCCCAAAATCAACCCAACATATATTATGCCATATTTCCCAAGGTTCCCTTCATTACTATTCGTACGTTCGTCTCTATGAGATTTGGCCTTGGCTCGAAAGTAGCCTGGCTATAAAAAAAGGGAGGAAGGGAAGAGATACAGAACAAGCATAATAATAACAATAAAATAGGCATAAGGATGAACTAATCATAAAGATATAATAAAGCTGAAGATAATATCAACATGGGCATATAAGAATCAAGAATCTGACGTATAGGCTAAGATAGAAGTGATGAGACTAGATCTTATTATCATGTTTAATTTCCAATTTCAATTTACAACATGTCAGAATTGCTTTTTTATTATTTAAATATAAAAATAGTCAATGGACTCACAGATATTGGATTAAGGAAGAGTATTAGGCGTTGAAGCAATTCTGATCTTGAATGATCTTATAATTTGATTGTTGAAGAAGAACAATCTTTAAATTTGTACTCTGATTTTGGTTGGAGAAGAATGGCTAGGCTAATTTAGGTTTGAGCAGCATGGAGGTGCCATGAATTTGTGTAATGAAATTAGGGTTAGGTTTGGGTGTGTTTGTATAGATGTATTAGGTGAATTAGGGCCTTTAGATTAAATTAGAGACCATCTGAACCACATACCTCAAAAGACATGTCATACGGCCAATCCCAGCAAGACATGTCATCATAGAACTCTCCAGATTTCTGTGCTGATTTAGCCTTGGAAAGGGCGCACTTCCCAGGTGCGCCAGTGCATTTTTTTTCTAGCGCACTTCACAAGAGCGCCAGTTATTATAGCCTGTTTTCTGATTTTTCTGCCCAACTTCTATCGTCCCTAACTTCTTCATACGGTATCCGTTTTACGCAAACTCAGACTCTATCTCAAGAAGAATTCCAAGATGAATGCAATGGCTTAACCCATTTCACCTTATTATTCTTTTAAAAATTAATTATTCTTTAATTATCTCCTATGCCATGTTTCAAAATAACGGGGTGCTACAGTTTTTTTGGTCAAAGGGGGTTGACCGTGGTCATAATTCAATTTAGTATTTTTAAATTACTAGAACCATGACTAGTCAAAACGAGGGTCTCATAGATCTATTGGTCTAACAGGTTCCACCCATCTCATCTTAGTTCAGTAACCAATAAATTCAATCTTAATTACTTTTGGGAACATCAAAAGCTTTTCAAGCTCAATTTTTAATATGCCATTTTGTTGGTCAAAGAGGGGTTGACTGTGGTCGGAATTCTATTTGCTATTTTTTGAATATGATGAACCATGTTTTATTTTTAATTCACCCCCATAAACGAGTTTTCAAAAGTCATACAGTGCAATCTTGGATTTCAAAACTGATTTTGCACCTCAAGACTTCGATGATGCACCCAACAGACGTGGGTTTTTTAATCAACCATAACTTTGTATCAATTTTGAGTTAATATAACCATAACCAATCAAAATGAAGCTCTCTCATAGATCTATAGGACTAACTGGTTCCACCCATCTCATCTTCGTTTAGTTACCAAGAAATTCAATCTTAATGACTTTTGGGAACATCGAAAGCTTTTTTTACTCAATTTTTCCGCCAATCATAACATTGTACCCATTTTGATTTACAAGAACAATAACCAGGCAAAACGAAGCTCTCACTTAGATCTATAGGACTAACAAGTTCGACCCATCTTATTTCAGTAACCAAGAAATTCAATCTTAATGACTTTTGGGAACATCGAAAGCTTTTTTTACTCAATTTTTCACATGCCGTTTTATTGGCCAAAAGGTGTTGACCATGGTAGGAATTCGATTTACTATTTACCGGAATATGATGCACCATGTTATATTTCTATTTCATCCCCATAAAAGAGTTTTCAAAAGTCATATAGTGCAATTTTGGATTTTCAAACTGATGTTGCACCTCAAGACTTCGATGTTGCACCCAACAGACGTGGGTTTTTCCATCAACCAAAAGTTTGTATCCATTTTGAGTTATTAGAACCATAACCAGTCAAAACGAAGCTCTTTCATAGATCTATTCGACTAATAGGTTCCACCCTTCTCATCTTAGTTCAGTAACCAAGAAAGTCAATCTTAATGACTATTGGGAACATAGAAAGCTTTTTTAGCTTAATTTTTCGCATGCGGTTTTGTTTGTCAAAGGGGGGTTGACTATGGTCGGAATTCAATTTACTATTTTTTGTAATATGATGCACCATGTTATATTTGTATTTCATCCCCATAAACGAGTTTTTAAAATACATAAAGTGCTGTCTTGGATTTTCAAACTGATGTTGCAGCTCAAGACTTCGATGTTGCACCCAAAAGACATAGTTTGTTCCGCCAACCATAACTTTGTATCCTTTTCGAGTTACTGCAACCATAACCAGCCAAAACGAAGCTCTCTCATAGATTTATTAGTCTAAGAGCTTCATCCCATCTCATCTTAGTTCAGTAACCAAGAAATTCAGTCTTAATGACTTTTAGGGACATCGAAAGCTTTTTTAGCTCAATTTTTCACATGCCGTTTTTTTTTGTCAAAGGGGGTGTACCGTTGTAGGAATTCGATTTACTATATTATGGAATATGATGCACCATGTTACATTTCTATTTTATCCCCATAAACGAGTTTTCAAAATTAATACAGTGTAATCCTGGATTTTCGAACAGACGTGGGTTGTTCTGTCAACCATAACTTTGTATCCATTTTGAGTTACTAGAACCAAACACAGCCAAAACGAAGCTCTCTCATAGATTTATAGGAGTAACAGGTTCCATACATCTCATATTAGTTCAGTAACCAAGAAATTCAATCTTAATGACTTTTGGGGACATCGAAAGCTTTTTTAGCTCAATTTTTCACATGCCGTTTTTTTTGTCAAAGGGGGTGTACCGTTGTAGGAATTCGATTTACTATATTATGGAATATGATGCACCATGTTACATTTCTATTTTATCCCCATAAACGAGTTTTCAAAATTAATATAGTGTAATCTTGGATTTTCGAACAGACGTGGGTTGTTCTGTCAACCATAACTTTGTATCCATTTTGAGTTACTAGAACCAAACACAGCCAAAACGAAGCTCTCTCATAGATTTATAGGAGTAACAAGTTCCATACATCTCATATTAGTTCGGTAACCAAGAAATTCAATCTTAATGACTTTTGGGAACATCGAAAGCTTTTTTAGCTCAATTTTTCATAGGCCGTTTTATTGGTCAAAGGGGGTTGACCGTGGTCGGAATTCGATTTACTATTTTTTTGAATATGATTCACAATATTATATTTCTATTTTAGCCCCAGAAACGAGTTTCAAATGCCATATAGTGCAGTCTTCGATTTTAAAATAGATGTTGCACCCCGAGACTTTGATATTGCACCTAATAGACGTGGATTCTTCCACCAACTACAACTTTGTATCCATTTAGAGTTACTAGAACCATAACTAATCAAAACGAAGCTCTCTCATCGATCTATAGGACTAACAAGTTCCACCCATCTCATCTTAGTTCAGTAACCAAGAAGTTCAATCTTAATGACTTTTGGGAACGACGAATGCTTTTTTAGCTCCATTTTTCACATACCGTTTTGTTGGTCAAAGGGGGGTTAGCCGTGTTCGGAATTCGATGCACTATTTTTGAGTTACTAGAACCATAACCAGTTAAAAGAAAGCTCTAATAGATCTATAGGTCTAGCAGGTTCCACCCATCTCATCTTTGTTCAGTAACCAAGAAATTCAATCTTAATGACTTTTGGAAACATCGAAAGCTTTTCTAGCTCAAATTTCACATGCCGTTTTGTTGGTCAAAGGGAGGTTGACCGTGGTAGGATTTTGATTTACTATATTTTGGAATATGAGGCACCATGTTATATTTTTATTTCATCCCCATGAATGAGTTTTCAAAAGTCATACAATGCAATCTTGATTTTCAAACCGATGTTGCACCTCAGGACATCGATGTTGCACCCAAAGGATGTGGGTTGTCCCGCCAACAATAACTTTATATCCATTTTGAGTTACTAGAGACATAACCAGTCAAAACAAAGCTCTCATGTAGATCTATAAGTCAAATAGGTTACACCCATCTCATCTTTGTTCAGTAACGAAGAAATTCAATCTTAATGACATTGGGGAACATTGAAAGCTTCTTTAGCTCAATTTTCCACATGCCCTTTTTTTAGTCAATGGGGCATTGACCGTGGTAGGAATTCGATTTACTATTTTTTGGAATATGATGCACAATGTTATATTTATATTTCATCTGCATAAACAAGTTTTCAAAAGTCATAGAGTGCAATCTTGGATTTTCAATCAGATATTGCACCTCAAGACTTCGATGTTGCACCCAACAGACGTGGATTTTTCTGTCAGCAATAACTTTGTATCCAAGTAGAGTTACTGAAACTATAACCGGTCAAAATGAAGCTCTCTCATAGATCTATAGGTCTAACAGGTTCCACCCATCTTATCTTAGTTCAATAACTAATGAATTCAATGTTAATGGCTATTGCAAACATCGAAAGCTTTTTTAGATAAATTTTTCCTATACTGTTTTTTGGTCTACAGAGGTTGATCGTGTTCGGAATTCGATTTACTATTTTTATGAATATGATGCACCATGTTATATTTCTATTTCATCCCGATAAACGAGTTTTCAAAAGTCATACTGTGCAATCTAGACTTTCAAACTAATGTTGCACCTCAAGACTTCGATGTTGCACCCAACAGACATTGGTTGTTCCGCCAACCATAACTTTGTATCCATTTTGAGTTACTTGAACCATAACTAGTCAAAACGAAGCTCTCTCATAGATCTATAAGACTAACAAGTTCCACCCATCCCAACTTAGTTTAGTAACAAAGAAATTCAGTCTTAATAACATTTGGGAACATCAATAGCTTTTTTAGCTTAATTTTTCACATGTCGTTTTGTTGCTCAAGGGGGGGGGGGTTGTTCTGTTGTAGGAATTCGATTTACTATATTTTGGTATATGATGCACCATGTTATATTTCTATTTCATCCCCATAAAAGAGTTTTAAAAAGTAATACAGTGCAATCCTGGATTTTCAAACAGATGTTATACCTCAGGACTTTAATGTTGCACCCAACAGACGTGGGTTGTTCCATCAACCATAACTTTGTATCCATTTCGAGTTACTAGAAACATAACCAGTCAAAACAAAGCTCTCTCATAGATTTATAGGAGTAACAAGTTCCACATATCTCAACGTAGTTCAGTAACCAATAAATTCAATCTTAATGACTTTTTAGAACATCAAAAGCTTTTTTAGCTCAATTTTTCGTAGGCCGTTTTGTTGGTCAAAGGGGGTTGACCGTGGTCGGTATTTGATTTACTATTTTTTTTTAATATGATTCACCATGTTATATTTCTATTTCATCCCCAAAAACGAGTTTCAAAAGTCATATAGTGCAATCTTGGATTTCCAAATAGATGCTGCACCTCAATACTTCGATTTTGCACGCAATGGATGTGGGTTGTTCCGCCAACTATAATTTGTATCAATTTAGAGTTACTAAAACCATAAAAACGAAGCTTTTGCATTGATTTATAAGACTAACAAGTTCCACCAATCTCATCTTAGTTCAGTAACCAATAAATTCAAAGTTAATGACCTTTGGGAACATCGGAAGCTTTTTTAGCTCAATTTTTAACATATCGTTTTGTTGATCAAAGAGGGATTGACCATGGTCGGTATTCGATTTACTATTTTAGAGTTACTGGAACCACAACCAGTTAGAACGAAGCTCTCTCGTAGATCTATAGGTCTATATGTTTCCCCCCATCTCATCTTAGTTCAATAACTAAGAAATTCAATCTTAATGACTTTTGCGAACATCGAAAGCTTTTTTAGCTCAATTTTTCACATGTCGGTCAAAGGGGGGTTGATTGTGGTCGGAATTCAATTTACTATTTTTTAGATTATGTTGCACCATGTTTTATTTCTAATTCATCCCTGTAAACGAGTTTTCAAAATTCATACGGTGCAATCTTTGATTTTCAAACTGATGTTGCACCTCGAGACTTCGATGATGCAACCAACAGACATGGTTTGTTCCACCAACCATAACTTTGTATCCATTTTGAGTTACCCGAAACATAACCCGTCAAAATGAAGCTCTCTCATAGATCTATTGGACTAACAGGTTCCACCCATCCCAAGTTAGTTTAGTAACAAAGAAATTCAATCTTAATAACATTTGGGAGCATCGAAAGCTTTTTTAGCTCAATTTTTCACATGTCGTTTTGTTGCTTAAAGGAGGGTGTTCCGTTGTAGGAATTCGATTTACTATATTTTGGTACATGATGCAACATGTTATATTTCTATTTCATCCCCATAAAAGAATTTTCAAAGGTAATATATTTCAATCATGGATTTTCAAACAGATGTTACACCTTAGGACTTCGATGTTGCACCCAACAGATGTGGGTTGTTCTGTCAACCATAACTTTGTATACATTTTGAGTTACTAGAACCATAACCAATCAAAACGAAGCTCTCTCGTAGATCAATAGGACTAATAGGTTCCACCCGTATCATCCTAGTTCAGTAACCAAGAAATTCAATATTAATGACTTTTTGGAAGATCGAAAGCTTTTTTCGCTCAATTATTCACATGCCGTTTTGTTGGTCAAAGGGGGGTTGACCGTGGTAGGAATTCGATTTACTATATTTTGGGATGTGACACACCATGTTATATTTCTATTTCATCCCCATAAATGAGTTTTCAAAAGTCATACAGTGCAATATTGGATTTTCAAACAGATGTTTCACCTCAGGACTTCGATGTTGCGCCCAACAGACATGGCTTGTTTCGCCAACCATAATTTTGTATCCATTATGAGTTACTTGAACCATAACCAGTCAAAACGAAGCTCCCACCTAGATCTATAGGTATAACAGGTTCCACCCATCTCACCTTAGTTCAGCAACAAAGAAATTCAATCTTTATGACTATTGGGAACATTGAAAGCTTTTTAACCTCAATTTTTCAAAAGTCATACAGTGCACTCTTAGATTTTCAAACAGATATTGCACCTCAAGACATTGATGTTGCACCCAACAGACGTGGGTCTTTCCGTCAACCATAACCTTGTATCCATGTAGAGTTACTAGAACCATAACCAGGAAAAATTAAGCTCTCTCATAGATCTATAGGTCCAACAGGTTGCACCCATCTCATCTTAGTTCCATAACCAAGAAAATTAACCTTAAATATTATTGGGAACATCGAAAGCTTTTTTAGCTCAATTTTTCACATGTTGGTTTTTTGCTCAAAGAGGGTTGACTATGGTCGGAATTCAATTTACTATATTTTTGAATACGACGCACCATGTTATATTTGTATTTCATCCCCGAAAACAAGTTTTCAAAAGTCATACAGCGCAATCTTGGATTTCCAAATTGGTGTTGCACCTCAAAACTTTTATGTAGCACCAAACAGACGTGGGTTGTTCCACCCAACCGTAACTTTGTATCCATTTTGTGTTACTTGAACCGTAACCAGTCAAAATGAAGCTCTCTCATAGACCTATAGGGCTAACAGGTTCCACCCATCCTTCCTTAGTTTAGTAACCAAGAAATTCAATCTTAATGACTTTTTGAAACATCAAAAGCTTTTTTAGCTCAATTTTTCACAAGCCGTTTTGTTGGTCAAAGGGGGTTGACCATGGTCGGAATTCGATTTACTATTTTTTTGAATATGATTCACCATGTTATATTTCTATTTCATCCCCATAAACGAGTTTCAAAATTCATATAGTGCAATCTTGGATTTTCAAACAGATGTTGCATCTCAAGACTTCAATGTTGAACCTAACAGGCGTGGGTTGTTTCGACAACCATAACTTTGTATCCATTTTGAGTTACTTGAACTATAACTAGTCAAAACGAAGCTATCTCATAGATTTATAGAACTAATAGGGTCTACCCATCCCAACTTAGTTCAGTAACCAATAAATTCAATCTTAATAACACTTGGGAACATCGAATGCTTTTTTAGCTCAATTTTTCACATGTCGTTTTGTTACTCAAAGGGGTGTGTTCTATTGTAGGAATTGGATTTACTATATTTTGGTATGTGATGCACCATTTTATATTTCTATTTCATCCGCATAAAAGAATTTTCAAAAGTAATACAGTGCAATCTTTGATTTTTTAACAGATGTTGCACCTGAGGATTTCGATGTTGAACCGAAAAGACATGGGTTGTTCCGTAAACCATAACTTTGTATCCATTTTGAGTTACTAGAACCATAGCCAGTCAAAATGAAGCTCTCTCATAGATTTATAGGAGTAACAGGTTCCACATATCTCATCTTAGTTCAGTAACCGGGAAATTAGATCTTAATGACGTTTTGGAAGATCAAAAGATTTTTTAGTGCAATTTTTCGTAGGCCATTTTGTTGGTCAAAGGGGGATGACCGTGGTCGGAGTTCGATTTACTAATTTTTTTGAATATGATTCATCATGTTATATTTCTATTTCATCCCCATAAAAAAGTTTCAAAAGTCATATAGTGCAATCTTGGATTTCAAGCAAATGTTGCACCTCAAGATTTCGATGTTGTACCCAATGGATGTGGGTTGTTCCGCCAACTATAATTTTTTATCCACTTAGAGTTACTAGAACCATAACCAGTCAAAACGAAGCTTTTTCCATTGATCTATAAGGCTAACAAGTTCCACCCATCTCATCTTAGTTCAGTAACCAAGAAGTTCAATCTTAATGTCTTTTGGGAACATCGAAAGCTTTTTTAGCTCAATTTTTCACATGTCGTTTTGTTGGTCAAAGGGGGGTTGACCGTGGTCGGAATTCCATTTACTATTTTTTGGAATACAACGCACCATGTTATATTTCTATTTCATTCCCATAAACGTGTTTTCAAAAGTCATACAATGTAATCATAGATTTTCAAACTGATATTGCACCTCAAGACTTTGATGTTGCATCCAACAGACATGGGTTTTTCCGTCAACCATAACTTTGTAGCCATGTAGAGTTACAAGAAACATAACCAATCAAAATTAAGATCTCTCGTAGATCTATAGGTCCAACAGGTTCCACCCATCTCAACTTAGTTCAGTAACCAAGAAATTTAATCTTAATTATTATTGGGAACATCAAAAGCTTTTTTAGCTCAATTTTTCACATGCTGTTTTGTCGGTCAAAGGAGGTTGACCATGATCGGAATTCAATTTACTATTTTTTTGAATATGATGCAAAATGTTATATTTCTATTTCATCCCCATAAACGAGTTTTCAAAAGTCATACAGTGCAATCTGGGATTTCCTAATTGGTGTTGCACCACACAGATGTGGGTTGTTACGCTAACGATAACTTTGTATCCATTTTGAGTTACTTGAACCATAACCAGTCAAAATGAGGCTCTCTCATAGATCTATAGGACTAACAGTTTACACCCATGTCGTCATAGTTTAGTAACGAAGAAATTCAATCTTAATGACTTTTTGGAACATCAAAAGCTTTTTTAGCTCAATTTTTCACATACTGTTTTGTTGGTCAAAGTGTGTTGACCGTGGTCGGAATTTGATTTACTATGTTTTTGAATATGATTCACCATGTTATATTTCTATTTGATCCCCATAAATGAGTTTCAAAATTGATACCGTGCAATCTTAGATTTTCAAACGGATGTTGCATCTCAAGACGTCGATGTTACACCCAATAGACGTGGGTTGTTTCGCCAACTATAACTTTGTATCCACTTAGAGTTCCTAGAACCATAACCAGTCAAAACGAAGCTTTCTCATAGATCTATAGGACTAACACATTCCACCAATCTCCTCCTAGTCCAGTAACCAAGAAATTCAGTGCTAATGACTTTTGGGAACATCGGAAGCTTTCTTAGCTCAATTTTTGCATGTCGTTCTGCTGGTCAAAGGGGGGTTGACTATGGGCGGAATTCGTTTTTCTAATTTTTGGAATATGATGCGCGATGATTTATTTCTAAGTCATCCCCATAAACAAGTTTTGAAAAGTCACACAGTGCAATCTTAGATTTTCAAACTGATGTTGCACCTCAAGACTTCGACGATGCACCCAAAAGACATGGATTTTTCCGTCAACCATAACATTGTATCCATTTTGAGATACTAGAACCATACCCAGTCAAAACGAAGCTCTCTCGTAGATCTATAGGACTAACAGGTTCCACCCCTCTCATCTCAGTTCAGTAACCAAGAAATTCAATCTTAATGACTTTTGGGAATGTCAAAAACTTTTTTAGCGAAAAATTCACATGTCGTTTTGTTGGTCAGAAGGGAGTTGACCGTGGTCGGAATACGATATACTATTTCGTAACTAGTCAAAATTAAGCTCTCTCATAGTTCTATAGGTCTAACAGTTTCCACCCATCTCATCTTAGTTCAGTAATCCAGAAATTCAATCTTAATGACTTTTGGGAACATCGAAAGCTTTATTAGCTCAATTTTTCACATGCTTCTTTGTTGTCAAAGGTGGTTGACTGTGGTCGGAATTCGATTTTCTATTTTTTGGAATACGATGCCCCATGTTTTTTTCTAATTCATCGCCATAACAGATTTTTCAAAAGTCACACAATGCAATCTGGGATTTTCGAACTGATGTTGCACCTCAAGACATCGATGATGCACCCAACAAACATGGGTTTTTCCATCAACCATAACTTTGTATCTATTTTGAGGTACTAGAACTATAGCCATTCAAAACGAAGCTCTTTCATAGATCTATGGGACTAAAAGTTTCCACCCATCTCATCGTAGTTCAGTAACCAAGAAATTCAATCTTAATGACTTTTGGTAACATCGAAATATTTTTAAGCACAATTTTTCATATGCCGTTTTGTTGGTCAAAGGGGGGTTGACCATGGTGGGAATTCAATATACTATATTTTGGAATATGATGCACCTTGCTATATTTCTATTTCATCCCCGTAAACGAGTTTTCGAAAGTGATACATTGCAATCTTGGATTTCCAAACTGATGTTGCACATCAAGACTTTTATGTTGCACTAAACAGACATGGGTTGTTCCGCCAACCATTACTTCATATCCATTTTGAGTTACTTGAACCATAACCAGTCAAAATAAAGCTCTCTCATAGATCTATAGGACTAACAGGTTCCACCAATCCCGCCTTCGTTTAGTAACTAAGAAATTCTATCTTAATGACTTTTTGGAACATCAAAAGCTTTTTTAGCTTAATTTTTCACAGGCCGTTTTGTTGGTCAAAGGGGGTTGACCGTGGTCGGAATTCAGTTTACTATGTTTTTGAAAATGATTCACCATGTTATATTTCTATTTCATCCCCATAAATGAGTTTCAAAATTGATACAGTGCAATCTTAGATTTTCAAACAGATGTAGCATCTCAAGACATTGATGTTGAACCCAACAGACAGGTGTTGTTTCACCAATTATAACTTTATATCCATTTAGAGTTCCTTGAACCATAACCAACCATAACGAAGCTCTCTCAAAGAGCTATAGGACTAACAGGTTCCACCCGTCTCATCTTAGTTCAGTAACCAAGAAATTCAATGTTAATGACTGTAGGGAACATTAGAAGCATTCTGAGCTCAATTTTTCGCATGTCGTTCTGTTGGTCGAAGGGTAGTTGACTGTGATCGGAATTCGACCTTGATTTGTTTATATGTCATCCCCATAAACAAGTTTTGAAAATTCACACAGTGCAATCTTGGATTTTCGAACTGATGTTGCACCTCAAGACTTCGATGATGCACCCAAAAGACATGAATTTTTCCGTCAACCATAACTTTGTATCCATTTTGAGTTACTAGAACCATAACTAGTCAAAACGAAGCTCTCTTATAGATCTATAAGACTAATAGGATCCACCCATCTCATCTTAGTTTGGTAACCAAGAAAGTCAGTCTTAATGACTTTTGGGAATGTCAAAAGCTTTTTTAGCAAAAAAATTCACATGTCGTTTTGATGGTCAAAGGGGGGTTGATTGTGGTAGGAATTCGATTTACTATTTTTGAGTTACTAGAACCATAACTAGTCAAAACGAAGCTCTCTCATAGTTATATAGGTCTAACAGGTTCCACCCATCTCATCTTAGGTCAGTAACCCAGATATTCAATCTTAGTGACTTTTGGGAACATCGAAAGCTTTATTAGCTCAATTTTTCGCATGCTGCTTAGTTGGTCAAAGGGGGTTGACTGTGGTCGGAATTCGATTTCTATTTTTTGGAGTTTGATGCACCATGTTTTATTTCTAATTCATCCCCATAAATGAGTTTTCAAAAGTCACACAATGCGATCTTGGATTTTCAAACTGATGTTGTACCTCAAGACATCGATGATGCACCCAACCAACGTGGATTTTTCCATCAACCATAAATTTGTATCTATTTTGGGTTACTAGAACTATAACCATTCAAAACGAAGCTCTTTCATAGATCTAAGGGACTAATAGGTTCCACCCATCTCATCTTATTTCAGTAACCAAGAAATTCAATCTTAATGACTATTGGGAACATCAAGAGCTTTTTAAGCACAATTTTTCACATGCCGTTTTGTTGGTCAAAGGGGGGTTGATCATGGTAGGAATCCAATTTACTATATTTTGGAAAATGATGCACCATGTTATATTTCTATTTCATCCCCATAAACGAGTTTTAAAAAGTCGTATATTGCAATCTTGGATTTTCAAACATATGTTGCACCTCAGGACTTCGACGTTGCACCCAACAGACGTGGGTTGCTCCGCCAACCATAACTTTGTATCCATTTAGAGTTACTAGATCCATAACTAGTCAAAACGAAGTTGTCTCATAGATCTATAGGTCTAACAGGTTCCACCCATCTCATCTTAGTTCACTACAAAGAAATTCAATACTAATGACTATTGGGAACATCGAAAGCTTTTTAGCTCAATTTTTCGCATGCCTTTTTGTTGGTCAAAGGGGGTTTGACCGTGGTAGGAATTCGATTTAATATTTTTTGGAATATGATACATCATGTTATATTTCTATTTCATCCACATAAACGAGTTTTCAAATGTCATACAGTGCAGTCTTGGATTTTAAAATATATATTGCACCTCAAGACTTCGATGTTGCACCCAACTGACGTGTGTTTTTCCGTCAACCATAACTTTTTATCCGTTTAGAGTTACTAGAACCATAACCAGTCAAAACGTAGCTCTCTCATAGATCTATAGGTCCAAAAGGTTCCACCTATCTCATCGTAGTTCTATAACCAAGAAATTCAATGTTACTAACTATTGGGAACATTAAAAGCTTTTCTAGCTTAATTTTTTACCTGCCGTTTTGTTGGTCAAAGGGGGTTGACAGTGGTCGGAATTCGATTCACTATTTTTTAAATATGATGCACCATGTTATATTTCTATTTCATCCATATAAACGAGTTTTCGAAAGTCATCTAGTGAAATCTTGGATTTTCAAACTCATGTTGCACCTCAAGACTTCGATGTTGCCCCAACAGACGTGGGTTCTTCCACCAACAACAAGTTTGTATCCATTTTGATTTACTTGAATCACAACCAGTCAAAATGAAGCTCTCTCATAGATCTGTAGGACTAACAGGATCCACCCATCTCAACATAGTTCAGTAACAAAGAAATTCAATCTTAATGACTTTGGGAACATAGAAGGCTTTTTTAGCACATATTTTTCACATGCCATTTTGTTGGTCAAATGGGGGTTGATCATTGTCGGAATTCGATCTACTATTATTTGGAATATAATGCACCATGTTATATCTCTAATTCAACCCGGTAAACAAGTTTCAAAAGTCAAACAGTGCAATCTTGGACTTTCAACCTGATGTTGCACCTTAAGACTTCGACGTTGCACCCAACAAACGTGGGTTGTTCCGCCAACCATAACTTTGTATCCATTTTGAGTTACTAGAACCATAACCAGTCAAAACGAAGCTCTCTCATAGATCTATAGGACTAACAAGTTGCACCCATCTCATCGTAGTTCAGTAACCAAGAAGTTCAATCTTAATGACTTTTGGGAACAATGAAAGCTTTTTTAGCTTAATTTTTTGCATACCGTTTTGTTGGTCAAAGGGGGCTTGACCGTGGTCGGAATTTGATTTACTATATTTTGGAATATGATGCACCATGTTACATTTCTATTTCATCCACATAAACGAGTTTTCAAAAGTCTTATAGTACAATCTTGAATTTTTAAACTGTTATTGCACCTCAAGACTTCGATGTTGCACCCAACGGACGTAAGTTGTTCCGCCAATCATAACATTGTATCCATATTGAGTTACAAGAAAAATAACCAGGCAAAACGAAGTTCTCTCATAGATCTATAGGACTAACAAGTTCTACCCATCTTATTTCAGTAACCAAGAAATTGAATCTTAATGACTTTTGGGAACATCATCTGCTTTTTTTAATCAATTTTTCACATGCCGTTTTGTTGGTCAACAGGGGTTGACCATGGTAGGAATTCGATTTACTATTTTACGGAATATGATGCACCATGTTATATTTCTATTTCATCCCCATAAAAGAATTTTCAAAATTCATATAGTGCAATCTTGGATTTTCAAACAGATATTTCCCTTCAAGACTTCGATGTTGCACCCAACAGACGTGGGTTTTTCCATCAACCATATCTTTCTATACATTTTGAATAACTAGAACCATAACCAGTCAAAACGAAGTTCATTCATAGATCTATAGGACTAACAACTTCCACCCGTCTCAACTTAATTCAATAACAAAGAAATTCAATCTTAATGACTTTTGCGAACATCTTAAGTTATTTAAGCTCAATTTTTCACATGTCGTTTTGTTGGTCAAAGGGGGTTAACCGTGGTTAGAATTCGATTTACTATTTTTTGGAATATGATGTACCATGTATGTCTCTATTTCATCCCCATAAATGAGTTTTCAAAAGTCATACAGTGCAATATAGGATTTTCAAACTGATGTTGCACCTCAAGACTTCGATGTCGCACCGAACAGACGTGGCTTGTTTTGCCAACCATAACTTTGTGTCCATTTTGTGTTGCTAGAACCATAACCAGTCAAAACGAAGCTATCCCATGGATCTATAGGACTAACAGGTTCCAACCACCTCATCTTGGTTCAGTTATCAAGAAATTCAATCTTAATGACTATTGGGAACATCGAAAGCTCTTTTAGCTCAATTTTTCACATGTCGTTTTCTTAATGAAAAGGGGGTTGGCTGTGGTCGGAATATGATTTACTATTTTTGGAATGTGATGCACCATGTTATATTTCTATTTCATCCCCATAAACAAGTTTTCAAAAGTCATTCATTGCAATCTTTGATTTTTAAACTGATGTTGCACCTCAAGACTTCGATGTTGCACATAACAGACGTGGGTTGTTCCACCAACCATAACTTTGTATCCATTTTGGGTTACTAAAACCATAACAACTCAAAACGAAGCTCTCTCGTTGATCTATAGGCCTAATAGGTTCCACCCATCTCCTCCTAGTTCAGTAACCAAGAAATTCAATCTTAATGACTATTGGGAATGTCGAAAGATTTTTTAGCTCAAATTTTCATATGTTGTTTTGTTGGTCAAAGGGGCATTGACCATGGTAGGAATTCGATTTACTATATTTCGGAATATGATGCACCATGTTATATTTATATTTCATCCCCATAAATGAGTTTCCAAAAGTCACTCTTCGATTTTCAAACTGATGTTGCACCACAAGACTACGATGTTGCACCCAATATACGTGGGTTGTTCCGCCAACCATAACTTTGTATCCATTTTGAGTTACAAGAATCATAACCAGTCAAAACGAAGCTCGCTCATAGAACTATAGGTCTAGAAGGTTCCACTCCTCTTATCTTTGTTCAGTAACCACGAAATTCATTCTTAATGACTATTGGGAACATACGAAGCTTTTTTAGCTCAATTTTTCACATGCCGTTTTGTTGGTCAAAGGGGGTGTATCGTTGTAGGAATTCTATTTACTACATTATGGAATATGACGCACCATGTTATATTTCTATTTCATCCCCATAAACGAGTTTCCAAAAGTCATACAGTGTAATCTTGGATTTTCAAACAGATATTGCACCTCAAGACTTCGTTGTTGCACCCAAAAACGTGGGTTGTTCCGCGAACTATAACCTTGTTTCCTTTTTGAGTTATTAGAACCATAAATTTAGTCAAAACAAAGCACTCTCATAGATCTATAGGACTAAAAGGTACCACCCATCTCATCTTAGTTCGGTAACCTAGAAAATTCAATGTTAATAACTATTGGGAACATTGAAAGCTTTTTTTAGCTCAATTTTTCACATGTCGTTTTTTGGTTATAGGGGGGTTGGCTGTGGTTGGAATTCCATTTACTATTTTTTGGAATATGATGCACCACGTTATATTTCTATTTCATCCCGATAAAAGAGTTTTCAAAAATCATACAGTGCAATCTCGGATTTTCAAACTGATGTTGCACCTCAATACTTCGATGTTGCACCAAACTGCCGTGGGTTGTTCCGCCAACCATAACTTTGTATCCATTTTAAGTTACTAGAACAATAACCAGTCAAAACGAAGCTCTCTCATAGATCTATAGGTCTAATAGGTCCCACCCATCTCAACTTAGTTCAGTAACTAACTTATTCAATCTTAATGACTATTGGTAACATCGAACGCCCTTTTAGCTCAAATTTTCACATGTTGTTTTGTTAGTCAAAGGGGGGTTGACTGTGATCGGAATTCGATTTACTATTTTTGGAATATGATGAACCATGTTATATTTCTATTTCATCCCCATAAACTTGTTTTCAAAAGTCATACAGTGCAGTCATGGATTTTCAAATATATATTGCATCTCAAGACTTCGATGTTGCACCCAACAGACATGGGTTTTTCCGTCAACCATAACTTTGTATTCGCTTAGAGTTGCTAGAACCATAACCAGTCAAAATGAAGCTCTCTCATAGATCTATAGGTCCAAAGGATCCACCCATCTCATCGTAGTTCAGTGTTATTGATTATTGGGAACATCAAAAGCTTTTTTAGCTTAATTTTTCACATGCCGTTTTGTTGGTCAAAGGGGGTTGACAGTGGTCGGAATTCGATTACTATTTTTTGAATATGATGCACCATGTTGTATTCTTATTTCATTCATATAAACAAGTTTTCCAAAGTCATCCAGTGCAATCATGGATTTTCAAACTGGTGTTGCACCTCAAGACTACGATGCTGCCATAACAGACGTAGGTTCTTCCACCAACAACAACTTTGTATCCATTTTGAGTTACTTGAACCATAACCAGTCAAAACGAAGCTCTCTCATAGATCTATAGGACAAACAGGTTCCACCTGTCTCAACTTAGTTCAGTAACAAAGAAATTCAATCTTAATGACTTTTCGCAACATAGGAAGCTTTTTTAGCACATTTATTTCAAATGCCGTTTTGTTGGTCAAATGGGGGTTGATCGTGGTCGAAATTCGACTTACTATTATTTGGAATGTGATGCACCATTTTATATTTCTAATTCATCCCCATAAACGAGTTTCAAAAGTCATACAGTGCAATCTTGGACTTTCAACCTGATGCTGCACCTCAAGACTTCGATGCTGCACCCAACAAACATGGGTTGTTCCGCCAACCATAACTTTGTATCCATTTTGAGTTGCTAGAACCATAACCAGTCAGAACGAAGCACTCTCATATAGCTATAGGATTAACCGATTGCACACATCTCATCGTATTTCAGTAACCAGGAAATTCAATCTTAATGACTTTTGGAAAAAACGAAAGCTTTTTTAGCTCAATTTTTTCGCGTATTGTTATGTTAGTCAAAGGGGGTTGACCGTGGTCGGAATTTGATTAACTATGTTTTGGAATATAATGCACCATGTTATATTTTATTTCATCACCATAAACGAGTTTTCAAAATTCTTATAGTAAAATCTTGGATTTTTTAAGTTGATGTTGCACCTCAAGACTTCGATGTTGCACCCAACGGACTTAAGTTGTTCCGCCAATCATAACTTTGTATCCATTTTAAGATACAAGAACAATAACTAGGAAAAATGAAGCTCTCTCATAGATCTATAGGACAAACAAGTTTAACCTATCTTATTTCAGTCACTAAGAAATTCAATCTTTATGACTTTTGGGAACATCGAAAGCTTTTTTTGCTTAATTTTTCACATGCCGTTTTGTTGGTCAAAAGGGGCTGACCATGGTAGGAATTCGATTTATTATTTTCCGAAAAATGTTGCACTATGTTTTATTTCAATTTCATGCCCACAAACGAGTTTTCAAAAGTCATATATTGCAATCTTGGATTCTCAAACAGATATTGCCCCTCAAGACTTTGATGTTGCACCCAACAGATGTGGGTTTTTCCATCAACCATATCTTTCTATACATTTTTAATTACTGGAATCATAACCAGTCAAAACGAAGCTCTCTCATAGATCTATAGGACTAACAAGTTCCACCCATCACAACTTAGTTCAATAACAAATAAATTCAATCTTAATGACTTTTGCGAACATCTAAAGCTTTTTAAACTTAATTTTTCACATGCCGTTTTGTTGGTCAAAGGTGGGTTAACCGTGGTTGGAATTCGATTTACTATTTTTTGGAATATGTTGCACCATGTTATGTCTCTATTTCATCCCCATAAACAAGTTTTCAAAAGTCATACAGTGCAATCTTGGATTTTCAAACTGATGTTGCACCTCAAGTCTTAGATGTTGCACCCAACAGACGTGGCTTGTTTGACTAACCATAACTTTGTATTCATTTTGAGTTACTAGAACCATAGCCAGTCAAAACAATGCTATCTCATAGATCTATAGGACTAATAGGTTCCAACCATATCATCTTAGTCCAGTTATCAAGAAATTCAATCTTAATGACTATTGGGAACATCGAAAGCTCTTTTAGCTCAATTTTTCACATGTCGTTTCATTAATCAAAGGGTGGTTGACTGTGGTCAGAATTCGATTACTATTTTTGGAATATGATGCACCATGTTATATTTCTATTTCATCCCAATAAACAAGTTTTCAAAATTCATTCATTGCAATCTTGGATTTTCAAAATTATGTTGCACTTCAAGACTTCGATGTTGCATATAACAGACGTGGCTTGTTCCACAAACCATAACTTTGTATCCATTTTGAGTTACTAGAACCATAACCAGTCAAAACGAAGCTCCCTCACTGATCTATAGGTCTAACAGGTTCCACCAATCTCATCTTAGTTCAGTAACCAAGAAATTCAATCTTAATGACTATTGGGAACTTCGAAAGATTTTTTAGCTCGAAATTTCCATATGCCGTTTTGTTGGTCAAAGGGGGGTTGACGATGGTAGGAATTTGATTTAATATATTTTGGAATATGATGCACCATGTTATATTTATATTTCATCCCATAAACGAGTTTCCAAAAGTCACACTTCGATTTTCTAACTGATGCTGCACCACAAGAGTTCGATGTTGCACCCAACATACATGCTTTGTTCTGCCAACCATAAATTTGTATCCATTTTGAGTTACTAGAACCATAACTAGTCAAAAAGAAGCTCCCTCATAGATTTATAGGTCTAGCAGGTTCCACCCATCTCATCTTAGTTCAGTAACCATGAAATTCAATCTTAATGACTACTGGGAACATACGAAGCTTTTTTAGCTCAATTTTTCACATGTTGTTTTGTTGGTCAAAGGGGGATGTACCGTTGTAGGAACTCGATTTACTATATTTTGGAATATGATGCACCATGTTATATTTCTATTTCATCCCCATAAACGAGTTTCAAAAAGTCATACAATGCAATCTTGGATTTTCTAACAGATATTGCACCACAAGACTTCGTTGTTGCACCCAAAAGACGTGGGTTGTTCCGCCAATTATAACTTTGTATCCTTTTTGAATTACTAGAGCCATAAATTAAGATAAAACGAAGCAATCTCATAGACCTATAGGACTAAAAGGTTCCACCCATCTCATCTTAGTTCATTAACCTAGAAATTCAATGTTAATAACTATTGGGAACATTGAAAGTTTTTTTAGCTCAATTTTTAACATGTCGTTTTTTGGTCAAAGGGGGGATGACTGTGGTTGGAATTCCATTTACTATTTTTTGGAATATGGTGCACCATGTTATATTTCTATTTCATCCGCATAAACGAGTTTTCAAAAGTCATACAGTGCAATCTTGGATTTTCAATGTAACACCCCACCTCTGTTAAGGTCACTCACAAAGGGAATGCCTTAACTTTAGTGGAGCATTTTAGTAAACAGAACAGAAACTTACAAGACAGATAAAATAGTACTTGAAAATTTTATAACTTTATTACAGCGGAAAACAGAAATCAGTATGGTTACATCTTTCCAAATCACAATATCAGAATTCAAGTACAAAATATCAGTCTTGTACAAAAGCCTTCAGAATGCATAGTTCAAAATCATAATCCCCATAGAATGGAAGCTATATAGAGCCAAGCCATACTTTAAGCGCTTCAAGCAAAAGAAATCCGGATCAGGCTAAAGTATTCCCTCCTTGGATAACCTAGGGGGAAACGGAAGAAAGGAGGCGAAACAACGAGGGCCAGACAAAAAGTCTGGCAAGTCCAGTGACTTTCAGCATATGAACAGATAATAATAATAGGATATGAACATAAAACTGGATGTGAGATAACTGTAACAGGTGTAGCAGATATAACAGAAGAACAGAATGACATAAACTACTGCTTCACACTTCACTGCACTAATTCTAGTATAACAGAATTATGTGTCACCCTGATGTCTAAACTGAAGCAGGAACGGGTACAGAATAATTTAACAGAAACAGAATGCTAATAATGGGCTTTTACTACCCGATCAGAAACAGACAGAAACAGAAACAGATTAATCCCTATGTAAACAGAATGTAGAATTAGGTGTACACTAGTAATGGGCCTTTACCACCCGAACAGATGGTACCACGCAGAAACAGACAGGTGTTACCACCCAACAGAAACAGATGGTACCAACAGAAACAGACAGAACTAAATGTACCCTAAAACCCTACCCCAAGCGATCGGCTCCCTAATACATAAATATCCTGTGTCGGCCCCACAGTAGGGTGTATCACTCCCTAAAGTGACAACCAATTGGCACAGACCTATTTACAGATGTCACGGCGTCTTATATCCTCAGAGGCAGACCGGGATCCATGCATGCACATGACCCGGTTGGAACGCACCATCAACACCCCTCGCCATTATCAGAATAAACCACTTATAATTAGTTCAGTAAGCGTGCCCGGACCCTACCTACTGTTGGGTCAAAGTTTTGATACCAGAAAGGGTTACTGACTAATATGGGTCCCAAACAACAGATGACACAAGTAATTCCCCTCCTAACCTTGTGTCCCCAGTGTAATGACCCGCATTTTTAGAGATATATAAATAATTTATTTAATTATATAATTGGTGATTTAGAGAAGTTAATGATCGTTTAATTAAATAATATTGAATATTTAATAAATAAATTTAATATAATAATATATTATAATGTCGAAATAGTCGGAAATAGTGAAATTCACAATATCGTGTGAATTGAATAGCATACGAGATTTGGTGGAGTTTCGATTCGAAATATAATAACGATTATATTGAATCGACGACAGTTTGAACGTATAACTATATTATAATTAAAATCGAGCTCGAAATGGCGCTGTAGTTCGTAAATTGGCGATTCGAACTTCAACTAAATGTACCGGATTCGTTTTAAGACGGATTTTTGTGAAACTAGAAACGGGTGGAGCTGGTGGAGTATATCTTTCTAGTCGAAGAGAAAAATCGGGATTTTGTCGTGTAGATTTTGATTTACGTCCAAATCAAATTTCAGAAAAGTCGCTGTGGAATTCCTCTATATTTTGCGACGCTTTATATACGTTATAAAAGGGTTTTCGTTATAAATTGAATATCGAGATAATCTGGGATCTGAAATATCAAACTGCATATTCTGATATGATATACTGGAGCTGTACGATATCATATGTGAATATATACGATAATATTAATTTATTTATATTTAATTTAATTATATTTAAATATATTTATATATTTAAATGGGTCATTCAGAGCTTTAAAAGTAGCCGGTTTTGCAAACGAAGTCGGAATTCGATGAAACCAGTTTTGTTGGATCCGCAATGTCAAATTTTTGTTAGATGTCAAGTTTCGTGATTTTTAGAGTCACTGTGTGGTCGTACGGATTTTTAGAGTGAAAAACAGTCGATATTTTGACGGTTAAAAATACGTTGTGTGAGCATACGGAGTCAGAATTCGATGAAACTAGTTTCATTGGGACCGTAATGTCGAACTCTAGTCGTATGTCCAGTTTCGTGATTTTTGGGTATCATGAGGGGTCATACGAAATTTTAAATGGTAAGTACGATTGACAAAGCAATATAAAAATAATTTCCTAACCCTATAAATACATCCTAACCTCCACAAACCTAATTTACTTCACCGAATTTCAACTCAGATCTTTTCTTTGAGCCGCCACTCTCAGGAATGGAAAACGAGAAAACCAATATTCATAAAAATCCTCTAAAATCAAATAAAATGCTAAAAATCTCGAAACAATATTATTTGAGTTCGTTATATGATTAGCTTCCTCCCAGTACTTGTTTTGGGCAATTCGAACACCCATCTTGGTTCGCTGGAAGCTTGCCGTCGAGTTAGGGTTAAAGCTCGACTTAAATCGAAGCTTAAATTCATGTTGCTGAGGTCGTTCTCGAGTCTTGGGGGTGATTTCGCATCAGTATGTGGAGTTTGGCGGATTTCCGTCATAATCTTGTTCAGTGGAACACTGTGTTGGTGGGCGAAATGTTGTTCGACGCGGTGACAAAGGCAGGGGCGAGTTGAACGTGAGTGGTACGGAATGGAAGAGGGGCCGGCGAGAAGAAGATTGGTGAAATCATTGTGAAGTTCGGCGGGAGGATGGAGTTGAAATCGAAGGTCAAAGGTTCGGTTATGGTATGTAGTGGGAGCTGAAGTATTGGTACGCTGGACCATCGGGGAAGAAGAGTTGTGTGGGTGGGCTTTTGAATTGGAAGTGGGTCGTTTTAAGGTTAGTAAGGCACAATCATAAATCAAAAGGGATGGATGGGAGTTTGGGCTTGAAAATGGATGGGCCGGGGCTTTATTTCAAAGGGGATGGGCTTCATTTCAAAGGATGGAGGACAAGTTCGGGTCTGGGCTTCATTAGGGATGGATGGGCCGTATAAATGAAAGTAAAGCCCACTCTTTTAAGTTTAATTATGTATGTATAATATAAATTAGTGTACTAACTTCGTAATTGAATATCTCGGTCATATGAAATCAGAATGACGAACCGTAAGTTGCGTTGGGACTGTATGGACGGTGACTACACCATGAAGCTGACTGGGAGTCCATCGGAGCTCGTTACAATTTACGGCGAGGTAAATTGTTTGATTCAAATCAAATAAACAGTTTATTGTTCTTTAACGATGAACTGCCAAAGTGAGTAAAACTCACCAACTCTGAATAGTTTATAATTTCATGTTGTATTTTTAGAGCTGTTAAATATTGTCTGTTTGACTGTGTGTTGATTGTTTGATTGAACTGCTAGTCAGTTAGTTAAATTTCTATATTGATTCTGTTTAACAGAATATATTATATGGAATTGAAAGTGATGTTATCTATATCGTCAAACATCTGTGATGCAGGGAAACAGGTTGGAGGAATCCGACTGGAATCCTCAACAGTTATTTTATTGTTTTTCATATATTTTGATATATGATGTGAATTATAACCTGTTGTTGATTGTGTGTGTATGGACGATATTGAACATCGTGATTTGATATGATTGAATACCGTAACATACCGGAATGTAGATAAGGGAATTTTCAAAGTGATATTGAAAATAGCATATTTATAAATTAGAATATTTATAAATAGGAGATATTTGAAAAGGAAATAAATTCAAAACATTTCTTTTTGAATGGAAAGGCCTGTGTGGCGAGTTTGGGGATTTTCCCGATGCTCCCGATACAAAGGAGGTTATGGCGAATTTTCCCGGGAATTTAAGGAGTTAGAATATTTCAAGAATAAATTTGAAAAGGGATTATTTGTAAACCATTTACAAATAGAATTGAAAAGGAAACGTTATAAAAAGGAAATCATTTTTAAAGTGTAGAACCGTTATTTAAAAGTAAATCTTTTCAAATGAATAAAACGTTGTTAAAAAGGAGAAATCGAATATGGTATTCAAAGTTAGTTAATCGAATATGTTATTCGAAAGGGGTTAGTCAAGTCGAGTTAGTCAAATAGAGTTAAACAGTTAGAGTTAAACAGTTGAGTTAACCAGTTAGATTTAAACAGTAGAGTTAAAAAGTTAGAGTTAAACAGTTAGAGTTAAAACAAACATAGTTATTCAGGATGAGTTGCCATTTAGCACGACTGCTAGCGTAATTCGCAGGGCTGTAAATAGCCTACGGCGGTCGGATGTTTCCTTAGGGAATCAGGCGTAACCATTGTGATCGCTGCGATCTAGAGTTGAGCGAATGGAGTTAAAGAATATAGAGTTAAGCAAAATTAGAATCTGACTAGAGATTAATAAGTTGAATGATTTCCTGGGTATCGATCTGATGTTGGTTTCGGCCTTCGGGGTCTATACTTAGGAAGTTGTTCTCTTGTTAGTTTATAGTTAGAGTCTGATAGTTGTGGAAGGATAGTGATACGTAAATAAACAATGGAAATGTTTTCCAACATTGATAACAAATATTTTCTAAATATAGAAAATAAGGAAATATGTATAGATATACATGATGATTGATCGATTGACATTCCATTTGGAATTTAGATCGTTGTTTGTACACGGACATGTTTTCATTTGATAGTTAAATCACAGACTATCGAAGTTTTGACCATTTTAACGTTGTTAATATGGAGAGACCGGTTGGATCATTATCCATAGAACCACTATGTATTGGCATAAGCGTTGCGAATCATATATGCCAAAGATAATTGAAGACGGAGTAAAATGCAAGGGCTGTCCTGTTTACAGAATAGTGCCTTCGGTTTGTCCAGTCCCAGGACAACTTGTATGGACGAAGGTCTGACAGAGTATATCCAATGGATAGCGTAAGTTGATATGTTCAAACGTATTCACGTTTGGTGGCGGAGGAATTCGTTTCTCTTAGCTGTATACCCGTGTTATTTTTGGATAAGTCAATTTGTGATTTGGCGGGTATGACGATGTGACATTTCTAAGTGAATGAAGATGGATGTTTGACATAGTATTTCCAGACGATCACGTACATTGATTTCTTCAACTATACCAAGAGTGGAAGCGGAGAAGGAAACTTCTTTTAGCTGACACGTAATGTACTGTCGTAAACGTCAATTAGTGATTTCGATGGCTTTGACAATGTAGCATTGGAATTGAATCTGATGTAATGATAAAGCATAGCTTCTAGCCACATCAACCGGTAAATGACAGAAATCGGGCAGGCAGCATGGCTAAGTCGGTCGCACCGAAGTAGGGTGTATAATCACCTATCTAGAGAATATTCATTTGTTTCTTAAATCTATCAATGCTGTCCCATATATATATACGGGAACGGTTGCTGATCCCAACCGTTGGTGATGTACATTCGATACACTCAAGCGAAATGAGTGGTCGGTCATGTGTGGCTGAGTTGCAAGATGTTCTTGTTGAACTCCAGTGTATCGTTCCTAGAGTACACTGATCGGAAGGTGGTTCCATACCTTGTCATAGTTGGAAATCAAATCATCCAATACGTGCTTGCGATTTTGATTGTATACTATATATGTAGTAACGTGAGATGCAAGCGTTTCTGCTAGATTGATATTTATTTGTACTTAGACATTATTATAATATCAGAATGATATTGTTTTGAAAAGTTATTTGGATTCTCATAAGGGAAAAACCCGTTCCGTATTCACGGCGTGGTCTTATGAGATATCATATACCTGTTTAAATGATTTGAGTTTATTCACACCAGTCCCATGACTGACCCGGAGTTTACTTTGTTGTTTTCCCTAAACTCTTGGGTGCCTAAATTTGTACGGGCAGACAAGTAGTCAGGAATTTATAGATATACTGGAAGAGCGTGGAGCAGGAGGCTTCAAGATCATATAGCTATAGTTATTTCCGCTGTGTTGTAAGTGTTGTACTCTGATAAGTGCTATTGTATACATGACTGTTATATTTCAAAGTTATGTTATCTATTATATGTTATTCGTTCCGCTGTGAGGTTCGTGTTACTCTGATGTTGTGTTCTTCTTCTTCTTCTTCTATTCTAAGTTTCTATCTTATCTATTCTCACCTTCTAATTTCTTTCATTAGTTACCGAGATTTTTCGATGTTTTTGTTATCGACGTCGAGCTTACGTCGATAACCAAAGTCGCCGAAAATCCGGGTCGTTACAGTTGGTATCAGAGCTTAAGTTTAGAATTACTTGGCTCTGTGGCGTGACTCGGTAAAGATAGGGTTAGTAATACCCTAGATTGAGTTTGAGTGTATATATACGAGTGTGTATTTGTATTTGATATAAAAATGGTTTTATGTTGTGGAGATTCATTTACTGAGTTGTTTATGAATTCTGGTCAATCAGTTTGATCCACTGTATCGGTAGGAGTAAATAAATACTTGAATACGATGGACCGACACAGTATGGATACGTAATATATTATCATATATTAGATATATTGGTTTTAATTATAATCGAATGAGATTATAAAGTGAAATGGTTAAGTATATAACCAATCAGAATCATATAAGTAAAGTATATGAAATGAGATGAATTAAATATGAATTTAAATCAGATTTGGAATTAAAATAAGGAAATTTTAAGTTCCTGGGAGATTTTGAGATGTTTTCAAAATGAATGTATTTAGTAAGGGTTTTGAAATGATATAGTATTGAACTCACTTCGATAGCTGGAAAATAGATTCTTATGATGAATCTAGACATCATCAGTGTTCATTTTCGAGGTTCAAAGTGACGGATTACTACCAAAGATTTTGATTAGAATTGTTTTGAGAAAACAAGTTGTTCAGAAATTCAAAGGTTTTGAATTGGTATTATGATTTCAAATTGATTTGAAATAAACCCAGGAATTTGAAATTTGAAATTTAAAATTTAACTCACGAAGTTAAATGGATTTAAGGGTGAAAGTGAATAATAAATTAGAATTTAACCTTGACTAAGTTAAATGAAAATGGAATTGATTAATGGATAATCTGGAAATGGGATTAAGTTGATGAGTTAAGAATTTGAAATTTGATATTGGGGTTCGAATTAAATTTGATTTGGATTTGAGGATATGAACTTATTGGAATTTGATTGAGATAACACTGGTATATGCTGAGTTGATAGCATATGGAAGTGACAGAGTTGATATGCCCGACAAAAGGTACCAGTTTATAATATATATGGATATGAGATTTATGAGCCGATTTGGCAAGCCGCTTGGCTGTTTGATTTTCTTTTGGATTGAAGAAGGCCCAGAGAGGCGAGTTGGAGTTTGAGCTATTGACCAGTACAAAGGAGATGCTGGCGAAATTTTCCGAAAATTTAAAGTGTTAGAAAATTTTCAGAATTTTTGAAAATTTTAGTTAGTCGGAATGAATAAATATTTTAGTCGATATTAATTGGTTCAGTTGAAATCAGAAATAAGGGGTAAACAAATCTTAGGAATTCCAATATATAGGGTCGTCCTCTAACTTAGCAATTTCGAGGACGAAATTATTTTAAGTTGGAAGAATGTAATGACCCGCATTATTAGAGATATATAATTAATTTATTTAATTGTATAATTGGTGATTTAGAGAAGTTAATGATCGTTTAATTAAATAATATTGAATATTTAATAAATAATTTTAATATAATAATATATTATAATGTCGAAATAGTCGGAAATAGTGAAATTCACAATATCGTGTGAATTAAATAGCATACTAGATTTGGTGGAGTTTCGATTCGAAATATAATAACGATTATATTGAATCGACGACAGTTTGAACGTATAATTATATTGTAATTAAAATCGAGCTCGAAATGGCGCTGCAGTTCGTAAATTGGCCATTCGAACTTCAACTGAATGTACAAGATTCGTTTTAAGACGGATTTCTGTGAAACTAGAAACGGGTGGAGCTGGTGGTGTATATCTTTCTAGTCGAAGAGAAAAATCGGGATTTCATCGTGTAGATTTTGATTTACGTCCAAATCAAATTTCAGAAAAGTCGCTGTGGAATTCCTCTATATTTTGCGACGCTTTATATACGTTATAAAAGGGTTTTCGATATAAATTGAATATCGAGATAATCTGGGATCTGAAATATCAAATTGCATATTCTGATATGATATACTGGAGCTGTACGATATCATATGTGAATATATACGATAATATTAATTTATTTATATTTAATTTAATTATATTTAAATATATTTATATATTTAAATGTGTCATTCAGAGCTTTAAAAATAGCCTGTTTTGCAAACGAAGTCGGAATTCGACGAAACCAGTTTTGTTTGATCCGCAATGTAAAATTTTTGTTAGATGTCAAGTTTCATGATTTTTAGAGTCATTGTGTGGTCGTACGGATTTTTAGAGTGAAAAACAGTCGATATTTTGACGGTTAAAAATACGCTGTATGAGCATACGGAGTAAGAATTCGACGAAACCTGTTTCGTTGGGACCGTAATGTCGAACTCTAGTCGTATGTCCAGTTTCGTGATTTTTGGGTATCATAAGTGGTCATACAAAATTTTAAATGGTAAATACGATTTACAAAGCAATATAAAAATAATATCCTAACCCTATAAATACATCCTAACCTTCACAAACCTAATTTACTTCACCGAATTTCAACTCAGATCTTTTCTTTGAGCCACCACTCTCAGGAATGGAAAACGAGAAAACCAATATTCATAAAAATCCTCTAAAATCAAATAGAATGCTTAAAATCTCGAAACAATATTATTTGAGTTCGTTATAAGATTAGCTTCCTCGCAGTACTTGTTTTGGGCAATTCGAACACCCATCTTAGTTCGCTGGAAGCTTGCCGTCGAGTTAGGGTTATAGCTCCACTTAAATCGAAGCTTAAATTCATGTTGCTGAGGTCGTTCTTGAGTCTTTGGGGTGATTTCGCATCAGTATGTGGAGTTTGGCGGATTTCCGTCATAATCTTGTTCGGTGGATCACTGTGTTGGTGGGCGAAATGCTGTTCGACGCGGTGACAAAGGCAGGGGCGAGTTGAACGTGAGTGGTAGGGAATGGAAGAGGGGCCGGCGAGAAGAAGATTGGTGAAATCATTGTGAAGTTCGGCGGGAGGATGGAGTTGAAATCGAAGGTCAAAGGTTCGGTTTGGTATGTAGTGGGAGCTGAAGTATTGGTACGCTGGACCATCGGGGAAGAAGAGTTGTGAGGGTGGGCTTTTGAATTGGTAGTGTGCCGTTTTAAGGTTAGTAAGACCCAATCATAAATCAAAAGGGATGGATGGGAGTTTGGGCTTGAAAATGGATGGGCCGGGGCTTTATTTCAAAGGGGATGGGCTTCATTTCAAAGGACGGAGGACAAGTTCGGGTCTGGGCTTCATTAGGGATGGATGGGCCGTATAAATGAAAGTAAAGCCCACTCTTTTAAGTTTAATTATGTATGTATAATATAAATTAGTGTACTAACTTCGTAATTGAATATCTCGGTCATATGAAATCAGAATGACGAACCGTAAGTTGCGTTGGGACCGTATAGACGGTGACTACACCATGAAGCTGACTGGGAGTCCATCGGAGCTCGTTACAATTTATGGCGAGATAAATTGTTTGATTCAAATCAAATAAACAGTTTATCGTTCTTTAACGATGAATTGTTAAAGTGAGTAAAACTCACCAACTCTGAACAGTTTATAATTTCATGTTGTATTTTTAGAACTGTTAAATATTGTCTATTTGACTGTGTGTTGATTGTTTGATTGAACTGCTAGTCAGTTAGTTAAATTTCTATATTGATTCTGTTTAACAGAATATATCATATGGAACTGAAAGTGATGTTATCTATATTGTCTAACATCTGTGATGCAGGGAAACAGGTTGGATGAATCCGACTGGATTCCTCAACAGTTATTTTATTGGATTTCATATATTATGATATATGATGTGAATTATAACCTGTTGTTGATTGTGTGTGTATGGACGATATTGAACATCGTGATTTGATATGATTGAATACCATAACATACCGGAATGTAGATAAGGGAATTTTCAAAGTGATATTGAAAATAGCATATTTATAAATTGAAATATTTATAAATAGGAGATATTTGAAAAGGAAATAAATTCAAAACATTTCTTTTTGAATGGAAAGGCCTGTGTGGCGAGTTTGGGGATTTTCCCGATGCTCCCGATACAAAGGAGGTTATGGCGAATTTTCCCGGGAATTTAAGGAGTTAGAATATTTCAAGAATAAATTTGAAAAGGGATTATTTGTAAACCATTTACAAATAGAATTGAAAAGGAAACGTTATAAAAAGGAAATCATTATTAAAGTGTAGAACCGTTATTTAAAAGTAAATCTTTTCAAATGAATAAAACATTGTTAAAAAGGAGAAATCGAATATGGTATTCTTAAGTTAGTTAATCGAATATGTTATTCGAAAGGGGTTAGTCAAGTCGAGTTAGTCAAATAGAGTTAAACAGTTAGAGTTAAACAATTGAGTTAACCAGTTAGAGTTAAACAGTAGAGTTAAACAGTTAGAGTTAAACAGTTAGAGTTAAAACAAACATAGTTATTCAGGATGAGTTGCCATTTAGCACGACTGCTAGCGTAATTCGCAGGGCTGTAAATAGCCTACGGTGGTCGGATGTTTCCTGAGGGAATCAGGCGTAACCATTGTGATCGCTGCGATCTAGAGTTGAGCGAATGGAGTTAAAGAATATAGAGTTAAGCAAAATTAGAATCTGACTAGAGATTAATAAATTGAATGATTTCCTGGGTATCGATCTGATGTTGGTTTCGGCCTTCGGGGTTTATACTTAGGAAGTTGTTCTCTTGTTAGTTTATAGTTAGAGTCTGATAGTTGTGGAAGGATAGTGATACGTAAATAAACAATGGAAATGTTTTCCAACGTTGATAACAAATATTTTCTAAATATAGAAAATAAGGAAATATGTATAGATATACATGATGATTGATCGATTGACATTCCATTTGGAATTTAGATCGTTGTTTGTACACGGACATGTTTTCATTTGATAGTTAAATCACAGACTATCGAAGTTTTGACCATTTTAACGTTGTTAATATGGAGAGACCGGTTGGATTATTATCCATAGAACCACTCTGTATTGGCATAAGCGTTGCGAATCATATATGCCAAAGATAATTGAAGACGGAGTAAAATGCAAGGGCTATCCTGTTTACAGAATAGTGCCTTCGGTTTGTCCAGTCCCAGGACAACTTGTATGGACGAAGGTCTGACAGAGTATATCCAATGGATCGCGTAAGTTGATCTGTTCAAACGTATTCACGTTTGGTGGCGGAGGAATTCGTTTCTCTTAGCTGTATACCCGTGATATTTTTGGATAAGTCAATTTGTGATTTGGCGGGTATAACGATGTGACATTTCTAAGTGAATGAAGATGGATGTCTGACATAGTATTTCCAGACGATCACGTACATTGATTTCTTCAACTATACCAAGAGTGGAAGCGGAGAAGGAAACTTCTTTTAGCTGACACGTAATGTACTATTGTAAACGTCAATTAGTGATTTCGATGGATTTGACAATGTAGCATTCGAATTGAATCTAATGTAATGATAAAGCGTAGCTTCTAGCCTCATCAACCGGTAAATGACAGAAATCGGACAGGCAGCATGGCTAAGTCGGTCGCACCGAAGTAGGGTGTATAATCACCTATCTAGAGAATATTCATTTGTTTCTTAAATCTATCAATGTTGTCCCATATATATATATATATATATATATATATATATACGGGAACGGTTGCTGATCCCAACCGTTGGTGATGTACATTCGATACACTCAAGCGAAATGAGTGGTCGGTCATGTGTGGCTGAGTTGCAAGATGTTCTTGTTGAACTCCAGTGTATCATTCCTAGAGTACACAGATCGGAAGGTGGTTCCATACCTTGTCATAGTTGGATATCCAATCATGCAATACGTGCTTGCGATTTTGATTGTATACTATATATGTAGTAACGTGAGATGCAAGCGTTTCTGCTAGATTGATATTCATTTGTACTTAGACATTATTATAATATCAAAATGATATTGCTTTGAAAAGTTATTTGGATTCTCATAAGGGAAAAACCCGTTCCGTATTCACGGCGTGGTCTTATGAGATATCATATACCTGTTTAAATGATTTGAGTTTATTCACACCAGTCCCATGACTGACCCGGAGTTTACTTTGTTGTTTTCCCTAAACTCTTGGGTGCCTAAATTTGTACGGGCAGTCAAGTAGTCAGGAATTTACAGATATACTGGAAGAGCGTGGAGCAGGAGGCTTCAAGATCATATAGTTATAGTTATTTCCGATGTGTTGTAAGTGCTGTACTCTGATAAGTGCTATTGTATACATGACTGTTATATTTCAAAGTTATGTTATCTATTATATGTTATTCGTTCCGCTGTGAGGTTCGTGTTACTCTGATGTTGTGTTCTTCTTCTTCTTCTATTCTAAGTTTCTATCTTATCTATTCTCACCTTCTAATTTCTTTCATTAATTACCGGGATTTTTCGATGTTTTGGTTATCGACGTCGAACTTACGTCGATAACCAAAGTCGCCGAAAATCCGGGTCGTTACAGTTGGTATCAGAGCTTAAGTTTAGAATTACTTGGCTCTGTGGCGTGACTCGGTAGAGATAGGGTTAGTAATACCCTAGATTGAGTTTGAGTGTATATATACGAGTGCGTATTTGTATTTGATATAAAAATGGTTTTATATTGTGGAGATTCATTGACTGAGTTGTTTATGAATTCTGGTCGATCAGTTTGATCCACTGTATCGGTAGGAGTAAATAAATACTTGAATACGATGGACCGACACAGTATGGATACGTAATATATTATCATATATTAGATATATTGGTTGTAATTATAATCGAATGAGATTATAAAGTGAAATGGTTAAGTATATAACCAATCAGAATCATATAAGTAAAGTATATGAAATGAGATGAATTAAATATGAATTTAAATCAGATTTGGAATTAAAATAAGGAAATTTTAAGTTCCTGGGAGATTTTGAGATGTTTTCAAAATGGATGTATTTAGTAAGGGTTTTGAAATGATATAGTATTGAACTCACTTCGATAGCTGGAAAATAGATTCTGATGATGAATCTAGACATCATCAGTGTTCATTTTCGAGGTTCAAAGTGACGGATTACTACCAATGATTTTGATTAGAATTGTTTTGAGAAAACAAGTTGTTCAGAAATTCAAAGGTTTTGAATTGGTATTATGATTTCAAATTGATGTGAAATAAACCCAGGAATTTGAAATTTGAAATTTAAATTTTAACTCATGAAGTTAAATGGATTTAAGGGTGAAAGTGAATAATAAATTAGAATTTAACCTTGACTAAGTTAAATGAAAATGGAATTGATTAATGGATAATCTGGAAATGGGATTAAGTTGATGAGTTAAGAATTTGAAATTTGATATTGGGGTTCGAATGAAATTTGATTTGGATTTGAGGATATGAACTTATTGGAATTTGATTGAGATAACACTAGTATATGCTGAGTTGATAGCATATGGAAGTGACAGAGTTGATATGCCTGACAAAAAGGTACCAGTTTATAATATATATGGATATGAGATTTATGAGCCGATTTGGCAAGCCGCTTGGCTGTTTGATTTTCTTTTGGGTTGAAGTAGGCCCAGAGAGGCGAGTTGGAGTTTGAGCTATTGACCAGTACAAAGGAGATGCTGGCGAAATTTTCCGAAAATTTAAAGTGTTAGAAAATTTTCAGAATTTTTGAAAATTTTAGTTAGTCGGAATGAATAAATATTTTAGTCGATATTAATTGGTTCAGTTGAAAACAGAAATAAGGGGTAAACAAATCTTAGGAATTCCAATATATAGGGTCGTCCTCTAACTTAGCAATTTCGAGGACGAAATTATTTTAAGTGGGGAAGAATGTAATGACCCGCATTTTTAGAGATATATAATTAATTTATTTAATTATATAATTGGTGATTTAGAGAAGTTAATGATCGTTTAATTAAATAATATTGAATATTTAATAAATAAGTTTAATATAATAATATATTATAATGTCGAAATAGTCGGAAATAGTGAAATTCACAATATCGTGTGAATTGAATAGCATACGAGATTTGGTGGAGTTTCGATTCGAAATATAATAACGATTATATTGAATCGATGACAGTTTGAACGTATAATTATATTATAATTAAAATCGAGCTCGAAATGGCGCTGTAGTTCGTAAATTGGTGATTCGAACTTCAACTGAATGTACAGGATTCGTTTTAAGACGGATTTCTGTGAAACTAGAAACGGGTGGAGCTGGTGGAGTATATCTTTCTAGTCGAAGAGAAAAATCGGGATTTCATCGTGTAGATTTTGATTTACGTCCAAATCAAATTTCAGAAAAGTCTCTGTGGAATTCCTCTATATTTTGCGACGCTTTATATACGTTATAAAAGGGTTTTCGATATAAATTGAATATCGAGATAATCTGGGATCTGAAATATCAAACTGCATATTCTGATATGATATACTGGAGCTGTACGATATCAGATGTGAATATATACGATAATATTAATTTATTTATATTTAATTTAATTATATTTAAATATATTTATATATTTAAATGGGTCATTCAGAGCTTTAAAAATAGCCAGTTTTGCAAACAAAGTCGGAATTCGACGAAACCAGTTTTGTTGGATCCGCAATGTCAAATTTTTGTTAGATGTCAAGTTTCGTGATTTTTAGAGTCACTGTGTGGTCGTACGGATTTTTAGAGTGAAAAACAGTCGATATTTTGACGGTTAAAAATACGTTGTGTGAGCATACGGAGTCAGAATTGGACGAAACCAGTTTCGTTGGGACCGTAATGTCGAACTCTAGTCGTATGTCCAGTTTCGTGATTTTTGGGTATCATGAGTGGTCATACGAAATTTTAAATGGTAAATACGATTTACATAGCAATATAAAAATAATATCCTAACCCTATAAATACATCCTAACCTTCACAAACCTAATTTACTTCACCGAATTTCACTCAGATCTTTTCTTTGAGCCGCCACTCTCAGGAATGGAAAACGAGAAAACCAATATTCATAAAAATCCTCTAAAATCAAATAAAATGCTAAAAATCTCGAAACAATATTATTTGAGTTCGTTATATGATTAGCTTCCTCCCAGTACTTGTTTTGGGCAATTCGAACACCCATCTTGGTTCGTTGGAAGCTTGCCGTCGAGTTAGGGTTATAGCTCGACTTAAATCGAAGCTTAAATTCATGTTGCTGAGGTCGTTCTCGAGTCTTGGGGGTGATTTCGCATCAGTATGTGGAGTTTGGCGGATTTCCGTCATAATCTTGTCCGGTGGATCACTGTGTTGGTGGGCGAAATGTTGTTCGACGCGGTGACAAAGGCAGGGGCGAGTTGAACGTGAGTGGTAGGGAATGGAAGAGGGGCCGGCGAGAAGAAGATTGGTGAAATCATTGTGAAGTTCGGCGGGAGGATGGAGTTGAAATCGAAGGTCAAAGGTTCGGTTTGGTATGTAGTGGGAGCTGAAGTATTGGTACGCTGGACCATCGGGGGAGAAGAGTTGTGAGGGTGGGCTTTTGAATTGGTAGTGGGCTGTTTTAAGGTTAGTAAGACCCAATCATAAATCAAAAGGGATGGATGGGAGTTTGGGCTTGAAAATGGATGGGCCGGGGCTTTATTTCAAAGGGGATGGCCTTCATTTCAAAGGAAGGAGGACAAGTTCCGGTCTGGGCTTCATTAGGGATGGATGGGCCATATAAATGAAAGTAAAGCCCACTCTTTTAAGTTTAATTATGTATGTATAATATAAATTAGTGTACTAACTTCGTAATTGAATATCTCGGTCATATGAAATCAGAATGACGAACCGTAAGTTGCGTTGGGACTGTATGGACGGTGACTACACCATGAAGCTGACTGGGAGTCCATCGGAGCTCGTTACAATTTATGGCGAGATAAATTGTTTGATTCAAATCAAATAAACAGTTTATCGTTCTTTAACGATGAACTGCCAAAGTGAGTAAAACTCACCAACTCTGAATAGTTTATAATTTCATGTTGTATTTTTAGAACTGTTAAGTATTGTCTGTTTGACTGTGTGTTGATTGTTTGATTGAACTGCTAGTCAGTTAGTCAAATTTCTATATTGATTCTGTTTAACAGAATATATCATACGGAACTGAAAGTGATGTTATCTATATTGTCTAACATCTGTGATGCAGGGAAACAGGTTGGAGGAATCCGACTGGATTCCCCAACAGTTATTTTATTGTTTTTCATATATTTTGATATATGATGTGAATTATAACCTGTTGTTGATTGTGTGTGTATGGACGATATTAAACATCGTGATTTGATATGATTGAATACCATAACATACCGGAATGTAGATAAGGGAATTTTCAAAGTGATATTGAAAATAGCATATTTATAAATTGGAATATTTATAAATAGGAGATATTTGAAAAGGAAATAAATTCAAAACATTTCTTTTTGAATGGAAAGGCCTGTGTGACGAGTTTGGGGATTTTCCCGATGCTCCCGATACAAAGGAGGTTATGGCGAATTTTCCTGGGAATTTAAGGAGTTAGAATATTTCAAGAATAAATTTGAAAAGGGATTATTTGTAAACCATTTACAAATAGAATTTAAAAGGAAACGTTATAAAAAGGAAATCATTTTTAAAGTGTAGAACCGTTATTTAAAAGTAAATCTTTTCAAATGAATAAAACGTTGTTAAAAAGGAGAAATCAAATATGGTATTCGAAAGTTAGTTAATCGAATATGTTATTCGAAAGGGGTTAGTCAAGTCGAGTTAGTCAAATAGAGTTAAACAGTTAGAGTTAAACAGTTGAGTTAACCAGTTAGAGTTAAACAGTAGAGTTAAACAGTTAGAGTTAAACAGTTAGAGTTAAAACAAACATAGTTATTCATGATGAGTTGCCATTTAGCACGACTGCTAGCGTAATTCGCAGGGCTGTAAATAGCCTACGGTGGTCGGATGTTTCCTGAGGGAATCAGGCGTAACCATTGTGATCGCTGCGATCTAGAGTTGAGCGAATGGAGTTAAAGAATATAGAGTTAAGCAAAATTAGAACCTGACTAGAGATTAATAAGTTGAATGATTTCCTGGGTATCGATCTGATGTTGGTTTCGGCCTTCGGGGTTTATACTTAGGAAGTTGTTCTCTTGTTAGTTTATAGTTAGAGTCTGATAGTTGTGGAAGGATAGTGATACGTAAATAAATAATGGAAATGTTTTCCAACGTTGATAACAAATATTTTCTAAATATAGAAAATAAGGAAATATGTACAGATATACATGATGATTGATCGATTGACATTCCATTTGGAATTTAGATCGTTGTTTGTACACGGACATGTTTTCATTTGATAGTTAAATCACAGACTATCGAAGTTTTGACCATTTTAACGTTGTTAATATGGAGAGACCGGTTGGATTATTATCCATAGAACCACTCTGTATTGGCATAAGCGTTGCGAATCATATATGCCAAAGATAATTGAAGAAGGAGTAAAATGCAAGGGCTATCCTGTTTACAGAATAGTGCCTTCGGTTTGTCCAGTCCCCGGACAACTTGTATGGACGAAGGTCTGACAGAGTATATCCAATGGATCGCGTAAGTTGATATGTTCAAACGTATTCACGTTTGGTGGCGGAGGAATTCGTTTCTCTTAGCTGTATACCCGTGTTATTTTTGGAAAAGTCAATTTGTGATTTGGCGGGTATGACGATGTGACATTTCTAAGTGAATGAAGATGGATGTCTGACATAGTATTTCCAGACGATCACGTACATTGATTTCTTCAACTATACCAAGAGTGGAAGCGGAGAAGGAAACTTCTTTTAGCTGACACGTAATGTACTGTTGTAAACGTCAATTAGTGATTTCGATGGATTTGACAATGTAGCATTCGAATTGAATCTGATGTAATGATAAAGCGTAGCTTCTAGCCTCATCAACCGGTAAATGACAGAAATCGGGCAGGCAGCATGGCTAAGTCGGTCGCACCGAAGTAGGGTGTATAATCACCTATCTAGAGAATATTCATTTGTTTCTTAAATCTATCAATGTTGTCCCATATATATATATACGAGAACGGTTGCTGATCCCAACCGTTGGTGATGTACATTCGATACACTCAAGCGAAATGAGTGGTCGGTCATGTGTGGCTGAGTTGTAAGATGTTCTTGTTGAACTCCAGTGTATCGTTCCTAGAGTACACTGATCGGAAGGTGGTTCCATACCTTGTCATAGTTGGAAATCCAATCATCCAATACGTGCTTGCGATTTTGATTGTATACTATATATGTAGTAACGTGAGATGCAAGCGTTTCTGCTAGATTGATATTTATTTGTACTTAGACATTATTATAATATCAAAATGATATTGCTTTGAAAAGTTATTTGGATTCTCATAAGGGAAAAACCCGTTCCGTATTCACGGCGTGGTCTTATGAGATATCATATACCTATTTAAATGATTTGAGTTTATTCACACCAGTCCCATGACTGACCCGGAGTTTACTTTGTTGTTTTCCCTAAAATCTTGGTTCCTAAATTTGTATGGGCAGTCAAGTAGTCAGGAATTTACAGATATACTGGAAGAGCGTGGAGCAGGAGGCTTCAAGACCATATAGCTATAGTTATTTCCGTTGTGTTGTAAGTGTTGTACTCTGATAAGTACTATTGTATACATGACTGTTATATTTCAAAGTTATGTTATCTATTATATGTTATTCGCTCCGCTGTGAGGTTCGTGTTACTCTGGTGTTGTCTTCTTCTTCTTCTATTCTAAGTTTCTATCTTATCTATTCTCACCTTCTAATTTCTTTCATTAATTACCGGGATTTTTCGATGTTTTGGTTTTCGACGTCGAGCTTACGTCGATAACCAAAGTCGCCGAAAATCCGGGTCCTTACACCCAGACTAACAGATTTCAGATTAACTTGTTTACAAGTTCAGACATATAGAATTCAGGTTTACTAGTTCACAGATTAAGTTAACAAGTTTTCAGACTAACAGATCAGATGTACAGATTTTTCAGATTTGTCTAACTTTGTATTGGGCTTACAGATTCATGGACGGGTTTACTACACCTATTAATCCAGTTGGTTTAACCCTATTTCCCCCAATACGTTTTAGACGTCATTCTTATCTTAGATTTGCATTAATTATTAATGCCCAGACCTCTCACATTAGGTAGCTAGCTTGTGGCCGCTGGATGGGCCGGGCGGTTCTGGGCAGACTTCTGCCACAAGCCAGACCTAACCTCGTGTCTTAAGCAGGTTATGACTAACTTCTCACATTAGAACCTATTGTTTGCGGCCACTGGATGTGCCGGGCGGTTCCGGGCAGAATTACGCCGCAAACTCATTCTAACCTCGAGTTAGTCATGTTTATCTTTGCGGCCAATTAACTAATAATTTACCGTTTGTGCGCACGCTCAATATATATGCCAATTCAGATTATGTCAATAACAGGATGATTATATCAACACAGCAGATAACAGATTTTAGCAGATAACAGATTTTCCAGATTATATGACTTAACGGATTTAACAGATTTAGCAACTTAGCAGATTTTGGCATATAACAGGTTAGGCATCTCAACCGACAAATTTAACAGATTAGGAACTTCAATCTAATTAGCAGTCTAGGCAATATAACAAAACTAGCAGTTTAGGCAACTTGGCAAATTAGCAGATTTAGCAAATTTAATATTTCTAAGGGTTCTATTTACATGCCTTGCCTAATCATAAATTGGCCTAAATTCATATGCCTACATAATTGTCATGATTCACAATATGAACATATACTCCATGCTTGCATAAGCGCAGAATATGGACATAATTTGCCATATAACATATGTTCCAATTTTTGTTAAACTAGCATTTTACAGCAGATTCACATATAAATTATACCAAATATAACCATTAATTTCAATGCATGCCGTATATCCAAAAATCCCTATTTAGGTGTAATCACAATAATAGATATCCTAATTAATGTAAATCTTTACACCTAAGTTTCCATATCTTCTTCTTTTTAAGTCATGAATCATTATGCAAACTATACCCAACAATCTAAATCTTTAAATCATATCTTCTAAAAATTAGATCTTGACTTTTATATGCATTTTGTCCAAAGTCTCAAATCATATGTAATCTTACAATGGTTCCTCTTCTTCTTTTATCACAGAATATGCATAGGTCTAAAACTAGTTTACAACATATGCTTATTTTTCTAATTAATTACAGATCTAAATAACATATGTTCATTTCTCTAATTAGTTACAGATCTAGATTACAACGTACACTATGCATACAACATATATAAATTATATGTATACAGTCAAATTCATGCATCCAATCCCAAGTCATATGTCAATATATTTTATGCCTCAGATCTAAAGTCATACGTTCAATTCAGTCTTGTCAAATTTCGCATCACTCATTATTTGTCCCAAAATTTGCGTTCATACGTTAATCTCTTATGAGATTAGGCACAAGCTCGTGGTAGCCTGGCTATAGAAACAGAAAGGAAGCAGAAAGGGATACAGAACAGTCACAGAAAAACAGATCTGACAGATATACAATCTCAGATTCAGATTTAAAAACATATCAGAATTATAATTAATGTTTATAGCAGAAAATAACTGTACTTGCCTTGATTGGATTAAAGAAAGAACTTTAGTTGTTACAGAATTGTTGTAGAAGCTTTTATCTCAAATTTGAATTTAGGATGATGTTGATTGACTTCTAGTTTTGATTCCAGCAGAGTAGCGACGCCATTTTTACTTTTATCAGAACAGAGGCAGAGAAGAAGCAGAATAGAATTGTGTGTAGAGGAGGCTAGGTCTTAGGATGTATTTATAGGTGTAGTTAGTTCTTTTTGGCCTTTAGATAAACCCTAAAACAGATCAGAACCGTCAGAATTCGTCATAGGCTCACCAGAACAGCCCAAAAACCCATCCAGATGCACCCAGGCCGACCTGGCTCGACCAGGGAGGTCAACCCTAGGATGGACTCCCAAGTCGACCTGGTCCCCTCCAGGTCGACCCCCAGGTCGACCCCCAGGTCGACCCCCAGGTCGACCCCCAGGTCGACCTGGTCTGGGCGGGAATTTTCCAGCCTGGCTCGTTTTCTGCATTTTTGAAATCTGTTTCGTTTTTCTGATTTTTCGTGAAACTTCTGAAGGCCACTTCTCGGTCAAACTGACTCCGATTTACGAAATTTAGGACTCTATTTCGCATATTTTTCCGAGACGAACGCAAATGCGAAACCCGTTTCCCTTAATTCTGAATTTATATTTTAATTATACTCAGATTTGTAATTCTTAAGTTCACAGAAAAAACGGGGTGTTACATTCTCCCCTCCTTAAAGGATTTCGTCCCCGAAATCTTCAAGTTAAGAAGAATGTGTCCTACCATCCAATCACTCATCTACTCAGTCATCATCCACAAGCGTCCATTGTCCTTAGAAATTTCTAGTGCTGTATGAACATTTGCAAAAGTGTGTGTATATGTTCCTTATCTAATGCAAAGATCGGGCGGTCTACTGATTCAGTTGACCTCCTTAATGCGAATTATGTCAGTGCCATGAGTCCAATATGTATGCAATTTTCCTATTTGATACCTATCATTTCTCTATGAGTGCACAACCATCCACTCATATGCAACATCCATGTGTTGATTCAACCATTTTGCATCCATAAAAATTTAAAATGCTCACACATCCATATGCAGTATGAGAGTATTTTCGAGCCGATCTAGTGCCTAGTGTGTGTATATGCGCCCACGAGCAACCACTAGCAACCACTTGCATCCACTTGCAACCATCAAACATAACATGTCTCAAACACATGTTTACACCCATTAGTTTCTACCTAAAGTTCGAAGATTCGATCGATAGGATACAGTCGAATGATGGAGGCGAGTACAGATAGATCAAAAACTTGGTTCCCATTAGACATGGGTCCTAAGTATCGGCCCCAAAGACCAAAACCAACATCAAATTGATACCCAGAGGATTACCTTCTTTAGACAATGTCAAAACTGGAAATCTTATCAGAAGCATTCAGATATTTACAGGCTAATGGTACAGATCAGGTTCCCTAATGACTCTTAGGAAGTTAAGCATGATAAAACCATACCCCACGAAAACCCAGAATGTATGCGTCATACTTGACGCCTAACACAGATATCCCACAAACCCCAATCTCAAACAGATGAGCCATAACCCTTATGGGTCTGAGTCTACAGCAGAATTCAGAAATAATACTAGTATTAAAGTGCAGAGTATCAATTACAAAATCAAAATACCAAAATTAGAAAAAGTCTTAACTCCACAATCAGATAAAGAAATTAAACCTACTATAGAAATTTTCCTATTTCTATCCTAGCCACTAGCCTCAAGATTATTCGCCTACCCTCCTTGTCCTCGTCTCTTCGGGCAGTCCCTAGTGAAGTGTCCCATCTCCCCACAGTTGAAGCAAACACCCTTCCTTTTTCTGCAATCCTTGTTCAGATAAGTCGAGCTTCCACAAGTAAAGCACTTTTTCCCCTTCTTATCTTCAGTCTTCTCATCCTTCTTTTGTGTTTCCTTTTTGCGCCCCGCTTTCTTATTATGTGGTTCTTCCTTCTTTGTCTCTTTCGGGCCCTTGTCTTCCTTGTGCAGTAGTGCCATGTCCACCAATTTCTCGTAAGTCGCTCCCATGGGTACGTGGGCCATGGCTAGGCTGTGCAGTGGCTCATTCAATCCTTTAACAAAGCGGAGGGCCTTTTTATGCTGAGTGTTGACTAAATCCAATCCGAACCTAGCTAGTTGGTTGAACTGGTTGACATATTCCTTGACCGTCATACTTCCTTGTTTAAGAGATAAGAACTTTTCTAGTTGTAAACTTCGTTCAGCTTGCGAGAGAAATTTTTTCTCAAACCTTGTTCTGAAATCCATCCATGTCTCAACCGGCCTCTCGGCGTTAGTGACTTCCCACCAGTAGGAAGCTTCGTCTTTGAGCAGCCATACCGCCGACTGTACCTTCTGCCTATCGTCCACCTCGAAGATAACGAATAGATCCGCAGTTTCTTTGAGCCAATTCCTCGCTTCTACGAATGATTCAGTTCCTTTGAAATCCTTCCCACCCATGGCCCTAAAATCTCTACAGATCTTTGAGAAAGCAATTGCACGAGGAGGGGGCGGGGGAGGGGGATCACTTGTTGGACCTGCAGCGACAGTCCTAGCCCCAAGATATTGACGAAACCAACCGGGTACATGAACACCCTCTGGTATCTCAGATGCTTCAGACATGCTGAAACGAAAAAGGAAAGGTTCAATACAAAAAGGACTGGAAGAAAGATATATGGCTCTTGGGGATCATGTTTTTCAAAATAAGCTTTATTTTTGAAAATACTTCCTTTCAAAACCTTTTTAAAAATAGTTTTCAAAAACTTTACCCAATCTGGTAACCTTCAGCTCTGATACCAAGTGTAACACCCCACCTATGTTAAGGTCACTCACAAAGGGAATGCCTTAACTTTGGTGGAGCATTTTAGTAAACAGAACAGAAACTCACAAGACAGATAAAATAGTACTTGAAAAATTTATAACTTTATAACAGCGGAAAACATAAATCAGTATGGTTACATCTTTCCAAATCACAATATCAGAATTCAAGTACAAAATATCAGTCTTGTACAAAAGCCTTCAGAATGCATAGTTCAAAATCATAATCCCCATACAACGGAAGCTATACAGAGCCAAGCCATACTTTAAGCGCTTCAAGCAGAAGAAATCCGGATCAGGCTAAAGTATTCCCTCCTTGGATAACCTGGGGGGGAAACAGAAGAAAGGAGGCGAAACAACGAGGGTCAGACAAAACGTCTGGCAAGTCCAGTGACTTTCAGCATATGAACAGATAATAATAATATGATATGAACATAAAACTGGATGTGAGATAACTGTAACAGGTGTAGCAGATATAACAGAAGAACAGAATGACATAAACTACTGCTTCACACTTCACTGCAATAATTCTAGTATAACAGAATTAGGTGTCACCCTAATGTCTAAACTGAAGCAGGAACAGGTACAGAATAATTTAACAGAAACAGAATGCTAATAATGGGCTTTTACTACCCGATCAGAAACAGACAGAAACAGATTAATCCCTATGGAAACAGAATGTAGAATTAGGTGTACACTAGTAATGGGCCTTTACCACCCGAACAGACGGCACCACGCAGAAACAGACAGGTGTTTCCACCCAACAGAAACAGACGGTACCAACAGAAATAGACAAAACTAAGTGTACCCTAAAACCCTACCCCAAGCGATTAGCTCCCTAATACATAAATATCCTGTGTCGGCCCCACAGTAGGGTGTATCACTCCCTAAAGTGACAACCAATTGGCACAGACCTATTTACAGATGTCACGGCGTCTTATATCTTCAGAGCCAGACCGGGATCCATGCACGCACATGACCCGATTGGAACGCACTATCAACACCCCTCGCCATTATCAGAGTGAACCACTTATAATTAGTTCAGTAAGCGTGCCCGGACCCTACCTACTGTTGGGTCAAAGTTTTGATACCAGAAAGGGTTACTGACTAATATGGGTGCCAAACAACAGATGACACAAGTAATTCCCCTCCTAACCTTGTGTCCCCAGACTAACAGATTTCAGATTAACTTGTTTTCAAGTTCAGACATACAGAATTCAGAATTACTAGTTCACAGATTAAGTTAACAAGTTTTCAGACTAAAAGATCAGATGTACAGATTGTTCAGATTTGTCTAACTTTGTATTGGGCTTACAGATTCATGGATGGGTTTACTACACCTATTAATCCAGTTGGTTTAACCCTACTTCCCCCAATACGTTTTAGACGTCATTCTTATCTTAGATTTGCATTAATTATTAATGCCCAAACCTCTCACATTAGGTAGCTAGCTTGTGGCCGCTGGATGGGCCGGGCGGTTACGGGCAGACTTCTGCCACAAGCCAGACCTAACCTCGTGTCTTAAGCAGGTTATGACTAACTTCTCACATTAAAACCTATTGTTTGCGGCCACTGGATGTGTCGGGCGGTTCCGGGCAGAATTACGCCGCAAACTCATTCTAACCTCGAGTTAGTCATGTTTATCTTTGCGGCCAATTAATTAATAATTTACCGTTTATGCGCACGCTCAATATATATGCCAATTCAGATTATGTCAATAACAGGATGATTATATTAACACAGCAGATAACAAATTTTAGCAGATAACAGATTTTCCAGATTATATGACTTAACGGATTTAACAGATTTAGCAACTTAGCAGATTTTGGCATATAACAGGTTAGGCATCTCAACCGACAAATTTAACAGATTAGGCACTTCAATCTAATTAGCAGTCTAGGCAATATAACAAAACTAGCAGTTTAGGCAACTTGGCAAATTAGCAGATTTAGCAAATTTAATATTTCTAAAGGTTCTATTTACATGCCTTGCCTAATCATAAATTGGCCTAAATTCATATGCCTACATAATTGTCATGATTCACAATATGAACATATACTCCCTGTTTGCATATGCGCAGAATATGGAGATAATTTGCCATATAACATATGTTCCAATTTTTGTTAAACTAGCATTTTACAACAGATTCACATATAAATTATACCAAATATAACCATTAATTTCAATGCATGCCGTATATCAAAAAATCTCTATTTAGGTGTAATCACAATAATAGATATCCTAATTAATGCAAATCTTTACACCTAAGTTTCCATATCTTCTTCTTTTTAAGTCATGAATCATTATGCAAACTATACCCAACAATCTAAATCTTTAAATCATATCTTCTAAAAATTAGATCTTGACTTTTATATGCATTTTGTCCAAAGTCTCAAATCATATGTAATCTTACAATGGTTCCTCTTCTTCTTTTATCACAGAATATGCATAGGTCTAAAACTAGTTTACAACATATGCTTATATTTCTAATTAATTACAGATCTAAATAACATATGTTCATTTCTCTAATTAGTTACAGATCTAGATTACAACGTACACTATGCATACAACATATATAAATTATATGTTTACAGTCAAATTCATGCATCCAATCCCAAGTCATATGTCAATATATTTTATGCCTCAGATCTAAAGTCATTCGTTCAATTCAGTCTTGTCAAATTTCGCATCATTCATTATTTGTCCCAAAATTTGCGTTCATACGTTAATCTCTTAAGAGATTAGGCACAGGCTCGTGGTAGCCTGGCTATAGAAGCAGAAAGGGATACAGAACAGTCACAGAAAAACAGACCTGACAGATATACAATCTCAGATTCAGATTTAAAAACATATCAGAATAATAATTAATGTTTATAGCAGAAAATAACTGTAATTGCCTTGATTGGATTAAAGAAAGAACTTTAGTTGTTACAGAATTGTTGCAGAAGCTCTTAACTCAAATTTGAATTTAGGATGATGTTGATTGACTTCTAGTTTTGATTCCAGCAGAGTAGCGACGCCATTTTTATTTTTATCAGAACAGAGGCAGAGAAGAAACATAATAGAATTGTGTGCAGAGGAGGCTAGGTCTTAGGATGTATTTATAGGTGTAGTTAGTTGTTTTTGGCCTTTAGATAAACCATAAAACAGATCAGAACCGTCAGAATTCGTCATAGGCTCACCAGAACAGCCCAAAAACCCATCCAGATGCACCCAGGGCGACCTGGCTCGACCAGGGAGGTCGACCCCCAGGTCGACCCTAGGGTCGACTCCCAAGTCGACCTGGTCCCCTCCAGGTCGACCCCCAGGTCGACCTGGTCTGGGCGGGAATTTTTCCGCCTGGCTCGTTTTCTGCATTTTTGAAATCTGTTTCGTTTTTCTAATTTTTCGTGAAACTTCTGAAGGCCACATCTCGGTCATACTGACTCCGATTTACGAAATTTCAGACTCTATTTCGCGTATTTTTCCGAGACGAACGTAACCGCGAAATCTGTTTCCCTTAATTCTGATTTTATATTTTAATTATACTTAGATTTGTAATTCTTAAGTGCACAGAAAATACGGGGTGTTACATTCAAACTGATGTAGCACCTCATGACTTCGATGTTGCCCCCAACAGTTATGGGGTTCCACCAACCATAACTTTGTATCCATTTTGAGTTACTAGAAACAATAACCATTCAAAATGAAGCTCTCTCATAGATCTATAGATCTAATAGGTTCCACCCATCTCAACTTAGTTCAGTAACTAAGAAATTCAATCTTAATGACTGTTGGTAACATTGAAAGCTCTTTTAGCTCAATTTTTCACATAACGTTTTGTTGCCCAAAGGGGGGTTGACTGTGATCGAAATTCGATTTATTATTTTTGGAATATGATGAACCATGGTATATTTCTATTTCATCCCCATAAACGAGTTTTCAAAAGTAATTCATTGCAATCTTGGATTTTAAAACTGATGTTGCACCACAAGACATCGATGTTGCACATAACAGACGTGGGTTGTTCTGCCAACCATAACTTTGTATCCATTTTGTGTTAGTAGAACCATAACCAGTCAAAATGAAGCTCTCTCATAGATCGATAGGCCTAATATGTTCCACCCATTTCATTTTAGTTCAGTAACCCAGAAATTAAATCTTAATGACTATTGGGAACATCGAGAGCTTTTTTAGCTCAATTTTTCACATGTCGTTTTGTTGGTCAAAGGGGGGTTGACTGTGGTCGGAATTCAATTTACTATTTTTTGAATATGATGCACCATGTTATATTTCTATTTCATCCCCATAAACGAGTTTTCAAAAGGCATACAGTGCAATCTTTTATTTTCCAACTGATGCTGCACCCCAAGACTTCGTTGTTGCACCCAATAGATGTGGGTTGTTTCTCCAACTATAATTTTTTTATCCATTTTTAATTTCTAGAACGATAACCTGTCAAAACGAAGCACTCTCACAAATCTATAGGAATAACAGGTTCCACTCATCTCATCTTTGTTCAGTAACCAAGAAATTCAATCTTAATGACTATTGGGAGCAGTGAAAGCTTTTTTAGCTCAATTTTTCGTAGGCCATATTGTTGGTCAAAGTGGGTTGACCATGTTCGTAATTCGATTTACTATATTTTGGAATATAACACCATGTTATATTTCTATTTCATCCCCATAAACGAGTTTTCAAAAGTCATACAGTGCAATCTTGGATTTGCAAAAATATATTGCACCTCAAGACTTCGATGTTGCACCCAACAGACGTGGGTTTCTTCGTCAACCATAAGTTTGTATCCATTTTGAGTTACTAAAACTATAACCAATCAAAACGAATCTCTCTCATAGATCTATAGGACTAACGGGTTCCATCCATCTCATCTTTGTTCAGTAAAAAAGAAATTAAATCTTAATGACTATTGGGAACATCAAAAACTTTTTTACTCAATTTTTCACATGTCGTTTTGTTAGTCAAAGGTGGGTTGACCCTGGTCGGAATTCGATTTACTATATTTTGGAATATGATGCACCATCTTATATTTCTATTTCAACCCCATAAATGAGTTTTCAAAAGTCATACAGTGCTATCTTAGACGTTCAAACATATATTGCACCTCGAGACTCCGATGATGCACCAAACAGACGTGGGTTTTTCCGTCAACAATAACTTTGTATCCATTTTCAGTTACTAGAACCCTAACCAGTCAAAACGAAGCTCTATCATAGATCTATAGGATGAACATGTTCCACCCATCTCATCTTAGTTCAATAACAAAGAAATTCAATCTTTGAATATTGGGAACATCGAAAGCTTTTTTAGCTCAATTTTTCACATGCCGTTTTATCGGTTAAATGGGGTTTGACCATGGTCGGAATTTGATTTAATATATTTTGGAATATGATGCACCAAGCTATATTTCTATTTCATCCCCATAAACGAGTTTTCGAAAGTCATACAGTGCAATCTTGACTTTCAAACAGATATTAAACCTCAAGACTTCAATGTTGCACCCAACAAGCATGTGTTTTTCCGCCAATCATAACTTCTTATCCATTTTGAGTTACTAGAACCATAACAACTAAAAACGAAACCCTCTCATAGATCTATAGGACTAACAGGTTCCACCCATCTCATCTTAGTTTTGTAACAAAGAAATTCAACCTTCATGACTATTGGGAACATCGAAAGCTTTTTTAGCTCAATTTTTCACATGCAGTTCTGTTGGTCAAAGAGGGTTGATTGTGGTCGGAATTCAATTTACTATTTTTTAGAATATGTTGCACCATGTTTTATTTCTAACGCGTCCCCATAAACGAGTTTTCAAAAGTCATACAGCACAATTTTTGATTTTCAAACTGATGTTGCACCTCAAGACTTCGATGATGCACCCAACAGACGTGGGTTGTTCCGCCAACCATAACTTTGTATCCATTTTGAGTTATGTAACACCCTGGATTTTTGAATAATCAAATTAAATAAAATAAAGAATAAATAATCTCAGACGTAAGAATTAAAGGAATGGGGTTGCGCCATTGTGTTTATCTCGGAATTCTGGTTGAAATAGAGTCCGAGTTTGCGGGAAACGAGTACCGGATGAAGGAGTTATAGACGAACGATGTTTGTTGGCAAAGTAGAAAAAATGCACTGGCGCACTTGGGAAGTGCGCCAGTACATGTTTACACTGGCGCACCTGCCAAGTGCGCCCAGGCAGAGGCTGAAGCCTGCACAGCTTTTTGGTTTAGGCTGACCCATGTTGTTGAGTCCTTTCTGACTCCTTGTTGAGTCATTAGGGCTGACTCATCACCCTATCATGATTGAATGGTTTTGATTAATCCTAAGATCATCCAACGGCTTAAAATAATTCAAAACTCTATAAAAAGACCCATAGACTCAAACCTTAAATCAGAATTAAAATTGAAACTATGGCCGTCATGCTGTTGTCTTGAACCCTAGAGCAGCCGCCACCAAAATTAAGAGGAAGAACAACAAGAAAATCAGAACTACTCAACCCTAACAACGAATCTTCATCAAAGGAACGCTAATTCAACTCCAGAAATCAGAATTCAGAACTCAAGACTGCTTTTGAGTTGTGAGTTCGATAGTTTTAACAAAATAATTAATAAATGAATTGGATTGAGTTATAATGCGGATAATTTGGATATGATATGAATTGTTGATTGTATGTTGTAATTATGTTGTAGAATTGTGTTGTAATTTCTATGATATTATGTTATGATGCTATAATTTACGATGTAAAGTTATGATGTTATCACCCATGTTATAATCCTATGATTGGCTTAGGTTTAGTTGAATCATCATGTTTCATATGCTAGTAGTTATATTGATTCATATGATAAATCATATGTATGCAAGTTTGGATTTTGATTTAAACATGAATCATATACAAGTTGGGTAGAATTTTATGTGAACTTACATGGTTATGACACCTAGTTTATTTGAAAATTTAATTAAAGTTAGGCTATAAAATGTGTAAGTTATAGGTTAAATTCTACACGATACTTTACATGTTAGATACTAGTTTACACCATTGTTGCGATGTATAAATCACCTATGTAAGTTTATGAGTTGGATATGAATAATGTTATGCAAGTTTAGGATTATTCCCTATGCAAATATAGATCTATGACATATGTTATTTATGCAAGTTTGTGGCCATTTTCTCATCAAGTTCACACCTTTAGATTCGGATCCATGACATATGTTATTTATGCAAGTTTGTGGCCATTTTCTCATCAAGTTCACACCTTTAGATTGGATCCATGACATATGTTGTTTATGCAAGTTGTAACTTTGGCCTATGCAAGTTTTAGATGTAGAACATCATTCACATATGCCAGTTCACCCCTATGTTAGATCTATGTTTTAATTATGTGTATATATTAGGATGTTTTCTTATATTTTATGAGTTAGACTATTCGAGTCTAACGTATATTTTTACGTTAACAAACAAACGTACTACGTGGGGTAAAGGGGATAATATTAAAAAGATTTAATTGGCATAAATGCCTTAAAAGGAATAAAATATAATTGTGGTGAAAATTGGTATGATTTTACATACCGTAAATGGATGGACATAATTGAGTCAATTATGGACATTGTTAAATTTGGAATTGATTGATAATCTGAATAGGGAAAGTAATTCAAATTGGGGAATGATTAATTAGGATTAATTAATCGTCTAAGACACGAGGTTAGACTCTTTTGTGGCGTAAGACAGCCCGGACCCCCCCACCCCCCGGCAAATCCAGCTGCCACAAATGCCAGTCTAATGTGAGAGTTCTTAGGAACAAACTAAATACGTAATAGTTATAAAGACACGAGGTTAGGCTCTTTTGCGGTGTAAGACTGCCCGGACCCACCCGCAAAATCAAGCTGCCACAAATGTCAGTCTAATGTGGGAGGCCTTTATGAGGTTATGGTCTTAATGAATTAAGATACACTTAACCAGATAAGCATGTAGTGGGACATGAGGGGGTTAAGTGGGTGCCTTGGGTGGCATGTGGAATCTAGTGGGTACCTTGGGTGGCATTTGGAAATACGATTAGAAACACTTAACCAAAATTGAAGCATGTAATTGGAACATGAATAAGAAGTGGGTTAAGTGGGTTGTACTAGAGGGGACCAAGCTTAGGTGGACAGCTTGTGTCAAGTAATGGGAGCCCATTTCAACCAGCAAACTATATGTATCTTTGTGGGCCCGACCCAAGTCGAGGACGGGACAGACATACTGGGCTTGACTATAAGAGGCCAAACCATGTTAGCGGTGGCAACGCAAGTCCAACGGGTTCATATGCGTGTGTGGACCCGGGCTGGTAGGTAAGACGTTGTTGCATCGTGTAGGTATAAGCCGTGCATTCTTGGTGGTATCGGGTTGCCACTTTAGGGAGTGATACACCCCACTGTGGGGCCAGCACGGGTATCTACGAGTTAGGGAGATGATCTCTTGGGGGTAGTGGATACAACTAGTGGAGATAGGGGCAGACGACACCTATGAAGGCAGCTAGGGGTGCACGAAACTACCAATATCATTATTAAGTCTGTAGGCGGGATCAACCTTAGGGTGACTAGCGGTGGTGCAGTATACTAGTGACGGTGTAGTATAGCAATTATCCTATGGTGTTGGTGTAGTTTAGTAAATTATCTTAGTGGGTTAGGTGCGCTTTAACGATATCGTTGTTCATTTTGTTTCCTTGTTTACTCTGCCATACTCAATGGTTCATGGTCATTTCCTTATTTTCCAACTTATGCCTTAGCCTAGTTACTCTGTTAATTGTATTGTTATAATTATCACACTCGCCAGACTTTATGTCTGACCCCCTTCTCCATCTCTTTCCTTCCCCCCCCCCCCCACCCCAGGTGCTCAGGTTGGAACTAGCACCAGTGGAGCTTGATCTTGGACTGCTTTTAGAAGATTTCTTGGACCGCTGAAGTAAAGTTCAGCTTCTCTTTATTTATGGCTATTTTAATGTTGGGGATTTTGTCTTTCAGTTTATGTACTTTGTTTTATCAAGATGGATATGATGTACTTGACTTTGGTTTGTGGTTTTGATGATGTAACCAAACATATTTACCTTCTGCTGCAATAAATGAGTTTTAAATTTTCAAGTACAGCTTTATATCTATCTTATTGTGATTTTATGTTCTATATTCACTTAAAATGCTCCATGGAAGTTAATGCATTCCCTTTGTGAGTGACATTAATGGACGTAGGGTGTTACACATGGTATCAGAGCTGAAGGTTACCGGAACATATATGAATTTTTGAAAAACTATTTTTCAAAGCAATTTTTATAAAGAAGTACTTTCAAAAGTATGTTTTAAGGAAAGTATTTTCAAGAGAAAAGTATATTTTAGAAAGCATAACCCCAAGAGCCATATGTCTTTCCTTCAGTCCTTTTTGTATTGAATCTTTCCTTTTTCATTTTAGCATGCCTGAAGCGTTTGAGATAACTGAGGGTGTTCATGTGCCCGGTTGGTTTCGTCAATATATCGAGGCTAGGGCCGCCACCGCAGGTCCAACAAATGTTCCTCCTCCTCCTCCTCCACCCCGTGTCGATAATTTCACAAAAATATGTAAGGACTTTAGAGCAATGGGTGGAAAACCTTTTCACGGGACAGAGACATTTGTTGAAGCTCGTAACTGGCTAAAGGAGGTGGAAGAATTATTTGGAATCTTCGAAGTGGATGATGGAAGAAAAGTCCAGCTAGCTGCCTGGCTAATGAAGGATGAGGCCTCGTTTTGGTGGGAGGTCACTAATGGGGGATGGCTAGTCAATACATGGCTAGATTTTAGGTAGAGGTTTGAGACGAAGTTTCTCTCACGGGCTGAATCGAATCTATACATGGAAAGGTTTTTGTCACTGTAGCAAGGGAATCTATCGGTGAAAGAGTACATTAACAAATTCAACCAATTGGCAAGGCTTGGCTTATACTTGGTGAACACTCCAGAAAAGAAGGCTCTAAGATTTGTTAAGGGTTTAAACGAGCCGCTTCTTGGGTTAGCTATAACCTACATTTCCATGGGGGCTACCTTTGAGAGGTTAGTAGACATGGCACTCATGCATGAAGAGGAGAAGGGCGCCAATGCTAATAAGGCACCCGAGAAGAAAGGGGATCAAAAGAAGTCGCAACAGCAACAACAGGACAAGAAAGGAGGCAAAGGCAACAATGCTAAGGGGAAGAAGAAATGCTTTAACTGTGGGACACCTGACCATCTAAGCAAAGATTGTAGGAAGAAAAAGAAAACTGGTTGTTTCCACTGTGGCGAAGCGGGGCATCTTATTAAGGACTGCTCAAAGAAAGGGCAGAGGGCAGGGTCTACCTCGGGAGGACAGGTGCAAGCTCTTATGGCACCATGGCAGGCAAGGGGATAAGTTCAGGCTCTCGTGGTCCCAACGCTGCAAGAACGAGGTAGAGCAATTTCCGTTGAAAGTTCAGTTTTTCTGTTTGATCATCCTGTCCGTACTTTATTCGATTCTGGCGCATCGCATTCGTTTTTCTCTACATCATTAGTTGAAACACTGCATCTAGATACTAGTCTTGTTACTGATCCCTTAGTAGTCAATTCCTATTGGTGGTTCGGCTCATCTTTCTATGATTTGTCGGGATTTGAGAGTGTTTATATTCGGCGTTAAGTTTGAATGCATTGCTTTTGTTCTTGGCTTCATGGGCTACGGTTTAATTCTAGGTATGTATTGGCTAAATAGATATGGGACCATCCTATATTGCGAAAGAAGGGTAGTTAGATTGTTGACTCATTCGGGAAAGACACTTGATATTTCTTATGACCCTAGAGGTCCAGCAATGCTTAGTTACCTAGAATCCCTTGATGCATCCGATGATGATTTGCATTCTGTTCCCATAGTCCGTGAATATGCTGATGTCTTCGATGAGGTGAGGGGTTTACCGCCAAAACGTGCGATAGACTTTCGAATATATCTAGTGGATAATGCAAAGCCAGTTGCATTACTAGTACGCCACATGGATCCAAGAGAGAGAAGAGAACTCAGTAAGCAAGTGAAAGAATTTCTTGAGAAGGGGTTCATCAGACGTAGTATATCAGAATGGGGTGCTCCATTAGTATTTGCCATGAAGGCAGAAGGGTCCCTTAGACTTTATGTGGACTATAGAGAACTTAATAAGCTTACTAAGAAGAATAGACACCCACTACCGAGGATTGACGATCTTTTCGATCAGTTAGTTGGCGCCATAGTGTTTTCGCAGTTGTACTTAGCCACTGGTTTTCCTCAGTTGAGAGTGGCTGAGGATAGCATAGACAAGACAGCTTTAGGACTCCAGACGGTTTCTTCGAGTGGCTTGTGATGCCCTTCGGTTTGACAAACGCCCCTGCATACTTTGTTGATTTGATGAGTAGGGTGTTTAGGGAATACCTTAAAAGATTCGAGGTAGTCTTTGTGGATGACATCTTGATCTTTTCTAAAATTGAAGAAGAGCATGCCCTACATATTAGGGAAGTGTTGGAGACTCTTCGAGCGTATAGCCTTAATGCAAAATTTTCTAAATGTCACTTTTGGAGGAAAGAAGTGTGATTCTTAGGGCACGTGGTTTCCAAAGAAGGGATAGCCGTGGATCCCACGAAGATAGTGGCCATCCAAGATTGGAAGGTTCCTTAAAATGCTACCGAGGTGAGGAGTTTCTTAGGATTGGTTGGCTACTATAGGAAGTTCATCAAAGACTTCGCAAAAATATCAGCTCCATTAACACGCTTGACGAAGAAGAACTTAGTCTTTAAGTGGGACGTAGATTGTGATGATGCGTTCCAACGTTCAAAGAGAGCTTTGACCACAGCCCCAGTCTTAGTGTTGCCAAATGGGAATAAGCCCTTTACCGTTTATACCGACATTTGTGGGACAGGACTAGGCGCGGTCTTAATGCAAAAGGGAAGGGTAATAGCCTATGGTGGAAGGCGATTGAGAGTGCATGAGAGAAATTACCCTACACATGACCTAGACTTGGCCGCTATTGTTTTCGCGCTTAAGTCTTGGCGTCATTATCTTCTTGGCGAGAAATTCGAATTGTTCACTGACCACAAGTCGTTAAAATACTCGTTCTCTCATAAGAATTGAACTTAAGGCCGCAAAGGCGGATGGATTTCCTAGCATCCTACGACTTCGAGATAGCATATTTCCCTGTCAAGGGTAACGTGGTGGCAGATGCCTTAAGTAGAAAAAGGTTATCCTTAAGTCCGTTGTTTGTTGAGCGGCGATGTTTAGAGTTTATTTCGACGTTTGACTTTATAACTTCCGTTGACTTCGTACCTGGTTTGCTAGCATCCTTAGAGGTCAGACCTATGCTTTTGGGACGGATTGGTGAGGCACAACAAGACGAACCACAGTTGGTTGAGTTAGTAGAAAAGCTCAAAGGAGGGGAGTCATCGAGCCATCTCCGTAGGTATACCCTAGATGATAAGGGCTGGATGCGTAGGGACTGTAGACTTTGTGTACCACGGGACGAGAATTTGAGGAAGACCATCCTTGATGATGCCCATCGTTCGAAGATGACCATTCATCCCGGCGGGGACAAGATATACATGGACATGAGACGAGTTTACTTTTGGGCCGGCATGAAGAAAGATGTGGCCGAGTATGTCGCTAGATGCTTGGTGTGCCAACAAGTAAAAGCAGGCCAAAAGAAGCCTGGTGGATTGCTTCACCCAAAGGAGGTCCCACAATGGAAGTGGGAAACCGTCTCGATGGACTTTATTGACGGATTACCGAGATCGAGGAAGGGTAATACGGGGATTTGGGTCGTGGTAGACAGACTTACTAAGGGCATCCATTTCATTCCCATGAAGAGTAAGAGGACTGCTCCATGGTTAGCCTCCGTATACATTCGAGAGATAGTTCGTCTGCACGGTGTTCCTTTTAGCATAGTGAGCGACCGTGATCCTATCTTCATTAGCGAATTTTGGAAGAGCTTACAAGAGGCGGTATGGCCTCAGTTATGTTTGAGCACCGCATATCATCCTCAGACGAACGGCCAGATCGAGAGGGTGAATCATATTCTAGAGGACTTATTGAGGTTGTGTGTCTTAGATTTCGGAGGTACATGGGAAGAACACCTTCCGTTTGTAGAGTTCGCATATAATAACAGCTTTCAGTCTAGCATTGGCATGGCACCATTCTAGGCTCTTTATGGATGGCCATGTCGTTCGCCAACATGTTGGTGGGAGTCTACAGATAAGATCTTGCTTGGACCCGATACGATTAGAGAGACTTCGGAAAAGATCGATTTGATTCGAAGGATGATGAAGATGGCGCAAGATAGATAGAAGTCTTATGCAGACAAGAGAAGGTCAGATCTTGAGTTTGATGTTGGGGACATGGTCTTTGTCAAGGTGTCTCCATTACGGAACGTCGTTCGCTTTGGGTCTATTGGGAAGTTAGCACCAAAGTTCGTAGGGCCGTTTCCTATTAAGGAAAGGATTGGGCAGATGGTGTATAGAGTGGAATTGCCCGAGAGACTTAGTGGTGTACACGACGTATTCCATGTATCACATTTGAGGAAGTTCTTGCACGAGACAGCGGAAGTGGTAGAGCCGAGCTTGCTTAGAGAGGTGGAGATCGAGCGTGATGCGACGATTCGACGAGCTCCTACGCGCATTCTTGGGTCGAAGATTAAGAAGTTGACGAATTGAGAGGTCAAACTAGTCAAAGTGCAATGGGGAGATGATGAGAGCAATGCTACTTGGGAAACGGAAGCGAAGATGCGTTCACTATACCCTTTTCTTTTCTAAGGTATGTCTTTTGATTTCTCCTTTATCGCTTATCTTGTACTTATCTTATCTTTAGTATGTCCTCTCGTTAGTATTTTTGACCTTTAGTTAGGGTAGTCCTATGGTTGAAACATGTGTTTGAGATATGTTGTGTATGATGGATGCATGTGGATGCAAGTGTTTGCTAGTGGTTGCTCGTGGATGCAAGTGTTTGCTAGTGGTTGCTCGTGGATGCATATACACACACTTTAGGCACTAGATCGGCTCAGTCACTTCATATTGCATATTGCATATAAATGTGTGTACATATTTAAGTAATGGATGTATAATGGTTGTATCCACATATGGATGTTCCACTTTGGTGAATAGTTGTGCACACATGTAGAAATAATATGTATTGATAGGGTTCTTTCGCATACATAATGGACGCATGGCACTATCACGGTTTGCATTAAGGAGGTCAATTAAATCAGTGGACCGCTTGATTTTGCATTAGATAAGGAACATATACACACACTTCTTGCATATATTCATACAACAATAGAAATGTTATAAGGATAATGGATGCCCTTGTTTGATGGTTGAGTAGATGGTTGTTTGGATGGTAGGATATGCATTCTCCTTGACTTGGAGATTTCGGGGACGAAATCCTTTAAGAAGGGGAGAATGTAACACCCCGGATTTTTGAATAATCAAATTAACTAAAATAAAGAATAATTAATGTCAGACGTGAGAATTAAAGGAATGGGGTTGCGCCATTGTGTTTCATATGCTTGGCTTAGGTCTAGTTGAATCATCATGTTTCATATGCTAGTAGTTACACTGATTCATATGATAAATCATATGTATGCAAGTTTGGATTTTGATTTAAACATGAATCATATACAAGTTGGGTAGAATTTTATGTGAACTTACATGGTTATGACACCTAGTTTATGTGAAAATTTAATTGAAAGTTAGGATATAACATGTGTAAGTTATAGGTTAAATTCTACAAGAAACTTTACATGTTAGATACTAGTTTACACCATTGTTGCGATGTATAAATCACCTATGTAAGTTTATGAGTTGGATATGAATCATGTTATGCAAGTTTAGGATTATTCCCTATCCAAATATAGAACTATGGCATATGTTATTTATGCAAGTTTGTGGCCATTTTCTCATCAAGTTCACACCTTTTGATTCGGATCCATGACATATGTTATTTATGCAAGTTTGTGGCCATTTTCTCATCAAGTTCACACCTTTAGATTAAATCCATGACATATGTTGTTTATGCATGTTGTAACTTTGGCCTATGCAAGTTTTAGATTTAGAACATCATCACATATGCCAGTTCACCGCTATGTTAGATCTATGTTTTAATTATGTGTATATATTGAGATGTTCTCTTTTATTTTATGAGTTAGACTATTCGAGTCTAATGTATATTTTTATGTTAACAAACAAACGTACTACGTGGGGTAAAGGGGATAACGTTAAAAAGATTTAATTAGCATAAATGGCTTAAAAGGCATAAAATATAATTGTGATGAAAATTGGTATGATTTTACATACCATAAATGGATGGACATAACTGAGTCAATTATGGACATCGTAAAATTTGGAATTGATTGATATTTTGAATAGGGAAAGTAATTCAAATTGGGGAATGATTAATTAGGAGTATTAATCGTCTAAGACACAAGGTTAGACTCTTTTGTGGTGTAAGACTACCCGTACCCACCCAGCAAAACTAGCTGCCACAAATGATAGTCTAATGTGAGAGGTCTTAGGCACAAACTAAATATGTAACAGTTGTAAATACACGAGGTTAGGCTCTTTTGTGGTGTAAGACTGCCCGGACCTGCCCGACAAATCTAGCTGCCACAAATTTCAGTCTAATGTGGGAGGTCTTTATGAGGTTACAGTCTTAATGAATTAAGAAACACTTAACCAGATAAGCATGTAGTAAGACATGAGGGGGTTAAGTGGGTGCCTTGGGTGGCATGTGGAATCTAGTGGGTGCCTTGGGTGCATTTGGAAATACGATTAGAAACACTTAACCTAAATTGAAACAAGTAATTGGAACAAGAATAAGAAGTGGGTTAAGTGGGATGTACTAGAGGGGACCAAGCTTAGGTGGATAGCTTGTGTCAAGTAATGGGGGCCCGTTTGAACCAGTAACCCATATGTATCTTTCTGGGCTCGACCCAAGTCGAGGATGGGACACACATACTGGGCTTGACTGTAAGAGGCCAAACCGGGGTTATCGGTGGCAACACAAGTCCAACGGGTTCATATGTGTGTGTGGACCCGGGCTGGTAGGTAAGACGTTGTTGCATCGTGTAGGTATAAGCCGTGCATTCTTGGTGGTATCGGGTTGCCACTTTGGGGAGTGATACACCCCACTGTGGGGCCAGCACGGGTATCTACGAGTTAGGGAGACGATCGCTTTGGGGTAGTGGATACACCTAGTGGAGATAGGGGCAGACGACACCTATAAAGGCAGCTAGGGGTGCACGAAACTACCAATATCATTATTAAGTCTGTAGGCGGGATGAACCTTAAGGTGACTTGTGGTGGTGCAGTATACTAGTGACGGTGCTGTATAGCAATTATCCTATGGTGTTGGTGTAGTTTAGTAAATTGTCTTAGTGGGTTAAGTGCGCTTTAACGATATCGTTGTTCATCTTGTTTCCTTGTTTACTCTGCCATACTCAATGGTTCATGGCCATTTCCTTATTTTCTAACTTATGCCTTAGCCTAGTTACTTTGTTAATTATATTGTTAGAATTATCGCACTCGCTAGACATTATGTCTGACCCCTTTTTCCATCTCTTTCCTTCCCCTCTCCCCAGGTGCTCAGGTTGGAACTAGCACCAGTGGAGCTTGATCTTGGACTGCTTTTAGAAGATTTCTTGGATCGATGAAGTAAAGTTCAGCTTCTCTTTATTTATGGCTATATTAATGTTGGGGATTATGTCTTTCAGTTTATGTACTTTGTTTTATCTAGATGGATATGATGTACTTGACTTTGATTTGTGGTTTTGATGATGTAACCAAACATATTTACCTTCTGCTGCAATAAATAAAGTTTTAAATTATAAAGTACTGCTTTATTTCTGTCTTATTGTGATTTTCTATTCTATATTCACTTAAAATGCTCCATGGAAGTTAATGCGTTCCCTTTGTGAATGACATAAATGGACGTGGGGTGTTACAAGTTACCTAAACCATAACCAGTCAAAATGAAGTTCTCTCATAGATCTGTAGGACTAACAGGTTCCACCCATCCCAACTTAGTTAAGTAGCCAAGAAATTCAATATTAATAAAATTTGGGAACATCGAAAGCTTTTTTAGCTCAATTTTTCACATGTCATTTTGTTGCTTAAAGGGGGTGTTCCAATGTAGGAATTCTATTTACTATATTTTGGTACAGGATGCACCATGCTATATTTCTATTTCATCCCCGTAAAAGAGTTTTCAAAGGTAATACAGTGCAATCTTGGATTCTCAAATAGATGTTACACCTTAGGACTTCGATGTTGCACCCAACAGACGTGGGTTGTTCTGTCAACCATAACTTTGTATCCATTTTGAGTTACTAGAACTATAACCAATAAAAACGAAGCCCTCTCATAGATCTATAGGACTAACAGGTTCCACCCATCTCATCCTAGTTCAGTAACCAAGAAATTCAGTGTTAATGTCATTTGGGAACATCGAAATCTTTTTCAGCTCAATTTTTCACATGAAATTTTGTTGGTCAAAGGGGGTTGACCGTGCTAGGAATTCGATTTACTATATTTTGGAATATGACGCACCATGTTATATTTCTATTTCATCCCCATAAATGAGTTTTCAAAAGTCATACTGTGCAATCTTGGATTTTCAAACAGATGTTTCACCTCAGGACTTCGATGTTGCACCCAACAGACGTGGGTTGTTCCGCCATCCATAACTTTGTATCCATTATGAGTTACTAGAACCATAACCAGTCAAAACGAAGCTCCCACATAGATCTATAGGTATAACAGGTTACACCCATCTGACCTTAGTTCAGTAAAAAAGAAATTCAATCTTTATGACTATTGGGAACATCAAAAGCTTTTTTAGCTCAATTTTTCAAAAGTCATACAGTGCATTCTTAGATTTTCAAACAGATATTGCACCACAAGACTTTGATGTTGCACCCAACAGACGTGGGTTTTTCCGCAACCATAACTTTGTATCCATGTAGAGTGATAGAACAGTAACCATTCAAAATTAAGCTCTCTCATAGATCTATAGGTCCAATAGGTTCCACCCATCTCATCTTAGTTCAGTAACCAAGAAATTTAATCTGAATTAATATTGGGAACATCGAAAGCTTTTTTAGCTCAATTTTTCACATGGAGTTTTTTTGGTCAAAGAGGGTTGACCGTGGTCGGAATTCAATTTACTATTTTTTTGAATATGATGCACCATGTTATATTTCTATTTCATCCCATAAACGAGTTTTCAAAAGTCATACAGTGCAATCTTGGATTTCCAAACTGATGTTGCTCCTCAAGACTTTTATGTGGCACCAAACAGACGTGGGTTGTTCCGCCCAACCATAACTTTGTGTCCATTTTGAGTAACCTGAACTGTAACCAGTCAAAACGAAGCTCTCTCATAGACTTGTAGGACTAACAGGTTCCACCCATCCTTTCTTAGTTTATTAACCAAGAAATTCAATCTTAATGACTTTTTGTATCATCAATAGCTTTTTTAGCTCAATTTTTCACAGGCCGTTTGTTGGTTAAAGGGGATTGACCATGGTCGGAATTCGATTTACTATTTTTTTGAATATGATTCACCATGTTATATTTCTATTTCATCCCCATAAACGAGTTTTAAAATTCATATAGTGCAATCAGGGATTTTCAAACAGATGTTGCATCTCAAGACTTCGATGTTGCACCCAACAGACGTGGGTTGCTCCGCCAACCATGATTTTGTATCTATTTTGAGTTACTTGAACCATAACTAGTCAAAACGAAGCTCTCTCATAGATCTATAGGACTAACAAGGTCCACCCATCCCAACTTAGTTCAGTAACCAAGAAATTCAATCTTAATAACACTTGGGAACATCGAAAGCTTTTTTAGCTCAATTTTTCACAAGTCGTTTTGTTGCTCAAAGGGGGGTGTTCTGTTGTAGGAATTGGATTTACTATATTTTGGTATGTTAAGCACCATGTTATATTTCTATTTCATCCGCATAAAAGAATTTTCAAAAGTAATACAGTGCAATCTTTGATTTTAAACATATGTTGCACTTGGGGACTTCGATGTTGCACCGAAAAGACGTGGGTTGTTCCGTCAACCATAACTTTGTATCCATTTTGAGTTCTGGATCCATAACCAGTCAAAACAAAGCTCTCTCATAGATTTATAGGAGTAACAGGTTCCACGTTTCTCATGTTAGTTCAGTAACCGAGAAATTAGATCTTAATGACTTTTTGGAACAACAAAAGCTTTTTCAGCTCAATTTTTAGTAGGCCGTTTTGTTGGTCAAAGGGGGTAGATCGTGGTCGGAATTCAATTTACTAATTTTTTGAATATGATTCACCATGTTATATTTCTATTTCATCCCCATAAACAAGTTTCAAAAGTCATATGGTGCTATCTTGGATCTTCAAACAAATGTTGCACCTCAAGACTTCGATGTTGCACCCAATGGATGTGGGTTGTTCCGCCAACTATAATTTTTTATCCATTTAGAGTTTCTAGAACCATAACCAGTCAGAACGAAGCTTTTGCATTGATCTATAGGACTAACAGGTTGCATACATCTCATCTTAGTTCAGTAACCAAGAAATTCGGCCTTAATGACTTTTGGGAACATCAAAAGCTTTTTTCGCTCGATTTTTCACATGTGGTTTTGTTGGTCAAAGGGAGGATGACCGTGTTCGGAATTTGATTTACTATTTTTTGGAATATAACGCACCATGTTATATTTCTATTTCATTCCCATAAACGTGTTTTCAAAAATTATACAGTGTAATCTTAGATTTTCAAACAGGTATTGCACCTTAAGACTTCGATGTTGCATCGAACAGATGTGGGTTTTTCCGTCAACCATAACTTTGTATCCATGTAGAGTTATTAGAAACAAAACCAGTTAAAATTAAGCTCTCTCATAGACCTATAGGTCCAACATGTTCCACCCATCTCATCTTAGTTCAGTAACCAAGAAATTTAATCTTAATTATTATTGGGAACATCAAAAGCTTTTTTATCTCAATTTTCACATGCCGTTTTGTAGGTCAAAAGGGGTTGACCATGGTCAAAATTCGATTTACTATTTTTTAGAATATGATGCACCATGTTATATTTTTATTTCATCCTTGTAAACGAGTTTTCAATAGTCATACCGTGCAATCTTGGATTTCCAAATTGATGTTGCACCTCAAAACTTTTATGTTGCACCAAACAGACGTGAGTTGTTCCGCTAAACATAAATTGGTATCCATTTTGAGTTACTTGAACCATAACCAGTCAAAATGAGGCTCTCTCATAGATCTATAGGACTAACAGTTTACCCCCATCCCTTCTTAGTTTAGTAACCAAGAAATTCAATCTTAATGACTTTTTGGAACATCAAAAGCTTTTTTAGCTCAATTTTCACAGGCTGTTTTGTTGGTCAAAGTGTGTTGACCGTTGTCGGAATTCGATTTACTATGTTTTTGAATATGATTCACCATGTTATATTTCTATTTCATCCCTATAAATGGGTTTCAAAATTTATACAGTGCAATCTTGGATTTTCAAACGGATGTTGCACATAACAGACGTGGGTTGTTCCACTAACCATAACTTTGTATCCATTTTGAGTTACTAGAACCATAACCAGTCAAAACGAAGCTCTCCCATCGATCTATAGGACCAACAAGCTCCACCTATCTCATCTTAGTTCAGTAACCAAGAAATTCAACGTTAATGACTTTTGGGAACATCAGAAGCTTTCTTAGCTCAATTTTTTGCATGTCGTTCTGTTGGTCAAAGGGGGTTGACTGTGGTCGGAATTCGATTTTCTATTTTTTAGAATATGATGCACGGTGATTTATTTCTAAGCCATCGCCGAAAACAAGTTTTGAAAAGTCGCACAGTGCAATCTTGGATTATCAAACTGATGTTGCACCTCAAGACTTCGATGATGCACCCAAAGGACATGGATTTTTCCGTCAACCGTAATATTGTATCCATTTTGAGTTACTAGAACCATAACCAGTCAAAACGAAGCTCTCTCATAGATCTATAGGACTAATAGGTTCCACCCATCTCATCTTAGTTCAGTAACCAAGAAATTCAATCTTAATGACTTTTGGGAACGTCAAAGATTTTTTAGCAAAAAAATTCACATGTCGTTTTTTTGTCAAAGGGGTGTTGACCGTGGTTGGAATTCGATTTACTATTTTTGAGTTACTAGAACTATAACCAGTCAAAACACGCTCTCTCATAGTCCTATAGGTTTAACAGGTTCCACCCATCTCATCTTAGTTCAGAAACCCAGAAATTCAATCTTAATGACTTTTATCGAAAGCTTTATTAGCTCAATTTTTCACATGCTGCTTTGTTGATCAAAGTGGGGTTGACGGTGGTCGGAATTCGATTTACTATTTTTTGGAATATGATGCACCGTGTTTTATTTCTAATTCAATGCCATAAACGAGATTTCAAAAATCACACAATGCAATCTTGGATTTTCAAACTGATGTTGCACCTCAAGACATTGATGATGCTCCCAACAGACATGGGTTATTCCGTCAACCATAACTTTGTATCTATTTTGAGTTGCTAGAACTATAACCATTCAAAATGAAGCACTTTCACAGATCTATGGAACTAACAGTTTCCACCCATCTCATCTTAGTTCAGTAACCAAGAAATTCAATCTTAATGACTTTTGGGAACATCGAAAGCTTTTTAAGCACAATTTTTCACATGCCCTTTTGTTGGCCAAATCGGGATTGACCGTGGTGGGAATTCAATTTTCTATATTTTGGTATATGATGCACCATGTTATACTTCTATTTCATCCCTGTAAACGAGTTTTCAAAAGTCATACAGTGCAATCTTGGATTTCCAAACTGATGTTGCACCTCAAGACTTTTATGTTGCACTAAACAGTCGTGGTTGTTCCGCCAACCATAACTTTGCATCCATTTCGAGTTACTTAAACCATAACCAGTCAAAAAAAAGCTCTCTCATAGATCTATAGGACTAATTGGTTCCACGCATCCCGTCTTAGTTTAGTAACTAAGAAATTCGATCTTAATGACTTTTTGGAACATCATAAGCTTTTTTAGCTCAATTTTTCACAGCACGTTTTGTTGGTCAAAGGGGGTTGACTGTGGTTGGAATTCGATTTACTATGTTTTTGAATATGATTCACCATGTTATATTTCTATTTCAGCCCCACAAATGAGTTTCAAAATTGATACAGTGCAATCTTGGATTTCAAACAGATGTTGCATCTCAAGACGTTGATGTTGCACCCAATAGACTTGGATTGTTTCACCAACTATAACTTTGTATCCATTTAGAGTTCCTAGAACCATAACCAGTCAAAACGAAGCTCTCTCAAAGACCTATAGGACTAATAGGTTCCATCCATCTCATCTTAGTTCAATAACCAAGAAATTCAATGTTAATGACATTTCGGAACATCAGAATCTTTCTTAGCTCAATTTTTTGCATGTCTTTCTGTTGGTCGAAGGGGGGCTGACTGTGGTTGGAATTTGATTTTTCTATTTTTTGGAATATGATGCACCATGATTTATTTCTAAGTCATCCCCATAAACAAGTTTTGAAAGTTCACATAGTGCAATCTTGGATTTTCAAACTGATGTTGCACCTCAAGACATCGATGATGCACCCAAAAGACATGGATTTTTCTGTCAACCATAACTTTGTATCCATTTTGAGTTACTATAACAATAACAAGTCAAAAAGAAGCTCTCTCATAGCTCTATAGGACCAACAGGTTCCACCCATCTCATCGTAGTTCAGTAACCAAGAAATTCAATCTTAATGACTTTTGGGAATGTCAAAAGCTTTTTTGGCAAAAAATTCACATGTCGATTTATTGGTCAAAGGGGGGTTGATCGTGGTCGGAATTCGATTTACTATTTTTGAGTTACTAGAACCATAACTAGTAAAAACGAAGCTCTCTCATAGTTTTCTAGGTCTAATAGGTTCCACCCATCTCATCTTAGTTCAGTAACCCAGAAATTCAATCTTAATGACTTTTGCGAACATCGAAAGCTTTATTAGCTCAATTTTTCACATGCCGCTTTGTTGGTCATAGGGTAGTTGACCGTGGTCAGAATTCGATTTTCTATTTTTTTGGAGTATGATGCACCGTGTTTTATTTCTAATTCATCCCCATAAAGGAGTTTTCATAAGTCACACAATGCAATCTTGGATTATAAAACTGATGTTGCACCTCAAGACATCGATGATGCATCCAACCAACACGGGTTATTCCCTCAACCATAACTTTGTATCTATTTTGAGTTACTAGAACTATAACCATTGAAAATGAAGCACTTCATAGATCTATGGAACTAACCGTTTCCACCCATCTCATTTTAGTTCAGTAACCAAGAAATTCAATCTTAATGACCTTTGGGAACATCGAAAGCTTTTTAAGCACGATTTTTCACATGCCGTTTTGTTGGTCAAATAGGGATTGACCGTGGTGGGAATTCAATTTACTATATTTTGGAATATGATGCACCATGTTATATTTCTATTTCATCCCCGTAAATGAGTTTTCAAAAGTCATACAGTGCAATCTTGGATTTCCGAACTGATGTTGCACCTCAAGACTTTTATGTTGCACTAAACAGACGTGGTTGTTCCTCCAACCATAACTTTTTATCCATTTTTAGTTACTTGAACCATAACCAGTCAAAAAAAGCTCTCTCATAGATCTATAGGAATAACTAGTTCCACCCATCTTGTCTTAGTTTAGTAACTAAGAAATTCGATCTTAATGACTTTTTGGAACATCATAAGCTTTTTTAGCTCAATTTTTTATAGGCCGTTTTGTTTGTCAAAGGCAGTTGGCCGTGGTTGGAATTTGATTTACTATGTTTTTGAATATGATTCACCATGTTATATTTCTATTTCAGCCCCATAAATGAGTTTCAAAACTGACACAGTGCAATCTTGGATTTTCAAACAGATGTTGCATCTCAAGACGTTGATGTGGCACCCAATAGACGTGGATTGTTTCGCCAACTATAACCTTGTATCCATTTAGAGTTCCTAGAACCATAACCAGTCAAAACGAAGCTCACTCAAAGATCTATAGGACTAACAGGTTCCATCCATCTCATCTTAGTTCAGTAACCAAGAAATTCAATGTTAATGACATTTGGGAACAGTAGAAGCTTTCTTAGCTTAATTTTTTGCATGTCTTTCTGTTGGTCGAAGGGGGGATGACTTTGGTTGGAATTCGATTTTTTATTTTTTGGAATATGATGCACCATGATTTATTTCTAAGTCATCCACATAAACAGGTTTTGAAAATTAACACAGTGCAATCTTGGATTTTCAAACTGATGTTGCACCTCAAGACTTCGATGATGCACCCAAAAGACATGGATTTTTCCATCAACCATAAATTTGTATCCATTTTGAGTTACTATAACCATAACCAGTCAAAATGAAGCTCTCTCATAGATCTATAGGACTAACAGGCTCCACCCATCTCATCTTAGTTCAGTAACCAAGAAATTCAATCTTAATGACTTTCGGGAATGTCAAAAGCTATTTGGCAAAAAATTCACATGTCGTTTTGTTGGTCAAAGGCGGGTTGATCGTGGTCGGAATTCGATTTACTATTTTTGAGTTACTAGAACCATAACCAGTCAAAACGAAGCTCTCTCATAGTTTTATAGGTCTAACAGGTTCCACCCATCTCAACTTAGTTCAGTAACCTTGAAATTTAATCTTAATGACTTTTGCGAACATCGAAAGCTTTATTAGCTCTATTTTTCACATGCCGCTTTGTTGGTCAAATGGCAGTTGACTGTTGTCCGAATTCGATTTTCTATTTTTTTGGAGTATGATGCACCATGTTTTATTTCTAATTCATCCCCATAAATGAGTTTTCAAAAGTCACACAATGCAATCTTGGATTATCAAACTGATGTTGCACCTCAAGACATCGATGATGCATCCAACCGACATGGGTTTTTCCGTCAACAATAATTTTATATCTATTTTGACTTACTAGAACTATTGGAATAACCATAACCAGTCAAAACGAAGCTCTTTCATAGATCTATTGGACTAACAGGTTCCTCCCATCTCATCTTAGTTCAGTAACCAAGAAATTCACTCTTAATGACTTTTGGGAACATTAAAAGCTTTTTAAGCACAATTTTTCACATGACGTTTTGTTGGTCAAAGGGGGGTTGACCGTGGTAGGAATTCAAATTACTATATTTTGGAATATGATGCACCATGTTATATTTCTATTTCATCCCCATAAACGAGTTTTAAAAAGTCGTATAGTGCAATCTTGGAGTTTCAAATAGATGTTGCACCTCAGGATTTCGACATTGCACCCAACAGACGTGGGTTGTTCTGCCAACCATAACATTGTATCCATTTTGAGTTACTAGATCCATAACTAGTCAAAACGAAGCTGTCTCATAGATCTATAGGTCTAACAGGTTCCACCTATCTCATCTTAGTTCACTACAGAGAAATTCAATCCTAATGACTATTGGGAACATCGAAAGCTTTTTAGCTCAATTTTCACATGCCGTTTTGTTGGTCAAAGGGGGGTTGACCATGGTAGGAATTCGATTTAGTATTTTTTGGAATATGATGCATCATGTTATATTTCTATTTCATCCACATAAACGAGTTCTCTAAAGTCATTCAATGCAGTCTTGGATTTTCAAATATATATTGCACCTCAAGACTTCGATGTTGCACCCAGCCGACGTGGGTTTTTCCGTCAACCAGAACTTTGTATCCGTTTAGAGTTACTAGAATCCATAACCAGTCAAAACGAAGCTCACTCATAGATCAATAGGTACAAAAGGTTCCAACGATCTCATCATAGTTCTGTAACCAAGAAATTCAATGTTACTGACTATTGGGAACATCAAAAGCTTTTTTAGCTTAATTTTTCACATGTCGTTTCTATTGGTCAAAGGGGGTTGACAGTGGTCGGAATTCGATTTACTATTTTTTGAATATGATGCACCATGTTATATTTCTATTTCATCCATATAAACGAGTTTTTGATAGTCATCTAGTGAAATCTTGGATTTTCAAACTGATGTTGCACCTCAAGACTTCGATGTTGCCCCAACAGACGTGGGTTCTTCCACCAACAACAACTTTGTATCTATTTTGAGTTACTAGAACCACAACCAGTCAAAACGAAGCTCTCTCATAGATCTGTAGGACTAATAGGTTCCACCCATCTCAACATAGTTCAGTAACAAATAAATTCAATCTTAATGACTTTTGGGTACATAGAAAACTTTTTTTTGCATAATTTTTTCACATGCCGTTTTGTTGGTCAAATGTGGGTTGATCGTGGTCGGAATTCGATTTACTATTTTTTGGAGTATGATGCACCATGTTATATTTCTAATTCAACCCCATAAATGAGTTTCAAAAGTCATACAATGCAATCTTGGACTTTCAACCTGATGCCGCACCTTAAGACTTCAATGTTGCACCTAGCAAACGTGGGTTGTTCCGCCAACTATAACTTTGTATCCATTTTGAGTTATTAGAACCATAACCAGTCAAAACAAAGCCCTCCCATAGATCTATAGAAATAACAGGTTGCACTCATCTCATCATAGTTTAGTAACCAATAAATTCAATCTTAATGACTTTTGGGAACAACGAAACCTTTTTTGGCTCAATGTTTCGCCTACCGTTTTGTTGGTTAAAGGGGGGTTGACCATGGTCGGAATTTTATTTACTATATCCGGGAATATTATGTACCATGTTATATTTCTATTTCATCCCCATAAACGAGTTTTCAAAAGTCTTATAGTACAACATGAATTTTTAAACTGATGTTGCACCTCAAGACTTCGATGTTGCACCCAACGGACGTAAGTTGTTCCGCCAATCATAACTTTGTATCCATATTTAGTTACAAGAACAATAACCAGGAAAACGAAGTTCTCTCATAGATCTATAGGACTAACAAGTTCGACCCATCTTTTTCAGTAACCAAGAAATTCAATCTTAATGACTTTTGGGAACATCGAAAGCTTTTTTCGCTCAATTTTTCACATGCCGTTTTGTTGGTCAAAAGGGGTTGACCATCGTAGGAATTCGATTTACTATTTTTCAGAATCTGATGCACCATGTTATATTTCTATTTCATCCCCATAAACGAGTTTTCAGAAGTCATATAGTGCGATCTTGGATTTTCAAACAGATATTGCCCGTCAAGACTTCGATGTTGCACCCAACATACGAGGGTTTTTCTGTCAACCATATCTTTCCATACATTTTGAATTACTAGAACCATTACCAGTCAAAACAAAGCTCTTTCATAGATCTATAGGGATAACAAGTACCACCCATCTCAACTCAGTTCAATAACAAAGAAATTCTATCTTAATGACTTTTGCGAACATCTAAAGCTTTTTAAGCTCAATTTTATACATGCCGTTTTATTGATCAAAGGGGGGTTAACCGTGGTTAGAATTCGATTTACTATTTTTTGGAAT